>CM069542.1:32835945-34114445 GCA_035773235.1 Eospalax fontanierii
TTTGTTGTGTGTGTATTTGATTCATATCAACCACAAAATACAGTGGCAGTAGCCAGCATCGTTACAGGCTATCACTTATGTTGTGCCAGCTCTCTGCGTGCTGAAGAGACATCATGTATTCATCTATTTGATTCACAAATATGTGTGCCTGTCATTTGCCTACTACACCTGTTGCAATCTAGATCTCATCAGATGTGGATAAGGAGGTCCGTCCTGTGAGAGGTCATATGGGTGGTATGCAGGCAAATTTTCCAGGCCTAATGATAAGTTTGCATCCTGAGAGACCCTTTAAAGCAATGTGCATGTTGTGCAAGAGATAATTTTAATTGTGGAGACACTTTTCTTAGCATCACCCTGAAGCTCTCAGATGTGTAATTTCTGAGATCACCTTTGGTCCTATTAAAGAGATGGGTATCACCTTGGCAGGCTCCCAGACTTGCAGCTCAGTGGCTGTTTGAAATGATAAATTGCATATTTTTGTTAGTAGCACAGCTACTTCATTCTCCAGTACTTTCATATCACTTGGATGAGTTCCACCTTGCTGATGATTTATTACAAAGTAATTTTTGAGCTCTTCCATCAACCTCCCTACCCCCATCTTTTAAGCACCTCACCTTCAACAACAGCAAAGGGTAACATAAAACATAGAAATGATTTTAGGAAGAAATGAGAAATTTGATAATTGCCCTGCTCAAAGGGTGGGATGACTTAGTATATCCCATCATATTCAGTGCTTAGGGAGGGAGTAGAAATTGGAGCTCTGGCAGACCTTCCATCCCTAGAGCTCTTGGCTGCAGGGCTCTCAGCTAGGCCACAGTGAAACATTAGATTGTTGTTCTTTTGCAATGACTAGAATCCAGGGACCTGCTCATCACTGATAATGAGGAATGAAAGGTCCAAGGTAAACAAATCTGGTAAAAAATTATAATTTCATGGAGGTTTACATAAACATCTAAGATTTAATCCTGCTAGGGATTTTTGATTCAAGAAGTAGTTTTCAAAGTATTTTTAATTTTCACCAAGGAAAAAATTGTTAATCTTCAATATTTTTTTTTTCTTGAGACAGTGTCATGTATCCCAAGTTGGTTTCAAACTCACTATGTCACTTAAGAAGGCCTTAACTCCTCAAGTTGACTTCACCTTCCAGTGACTGCCAAAAGTACAGGTGTGTGCTAACCTGCCCAACTTGCGAATCATGAATTTTCTTAAAATTCTACACAGTCCTCTAACTAAAGAAGACTTTAGATGGTAGTCTTTAATCCCAGTGCTATTTCTTTTTGAATTTTCTTGGTCACTTTCATTCTTGTACCTTCTACCTGCTTCTATCCCTAACATGAGATATCACTTCTTATGTCACTGATTCTTTAAGGAGGATGCTTCATGATCTCTCTAAGGAAGTAATCCATATGCAGGTTGCTGAATTCCACTCTCAGACTTTCAGTGTCAGTATTTCTAATGTAGTGGTTGATAATTTGAATTTCTTTGTGTATGTGTTTGTACACATATGTGGGGGTGCATGTGCATGTGTGTGTGCATGTACATTTGTGCGCATACATTTGGAGGTCAGAGGCCAATGTGGTGCATTTTTCAATGGCTCTGACCATTTGTGTTTAGAGCTAATCTTGCTCTCACTGAACCAGGAATTTGCCAATTTGGGTAGACTGGGTATTGAGCAAACCTCAGGGATTCTCTAATCTCTACCTTCTTATCATTCACATTATAGGTTCACTCTCCAATGCCTAGCATTTTTTGTGGGTGTCAAGGTTGGAACTCAGGTTCTCAGTCTCTGAAAATTTGCATTTTTGACAAGCTGCCAGGTTGTGCTGCTGTCATAGGAGCTGAGATCTCTGGAAATCCCGGATCCTCTCTTTGTTTCTACTTTACAATTAAATTCTATTAAATTATCTTTGGCTGTTTCTCATGGTGTGTGTCACCTGTATACTACTGCCAGAGTGTGACTGACACACTTTAATCCCTTTTGCCACTAAATACAAATAAAAATACACCCACTGCCCACAAAATAAATGGCAAGGAGACACAGCATTGTGAACTAGACATGGCAATGTCACTCCAATCCATGAGCACACAGGAAAGACAAAATCATGGGTATGTGTTGTAAAGCAGATAGGGGGTAATATAGTAACAGAACATTGTCCTGGAATGTAAATAACTTGCTGTGGTATGTGAAGTTGAATTTGGTAGCATTCATTTGGTGGTCCCATCGCACTATACATTTGTACAAATTAGTATTCAGTGAGTTTGGTTTATGCTTATAAAAGAAGTTCTCAGTGAACACTTTAAACGCAGTGTGCAATGGTCATATTTACCATTTCCTGTTGATTATTATGCTGAGATTCTCATTTCTATCTTGATTTTCAGCACCTGCTTTTCCATTGCTTATTGTTCCCAATATTTAAATAGAATCTTCCAAAAAATATTTATATCCTGTAAGATTCATGATTACTCAAAGAATGGCTGCCAAGAGTATATATCTGATGTATTTTCAAATAATCAGAGTGATCTAAAACAAAATAAAAGATCCAACCATTTTCTTATTTAACAATGTGGTCAGTTAGAGCACCTGGGAATCGTTTAGGTCAATATGATTAGAGTGAGTTCTGAGGTTTCATGCATGAAAAGGTATTTCAATATGACCTTTGGGCCAATACAAAATGTCAGTTTTTAATACCTGAGTGTATTATTTCAGAAGTGAATTGTCTTTTTATCACATGTAAGACCAAAATATGCTAATGTTTCTCTGATGATTCAAGGGAATCTGAAATACACATCTTTGGTTTTCTTATACACTGTGATTTTAAATAAGAAAATTAAAATATGCCATCTTGATCTACAATGATATTTACAATCGATGTTCTATATTTTTCAAGACAAAATAGAGTGTAATAGCAAAAGATAGCAAATCTTGGCCTTATGATGATTTTTAAGTTTCTAGTGCAGTGGAAAGGCATGAGTAGATAAATGCTCCTTGAATTTGAGGATCTCAGCTTCCTGCTTGGATTTACTCTGCAAATAGAATATACTGGTGACAGGAGAAATATAGGAAAAGTGATGCTGATGACTTGTCTTATCCTTAAAAGCACTGAGTGACACAAAAATATGGGGAGATATCACATATTTATGTGGATTGAAAGTTCTTTCCAAAACTCACCTTGAAAACTCAGTTCACTACTATGATAGTATTAAATGATGAGAGTGTGGAGAGAGAGATCGCTCAGTGGGTTTCAGGCTTCCTGGGAGGACATGGGGACCTGATTCTGAGTTTCTATCTACATAAAACTGGACAAGAGAGCAAGTCCCAGTGGACCGACTACGAATGGGAGGCAGAGACAGAAAATCTCTGGATGATAAGGAACCCTCTATTCCTGTGTACACAGATACAAACAACCAGAGATCCTATCTCAAAATAAAACAGAGGGTGAGGACTGAAATCTAAAGTGTTTTTTTTTTCTGACTTCCACATATTGGCTATGGCACATTCACATCTGCTCCCCCACCCCTATATGCTCACACACACATACAAACATCTGTCTATCTATCTATCTATCTATCTATCTATCTATCTATCTATCTATCTATCTATCTGTAGAGAGAGAGAGAGAGAGAGAAAGAAATTCCAAAATCAAATAACCAAATGAAGAGATGAGACCATTAAGAAGCAAGCTGACCATAAGTAAGTACTCTGTCCTCAATAACGATAGGTTTCCTTATTTTAGGACTTTGTCAGTTATGCTGGGAGTGGCTTACTTAAAGAAACAATGAGCCGGACCCATTTTTCTCTCTCTACCTCATGGTGAGTGACTTTCCCTCCCATCATCCTATGATATAGGCAAAAGGTACTTGAAAATGCTGGTCCCCTGCATCTGGACTTTCCAGCCTATAGAGTAAGCTACATAAGCGTTTATTGTTTGTTTATAAATGATAATTATGTAACATTATGATATAGAAACAGAAAAGGAAGATGACAGTATTCTTCTACACAAGCATAGCTCCAAGATTTTAACTGCCTTATTAGTATGTAAACTATGTATAATTAATGAATGTTCATGCTTATGCCACAGAAAATTTAACCAAATACCTATTTATTTATGATGATTTAGACAATAGACAGTGTGCATCTCTGAATCTATGAACTATGAAGTACTGCATGGGGTAAGTAGGTTTTAGTACAAAAAACTTGCTTAACTAGAATGATAAACATATTCCAACTTTAAGAAAACCAATTTTAAAAGTGACATAATAACAATTACTAAACAAAAGCAATAGAACAAAGTCAACAAATGTGTGTATTTCTTAGATTGTCTCCAATCATAGTGCCATTAAATTAACTGATATGATCCAATGCCTTCAGATTGTTCAAACACAGAGTAGAATATAATATTTAATTCAAACTCTCCTTCCATTCATCCATCCACTCAGCCAGCCAGCCAGTCATTTATGCAGTTGTTCATTAAAAAATTACTTATTTATGGTCTAGTCTCTGGAAATGAACTAGAAATTAAAATTAAAAAATCATTGTTCATAAAGTATTCATTCTAGTGGGAATAACAGAAAACAACAAAAAAAGTGTAATGCAAAAGTGTAATATATAAGAATTTAGTAAGAGCTGTTATAAACAAGATGTTATATCATTCCACAATCCATACATTAAAGTTATAACTCACATGAGAGTGGTGGCTTAGAATGGGGAGATGTTGGGAGTTAATTCTTAAGAGTAGAAGACTTATGATTGGGTTCAGTGTCCTTCTCCACGACAGCCCATAGCATTCTCTTGCCCTGTCCCAGCTAGAGGGGGTCATCAATAAATGAGGTTGCAGGCCCAAAGATTTCACTAACCTCTTGATCTTGACTGTCTAAAGCTCCAAAAGTCTGAGAAACTAAATTCCTACTGTTTACAAGTCACTCAATCAATGAAATTTTCTTTAACATTCCAAACAGACTAATATAGTTTTACTGGGGGAAAAATAAAGGTGTGTGGAGAGTACAGACAAAAATCTACTTCACTTAAAGATGTTACCGAGAATACCTGCTGGGAATCCCATTTATGAGCCTTTCTCATGTTCAGGCAGGAATGTTAGCTTCTATTTGCCTCTGTAACATGAGCAGAATTCATGCATGCTACAGTTTGGTTAAAGAAATGGTTCTACCTTTTTTATATGTCATTTCCCTTCCACATGTTATATACTCTTAAAATTCAAAGCCCAGATGTCAGTGGAGTCAATGCCTGAGTTGTGTTTACTAATCACCCTGTGAAGATTTGTTTCTATCTGATTTGATCAGGAATACTCAAATAAGAAGTTTACTTCTATTTTGCTGTAGCAGTGATATTTAGAGAACTTTATATTTCTGTAATTACAGAAACTAATTTATAACTTAATGTACAAGTGAAAATGAATAGGGGTTCTTGGATATGAGGAGCTCTAAGCATTGTGTGATGTGGATTGTGCACACACACATGCATATATATATATATATATATATATATATATATATATATATACATATATATATATATATGAACCTACAAATATATAAACTTATCTTTTATTATTTCTGTCTCCCTGCAGACCACAGAAAGGTCTTTGGCACAGATACAAAAGAAGGAAACAACCAAAGTTGCCTGAACTGCAGAACGTAGTTGCCTTTGCTTTTGACTTAGTAGGGAGGACTCTCTGAGACATTTTAAGCATGGGATATTGACATATCTATTAGATTTTAAGATACGTTGGGAAGTTCAGTATATTTGGGCAATAAAATAAGCTGTACTCAAGAGACAAATCCAATGATTATTAGCCTATGTAAGAGTTAATGCACTGTCAACATTTCTAGATTTAAAATCACTATGAAAATATATTTCTGGATGTATTTTTGTGGGATTTTTTAGATTATGTTAATTGAAGTAGGAAGACCACTTAAATGTGGGTGATACCATACCAATAGGCTAAAGTTCCAGAATGATTACAAAAGAGAACTTAAGAGGGTGGAGAGATGGCTCAGTGGTTAAGAGCACTGGTTGCTATTGCAGATGACCTGAGTTCCATTCCCAACACCCCATAGTACAAGCAACCATCCATAACTCCAGTTCCAGAGGACCCAACACCCTCTTTTTAGTCTCTATGGGAACTGCATGCACATGGTGCACTTACACACATGCAAGCAAAGAGTCACACACATAAAATACAAATAAATAAATAAAAATTCAAATAAAGGAAATAAAACTGAATACCAGGATTCGTTTCCCTTTATTAGCTATGGATTAAGCATAATCAGTTGCTTCAAGCTCATGCCTCTAGGACTACCCTACAATGATAGACTGATACCTCAAATCTTGGGCTAATATAGACACTTTCTTCCTCAAGTTGCTTTTGTCAATTATTTGGTTAAATCAGTGAGAAAAGTAAATATACCATATGACTGGCTACTATCCTGAAGTGGGGGTCATTGGTTTTCATCAGGGAGGACGTGTACGAGATGAGTAAAAATGATGTTTCTTAGGACAAGAACAAGGTCAGGAATTTTCCATCATAAACCACTGAGATTAGGAAGAACTGGTCAAGACATCTGTCCAGGAGCATCCAAGGAAGCAGGAAGACAAGAAGAATAAGACATTGATATCCTAGAAGTGGAGGGAAGAGAGGACTTGATGAAGGGAATGATCAGTGTTTCAATAATGCCTGTAGGTCAGGTAAGAAATGTGGATGGAGACTTGAAAATTGGATTTAAGTATTTTAGATCTTATGAAAACATGAGCGACTGGGGAGGAAGGAGCGCAAAGCTTGATTCCAGCAGCTCAGGAAAGAGCAGGAGGAAAAGCACAAGAGAACGTATTGATATTTCTGCCAGAGTTCTGCTGTGAAAGGAATGGGAGGACAAGGTGGCAGTTGGAGGAAGCAATGACAGGCTGCCAATGAGCTGATGGTGCGATAACTGGAAGCCCGGCTTCGGGGAGAATTTTGTCTGTGTTGCAGGGTGTCAATTGACCATAGGAGGGCCAAAAGTCTCGAGCAGTCTTGTGGAGAAGTGGTCTTCCTTCTAGAACAGTCCCATTCTCCTTTAGTGAGAGGCCAGCAGAGACGATGGAGGGATGGCTGCTTGAATATTCTACATTATGTCAGAAATATCCACTCCTTGCCAGTCTTTACTGTTGCTAAATCCTTTCTCCTGCCAGCATCCCTCCTCCCTCCCTCTATCCTCTGCTGCCTTCATGCCACTCTTCTCATTTTCATGCATTTTCTTAAGAGGTTAACCTACATTCATAGCTTTAAGTATCATCTTCATGGGGCTGGATACTCAAATTTGATTTTCGTTTATGAACTGTCATCTCTGCTCCAATCCAGCCATCCCCTACTTTAGACCCACGTTTCAGAACAAGTCACAACATTTTAACCTCCACTTCTTTCTTTTTAAATTTTTAATGTATTTACTCTTGATTTTATGATTATAAGTATTGTGCCTGTCTTTATGTAAGTGTACTCCTGCATGTAATGCCTGAAGAGGCCAGAAGAGCATAGGACTGCTGGGAAGTGGAGTTAACAATTGTCAGTTGCCATATGGGTGCTGGGAACTGAACTAAGTCCTCCAGAAGAGCAGCCAGTGCTCTTCTGAACCCACTGAACCATCTCTCCAGCCTCCACCTTCAGTGTTTTCCTATCCCCACTCCGCCACCCATAGCACAAATATCAAAATATCACACACAAGTTCTGTCTCTCTCTATCTCTCTCTGTCTCTCTGGATTCCAATTTTACACCCTCTGTGGTGGTTTGAATGAAAATACACACCCTAGGCTCTAAGTATTTGAACATTTTGTCCCTAGTTGTTGGCACTGTTTTGGGAGGTCTTAGAAGGTATCACCATCCTGGAAGAAGCATGTCACTGAGGGCAGGTTAGAGAGTTGTTAGGTACAATCTCCTGTCACTCTCTGCTTCCTCTTCCTGCCTGAAGATGTGAATGCTTAGCACTCTAGCCACTTCCACTGCTGTGTCTCCCTGCCATGATGGACTCCTGTCCCTTTGGAATTGTAAGTTAAATAAACTCTTCTTTTTATAAAAGCTTAAAAGTAAAACAAGTCACATTTAAAGGAAAACTTCTCAGAATTCCAACAGATTTTTTAATACAAATTATGAAAGCCAGAAGAATCTGGAAGAAATCATTCCCAAGTCTAAATGATCATAGATGCCAAACCAGAATATTTTATCCAGTAAAGATTTATATTATGGTTGAAGTGAAAGAAAAATCTTTCTTGACTTAAATAGACTGAAATAATTCATGTTCACAAAACCAACATTTCAGAGAATTCTTGAAGCAACACAATGTTGATGAAAAGAACAACTATACCCAAGAGGCAACAGAAAGAAACTAAATGGTGGAACCAGAAAGTTAGACCAAGAATACCAACAGAAATGAAAATGATGGGAAGGAAGACACATATTTCAATAATAACTTTAAATATCAATGGACTGAACTCCTTAGTGAAAAGACTCAGGTTAGTTGAATGAATCAAGAAAAAAATTCCATATTTTTGTTGTCTAAAAGAAACTCATCTTCAAGAACAGACACTATCTTAAGGTGAAAGGGTAGAAAAAAATCATTCAAAGAAAATGGCACGAAGAAACAAGCAGGAGTTGCCATTCTAATATCTGACAAAATAGACTCCAAACTAAAACTAATAAAAAGAGATAAAGGGGGTCACTTCATTTTGATCAAAGGAAAAATTAACCAAGCAGATATTGCAAACATGAACATATATGCACCAAATTTTGGTGGACCCAAGTTCATAAAAAAAGTACTGCAGGACTTTAAGACACAGATTATTAACAACTCATTATTAGTAGGGGATAACAATATCAAACTGTCTCCATTAAACAGGTCAACCAGACAGATAATAAACAGAGAGACATCTGAATTAAACAATACCATGCATCAGATGGACCTTAAAGATATCTACCAAATATTTCACCCACACACCAAAGAGTACACATTCCATTCAGCACCCTATGGAATTTTCTCCAAAATCCAACACATACTGGGGCATAAAAAAAAAACATGAACAAAAACAAAAAAAAAATAATCAAAATAATTCCATGAACTCTATCAGACCACAATGCAATACAGCTTAAAATCAACGCCAGAAGTAGCACTAGTAATGAAGCAAACTCATAGAGATTAAACATCATACTCATTAATAGTAAATGGGTCAAAGGAAAAATTAAGAAATAAAAGTATTCCTGGAATCAAACAAAAATACAATATAATACAACAAGGCCCCTGGGACATTTTAAATGCAGTTCTAAGTGAGAAGTTTATAGCATTACGTGCCTACATTAAAAAATCAGCAAGAGCACAAATAAATGACCTAACATTACAAATCAAGAATCTTGAAAGGCAACAACAAATGAAACCCAAACCAAGTAGACAAGACAAGAAGAAATAATAAAAATCAGAGCAGAAATGAATGAAATAGGAACAAAGAAAACAATACAAAAAATCAATAAATCCAAGAGCTGGCTGTTTGGATAGATAACATGGACATACTCTTAGACTAGTTAACCAAAAGAAAAAAAGAGCAACTCCACATTAACAAAATCCAAGATGAAAGGGAAACATCACAACAGACAACAAAAAATCCCAGAATATTATAAAGGAATACATTAAAAACCTATATGCTACTATATTTGAAAATCTTAAAGAAATGGATATATATCTAAAATCATAGGAATCACCAAAGGTAAGCCAAGATCAAAAGCTTAAACAGACCCAAAACATATAAGAAAATAAAATGGTAATATAAAACCTCCTGACTAAAAGAGGCCCAGGCCTAGATGAATTCATTATAGAATTCTACCAGACAGTCACAGATCTTTATCCAGTACTACTTAAAATATTTAAAAAGATAGAAAGAGAAGGAAAATGCCCAAATTCCTTCAATGAAGGTAAAGGTAAAAATCCAATGAAAAAGGAAAACTATAGATCCATATCCTTAATAAACATATATGCAGAAATTCTCAACAAAATACTTAGAAACAAGTCCACATCAAAAAAGATTATCCATCAGGGTCAAGTTGGGTTTATTCCAGAGATGTTGGGATTGTTCAGTATATGCAAGTCAATAATCGTCATAATTCATATAAATGGCTTCAAAGACAAAAAAATTACATGATCATCTCAGTCGATGCCTAAAAGATCTCTGATAAAATTTACCATTCATGTTAAAATTCTAGAGGGAACTGAACTGGAAAGAACATACCTCAACATAATTAAGGTTATATACAAAAATGCCACAGCCAACATCATTCTAAATGGAGAAAAACTGGAAGTATTCCAATTAAAATCAGGAAACAGACAAGGCTGTCCTCTGACTCCACTCCTTTTTAATATAGTGCTTGAAACTCTTGCTCAAGCAATAAGATAAGAGAAGGAAGTTAAAGGAGTATTAATTGGAAAAGAAGAGATCAAATTATGCCTTTTTCCAGATGACATGATACTATAAGTGATGTCAAAAATTCTGCCAGAAAATGCATAGAAATGATTAACACTTTCAGTGTGCTGACTGGTTACAAAATTAATCTAAAAAAAAAAAAGAGTAGCCTTTCTATATGCCTATAAGAAACAATTGGAGAAAGAGTATCAAGGAAACCCTCCCATTCACAATATTCTCAAAATATAAAATATCTCAGAATAAAGCTGACTAAAGACATTTAGTTTCTCTACATTGAAAATTTTATATCTTTAAATAAAGAGACTGAAGAGGATGCAAGAATATGGAAGAATCCCCCATGGTCACAGATTGGAAGAACTAATATTGTGAAAGTGACCATCCTACCAAAATCAATATACAGATTGAATGCAATCCCAATCAAAATCCCATGACATTCTTCAGAGAATTAAAGAAAAACATCCCAAAATTCATATGGAAGCACACAAATCCCAGATAGAAAAAGCAACACTGAGCACAAAGAGCAATGCAGGGTGCATGGGCGAGGATTACTATACCACATTTCAAACTATATTACAGAGCTATCATCATAAAAACAGCATGGTAGTGGCATAAAAACAGACCCGTAGCTCAATGGAACATAACTGAGGACCCAAACACGAGCACATGCTGTTTGACAAAGGGGCCAAAAACACTCACTGGAGAACGACACCATCTTCAGCAAATGGTGCAGTCAAAGCTGAATCTCCACCTGTAGAAGAATGAAACTAGAACCTTATCTTTTACCTTGCACTAAAGCCAACTCTAAATGGATCACAGATCTCAGTGTGAAACATGAAACTGTTAGAAGAAAACATTGGCAGTAACCTACAGATACAGTTGTAGGAAAGGACTTTCTAAATCAGACATCAGTTGCTCAGGAATTAAGATGTCAAAAATCAACAAAACTAAAAACAAACAACAAAAAAAAAAACCCAAAACCCAAAAACAAACAAACAAAAAACAAACAAAAGAACACTTCTGTACAGCAAAAGCATCAACCAGGAAAATGAAGAGAAAACCCAAAAGAGTGGGAGAAAATCTTCACCAGAAACAAATCTGACAGAGGTTTAATGTCCAGAGTATATAAAGAACTCAAAATACAAGGCATCATTAAAAAGTGACCCATTCAAAGATGGGTTAAGGATCTGAGCAGAGTGTTTGCCAAAGAAGAACTAAAGATGCTAGAAACATCTTAAAGTGTCCACCATTATTAGTAATTAGGGAAATGCAAATTAAAACCACTTTAAGATTTCATCTTACCTCAGTCCTACTGGCTCAGATTAAGAGATCAAATAATACCAAATAAGGAACACTCATTGACTGGTGGTGGGATTGTAAACTTGCACAATCCCCATTGGAAAACAGTATGGAGAACTCTTAAAAGACTATAAAAATGAACCTGTGATTTGATCCATTTATATCACTCCTTGGCAAAAAAGACTCATCTTATTGCAGAGATATTGTACGTCAATACTTGTCGCAACTCTCTTCACAATAGCTAAGGGATGGAAACAACCTAAATGTCCTTCAACTGATGAGTGGATAATGGAAATGTGGTGCACTTGCTCAATGGAGTTCTACTCAAATATAAAGAAAGATGAAGTAACGGAATTTGCAGGTAAATGCATGGGACTAGAAACGGCTGCATTAAGTGAAGTAACACAGACTCAGAAGAATAATTGATGTTATATTCTCCCTAATTTGTGAATTATAGCACCAAATCCTTGTATATGATTATGTATCAGGATGTAACTATGGGAACCAGGAAAATGGAAAGGAACCATGGAGGTTAAGGTAAAGAAGAAACCTGAGAGAGAAGAATAATAGAAGTGAGGTGTAACTGAGGGAGAAATTGTTAAAATGGACCTATTTAGATGGGAGGGGAGAGAGAGAATTATACAAGGAGCTATGGGGATAAAGGGAAAGATGGAGCTCAGGAGAGGTGGGGCCACAGGAAACTGGTGTTATTAAACAAGAAATGAGGAAAATGGGGAGAACCTGGAGTGAGTTTAATACAGGGAGAGAGAAGGGGAGAGAGAGAGAGAGAGAGAGAGAGAGAGAGAGAGAGAGAGAGTAAATAATGCCTAGCTAGCTAGTATAAAACGCCAGAGGTAATCATGTTAGTCTAGCAACCTCATGACAAATTGCACACACAGTATCTCTTCATGAATCCATGTAAATAGCTGAAGGCTACATAACAAGAAACAGTGACTGACAGGAGAAATCTTCCTTTGAGTTGTTGTCCAGGATATTCCAAGGGATTCCCAAAATTACACAGGCTAGCGCCAGAGGCCTTGATTGCCTCCCAGAACTTCAAGATGAGACCCTGTTCTTGAAGAAAGGACATATACTGGAGAGCAGATTTGGAGCAATGGAGCTGGACCTGACATGGAAGCCACTTACCCTGAAGGCTAGCACTCATAGCTCTGGAGAGTTCTATACAAGTAGCCAAGGCAGAACATCATTCAGTGATCCAGCACCAGCTTCATGACCAAATAACTACATCAGTGACTGGCACAGCATACAACACTGGTGCAGTAATGGCCCTTTACCTTGGGGGCAATCAATAGCCACATAATTGGACTTAAAACCCACTCTATGGGAGGAAACACATGTGTGGTACTGTAATCATAGCCAAATATACAAGGCTGAAGAGGTCACAGATTTTAGAGAAATTCCCAAGGCTGTCACATCCCTAGACTAATATAACTCCTTACTAAGTACAAAGTATGTATTCTTATTTACAGTGAAGTATTCCTGCCACCACTCATCAAAGAAGCTTCTTTTGCACCAGACGGAGACTACTACAGAGTACCACAACTGTTCACACACAGACATTATTTGTGAATTGCCCAAGCCTAAATGGCACATCTACAATGCAGCCTCTATGCTTAAAGTTCGAGCTACATAGAACATGGGTTAAAGAAGACACTATTGAATCTCTCAGCTCTCGTAATTGAAGCTTCCTCATGCAAGAACTGAAAATAGGAGTCTGCAGAGTGTGGGTCCCTGGACAAAACTCCTATATTCAGCTTCACTTACCCAGGGCTCAGGCACCATTGTGTAAGATGGGGCAGAAAGTTTGTAAGAGCCAGGGAGGAGGTGCATGATCATGTGGAAACAGAATTCTTCATTTCTGGGAGCCTGCTCATATGATCCTACAGCAATGGTGTCAGCATGCTCAAGACCAATGCCAACTCAAGCAGACAAAAGTCCATCATAGAACTGTGAAAATGGGTATCAGACCCAATGTTTGCTGAAGAAATATTGGCAAATGATTACTGTTGGGTGAGGAAAAGCTAATCTTTTTAAAGTGAGGGTCTCTGGATAGGCTTATAGATTTTAATGGATGAACTTGCACTGCAGAACATCTGGGGACAGTAACTTGATACAATGTGCCTTAACACAGATGAAAGAATTTATGAATTCCAGTTGAGGAGCAATGGAGGGGTGCCAGTGGGGAAGGGGATTTAAAGATTGATTGAGATATTCTGCATGAAATATACAATGATTCAATAAAAAGGCAATAATGATTTGATAATTTTAGTTATGATATATATGTAAAGACTCATTGTATCATTCTCTTGACTTGAGCATGTGTTAGAAATTTTCCATACTGAAGGCAAAATCAATAAACTCAGAACTATTTTGATTCCTATTAATCTTTGTATCCAAGATGTAATGGGATCCTGAGACCTGTTTATCATTCTCTCACAATTGTATTTTTTTTTTCTGTAAAAGAAATAATGTTCAGGTTTTTATAGCCACTTGGTGGTGGTTGCTTTTAATTCCAAAATGGTAGTGACTTACATAGAAGGCTCTGGTTTAATCTCCCCTACAAACACAGAAATAGGGAGAGTTCAGTGTCTCTGAACGTGAGCCACAAAATTTTCCCTAGGGTTTGGTAGAAGTTTTAGAATAAAAGTTTAGATAGGATCAGGAGCTGAGGGAAGGCTCTAGATCTCCCTCTGTTAGTCTCTACCTAGCTGATAAACTTTTACTTTCTTGTTGGGAAATAGAAAAGGCGCTGTTTAGTAAATTATATAGTAGTGTCAACTTCATAATATAAATCATGCCAAAGATATTTCCCACAGTGTAAATCTGTTCATTATTTGTGAACGTCAAAAAGTGAGGAACTGTTTAGGGCTCTGTAGCTGTCTGGCTCCTTTGGACTCACAGTATCTGGCAACACTGAGTCTACATTCCTACCTGGCAGGATCAGCTGCATCCTTAGAAGGACAAGTCATTTCTCTACTCAGGAGCCCCACTTTCTGGCGACCTTTCTTTCCTATGTGTTGCCTGTCTGATGTGCAGACATTTTGTGGGTCATGCTTGACAAAGGAATTTATAAGATTGTTTTTCAGACTGAATTAGGAACTTGATGGCCTTAATTTCAGAAGATTGCCACAATGCTAACCCTACCAGGAACATTATCTTCTGTGTATGTTCAGAGTTCCAATTCTATTCTTTAGAAATATTGTTTAGCTTTTTGCATGTCACCTGTTTAAAAGAATCTGTCTATGCTAGTAAGCTTACAACAGTGCAAACAACATCAAGAAATGTGCCTATCACAGCCAGAGTAGAACTACCTCTCAAAAAATATTTCTGTCATGTCTTCCATCATCCCTGGATCTTCAGATGGATGGACTCCTTTAAAGGTTTTCATTTCAGCTGTTGCCCTCCCTAAGTCTTCTGCTTTTATTCTATGCTCATTTCATTGATACCACCACTCAGAATCTAAATTCACTCCATTTGTTAATGTTTAATGCTTGTTGTCTTCCTGTGAGGGCAGGGTCTATGTCTGGCTGGCTGCCTTCCACTGGCCCAGTGGCTGACACAGTCCTTGGGATATAAAAACATGTGTCACTCACTCTCCTCTCAGATATATACTGACAAACACTCACGTATACATAAATGTATATATACAGGTGTATAGAAGGATTATGTGCATGCATGTATGTGTGTAAATGATATGTATTGCATATGAATTACATGCATTTTTATGTTAGCAGGGAGGAGAAAACACATCATGTGATTTAGTCCTAATCCATCCAAGAATAGTTGCATCTTTGCTTCTCTGGCTGTGAACAGATTTCTGATTTCATGTGTCTGAGCATATCCTGACACTGACTCCATCTAGAACCCTGTGCCATGGTAACACTTTCACCATTTCTTAAAAAGCTCTTGATGTCTTTGTTCAGTGAAAATTCTACAAATAATGAAGTTTGTAAACCAGTGAAGGTGAATGGAGACCGCAGATTGAGTGGAAGTGGTAGGACCTTCCTATCTAGTCCAACTCAGCAGCCCCTGGAAGATGACAAGGTATTAGGTGACCTTGAGCACACTTTGAAAGTCATTGTGCTATGGGAGGAGCTGCCCTACCAAGCTTCCTAGAGATGCATGTGTGGAGCCCACAAGTTACAGTCACACTCAGTCACCTACAAAAATCTCAACTGAAGAGCATGGAATGCTTTTATTTATGTCAATAGCAGCATAATGGACTAAGCTACCCTACAACGAATAAAATCGGATCATTTGTTGTAAACTGAGTCCTGGCATTTCTTCTGAAGATAGATCTATCAGCTTGTCCATATCATGTCTATGATTCAACCTCAGTGCTTATTTTCACTATGAAGTAAACATACCCCTAATATTTATATCTATAATTAGCTAAACTAGTGTTAAGGTGCAACATTAATTATGTAACAATTACAATAAAAAATTTAAATCACGGAAATTCATTTTTCAGCTTTCTCATTTGTTATGCCCACATTCATCCCTTCTGCTGACGGAGAGGGAATTTAGACTGCTAAATCCCATCAGAATTAATGTGACTCTCTCTTGTAAATCTCATGGGTACAAATAAGAAATAAACAGCTTATTGTCAGAGATGACTCTCACAATATTTATATAACCCTGTTAGTAGAACACATATATTTTTCAATGCTCTTGTTTCTTATGCCGTTGAAAAAGTATGTTGAATGTAGAGCAGCTCTTTCATGAAAGAACATATGAAATGCAATTATTTCAATATGATACAAGTAACACTTATTTAATATTTTTAAACTAAAATGAAAAAATACTGTGAATTATTTCAAGTTTAAGCAAACCCTCAAACTGTAAACAGCCATGCCTAGACTGTTTTGTGAAAATTAAAGAAGATTCTAATAGCCAAATTCATTAAGGAAATGGATATATTAATTTAAAGTGATTGAAATTTTGATGTAAATTATAGATCATCCATTAGAGCAGAGGTTTTGAGCACATTAATCTAAAAGAGCAATAGAGGGATATCTTATTTCCTACCAGAGAGACTTAAAATATATGTATCCTTAGCTGGCTCCTAACGGTAAGATCAATCACTGGAGGCATATGGTATTCACAATGCAAAATCCATAGGAAAACAGATAACATATGGTTTGCCTTTGCAAGGTGTGCTGTGTGAGAACAAAGTATTTCACACCTTTCCCTCAATTATAAATGGTTAGAAAAGAAAGATTATTTTGAAAAAAAAAATTGAGTTAAAAAGAAAAGAATCAGACATACACCGTGAAAACAGATCCTTCGCAGAGCCTGAATTCTTTCAAAGCACTGAAGAAATAAGGCCTCATTTGTTACTTCAATATTTCTTCTCTAGGGTGGACATTCAAGGAGCAAATGGCAAATGTTTACAGCCCCATAAGGCCAACAATGATAAAAGGGGAATTTACAGTTGGCAAAGGCAAATATGTAAATAAGGTTTATAGCTCCTCCAAACACCAGGCATTCTAAACTGTGACAAGACAGAATATCTGTTAATGGAACGTGATTCCTGCCAAAGCTACCTGCCATTAGTGTGTTAGCCTGTGCCTAACAATGGGATGGGACTGAAGATGGAAGTCGCATTTCTCCCTGAAGAGAAAAGCACAAATACGGAAGAAAGCAAAAAAGGATGATATTCTTTACTCTCCCTGGATAAAATGTCAGCGTGACCTTAAATATAAATTAGCACATCACATTAAGGAATTGATAAAGAGCATTACTTTGGTGCCAGGCAGAGGTTGACGTGAATCAGTTGAGTATCTTAAAATAAACAATACATGGTTTGCTGAAGCTGGTTATGGGTGGGAACAAAGGTTACTGAGTCAAAGTTATGCTCTCTGTGTTAAGAGACTCAGGGAATAAATTCCCCAAACCCATAACAACATTTTTTGAGAAAAATGAACATGTACATAGTACCTTCAAACAATAGTTATAAATCTATGCGGTCCCTTCTTCACAAATATTTCCAAGAAGTTCTAACCCTCAGGTCCTAGGACAAATCATACAGAGTCATCGTCTGTGTTGCCTCTGGTCTGTAATGGCTTTATGATTTTTGTTTAAGTGTGAGACACATTCCGTATCTTCTCTGTAAAACCCTGAGAGTCCACCATATTGGTAGAAGAATCACCTATTTTTAGGAGTGTGCCTCTTCTGGAAACTTGCTATACTTGACTGTGAAAGAAGAAAACAAAGTGAGGTACATCATTAACAGATACAAATGTTCTCAATGTCACTATAACTTCTTATACCCTGATATTAAAAAGTTTATCTGCCAAAATAAAGACTTCTTATCATCTCTCTTCATAGTTGTATAGTTTATGTGAGCTTTATTGAAAATTGTTTGTAATTCTCCTCTGATTTGTTAAATATTGAATAATGAAGCCACAAAATTTCTGGGGAGTCTGCTGATACATGTTTGCAGGTGGGAGCTTTGCAGAGTGATTACTGCGAAATCCTGTCCTCAACAGCCACATGAGGTTAATAACCATGCTGTGTGAACACAGTAAGCTCACTGTGAACTTCCCCCTGGTCAGAGGAATTGTCCACTTCTCAAGTGGTGGCTAAATTTCACAAAGGAGTCTCAGGGTCTTTTGTGATAAAGGGATTCTCATCAAAATCGCTATGCAGGATACTGCTGTCCCTAAAGTCAGGGAAAAGGCAAAATGCAAGGTGACACTTATTTCAATCACTTCAAATATTATGCCTGAAGATTTCATTTTGCTGAATATATTCAGTATGACTTAAGATTTTGTACTCCAAAGATTACCATACAGTCGTACTCTAACTATCCTCCTTTTAAATACAGGATCCCTTCAAAGAGCTACTCCATCTGGGCATTCAAGGTCAAATTTAAGAAAGAAGTTGCCATAAGGATATTAGACTACCTACAAAAATAATCATTAATGTAGAGATCATGCATGATTTGTACTGAGACACAAAGATCATGAATGGTGCATATGGAGACAAAATCTAGGTTCCATGGAAAATATCAAATTAAAAATTGTATTAATTGTGTAATTTTAACAAATATTCTGATTTTCTATTATGATTGAGATCTTATCTGATGTTCCCATTTCTAAGCATCCAAACTGCAATGTTAAATGTTTTTTTAATTAATGAATTAATTCTTTGTTTATGTGTGTGCCTGTGTGTATGTATGTGCATTCTATGAGTGCAGTGCCTGTAGAGGCCAGAGTAGGGTGTCCGATATCCTGTAACTGGAGTTATAGGTGGTTGTGAGCCATAAAATATTGGTGCTAGGAACTGAACTGGGATTTCTGGAAGAGTATCAAGTGCACTTACTCACTGAGCCATCTCTCCAGTTCTTGAATCGTTTCTTTAGTATCTTCAAACCTTTTGGAAGCATATCTGCTCTTTTATGTGAAATACACCCAGATCACATACTTAGAAGGTAGTAACAACATGAATATGTATAATAACAAGAGATTTCACTTAGTCTATAAAACTGTGATTTTGTGCTCTAATTATTTTAGAAATTTCTTTTCTCCCTGACACTTACATGGCCCAAGAGATTAGATGACAGGCTCTCAGAAAGAGCTACAAAGTTGATAATGTGATAAGCTACAAATTGTATGATAATGTGTCTGTGGTCAGAAGAATTCTCAAAGGGTTCTTGAGATTTCTGTCCCCTCCTAGTATGCAGAGTACATGTCTTGTACAATCCTAGTCACTTGGTTTAATGGGGCTGTGAATATGATACTTGGATCATACTCTATGAGAAAGGTAAATGATAAATTTTTATCAATGCAATTAAGGTTATTGCTTCAGTGGATTTTGAATTATCCAAATATAGACAATCTTGGATAGACCTCACCTATTTAGTGAATGATGATAGAACTGGGACCCCCCCTGAATGAAGAACAACAAGAAATCTTGTGGAAAATCTTAGCATGGAGCTAAAAATGTTCCTTAGTAGCTATAAGTGGTCCCAAACAGCATCCAACAAGATATAAAGTAAGGGAGTATGTGTTCCAGCCCCAAGGATATGGATTATTCCAGAAATGTGAGGCAGTTTGGAAAAGGATCCTTAAACCACTTGATGAAGTCACATCTGGATAACTCTTTGATTTCATCCTTCTGAGACACTGATCAGAGAGTCCAGATTTCACACATACAAAACTGTGAGCTAATGGTTGGGTCTTGTTTTAAGCTTCTTTGTTTGGTAGATTGTTCTGCCACACAGAAAATTGATGCAGAAGTTTGATATAGCTCTCCAATACAGTTTGATTCTCTGCATATTGGCTATTTGTGAGTCTCTGTGTTAATCACAATCTGCAGCTTGAGGAAGCTTTTATAGTGAGAGTTGAGAGATGCTTTAATCTATATGTATAATAATTCATTAAGAGTTGCCTTAAAATATATATCTATTTAGTAGGATAATCACATTAGGCTTTCCTTTTTGTCCTGTGTCCTGTCTAGTCACAGGTTCCTAGGCCTGATAACAAAGCCTGTTAAGGGTCCATTTTATGAAAAGGACCTTAAATCTAACTAGAAAGTGATTGATTAGTTCCATAATATTTATGCCACTATTACACTAAGGATCAAATGCTTAGGGATTACTGTAGAACAGGGAGCCAAAAGATTGTAAGAGTAAAATGTGGTTGATCACCACAAGGAAACAGTTTTTTAGATACCTTGTCAGTTACTCATATGAACTCATAGTAACAGTGATATTATGCACAAGTACCACATTAGCTCAAGCCAGACAAAATCCTAGTATAGACATGGGGAAGTGGGTAAGAAACCGCAACACCCCTCGAGAAACTATTAAAACTAATGACTGCTGGGAAGGACAACCAGTGTCTTTTAATGGTGACTCTTGGTAAATTAACCACACTGATCCATACTAAAGGACCTTTGGGAGACACAAAATTGACCATATATATATATATATATATATATATATATATATATATATATATTAGAGAGAGAGAGAGAGGGAGAGAGAAGGGGAATTATTAGGGTAGGGATAGTTAAGGGGATGCAGATAGGGTAGGGGATCTAAGTATGGTCAAAATATATTATATGAAATTTGCAAAAATTCAATTATAAAAGGTGACAAAAGGAAAATTCTTGCAGGATTCCTATCAGGAAGAAAATACTGTGCACAATTGCTTTTGCACGCATGTTTTCAGCATGTGCCTGTCAATCTCATAATCAAAGTACAGAAATCTATAAAGTGATGTATATATATATATATATATATTATTTTTAGTAGAGTACTATGCATAGTAACTCTGGATTTAGCTTTCTGCAACTCAGTATATTAAGTACCCTGGGCTGAAGACATGCCTATTTGCAAGCTTTCATTGTCTTAGATGACGAGGGATGTATGCCTTCTCTAGAAAACTCCTGTGTATGGCCTTCTTAATTCCCCAGTGAAGTTGCACTAACTAGGATCTCCATGTTCTTCCTGTAGAGAGTCATTGCTGGCATTGTCTCTTTCTCTCACTCTTTCATTTCATCACACAGTCCTATTCTTTCTGTCACCTGTCTGGTTCTAAGCATGAACATCTCTCTGTTGGATTCCAGGCAATAGACTTCCCCTGCTTCCATCTTGCCTTGGCTTAATCTATTCTTCATGCATTTATTAATGTTCAAATCTATATTTGATTCTGTCACTTTCCAGTTCAAATATTTTCTGAAAACAAAACCACTCAGGAAGATTCAAAACCCGTTTCAACAATTGGTATTTACCTTCCTGTTCTAAG
Organism: Eospalax fontanierii; assembly: GCA_035773235.1. Taxonomy (NCBI): domain Eukaryota; kingdom Metazoa; phylum Chordata; class Mammalia; order Rodentia; family Spalacidae; genus Eospalax; species Eospalax fontanierii. The sequence continues at coordinate 32,857,471 of CM069542.1, forward strand.
TTCCTCCTAGCTATCCTGGACCCTTCATTGACACTGACCTGTCTTGATATTTGACTTATGCTGTGCTTCTTTCTAAACAAGAGCCTTTATACACGCTCTGTCCCCTTCCACCTCTGCACCTGGCCCCCATTCCTTACCATTTAGTTTACTCAGCTGTGGCAGAGCCAGGTGAGACCTGAAGATTGGATGAGCTCAACTGGCAAAGATTTGATGAGGTGGTTTTGGTTTCCTGTGTCTATCTTGTGAGGTCATTGAAAAACAGGTGTATTTTCTTATTCACAGCCCCACTGTTTATGTCAGTCTCAAGAAAAGAATGCCTATAATGTAAATCCTTGACATAAGTGACTTATATCAAAGTTTGTACTGGTATAGAGGCTTTCTTCTCATTTCACCTCCATGAGATTTCTGAGGTTCATTTACCATAAGAAATAAACCTAGTATGATTAGACAAAGAAAACAGAATATAAAACTGCAAGGAGCTTATTGTTCATCTGCTACCTGAGCAGGTAGATAGAGTATCTCAAATAGAGTGAGCTTACTGGCGGGGTACACAAAAACACACAAGAGAAAGTTGCTCACTTCCCACAAATGAAAGGTCCATTTTTCAAATATATTTAGACTATTGTCTCTATGTAAAAGAAACATGCCCACTGAGAAATGCCTGCAAAATGATGTGTGTGTGCGTGTGTGTGTGTGTGCGTGTGTGCGCGTGCGTGTGTGCGTGCGTGTGTGCATGCGTGTGTGTGCGTGCGTGTGCGTGCGTGTGTGTGCGCGTGTGTGTGCGTGCGTGTGTGTGTGCGTGTGTATGCCTGTGTGTTTGTATGCCAGTGTAGTCCATAAAGCTACTAAATGGCCCATTCTCTGAAAATGTGGTACACTGTTGGAAAAATGGACCAGCATTTTTTTCAATCCCTGGATCATGGTCTTTGCCATTGACTGATGCTGTTCCCATCAAGAATCTACTTTCCCTTTCTTAGCATGGCTACCTATATGAGTGGTTTGGTAGTGGTTTAAGGCTCTGTATCGTTTCTCAAGAAACGTTTGCACACTTTCCCTTTTGTGTTGGTGAGATTATGGCTTCAAGCATCCTGGGCTGGGATACTTGAGGATAAAGAGATCCTGGATAAAGGAAGCCAACTATGACCCACTATCAACAACAACAACAAAGATGAAAATCCCCACCTTGGAATTTCTGATCTCTGTAGACTGGTGATTACAATTACTGTTTGTGAATGAATTCTTGTTGCTGGTAACTTTATGTTTTAATATTAGGGTATATAAGAAATAGCAGTTTACAAAGTATAAGAAAGAGCCCATAGTATGGAATGATTCTTAACAACTGTTCCTACACACAAGAGCTGGTGACTCCCCTGTTTCTGTGAATTTTTATGATAATTTTCATTCCTGCTGCCTAATTTGTAAGTTTTTACAACTTCTGTCCTTGACATTGATAAGAGAATAGTTTCTAAAACTTGGATAAAAGGAAAAATACATGATTTTTTTTTTCTAATCTAGGCAAAAGTTAGCCAGAGTCTCTTTCTTGTTGCTTTAACATTTTTTTTTGCCTATCCCATTAATGTTCAGAGTATCCTATGAAATAAAACTGTTCCTCCAATTGCCTGTGGGATCTTTCTGTGATATATATAAAGTCTTTATATAAGTAAAGACCTTATATGTACTATTTTACTATTTCATATAATGAATCGATAAAAATGTTTATTTTCTTATTTTATAGATTAAACATATGAAGATTATTTAACCTCTAATGTCACAAAACTTTATAAAGAGACCAAACTTTTTATTGAAGCCCAAATGTGGTAGAGTAAATAGCCTTGGTTTTCCTCAATGTTGTATGACTTAAATGGCACTAAATTTTTCCTGATCATCCAAGTTGATTCCAACAATGATATACGCATCGTGGTGCTTGGATTTTTAGTATTGAACATGAATTCATTGTGGTCAATTATTATCCTAAATATAATTTTTTTTAGAAATTCAGTGCTACTGAATAGAATCACACATTGAACTCTTAATGAATATCAAATTATTACTTTGTACTGAGTTATGAATTAATACAAGGCAACTTGGAGGCAGAGTGAATTCCTAGGTTTCTAAATGCCAGGAATTCAACAAAAATGGGATAATATCTCTGTTCTTTTTTTTTTTTTTCCTTGTATCAAAGTGCCTCATAGGAATGACTTAAAGGAGAAAGTGACCATGGAGAATCTGGCTGAGAAGTTTCAGGGAATACTATAACTCATGGTAGGGAAGGTTAAGCGGGTGGCTGGGGTAGCAATATAGAACCCGAGCATGATTGTTCACATCTTCGTAAATCTATTAGCTGAAAGAGAACTGGAAGCAGGGTTAAGCTATGACACTGAAGGCCCACCCCTGTGGCCTATGTGTGCCAGCTTGGTTATATAGCTCTCAGACATTCATTTTCCCTAGACAGTATCAACGACTGGGAACCAAGTATTCAAGCACATAGGTACATTTCAGTTTCAAACAGTAACATTATCAGAGAATTGAGAGTATGGGAGGTTGGGTACTTAGGGCAACCTAATTTGTGTGATCATTATTTCAGAGCATGTTCTACGTTAAAAGAATCCTTTTATCTCATACAAACACCACATTGTGTCTACAGTAGTATTCTTATTGTCAACAACAATAAGACAGAATGATTATAATAATAGACTACGAGGAAAGTTATGAGAATTCAGTGTCCCAAGTATTGTACTATATTTATAGCATCATGTATTATCTACTGTTGATAGGGAGAACTGAAACCTCAGAAAGGAAAATCTTGAGGAAGGGGGGACTAGTAGTGTTTAGTATAAATAGAAGGATTCAAGGAATGTGTTTAGATTTTTTGATATTTGATTGATTGATTAATGATGATTAATTTGGCAAATGCATTCTAATAGCAGCAATGAAGAAAAAAAAAGCAAAATGAAGCAGGGAGAATGGAATAGAGGCCACAAAATGTTTTTCTAGCCTGATGCCTTCCACTTTTCAGGTATCTGTAGACAGCCGGTAACTGCATAGTATATCTCCAGAAAGGTTATTGTAGAGAAATCAACATCTTAGAAAAGTCCAACAGAGAATTAATTCCACGTCTATACTGCTCAAAGTTTACTTCAGAAGAAATACATTTCCCAGGATGTGGTAATTTTTAACCTGGCTAAATGCAGTGTTTACATCTTATGACAGACCGATGTCTACACTTGCTAATTGATTTAGCTCGTGTAGTGTCATGTGTTCAATTGATACTGTGAGGACTGGTAAACACACTTGTTTTCAGGACTATTGCTCAACTGCTTGAACTTTATAACCATCATACATAGAGAACTCTTGCCACTGAAACTCAGCTTAGTGCAATTTTGGGAGTTGATAGAATACACAGTTCTTTACACGTACAGTGATAACTCATTTTACAGTTGTTGGGTTTTTTCCACTCTTTACTCTGTGACTGTCTTTAATATCTAGTTATAAGTGATAAGATCTGACTTCTGAGAGTATTGAAGAAATGAGGCAGCATACAAGAATATATTAAATGATTTTCTTTGTGAGACCCTGGGCAGAGATTGTAAAACGAATTATAGACCTTCTGAGATTTTCTCTGTCTTGGGGCTATTCATAAAAGCACACTGCTTACAATGGCAGGTATCTGAAGAAGCAAGCCATAGGGTAATTAAAGTTAATTGATATATTATTAACTGCACTATAACATTCATATACAGAGAAAAATGGATGTTGGTTTGTCAGATCCATGTCTATATAACAAAACTGAAACATATAAAGATATGAAAAATATATTAAAGGCATGTGTATCTTGATTTTGGCCTGAGTATGCAGACTTCTCTCCCAAGCAATACAGTAAGCCTGAAAAAATTTGTCCACTTAACATGCACTTTAAAGTCTGAAAAGTTATGTAAAATGGTGACTTCTGATTATAAAAGGAGTCATTAACTTAAAACACACTGGAGTTTGTAAATAAATTTACCCTCATTAAGGTTCAAATGAAGTTCATTCTCTACATTAGTAACTTAACCTCTGACTACTGTAAATTATATTCAGTTTTTTTCTTTTATCCTTCTATCACCTCAATATGCACATGAATAAAAATATGGTTCAAATAATCACAGTAAGTCTGTGCTGAAAGTGTTAATTAACTTCAGAAATTAAGAGCCATCTGAATTGTAGTAACTAATAACAAAATCTACTGAATAGCATTAAACAATAACAGCTAACATTTCTTGAAACTGTGTCCTAGCCACAGATTACTTATGTTCTATCTATTGTGTTCAGAATGCAACTTCAGATTGATTTGTACGAAATGGCCATTAAATTCTGGGGTCATAGATAATTTTTTTTGTAAAAATTAATCACAGATTATTTATATGCACATACATGTGATAAGTATGAACAAATGACATCAAGGTAGTGATTGTGGAGTGTTTAATAAAGGACTATCAATAAAGGCATGTTTAGGACTGAGAGCAAATAGTTCTAGACCTGAAGAGTGACAGGTACTTAGCAATACCTACATAAAGTAGGCTGCCATGTAGACAGGGGCCATTTAAAGTGAACTGTGGCTTTATGTAAGAACAGCCCAATTCACAGGCTACTTGGGAGAACCCTGAGTGGTGCACAGCATCCCAAATGTGCTGCCCTTGCCTTCTCCCCTCTGGTCTCCTGCTCTCCCATTGTTTGAGCCCAATTTTGAGCTGGCAGTCCAGAAGGCAGGCTTACTGGGTACATGATGGCACTATGTATGTGTTTTAAGGTAGAGTAGCATTTAGGGGAAGGAGAAAATAGTGATCAAAGCCAGAAGCTTTGTTTTGCTCTGAGTCCTCTAGTTTGGCTCTCTTTCCTGAATTGATATTCCCAAATGTTACCATGACTCTTGTTCTCTCTTCCTATTTTCTATAAGCAAATTACAGTAATAGTAACATCAATCACTTTAAAATTCCTAGCCAGCTTCCATTGTGTATCCTTAATACAACAACTGCTCGTGGAAACAGGACTTAGAACAATGAATAACTTATGACATATGGTACAGAAGAAAACCCCAAGAGAAAGACGGCTCAGGCCTTCCCTTCCCTATGAAATGAAAATATTTGTAACATGAGTTCTATCTATGGAACTTTATCCAATTCAAATCCCCAGAATTTCCCAAATTGGCTTCGAAGCCTTTGGCATTTCAACACTATCATTGCCTCCTCAATCTTGGACCAAAAATAGACTCCTACTACAAACACCACAGCTGCAGACATTAGCAACTTGTAGGAAGTTAAAATCAACACTGCAAGGGAACAAAATTGCCCACTTGGTCACCAGCTGATGGGCTCACACCCCCAATTCCTTCTTCCAGAATCAATCAATCAAGCACAGGATGATTATGTCTGCTGATGTGTTCCATCTCCCAAGGAACTCTTTAGGTCTTCTTAGAAAGTTTTTGCTGTTCTGTCTGTAGAAAGTGCTTCTGAGAGGGCCTAGCTAATTGCTTGCTAGCTATGAGTCAGCCAGAGAGTAATGATAGTCCTGAAATCAAAGCAAGCCATCAACGTTGATAAATTGGTTCTGGACACATCCCACACCGCCTTCAGGAACTCATAAGGGCCACAGTCCATCACACTGTAGACTCCTTAAATAAGTAGCCCACTCTACACAGGGAAAATCAGTGTCAAAATCCAAGCGAGTGACTCCAAGTTTTATACTGTTTTCCTTGTTTTTCAAAGATGATACCTATGATGTGACCGTGCTGTGCATGCAGAGATGGACTGGATCCTGATGTACTTCAAGTTCAATCCACAGTGTGTACTCTTAAGTCTTCCATTCACTTTGAAGCTGCCATACTATTTACAGAACTATTGAATTCTTATTTCCCTACTGCAGCTAATGAACTATGCATGCTCTTACAAAATCCTTCATTGATGACATTGGCTTTATTAATGGATGTTGGTAGCAGGTCCTGTCGACACATGATGGTTGAGTAGGTTCACAAATAAGCTACAAGGTTTTAGGAGAATTTCTGCTAGCTGTAATTAGCACTATTTTATTTAGGGGTACCATATTACTAGTCAGTCAGTGCTGACTAGTTCATTAGAAATCATGTCACTCTAAACTTAAACTTTCCAAAGCCTCCCACTCTAAATAAACAAACTCTGCAACATGGAACAAGGCAATGTTCATGTCTTGTGTCTGCCCACTCGCATGCTTTTCCATCCTTCCTTCAACTGCTCCATGTTACCCTGGTTCTTCATGCTTCGTTTGATCATTCTGGTTTCTTGAAGCCCTCACCCCAAGCCCATTTTCACTGTGCCAATCTCTGTTGAAGTGCCATTTGTTTGCTGTTCATCTGTACTTTTTCTCTGCCCCAAGATTATTCTGGACCATATCAATATATAAATATACTTCATGATACCTACCAAAACTGAAATAAGGTTTTGGCCATTTCTTGCTTGTCTATCACTTTTAATTTGTACTTCAGAAGCCCTAGTTCCCAGAACAATCCTTATAAAAATCTTCTTCTTTAATATTTGCTGACTGTATTTTTCTAAATGTAAAGTCCACTTGCTCATTTATTATGTGTCCATTGAGCAAGTTGCAATATTTTGGTGCAAAATTTTGTGAAGATTTGTGTAATAGAGTATATGCACATGAGTATTAAGCCAGTGGGAACATAGAAGACATTAAAGATACTTCCCTTTGCAGAAAGGTTTTATATTGCTTAACTTAGGGTGTTGACTTGATTAAGAAATACTCAGAGTTCTGGTAAAACATTATTTGGGGTCCTTTCAACAAGTATATTTCTAGAAGAATCTAGCATTTGAATCAGAGGCTCAAGAAGGACAATCCACCCTCATCCATTTTGGTTAGTCATCATCCAAACCTGAGGGGGTAAATACTCCTCTCCTCTGGAGCTGGGTCACCTACTTTCTCATGCCGTGCCTGTGGTCATTTGGACTCCAGGTTCTCCAGGTCTTGGACTCCAGGGATTGCCTCAGCAACTTTCATGTTCTCACTCATTTAAGAGTAACATCCCTTGTCCCCTGGTTCTCTGCCATTCTGATTTGCACTGAGCCACACCACATACCTTTCTGGTTCTCAACTTTTAAGTTGTCTGTCATGAGATGCCTCAGCTTCACATTGCTAGAGGAAATTCCTACAAAATCCATTCCTTTACTGTTTCTGTTTGTCTTCAGAAACTCTACTACTATAGGGAGAGGGTTCTGAGACCTTCTCAGGTTTGAGAGCTGTTAGCATATTGACTATATTGCTTTTCCCTTCAGCATACACATATATTTATTTATATACAAAATAAAATAACAAACTAAAAGATATCTGAATTATGAAACCAAAAAGGAAAAAAAAAATCTGACCATAGTGTAACTATAGAAATTTATCTTTAAATATCTTTATTTTATTTTATGTGCATGTATGTGTGCATGAGTGCGTTATATGTGAACCACATGCATATAGTTGCCCACTGGGGCCAGTGGAATGCATCTAGATCAGATCTGGAATTGGAGTCAACCAAAGTGGAGTCTGGGAATCAAATCCAGGTCTTCTACCAGAACAGCAAGTGCTCTTAGCCTCTGAGCCAATCACTTATTTCTATTATTATCTTTTAATATCCAAAGAAAAGAATACAGCCAGTCTCTCTCTCTCTTTCTCTCTCTCTCCTCTATCCTCTCTCTCTCTCTCTCTCTCATCTCTCTCTGTGTATTTCTTAAATTTGCTTTAATAATCCTGAAACAAATGAAGAGAGTCTCTTCATTAAGATTGGTTATTAAAAACAACTTACAATATTCTTGCCTCAGTTTTCTCACAGTAAACTTCCTTCTTTATATGGGCAATAAAATGACTTCCTCAAAGTAAGAAGTATTATTCCCTAAGAGATGGTAAAATACCTTCCCTGCAGGCAGAATTTTCAGAGGTTTCACAGTGTTATGTCTTTCTGATTGCCACAATCACTATGAACACAATCAACTGATGTATTATGTTCATAAGATACCCTTTGACCTTATAGAATTAATACTATATTTTAAACTACTGGAGAAAATTCTCTCTAAGCATTAGTAGGAATTTAGCTGGTATATAAAGCCCTTAAAATGGATTTGGAGCTGCTGGGAGTTGCAATATTGGATGTTTGATGTACCCATTCTATTTTGCTTTCCTCTGAAATAATTCATTTGCCTTCTAAATGGAATCATGAAAATACTTAATAAAAATGGTAATACATCCAAGGGCACATGGTTATAACTGAAGGATTGATGTAGAAGAACTTTTAGTGAGAGAAGGTGGGGGTAGAGGAGAGCAGCCGAAGAAGGGGGTGGGCACTCATTAAGTGATAGTGAGCTTCATGATAGTTTCCTTTTGAAAGTTTTGAGCTGTGGTCAGGATTCTTTTTGTAAGTTTTATCTTGGATTAATGTGCCTTTCTGTGGTGAATCTTTCATAACCAATCACAAATCAGTCAGAGTACAGTGGAGAACTGCTATTTAGAAAATTAAGTTTGAGAATGGTTTTGAAGGCATAAAGTCTCACATACCAATACTAGTAAGTCTCAAAACTAGAAGGAAGTGTACAGATGAACTGCTTTGGTGATAGAAGAATTAGTTTAAGAATATAAACATGTTTCCACAAGGGATGACGAGTTATCAACCTGGAAAGTTCTAAGTTTAGCAGCAAGCTTTGAATTCTGTATTCTGTCAATGTCTTACTTTCCATCTCCAAAAGGAAAATTTTTCCTTTGCTAAGAGAACCTCAAGACAGAAGTATGATTTTGCCCAATGTACTGTCTAATGACCTGCTTAAATCTCTAGCTGATGCTAGCCATGACTGTCACAGAGGACAGGGTATCTGTTGGCCCAAAGTCTATGTTCTGATATAATGGAGCTAAGATGCTGCCAGAGTGAGCATTACACAACTTATGACTTTACTATCACCTCGTGTATAGGCTAACTAAAACCCATCATGTCAGTAGACATTTGCCATGAGGTTAGCTGGAAAGAATGGTAAAATACATAAGGGCTGGAGAGATGGCTCAATGGTTAAGAGGGCTTGCTGCTTTTATGGAGGACCTGGTTTGATTCTCATGACCCACATGGATGTTCATAACTGTCTATAACTCCAGTTCCAGATCTGATGCCCTCTTCTGGCTTCTACATGTTCCAGGCATGCAAATGGTTTACATACATACATACATACAAGTAAATAAAACATATATACACATAAATTAAAAATAATCTAAAAAATTGAAATTAAAAACACTTTGAAAGTTCCAAAAACATTTTGGGTGCTGCTTGCTAAACCTATCAATGTGTTTCATAATACAAATTTAAGTCAAGAAATTAAAACAACAATGGTAAGAGCATGCACAATTCCTAGGCTACTTCAAATCACACAAAATCCCAGCACAGGCATGGAGAAGTGGGAAAGAGACCCCAACCCAAAGTAAGAAACTCTTAGCAACTGATGGCTGCTAGAGGGAAAGACAGTATCTCATAGGATTGGGGCCTTTAGTGAGCCCAGTGGATGGATCCATACTGAAGATCACTGGGAAATACAAATCATACTCTATAGGCCATATTATACATATACATCTATCTATCTATCTATCTATCTATCTATCTATCATCTATCTACCTATGATTTCATTAAAATTGTCAGGGGACAGTGGGGGGAGATGCAGAGACGGGGAAAGATCTAAATGCCATCAATTTATATTATCTGAAAATTGAAAAATAATTACTACAATTCCCTTTGAAGTTATAACACACTCATCATGTACTAATAGGAATAACATGAGTAAGATAGGAAATGGTTATGTTTTCCAAAACTGAATTAAAAGTGATAAAAGTAGAAGTTTTTCACATTTTTCCAAATATATTCACTGTTTGGTTGAGCAGAATATAGCTGAATTGACTTACCTACCTTTGCCATTAACTTGTATAAATCACAGGGTACATGGCTTTTGTATAATCCCAGATCACTCATGAAAGAAGACAAATGAAGGTCAAACAATTATTTCAGAAAAAATAATAAAAATTTAATCTTATGGTACTGTAAGATCACCCTCAACCAACATGCTATGGTTAATATTTATGATCAATTGACTATGATGGATTCTATCCCCCCAAACTGCAAGCCCCTTAAGTTGATTCCTGTTTGTGATGGTAGCCATAAGAAATTTGTTATGTTTTGGAGAAAAATATGGCTTAATTTTGCCCTTATGAACTGATTTGTTTAGCAGAGTTTGAGGTAGGAATGAATTCAGACTGTACAATGGTTTCTGCCCTCATCCAATTTCACAGTGACAAGAGTGACAAATGGAACTGAAACAATTTTTTAAATGCTAGGTTTAGTAAGGACTATTCCAGCTAAAGAGAGGGTATATGTCTTATAGGGGCCAGAGCTGGAATAGTGTGGACGACCAAGGTTATTGGAACTCAGATGCTTCCATCAAGATGCTAGACATTGATATGGAGATTTTGGATTTCCTCTGTTAGATTTCAATCTTGTGTCTGCCTCAGTTTATCTTATTGTGACTCCTTTCCTTCCCTTTGTGATTGGAATGTTTACTCTGTTTTATTATACATATTGGAGGTATGCAACTTACTGTTTGATTTTACAGGGATCATATTTAAAAGATTTCCTTGAGTCTTAGAAGATGGTTTGGGCTTTAAAAAGTGTTGGGGCTGTCAAAATTTTGAGGCATTTTATAGATAGACTAAATGCATTTTGCATTATGTGACAAATTTGGGGGACAGGCATGTGATGATTTAAAGCAATGTGTTTGGTATCAAGTTGGCATGAGGTGGTATTATGGGTCATCTTCATTGTCAGCTTGGCTGGATTTTGAATCATCTAATAAACATTCTTCTGCCCCTGTCTGTGAGGGCATTCACAGAGACATTTAACAGTGTAGGAAAGGCCTACCTTAACTGTGTTATACTCTCCATGGGCTAGCATCACATCCCAGTCTGACTGAGAATGAAGAAGTGTGCGGAATGCTAGAATTCATCGTCTTGTCTGTTACCTGCGGATGCAGCCAGCTCCTGCTTCTACCGCCATGCCTTTTCTACTCTCAAGGACTATATCTCATCACACTGGAAGCCAAAATAAAGTCCTTATCCCTTATATTGCTGCTTGTCAGAGATTGGGCACAGAAAAAAAAAAAAAAAAACTAATATACTTGACTTGGGAACATTTTATTAAGCCAGCAAAATTCAGAGATTTTTTTGTTGTCATTTTTGGTTTGTGTTTTGAGTAGAATCTCAGGATGTTGCATATCCAGTCTCTCCAAGATCTTGAGACCCTCCTGGTTCTGCATCCTAAGTGCTAGGATTACACAGACTATGCACCATGAGAACCTTGTGAGGGTCCTACTGCCACAGTCGTTTCCCTGTTGCACAAATGAAGAAACAAAGGCAGAGTAAAAGGATACTGATATGAACTCAGTGGTGTCACTGGACTTAAACAAAGTCATTTATTCCCAGAACCTTAGACTGCATCTTCATCATTGTCTGACCCCAAATTAAGAACGGAGAGTGAGGCTGGAGAGATGGCTCAAAGGTTAAGAACACTGGTTATTCTTGCAGAGGACTCAGGTTTGATTCCCAGCACCCACAAAGCAACTAAGGACCAGTTCCAGGGGATTTGACACTCTTCTGACCTCCACAGGCATTGCACGACATAGGTGCACTAAAACACATGCAAGAAATATACTCATATACATAAAATAAAAATGACAAAATATTTTTTATAAAAGAAAGTAGAGAGAAAAGTTATTGTCCGAGTTTCTGAATAAAAACTGTGGCAATTAGCAAAGCTTTGAGAGGTGGCTTTGAACCTGAACAGTCAATGCCTGCATCCCCTGGCTGGGGTCTCTTGGTCTATGACTCAACTCAGAGTTACTGGTGAGACTTTAGTTTCTGGATGAAAGCCCCTCCCACAGAGGCACTCCCTAAGTACTGAAGGCAGCAAGGTACAGTTCTTGAAAGAAGCAAGGATGGTAAAAGTTCCTCCTTTAATTTTCATTACCTAAATAAGAAGCCCTAAGGTTTACCACATTCACTTCTTGACAAAAATTCTACCTGAAGGAAGAAAGAATTTCAGTAAGGGTAGTATTTACAGAAGCACAGATTCTTTCAGTGTGTTTCAACATACCAAACTACACGATAGTGGTTAGAATAATTATTATTATTTAAAAGGTGAGGACTTTCTCAAAGATGCTAGTTAAACAGCTTAAAATCTCTTAAAACTGTAACAATTACACAGCTATCATGGCAGATTTAGATAGTAGTTTCTTATATTAACAATATACAATTTACTTCCTATAGCCTAGTTGAACCAGAGTTGTATATTATCATTTATCAAAATATTTCTCTCATCACACAATAATTTGAAAGTTTGTCTCTGTATGTTATTAGAGTCACTCTGATAGAATCTGACATTGCAGTTAAGGTTAATCACTTGGTGTGTTAGGTATTTGAGCAGTCTTCATATCTAGTGCTTTAGCAGAGTACTTATTTTATTAAGAGGGACAAAGAGAATCGAGAATACACATGTACACAGACACGGACACACACAGAAACGGACACACACACACACACTCACACACACACACACACACACACACACTGTACTAAAATAGAGCTTCTTAAACTTTGAAAAATCATCCTCGGATATAGCCCTGGCCACTGATGCGGGTGACAAAGTATACTTTGGCAGAGAAGAAGTTAAACATTGTCTGATCTCTCTCATCTTAACCAAAGAATCATTCGGATCTCTAAGCTGTTTCTAATTAGGTGTTAATGACCTTAGAGTTGTGTGAGTTTACGGTCTTCTGTACCTCATTTGATGTCCCCCCTGGGCTAAAACAATACCGAGAGGACTGAAATGAAGATAAAATACACCTTCATGGTCCCCATGGTTATTGGATCAGAGATATATAAATACAGAGAAGTCCAGAGGGAAAGATTATTATTAACACTAGTTCCATGACCTATGCGAACCCAGAAATGAATGTAATTATAGAGCTTTAGTGTGCTCAGTGAGGGGACCCTCATTGACAGAACCAAGAATGAAACAGAGATGCAGAGGGCCACTGGAACTTCAGAGGAGAGAGATTTGGGGGCTAATGGATCCTCTGAACAGAAGGATTATAGCAAAACAACATGCAGTCCATGAGAAGCATCAGTAAAATAACATTTTGTCTGTCATAAGAAGGCTATTCTTCAAAATTCTTGGGAAGAATTATATAAATAAGAAAGTAAACACGTAAAAGGAAAATTGTATGATGTGTAGAATGGTAACTGGAAGCAAAATACCACCCTGCTTATGGGTTTGCAAAGAGATAGTTCATAGAATTTCGAGTGAACTCCGAATAGTCTGATTTGTCCCTTAAATGGTGATTAAATGACTATTGTCTTTATAAACATCTGACCTCTGTATGTCCTAACTTCACAGCTACGAATGACAAGGATGAAATATTTCGTCTCCAGTAATCCTTGGTGAACATTTTATTTATTTGCATTTTAAAATTTTGTACTCATTATAACTCTATAATTGGCAATGCTTCATGCTAAGTACTCATTTGGTTGTTAAATTTTTTTTTTAACTCAACAGATTTTAGCCAAGGATTAAGAGGAAAAAAAGTTACTAAACAAAACTTCGAATGTTGTAAAACAAGATGAGTCATTTTGAAGGGCTGCTAAATCCATAAATCTTGAATAGACTGAAAAATATGTCTTAAAATAAAGTGACCCTGGGTAGCATTCAAAGAGAGAGAGAAAAAAAATTAAAAGTTAAAAAAAAAGGAACAGGGGGAATAAAAGACTGACAATATGCCATATCGACTGTGCTAGTAAAGTCACCATGATTAAAATGGAGTAATTCACTTTGAACTAACTCTAGTTGACGCCTCTAATGTGCCTGAGGATTGTCTTTGGCAAGCCCAGAGGAAATCTTTTGTGCTTCAGTTAGCAATAAAGCTTAGAAATCATTATTCTTTCAAAGATGAACATAGATAACAGAGGAAACCAGAAATATGCTCGACCACTCATATTATTCAGTCTGTCTACCAATAGTCCAGCCATATTGCTTAAATATAGGTGATGTTTCTATAGGTGTGCTAATTTAAATGCCATAAAACCTTTTCCTCTCAGCCCCAACTGTCAAAAAATTTAGGCTATGAACAGGGCATAACATGTTACTTAGGATGTGCCCAAAATATAGTCAGTAGTGATAAAAGCATTTCTCTAACTTGTAAAACCTCTATACTTGCCTAAGATCAGTGTTAATTGCAACATGAAAGACCTTTTCAAGTGTGCTGTCCACATGGTACTATATCTCATTTTATTTTGTTTTGCTTTGTAGAAAAACCAATCAGGTAGGAACAGACCTGTTCGCCTCTATTTTGGTGGGAGAACAGTGGCATAATTAAGGAGCTCTGATGATCCTGGAATTCTTGTTCTGCACAGATAAATACGCAGCCTCCACTTTGATAGTAGGGCTCCATGTCAAGATCAGTGTACTTACCTACACGGCATTTTAAAAGGCAAACAAGCAAACAAGCAAGCCCATACTTGCGAAATACACTGCTTTCTTTCCTCTGTGCTAGCTCTCCCCCTACCGCAGTTATTCATGAGGTCATTTTACAATCTAGTTTTACAGGCTAATCAGTGTCTCATCCCTGATTTCCTTTATTTTAGATGTAGAAACCAATTGTCTTCCTGTACTTCAGTGTATGGATAAATGCGATTCTTTTCAGTGCTTTTATGCCACTGTGTAAAAGACAGCAAACTGAAGCACGTGAAACTAGGTTAAAAAGCTTAATATAACTACACTAGGTTGACAAAGCTCGGGATTAAAATTCAGTCACGCATGCAAAAAATGTAATAAATGAATGAAAATGTATGTTATGGGTCATTTCTGCTTTAATAGCACCTCTGTGCTATGGAATCCAAATAGCAACAGTCATCTTATACACGCCTCACAAATGAAATAACATTAGGTTTCCAGGAACCTAATGACACACAGCTAGCACGGAATGAGGATTGTGCCCACAGATTTATTTCATGCAAACATACAGGGCTTGTAGAGACAACTTATCAGTCAAAGATAGGGCTCCATTTAAAGCTGTTGCAACATTGATGTGGTTCGTCTCCATTTTTCAGTTAAATAGAGGTTTTCTTTTTCACTTCACATAAAGTCTTCAACTTGCTCAAGCCTTCTAATAAATTGCAAACTCTGTAACAATATATCTTCTATTATACCGCTTGTTACTTTACTAAGACAGGAAATTAAAGCAATAAAACACTTTCAAAATGATAGGGTACACTCAGGCAGTCATTTTTCTTATGTTCCAGTATTATTCTTCAAAGGGCCTTTTATGATACTAATATTAAATTCTTTGAAGTCGGAAGAATCTGTTGAAAGTGTTGAATTTCTAAAATATGGAGCTCAGATATTGCATCTACTCATGCATTTATTAAAACTTAATATGTGAGAATTTTTTTAATACAAAATACAATGTAGCTAAATAATACATGACCAGATACATTTCACATCCACATTAGAGGGTCCATTGTGTGGAAATTTGATTGAATACTCAGGAAATTCTATTTTGCTTTTTCTCACCTTCTGTGGCTAAATGCACAACATATGTGGCCATTCATTTAAAAGGCTGGTGTAGTGCAAAACGGAGCACTGTGAACCAAATACCATAATGGTCACTTATGCAGCATGCTCACATAAAGGAAATTGAATCAGGCTTACGAGGCTCTGCATTCTTTATTAACCTCCTAGAAAAAGGTCAGACAACTGTTCTCTTAATGGCAAGAATGCTATGTGAAAAAGGCTAAAAGAGAAATGCAAAAAAGGGCACTAGATCCTAGGCAGTATGTTAAGCAATTGTATTAAAAAGCTTGTAGAGTTAGGTGGAAAAGCACCTTCTACATCAACTATTCTGAAAAAATGCTATCTTATTTTCTTCAGCAATAAATCTTTCTATCCAACCATATGGGAAAAGAAGTACAAAGATACCATAAATGGATATGTTAGAAAGAATGAGTCCTCATAAAAATGGTCCCTTCTCTTCCTTCACCCTGCTCAGTACTTTGTCTAGCTCCACAGTTCTTCCTGCCCTTCCTCTCTCCTTCCATTTCTCCCTCCCTTTCTTCTTAGATTTACAAGATTTGCAAAAACTGCAGAATGAAAGATGAGCACTCCTTCCCCTAAGACTAAACAAAACTCCAATTTCCCATCACGTAAAACTGCAGAGTTGCTTATTCCACCCAGGAATCCTCCTTTTTGGAAACCCCCAAATGGTTGATCTCCTTTTGGATGTGTCATTTTAAAGAACTGCTATTTAGCAGGTGTGAATGTTCCAATTAAATAGCAAGTGCTTTTTGAGGCGATCCTAAGAGCCTTTATCATGTCAGGCTCCATCCCAACCGACTAGCTTTCCTTGCTCAGCTGATTAGGGTCAACACTTTAAAATTAGAAAAGGAAGCCCTTGAACCCCTTGTCACAGCTATAGACACACTTGCTAACATTAAAGGATCTTCCGCACAGCAAAGGGAAGTCAAACTGGGCCTGCATGCGGCTAATTTACTGCAGTTCTTTACCAATTCCTAGTCCTGTCTCAGAAATATCTTTTTGATATTTTCTGAAACATTGTCCTGAATTTTCAATGATAAAATTAGCCAGTCCGATCTGAGGCATTAGTTCTCAAGAAACTTAT
This sequence comes from Eospalax fontanierii, assembly GCA_035773235.1. NCBI lineage: Eukaryota > Metazoa > Chordata > Mammalia > Rodentia > Spalacidae > Eospalax > Eospalax fontanierii. Next base: position 32,874,226 of record CM069542.1, read on the forward strand.
GTTTCCCTCTCGTCTTACACAGTTCCTCTCGGCTGGAGTTCCAAAGCAATCAACTACCTGGGGATACTTTTCCTCAGAGACCTTTCTTAGCGCACCATATCAATTAACACAAAAGCAATCTTGGACCCCCTCCAATACAAGGCACTACCATCTGGTCTCCCTGGAACCTCATGGAGAGGGGCAGATTTCAATTTGTCAAAACAATGCAAATTCTCTAAATTATTTTCAAATTATGCATGTTTACTTTAATGTCATGCTCATTCATCTCCTAAAAGGTACTTTGCAAATTCCTCTAAATTCATTCTCCAGCTTGCATTCCCCCTGTCCCCGTCTTATAAAATATATTTTTAAAAAATCCTCTTTTTTTCTCTCTCATATGAAAACTGGGGGTTAGAAAATTTTTAATTTACCTTTAAAGAAATAAGAGTTTATAATATCTAAGTAGCCTACTAATGATCCCAAACGATGCTTTTACAGCCCATAAATCTACATGCCCATTGCTCAGTGATTAGTTTAGAATCACAATTTTGTGAAAGTAAAACATCATGACTATTATCTGAAAGCTACCAAGAAGATACATGAATCACAGAAAAAAGAATATTGTCATCCACTACTCTCCCTTAACGCTCTGAAAATTCCTGATAGAATACAAGCAATTAATTTGAAAGTATTAATGAATTATGCAATTTTTCACTCATTCTAGTGAATTGATTTGGCAGATTACTTTGCTTTGGAAAATGTGAAGAGAGATGGCAAGGAATACCTACCACTGTGCTGGTCAGTTCAGTAGGCCTTAGCCACATGTGGCTACTTAATTGTAACTGTAAATTAATAACCAATACTTTTAGAGGGTCCAGTTTCCAGTCTAACTAGTTACATTCCAAGTGCCTAATTACTACAGATGGCCGGTGACTATCATATTGTACTGCCAAAGAGAAATTGTCTCCTTCACTGCACAGAGGTCTATTGGATCGTACGAATCTATTTGAACTTGGAAAGTGTGTCTGACAGTGTTTACCCATAATATTCTTGGTTTAAAAGAAAGAAATTTCTCTCAAAATGTCAGAACGACAATATTTCAACTTTCATGCACTTTTGGAGAAGAGGTCTTTCCCACTGGCATGATGCTAGATGAAGGAACATTTCAGTTCACTTGGTTCATGGGGTTGAATAGATATTCATTTTATTTTATTTCATTTCATTCTTTGGGTTTGGCTCACTAGGATCTGTTCTTGTCTTTGCTGGTAATAATCATACAACCTGTATTATCCTGGGCCCCTTGAAATAGCCTTGCCTGGACACACTGGAGTCTTAGAACTACTTAGTTATAAGAATAGATTAAAACTGGTCTTCCCTGGAGATCCAGATGAGCAGGTCTCAGAAGGAGTCACTATAGCTTCCACATGAGTCCTGAGGAGAACTAGGCACTACAAAGGACAGAGCTAAAACAGAAGGTACAAGAGAGATCAGGTTTTGCCTGTGAAATCACATGAATGCATGTAAGGCACTGGGTTGATTCATACTTAAAACCAAAATTTTACCCAATTAAAAAAGAGACTATAATATTTTCTCTCATTAATGGGTAAATATATGCTTAAGGCACACAGTAGAAGCTAAGCATTGCATAGATTGCAATAAGAAGTATATTCAAGAACATTCCTAGCCAAGGGAAGAGTATTTGTAAAATCTGGTATAGGAACAAACTTGACAAATTGAAAGAACAAAGAACAGGGTGTGGCTAAAAGATTACAAGCTGGATTGGCTAGAGTAGCACAGAAAGAGGCAGAGAAATGCTGTGAAGTCTGGATGTTACATCACAAGCAAGAGGAAAATAGTAAGTGGCACCAGCCAGTTTGAGGGCATTCTTTTTCTATCCCAAAAGTTGGAAGAGATAAGGCTGGAAATATGCAGGCTATTTACGAAATTGTAGATTTTGGTGGATTGGACCAGGATGAGAGAGAAGGAGAAGAAAAGTAGTTTGACATAGGGTGTAACTGAGTGAATGAAAGGACCTTGGAATCTTTTGTTTGTTTGTTTGTTTTTTGTTTTGTTTTTTTTTTCTTTGCTGGTGAGCTTGAGTGGATGCTCATTTAATCAAGATTAACTGCTGAGGAAGGAAGAGAAAAACGTGTTGAGAAAGAAAGAAAAAGTGGAGCTCACTACAGTACGCCCAGTAATTTGACAGAAAGCATAACATGGACTGTCCAAATTAAATCCAGACTTGCAAATGAACCCTAGAATCACAGAGTGGGAAAGTGCCCTGAGGAAATATCCAGCCACAATTTAACTTAAGTCTGAATCCCACAGGCCCAATACTATCAAAAGATTTTAAGTGCTATGTTGTTTTTGGACAATTAGGGTACCAGTTATTAAATTATAATAATGTTCCAAAAATATCATTTTTAACATGAGAGCTTGATTCTATTCTAGTACTTTCCTGATTTTTCTGCCTTATAGCCTTTATCTTATGCTAGAGAAAATGAGTTAATTCTCATTAAAATGCCTTCTCTTATACTGGCTTGCCCAGTTTGTTCTTTTGTGTATTTCTCTATTTGCCATATGGTCTGTGAAAGTCATATACACCTAGAAACTAGTCTTGTATTCTTAAGTGATTTCAAACCTCACAGTGAATCTAAGATTACATGACCATTCATGCCCCACTAATAATGGCTATCAGTAAATAAATACTTTGTATTATAGCAACCACTCTCCACAAAAAAGATGAACTATTCTTTTGACTCCATTTTACAGATTAGGAAATTTAAGTACCAACAGATTAGGAAACATTAAAGTCAGAAATTACCGAGATTTAACCTACAAATTTTGTATCCAGAAGCAGTAGACTCATTCTGTACTACCTTCTAAGAACTATGATTAGAAGCCAAGCTCTATCACTTGGGCTAACTCTTGAGGAAAATGCAACATAATAAATGCTGTACATAAAGCATTCTTTCCTTTCTGCTTGGAAAATCCTAAATTATTTTAGCAGAATGTCATCTGAGGAGGCAGCACCACTGATCAGAATGGATACAAGCTGGTTAGAACAGAGGCAGGCCATTTGGAATACTCTCTGCTCATGATCCTGACACACAGTCACTGCATTTGGCACTCAAAACAAACAGCTTTCTGTCTGAAGCAAGAATGTAAGAAACTCTGAGATGCCTCACTGGGGTAGCAAGGAGAAGATTGTCACAATGCCTGTGTGTTTGTTAGTTTTTCCAATCTGAAACAATGTGTCTGAGGAAGGCAACTAAGAGAAAGTTTCCTTCGGCTGGTGGAAGGAGGAGTAGGAAGGAGAGAAGGCAGAGAGGGAGGAAAGAGAGAGAGAGAGAGAGAGAGAGAGAGAGAGAGAGAGAGAGAGAGAGAAAGAGGCGAGAGGCTTCAAACACATACCCGCAGTGACCTCCACCCTGTAACCAGGTACCAAATTCTGAGACAATTCGTCTATGAATTCTTGAATGAATTAGTCCAGGAATGGATTTAGCAGCCTCCTTTCCTAATGAATTTGAAAAGCAAAACAAATCTAGGTCTAAGCCTTCAACACATGAGGCTTTGGGGGGCTTATGATATCTCAACTATAACACCTCTCAAGTATTTTTTTTTACATGTACATTTCTGATGAAGTAATCTTTTCATTTTGTTGAGCATTCAGTACCCATCTGCTATTAAAGAAATCACTGCATTTGATTAAGATCGATTAAAAAAAAACAACTAACGATTGGAATTCTGCTCTTTTAATGAAGACTTCTATTTAATTATAACTAGATAGTTCCAAGCATCTCAAAGCTCTAAGCACAACTACAATCTTTTTAGGCAAATTGAAGTCATCTTTATTTCTAGTCTTCTCTTGTTCAGGTTATTAGTAGTGACAGATTCTCTTCTGAAGCTGGTACTGAAAGCTCTATTTTTCTCCATGATTTTATTTCCAATGTGCTTCAAAACGTTGAAAGCAGGGATTATGTCTTTATGCTTCTACGTCCTTCCCAAGTAGCCGCTATATGTAGCTCCTAGTGGGCAGCAGGAACTTGGTGATTGGGGAGAAGCTGCTTAATGTCCACTGAGACATTAGAGGAAACTTTAAGGATTTTCCCCCCACTCCTTGCAGTTGAATTTGCTTTTGTTCTTAGATTCATATTTGCTTGGGATTATGAGGTCCTGGAATGTGCTGACGTCACTGATGTCTTTCTCTTCCATTATTACTGACTTTTCTGGTGTGAGCATGAAAAGTGGCCTCATCTGAAGTGGCAAGTACTAACAATACTGAGCATTTAAATTACACAGGCAGACTTAGTTCTTTCATGACCTTTGCACATTCTCTGGCCATCCAAATATTGTTGTATTAGGACTTTTGAAATTTTCTGCTCTCAACTGTTGCACCATGATAAATGCAAGATCAGCGGATTGCCTCAACTGAAAAATCAAAAAATTGTTCTTCTGCATCTAGAATCAGTAAATGAATATTGCTGTAATTTCCACAACTGTGGCACTTTGTCATTAGGAGCCTCTTCATTTCCTAGCAGCTTCATGTTGAGTCATCCAGATAGCCTGGTTACATCCCTAATAAACGTTGGGAGAGTAGCAAGAAATAGCCATTTCAGCAGGTGGCACGGCACATATTTGCAGTTTCTGAACCTTCTTTGGCAACACAGTTGAAGGCTGCATGATGAATGAGCACCCACTGATTGGTCCTATTGTGCGTTTGTGATTCTTCTTCCCTTTTTTTTTTCAGTTTCTTGCTTTAGTATGCAGAAGATGCTTCTGGTGATCAAAAGCAGATATGTGACATATGTACCAAGTCAAAATAGAACAATCATTTTTATTTTATTTTATTTTTTACTTCTGGATGTGTTGAACTGATAACAGGTTCTTAGAGTATCCTATATGTCAAAAGTTGCTTGGAGATAATGGAAATTTTAATTCAAACCTTTACTTCTAGAAGTACCATACAAGAAATAAGAGGAACAACTCTCCATCTTTTTCCCTCTCCTCTCCTCTCCTCCTCTCCTCTCCTCTCCTCTCCTCTCCTCTCCTCTCCTCTCCTCTCCTCTCCTCTCCTCTCCTCTCCTCTCCTCTCCTCTCCTCTCCTCTCCTCTCCTCTCCTCTCCTCTCCTCTCCTCTCCTCTCCTCTCCTCTCCTCTCCTCTCCTCTCCTCTCCTCTCCTCTCCTCTCCTCTCCTCTCCTCTCCTCTCCTCTCCTCTCCCTTTGTCTTCGTTCCCTCTCCCCTCCCCTCTTTTCTTCCCTCTCTTCTCTTCCTTTTTCTTCCTCTCTCTCTGTATCTCTTTCTTTTTGATGATAAAAGCAGTTCTTGAGAGTAATGACCTGCCTAGCGTCGCACATGATGACTTTTGACAGGTATCAAGGTTCTTTCAGTTTCTGATGATGTCGGATTTTCATATCAAAATTTCAGTATCAGACATCATAATAAAACTTGTCACTAATGATTCAAAAATCTTGGCACAAGTACTGAAGCCAATGTATGAAATATCTACACAGCAGTCACCTCAGTAGGAAACTGGGAAGAAATCTGTTCACTGGAAACCTGAAAATAGGGCTTGGTTTGGATAAGGTTTTTAAAGATATAATTTAAACATCACTAGATGACATCATCATGGATTAGGGGATAACTAAAAGCTAAAGACAAGTGACTTTTTATATAAAACAACTGAGGAAGAGAATTAAAAGATGCATCTGTAAGTTATGAGAAGTGTTTACTGAATACTACCTTCTACCACCCATTTGTATGTTAAAGCCCAAATTCCACAGTGTCAGAATGAGACTGTATTTTTTTAAGTTCTTTAATGGTTGAGAAAGAGCTAATCTTCTTCAAGAGCATGACTCTAGATAGGCAAACTAGCCTCAGTGGATGAACTTGCACTGAGGGATGTCTGGAGATACTTGACTTGCTAGACCTTAACATAAATGAGAGAATGCATGCAATCTGGAGGGGGGTATAAAGATGATTAAGATGTTGTGTGTCAGATACACAATACTTAAATAAAAATGTACCAAAATAAAAGGTCTTTAAGGATTTATTTCAGATGAAGGAGTCCTGGTCTATTCTGACTGATAGCTTTCTCAGAAGAGAGAAGCAGATAGGCACAGTACAGAAGGTGACCAAGTGCGGATATATGGGTAAGAATTGTCATCACAGGTGTGGGGAACAGAGGACTCAGGATGAGGAACTCATTCATGGGCAAGTTACTTTGCGTAGTCTAGGTCTAGGCTTAGTAGGTGTGCTTCTGACAGTTAATATGTGTTTGCAACAAATACATTTATACAAATGAATAAATAATAAAAGAAGTTAATAATAGTAAATGACAGGGTGGTACAATTAAAATAGAAAAGTAATTGCTAATTATCAGGATATGGTCTTCAGAAAATCTGATCATCTTTTCAAAAAGTAAATTATTATTACCATTATTATTATTATTATTATTATTATTATTATTATTGTGTGTATGTGATGGATGTATGTGTGTATATATGTATGATGTGTACATGTGTGAAGGCATATGAATGCCATTACACAAGTGTGGTGGTCAGAGGACAGCACTTGGAAGTTGATTCTCTCCTTGTACTATGGGATCCTGCAATCGAACGCAGGATATCAGATTTGTGCAGCAAGTGGCTTTAGCTCTTGAGCCATCTCACTGTCCCTTGATCATCTTTTAATGCAGATATTATCACCTCTTACTAAGAACATAACCCCAATCGAATTATTACAGAAGTTAAAAATAAGGGAGCTATATGACTTGTCTAATGCTGGACCAGATTATTCACCAAGCAACTAATATTCGTGTTACATATAAAAATGTAGTTGTATTGGTACGAACATTTCAAAGGTAAGGGAACATGTGCATGCTATTTTTCCTGTGATAAGTTATGTTCCACACCATTCATATGGCAGAATAATTTGCTTATGACAAAGGACTATATCATGCAATTTGTTGTGGCCTTTGAAGAAGTTTCCCTGTTTACCTCCTTAATAACCACTGAGGGTGTAGTGCCCTGTTGTTGCTTTTGTCCCAATTTTGAATGCAGCATTTGTAATTATAGAATGAATCACAGGAACCCCATCTCTATGCTGTATTTCCAGCATTTGTAAATAACGAAGGGGACACACGCTCATTCAATCAGGGTGCCTTGAGATAATGAGGCCAAAAAGCTCTGTCCTATGTGATTCCTATGTTCAATGTGAGTCCCTCATTCACTGTGAAGTTGGAGGAAATGCTCTACCTATGTGCTTGTTAGCTCTGCAGGATAGTTCAACGATTACACTCCTAACTGAATATTATATAACCTTTCACCTGTCTTGTCAGATTCAACCATGTTCTCTGAGAAAATAGAACTCAGTGCCAAGTTCCAGATAGCTGATTTTTTACTGGTTAACATTAGTTATCTGCTTATAAAAAGAGGAAATATAAAGGACAAATGAAATTTTTGCTTTTATCTGAATCTGAACCACAGGCATAATGAGATTATTGCATATACATTTGAAAAACCGGCTTGGATAAAATCAGAGTCCTATAATCTCCATTTCATAATAGCTGAAAAACTGGCAAATTGTTCCTTGAATTAATATACACATGATTACTTTCTTCATGGCTCTGTTTTCATTCTGGTCAGAATTTACGTCTGTATTATGACAAAACGTAATCTCTCTCAAACTGTGACTTTTTTTATTTTTATTCTACCTTGTGCTTGCTTAATCATAGAATCAAGAGATGTTAAATATTGGGCTTTTGATGATCGAGTGAGTGTAACCTTGGCAACACCTTAAATCTTTTGCCTTGGTTACAGATAGTCAACTTTTGACAAGACATCTCACTGTGTCCCAGTAAAACGATAAAAATGTTCCCTATTAAAAATTACTTTAAAATATTAAATTGATTTTTAAAAACAAAAAATCTAAACTATAGTATTGGAGTGAAGAATGAAATGCTGATATATACATAAGATGTAGAATATTTACATTGTTTTCCACATATGTATTTTCTCAGACAGTTATTTATTTATGATGAATATATATAAAATGCTTTCTTCTACATTTTAAAATGTATAGTGAATTATTCTTTTATATATAAGTAAAAGTAACCCTTAAGAGGTGTCATTTGAATTACCCATGTGTTTAAGGACAGAGGATAAATCTCCTAGAATAACATAGAGGAGCATTTCTGCAGAGCTCACATGTATGTCTGTCAGAAGCCGGCTGCAGAAAGCTGTTAGCTAGGGGAAGCATACAACAGTATCAGAGTCACCCCATGGGCCTGATGGTGAAGATTATCAATATCATTCTTGGGGTGACATACATTAAAAATAAGGTGGAAAAGCAAACCCTTCCAGACTAGTTCTCTGCTACTGGAAAAGCAGAACGATTTTTTTTTTCCCTCCTTGAAACCTTCCACAGCAACTCTGAATTATTGATTAATGGAAACATTCAAAACTGAGAAACATTTTGGACTTCTCTGCCTATGTTAATCAAGACTACAGTTTCAGCTCTTCCCAGTGTGCTCTAAACAACAGGAGCACTAAATTTATTGAGAGAACCAATGGTAAGCTGTTTTACAACACTCTTTCTCTGGGGAGACTCAGTGGTATATCAATTAGGCAATATGTGGCATGCTAAAATATTTTATCGACAACTGTTAAGGAATATTTAAATGGGATTAAAATATAGTCCTCGATGTGGTAATTTTTTATAGAAAAGGAAAAAGAGAAATCATTTTCAACAGGGCGAAATCTAATAAAGGATGGAAAACAGATATGCTAGCAGATAAAAGCTAAAGAGAAGCATAATTCTGAGAAAGCACTGTTGTCTTCTAGGCGTCAGGGGAGGACTACTGACCAGGCAGGTGGCATTGAAATTAAATCTAGGATTGTGTTTTTGCCCTGTCACAAATGCATTTTAGGAAAAGTTTAAAGTAGCTAAATTTCATTTAAGATTAATTTATTTCCATCACTAGTTGGTAAGATTGGATTGATTTCTTTTCCTAAAGAAATGAATACACATTAGCACCTTACTATTCTTTAGTAGAAAGATCACTGTGGGCTTAGTAGCCATGACAACCATCTGATAATATATAAACAAAAGTTTTACAAAACAATGTTGATAACTATACAAATTGTATCTATGAGGGGACTGCGTTTAACTAAATTACGTGTATGGGGTGGTGGTGGTGGTGGTGTGTATATGTGTGTTAACTACAGAAGAAAACCCTAACTATTGACTGAGATCAGGATTGGGATTACAATTTAACAGTAAGGACCTGCTAATAAGTAAAAGTTAGACAAAGCACATACTGAATTCACAGTGTGGGTGGCATAGATTACCTTACTGTTGCTCTGAAGAAAGGCAAAATGAAAGTTGCCAGATGTTCAAGATTTTTTACATGTATTCACTCAAATTTTTAGGTAACATCTTATATTTTTGTCATTTTTTAATCAAACAAAAGCTGCATAAGCTTCTCAAAATACATTGCAGACATAATATCAGCTACTTCTACATCAGAGTTAAAGGACATTTTGACCACATTAGAACTTTAGAAATAAGAAGGTACTCTTTTCTTTAAAGTAACACAGATATCTGTTTTCAATAGGTGACAAAAAATAAGCACTCCTGCATTTGCAAGATTTATTAGCCATGTATCCTGGAGCAGGAACTGTTCTGAGAGATATAGATAAGAATGTCCTAAAGCACAATGTAAAGAAAGTCCATGTCGTCAAGATTCTCAAACATCTAATGAAGAATCATGCAAATGCCACTGAGAAAAACTGTTGAGAGATACCCAAATGTTTTCTCAGTGCAAGGAAAAGATTCTTAATGGAATAGTGTGTCTTGAGTCTGGGCATTCTGGCAGGAATGGTTCAGAATGACTCTCTGAGCAAGATCAGCTCAGAATGACTCTCTGAGCAGGATCAGCTAAAATGAGACACAATTGATACAGGGATTCAGTCACACCACCATGTGGCAAATAGAGTCATATGTGGAATGATAAGCAATAAAGATATAATCAATGTACTTGACTGTCAAAAAAAAGTCACTGGGCTGGATAGGGTAAGAGATGGGGACATAGAAGAGAATAATTTTGGAGAGAAATTAGAAGTTCGGATCATGTAGGGCATTTTAGAACAGCACATTTCAAATTTTAACATGTAAGAGAATCATTTGGGAGAGTCTCATTAAGACAGAATTTCTTGTTCATTTTGTCCAAGATTCTGTGTCTCTAACAAGCTTTCAACTGAGATCCACATTGCCATTCCTCTTATTATACAGAATTCAAACAACGACACAGAGTTTAATTTAATTCCTCTTTCAGTAAAAAAAAAAAAAACATGAAGGGCAGGTAGCAGGTGAGATGAGCAGAGAGGTGAGTGAGGGGGTTCACTAGCTGTTGAGAGGAGACATTTGGGTAGTTTGGGCTTTGAGGAGAGAAGCAGCCTGAGTGCCACAAACACAGAGAAACTGGTCTTGTTTGTGAGACTTCCCTAAAAGAAGAAAGGGGGGCTAGAGAGTTGCTCAGCAGTTAAGAGCTCTGGCTGCTCTTGCAGAGGACCTGGATTCACTTCCCAGCACCCACATGGAGGCTAACAACTGTCTTTAACTTCAGTTCCAGGGGAAATGACACCCAGGGGATTCTGACCTCCACTGACGTTGCACAACACAGTTGTACTTACATCCAATCCATGCAGGTAATACATTCATATACATAAAATAAAAATGATAAATAAAATGTTTTTTAAAAGGAAGAAAGGGCAGAACCATGTTGGCTCAGAAATGGTTTCAAGATCTAAAACTTGCTTCTTAAAAACTATGGGTCATGATCCCATGTAAAATTATGCCACTGAATTTGGAGTTCATGTAAAATATGGCAATTGTAAAAGGTTTCCAAATGTGCAACCCATTTCTCCATATAATTAAAAGTAAAATGCATACTTAATCTAGAATTTCTGGCAATTTTTATCCCTGCTGTGTCAGGTTACTTCACTGAAGCCTTTGTTCTGAACACACAACATGCACAGTTTGTCTGATGTTATACCATGCCATACGAGGAACACTGTCTGAAACATCTTGGCCTAGATTCGAGACTCGAAGTTACAGACTGCAGCGTTTCAGTCTACAGATAAGATAGTTTCCTCTTCAAGAAACATAGGAGTTTAATCAGGGCGAACAAAGACGTTTAATGTTTTCCTGTCATCATTCTTTTGCCTGTAAATATCTAATTAGTCTGTATTTGAATTGCATGGTGTTAGAATATTTAATTTTAAAAACTGCTCTTAAGGGGTCCTATAACGACAGCTTAGAAGGTAAAGTATTTATAACTCAAGCCTGATAACCTAAATTTGATTCCCAGAAACCCATGTAAAAATGAAAAGAGAGAACCAATTTCACTTTGACTTTGATATATGTGCACCAGTATCATGGCATGAATGTGTACACATACATAACATGCTTCATATATACACACATCACACATATAGGTTATACACACACTAAAAGTGATAATGAATAAAATGTTTTATAAAAATCTTCTGTCTCATGGGCAGCTAAGTATGAAAGCATGACGTTATAATGTCAGAAAATAATCGAGGCTTTATCTTTTGCATTATGATTATTCACAGTTGGTAAAAGCATTGTGAAAGTTCCTATTTTTCCTATGTTTTATGTAATTTCAATCTAATATATATAAAATGATTTTTCTTTCAGCTGGAAACAGCTACTTTATTAAGTCAATGGGCACTGCCATGCATGAATGCATGTATGTATATGTGTATCTATTTATCAATTAACAATCCTCTATTCCTCTATTTATCTAGTTATCTGTCTTTCATTAACTTATCTACTATCAGTCAGCTGTCAGCTATCAACATATTATCTATAAATCATCTATTATCTATCTATTCTATCTATCTATCTGTCTACACAGAATTTCATTGTATTTTTCATTCTGGTCTAGAACTCTCTTTGTACTCCAGACTGGGCTCAAATTTGTGATCGTCCTCCCTCTGTTTCCTGAGTACCACAGTTTCAGACAAGAGGACCATGCTCACTTGATCATCACATCTGTAATCACTGACACCTGGAGGAATGAATACAGTCACAGTCATTTTCATTAACAATACAAAATTCCTGTGGAATTTATTAATAGCTCATATTTTAATGAATATTGTGTTGAAACCACAAGGGTATAATTATTTCATAATTTATCCTTAGCAATCATTTAAAGGTTTAGTCTAACACCCACAATAAACCTGTAAATGATTCATTATTGCTATATATTTTCCAGTGTTTCTGTGATCACATCAGTATCATTACCTGCATCTTTAACCCAGTGCCAACTGTCTCAGTCTTCAAGGGATATACTTGCCTGCTGGCAGGACTGAAATAAGAAAAGTATATAGAGTTCTCTTATTGCCTATGTACTTTCAAATAAAGCGATATCAAAATAATATGTAGCCAAGGTTGAAGGCTTCCAGGGGGAGATATAATGCAGTGATATAAATGTGAAGAGAGTAATAGTAGAGTAAGAAGGGTTAAATGGCGTGGGGAATGGGAGGACAGAAGAGGGACTATAGAAGAGGGATAGCTTACAGTAAAAGACCTTTTGAAAAAACCATATGGAAATTGACCACTATAGAAGCTTTTAAAAGCATAAACATATACAATATAAAAAGAAGGAATTACCTTATAACAGGGGCATATTGCCCCTACTAAACACACTGGACTAGCAAAGTAAAAGTCCAGTGCCAGAAATGGACTCCTTATTTGAAGCTGTTGACCAGTGGACCAATAGACCCTCACACACTACTGAACATTTCCTTTGATCTTGATTACCCACTAGAACATCATGGTAAGACACTATTACTGAAGAGACTACTAGATGAGCTGTAAAACAAACAAAGAGAAGTCGAGTGGCACTGATTTCAAAGCCTCATCTCTCCTGACCAGCTTACCCAGTTGGGAATCCTGTGTGCTTCAACAGCAACTGGCCAATCACTTTCTAATTGGAGTTAATTCCTGTTTCATCGAATGGAGACCAGACCTGAATTTGTTATGAAGCCTAGGAACTTGTATTTATACAGGTCACCGGCCATAAGAGAATGCCTAACACTATTATTCTGCTAAATAGATATAGTATTTTAGGGATGCCTAATGTTATACCACAGATTAATGCATCTCTCAGCTCTCACCAGAGAAGCTCCCTTATGCAGAAGATAGCGATTAACACAGAAACCCACAACTGGCCAGTGTGCAAAGAATAAGAGACTGTAGAATGATTATGCCCAAATTGGACACCTATATCAAACTTCTGCCTCCTAAGGTTCAGAGATCATTGTGAAAGAGGGGCAGAAAGATTCTAAGAGTCTGAGGTGTGGATGGCCACAGGGAAATAGAGCTTTACAGAAGGCTGATCAGTTATACTAATGAACTCACAAGCAATGGTGACAGCATACCCAAGTACCATATAATCACAAGCCAGACAAAACTTTAGCATAGATGTGGGGAAGTGTATAAGAAATCAAAATCCTATGTGAAGAACCATCAGCCACTGATGGCTGCTGAGAAGGAGAGAATGAATCTCTTTTAAGTATGACTCTTTTTAGGTTAACAATGTTTCAGTGGTTAGGGGACCCAAAGCAGGCAATAGAGGCCTTAAGGTATTATTTATAATATAATAAATTTGTATTATAGTACATGAAATTGGGTGGGGGCAGTAAGTGTGTTGCAAACAGTGGAGGGGATCGAAATATAATCAAAATGAAAAATTCAATTAAAAAAGGAAAAAAAAATCAGGGGCAGGAATGAAGCTCATTTAATAGAATACTTGCTTATTACAGAGGAAGCCCTGACTTCCAGATCCATACGTCTTAAAGTCAGGTTTGAATGTGCACCTCTCAACCCTTGGAGAGATGGAAGCAGGAGGATGAGATGCTCAAGCCCTCCTCAGCTATATAGCAAGTTAGATATGCTGGAATACATGAGATCCTGGAGAGAGAGAGAGAGAGAGAGAGAGAGAGAGAGAGAGAGAGAGAGAGAGGAGAGGGGAAGGAAGAGGAAGGAAGGAAGGAAGGAAGGAAGGAAGGAAGGAAGGAAGGAAGGAAGGAAGAAAAAATGAAAAGAAAAATTCTCAGGCTTTCATAAATATTTTTAAATAGATTTTTTAAGAGATCTAATATTTAAGTGATTGGAAAAAAGGATTATGTACGTATACTTTTTGTTTTGTTTTGTTTTGTTTGTTTTTGTTAGGGTCTCCCTAGCCCCAGCCTGCCTGGAATTCACTATGTAGATCAGGCTGGCCTTGCCACCTGCCTCTGCCACCATGCCCAGCATATGTATTTTTTTCAATGATCCAAATTCTATACACTTTTAAGAGTTGATGTTTGGTGAATGACATTGTTTAATAAGTTTAATATTGTCCTAAATTTTAAATAATGAAAATGTAAATATCTTTATATATGTATATATATATATGTATCAATAACAGAGTTCTGTTTTTTTTGTTGAATATATCAAGTATGCACTTCAAAAACAGTTTAAATTATTTTTACATAGTAATATGCACAGCATATTTTCATTTTAAGATGGGGTCATCGCCTCAAGTACTGTCAATCTACAACTGTACTCATCAATTTTCTCTGATAAAGTAGTGTTGCTTTTAGACCAGCGGTTCTTAAACTATTTTGGATTGCGTGCGTATCTCTGAAAGGCTGATGAAGCCTATAGACCCCTAAAAAAGTACACATAAATACATATGCAAATATTTTCGGCTGCTTAATTTTCTTTCACTCCATGTTCATTTCCACCATAGAGCTAGATTAGGAGAGCCTGTGAAGCGTCAGGTCACGTTCACTCTTGATTTTCATAATGATCACTTACTAATCGTAAAATGGAAATGGCTCCAAACTGTGCAGCTAAAACAAAATAAGCTTTAATTCCGCCCAAAACAACTTTTTAATGAAGAGGCTTATTGTTTGCTTTGTATAAGAAGTGATTGTGGCATAACTAGAAATGTGTAAATAATCTTTGAAAGCCAACTGATTGAGGATTTGCAAGCTTTGGTAGAAAAAAAAAAATGAAGAAAATCCGCTCTCACAAAAGAAGGCAAATAGAAACCGAACTCCCATGGCTGACTTTGTCAACTGAGGGATAGGTTTGTCAAGGAGCGCGAGAATCCCTATCCCATCATTTCCTTTGTAGCCCAGTCAAAGCGGACATTGTGGTGAGGGCTGAATCATTGAGACCATCTGTGTTAACAGTGAAAGGATTACAATTCGGTTTCAATTTTAAAACCTTCAGAGCAGAAGTAACCTTCAGAGTTCTGCAGATTTCTGCCTGCTGAGAAATTGAAAAGCTCGGTTCCTCTTGACACCAGCCTCCAGAAATGTTTCTTCCACATTGAAAAGTTTACATTCTTCACTTCCTGCGCTCTCTTTCCAGAGAGGCAGCGGGGACAAAAGAAAGCAGATCTGCAGTTTCCAAAACAGTGACTTCAGAGACTTGAATCGAAAGTTTTACTCATTCTTGCAACTGAAGATTCTTGTTAAAGAACCAATCCCAGAATACACTGCGCCCAACACTGCCCACTTCACCCACCTCACCGCTGACATGCAGTCCTGCCAGGTTTTTTTTTTTTTTTTCTTGTTCAAAAAACAAAACAAAACAAAACCAAAAACCACTCTACTCGTTGTCAGTACTGGGCTCTGACAACATGAGGTTTTCGTGCTCAGATAAATACAATTTTGGATAAATTCTTGTCTTCTCAAGAAAACAAACAAGCAAACAAACAACAACAACAACAAAAACCAGTCACCTCAAAAGAAATCTAGGTGGTCTGATGTTTTTTAGAAGTGGCAGATATTAGGATCCGCTAACTTCCACCAGGGATGTGTATATGTAAAGAGCTTTAATGAAGTGTAACCGATATACAGAAAGTGAATATTTTTAAAGTACACAATATAAAAATTTCCACACATATACACAAACATCCTCCTAAGATTTCAGAAGCCCCTTTGTAATTCTGCCCCACCATTTTTGTCAGACCCCACTCCCTAAACAACCACTAATCTGACTACTATCTCTACAGATTGACTTGTATTTTCTAGATTTAATAGGAACAGAATTATACAGTACAGGCTCTTGTCTGGCTTTCTTCATTCAACATAATTATTCTGAGATTTATCTATGTTGCTGTGTAATATGCTATTTCTATATACTATAGTAATATAGTATTCCTTTGCACAGTTGTGTACTATTTGACAATGAATGTGTTTAATAGAGGTTTTTTTTTTTTTTTTTTTTTTTCACTCATTGCTGGCTGTGTCCAGTTTAAGCTACTAAAGTGAAAGTACTATGGACTTTCATGTGTAAGTCCTTGTATATCTGCATTTATTTTTCTGGAGTAAATTCTGAGATACAGAATTGATATGTACAGGCTATGTTTCTATTTGTGTTTTCAATAAATTTCAAATTATTTTCAAAAGTTCATGTGCCATTTTACTTTCCCTGCATCCATACATGGGAATTCCTGTTACTAAAGACTGGGTGACACTTGGTTTGGTGAGTCTGATTTTAGACATCAGAAGGTAGAAGGAAGGCTCAGGAATTAAGAGCACTTGCTTCTCTTGCAGAGGACACAGGTTTTGTTCCTAACAGACATGTGGAATGGTTCAAAATTGCCTGTAACTCCAGGTCCAGGTGATCCAACAATTGCTCCTGACTGCCTCCAGTCACCTGCATGCACACACACACACACAGACACACACAGACACACACACACGCACACACACACACACACAGTGGAAATAAATAAATCGTTAATTTTAGACAACAAATTGGTAGTTGGTATAACAATTTATTTCCAACTCTTGGTTTCGTGTTTTGATGAACAAGAACTCTACTATGCAAGGCAAATTGAGTTTTTCTATTGCTGTGTGCTTGTGTTGTTTTGTATTTGTTTTCCTTTGGCATTGATCAGTCCTGTGGCTTTGTAATCCATGACTGATATAAATGAGGAATAGTGACACAGAAATAATGGTAGATAAATTTTATCCAAACAATAGTTTAGATATCTTGACAACAGCCTTTCCCTAAGAACTTCACCTCTATCCTTGTTTAGAATCAAACATCGTCTTCATAGGAAGGATGACAAAGCTGATTTTCTTTACCATGGTATTGTTGTATTGCCTCCCCACATATGACTAATGTTCAAACTATTAGAAAAAATCAAAGAAATCATTCCTTGGGAATCTACTTCAAATATCTGAAATTTATCTATTAACTTCTGGCTAGAGACCCTGTCCCACACTTCTGTGTTCCTAACTGTTGGGAAAGGAATTCCTCTGCTCTCTCCAATTTCCCTACTGGAATGGCCTATTGGAAAATCACCTGTTAACGTGCTTGGCCAGAGCAGCGCATTTACTAAAACCCAGTGAGAAGCCTCATGGTGTGTAAAGGACATTCCTCACACATCATGCAACTGTTCTGTGCTTTCTTTTTTTTTTTTTTTTTCTCAACAGAGAGTTCTCCAAGGCATGGATGGGCCTCACTCCCAGCATAGGCCTGCCATTCACTTTTGGTTTCAAAGTAACGCTTGTGATTGAGTAAAGTAGGCAGGAATTTGTTTTCTCTGATTAGGAGAGCTTGAGAGCCTTAGATGATGGTGAGAAAGAAGAAAGTCACAGATGTCTTTCCTGCTGATGCGTTTGACAAGATGCGCTGTTATGGAACTATCACACCCTTAATGAACTCCCCAGAAAAGCTGGGATTCTTTCTCTATCCCATTTGGCTAATTCTCTCTCTGTCTCCCTTCCTCCTTCCTTCCCTGTCCCTATTTCTCTCACTTCCTTTTTCTTTCTTCTTACACCACTGGGGATCAGCACACAAAGCAGGTGTTCTATGGTTGAGAAGCATCTCAGCCCAGGTTTCTTGTGGGATGATTTCTTGAGCAACAACCCATAAGAAAAAAAGAAAAATATGGTTAAATAAAAACAGAGTTGCAGTTCTAAATCAAAACAAATCATTCAGTTGTGTTTAAATGGTGGTTCATATTAGATTGAATATTTCTCTCTTAGTGAAAATTTTGCAGCAAATAAGAATTGTATGCACCTCCCTTAAATATGATTGAGTCAAATACACTTGAGAGCCAGCAGGTGCATGAAGATCATCAGCCATTCCCACTGTTGTTTTGTATAATGAAAATTTTTATATTTCAAAAACTTAAGGTGATATTGAAATGAAAATGAGAACCATGGAAAATGTCTGCAGCATCTCACTTGTCCCTAATCAAGAGATGAAATTTTCATATGAAACCTGAATTCTTCCTATAAGAAGGAAGGTGTCCTTCCTATCACTAAGGACCAGAGGGCAATGCCAAGAGAATCCTGTTTAGACTTGTTAAAGTAGCTCTTATCGATAAATCTCCTTAAATAATTTAGTTGCTGTATTAACAACTTAACATTTATTTTCAAAATAAGTATATCATTGTCCCTCTATGTATCGACAGATCTCTATTTTCTTATGCTGTGTAAAACATGAATTAAATAGATTTGTATAACTTTGTGTTCATCAGTCTGGCATTGATTTAATTCACCTGTCTTACCAAAAAAGAAAAAAGAAAAAACCTAAAAGGGTAAAATTCTGCTTCCTGTACATTGTATAATTTCCTTTTGTTTTAGCTTTTATTGATATCTATCCAATCAAGACCTTTATCATATTTTGATTTTCTCCATTATCTCAAGCCCTCTATATAGTCTGTAATGTGTACACACAGCAAGTCTTGTTTCCATAAAAGCTTCAAGTATTGAGACATATTAAATGTAGCAGATATAGAAGTTCCTTCTACAATTAATTTTAAATTACTTTAAAAATTGAAGTCACACAAATTGAATTATATAGGGTTGTAAGTCGGTACAGTGCATGATAAAAACTGAGTATGTATGCAGGGAGCTACAAAATTAGGAAATGTTAAAGAAGTTATTTACTTAAAATTCCTTTATCAAGTTTATTTTGTCCAGTCTCCTTTTCCAAGAAGAATTACTACCAAAATCAGCTAGGACAGATGGTTGCCTCTATTTTTAAAATGTTCTAGAGTTGATAATTTCACAGGCTCCTTTGGTAGCCTGCTTCAGTGTTTAATCACTCTTACACTCAAGACGGTCTTCCTTATGTCTAATATATGATGTCTAAATAATGAAATACACCGAGCGAAATAGGCAGGATAATTTTAACTCTCATAGCTGCTAGAACTAGAGACCTAAACAATTTTTCAATGAGACACATGACTCAATTATCCTCTCTATGGGGTTGACATCTCCATCCCTGACCTCTTACCCTCTTTAGAAGTCTATAATTCTTACTTTCCACAGGATATTGTCTACTGAATATCCTACAGACATTTGAAAATTTAACTAATCAAAATAGAATAGTTTCATTTAAGCAATGCAGTTTCCTTGAGATTGTAATTTTATACTTTATCCTGCTAAGTTCTCTCTCTGTTTGTGTGTCTGTGTCTCTCTGTGCCTGTCTCTCTCTGTCTCTCTGTCTTTCTCTCTGTCTCTGTCTCTCTCTCTCTCTCTCTCTCTCTCTCTCTCTCTCTCCTTCCATCTCCCTCTCCTCTATTTGGAACACAAAATTACAAAATTCAACAAGCTGCTACATCTAACCACTGATAATCTCATGGTATTTTTTAAACCACATCATAGCCATCCTTTTCTGAAGGCCCTAGGGATTTTATTCCTAAATTATTTGGAAATAAATACCTACCATTCCCACATCATTAACCGACCATTTTCCCCATCATAAAATTCAGGGTATGAATGGCAGTATTCTTAACATGGCTCCTTTTTTGACTCTTTCCCCTCCAGCGTCACCTTTCCTCCAGCAGGGACATCTCTTGAGTCCCAGTAACTAGTTAAATTATTATTCTTAAGTTTCTTTTAGGTGTCAGGGAATCTTTTCAAATGGATTTAGTGATAATGAAATGTTAGGAGAGAAGCTTAAGGAGTATCATTTCCTAGGGTGTGTGAACTTTACATGTGTTTGATGTGGAGGGAGGGATTGTCTGCCTGGAGTGTTCAGCTCACATCTTACCACAATGCATTCTCTCAGGACAGGGAGCAAAAGTATCTCTCCCTCATTCCTGCTGGCTTCAAATAAGTGGTCATAGGGCAACCTGTTCTCATCAGCAAAAGCCTTCTAAACTGTGCCTGGATGCCCCCGGCTTTTCTGTGACCACATACAGATAGATCACTTCCATCCCGAAATGTGTCTTCCTGTCCCTGACAAACACAATGTCCAGTTCTTTCTTCTATCTCAAGACTTCTAAGAAACACTTCCTCATCCAAAGTCACAGCTTTATACCCCAGAGTGATTCTCTCGTTTTCCTCAGAATGTGAGTTTTCAAATGCTTGTAATAATGATGAAGGTAGGTATCTGAAAAGTTCTATTAAGTGTTCTTCCTTCCTGACCTCGCAATGAGGCAGCCATATTGAAGTTATCAACATTATTGAAACCAAGTGTGAACAAAACTAGGTACACAAATCTGAGAAATTCTTAGTATTCAACTGTGTAACCAAGAGGCTTTAAAGCTTTCAGTTTACAGAGGGATCCAAAAGTCAAAATGCCTGAGTTTGGATAACTCTATCTTCTAATCATTCTTGAGCACCCCCTTCCATCTCTTGCGTTTTTTTTTTTTAACTTAGTCTGTAAAATGGACATAGCACCAACTTCACTGGTGCCTGTTACACCTACTAATATTTTGTTGTTAAAGTTTTTAAGACAACTCTATCACTTGACTTTGAATTTAAATTCAAAGTGATGCTCATTTACTTGATTCATACTAGCAGATGACCTGACATATGTGTCTTAGTCTTGTTCTTTTGCTTTGGCTTGATTCACAGTCTGTTCATTCCTCACAATGATGTGAAGTTGATGTAATTATTATTTCTATTTTACATAGGCATGTACCTCCACAATCAGAATCTGAGAGCCCCTGACACTTTCTGGAATGTCTGAGGTACCTGCTGATATCTTTTGATCTCCTTCCCTATTCTGTACTCTCCAGCTAGGTGCAAATTCCTTAAAAGTTTACCGACCAGGTTTAAAGGTTTTAAAAAATCTACTTATCTTCAAGGATGTTATGGCAAATCAAAATTTTAGCAAGGGGAGTGAATTGTGGTGTTCTTCCATTCAACACAGGTTAAGAACAAATTACAGAAATGCCAGGGTTTCTTTTTATAGGTTTAGTATCTAACACCAGCATTTTAATGATTTAGTCAATAGGTGGAAGCCAATTTCCCCCTGAATTCTAATTCTTACAGAGTTCCTAATACTCCTGAGACCCTCAAGCTGGTGACTTAACTTCTCTGGACTTTAGGAATTTCATGCTAAGGCTAGACAATATGTGGAACTTTTCAGAAAGAAATGGAAACCATATTATCTCTTGGATAAATTAATAGGAAGAAGAATCAGAAAATGTGTAAAAACGAACAAAGTGAAACTAAAAGGTTTTTAATGGACTGACAGTGGTGTGAGAGGCCAGATGTACTGTCTGGCTGTCAAATACTTGATTGAAAGAATCTTAGGCATCTGAATGAAATGGGTATATTTGCCTTTAGTTTTCAAAGTTTCATGACAATTGTTCAGCATGAAATTATTTTGTAGTATGTAAACAAATCTTTAGAAAAGCAATGCAGACACAGGGCTAAGTGCTGTCTTCTCTCGCTGGAGGGAAAGTACAGTGCTAAATATCTCTTTATTTAGTAGACTATAACCTTTAAATTAGAATTTCCTTTCCTTGTATTAAATTAACCTATGCCTCTCAGTAGTTCAATGGACATTCTTAGTGGATTTTGAGATTCTTTACCCACACATTTTCTTAACAGATGGATATACAAATGATGTCAAAAGCTTCAGGCTGTGATATACAAATAAGGACAACAAATAAGAGACAATATGAACTAGAATTGAAATCAGAAGCTGCATTTCCTATCTGCATATTTAATTTAATCTGTTATTTTAAAAACTGCTAATGATATTTTAAAATTTGGCCATTCATGAATTATACACAATATACTTTGCAACTCCAAGAGGAGTATTTATAAAAACAAAATATACATGTTTAGTTAGAAGCTCTACAGTTTTCCTACCAGCATGAAAAGCTGCAAAGGTCCTTAATGATAAAATCATATATATTGAGCATCCTCGTTTAAGTAAAACATTCAATTATTGGAAGGGGGAGAAAGTTTTGCCACCGGATGTGCTTATGTTCTGTCACTCCTGTAGTGTGAATACATACTCCTGAGCTTTGAAGCATCTCTATGGATCAATCTAGACTAGACTCTGGTCATCTAAATATATTGCCAGCTATTCTTAAAGGGAAAAGTTTGCCTTGGATACGCTTGGTACCCTTGTTTGAGCACTCTCTGTCATTGTTAGTGAAGAAAATGAGGTTTACTGCTACTTATAGGACGTGCTGCATTGTGTTTCAAGATTTAAAAGATTAATGTTGCTAGGGAAAGAAAACTTTGCATGGAATTGTGAGTTCTAGAGCACCACTTATGTGAACTTCTCACAAGTAGGCTGAGGAATATAATCGGCATTTTGCATTTTCTACACTAATTTTAAAAATTTGTTTAAGTAGTAAGATAGCTTAAGAAAGGAATTCCTAACCAATAATAGAATATAGTTTATGTCATTTCTTTAAATTTAAAATGATTTACATGACTATAATGCAGGAATAATACTAATGCCAGTTAAGAATAGACTAAGCCCAGGAGAATATGGGCGACACAAATTGAACTCATTGGTTTCTAAAAAATTACTAAAAAAGACAAAGTTGGGAGAGAGCTGGGAGGTGGGAGAGTGGATCTGGGAAGAGTTGCAGTAAATATGATCACAATGATCTGTCTGCATGTATGAAATTACCAAATAAGTAATAAAAAGCATCACATTAAAAATAGTAAGAATGGCAATAGGAAGGTTTAACTGTGAGTGGGAGGCATTTTTCCACCCCGTAATGATCCTTGTCATTCTCACTTCTGCCTCACTATTCAGTATGAATAATTGCTCTTCCAGTGATGGCTTTGAAGGTCTTTCAGATTTCCAAATCTAGGCTTCACCCTAATAAATAATTAAATAATCATGATGACAAAAGTATTACCAGCAGGACTGAACATGGATATCAGGACCAATATAAGAAAAGGGAACTGATAGAGGCCAACCTTACAGGAAGGTTGGGGGATGACATAATAAAGACATCATGAAGAATTACATCTAAGGCTGTAGTAGCTCATACTCCTTTCAGAAAATCTATGCTCTTCCTGCATTGTTAGTAGAAGATTGGAGCCTAGGAGGGAAAATGGTCTTTCTCTTCTCTCTTTATTTTCCCGCAGGAATCTCTAGTGTGAGTATGAGAACTGGAGACCCTCTATGGTTTGTGCAGTGGGATGGGCCAGCATTGTACATGATAGTGTGTCAGTGCTCTATTGGTTTGTGCAGTGGGATAGGGCCAGCATTGTACATGATAGTGTGTCAGTGCTGTTCATGTAATGTGCTTGGTTGATGTGGATGACATACTGAGCGGCATGCTGGAGCAAAGCAATTATAATATTGGAGCTACAGATCTTAAAATACATCTTCACATATTGACAACGCTTATTAGATGAAAAGTCTATAAGCGTGTAACAAGGGACATTTGTTGGGGGTCCCTGCACTTGGGGCCAGCCTGAGGGGACAAAGAGTCTCCACCGAAAGGGGGTGAATAAGTGTGGAATCAAAACACACGGATTCTGGGGACTGAGTGAGAAGCAGGAGGTTGCAATCTGCTGCAAGCCCCTTTATTCAAAGAAATGCAAGTGGTTTTACAGGTCTGATTAGCCAATCGGCTCATGGGGTGGGGTCCCGACTGCAGTCAATCGTGGGGTTCATTCCAGATGCTGGGCAGTAGCTGGTCTCAGGATTAGCCAGAGCACAGTGCCACGCCCACAGGAGACATTTCTCTATTCTTCATAGCAGGAGACCTGGCTAAGACACATCATGTGTTGTGCCCTACAGACACTAATACAGGCTAAGGGAACATGGAAAAGTTCATGGAAGGAATCTATTTTGAGTTGAGAATAAGAATAACATCGACTTTCAAAATTTACATTAAATTTAAAGTATGGGAAGCTATTATTAGAATTATGCAGACATTAGGAGTTTCAATATGTTAGAATGCTTTGAAAGGACAAACATAGGCAATAATAGAGTATAGCTCAATCTCAGAAAAAGTCAGGAAAGATAGTGAAAATTTAATGCAAAACAATGGACAAGTTTTCAAACCTCTGTTTTTCATTATTAGTATAATCTGACCTGACACCAAAGGCCATTGTGAGATTTTTAAAAAATGATGTGTATTAAGTACCTTCCACAGTGACTAGTACACACCCAATAGTCAATCAGTATGCAACAAATAGCTTTAAAGTACTAATGACTATGACAATCATAAAATTTGTTGTCCAGAACAGCACATTTTTGAACATGTTGAGACAAGAGATACAAAGTGGTTAAGTGTGGTCACCCATTCCGTATTTACTTCCAGTAGAGATGACATTGGGAATCAGTTAGAAAAAATTATATATTTGAGATACTAACAATTACTTCAAACACCATGCTCCCCAATAGGTCATGATGGAGCTGTGCCTAGAAGATTCTGACATAATCCCACTCTAATAACATGGATCATTTTCAAGGATAAGGATATCTCAGGGTTGTCACTGATTTCTTTTTACTGTCAAAGGAATACCTGCTTGAAGTGAAAAACTCTAAATAAACACTACAGAAGGGTATAAAACAAAATGTATTATTGTCCTAACTATTGCAATATTCCTACTGCCCAGAGAGCCCATTTCCTATATACCTGTCCAAGGACATATGTGTAGTTATAAATACATGGTTAAGGCTACATATGTAACAATGTACTTCATATCGCTTGTGAAATAAGCATATTTAGAATGAATATTTTTTGCTCAGGACATGCAACTTTCATCAAAGGTGAATTAACAAAATCGCTTCTACGTTAAGGCCAGTGACCTCACCAAAGGGATGGCAGTTTTCCTTTTTCAACTCTGAGACTTTGACCACCAGTAGCGGGGAGTCCTTGTGTAGCCTGGCTGGCTCTGTGACCTTGGGCTATAACTCTTTGTTCCTTTCTTGCTGCTGACGGCAAAGGAGTTTTGTTTCACTCTCCTAAATGCGGGATGCTATTTTTGTGGATTGAAGTCACTGCAACTTTGTACTGATTAGCCCAGCTCCCCGGCACCTGTGAGGAGTCCAGCTCATTTTTAGTAAAGCACTCTGACATCAGGAAATCAGACTCATTCCAGAGAGCAAGAGCATAAGCTAGCACTTGTTTACACAGCAGTCACAAATGACTTTTTTTCTCTCTCCACCGGTTCTATTTCTCATTGCAAAGCATGTGTAACAGCTGTGAATGTGAGAGACAGGCCAGTGCCCTGTGCAAAGGAAAACAGTCACCACTACTTGGAAAACATTATGGTGCCTGCCATCGTAAGCTCGTGAAACCAGGGATAAGGACTACATTTAGCCATTAACAACTTTATTGCAAAAGCAAGCATATGTGCTTACAATATGAGCCTGTGTGCACTGAGAATTAATTGCTCAGCAGAAGTAAACTTAAGCATAGCATCATCCTTTGGAAAAGAGAAACCCAGAGGAAGAAGTTCACAACAGAAAATGGCAAGTGGGGGAATTTTTTCCACAGATCCTACAAGGGAACCAAGGATTTGCCTTACTATATTTTTAATAAATAAAATGGTACTTTGAGGGTTTAAGAGAGGAAAGAGTGGCCTTTTGTGCTATTTCTTACAAATCTGCTACATGCAAGATAGCATAAAACATATGAGCTTTGAAGAATCAGCCTAGACTTTCTTGCTGTTGGCTCTTCGTCCAGTTCATTGCCGGAGTCTATTCTCATCCTGTCCTGGATGCACTACCATTCCTGTTTACCCAGAGCAGGAAGAATGGGCAGAAATAGTAGTTCATTGTGAATGCTGAATTCTTGAAGAGAAGAGTTAATATAAGGCAGCATAACTTCATTAGTAAGGACTACCATTATATATCAATTAAAAATTAAAGTATTTCATAGAAAAATATGACTTGGTCACTTGGATGACTCTCTGAGGCAAGCAACTGAGCCACACACACTCTTGCTACCAATGCTCTGTTTGGCAAAAGATCCCTTCCTCATTCTTAGACTGTGAGTGATTCTGAAAGCACAGGGACCCCCAGATTCATTTGACTGCAGTGTTTATTAAGAGACGCTACCATGTCTGGGGTATTTCCTGCCTGGATGAATTCTGAGCCAGATTTATACTGGCTTTGCTTGGGGCCGAGCCCAGAGTGAGGCTAACTGATGAGCATCAAACATCTCTTATATTTCCCCCGCACCCTAATCCTTCCCACCTCTCTCTCCCTATCTTCTTCGTTTCTTTGATCTCTCTCTCTCTGTCTTTCTATCTTTCTCTCTCTCTGTCTCATCAGTATTACATCCTTACATCCTAGGAGTGTCCCGGTTCCCATGTCTCCTCCTTCTTTTTTCCCCATGGAAAAAAATAATCCGATCACCTTAAACACAGATGTGAGGGCCCTGATCATCCTATCTGAGAATTATCATATTTTCAAAGCATCATTTACTATTGAGAGCCCCCTTTGTGAGAAGACAATCCTTTGCACAGAGCCATTCTGTTAGCTTCTTCCAGGTTTCTTGGAGAAGAACCAGAATCTCTGTTTCCAGATGGGACTGGGCATATTAAGGAGACCGTGCCTGTACTCAAGAAGCCTCTAATGGCACAGCCTCCACATTCTTGCACCCTCTACACTGTGGATATTTTTTACTAAGAAATCATGGCAATGTCTACCAAAGGTCCACTCTACCAGGCATGCACATGTACCTTTAACTTAACCCAAGCGGGTAAGCCGAATATAAAGGAAGAAAGTTTCTCATTCTTGACAGACCTTGCCTTTTTATCCTGGAATGATTTTTAGGAAAAAGCCGCTCTGAAATTCCGGTTTAGGAATTCCCTTCAGCTGCACACATTTCTTAAATCGGAAAGCTACTATCCATCCCGACCATCTGTGCATTTCTGGGAAAAGATGCTAAGTTGAAAGTTACTGCAAGGATTTGGAAATAATCTGCATTTCAAAATTCAGTGACCAATTTGATCTAGTTCTAAAGATCCATGGAAAAACATATATCTTATCAGTATTTCTAGGAGATGGAATATATGCAGTCTCCTTAGCTCCCTGCCTATCTATTTAACTCCCAAGGAATTTTATTTATGTGCATGAATTAGAAGCATTTAGGAATACTCTATGTTTTTCCAGATTTTTTTTTTCTGAAAAGATCAAGGGATATTCTGGGGAACAAATGAGTGTTATTTCTGGGATTCCCACAATTTGAAACTGCAAGCTGCAGGATCCCAAACAATCGCCACAACTGCAGGGCTAAGAATAGTTTATAAGAGAGAAGGAATAGATGTGGGAAACTCCAGCTACTCCAGGTTTGAGACCTGCATTCATAAGAGGAGACCTGTGTGGGTCATGGCAGGTTCAGAAGTTGACTGCTGGTCTTTACTTCTATCTCCCCATTGGTCACTGTTCTAGGGATGGTGATGCTGAGCAGGACAATGGGGAATCACATACAGGGAATGAGATGAGCAGGAAATACAGCCAAAATCATGGGAAGGAAGCTGTCTTAATGATAAAATTCTGCTAGGAAATGCTTACCCTGGAAAGAGACTTTTCCAGTTACTTATGTGTTAGGGAATGAATTGTGCACCAGTTCCCTCTAAATCTGAATAGGAGCTAAATCCCCTGTGCTTTGTTTGGAGGCACTACATTTAAAGACGTAATCAAAGCTAAAGGAAGTCTCACGGGTAGGCCTTAACCCAGTGTAATGGATATCCTTAGGAAGAGATTTATAACATAGACAAAGGCAGAGATGTGTCCACATAAGTAAGAAAGTAGTGTCTGTCAGCTGAGGTTGGAGAATTTAGAAGAATTCTATCCTCTACATATCTGGATCTTGAATTTCTGACTTACAGAATTGTGAGAGAAATGTTGTCTGTTGTACAAGCCACCTAGTCTGGTGTTTTGTTTTAGCAGTTGGAGCAAACTGAAACTGCTTATGTTTAATAGCAGTTTCTGAGATGGTCTGAAGTCCAGAGAAATAAGGAAACTGTAACAGGCCACATCCCTGGGAAGTTGCAGAGTCAGCCTAGGTGCTTGCAGCCTGACTCTTACAGTCAATAGCCCTGCTGTGAGGTAGCACCTCCAGATGACAGACTGAAAGCTGGGCCAGGAGAGACAGAAAACTCCTAGACAGTCATACTCTCCTGCTGGATGGCTCACCCAGATCATCCCCATTTCAGGGACTGGTAGCAGCTGTGTTTGATATCTGAGGCTTTAGACAGTTCTCAGGGCAACAGGCAAGCTGCTTGGCAAAGAAGCCCAATGATAGCATTTGTGACTTAGGGAAGATTCAGTACAGACTTTCAGGTAAAGTTAGACTTCCACTTTGAATTACCAGGGAGAAAACAGACCAGGAGTTCTCTGCCCTACTGTGGAATACTCTGTAGAGCTTTAGCTCTGAAGAAAGGCTTTCCTTATTTTAACTATGCAGGTAGTCCCTGGTCCCCTTGCTGTTCCCTGCCCATCTTTGCAATACAGAGGGCTGATGTGATATGTGCCAACCACCTTCTAGTGCAGAATTGCTGCATCCTTCAGTGTGCTGGCTTACAGGAGAAGCAGGCCCTGAAACTAGGGAATGCCCTCAACACCATGCTTCTTAACCTTTAACGGACATGACAGGCTGATGAAGGACTGGTAGACTTGAAGAAAACTAGAAAGAAAGAGAACCACAAAAGAGAAGAACTTCCTTCAGAGAAAGTGCAGGTTTTTGGGGTATCAGCAGAGTTTTAAAGTTAAAATTACTTAACAGTTTTCAGAGGACAATGTATACACTAAAACTATTTGAAGTAGCATTCATTTTTTAAAATTTGATAAGTAAAAAATGTGTGTGTGTGTGTGTGTGTGTGTGTGTGTGCGCGCGTACACGCGCAGATATGCATGCTGGCATGTGTGGATGCACCTGTGTGTGTGCATGCATGTGCATGAACATTTGCATGTGGAGCCCAGAGGTTGTTAATAATCTCTTCCTCAGTTATTCTCTGTTTTACTTATTGAGGCAATGTCTCTTTCTGAACTCAGAGCTCAACAATACAAGCTGACCAGCTTGCCCTGAGAACCCTATAGGACTGAACCATAGCCCTTTACTCATGTAGCAAGTGTGTTGAGCACTGAGCCATTTTTCCAGGCTTAAAGAAATTTAATACATGCAGTGTGAGGTATTTCTCTACTGTGCTCTTCTTTTAAAAATATGAATTTGAATCTGTATAGTCATTTGCCCCTTTGAAAAATATACTATTAAGCAATTATTGCCAGAATTTTCAAGACATGGAGTAATTTAATACAGAAACAAAAAGTCAAATATAATTTCCAACTTCACCTGATGACTTTGTTAATGATAAAATAAAGAAAGGTAATGATTTTGTTGGCTATCTTGAAGGTGAATTGAGGCAGACAATCTATGAGAAATGCAGAGTAAAAAATAGGACAGTGGTGGAGGATACTTCAGACATTTAACTTTTATTTGACAGGAATTTTGATGATGAGGAAATGTAGGAAGAGTAAGGATAGAAGACTGACCAGGCATGTGTTCAGTGGTAGCATGCTTGCCAAACACATGCATGGCCCTGAGATTCATACCTTCGAAACCCATTTCCATACAGATACACATGCATACAAACACATACACATACACTTACATATACATAACATGCACATATACATATAGATATGCACACATGTGTACACACATACACATAGGTGAACATGCACAGAATTATAGACAAACTCATACACATACACACATAAAAACACACATATAGACTTATTCACATATACAAATGCATACATATATAGAGCAAACACACATATACAAATGTAAAATACATACACAAGTACACACATAAAAATACATATACATATACTGACATAGACATATACACACATGAAGACACAAACATATAAAACACACACATAACAGACTCACACACATATGCACATACACACATACATATACATACACACACAAACATGTGTACATATAAACACATGCACAAATATAAACATACACATATACACACATGCATACTCAGAAACATATACCCACATACACATACACAGAAATACATATACATTCTAAACACATACATAATATACATAAAAACACACACATATCCACATACACACATACAAATACATGCATATGCTGCACTTGCATACAAACACATATACATATACAAACATACATGCATAGAACTTCCATGCATAAACACACACACTATACAACCTAGACACATATAAATACATATCCACATATATATATCCATATATATAGACACATACAAATACATATACAACCTACATACATACACACATATACATACAGGCACAAAGTATATAGAGTCATACAGATGCACACATACACCCACAAATGTACAAATACAAACTTATACACACATACACTTAAACAAATACACATATACATACACACATATACATTGAACATCTTCCCTTCAAATATTTAACATGGAAAAAGTCCCATCAAATCTGACCAGTTTGTGGAGAAAACCTACACACATTGCAGTTCAGCATTTGAAAGAAATGTAAGAACTCTACGCAAAAGAGGAAACTGGAAGTCAGAAGATAAGAAAGGTAGACACTGAACATACTTGAATATTACAATGAGTTTTTACATCTTTAATTTCTAGAATTCAAAAATATTTTTATGATAAATAATGCCTAACTGGTATAAAAAAACAGAGGAAAATATATTGGTTGAAATTCATGCAGAAAAGTTGCACCTCCAATACCTCTGCATGAGTCCATATGTAGAGCTGAAGGATATATAACAAGAAAGAGTGCCAGACAGGAGATACCTCCCTTTGAGTTGTGAATCAGAGTCATCCAAGAGACTCTCACAATGAAGCAGGCTATTGCCACAGATATTGATTTCCTCCAAGGGCATGAAGGTAATACCCCATTGTTGAAGACAAGACATACTTCAGACATAGGACTTGGAGCAATGAAGTTGGAACTGACTGGGAAGCCACTTACCTGAAGGCTAGCTCTCATAGTTTTGGAAAACACCAAGTTACTAAAGGAAAACATAAATCTATATTCCAACCCCAATTTTAAGATCTAATAACCACAGCAATGACCGGCCCCGCAAACTATATTGGGGAAGTAGAGGCACTTCTATCTTGAGAGTTATCAACGGCTACCGAATTGGACTTCAAGCACATCCAAATGCAGCACTATAAGCATAGGCAAATACACATGGCTGGAGAGGCCATAGATCTTATAGAAAACCCCAAGGATGTCACATCCCTAGACAAATGTAATTTCTTAGTATGTGCTAAATATGGATATTTATATTTATAGACATGTATGCCAGTCACCACTCATCATAAAAACTTCTTTTGCAACAGAGACTTTTAGAAAGTTCCACAGCTGCTCACACACAGAGATTGTCTGTGAAATGCCCAACTCTGACACACCCACAACGGAACCTCTCTACATCTAAGGCTTACAGAATCTAGCGGAATAAGGGGTAGAGAGAATACTAATGCATCTTTCAGCTCTCATTAATGGAGCTCCCTAATGCAATAGAGATCAGTGAACACAAACAGTCACAAGTGGCCAAAACACAGAGAACAACAGTCTGCAGAGTGTGGGTCCTTGGACAAGACACCCATATTAAATTTCACCCACCCAGGGCTCAGGGACAGTTGTGGAAGAGGGAGCAGAAAGGTTGTAAGAACCATGGGTGGTCCATGACCACTTGCACATAGAGTCTCACAGGCTCCTGGACTCTTTGCACACTAACAATGCTGACAGCATATACAAGATCCATGCAAACACAAGCAGACAGAAACACAGCATAGAACTGTGGAAATGGTCAGAAGGCCCCAATCTTAGTTGAAGACCTACTGAGCAGTTGATTAATGCTGGGTGAAGAAGAGCTGGTATTCTTTAAGGGAGTAACTATAGCTAGGCTGACTCGACACCAGTGGTTGAGGTACAGTAAAGGACATCAGGGGATAGTAACCTCACCTGATACACCTCAACATAATTCACAGAATACATGAAATCCAGTGAGGGGAGACTATGGGAGGGTGATAACTGAGAAGGGGGTCTAAAGATATTAAGATATTGTATATGAGGCATACAAATATTCAGTAAAAGTTATTTGCATGAAATCTTTCTAAAATACAAATTACTCAATGTACTCAATATAAATCTATTAAAAGTATATTATTCTGAATGCTGAAAAACAAAATTATGTTGATCCTTTGTAGACCTTATTTATTGGTGTCCCTACAGTTATTTACTATTTCTCAATTGTCTTAATCTAATGATTACCTTCCCCAGGATATTTTCACTCTTATAAAGTGAGGGTGTTGATTAAACCATCTTCCTTTCCTGTTCTGACTTCCTCCTACTTCTATATAATTGTGTTTTATTTAATAAACAAAGTGATTCCTACTTTAATAAAGAAAGGCTGGTGATGTTATTTATGTCCTGGCATAATTACCCATTCTCCCTTCATCTTTCCTTGTGTAGTTTGTCTACTATGGCCTTTACTGAACCCTATTTCTGAGTCAGTGATTATCCTAATAAAGAGGTGAACATATATGTGGAAGTCATGGGATTTTTATTTCCCTTAGTAACCAAGCCTTCAGGAAAAGTATTTGGGCATAAACTTTTGAAACACATTTTCCTCCACTGAACAGAAGCATTACAGCAAGTGTCAGAGGTGCTTTGGAACCACTCGTTGTGTATTTCACAACATTAAATCTTGAGAAATTTCAGTTTTACTAATGGCCTTTTTTCCTGAGATCTCAATTTCTGTAGGATTTATGAATATATCCCTAAATTTCTCAGTGTGGAAACTATGTCCATATGATATCTTGAAAGGTTTTATCCTCCTGCCTGTGAAATTACCTTTCCTTGAATTCCTTCAATTTGTAGTTTGGGGATATTTGGAACAGACATATTTTGAAGAATGTACTTGTAGCAGCAAGGGGGCTTGTTCAGCAAACATAGAGACAGAATAAGTGTATAAGATCAATGCTTATCTACTTCAGAAGAACACAATATCTTAAGCACAGCTAATTTGTAGTAACGAGGCATTTCTCTTTTAACATAACCTAAAATCCTTATTAGGTGGTGGAGCGGTTTGAATATGAAATGTTTCCCCATAGTCTGTGTTTGCACACTTGGTCCCAGATGGTAGCACTGTGTGGGAAGGTTAAGGACTCTTTAGGAGACAGAGCCTTGCTGGAGAAAGGAAATCACTGGGGGTTGGCACTGAAGCTGGATAGCCTGGTCCCTCTTGCTCTTCTCTCTTTCTCTTCCTGTGTGTGAATGAAATGCAAGTCAACAGTCAGAAGTTCCTGCTGTCATGCGAAGGATTTTATCCCCTTTGGAAATGTAAGTGACATGAATCTTTTCTTCCCAGATTTGTTTTTTAAACCAGGGCATTTTATGACAGCAACAGAAAAGTAACTACGAAAGGTTCAAGTTTTGGCAATAAATTCTATGTGCATTCTGGGCAAGTTAGGAGGACACAGAGCGGAGGGAGAGAGAAAACGAGAGGAAGGGAGGGCGGAAAAGTGAAAGGCACAGGGAGCCGAATCAGCATTTCTCTATTTGCTTTTCTGTATTTCATGTTTTCACACCAATTCATATCTTAGAAACTAGGATTTATAGTTTTTATATCATGATCACCAATTATTTTCTACTTGACTAAAATAGTAATGATTCTGTAGCTGCATACATTTAGGAAAATGTATTTAAAGAATGTATATCGTTTTATTGAGTGGTAAAAGATGTCCATGGACATTCAAACCATTTTTATATTCTTTTCTAGTTGAATACAGACATGATCTTGCTTTATACACTTTGGTCTATTATATTGTGTTTGACTGTTTGTTTTTAACATGTTTCCAAAAAAGAAAAATAGAATAACAATAAGCTAAAATAAATAATCATACTACTGTAGACTGTCTCTCTGAGCCAGTATTGGAAGCACAGCGACACTTGTCTCATGAGTATTCAGCACATTTTGAGGTGCCCAATACTTTTGTTCTTAGGAGTTTTATCCAACCATTCAAACTTGGGGAGTTGTTAAACCAGGGGTCAAAAATGGATAGAAGCTTCTAAGTAGAAAAATGCTTAGAAAACTGTTTAATTTAATATTTTCTCACAGCAACTTCTCCATGACTTACAACTTTCATCATATCTTTCTGGATGAAATTTAAGGTAAATGCTGCTGTCGTGTCAAAGTGACCACTTCTCATCATCATAGCAAACAAATACCTGGGCATATAGTCTTTTATTTTTTTCTTATTCTTAAAATGAAAATGATGCCGATAATAACACATGTAACAAGAAATGTGAATTCATTGGATGTCACATTTGTTAAAAATCTATTAAGAACTTCATGTGTGATAAAGAATGTGTATGTAATCAAAATAGAATAATGTTAAAAAGAAAAAAAAAGATATTTCCTTCACATTGGTATTTTATCTACTATTTGAGAACATCCAGGTCTGTTGGGCCTCAAGGGCTGCTGCAGCTTGGGCCCGCCCTTGAAGGACGGGTTTGCAGTTCCCCATGGGGCCAACTGCAGCTGTCAGTTTGGGAGATGGAGGCATGGCAGGCACCGCCAATGATTGCCTTCTCCCAGGCGGCCGCCCTGGCCAACGCCCTCTCCCGGGGCGCTGCCCCTGGCAATCCGCCCCCCCCCCCCCAGCCCTCGAAGATCGCCCTCTCCCGGGCTGCTGATCTCCGTGCCAGGCCGGCCTCCCACCCCGCGGGGCCAACTGACCGCCCCCCCTCGGTCCACCCCACCTTCCCCCACTGACCCCTCCCCCCCGAGGATCCCCCCTTCCTGGGCCGCTGCTGCCGAGTCTGTGGTGCGACATGGCCCCCAGGCAAAATGGCGGCTGCTTTCCAGCACCCAGGCTGCAGCGTGGCTCGGCAGCTCCAGGCAGGGCAGGACGCCGGCCAGCCCCCACTCCGGGCCTCTCGCAGGCTGCTGGGTGCCGGTGATGGTGGCATACACCGGTAGGATAAGCTGATGGAGGCAGAGGCAGGAGGATCTGTGAGTTTGAGGCCAGACTGCGCGACACTGACAGGTGTCCTCATACGACGCACTGGGAGCTGCAGATTGACGTGGGATGATCGTGACTCAGCCTTAGTGCAGGCTTGCCACAGCCAGACTTCTAACGGTTTCCAACTGTCAAACCAACCGTCATCAACCGTTTAGAATGCAGCTGTCAGAACCTCACCCGATTCTGACAGCCTATCAGAATGGACTTTGCCTAGCTGCAGATTATGTTACAGAGATTGATTGGTCCTTCATTCCCTTTTAGCCCTGCCCCTACCCTATATAAGTTACTTTGTGACAGTTAATAAACGAGATCCTGCTAGACAGACTCCTGACTCGGCGGTTTTTTTGTTGTTGTTGTTTTTCTCCGGAGTGGAGAGGGGCCCGTCGGGACACTCACCATCCCGCTCAGCCCCTGAAGGAGACCGGCTGGACCAGCTTCGCCACCGCCCTACCTGCCGGTGATCCCGGCACAGGTCTATTCTTTCACCATTACCTTGAAATAGCTTTTACAAAATTTTATCTTTAAAAATCAGTAATATTTAATGAATGTCTGCCTGTACTATTCACTAGTAAATGGTTTATTTAAGAAAGGTTTGCATGTCCTCCCTAGTCACTGCTCTCTCTGCTTTTCTACCTTTAACTACTTTAATACTTTAGTTATAACACCCAGATATTCTTCTGTGATGAACATTTTAGAAAACTACCTTCAGCAATCGCTCCTCCTTCCTTACATACCACAAACCTCCAGCCTGTGCTCAGGCAGCTAGTGAAGGGCTAATGATGTGACCCTTCCATAAAAGCAGAGTTCTTAGGTGGTTGACTTAGAAACCAGACAGTCAGTGGTGTCTTAAGAGTAAGACATTTCTTATTCAGTGCCCAACACTCCTGGCATATCCCCCTCTTTGGAAGGATCAGAACTTCATTGCAGTTTGAAGACTCCCGACCCTCTCTGGCTCCATCCTCCACAGAGATTTCCCCACATATATCCTTTCTCAGACCTCTGCATTAGGACACGTACATCAGGAAAGAGTCATATGAACTTCAGTCCTTTTTGCATCTGCCTTCCGAAACACGCTACCCCTTCCACTCTGCTTACTACTAGACACTAGAAACTTCCTTTTAAAATCTTACCTGCCCTTCTTTTAATTTCCAACTGCTTCTTAATGACGTCTGTCTGTACTATTCACTAATAAATGGGTTATTTAAGAAATGTTTGCCTGTCCTCCCTAGTCACTGCTCTCTCTGCTTTCCTACCTTTAACTACTTCAGTACTTAAATTATACCACCCAGATGTTAATACCACCCATGCTAATTCATGTCTCTTTGATTACGTTATATTTCTTTCTGTCTCTCTTACTTCCTGATTCGTCCTCAGTGTCTAAAATCGAAGCTCATATATTCTAAAGGCTCATGGTATTTATCAAATACAGGGATGTCAATCTCTAGAAAGACTGAAAAGCCTAGTGCGCTTTAAAAAAATTTTTTTTGACGATGCAGTTATAAGCTGACTCATTGTTTCTGACATCTAGTGGCAGGATGAAAAACTATCCCCAGTCCAGCATTTAGTCCACCATTGGCTGGCTAAAGTCCAAACAATAGAAAATGGCAAAAGGCCTACCCTTTGGGCCTAAATAATTTTCCAGGCAGGCATAGCACAACCTCTAGGTACTTTCCTTGAGATGTGTTCATCAGTGAGAATTCAAGTAAATCTTAGTATGAAGACAGAAATCCAAACTTCGGTAAGAAAAACTAGCGGAGTGTAGGAGGGTCAGTGAGTTAGATCCCAGGCTGGAACTCACCATTGCAGAGTCCACAGCCCTCACACCCTGTTCTCCTTACTTGTTGAGATAAACATGTACATGTGAAAACTCATAAAGCCTTTAACATTTGGAAGCAGGCTTTAGAATATGAATATCAGTACTGAATACTCAGGTCCACCATTTCCCGACAATGAAACTGAATCAACCATAGCTTGAACCCAACCTCAGCAAGGATCCGGTGAACTATATCCACATCACCTTCTAATATTGCAAGATCAGATACCAAAATGAGAAGGAGCCAGGAAGTAGGAGAAAGTCAGTTTCATTACCTTTCTCTCTTTTGTTATTATTCATTTGGTGGTTTTTAAATGACAAAGATGCGCCAGGTACTGTTCTGGTTATTTAAGGTCCACCTAAGAGGAGAAGAGTCAAAAATCCCTGCCACCCCTGTGGAGATGAGGACTCTTGCTCCTTCTATCGTGCAGTGGGCAGTGATGTTATAGATCCTTATTGTATAGGAGATAAAACCTGCTTTTGGGCATGGTTAAACCTCTTACCTCAGAAAAGATTACAGAGAGCAGAGTCCATTTTCCTGTGAGTTTTGTTCTGTGGAGCCAGTTGTTCCAAACAGTTGTTAGTGGTATCAGAACTTCTGTATGGGCTCTGTTGCCTGAGAGAAAAAATGTCTTCAAAAGATGGTTTCAGAGGGTGGGAGCAATTTCAAAATATAAGATTTCTTGAGGAGCTAGGACAGGGATGAGGAAAGTCATCCAGGAGCTGAGATGTCAAGGGAAGCATGAGCATACATGAGTTCAAAATAACAGA
Organism: Eospalax fontanierii; assembly: GCA_035773235.1. Lineage (NCBI taxonomy): Eukaryota > Metazoa > Chordata > Mammalia > Rodentia > Spalacidae > Eospalax > Eospalax fontanierii. The sequence continues at coordinate 32,912,108 of CM069542.1, forward strand.
AATAAATGAAAGACAAATACTAGGAACTTTTCAGAACTCTGAAACCTGTCAGTTATCAAAAGGAGAAAGAGAATTGGGTACCTGAAAATTTCTTTCTCAGGTTTTAAGAAGATTATCTAGTTGCTAGTGTGGCTTAAGATTTTCTGTTTCATCATGGAGAACACATCTCTGAAACATAAGTTGACAGAAGTTTTCATAGGCTTTGGGAAAGATGATACAGACATTAGCTTGACCTTTCTTAAAGCTTTTAACCCTGGTCACAGTTTCTTGGTTTATATAAAACATAATAATTATACATTGTTGGATTTTTTTCCCTAGCCTGAAGAAATATCTGACATAGATAACTTTAAAGGAGGAAGAATTTATTTTGGTCCACGGTTTCAGATTCTTCAATCCATGGTTACAAGGCTCCATTGTTGGCCTGTGGTGAGGCAGAACATCAGAGTGGCAGATAAGTGATTAACACAGAAACCCTCACTTGGTCTATGTGCAGAGAATAAGAAACTGCAGAGTGATTTTTGTCTATATTGGACACCTTTAACAAACTTATGCCTCCTAAGGTTCAGAGATCCCTGTGGAAGAAGGGTAAGAAAGACTGTAAGAGCCAGAGGTGGTGAATGACCACAGGGAAACAGCTTGCCAGACACCTGGGAAGTTACTCATATGAATTCACAGCCATGGTGACAGCATGCACAAGCTCCATGTCAGCTCAAGCCAGACAAAAGCCCATCATAGACAAGGTGAACTTGGTGAGAAATCCCAACACTATGTGAAGAACTGTTGGAAGCATATGGCTGTTGGGAAGGAGAGAGTCAGTCTCTTTTAAGGGTGTGACTCTCTGTAGGTTAGCCAGGCTCCAGTGGATGGACACATACGAAGAGCATCTGAGGATACGAATTAGACTCTATATGTCTTAGCATGCGTATATGCACATATGTATATATTAGAGTACATGGAATTATGAAATTGAGAAGGGGATATTAGGGAGAGTCTGCACAGATAGTGGATCTAAATACAATAACATATATTGTATTAAATTCACAAAAAATTAATACAGAATTAAAAATTACAAAATACAAGATAAAAGAAACCAAATACAAGTGAAAAATAGATCATTGTAAACATGTAGCTAAGATCAATATTGAACAGAGGGATTTTTGATAGATAGTAGATATCCAAAACGTAATTCTCATTCTTCTACGGGGCTGTTATCAGGGTCTAATTCATATAGATACACTTTGTTGTTTCTACCTGATTTTAGCCCTCCTTAAGAGTTACATAAGAAAAGGGATGCCTCATTGTCTTTTTCAGCACCAAGACTATAATTTGGCTTTTAAAATTGCTTTGGTATCTTGGGAAAAATAAAACACGTATGAAGGATGTTAATATTTCTTAATTACGAAGTTATCTGTCCAAAAGCGTAGGCCTCATGTGGTGATACATAATATGTTAGTGCCCACTGGACTTGACTTTCTTGCTAATCATTTGTGAGTCAAGATAAAGTCCTTATATTTTCAAGGAATATAAACAGAATATTTCTAAATATATTTGTAAAGTCAGTTTTATAATTTCAGAATTTATCAAACACAAAACATGAGTTGTAGTGATTTTTAAAGGTAATGCAGTTGATTCCTTAATGTGAAAACATAGTATAAATCGTCTTCTAGATATGCCTCACTGTTACTGCATCTGTGCGAGTGTCTCCATTGCAATATGACAACGATCCTTCAGCTCCCAGCCCCGTTCAACTTTTCTTGTGAAGTTGAAAGACGATGCAATGTAAACTGGAGGAGGCAGTGCCTAGGATGGAGACTTCCTGCTTGGATTCTTAAGAGATGGTATCTGTACCAGCAGGTCCTGGTAAACTTGATATTGTTTAAATTTTAGATTCAGAGACAGTCATAAGTATCCTCCTCAAATACCTTACCAACTGGCATGGGGTGGTAGAACAGACTTTTTTTCCATTTTTTCCATAGTTTCAAGACATTAGCTAAGAATGTGCTGTCTGGCCCGATGTCTTAGATGTGATGCACACGTGTGGCTGGGAAATCATTTGGAAAGGCAGAAATCTCAGAGAAGAATAACAAAACTGAAAACCAGGTAAGCCTCTGTGTAAGCCACAGCTGGTAGCTGTATGGACAGTTGTGAGATCAGAAACATATGTGCTCCCCCAGCACTGTGAGCCCACATAAGCTGCCCAGTGCTCTGCCACTCAGAGAAGTGTGGGGAAGAAGACAAGTTCAAATTTATGGTATTATAATCTGACCTCAGCTTACATAATTTAGCTAAATAAAGAATTTTTCAATCAAGTGGAATGGAAATCCAGGATTGAGTTTCCGTTTATTTGCAGAGAAAGAGTATTTTTAAATCCTGCTTAGAAAGACTTGGATGTCTCTGGCATGTGTAGCCCCCTTTACTGACATTTTTCATACATGTTTTATATCAGTGTTTTCTTTGTCAAAATTAGTTTGTGCTATTTCAAGTGTTCTGGTGAGAACATCAGTTTCTGTGATCAATAATTTTTGGAAAATATGGCATCATATATTAACAGTTCTTAGACTTCTTGTGTAAAGAAAGTCTTTTTAATTTTATTTAAATCCCTATTCCCCTGTCATTTGAGCACCATATGTCTTTCTTTGTCAAACATCAATAAACATTTTTTGAGGAATGCGTCTCATAATGGTTATTTGACAATGCCATTTTGCTTCCTGTAGGAGCTTCTAAATTCCATCCCATTTCCCAGTTTATGGTTGTTTTCTCCCTCATTTTAAAAGAACAAATTCAACATTTATTTTGTGATTCCCCAACTATTTAGTGTTCTTTATTTTAGTATCTTAGCATGTCTCTGAACTTTATGAGTAGATTCAATGATTACTTCTTTGCTAAAAATCTTTCAATATTCCTTCTCAAATTATGTGCTAATGGGTGTGGAGGGATGTCTCATAGGATAAGAGCAATGGCTGTTCTTGTAGAGGACCCAAGTTGGATTCCCAGAACCCACGTGGCAGCTCAAAAAAATCCTTAACTCCAGTTCTTGGGGAATCCAACACCCTGTTTTTGCTTCTGTGGACAATGCACAACATAGGTTCATTTACATAATTCAGGCAACAGACTCATACATATCAAGTAAAAATAATAAATAAAATATTATTTTAAAAAAGTATGTGCTAATATCATTTTTGTATATAAGAACACAAATGATTAAATAAAATTTACTTCTAATAATAAAATATTCTAGTATAAAACTGGTCCTGATAATGTAGGCACAGAAATACAAATCTGTTAATATTTTCAATATGATATTAAAATAAAATATGAACAGGTACACTCTTTAAGACCTAGTTCAGCTGTTTCTTTCCAAAGAAAAGCACTCTGCTACCCAGCAACCTATGACTGTGTTTTTGCTATTTTCTGTCTCCTTAGATAATATCCCATATACATTTCTATCATTTCACATATGATGTAAGTTCTGTGTGTCCTGATACTCTCCTGTACAAACTGTATCACTGGCTAATTACACTGTCAGTATTTCTTATGACTCTGTCATTCACACTATAAGACATTTTTTTCTTGGCCAAAACTGTCTTCATGGATGCATCTCTAAAGCTTACCAAGCCACTTTGCTTGAAGTAACCATTCAGTAAAATTTGTCCCATAAGCGTATTATTTTGTAATGCCTGAGTTTAAATATGTTCATGAATCTTTCATAGATCCCATACTGAATTGTGCACAGTGTTCCATCTAATGGGAAGAGTGCCAGTTCTGGTTGCCCATTCTCTCCTAGCCTACACTTTAGCCTTCAGTGGCAATCTTGGAACAGTATGAGTAATAACAAAAATCTCACCACCTTTGAAAAGTATGATAGTTATAAAGAGTTTTGTAAAGTGGCTATACATTTTTTGGGAGGAAGTGACATATTCACAAGTAAATAATATGAAATATTAACTAGATATCTATCAGGGGATTTAGAAGTTACTGAATAAAAGGATCTAACATTGTGGCTGGAGAGATGGCTCAGAGTTTAAGAGCATCATTGCCCTTGCAGAGGACCTGGATTTAGTTCTCAGCACCTACATGGCAGCTAACAATCATCCACAGCTCCAGTTCCAGCAGATTCAACATGCTCTTCTGACTTCTGTAGGCACTGTGCAACTCAAATGCACTGACATACAGGCAAAGTATTCATACATATAAAAATCAACAATTAATCAAAAAGCAAACATTGGACTGGACATGTATAGATGAATTCTTCTGGTAGCTTCTTCATTTAAAAGAATATTTGGATCAGAATGACCCAAGTCTGCTCACCGAAATGTTACACAGAGTAAAGTAGAGCTTCATTAATTCTGTAAAGGTGAACCTGCCTAATGCCAATGACTTCCCAGCAGGATATCATGGCTTATGTAAATGGATGCCTTCATTAAGGATACAAAAATATTTTGCAAATTATGGGAGGTCAGAGGGAGTGATTGACTGGGTTTGACCATGAACTCTCTTATTAACATTCCACACTTCATATCAGAGAATCGACCCGACAACTGAGAGGTACAGAGGAAGGAGGCAAAGGATATGTTTGCTGGTGCTCTTATTCATGCAAAATATTAAGGGAGACATTATATGTACACTGTTTAACAGCAAGCTTGTAAGTAGATCCTGTTGGTTTTATTTTACAGTTGAGTATACTAGACATGGGATTTTTCACATAGTCTTTAAAAGCTCAGGTCATCAAGTCAGATGGACCCAGATTTCAATCCAAGCACTGCACATATGCAATCTCTCTGTAACTTTAGTAAAGTCACTCTATCTGATGCATCATGAACTTCATGTTTTAAACAAACAAAAAGGAGTGTCTACATTGTAATTTTTTGTAAATTTGCAGAGTTACTGAATAAGTGGGTAATTAATGTTTTAATGAAGAACACTTTATTCTGAAACATTTAAAATAAATTCTATATTGGAAAATTAAAATGTAATAAAATCATTTTTAAATAAATGATAGACGAGGTTAATAGAATAGAATTGAAAAGACAGGAAATAAGCTAATATTCAAAAACTTACAGAACTGTTAATACGATTTGAAACAGAGTTCTCATTTTGCATCCCAATCAGGCCTTGAACTCAATCTACTCTTGTTCCTCCTACCTAGGCTGAGATTTTAGGTGAGTTCCATGACACAGTTCCCATTATTGTGTCATTAATAACAACACTTAGTAACTAGAGTTTAGCATCCGCTTTTAAAATTTGCCTGCAGTGTTTAATATGTCTAACAGAATCACTCACATATTCAGGATGCAAAATGCATGTCTGAAATCCCAACAATGACTATTTATAATTCTCTACTAAGCAAAGCAGTAATATATAAAGTAACAATCCAGAAACCATATTAAAGTCTAATATCTTACCCTGCTGCTGAAATTATTAATGATCTTTAACATTTTCTCTACTTTTAGCTTTTTATGTTCAAATCTTTATTATGAAGTGTCATCATTATGAAATATAAATATCTAACTGCTTACCCAAAGGATGTTACACTCACCCCAATTTCACTTTGTGTGTGTGTGTGTGTGTGTGTGTGTGTGTGTGTGTGCGCGCGCGCACACTGAGAACAGATCCCAGAACTTCCCTCATGCTAAGCACTAGCAGCCTGTTAAATTCCAATTTTAAGGTCACACCTAAGAAAAGTTTGTGGTTTGTGCACAGAGCATACACTTGGAACTCTCCCTCAATTTTACATTTATAAATCACAAATCTGTTTTTAAATGTTTTAACATTAAACACTAAGATTATTCACTATGGGAAATTTTAGCCTTTCTCCCTTGGTCAGAGACCTTTAGAGCAACACCTTGTATCTGTAGTGCCTTGCACCCTGAGTGTTAAAAGCAGACATTATGTGAATGCTCGAGAAACAAACACTCAAGATGCCCACACAGACACACAGACACACACACAAACACACACACACACACACACACAAATCAACAAAAACAAAAACAAAAAGCTTTGTAGGGGAAAAGGCATTGTTCCCACAGTGGCTTTCAATACGTAGGGAATTTCACTTCTACTCTATGAGTCCTGGAGTGGGGATGTAGGTCAGTGTCAGACTGCTTACTTAGCATGCACAAGAATGTAGGTTCTGTCCCTAGCAACGCACACCCACCCCCTGACACACATGCACAAAGAGCAACCACAAAACAAGTCTATGCTATGAATTCTTTACAACAGAATATTATTAAGGCATAAGAAACTATTAAAGTATATTGACTGTGTTGTCATGACCGAAAAATACCAATGTGCCATGCTCAACACAAGGACATGGAAATGCTGCATTTCCTGGGTCTCCATGTATATAATAGTGTGTGTGTGTGTGTGTGTGTGTGTGTGTGTGTGTGCAAAGCATACTTACTCAGAGCTCTCACACACCCAAACCAGTGTGAGGAAGAAGGGAAGAGGGAGGACAGACAGCATGTCGAGGACTAGCTGAACTCACCTGCATATTGTTCTGTAGTATCTGATTTTTTTTCTCTATCTATAAATTTATAGATAAAATATTTTTATATAGCATATACCCTGACAACCAGTACATATTGAATGCTTGTGTCCCTGCAAAATCCACATGCTCGAATTCTGACTCAGAGAAATGGTAATGGGAAACTGTGTCTTTGTAGGAATCAGAGCCATGTGAATGAAGTCTTTATGAGTGAAATTCATACATACTTAAGAAAGATCCCTTGTCCTTTGCCATATCAGCATAGAATATCAAAACTGCTTATTTATAGTTTACGTGCCACTAATTCTATTATGTTCTGTTACTGTGTCCAAAAGAAGTAAAATAAAATTATCAGACATGCCATTATTATCATAGTAACTGAGGGAGATAACATTTATCAATCAGATTCATGCTTGGAAAATGCAAATTCTTTAAGCTTGTTGACGTAGTGGGCATAACATTTGTTCATTCCTCTGTCATCAAGCAACGAAGTCAAAATAGCATCCCCTATATGGCAGTAGTTTCCATCAAAAGCTCACTCTACTGCTTTTATTAGACAAGTGAATAAGTGCTTCAAATTCAAAGTTACCCTGCACAAGTTTATGCAATGTGAGCACAGGATCAAAAGAGGTGACAACTAACTCTGTGTAGGCAGAAGAATTTAACCAAGTGTCCATGCAGTTGCATCATAATAACTACAGACTACTGAGTCCCAGCTCTTTAATGGAGAAACAGCATGTGTGGGTGCACAGAGCATGAGTTACAAAGGACAGACATGAAGATCAGCTTTTAGCTAACATGACAGTCATATGTTAATAGCTAACATTTATTAAGCACTTAATATCTGCCAGATGCTGTTCTACGTTAGATATATTGACTTATTTTACCTTCATGAAAGTAAGATACTTATATGGCAATTTTTCAAATAAAGATTGCAGAGCTTGAACGCATTGTCCTTAGTCACAATGATGGTTATTGGTAAAACTAGGGTTTGAACTCACGCTTTTTAAATCTAGAAATACTTTTTAATGAGTATCTTATGGGGGCATCTGTGTAAAATCTCAGACAGAGACACAAGATCTCATTTAAAATAGGCCAAAATATTAATTACATCAGTTTCTGATTGTGGGTCAATGCACACTGTCTTTTTGGGACTTTTTTTTTTTTAAACTAATAGTATATTTTTTTTTCCTAGTCTCAGGATTATATATCATTGAATATTTAGTAGATTATCAAAAATTATCAGAAGAAACACATTTTAAATCCTCATGTTTTTTCTTCATCATTAGTGGATAATTACTCCAATTACCCTTTAGGAAGCACTTTGCTTATCCATACTCACTGAAATTGTAGATCATTTATTTAATTTGAAAAGCAAATCAAATCCTTAAGATAAATCTTCAGTGCCATCCTCTGAAATATCGATGATAAAAGATAAACAAAGTTTGGATGGTTCTGCACGCTGTCAGAAAAGCTTTACTAACCAGCACTTCAGCGTATTTACAGTAAAATAATCATCAAGATTCATATTTATATTCCTGAGGCTTTCTAAGTCCCTCAAATGCTTTTGGAATGATAAAATATTAAGGCATAGTTACAGTGGTTCTGTAGAAATAGGATATTATTGTATTTTAATTCTTTGAAATTGTTCAATGTATGAAAGGTATATTTAATCATTAAATTCGATTAACCCAAACATCTCCAGTCTGGCTAATGCTCCACTATCGGCGATAGGGATCAGCTTTTCTGTGCACTTGGAGAACTGCCAGGTGTATTCTTTGCAGAACACTGGCTGTTGATAAATGTTACAGCCTTATAACAGAGGAATTGCTCCCACCACTAATAACAAGAGCAGTTCTCCCAGGCACACCTGTGCACAGTAAATGCATCCATTTGGACCAACAGAAAACTGCTTGTATTATGGTATGATTTAGGAAAGAGGGTTTTCATAAGTGCTTGACTGATAGTTTATAATCCTCTATTAAACAGTTGCAAAACTAATTTATTATTCATGTCAGGATCCAGATTCACATCCTAGCAGAGTTTTGGCTGGACTCTTTATTCACATCAGTACTCCTATCGGCTGTGGGTTTTGCGAGCATCTCAGAGTTTATTGTTGGACTCAATTGTGGAGTGATCAGTGCTTTGACAACACATCATACTCTCTAAGTTCAAATCTATATTTGTGTCCACAAGATCGAGTGTGTTGACAAATTTTTGGCAAAGAACCTCTATATTTTATGTCAAGTGAGACTCTTGTCTGATGTTTCTACAAAGTACTTGTGAAATTGATCTTTAATATAGATTTTCTTATACACTCCTTCAATATCTGAACTTTCTCAATAGTACTCAGGCATCAAAAAAAAAAATCAAATCCCTTCTCTGAACTGTGTTGGGAACCCTTAAATACAGTAAAATCGGTCTCATTTGAAGATAATACTGTTGGTTTTATTACTCTTTGGAGAAATACCTGGACTACCATGGTAGCCCTTCATGCTTCAACACAGCATGGGATATTCTTCATATTGTTAAAATATGTTTATGTCTAAAAATCTAGTAAGACATATTGTTTCATGTTTTCATTGTTTTACTGTTGAAACTTTTAGTAAGCATGTTTATTTTTCTTGAGAATTTCATCCAATATATTTGAAACATTTTCAATTTCAATTCCATTACTCCTCCCAGATCCTTCTCTACCAACACCTCCCCATCATGTCCCCTTTTGTGTTTTTACTTTAACCACTCATCAGCTCCAAGTTGTGATGTTCATAAATTTCTGATTTAGGGATCATCCACTGGAGCAAGTTCAACCTTCCAGGAGCCACACCTTTAAGAAAAACTTACTCTCCTTCTCTCAGAAGCCATTAACCGCCTATAGCTCCTTGCTATCATTTTGACTAGTTTGATCTTATACAAATCATTTGAAAGCAATCATAACTGCTGTGGGTTTATGATTGCAGATGTCTTATTTATATAGAAATATTTAGATGTGCATACATTACTCATTGCAGTCGATTTTATAGGATTAATTAATTAATTAAATACACATGAAGTGACTTAAAATTTTCAATATGTATGCACATATTTAATTTTAAACACATACTTACACATAAAAGTTAGAAAAGGACTGTTACTTTGAATCTGGCAGTGTTAGAATGTAGCCATGAAGAATAAAATTGGTCTCAGATGAAAATAAGGGCCAACTAACTACTCAGTATTGACATCTGAGACCATTGACCTTATTTCCTATTCACACAGGAGAGAAAAATAAAGATTGATGGAACAACTCTCCACTATTATTCATTAAATATTAGTATGATGTGTTTAGCTGCCCCTTGTCCCATACAGCACCTGATATCATTTCTTAAAATGTTTCTATTGACCACAGGTACTTTGAAATTTTACCGAGAGGGCTAAGGGGCAAAGAGCCCATAATGTAGATTTTTTTTTTAACATTAGAGTCAAAATTTCAGATACAGCTATGATTAAACCATCATTAATAACAAGGACTTTTACATCAAGCTTGTAGGGGAAAGAGGCAATATTATATGAAATCAAAGAGTTTTGTAGAGCTTCATAGGGTAAAAAGGTTACGTTTTTCTCATTAAACTGAATTTGGTATACTATGCACTTGAGATGTTGCAAGTTATAAATTCTCATCTTAAAAAAATGAAGACAATGCACAATTTCACAAAAGAACAAATGAAAAATGTTATGAGATCTCATTGTAATGACCCACTGAGACAAGAATAACAGTTTAATTTTACCAAAAATGCAACAACAGTTCAGGATGAATCCGTAATAAGAAAGAATTGAGGTGGGGCAGAAAAGGCAAGAAAACAAGGATTTATTCACATTGCCTGTATTCATATGCCAAATAATGTCTTCACTATGAAAACACATTAAAATGAGCTTTTATAGAAAAAGACTGAGTATACAATTTTTAAAACTGATATAAAATTTGAAACACTTTTGCTTGATTCTCAGTTTCTTAGCCTGTTATTAGCAATCTGTGGAGGTATATTAATTTGAATTTCATTTATAAAGATGTAGACTGTAAAATTGCTATACTATGTATTGCTCAATTTTATGAAAAACTTACTAAAATATATTAACTATCCAATTAGTAAGCTATCAGGCATAAAATTCCACATCATTCCCTTGCCTTAGACTCAAGAACGTTAGAAAATTTCTGTAAGTTACTGAAAACGTGTAAGGATAAAGGACAAAACAAAATTATGCTGGGCATGGTGGTGTGTAACTTTAACCCCAGTCCTTGAGAGGCAGAGGCAGGCAGATCGCTGTGAGATCCAAGCCAGTATGGTCCACATAGTGACTTCCAGATGGTGCTTGGCCTATGGAGACCCTATCAAACTACCACAACAAAAACAAAGCACAACCAAACAAAATTCATAAATATTTCTCTGATGATTGTCAGCCAATTTGTTGGCAACATAAATTATATTGTCTATAGACTCAGAGCCCAAGAATGTCAAAAAGACAAACATGAAGGAATAAAACAGTTCTAAGTTAATAGTGAACACATGGAAACCTGGAAAATGTGTTCTGAACTGAATGCCTCTTTTGATCTCTCATGTGGGCATGGGGAAGCCCAGCTAGGTAGCTGCCAATAATGTCTGTGTTCTCTTTTCCAGCCTAAGTGTCAAATTTTATTTTCTTTAGTCCTGCAGTTCAATGTGGGCATGTGTCAGAGAACTGACCAAGAGTATGCTGAGGGAAGAGCAAATCTGTGTCTCTTTTAGCTTGAGCCTTCACATTCTTTCTTTCCTTAGAATGCCTGGCCACATCTGTTGGGTGTGGTGGAGAATTCCAGTGCTCTAAGAGACTACAGAAACACAGAAGAAACAGGTACCCTTGATTATTTGGAGTATAAAATGGACTGATTTGTGTTGAATGAAACTTGTACTTGAACTTTTATAGCATTTAGTAATTGAACACGTAGGGCTCTATGACAAAACTGATTTAATCTGATTCACACACAAGGAAAAGTTCAGGTTGGGAACAGAGTACATTTTGTATATTAATTTTTAAATTAACTAATTTGCTTATACTGAATAATTTTGTTTTTTAACTATAACTGTCTATTGCTGTGTAAATTCAACTTCAGATTTCTATACACTGAACTTACATTAAATAAACCCTATCAAAAATTAAGATAATTGAGAGAGAGAGTGTTCAATGGGTTACTTTTTTGTCCACTTATAATGAGAAGCAACTAATTTTTAGTGTCACAGATAATGTATTATACAATAAGGCAGAACTCATTTACTATCCTGTTTCAAGCCGTTACTAGCTCTGTGACCTTGGACTAGCCTGAGAACTTCTAAAAATTTCTTTCTTTCTCTCTCTCTCTCTCTCTCTGTCTCTCTCCTCATCTGAAGAAAATAAAGTACTTTGTTCATTGTTATAATGATGAAATGTGGCAATTTATTTAAAGTGTTTGGTCTGTTTACTACTAAGAATCATTTAGTATCTAGTCTTCCTTATTGCTGTGAATGCTTATTTGCTAAAGTAGGTTCATATTTGAAATCACTGCTACCAAATGATGAAAATATGAAGTTATTAAGTTCTCTTTTCAGGAATTTCATGTGAAGACATTCACTCTGGCCAGAGGAATAATAACTAATGTGGGTTGCCTCATAGTCAAGTGATTTTACAATAGTCACTAACACAAAAATTAAGCCTGCTTCTTACTCTGTAGTAAAGCTCTTTAGTCCAGATTGGCTACTTAAGTCATTTTCCTTAGAGACAGCTTGTTTCTGTGAAGGCAGTTGTTAACCTCAATAAGACTGTTTCTCCATATTTAAAGCCTGAGGTTCAGTACCATGCAACAAGCAGTCTTCTCTCATTGATATGCTCATTTTTTGCTTCTCACAAATAAGTTAGAAGAATAAATTCATAAAAATAACTTTAAAATATTCATGGCCAGACATGGAAAATAAACACTGAAAATGGGGAGTCTCTGTTTTGTGGTGATCACCATGCAATGATTATAGGTATTTTTCAATTCTATGGAGACTATTTCTTTAGAAACATTATATATATATATATATATATACCTATATACATGCATATGACTGAATCTTTTTAATTTATGCTCATCGTAAATAATACTGACATTATTATCATTATTATTCTCCTGTTTATGATGAAACTGTAGCATATATATATATATATATATATATATATATATATATATCCATGGCATGTGATCAATTTACTGAAGAAGCTTACTTGAGTAACTTATAAGTAGCAAACACCTCAATTCACTCAGCCTCTTCCTCCTCTCCTTAAACTGGCTTCACAAAAGTTTTACTATTTTTCCACTTCAATAGCTTCCAAATACTAACCAAGTTGCAAACTTCTACCTTTCTGCACCGTGAGCTGCTTCAGACTCTTGCTGGGCTCTATTGCCCTGCTTTAGTTCATCCTCCTCTGCTGCTTACCCAAACGTGGACTCACCAAGTTAAATCTCTGCAGTTAGAGCGACAGCAGGGAGCACAGGTGACAGAAGGAAGCAAAGCTCAAGGTTGAAGATGAGTAAGTGGGAGGAGATGAGCCGGAAGGAGATAGAGGTTATGTGAGAGAGACAGAGACAAAGAGACAGTGTAAAATTGTTCTGAAATTCTTTAGGAGCTAAGGTTCTAGAATATAGGCTATAGAATAGTCATATCAAGTTCTTTTAACTGCATATTATGTCTGCAAAGAGCAATGAAACTTACACAGGAGTGGAACCTTAAGGCAGGTTAGGCTTGGCAATAAAACAAACAAACAAACAAACAAACAAACAAAACTGACTTGCACAGAGTGCTCTTCATTCATGAAGGAGAAATGGAAGTAAAAGAAAGCCCCTCTATCGCTTGTCCAGAAAGTGTGTGGGTAAGTACCCATGCGTCAGTGAGTACACGTGCATGCCCACAAGGGATCTTTCTAAATTATACAATCAGACGAACCACCAAACTGTTTGTAAACAATTTGAATCTGAAAATATTTTTGTACCTTTGAAATTTGTTTTAAGGAAGTGATTTTCCTGCCCTTTTTGCTGTCTCATTCCCGCAATTTCTCTCTCTTAATCTCTCACACAATAAATCTTGCTCTCCTTAAACATGGAGAATAACATAAGAAAAGTCTGCTTTTCCCCCTTGTGACTAAAAATGCAGAAAAATATACGAAGCTAGAGCCTGTGATATGGCATGTTCTGAAAATAATAACTCACGGAAGCTTTGGTTTATAGAAAATCATTACAGACTGACGGGACTTCAGTGAGTGCTTTGAGGGCTCTCTTATCAAGAACTATGAGGACTGAGTCAGAGATTAGAGCCTTTGCATTCATGTGCAGTCCAGCTTTCTACCGCACCATTATTTCAGAATAAAAAAGAAAGAGATATCAGAGACATATTGCAAAACAATGACGACACAGGAAAAGTTTATAAGATGGTCCATTCTCTTAATTTACTTAGTCATGCAATTCTCAACCCAGGTAAAGTTGAGCATACATTTCTGTCACAGAGTGAGGTGCTACCAATTTGAACAACAGAGAGGTTGTGTATGGATTATGTTACAGATATTTTTTAACGAATTAGAAAAATATATCTTATTTACTCATATTTGATAGACTATCCTGTTATCATTTAGTATTCAAGATCAGGAATAAAATCATTCCTTTCATATTAAGGGTATGAATTCAAGTTTGTTACTTTTAAGTCAGTTCATCCTTGGGCACTGTTCATTTCCCACATACACAAGTGAAAATAATTTGCCCCGTGAGCATTTGAACCAAGAATCAAGAAAAGAATGTTGACTATTTTGCAAAGAACCTACCGCGAAATATTATCCATTGGAAAGGTTATGAGCAGAAATTTCCATTAGCTTCTTTGAGAGAAAAATAAGGAACTAAAATTAGCTACTCTAGTTCAAACAAAGTTTAGATTTGCCACCAATTCTTTTTATTCACCATTTCCCACCACAGTATATTGACGATTTAGGCCATCTCTTTTCAAATACTATTTGGGACAACAATTGCCCTATATCACTGACAGAGACTATTCTCCATGAAGTTTTCTAGAGTGATTGAGATAAAAATAAAAATGTTCTGATATTTCCCTCCAGGAAAGTGCCAGTGGTTTCCGAAGCTCAAATAAGCTTTAACTACATCCCACAGAGCAACGCTTCATAGTGTATTATTAGTGTGATCAAAAAGGATCAAAACATATTTCCAGGAAGCCCTAAGTACCAGCCCACGTTAAACATTATCATGTGAGCGTGTCATACTGAGTTTTCAGCAGCTGAGCGTGTGTCTACTGCAAATGGAATAGTATCTATTTCAAGTAAGACCTTTATTAATTACAACTGCAAAAACTCTTTTTCATTCTCAAGATGCAGTTTTACCTCCTTGGGAGTTTGTATTAGGTTTTCAAGAAAGAGCAAAACAAACTACAGTTTTACTCAATCCAGGGATAATTGAGTTGAAATAACTCCATATTCACTTTTTAAGAATTTGTTTCTGCTTTTGTAAGAGAGTAGAGTACCCTGCTTCTCAAAAAAAAAAAATTCTCATTCCTCTTTAGTGATCTTTTAAAGCTATCAAGATGCTTCATGTTATTAATATATGCAGTTATTCTGTCTCTTACCAGGAGACTCCGAGAAATTTCACAGCACTAATCACATGATTGATAACAAGAGTATCAATCCACACATTTACAGGAGAAAGAATATCATGATAACTATTAATTATAGGTAGCTTATGAGGATGGTCTTTATGCCAGATATATCTGAATTCAAATCCTAACACAACTTATTCCTTCTGATGTTTAAATATTGTGGAGCAATTACATAGTCTCTCCAAGTCTCTATTAGATATGAAATTAGGATTATTACAATACTGTCCAGAGAAATACTGGAGTACATTTAACAACACACAGAGAACCCCTATATATTATGCTTTTATTAAATACCTGTTCGCTTTCACAAAGTTGTGGTCATATTTCATACACACATACACATATATGTATATATATATATATGTATATATATATATATATATATATATATTACATCGAGATACAGAGAAAAATAGAGACAGTGAGCCCCAATGCAGTCTACTCTGGGCTTGAACTTATGATCTCCCTGACTCAGCTTCTTGAGCCTTGGGGTGACAGGTAAGGAACATGATATCTGTCATATGTATATATTTTTTATTGAAACATTGTGTATTTCATGCAGAGCATCTCAATCAATCTTAATTGTGTCTTTATATCCCCTTACCCACTGGCACCCTTGTATCCTCCCAACTGAAATCCATACATTATCTGTGTTAAGGTCTGTTGTGTCAAGTTAGTGTCCCCAAATGTTCCTCAGTGCAAGTACATCCACTAAGATCTAGTCAGCCTATCCAGAGTCCCTGCTTTAAGAAGATTAGCTCATCCTCATCCAACAGTACAACCTCTACACCTAAGGCTCAAGCAACATAGAACAAAGGGTAAAGAGGACACTAACGAATCTCTCAACTCTCATTAATGAAGCTCCCTCATGCAATAGAGGACCAGGAACACAAAAGGTCACAAGTGGCCAAAGTATGGAGGTTAGGAGACTGCAGAGTGTGGGTTCCTGGACAGGACTCATGTTAAGTTTCACTCACCCAAGGCTCAGGAAACATTGTGGAAGAGAGGGCGGAAAGATTGTAAGAAACAGATGTATATTTTTGAAGATAAGTTATTTCTAGTTCCTCTGTCCTGAAGATATCCACGACATATCAGTCTTTTAGTATGAGTGTGCAAACTTTTACAAATTTAGTGATGAAAGAGTCAGTAATTATCCACCACCATTTTATAATATTAAAAAAGTGAAAGACAGACTCATTAGTGTTTTCTAATATAGTGCTTGTGGTAGACTTCAAAAATTGCCTTATAGTGAAGTCTAAACCAGAGATGCTAGGAATGGCCTGCCCAGTCTCTTCTGTCTACAGTAGAGACAGTTTCATTTATTAATTTCATTTTTCTTTTTGCTGTAGGCAGGTAGCCTAGTTATTTGTTTTGATAACTTAGAACAATCTTTAGAAATGAATTCAGATTCCTTAAAAGAATTTCTTTGTATTCAGGATAGTATTGTATTCTACTTAGTAAAAAATTTATATTTCTCATGAACATAAATGTTCTATGGACTTTGTGATAAGATATTTTTGTGAGATCCGTCAAAGTATTCTGTCTTTACACTGTAGCTCTTTTGTTTAGGTTACCACATTTCTTAGTCAATTCAAAGTGTTACCTAACACTTTATTGGAAAACCAGAAGTGCAAAATGAACTTCAAGCACACTTATCACCATGGGAAATGCTGACGAGACACATTATATGCATTATATCTTTAAGTTGTTAAAAGAAAAAAAAAAGTGTGGTTTTCTAAAATCACATTTGGGTATTAGGTGAACCAGGATCAGAGAAATTTAGTTCTGAAAAGCTATTTTTAGAGTATAGAATCAGCTTCGTTATTTTATAGACAGAGGAAACAAAGATTATTTGCCAAAATTTGCAAATAGGAATACAAGTCTGCTCATTGAGGCCAGGGAAATACTAAGCAAGGATAATCATACAATGGTTTATAGAACCATCGTCTGAGATGAAGAAGAAATAGGATCTTGTCTTGTGTCTTCTTCGGAAAAAATTCACATCATTACTTAAGAATTTGGGGTTTGTAAAAAAACAAAAGTGAATAATTTCATGAATGTACTATGTGATTCCTACTTAGAAAAAAAAAATCTAACTACAGAGAAGCAAGCCCACTCCCATACATATGAAAGGCTTGAGCCTGGCACATCAATAAACCTGTGGCGAGAGCAAAGATTCAATGTGGAGGAAGCTGTTGGGTATGCTGTTCAGTCTCACATAGCATCTATGTACACACAGGGTGAGCAGGTCAAAGTTTTAACACTGAAAATGATTAAGTACAGCACCAATCAAAATCCTGTTATTAAGTCAGAGAATAAAGGGGATGCCTGCCAGTTCTCCAAGGAACAGTGGATGTCTTTCTTCTCTACTTTTTCACCTATCAACTGATCTTCACTTTTCAATCCAGATGGTTGATCATCACCAGCAGCTGTCACTATTCAAACACATTTAACATTAGAAATCTCTAACAGAGCAGCCTCTTCTGTGGAAGGGGGTGACGAAGGCAGTGGAGAAAGTTTGTGTGTCCAAGATGAAAATCTAGGCTGAGGCTCCAGGATTTCCAGTGTCAGCCTTGGGAAGGATGGAAGTGGGAAGACGACACCTGTACAGCTTCAGACCATTTCAGAGTGTTATTCCAACCAGGACACCTCTCCTGGCTGACATGGACATCTTTCACACTTTGAGATTCAATTATTCCTAGGTTTACTTTGATTCTAAGATAAGAAGGTTTATAGTACATGTTATTAATTTGCATACATATCTTTATGGCGTTTTCATCTTCAATTTCAATATAACAAATGCCCCAAAGCATATCACTCAATAAACATCAATAGCCACAGGTAACAAATTATATTTGATTTCTTCCAACTAAACCACTGCTTCTGTCATTCAGTATGTCTCAAATAATATTATGAGAACTGCCCTTTCTGTATTGTGGCTTACATTTGATTCTCCCTTGCTAAGCTTACTCTCTTTTCAAGGAACACAAATGAATAACTTTTTCGGAGACCTGTTGTAATTTGAGGTTAAACTACACATTCTCTTAATTAAGATAAATTAAAAGAAAACATTTGAAAGTAGGTATTATCACTGGAGAAATGATCATTTAAAGATACTGAATGATACAGTCAAAATAATTAAGGCATTGTACTACTTTTTAACCTGAATCATAAGCTGATGCTTGATTGCCATATGTATAATATAAATGACTTTTACTCTCTGGAAGCTTTTAGGAGTGTTTCTTTTTCCTGCAGTTCATAACCACAGCCGAACTTTTACCTCTGAAGAGTTGCTTTCTATTCTTACAGGATTTGCATATTTGTAAATGACTTTCGATTTTCTATTTTCCCTTTTCCAAATATTTCATTAGTTTGATATTGCATGCTAAAGGATCATATATCTCAGAATTTATAAAATTCCTGGAGTTTTAATTTCAGTTGAGGGAAGTAGTATGATTTTTAAAATGCAGGTTTTTTTCACAGGGGTTCAGAGGGCTTAAAGTCATATAAAATAAATGAGCAATACTATATTCTGAAATTCTATAATTATCTACCTCATTTAAATAATGAAAACATACCATTTTATCCTCCATTACTTTATATTTCAGAAGGACAGAAAAGAATATGAGCCCGTTCATTCAGCTGAATATTTATTCGATTGCAGATCAGTAGGAAAGACAAAGAAATGGCCAGACAAGTTCAAAACCCAAGAGTTAGAAGAATCTTTGAACCATGTTTATTTTTTATTACCTGATGAATACTACCTAAATAATATTTTCTTTACACAAACAATGTTTATAAATGTTTGAATGTTAGGGTTGACTAACAGACTTTCTGAAAAGAAACTCAGCCTGCACATTTATATTTTATGAAGTATTCTTGTTTTCACGTCTGTTTTCTGAGTTACATAATGTGTGATATTGTGTTGACTTGAAGAAAGAAATATCTGTGTCAGTTTCTATGTTGATTTTCACATGGTTACAGCATCACTCTTTTTCCATGAAAGAGACTCACAGAGAAGCACTATTGTACTTCATAAAGCGTGCACATAGGAACGGTACATAAAGTGGAGCTGGGAAAGGGCTCCTCACCTTGTCTCTAGAGTACACACAGGAAGACTTCATAAGCACTATTATTGTCATTGTAGGCCTGACATTTTCCTTCTGGTGGGCACTGCAATGGTCTGTGTTCCTATCCATTGTGTGCAAAGCTACTTTTCAGACCCTGATGTTGTTCCTGTGAGTGTCCTCTAGAGATGGGTCGATTCAAATAGCCTCTTTCAGGTCAGCTCATATCCTCATTCTTATGAAATTGCTGCTCTTCTCAGATTGCACTACAATATTTAAGAAACGTCTGCTCATAGTCCAATTGCATGGCCTTCATGAAAAGTCAGGATCTGTGTGACTAATTTGCCATTGATAGCACTTTGTTCATTATATTGATTATTTCAGGAAAAAGTGCTTCAATCCTGAAATGTCACCTTAGACAAGTTCAGCTCTTCTTAGATTGCCGTTAGACAATCTGCTGTGGGGGTTTTCACAAGCACCACAAACATGCTTTCTAGCAAGGCTTTTTACTTGATGTGATTTGGTTTTATTGTGAAGAAAAGGGTTATTATTGTTGCTCTTCTCACCCTTTCGTGCATTTTCCCTAAATGTTCTTTATGAAAGCAACAGTGTTTGAGTCAATATGGACTCACAAGCCTTAAGTGGCAAGCTCTGTCCATGTACATAAGCACCCTACCTTATTGTTTCAGTACCTGACTCTTAATAATGACAAATAATAAATTTTCCTTTCAGTTGCTTCTTGATAGAATCTTGAAATACCCCATTTTTATCTGCCCTGTTTCACAGAAACACAATGTAGTTAGAAAGCATCAACTGCTATGTTTTCCAGTAGTTAGAACTTGTCAGGTAGATGAGACATTATACAGGGGATATAGCTGCATTAAAGTTTTACATATTTGTTTACTAGAAACATAAGATGAGATAAACAGAACACACAGCAAGAAACCTAGGATTAAACAAAATAAATCTCTCTTGACTCAAATCTAATAACTTGCTCCAAAAGCACTCATAAATTATTAGCTTCAGAATCATTCAATGTGTCTGAAACGTAGTGTGTGCCACTGATGTGCTTGAAGTTCACCTAAAAAACTGTATCATCAAAATGTGCCGACAAAACTGCCAGCAGCAATGCCACCTTGCAATCAATCACATATCTGTTTCAGAATTATAAAGTGTCCGAGAGCTATAATTTCATCTGCTTCTGCCTGAATATCATTTAAAACTTCATAGTCACACGCAGAAAGAAAAAGTAAAAACATTTGTCAGCTCCAGTTCTGTCGTTACGAAGACCCACTGTTTCCGCAGCACCTTCTGGCTTCCTTATTTTAATTTGTGTTTCAGAACTCATCTTTTTTCCTGGAGTACGTGTGGTCCGTCGTTTATGAACACAGTAGTATAGTCCATTCTCAATTATCAGTCTGAATGGAAGCCTACGGTGGACTGGTAATCCAAAATCATTTTATATTTGGCTTTAGAATACATTATGTGAATTTTCCCTGGGAGGTTTACCTTCCTGCTAATGCTTTGCTAGAACTAATATTAAAATATGTTTGCATTCCTTGAACTCATGCCAATTGACAGCAGTAGGGAACAACACAGAAGAGGGTGGCAGAGGTAAGCTAGGCTGAAATTAAACATTTCTATGGAGAACTGGCCATGTGAGTTTTACAAATATGGGTGATTGAGAGTTGGTGACATACTGTTTTTTTTTTTTCCAGTCCCAGAGGAGGAAAATCACTTTGAAGAATCTGAATGCAGAAAACAATATTTTAAAATCTTAAGTACAAGCCAGATTTTCATGTTAGCTTAACCACTTAGCTATGAATTAGAAGTTCATTTATTTTCACAAGAGCAAAAATATGCAATATTCTAATAGCAATTTCTATGGTTTCAAATTTCTTATTCTGCTTCCATACAATATTAGGAAAGTAAGTGATCATTATGGATTGCAAGCAAACAGTTTCTTAAGTATTATTTGGTACTCTGGTATAATGGAGATAAAACTAAAGTCGATGAGTTATGATGAATAAAGATAATAGTACCAAGGACTGAACCTAAGGTCTCATATGTTCGTCAAACACTCTACCACAGAACTACATCCTCGGCCCTTACATGTACCTTTAATTTTGAAACACTGGCTCGCTAAGTTGTCCAGGTTGACCTTGAACGCATTGTTGTTAAATGTAAGCCTTGAACTTGGAATGCTCCTGTGTTAGTCACCTGGGTGTCTGGGATTACAGACCTGTACCACCACATTTGACATATAATAACTATTTTAAAATATTGTGTCATTCAATTACCTTTCAATATGATTTTATTTAAAGAACATACCCAGTGACAATTATCAAAATACGGCTTATCTTGGTATTGGTGCTATATCAATATAATATTAAAATACTCAAAAGCAGCTTAAGAAATAATTTATTTTTCCTAAGATCTGGTTTGAAGAACTGGGGTGCCAGTGCCTGATTTGTAATCAGTACCCAAGAAATGTGCTGAATCTGTGAGATGTATTGGCAGGCAATTTCATGTTGGGTCTGACCCACAGTAGGCAGAATCAGGTGATGGTTGAGCATGTTAAAGTCAGAAAAGCACAGTTTGTGACAAACTGAGAGATGTGGCCATTACACAGGAAAGTCTTTCAACATTAAGTCAGATAGAGCTTTGGCTGGGGAATCAGTCTTTTGATAGTGCCCTGAATGAAAGCTGCTCAGACAATTCCTAAATCTATTTCTTAGGATCTTTTTGTCCTTCTGTCTCACACTCCCCTTTGCCTTCTCATGGCACTCTGCACCTACATCCCTCCGCATTCCTATTGTCCTCTCCATTTCCTAAAAGTCTTGGAAATATCAAAAGAACTTCATACCATGGCTGGCACCCATGATGTCAACGTCTAAATTCAATGTAGCCAGACTTTGAGTACCTACTAATGAAACAATTTCTGGACCATAGTCAAGAGAAGATGGGGTAACATGGAACTTTTATTTTATTTTTTTTAATGAGACATATCTAGGAAAAAAATGTTGGAGTGTTGGGGTTCTCTAGGTTTATACATCTTTGTAGTTACTTTGTTCAAAAGTTCAATTTTGAGTGTGACTGAGAGTAACCTGGGATGGGAAGGAAGAAGACTAAGCAAAATATATTAATATATTCTATGGAATGTCCCTTTTGATAGGTAGGTTGTTACAGGGAATACTGGCATCCTTGATGTACTTCAATGGTTAGGAAAGGCCTTTGGTGTTTTTGAATCATGAACTACATAAAATATCGCATGGACAGTCTTACCCCAACTCTAAAACATTGGACTTTTGCTATGAAGAGAAAATATGCTTTTGGTTAGAGATGAAAGGCTAGAGACCTTAGACATGCTCTTCAATTAATCAATTATTCTCATACTTTCAGAATAATTATCTAAGTCTATGAAAGACCAGCTAACCTGAAATTCTCCAGGTAACATTAAAAAGGAAGAATGTGTTTTCTGTTCTACGCTTACCATATCCAATTACTGGTCATCCAGTTATGTCTACGTCTTTCCCCTTGTTTCGTACCCATTTCTGCTTTCCTAGTAGTAGAAATCCTGTTTCTTTCAGAGTAACTGCAATACATTTTGAGAGATATCCTTACTTGCCTTGTATTCCATTCCTCATAAACATGCCCATAATCCTTCACAGAGACTGTGTCCTCTATGCAAGGCACTCCATGTGGTCCCATCATTCTTAGATATAATCCAAACTTCCTACCTGACCTAAAAGACTTTTGGTGTAGTATTTAGTTGGTAATTTTGAAAAGATTCCTCAGACAATTCTCCGTGCAGCTAATTGCTCTCTAGATTTAGGAAGTACCAGCTCCAGATTCTGTTTTAGCCTGTGTCTGGAATGCTTTCCTGAGTTCTTTGTTCAAAACTTTCATTCTCATCTTTTAGGCTTCTGTTCAAAGGTTATTTTGTACTTCATTTTCTTATAGCACCCTTCATAATATGCAATATCTTGTTGCTCTACATTATTAGTTTCTCTACATCCACCTTTAAGCTTTGTGATGGAAGTTTGTAACTCTTCTTCCTTTGCCCCTATAACCACCCCAGTCATGTAGCTGAAGCTCATTAAAGGCTATTTTCGACACTAAGTATCAAATTTTCAATCTCTAAATCCTGGCAAATGTCAAGCCCAAACTGAGGCAAACAGGACATGATCAAAAGATCTAGATTGTGATGCAGAACTTGAGATCTGCATTTTTTCTTATAAAAAGCTATCCAGTGAATTCAATGTTTAAAGGAACTGACTGTACAAGAAACTGAGGATTGTTATATTATGGAGAAACCATATCCTAAGAGTGCATCCCAATAGTTAATAGCAAGGCTCAGGGTATTAGAAGAGAATTGGACCATTTGTGGGCAGGTCATCTTTGACACTTGTTCTTCCTCTCATGTATTGTAGCAATGTTTCTGATACAGGATGAAGTAGAATTGATATATACTGTTAATATTCATAAGAGAGGATGTAGAGAAACTGGAATGGAAATGTAAACTAGTGAAGCCATTATGGAAATCAGTAAGAAGGTTTCTTAAGAAACTAAAAATAGAACGACCATATGATCCAGTTATTCCAATCCTGGGAATATACCCAAAGAATACAAGTCAGCATGCTACAGAGACACCTGCTCACCCATGTTTATTGTGGAACTATTCAAAGATCCAAGTTATAGAACGGGTCTAGGTATCCATCAGCAAAGAAATGGATAAAGAAAAGGTGGTGTACATACACAATGACTTATTCAGGCATGATGAAGACAAAATTATGTCATTGGCAAGAAAATGGGTGGAATTGCAAATATTAGACAAAAAAACTAGAGCCAGAAATATAAATATTGTGTTTTCTCTCATGTGTGGACCCCAGAGTGCATGCGTGTATGCATAAACACATACGAAAATGTAAGGAGGATGGTTTAGGAAGAAAGGACTAAGATGTGAATTCAGGAGAGGGAAATGAAGAGTAAATATGATCAAAGTACATAATGACCTTGAACAAAAATGTCATTGTCAAACACAAGATTTTGTACAATGACTAACAAGAAAGGAAAAGAAAAGAGGTTCGGAACTGCTAAGATATAAGCAAAGGCAGTAAATTTCAACTACATCTGTCAGTGGTAAACACAAGCTTAGGAGTAGGTTGCTTTTCTATTGTTCTACAATAAATCTTGACTATCTTACTTTGCCCAGTTTTTAATTTTAATGTTTTAGACATATTTTATTATTATTATTATTATTATTATTATTATCATTTACACTGCCAAATTTCAGAAGGCCTCTCATGCATGCTAGGCAATCACTCTACCATTAGGTCAGACTCCAGTAGATTACATGGATTTTTAATGTTGGGCAACACTTTGTCATTATCGTGGGTATCATTAATTAATTTAATATTTTAAAATAACTAATAGGGAATTTTTTGAATATTTTAATTAACATTTATACGTTTCTGTAGTGAGGGATATATAAATTACTCTAATCTGATCATTAAAACAATTTTCATGCACTGTCACACTACTCTATGAGTAGAAGCCATCACTATGTCAAATAAAAATAAAAATAATTTTAAAAGGAGCTGGAGATATGGCTAAGCAGTTAAAACTACTGGCTGCTATTACATAGGACCTGGGTTCTATTCCCAGCCCCCACATGGTGGCTAACAGTTGTCCATCACTCCAGTTTCAGAGGATCTGACACTCTCTTCTGACCTCCATGGGCATTTCATGACATATATGCACTTACATGCATGCAGGCAGTACATTCATACACATAAAATAAAAATAATAAATAAAATATCTAATAAATATATTAAAGTATATCTAAAAATTAAAAAGTAGTAAAGCATGCATAAATGGATATCTCTTTTATAAACACTTTTAAAAGTGACTGTTTAAAATAAAATTTTCTGTAATAGGTATAGACATAGAGAAATATTTTAAGGATACCACAGATGGTTCTTGTATATACCACATCCACTTCCCTGTATTTATTTGATGTTTTGCTACATTAGTGAATCAATCCTGACATAATTCTCTTTACTTTGATCTATGCTTTATTGACTTGACTCAGTTTCTTCTAATATGCTTTTTCTCTTACAGTTCCATCTGGGGCATCATATTCCATTTAACCAACAGGTTCCCTTCTCTTGTCTGTGGCAATTTCTCACCCTTTAATATTAATATTCAGATGCTTTGTAGAATCCACCTTTATTTTGACTCATCAAATATCTCTGTATCTAGATGAAAAGAATGTGTTTTTGGAGAAAGACTGAAAAGAAAAAGTACCATACAAGGGTGCTTACAATCAGCATGACATATTATTGTTGAAGTTCAACTTGACTGTCTGACTTGGTGGTGTGTTTATTAGCATTGTCTAATGTCATTCTTGTTCCTTTTTTCTTTCCACTGTACAGACGTTGAAAGACAGTCACAATGTCTAGGCTACATTAAGGAGTGAGGAATCATGCTTCACCACAATAAGGGGAGAAAATCTAGATAAATTAGTAGGGATTTTTTTCCACTCGAGATTTGTCTCTTCTCTCTTTTCACTAATTCTTGAAATCATTAATTTTACCAATGTGGACCCATAGATCTTTATTTTGTACTTTGGTTTATGTTATAATGATAGTCTATTTTAATAATTTATTTGTTTGCTGTAATTACTTTAAGTTTGGGCACTTACTCCTACAGGTATACCTTGACATGTCCCATTGTACTGTTTATTTAGTCTTTGAGCATTTCCTTACACTCTGAAATGACAAGTTGATCCAGGTTTGCATACTTCCTGCCTTAGACTAGAATTGGCCATTTTCTTCTGACAACTGCTCTATTTTTTGAACCTACAAAATGATCTCAGAAACTGTTTTAAGTATTTGATTTAATAAGGAAGAATTATGACAAAATAATTTGTAATATTTTCATATAATAACACCTATATATAATAAAATTCACTATGAAATATCATGTGAATGTTATCAACATTTATAGGTAAGCTGTAAAAGAAAAGGTAATTTCACAACAACTACTGCATTTTAACATTTTACATAAAAATCTAGGTTTGTAGAAATAAAGTTACTGACACAAAACAAAGGATATATTTCATTTTCTTGCTCATTTTTATTAACCAAACATGGCAAATACTTTCCAGCTTCTAAGTTCTAAGATCTAGAATAATCTATTTATATTTAATTATTTATTTATTTATATCAATACCATATATCAATAAATATAAAAATGCCATTTGTGTATGGAATTTTAGTGGAAGACACAATAAAGTTTTACAGATTAGAATATAATCCTCTAATTGCAAAGAGAAATCTTATGGTTTTGGTTTAGTTTCTAATTATTTATAACATGAATGTTCTGCTTTCAGAATTAATCTTAAAAAGACACAATAATTTTTGCCATTCACTTATTTGATTTAAGCAACATTTATAATTTTTCAAATTTCAACCATATCAAGTCCAGATAGTTTGAAAAATTGCATTTCAAATATTTTAGCAATTTGAAGGATGGAGAGATGGCTCAGTGTTTAAGAGCACACTGTCAGCTCTTGCAGAAGACCTGGGTTCAAATCCCAGCACCCACATGGCTGCTAGAAACCGTCAATAACTTCATTTCCAGGCAATCCAATTCTCTCTTCTGTTCTCCACAGGCATTGCATGGCACATGTGTACATGTATACATGCAGGCAATACATGCATACACATAAAATAAAAATAATACACTTTTAAAAAGAAACAAAAAACAAATATTTTAGCAATTTAGAGAGAGTTGAAAATATAAGGTAATTTGAGCTCTTTTTAAATTACATAATTTCAGCTCTATCTTCTTTCTCTGCACTTTCCTTTTATTTTAATGGTTGTTTCTTTAAATGCTGAAGAAAACTAGGTCAGTTCCACCTCCATATCTGAGGTACATCTTGTCTTCAGCAATAGGATCTTATCTTCAAGCTCTTAGAAGCAGTCAAGGGCTGTGGCAATAGCCTGTGTAATTTTGGGAGTCTCTTGGACCACCTTGGCCAACTACTTGAAAGGAGGTATTTTCTGTCAGGTACTGTTTCTT
Organism: Eospalax fontanierii; assembly: GCA_035773235.1. NCBI lineage: Eukaryota > Metazoa > Chordata > Mammalia > Rodentia > Spalacidae > Eospalax > Eospalax fontanierii. The sequence goes on from CM069542.1 coordinate 32,939,431, forward strand.
CTGTTTCTTTTTATATAGCTGTTAGCTATGTAGATGGACTCATGAACAGCTCTTGTATGTATAATTTTTCCAGATGGTTTTGAACCAATATTTTTCTCTCTGTTTTTTTTTTCACTTTAGACAATTATATCTTTTCTGTGTGTATATCCCTCCCAACTCTCTCCCTAGTTCAAGTACCTTCATTTTCACCATTTCACTATTGATAATACCTGTCTCCTATCCTCCGACCCCCTGAGCTACCTGAAGACTATCTCTCATAGTTTTGGAAAACACTGTGCAAGGTGCTAAGGGAGAATATCAATCCAAACCAAGCTTTAAGCCCTAATAACCACAACAATGACTGGCACAACAAACAATATTGGAGCAGTAGTGGCACTTTAATCTTAGGGGTGACCAAGAGCTACCTAATTGGACTTAAAACCCACTGAATGGGAGGGAGCTTATGTGTGGTAGTGTAAACATAACCAAATACACATGGTTAGAGAGGTCACAGGTATTAATGAAAACCTCAGGGCTTTCACATCCCTAGGCTAATATAATTTCTTAGTATGTGCTAAATATGGATCCTTATATTTACAGACAGTATGTGAGTCACCACGTATCAAATAAGCTTCTTTTGCAGCAGACAAAGGCTTTTATAAAGTTCCACAACTGGTTGCACACAGAGATTAAATGTCGGTGAAATGACCAACACTAAATGATAAATCTACAATGGAACCTCTACAGGCAAGGCTTACAGAAGTTAGTAGAATAAGGAATAGAAAGAATACTAATGCATCATTCAACTCTCATCAGCAAAGCTCCCTCTTGCAACAGAGGGTGATGAACACAAAGGGTCACAAATGGTCAAAATGTAGAGAATAAAATTCTGTAGAGTGTGGGTGCCTGGAGAGGATTCCCATATTAAACCTGACCCACCCTGGACTCAGGGACCATTGTAGAAGAGGGGGCAGAAAGATAGTCAGAGCCATCGGAGGAGGTGCATGACCACATGGATACAGAGTCTCATGGGCTCCTGGGATCTTTTGTATACAATTTTAAAACAATGGTGACAGCATGCACAAGATCCATGCAATCACAAACAGATAAAAACCTAGCAGAAAATTGTGGAAATGGGCAGCAGGCCCCAATCTTAGCTGAAGAACTAATGGGTAGCTGACTAATGCTGGTTGAGGAAGAGCTGGTCTTTAAGTGAGTGACTCTAGATAGACTGACTAGACTTCAGTGGTTGAATGTTCACCAAAGTACATCAGCGGACACTAACTTAACTTGATAGGTCTTTACATAGATGATAGAATACATGTAATCCAGTGGAGAAACTATGGGAGGGTGCCAGTAGTTAAAGGAGTATGAAATGATTAAGATATTGTGTAGGTAATAAACAAAAATGCAATTAATTTTTTTTCAAATGTGTGGTAGTGTAAACATAACCAAATACACATGGTTAGAGAGGTCATGGGTATTAGTGAAAACCTCAGGGCTTTCACACCCCTAGGCTAATGTAATTTCTTAGTATGTGCTAAATATGGATCCTTATATTTACAGACAAGTATGTGAGTCACCACATACTTAACTAATTTGACAACACTTTTCCGGGGACTCAATTCTGATCAAGTCGCTAACTGATCAGTCCTGCTAGGATAACTTGTGGAGATATAAAGCTCAAAGAGAAATATAGTTTTATAGTGTAGTCTATGTAGAGGACAATCTAAAAGATTTATAACTTTACACAAAGTCAGACATAAGATACTGTAGTTATGACTCATCTTCTTCTCAGCTGTAGAATAAAAATGAAGTAGGTAGGTTTTAAGTAATCTGAGAAATTGAACAACTAATTCAATTACTCATACCTGTTATTTCATCCATTCAGAATTTATTTAAAGTGATAGCATAATTACTCAGCAGAAGATTTAAGAAAGCTAAACTCTAGGAAGAGTAATAGCAAAACCTAGGCCCTCAAAGGTAGAAGAGAACAAATGTCACAATGGAGAGAGACAAATGGTGAATCCCCACAAGTTCTGGCTCAAGGAGCACTGAGCACTCTGACAGCTATATTTAATTATTGAGTTCTCAGTCAGCCTATGTTGTGCTTAGTTCTCAACTTGGATATCATATGTATATTCGGTTTCCATAATCACTTCTTCCTAAAGGTCTCCTGGAAGCTAGTTCTGATAGATGCTGTGGATACGGGTTGCATGGTGCTCCCCACATCCATTCCACATCGTCCTGTGACTGTTTCTTCGTTCTGTCCTCCATTCACCACAGTCCCCTCCCCATCACACTGCAGTTAGCTCCACCATTCCTCCCATACATCTCTATAGCCCAAGTGCCTACAGGTCTCTGCAAAGCACTTAATAAACAGAAGGCTGATTAGATAAATGTTTAAATAAATTCATAAGTAAGTAGCAAATGAGTAATTTTAACTTATTTTGAAGACTGGAGAAATAGTTCAACAGTTAAGAGCACTGGTTCCTCTTCCAGAGGACCCAGATTTGAATCCCAGCACAAACATGGCAGCTAACCACTATCTGTAACTCCAATTCCAGGGGATCTGACACTTTCCCCTAGCCTCAGTAGGCACTGCATGACACATGTGCACTTCATGCAGACAATACATTTGTACACATAAAATAAAATTAATAATTTTTTTAAGTTTATTTTGACCATTATTGCTATAAGTTTAGTACTAATTATGCTGGGCTAGCAGATAAATTTGGTCAATAAAAATAGATGTAGCCAGCAACTGATTTTAAGTGCATTTTAACATTATATTTAATGATATTTGTACAATTTGTTCTTTGTCTCTATGTCCAGTTTTTAATTACTAAATTTAAAATGCCATGCCCATACTTGATTCGTTTAATTATGAAGGTAACAGATTGGGCTGATATAATTTCATGCAGTACCTACCTGTACAATGTCTTCCCCACACTAAATTTTTCCAGTCCCTCAAATATAATGAAGTTATTTCACATTCAAAGGGGAATGCATTTCAAGTAGCTATTATTTTTTATATTATCATTATCATAATTTTTGTTATTTGTTCTATAGATTAAACACAGAACTTCACATGTCTTCATCAAGGTCTCTGCCATTAGCTGTCTTCCAGCCCAAATTGTTTTACATTGCGTATTTATTTAGTATAAAGCTAGTTATAACTTTGTTTACAGGTAAATGAATGTGAATCAAACAAATCAGTCAGTTTGTCTGACTAGCTTTGACTAAGTTTGAGCTTTGTATTGCCATACATAAAAAGAATGTCCTATTATTGTTTTAAAAAACCTCTTTCTTTATTGGATGTGTGGTATTAGGGAAATCCCTTTGCTTGACTGTCCTTTGTTTCCTAAACATTGTAATGAAGATGCTGACACCTATGTTACCTGGAAGGTATTTATGACATGTGCCTAAATATATTAGGCAAAACTGCTAATGCATTACTAAGAATACAAAACAGTGTATTACAATATACAAAAGCAGTGGCTCAAAGATTTTTTTCTCTGCTCTTTATGTGTATTTGACAGTAATAACACAATGTGTTTAAGAGACTGTCAGATTCCATGTTTTCTATGAATCACAACTTGCTCATTTTTCTAGTGCTCTAGTGAGCTTCACTGAATTCATGTTTTCACAAGGACTCCAATGCTCACAGTTCCTTTCTGCTCCCCACGACGCCTATTTGACATTTGTACATTATAGTGCTTACGTGGTGGTAGATTGTCTTACAGAGACGTTCTTCACAGAAAATACTTGGCCAAATTCCCAGGGTAAACTGTAGCAATCATAGCAATATAAAAATCTGACTTGACCGTTGAACCAGAAGTCAGGAAACTTGGAAGTGATTTCTAACTCAGTTATAGCCTTCCTTTCTTAATCAAAGCTCAAGCCTACTCTGTTAGTATTTTCAAAAAGGTCATCTTTCTCTGCCTCTTTTGGGGGAGAGTGAGGTTTATTGAGGACTTTGGACTCAGGAAAGATAAATATAAACACATAAAGTTTTATTACCTCTAGAAGAAATTCTCTATACTTGTAAGAGGGAATTCTTACTTTGTTAGTACCTATTAGCCTATCTGGGGCTGGTAACTTGATGAAGCTCTGATTAAGCTTTTATGAGGCAATCTGTAACAAGGAGCAGGGTTCACAAGGGTCTCTTTTCTATTTCCTTATTCCATATTTCTTATTGCAAATTAATGCTGTACTTTCATGAACCATTGCCCTTTTTTAAATCCAATGGTAAAAAGCCCTTGTGCCAAACATGAACTATATTCCTTATTGAATGATTCTGTACACTAGAACTTGCTAGTGGGACAGAATAATGGAAACCCTTTCAAAGGAAGACATATTAACTCCTAATGCTATGGTGTACCCAGAAAATGCAAATTATTCAGTGGCCTCAATGTCTCAAGAACTAATGACAGAAATAAAGAAACTGACCACTTCTTTGTAGGAAAGATAAGGATTCATTCCTAATTTAGCAGTTTCTCACCTTGTTGCCTATTTTCCAAATGACTATTGAAAGAGATTTAGAATGAAATAAAGCAGTAGTGTTTTATGTGAAAATATCTCTGGTTCTGAGATAAAACAACTATACATATATATTGTTACTTTGTTTTGCCTTTTGAGACTGTGTCTCACTCTGTAGTTTAATAGTCCAGGCAGGTCTGCAACTCACTATGTAGCTCAGGCTCGCCTGAAACTTCCAGCGAGCCTCCTGTCTCAGTCTTTCAAGTGCTAGTGTGACACACCTGAGCCACCTTACCTGGCAAAAACATCTATATGTTGTCTGTCTTTCTACCTACAGTGATGGAATTCTAGAATACCCCTCTCTTGAAGACACTGCAGTAATGTTATTTGGGAGAAAACAGCAGAATTTTAAGATGAGGTAAAACACTTTCTCAGAATTTATCAATTCAGATCGGCATAATGCCCCAATACCTGCAATTACTCCTCATGCTGGAGCAAGAAGGACAGGGGCCGTTGAATTGTGATGGTAACTTTAAAATAGCAAGAATGGGATATGCAACTGGTAGAGATGAAAAGATTCTTATTTCAGATTGGTTCTTGATACTGGATTTACTGAGCATCCACTGTACACCAGGAGCTAAATCAGGCAATTGGGGTTTACCAATAAACAGGTAGGACAAGGTTTATGGATTACAATTCCTATACTCTAGTTTGGGAAGGGGATATAATATAAGTAGTCACAAATCTACGAGTCTATAAGATAATGCTATGTGAATACTTATTGTGAAAATATGGCTAAAATTCAAAGTTGATGATTATAGGTGCAGATATCTTTCACTTTAAAAATAGTCTGAACAGCAACAATTAGAGTCAGACCTCTTCCTATCTGGAGGTTTAATAAGAGGTTGCCAAACCCAAGTTCTAATCTCATCCCACTGTATATCCGGAAAAAAGTGGGGCAGGATTAAATGGTTGAGAGCCTCTGTGTGGGGGAATGCAGTCTTCAAGCAAGAGGCTTTCCTTGGAGGGCAGAGAGGGATAGTTTTCCTCACTGTCAAAGTCACGTTAGTGTGACTTTTTCTTGTATGGCAGACAGGAATTCCATTTCCATTTCCTGGTTCTGACATCAATTTAGAGAATAGTTAACTAATTTATTCAAAAATATTTATTGAAGACATACTATGTATTTTCCAGAGATCTTCTAATAGCTGAAACCAATAAGATGAATAAAGCAATGTTCATGATCTTCTGTGCAAATGTTCTTATAGGGTGTTATGGTGAGTTTGTGTGTATGTGTTTGTTGACATGCACAATGAACACTCATAGTATATCAACTGGTAATGACCATTGTAAAGAAAAATCAAGCAGAGTGAAATGATGGATGTGGCCCTCTGGCTAGTGTTGAGAAATTGTTGAAGAAGATAAAAATAGGTACATAGAAGGAAGGAGGCCCCAAAGGAAATTTGTATTCCAAAGGATGGGTGCCTGTAGCAAGCAGTTTCTTCTCTGTCGTGGTCTTATACACTAGAAAATCAATCAGTCTTTAAAATACCAATGGAAGGTACAAGAGCAAGCACTAATATTGCAAACATTAATGGAACTGTTGACCTGCTGTGCCTTTCAACTGCAGAGGGTGCTGGGTCACCACTGTGCCTTCAAGAAATGGTCTATGAATAAATGAATGCACTTCTTATGAATTATAGTGTTATTCATTTATGAAGATTTATTTTGTTTTAAAATTATGTGTATATGTATGTGACTGTGTGTGAGTATGTGTCTTCTCTCAAGCCCATCATTTAAAATCAGAATCCTATCAATTCAGTGTAGTTAGGGTATGGGTAATGCATGTGGTAGGAGGCTTACTGTTCCATAATAAATCTGGGGCATGAAAAGTCTCTAGTCCTGTGCAGGGTTCCCAGTGTGAAGCATTCTTCTAATTCAGTAGGTCAAATAACCATCTAGAAAGCATTTAGTCCTTACTTTAGAACCCAGAACAGCTTTAGTAGTCAGAGTATTCATTCTATCCCACCTTGACAAGTCTCAGTTCTCTAAGAACAAAGAATCTTTATAAGTCACTTCTAGAAGTGCCTGATGATCCACACCTGTAATCCTAGATAGTTTGGGGGAGTGAAGCAAGAAGACCGGAAATTCAAAGTCCAAAAGAAGGAAAGGGATATAGCTCAAAGGTAAAGTGGTAGCCTAATGTGCACAAGTCTAAGCTCCCAATATTAAAAAATAAAAGAAAGGAAAAGAAAGAAAGACAAAGGGACTGTTAGTTTCAGAGTCTGAAGACATTAATTTGGCACAGGAGATTTTATTCAGACAATCTGGGTGCACTACTTCTTCATCTGTAAGTCTTCCCTCCAACATCTAAGCACTGTGCATCACTTTCTACAGAGTTGTGGTAATCCTAACAAAAGTTTTCAGTGTAGAAACAAAAGTCCTCACAGTAATTATAATTAGTATAAAATCTTAGCTTCCACATCCATTTCTCCCATTCCTCTTAAATACTAATCTTGATTAATATTTTAATGAATTTTATTCAAATGGTTTTATAGATTTTATGAAAATGAAAATCAGTAACCAGTGATAAACCCAGCCATTATCATTCCTGGCCACTGTATTGCTTTTACAATCCAGTTTTCTTTCCTACCTAAGGGATAAGATAACTCTCTTATGGTAGTCTTTTCTATCCATCTGAGCACATTTATTGGATAGATAGCTCTTAGTCTTCACCGTGAGCAATGGACATACATGAAAACCATGGCTTGTGTGTACAGGAATGATGCATGTGATGGCTAAACTTGGCTGTCAACTGAACACATCTGGGAAGAGGGAACCTCAATGAAGGAATTCTCTCTCAGTTTGCCCTATAGGTATGTCTATGGAGAATTTCCTTGATTACTAATTGATGAGGAAGGATTAGTATACTGCGGGCAGTGTCATTCCTGTGAAGGTGGTCCTGGGCTATATAAAAATGGTGGCTGAGCAAGCCAGGGGAAGCAAGAGAGTAAGCAGTGTTCCTCCGTGTTCTCTACTTCAATTCCTGCTTCATGGCTCCTGCCTTGAGTTCCTATCTTGTTTTTCCTCATTGATTAATGATAGGCTGTAAGACAAAACTTTCGTACACAACTTGGTTTTGGTCAGAGTTTTAATACAATAGAAAACAAACTAGGACAATACTCATAGGAGCATCATAACCTAAGCTAGTGGTGCTTATAGGAGTTGAGAGTTGAGCTCCAGACCTTAAATACTAACAACTCTTCTTTATCATTCAGATTCCTGCTTAACTGATAGATCCTCACGGAAGCTTTGAGTATATTCAGTTTTCCCCCATCCTGTGCATGTGCATTTATGCACATCAGGTTAGGTCTTCTGTTTTATATTTCCACAGCAGCCTAGAATTCTCCTTTACAGCACTTAACATTGTAATTATTTGTTTAATGTCTTCCTTCCCCATTATGCTGAAAGCCCCATAAAATAAGAATCCCAGCTGTCTTGTTTGCTTCTCTCCCAGAGCCCTTGGAGGAGGCTGGGACTGGTGGGTGTTCGATTAATAATTGCCTACAGTTCACATGCTCTGTGTCAACTTCTGTTTTAAAACAGAATGCTGTGGAGCAATCCTCTCCATTTGAGGAAAGGTTAGAGTAGAAAGAATATAAGGCCAAAAAAACCCATCAGAAATGGACCACATGGTATATTTGTACCTGAGTCCTTTAGCTTCAAGGCTAAGCCAACAGCAGAGGGAATGAGAGATTTCCTCTGGCAACTTTGCCTTGGAAGCTCCTTCTGCACTCTCTGTGAGCTCTCTACATTTTATTCCTCCTTTTCCCTAAAATTCAAGCTACTTGCTTTTAATATCATTCTCTTTATTTTTTTAATTCTCTGTGAATTTCACACAATGTATTTCGATCATATTCCTCTCCTTCCCCAACTCATCCCAGACCTACTCCTACCTCCCTATCCATCTACCTCTGTCTTTATTCTTTTTATACTCACCAAGGTTCAGATTATTACCTGGTCCACAAAGAAAAAAAAATCTGCACAATTCTTAAACAAGTTATTGAAGGGCAAATGGATGGTTACCTTAGAGTAATAATAATGATGCAAAAATTCATTTCAGATACAAAGGCCTGAGGGTTTCTGAACATTGGTTGGGAAGGGTATCAGAGCAGGAGATGAGCAATTTGGGCTGACATTACAAAACAATAGGGATCAGGAGAGACGGTTCCATGGGTAAATTATTTGCTGTGCAAGCGTGCAGCATGAGTTCAGATCCTCAGAACCTGTGCAAAGTGAGATGCAGCAGCATATGTCTGTAATCCCAGCATTCTTATGGTGAGATGGGAGACAGAAATAGGAGAATCCTTGTAAGCAAATCAGCCAGCTAATTTGGCATATATAGCCATGAACAAGACACACTATCTCAAAGAACGCGCAAGACTAGGACTAACACCTGAGGTTATGAGGTTGTCGTCTCACCTTCAAAATTCACTGTGTCATGCAAATACCTGGACCCATTCACATGAACACGCACACATACACACATTGTATAAAAATGGTATACACACACTCTGTACACATTCATACAACACAATATCCTAGTTTGCTTCTCTATTGCTGTGATAAACTGACTAAAACCAATCTGGAAGGAGAAAGGCTTATGGTATCATGCAGGTTATAGTCCACCATTGAGGGAAACTCAAGGCAGAAACCTGGAGGCAGGAACTGAAACAGAGATCTTGGAGGAATATTGCCTATTGGTCTGCTTCCTCCTGGTTTGCTCAACAACCCCACTTAAACACTCAGGCCTATCTGTACAGAAATGCACCACATACTGTGAGCTGGGCCTTCCAACGTCAATCAGCAATCATGAAAAGCTCCACAGACATGTCAACAGGCAATTCTTATGGAGAAAATTCCTGAATTGAGATTCTCTGTTCCCAGGTGACTGAGCTTGTACTAACAAAAAGCAACAAGCATGGGTATACATGTGTGTGAGTGCACACACACACACACACACACACACACACACAGGGTAACAAAAACCATTTTCTACTTAATAAAATGTCGACCTGGTACAGGCATCCTGGGTCAAGTACATATATACACACATACAGCACTCTCCCGAAGGCTATTACGTTTGAAGGGGCATTGTCGTATATTTATTGTTGAATCGGCATCTATTAATGATAAGTTCTATTTTACTGGTTATATATGTTTTTACAGAGTTTGTAAAAGAATGTGAGTTCTTTCGTTTATTGTTTATTTAATATCCCATTATACCTCACTAGTTCACAAATCTTAGAATTGGTAATAATGGGGAAAAAGGAGGCTGTGTTTTGTCAGCAGGATCTACCTTAGGGTCAGCTAGTATCGTTGGACTGATTAGGAATTACCTGTGCAATATTATTAAGGTTGGTAAGAACTCAACTCTGCCTCACTGTATGTAGTAAACACTGGCCACCTTCTCTACTCACTGACAGCTACTAATGAGGGATCACTTCCTAAGATCATTACTGAAAATAAGTTCCCTCGTAAAAATTAATCTATTGGAGCCACATAATGCAAAATTTCAATTATTATTTCATCTTATTTATTGCCCTGTATGTAGGGCTTTTAAGCATCTAGCTGTCCTGGCTTCAAAATGCATGTTTTTATGATCACCGAGAAAGAAATAATAGTTTAATATGCCTTTTCTCTGACACCTAAAATGGTCCCTTTTAAAAAAAGTAATTTTTCCTTTGGAGCATAAATTAAGACATAATTGTACATAGTTATTATTCTAGTTTGCCAAGATAGGAATATAAAAGGAAGACCAAGTGTTTATGCTAACAATATCTTTCATTAAGTGTCTTGTTTCTAATTGTCTTTTGCTTTGTTTCTTGAGAAGTCTGGACTGACATGGTCTTTTCTTGAGGCCCTAGATGAAGCTTGTATTTTAGAGAAAGATCATTTATATCTGGGTGGTCAATCTTTTCCAAGAGTTCAGTGCAATTCTATTTAACTCAGCAAATGTTTATCAAACCTACTGTGTACATGGCACTGTGTCTATTGAACTCTTGCCCTAAGCAGCCATATCCTAAGTGTTTGATCCAGGGCACAAATTGGACAAAACAATCAGTGATCAGCTTTATGGAAATGCTATACTTGGAGCCTCCTGTGATCTGGTTACTAAGTAGTCTCTTCTTTTCCAAAATAAACATAAGAGCTTCTATGTACCTGTTATCATAAGAAAGAGGGTAGATTATTCTGACATTAATAACAATTATCCTCCCATACGATTATTTTTATAGTGAACTGTCAGTTTAAATGCTTATATTTCCTGAAAAGATGTATGCCTCTAATTGTCACATCATCCACTTCTCTTTTCCTTTAGTTTTCTGTTTGAAGATAATCCCTCTTACTTTGGAGGGCAGAAGCATAAAATGAACTGAATGCCTCTCTCTCTGCTTCCTGTTAACAGTACCCAGCTGTCTTCAGAGAGCAATTTATTTCCTTCTATTTTCTGGATCAAAACATATGCAAAGTGCAACCTTTGTCCTTGTCCCAAGTGGTGTTCACTAGCTTCTGCTATGAAACCTTAGGAGGTGTGTCTTCAAGGATGGAGAAATGGCTGAGGGTTAAGAGCACTTCCCACTTTTACAGAGGACCATCATTCCATTCCTAACACCCCAGTTGCATGTCTCACAGTTTCCAGTGACTGCAGTTTCAGGGGATTTGATGCCCTCCTCTGGCATCCACAGGCATACAGAAACAAGTGCACATATTTAGGAAAATCCTTTAAACCACTTGAGGCTCACCTTCCTTATTTGTAAAATGATGTTAACAATTCAATCCCTGTTTTTTAGGACTGCTATGACCATTAAATGACTTACTCCACACAGTGCTATTCATTAAGTAAATTATTGTTAGTGTTGTTATATTGCAAAATGTCAGTAATTTAGACTTTCTGAAGCTTCATGAGCTACATTGACTTAAAAAATCATAAATCATACTTACAATTTTCAATTTTGTTTTCCAAAAATTTTTCGTTCTATGGTATTATATTCAAGGTTCCCTTTCCTACCTATGAAGGAGGGACTTAAATACTGATCTTTCCTAATGATTTTTTTTTTCTGTTTAGGGATCAAAAGAATAACTTTATACTAACCCTTTAGCTCAAAGGTATTCATTATATAGAGTAGAAATGTGTAGAAATTAAATGACTTTATTTTAATACTATGTAACAAAAGTAAAAGCTAATATAATAAGTGAATATAATAAATAAATACCTATTTTAGAAAAATGTTTCTTTTTATACTTATGAATGTTTATTAAAAATATTTTCATTTTTCTAAAAAGGAATCATATATATATATATATATACACACACACATATACAAATTTCTTCTCCTTTTCTGTACAAAACTAAAGAGTTTAACAATAAAATTATGTCACATCTATTTAATACAGTGTTCAGCAATTAAAATATTTTTAGGGAGCATTTGAAATCCAGAGGTGTGTATAGGATGTTTAAAGAAGAGAAAGGCAATCTAAAATGCTTTATAAAATAAGATGTCACTGATAGAAACTATCATGTAAAATATTATTTTGTTGGTGAGCGCATTATGCATCTACGATAATTTTCTTTTAACAATAATACATATATATATATATATGCTCATATAGTATATTTTTACCTTCTAAAATTTCAACCTGTTATATTTTGATAGTAAAAATAAAATGCCTTTAACTTGTCGCTACATATGTCAATTGTTTAGCCCAGGATAATTTCACAGAGATAAAATCTTTAAGGGTGTATTTATTTACACAGTTATTTAAGAGTATTTTTTTTGGATCTTCTAATATTGTTTATTTTTAAAATCTCATTTTATGCTTCTCAAACATGAAACATTCAGGAAAGCGGTTCTCATGATTTTTTAGTGAAGTTGAGCTCTCCCTGCTAATGGAACACGGGCTGATGATGGGCCTCATGAGTTACCACACAATGGATCACAGGAATCTCTGTAGGAAGTCATGGAGCAGGAAGACCAAGTGGGTAGAGGGTCTTCACATCCTTATAGGGAACTGCTCAAATATGTACTTAATTTAAAAGCTATAGATATGCATTAATATAGTTTTCTATTTTAGAAAGATAAATGATAGACAAAGATGGAAAGAGAAAAGAGAAAAGGGGAAGATGGGAAAGAATTGAGTGAGAAAATGTACATTTTAGAATATCTAAGGACAATGTAGGGAACAATACTGTTAAGCTTCAAACAGACTTTTCTACAATAGTTATACAATTATATATGATTATACTTTAGTCATAAAGTCCCACTTACAAATGATGAGAGTCTTTGCTACAACATCCAGAGGGGAAAGAAAAAAATCTCAGAAGAGTTTGGAAGTCCCTACCTGTACTCAACCCAAGATCAAGGTGACAGACACTAGGATCCATGTACATAGGCAGATCCAAGAAATCATCTACAAATGACAACCTGGTAGAGCCTGTCCCTGTGTGCATGAATCTGGAAATGCCCCAGTCTCTTCTGGTTATCCATTGAGCAAGCAAAATAAAATTTATCTACAAAGGAAAAATAATACATACTTAAATCTAATCATGGATTGGACAGGTTAAAAGTAGTTGTAGCTAGTAGATGATATATTTTAGAACCCACGAAGCCCTAATTACTTACTCACCCATTTTCTGGTCATTTTAAAGGGCTGATTTCTTTTTTTTCCCCTATCGCTATTTGGATTATTTTTAATTAAGAAAGCAAAAATAAACAAATTGTGTCCTGACCATTTTGTTAGGATGTTGAAGAAGTAATTTTGCTCAACCAGGGAAATGGGTCAGCTACTTAAATTTGAAATTATCCCAAAGGAAAATTTCAACACAATGTACTTAAGATAGTAGATATTGTTTTCTTGAACTTGAAGGTTGATGCTAATGATTATTTTGATATGGGACCATTTGGGTCTATCTTTTCATTATTTGTTCAAGACATGTTGTGCTCTTCTCTCCTTCAGTGGAAAAATAATCAACACAGGCACAGGCTGACATTCCCTTAGCAGGATGGAGCACTAATCATTTAATTACCCACTGGGAGATGTGTGGAGTGGCCCCATGCTTACCAAAGCTCTGCCAAAGAAACTAACCCAGCTGTTCCCATTAGCAAGTGGGGATAAGACTTGCTAGCCCTGGACCTTAACCTTTGAGAAAAAGAGATCAGTAGTCACAGAATTGACAATGGTTTTGTTCTAAAACATCTAAACTATGGAAATATTCAAGTTAGAGAAGAAATGAAAACTGTGGAAAATTGTGATTTGGTAAAGGGAGATTTTGACAGGTTAAAGGATTACAAATTCTTGGCATTAATGTTACATAACCCGAGGAAGAACAGTACACAAAACACATTACCAGATGTACCCTGGTAATTAATCACAGCTCAGTTAGTGGCTCCTGAACCCAATTAAAAGTCAGCAAGTCAGCAGCCATATGATGGGAAGGTTTTGCTTTTTGTGCTTTTTAATTCTAAATTCTTTGTTGTTGTGTTGTTGTTTTTGAAAGGATCTCCCTGGTCCCAGTCCACCTGAAATCACAATCTGAACCAGGTGGGCTTCAACCTCACAGAGATCCTCCTGCCTCTGCCTCCAGAGGGCTGAGATTAAACCCACTCCCCCCAACACCTGACGGATGATTCTAAATTCTTAACAAACGATATCATTTCAAATTTTGATATCCTACCTACTACACACAACAACACATAAATATTTGAATCATAGAAGTCATAAGCAGATCCTTTCTTTTAATCATCTGGTTTAGGGGAAACACATTCTTAGCTCCAAATGAGAATCACGTGTCTTTGTAATGCCCAAAGTGGGAAAGGACAAAAGGACAACTTCTAAGCCCTCAAAACTGGCTAAGGCTTCTGATACATGATCCAAATACATGAATGTTTTGAAAAGTACATTGAAAACTTCTGAGAAAGTTTCACTGTTCCTCCTCCTCACTTTGCATCTCCTCTTTACCCCCTGCCTAGTAAACTAAACTTTAATCACCGAAAAACAAAACAGAAGGAATGAATGGCTCCTGTTCTATTTCAATGTTTGTGGCCTTCTCATGTACCCCACTAACCAAGGGATGCTCTTTGATGATTATATCTCCAAAGAACATTACGGTGAACATGGGATATTCTGGGGAACCATAGATAATCAATCAGTCAAACTGAGAGTATATGGATGAGAATAATTTTCATTTTTTGCAAAAGTAAATTTAATGCATATAACCTGCTAGGAACTGATTAACCAAATAGCCCATATACTGGTGGATAAATAGTTCAATATATAGTACAGCTGACTGCTCACCTATGTCTTCCACTCAAAGAGCAAAAAATGAATACTGAGTTTACTTCTGCTCTATTGAATTGTATACTCTTAATGCCCATAGCAAAATAATCTGTGAAAGAGATTTTCCAAGCATGGAAGTTTTTGTTATCCTCACGAATCTATTAGGAATGAGCCAACAATTTATTTGATAGATTCTCTACTTGTATTGCAGTAAAGCGCCTCCACTGGTATTTACAAATGAAGTGGAAAAATTCCACATTCCTAAGTTCATCGATTCATGGATATCACACTATTTCCCACCCCCATGTCTTCACAGGCTAATCCTCACAAAGGAAAATTTGCATGATGTTAAGGTTGGTGTTGCATGGATTATAAAGGAACCAGGGACCTTTGTCTTCACCAGCAGCATGCCACAGAGGATTCTGGGAATGTAATGTGGAGACGGAAAAGGAAGAGAGAATTGAATGTCTTTTGTTTCTGAAAAAAAAAAACCAACAAAGACGTGTTTCCCTTCCCCTTTGTCAAATGAAAGCTCTTCGGCCATGATTGAGCTCTTGCATGCTACTGTTTGAATCCTGTCGGGTGGTGTTCTGTGTGGCTTTGCTCCAACTACACCAAAGGACGCTGCTACTTTTGAAGGTTGAAACTACTTTGTGGTACATAGGAGACCTGTCTGAAAATTTCTGATCCTTGGGAGAAGAACATCATACTCTCTTCTCAGCTACAGCTTGCTCGGAGGAAACAAATTTGGATGCCAGTTGATCAATTTGAGCTGATGAACCTGGCAGGCCAGAGACTTTTGGGAACAGGTGTATCAAATTCTAGAATTAAACAAAGAAAAGTCACATTTTTTTTTTCTGATTGTAGAGACTCAATTGCCACAAAAAGCAGCCTTTACAGCCAACTCAGGACTGTCATCTTATTTCTAGTCCTCCATCTTTTCTTTGGTCCCCTCACTTGAGCCTTTATCTTGTCTCTTGAAAATGGTTTTAGAAATTGCTGCCACACCCACATCTAAGAATCCTTCAAGTCAAGAGAGAAGAATGAGGTCTGAGTTTGTTCATGTATTTCTCCAGACTTACTGGTTTTCTAAATCCAGCTCAGTTTTGAAAGAGATGCTGAGTCTGGACACTGCTGTTATAGATGAAAGACACATGGCAACAGTTCTTCTATTCATTACCATGTTTAAATGAAGATATCTAGAGAGTAGTTTGTAGGCTCTTTCTGGATGATTAGCTCAACTAATCAGAGTATCAAAGAATAAGTGACATTAGATTATTTTAATCATGTCAGAACATTGAAAAAAGCTTTTAAAAACATAATGAAATAATTGCACTCTTTGGCTGTGTGAACAGGAATGTATTTGCTTTGAAGAGCACTGCTATGATTTTTGTACAACTTTATCATTGATGTAAAACCATGTCAATTTTAACATGATTATGTAAGGTTGCATTTTTCTATGTACATAGCAACTAACTTTTTAAGTTACTTTGGTGGATTTAGAATAGAGTGGACTATTTCATATACACATGGTAACAACTGACTTATGAAATGGAGACAAAAGAATTGCAGTGTGAGACAGTCAGATGCTGAGGGAGGGATAATGCAACTTGCAGTTTACAGTGAGAGACTAATTTAGTCATGGGGACAATCTGATGAGAAATGGCTCCAATGTTGAAGGAATGGCTGTATTCAACACAGAATCTTTCAGTTAAAATTCCACATGCCAAACTATTCTAGATCCTTCCATGGAGGGAATAATACAAAACAAAATAGGAAGCTTCTGTATAAAATATGTCATTCATTATATGTTACATTAAAATAGCTTCACATTTTACCCTCCCTTTTATAGGTAAACTATTTCAAGACACCTAACTACAAGCCATTTTTAAATACCACCTACTACATTGCAAAGCTTATATATTTAATAAGAACTAAAAACTGCTACTGACATTCTTAGAGTTATTTTTACTCAGAACAACTCATAATGAAGAGCAAGAGATCCACATCTTTAAAGAAGAAGATGCTGCACTACTCTGAGGTCCACGGATGCAATTGACAGGAGTCTTAGAAGGCATGGTTCAAGGACTGTAGAAGGCACTTGAGCGATGGAGCACCAAGGCTCAGATGTAATGTGCTGAACCTTGCTTTGGCCCAAGGCTGCTCAAATTGAACCTTTTGATTTAATCCGAAGCATTCAAAGGAAAAGCCCTTGTGTTATCAGCTTCCAATAGAGTTGAACTATATTTTGGCATGGCTGAGGGTTCTGGAAAGACACACTCACCATACAGAAACACATGTGGCAAATCTGCTGGGATTTTCCTCTTTCCTACATAGTAATGAAGATTAAAGTGTAAGAAAGTACAGACATCAGTTGAACAGATAATTAATGATGATTGATGATTTTCTTTTAATTTATGCCACATGATTAATTCCTGTAAAACATGCAGATGCTTGAAACTTCTGGAGTTGTGATTATTTGGTGTGAAACAGGCACTGATGGAAGTCCACCAACGCACACACAGGGAGCCTGCTACTATCTGGATAATCATGTTCCTTAGGTGGATATGGAAAGAGAAAACTCCACCTGTTCAAAATGATATGCTGTCTTTCAGGATCCATGTTCACCTTGGTTGCTCTTTTATTTGCTGAAAGTCTTTGCTGCTCTCTTGGGTAAGGCCAGTTGAGTAAATTGCTTCTTGTTTTCTTACAAAAACCATATGGGTTTTGTTTTGATGTACACTGTACTTTTGCATAGTTGTTTGTGTAGCTTTATTAAAATTGTTTCTTGCATCTCTCTCTCTCTCTCTCTCTCTCCCCACAGTACTGACAGCAGTATCTCACAAACAGAAATACTCCAAAACTGAGGCCATAAATTCAGCAGAAGATGGCACATCAGCATTTTCTCTCTTCTGCCAGCACAGCAAAGCTCTGTGCCATGCAGGTTGTTGCTGTTTTGTGCAGAAGTGGTGTGTCAGTGCCACATCAAAAGATAAGGCTGTTTACAAGTGGTAAATTTAATGCCTTTATGGATCCTTAGAGTTTATCTCTCTGAGGATGGCAAAGCTTGAAAAGAGTACAGGATTTGGGGTTTTACCATCATACTGGAGGAAAGCTTAATGCTTCATTTGCTGACCCAGAACCTAGAATGAACATTCTAGGCAGCCCAGGCAGCCCCTGGGACCAGAGTTTCAGGAGGGTATTTACTGCTAAATATACTGGGAAATAAGACATAAATTCTGACCTTAGCAATTATAAAGCTTCCATGTGCCCAGTGAGTCACGTGGGCAGGCAGCATTTGACTCGGGAGTTCTTCACTAAACTTCCTCTCCGAGGTTAGCTCTCAACTGCCTTTGCTTATTGAAGTATTTCTATTTAGGGGGCTTTTTATGATTTACAAGCCCAGGCACAGGAAATTTAACAGCCAACATTTCCCAACTCAAACTATTCATAAAAGTTATCAATATATTACAGTACTGTATAATTCTGTAAGCATAGAATGATTACATGAACACTGAATTAGAAAACATGATCAGTTCTATGGGCTTATTACTACCATGATCTGCTAGATCAGTTTATCTGACGTGACAGAAATCACTTGTCAGCACTTTATGACATTTTTATTTTTTAACTATTGTGCACAGTTCTCTTTGATCCAAGCAGTACTGGAACATTTTGCTTCTGAGAGAGGATCACAGAAGATGAAACAAGGGGGAATAAAAAGTGGCCAATGTTGTGTTAATCAGATTTGGAGTAATTATAAGGAAAACCATGATAGCTTTGAATAGGTTATTTTTCATGGAGGAAAAATAAATACACATTTTTTTCAGTCTCCATTCACAGCTAAAGCTATGTTTTGCAGCTCCAGACGTGTTAAAGCCAACCTGTCTCTGCCTAGCTGTTGCTTGCCCCCCACTTTTTTTTTTTTTTTTTTTTTTTTTTGCTTTTGCTTTTACTGTTGCTCTCACTTTACTTATCCTGCTGGTACAGTAAGTTTTCATAGTGAGGAGGTGGTTTACCACTGGATGTGCTTGCCCAGCTGCAGATTTCCAGCTCAAATAACTGCTGCAAGTCTCCTCTGTCAAAGCTAGCAAATATTTACTTTTCTTCTGTGTTAAACATCTCTCTTTCTCTCTCTTTTTTTTTCTCACTAGTCTTGAGCTTTAATGCAAAACAAACTCTTTTATTAATCACCCTCCCAACCTTGCATCTTCATGAATTACTCAACATGTTTAAATAGATCACTGTTGTGATTGTGCCACGGGCAATTAGAACCCAGGCACTTTGTTGCATTGCTGGCATTCTGGGTGGCAGAGGATGGTTCTGACTGTGTGGCTACAACCACAGGGTTCTATAATTCATGGATATAGAGGGATACATTTATCAGCATGGACTGTATGTGGCTAGGAAAGGATTTTCGTAAACGCTTTAACATGCTAAAAAGCAAGCTCTTCCTAAATCTGTTTAATGCCGTCATTAAAGAGAGAATACATAACATTTTGTCAAAGTCTAGGTCTAATTATATTTTAAGAGATTTTTTGTTTGTTTGTCTGTTTTGTTTTTTTTTTTTAAACCCCACATGCTGACAGGCTACATATACTTTAGTGAGGAATACCCAGTCTAAATTTTTACCACAAAAGCTAATGACCCTGTTAACTCTAATTTGTTTACTCACTAGTCTGGAACAGACTCTTCCACAGGTATCTCTTTGATGTTCAAAATTAAGCTTCCTAGAGGCTTGAGAAATTAAATGTTAAAAGAGGTCAATTATACAACAGTTGCCTTAAAGACAAGGATCGTCACTCCCATGTTACTTTAAATTGACTACTTTTTTTCCGTTGATGAACAGATGAACACAAATACAAGATTACTACTCAACACATGTTAAACCCTCCTCCTGCTCTGCTTGGCTGTGAAGGATAGCTTTGAATGAGTACACCTGAGCGTGTGGGAAAGGGCTTAATTAAAACCCGGCAAAATATTCAAAGCTTGTTCTGTAGGTAAAATCTGAAATATACGCTCCAACTGAAACAAATCAAAGAGAAAAGGTACGCTTGATAATAGTAGAGAATTATCCTATTATCACTTGCAAAGTCCCATGTGGGAGAAAATTCGCTACACAGGACAGTGTATGAGAACCATTTGGGTTTCTCCCTATGGCTCAGGCATCAGCACTATTATGGAACAGCTGTGAAGTGGAAAAAGCATTCTGGTTATTGGAAAATAAATGAACAAACCAATTGTAATACAATTGGAATGTGCTCCGGGAATAAACTCTGCAATGGGGATGTGCGTACAAAGAGATCATTCTGCTAATATCCTGTGTCCTGTAGCTCTTCTGTAATAGTAACAAAAGCATTTTGCAGAGGTGGAACCTTGCTCTGCAGAGCCAATACTAACTTTCTTAGTTTCTTTTTATGCCTAACAAAATCTTGGTGTGGGGTAAGGGCCTGATTTGAATGTTTTACTTTTTATTTTCTGTTGTGTGTATGTGTGTGGTATGTAATGCACATGTGTGTATGTGTGTGTGTGTGTGGGCATGTGTACAGGTGCATGAATATGCAGAGGCTACAGGAGAACATCTGGTATTTTTCTCAATCACTCTTCACATTTTTTTCATTCTCATTTATTTTTATTTTTGTCGATGTGTGTGCATCTCTCATATTCAGGGGTACTTGTGGAGATCATAAGGGGGCATCAGATACCACGGAGATGGATGTACAGATAGATTTTAGCCACTATGTGGGTGCTGGGAAGCCCACTCAGGTCCTACACCAGAGCAGCAGGCACTCTTAACCACTGAGTCATCTCTCCAGACCACCATCTTACTTTTTAAAACAGGGTCTCTCACTGAATGCTGTTTCAGCCAGGTTGGCTGGCCAGGGAGCTTGAAGGATCTGTCTATCTCTAAGCCTACAATGCTAAGGTTGCAGATACACAGACTTCCCTTGCTCTTCTGTGAGTGCTGCAGATTAAAATTCAGGTCCTTTTGCTTGCCTAGTAAGTGTTCTTACCCACTGAGCTGTTTCCCCATCTCTTTTATTTGAATTTTAAGAAAAGTTTAATAACTCAGAAATAGGCATTGAACATGTTATTTTAGAGACTTGAATTTTAGCAACATAATGGGATTCCTCAAAAAATAAGAAAATATATGTCCCAATTTAAATGGTCTAATCATTGGCTTCGAGAATAATCTTGCCCTGCCTTCTATGTATGTTGATTCATTTTTCTTCATTTTACCTATTCAGTATAATGGGTAAAGAATAGAATTATAGCTCCTTGGTCATTGAGCACACATTGTACTTTATAAGCCAGAGACTAAGCAGAAGACTTTAAGGGAGCATTGCCATCAGAAAATAGGGGAGCACCACGGGCCTTTGCAGCTCTCTGCCTTCATCAGAGAACACAGAAGAGACTCCTGACTCATCCAACTGCTGAGAATAAGGAACAACTGAGTACTTAGCTCAAATGGAACATTGAAATCACCCATTCTGAGGTCCAGAACAGGTGGGAAGACTGTAAGCACCAGAGGATGGGGAAGAGTGCTGTACAATGCTATCTTCTGGACATACCATGGCTATGTAATCATGAACACACAGCATTCATGACCATTCCAATAAGACTTGCATAAAAATGCTGTCTATTCAAGGGGACCTCATTCTCTTTGCTCCCTTCATTGCTTCTAACATAACTACTGCTGCTAATCTCCCAGTCGCAGGAGAACCTGTAATTTCAATCATTCCCTTCCAGAACTCTTGACCTGTCCCTCCTGTACCCTCCCTTCACCTGTGTAGACACTAGATTCACTGTCCCAAGTCACAGACTGCTTAGCAGTAGATAATCTGAACACATTTAAAAATCTGTATGATGTAATTATACCTGGTGCCTCTTACATAGGCACATGAAATTCCACTATTTTGTTTGTTATAGATTAACAGTGGCATTAAAATACTCTCTTCTGATATATTTATTATCCATTTACTAAAGTTCATGTAGCATATGTTGCTTTTTAATATCAGAATATTTGAACTCAGATCATGCAGAAAATGTTTCATGCATTATTTTTTCAATTTGTATCTAATATATGATATCTTGCCTCCCAGATACTATTATTCCTACAAAATAAACAATTTCTCAGCATCCTCTTATATGATTCATATTTAAATTTCTGTTCAAAATGGCTTTTACGACTAGTTTATTTTATCACACCTTTTTAAACTTTTGATTTGAGGGTTTTAAAAATGTCTTGGACTTTTGGAGCTGGAGATATGGCTCAGTGGTTAAAAGCCCTGGTTGTTTTTACAGAGGACTGTGTTCAGATCCCATCATTCACATGGTACATAACAACTCTCTGTAACTCCAGTTCCAGGGGAGCCAACAGCCTCTTCTAGTATCTGTGGTCATTGCATGCACTGATGCACTTACATACATGCAAGATCACTG
The DNA here is from genome assembly GCA_035773235.1 of Eospalax fontanierii. NCBI lineage: Eukaryota > Metazoa > Chordata > Mammalia > Rodentia > Spalacidae > Eospalax > Eospalax fontanierii. The sequence goes on from CM069542.1 coordinate 32,961,670, forward strand.
AAACAGACAAAACATAAAAATAAATTGAAAAATGTCTACTGGACAATTAATTACTGATACTTGTTTTACTTTTCTGCCTAGTGAGGATAAAGACAGATTATATAATACTGCAATATATCAAAAAGCAATGGGCCTTTCTTTTGATAACTTGTTGATTTGTTTCCAAGCTGGCTCCTTTTGAATATTTATAAATATTAAAATAATTCATAAGCTGAAAATATAAGACATGAAAATGGGAAGGGGATTAGTCAAGTAGGAGAAAGGGGAATCAGTAATGGAAGGGGAACAAGATGATGATGGAAGGATGTGATCACCATATATGGTACACAAGTAAGAAACTGTCAAAAGCAACCAAAAATAATTTAATAGAAAATAAGTGAGTAAGTAGATCAGTACAAAACAGAGTGATGGTTGAGTATAGGGTTATAGGATTGGAATGGAGATCTGTCATTTGGAACTGGCACTTGTTTTTTATTTATATCTAATTAGGAATAATAGTAATGAATATCAACTTGAAGCATTTAATGAAGTAAACATATGCAATGATTACAGTGCTATCTGAAACACAGTAACATTTGATATCTATCATATACATTGTGACATGTTATTATTTCAGGGACTAGGGCTAAGCAACCAGCTGTTCCGTTTACATCCTTATTCCCATGTAGAATGAGATTTGGGTCCACTTTAATCTGAAGAGAGGAAGGGCTGACTGTGCTATGCTTCACTCGAATTAGTGCTATAGTCTTCAACACAAGAATGGACAATTTCAGCCTAGCCCAACCCACTAGCCATAAGCAGAACAAAGAGAATACAACAAGAATGCCATGAAGGGCTGAGTGCAAGGAGGAAAATGTGGGCAGTGAGAGAATAGAGGCCATCCCTTAATCATGTTCAAATACCTCAGACATATTTTAGTAAGAGAACTGAACATGGGAGGCATGTCAAAATCCCATGTGTAGTATAAAAAGTTGGCTGCATGTAGTTATACATGTGATGGTTTCATAATTAAAGTGATGATTTTGAACACAGTCCTGACTGCCTGACTAACAAAGTGTGTGAGTCCTCATGAAATTCACATAATTTACCTTGGCCCTGGTTACTTGATCTATACACAGTACATGTATGTACACTGGGAACTATACATTCTAGGAAGCCACAATATATCTCACAGTTCTGTTCTAATGTGGAGCCATAGTGCAGTAGAGTGACCAGGTGTGATATCTGCTATGCCATTCAATACCCAGTTCCTCCCATTAATGCAACACTCTGAATTTGCACAAATTAATACCAGACCATTTATAATTTCACACTGTAGAACACAGAATTTAGTGTCTTAAAGCAATTGTTTGGTTTCTTGCTTAAATTCTGCTGTTGCAGTTAACCATCTGAGGTCTCTCTAGACACCAGTGGCAGCTCAGCTGACACTTCAAGTGGGAAGGGTTTAGGCAAAACCCTCCATCTCCCTCCAGCACACTTAGAGATGCTGCCAGACTTAATGCTGTCCAGAAGTGTTACATAGTATGCAACTTCAAAAAAAACAGCCTTGTAAGATGTTTCCAAAGTTGAGTGATCTGAGATAAAACATTCTGCGAACGACAAGTCTAATTTATGCTATTTTTTTAATCCTGAGAACAATATAACCATTTGCTACTAATTAGATTTCATTTTTCCATAGGAAAGTATAGATCAGACTGAGTTGAAGAAAAGAATTAAATGTTCTGAACACTTGACAATCTTTCCTCTGAAGCAGGAAATTTCTCTATATTGATAAAGTAGGGACAGAGTAAGTCAGTGAACCAAAGCTTTATGTTTGAAATTGTTATTGTTCCTGAAGTTTAAAAAAAAAGAATTATAAATGTGACATTCTCACAGTTACTAAAATATGGGCTTAGTTAAAAATGAAAGTCAAGAGTCTATGTTCAAAAACCTTTCTTGCTTGGCTTACATATTTAAGTAGTAGTGATGTTTACTGGTTTACAAACTCTCATTTCTTACTTCTTATTGCAATCGAAGACCTATTAGATATGATGACTTAGGAGAATCACTACTCGTATAGTTGAGTATTTTATTATATTTTCACAGTGTGTTCAAATCTTCTTGAAAAGAAAAATTACTTTTTTTTGGTAAATGATTTTTACACCTGCAATGTTTTAAAGAATGGGAATAAAAGAAATATCATGTGCAATTCCATTAAGATGTGTAATTGCATTTTATGTATCAGTTGAAAGTAAATTCCACCTAAGTTTAAAATAACAAAATGTGTTTAATGCTGAGGTATGGGTGGTTCTCTTACTGAGCACTAGTTGTAGATCTTGTAGATCATTATATTTAAGGTGAATTTAAACAATATAAATCTTATGGAATGTCAAAAGGGTCATGGAAGTGAGAAGTAAGTTAAAAATGCAAGGATTCCACTCTGTTTGAACCTTTTTATTTGTGACCATATAAAGATCTTGTAGGATGACATGGCTCTCATTTTGTGTTTGATTGTGATTGTAGTGTGAAGACAGAGCTCTGAAGTTGTTATATCTTTGATTGGGCCAGAAATTTGCAAAGAAATACTTTCCTATCATTCTTCTTTTCTGGGCTTACCTCTAGTAAGCCTGTTAGAACTATTTCTTTCATGTTATTGACATATTTTATTGTCACAGATCATCCAAAGTAATCCTACCTATTCTTATTACTTTGGCGTGTTTATGGTGTGATACTTAGCTGCATCTTGACATGCAATGATCAAACCAGTGTAATAAACATACTCATCACTCACCCATTTATCATTTTTTACTTTTATCTGAGTATTTTAGTAGTATTGATGAAAACCTGAGCTAAATGCTGAGGGCTTCCAGTTGAGATGTTAAGAAATATTGATTTAATTTTAGCTGTACTGCTGTTAGAGAATAAGTTAAATATATACTCTTTATAGAAATTCATATTATAAGAATAACATTTAAAAAATTCAAGATACTTATTTTTTCCCTTGTGCATATTCATACCACATCAATTTAAAATAATTATGGATGACAGGATACTTGGCAACTGGAGCCCTCCACATCCGAGACTTTAGCAGATTAAATATGTTTAGGCACCAAAGGGCGAAATGACTCAAATCCTATAAATACTGCTCCAGGTGTGTTAGAGGAATGTCTACTGTATAAAACTTCTGTAGTCATGGGAATATCCTCCTTAAATGTGTGTCTCAGGAACACAGGGAGAACACTGTTTCAAAATGAGATTTAATACATTCAGATACCCTTAATTATTTGTTTCCTTACTTTTCTTCTTTTCCCAAAAACAATCATATCCCCCAAAAGAAAGCATCAACACTTAATTAGTATCATTCTTCAGCTGCTCTTTAATAAATCAAAGTGATAAATATGTGTCTAATAGGCATTCTGGGCTATTGCTAATCTAAATGTGTCTAGACTTGAACATTTGATGCGTCACATAGGAACTGGAGGGCAAATTAATACCATGATGGAAGAGTAAGATGTACTTCACTATTTATTATTTATGTCTGGTTGTTTCCTATAAAGACACTTTTAAGTGCCATCGAGAAGCTGGCTCAGATATTCTGCAGCAGGGAGATGATGTGCTTTCAATTGTAGGTGAAGCACAGGAGTCTGGGTGATAAATGAGATAGTGACCAGTTAAATTTAGATGCTTGTTAGCCTTGAGACTTTCAAAATGAAAGCAAACTTTTATATTTAATTTGAAAATGTAAAAAAGAAAAAGTAGCTGAAACACTCTACAGTACAAAGGCCAGAGTTGTAATAATTTATAAATATACGTTTCATGTAGTCAAGATGTATCAACTCCAAAGTCACCCTCTTCTTGGTTGGCTGACTGCCCTTGGTCTACCATAATCTCCTCTTTTGGTTCTTCTGAAAATATCTTTGCTCTCCTTTCTTATTGGTCTCAAAGTTTAGTAAGTGAATAAATGAATCATATATGTATACACCTTTAAAAAATTCTGCAAACATTCAGTATAATGTGGAAAAACAAACAGACAAACAAAAACAAAAACAAAAACAAAACAAAAAAACCAGCCAGGGAATGAGGCTTCTCTAAAGAGAAACTTAAACCAGATATGTAGGAACAAACCTGGAAATCCCAGTAATCTAGAGCCTGAGGCAGAAGAATCTGGGCTTTGAGGCCAGCCTGTGCTCCGTAGTGAAATACTATGAAAATCCTAGAGGGGCTGGAGAGATGGCTCAGCAATTAAGTGTATTGGCTGTTTTTGCAGAGGAACTGGTCAATTCTCAGCACCCACGTGGCGGCTGACAACTCCAGTTCCAGTGCCCTCTTCTGATCTGTGTGGGCACTGCATGATCTGGATACACATATATGTGCAGACAATACAGTCATAACACATAAAATAAAAATAATAAATAAACTATTTTTCTAAATTCCAAACGGAGAGGAAAAAAGAGTGTGTTAGGGAAGCAGTAGGCGAAGTTTTTGCTGTGCCCACGTATCATGCTGTTCCTCTCTTCCTCCAGGATAAATAAGTGGTTAGAGCTCAAAAAGTATCTGCAAACATAACTTCTTTTGATCAAAGCCTGGGATATCCTAGGCAAATTCTTTCATCTGGAAAAAATGAGGATTCCAAAATATCTATCCATGACTGTTGGGATAAAGACTGGAAATTAAGCATGCCTTCAGTGTAATTTAGTTTATTACTCTGATGAAAAAGTTAGTGTACTGATGACTTAAGCTGGCTTGGGGCCAAAGGCTTGTTCTATGTAGCAACATTGGCCCCTCACCAGAGGGGCACTGTGTGCTCCTTTGTTCTGGGATCTCCTCCACACTCTTTGTTGTGCCTGTTTTCAATGTTCAATATTTTGGGTCTTCTAAGAATATTTTAACCCCAGATTCTACCCTCCCCATCCATGGAAGATTGACCCAAAGACCCCCTGCAGTTATCAAATTCTGTGGTCATCAAGTGCCTAACATAAGTCGGGAAGCACATGTACAAATCCTATACACATCTCCCTGAATACTTTAAGCCATCTCCATAGGGACTTACATTACCTAATACGGTGTGAATGATGTAGCAACATTCATTGTACTCTAAGGGTCAGAGACAAACAAAAGTCAATATATGTTTAGTAGAACACCTGTTTTCTGAATATTTTTCATCGAAGTTTGGTAGGATATAAAGATGCAAAGTTTATAGATACAAAAAGCTAAGTCCATTTTCTTCACCATCTCCCCAAAGCAATTATGTAATATTTAGTATGTGTGTTGGGTTTGTCATCTAGATGGGGACAAAAGTTGACTCAAAAACATCAACATTGCAGATTTCAGATCTCAATACAACTTCTACACAGATTACAAGCCTAAATAAATAAATCAAGGAGCTTAGGAAGCAAAATCACAGCTAAGAGTATTGGCATTTTTTCAGTTAAAAAAACATAAACCCTTTTAATATCCTTAGGGCTGTCAGTTTCCCTAAGGCAGACCTAAACTTTTTTGACTTTCAGGAACAAGGTTCTCCATCAGACTATGTAAACTTTATAGAAAATTATTTTCCTTATTTTGTTCTTTCTTTTAACTTGTATTGATTTAGTGTTTCTGTGTTTGTGTGTATGCCCGGTGGAATCTGGGGATCTATCAGGGTCCTCAGGCTGGGTGTCAAATGCTTTTAGCAGTTGAGACATCTCATCTACCTTCATTTTCTTAAATATTGCTTGGACATCAAGCCCTAGGAAATACTCAGTCATTAGCTGTTAGAATTCTTTCTTAGGCCGTGTAATGCTCTTTTTCTCTTTGACTTTTGATACTTTGTTGTTTTTTGTTTTTTAGCATCATCTATATAATAATTTAATTTACTTATCTTACTGCATTTCATTGACTTACTAAAATATTTATTTTAAATATACTATTGCAAAACACATTTACTCTTTTATGAAATCTAAGGCAGACAGAGCTAAGAGTTGTAGGTACTTTAAGGGGAGCAGGAGACTCCAAAGATTAAATGTTTTTGGTCTCAGATAATTTTTTCTGTTTGTTCAAATTGTCCTGACTTTAAGTAGTTTAAATAACAAGTCAACTATCTAAAAGTATTACTTATTTACTCATTTATTTATTTACTATCTTTATCTTTTTGAGACAGGGCCTCACTGTAGTCACAACTGGCCTAGAACTCTCCATGGAGACCAGACTGGCCTCACTCTCACAGAGATCTGCCTATCTCTGCCTCCTGTGTGCTAGAATTAAAGGTGTATGCCAACACATCCAGTTTATTTATTTTAATTGTTATTATTAAATATTTTATCTACTATTTTCATGCTATGTGTATGAGTGTATTGCTTGCACGTGTTTAAGTGCACCCGTGTGATGCAATGCCCATGGAGATCAGAAGAAGGTGTTGGATCCCCTGGAACTGGAGTTATGGATGGGTGTTAGCCACCATATGAGTGTTGAGAATAAAACCCAGGTCCTCTGCAAGAATAGTCAGTGCACTTAATCACTGAGCCATCACTCCAGTCCATTATTATTTTTATTTTATGTGTATGAGTGTACTGTCTGCACATGTGTAAGTGTATCCATGTCATGCAATGCCCATGGAGGTCAAAAGAGGGCATAAGATCCCCTGGAACTGGAATTATGGACAGCTGCTAGTCACCACATGGGTGCTGGATTTGAGCACAAGTCCTCTACAAGAGCAGTCAGTGCTGTTAAGTGCAGAGCCATCTGTCCAGCCCCACAATTCAACTTTTAAAAGTTAACTTAGAATATTTTTTTTTTGCTATGAAAGTCAACTACCAGTAATTGTGCTATTATTTTTCAGTACTTCCTGAGCCACCATTTAACGTCCATGTAATAAATGTTGTTCATACACCCACATGAGACATTTATATCACTATTGAGCTTACATGGAGAGGCTGGTGCTGTGCTCTAAAGAGTGAAATTGAATGTTGACACAGATAAAGCTTGAAAGGAGTAAAGTGAGCATTTAATTAGGGGGTTTGCTAGCATCTGTTCTCTGGCATTTGGTTTTCTTTTTGTTTTACTATCTAACTGCCATGCTTTGCCCACTGAAATAAATTATAGAGTAACAGAAGTTCCCACATTTCCCTATATACTGCAGATTTTAGGGTAGGCGTCAGTCTGGGCTTCATGCATGCTCTCTATTGAACTGTATGATTTTGTATGTTCCTCCCTGCGTTATGTTAGCTTTCTCTAGGTAACCCTTACCATGACAGCTTTCTTCCTTGTGTATCGATTTGGCCGCAGTGACATCATTTAATTTCAGAATGTAGAACAAACAGTAGTCAAGTTCTGTTCAGTCTCTGCTGATTCTTCAGTGTTGCTTTATGAAGGCCCATGTACTAAGTCCCAACTGCCTACCAGAAGGCCAATTCTGTGAATGAAATCTATAAACATCTGTGATCATACTCTAAACAGGGGCAAGGATTGACCACCTCTGGAGCTGGAGCTAGGCAGTAACAACTGTGACAAAGAGATCTCTAAAACCATGTCAAATTGGCTTCGTTATTTTAGGAATTCCAAGGCACACTCCTTTCACATATTTTGTTCCCCCAGAAGTCAAAACCAAACCTCAGTAATTGTCTCCATTAACTTGACCACTCATTCACCAAACACTTTCATTGTCCAGTTTTGACCTTTATAAATAGAACTGTCTGGTGGCACCTTTCTTTGGATTTGCAAAATTACCCTTCAATTCATGCCTTCAGTTAAACTATATAAATGGCATGTTCTGGGTACAATCTCTTTTCTTTCATGTTTTTGGGTTGATCATTTAATTGTGTTTCTCTTGACAACATATTCATCATCCTTTTTATAAGAGAGATTTCCTCACCAAAGAAGCGTGGGTAGTACAGAGGTCAAATTGCCTATATATGGGCTCGATTTTTTGAGCATTTCTCTTTTTCTAACTTCTTTTTTTAATCCTGTCCAAAAATGTGTTTGAAATAAACCCCATCATCACTCTTGATGTCAGAAGTGCCTTTGGATTCACTGAAAAGAACAGATTAACAGCAAGCCATGAGAGAGCAAGTCAGACTCTGACCTTCTCGCATCAATGGGATGACTTGAAAATAGACCAAACAGGATTCAGGGTGGTAAAAGTGAGGCAAAATAAGCGATCCAGCCACATTTATTGTTTTTTTTTTAAACTTTCTCCCATGTGACAATTAGCAAATTTCATGCAACTTGCAATGCCAGCCTTTCTACCCTAGGCGGACATTTCAACGTATGTCTTAGTGTCCACACATAGTAAGTAAGCCCTATGCACAAATGATTAGTAAAGCCATAAACAGCGAAGTAAACAACTAAGAAGCTAAATAAATAATTCATTTCTTTCCCTGGCATCTTCCCTACGGTCAACCTGAAAATACTGCTTGTAAGGCATAATACCCACTTCAGTCACGTCAGCTGCCGATCATTAATTGCTTCAGAAAAAGACAATATTTTATCCATCCTCTTTGGAGTTCCAGTGTGAATGGTAAAGCAAAAGAGTGAAACTGAGTGAAACATGAAAAGCTTGATTTGTTAGGACCCCTGCTGTCTGCAAAGAGATCAAAGCTCAGAGGGAGGCTGTAAAACAGACGAATGCACAGCACTGAAACATGGCCTGTGGCAGCTGCTCTGGGCACTTGCTCACAACCCAGGTGTACCTCCAATTCCACTCTGCCAGCTGAATCTTGGGAGCAGGCTACCTCTCCTCTTCCTTCATTATTTCCCAGGCAGTCACGGAGGAGATGCGGGCTCCATCCATCACAATGCACAAATTCACAGTGCGTAGATTCAGCACAGGCCTAATTAAAGCTTTTCCTTTCATTTGTGGAGATAATTAGACTTTCATCTCACCAGGAAGCTTCAGAAAGATCTATTTCTTTCTTCAATAAAAGCTACATCAAACAAAAGCAGATTTTAATCGCCTTTTCTTTGGGGCATGAGTCAATAATGAAAGATGTCATGGGTAACAAAAAATTGTGTGTGTGGGGGGGAGAGGTGAAAAAAAAAACGCCTAAGCAATGTTCTTTAATTAACATCATGTTTGCAAACACCATTAATTTCTCTCATTAAAATGATTTTTATCTGCAACTGATTGTTGATAAAACAATCGATTTGAGCATCTCATCTGTTTCACCGCTATGCAAGAACCCATCTGCTGTCTGTAAAGCAGTAATCACGCAGGCTGTTAAGCAACATGTGAGAACAATAAAAAATGCATGCATGTGTGTCAGGGATTTGTGAGGCTGACTGCAGGGCAAGGGCCACCTTTTCACAGGACATGTATAAAAAATGACTTGGTGTCAAACTAAAGGACAAAACGTCACAAAGATCAGAAGTGCATAAATAAAAACGTAAATTAATATGTGCAAGCAGAAAAGGCTCCATCTGTGTTTAGGAATCATTTTGTAAACAGATTCTGAAAAGGAAGGCAGGGAATTCAGATGCATTTAACAATGTGCCATTGGCTGGCGTGATATAATTTTAGATGACACACGTGTGACTTGTCTACTATTTAAGCCACTCTTAGGTTTTCAAAAGGAAAATTCTCCTCCTAAAATGGTTCCTTGAAAGTGTTGATTTTAGATTTTCCTCCACTAACTTTACCGTTGTGAAAATAAATACTTCTTTGGGACACAGAATCAGTTATGAGATCAAACTTTTAGAAGCAGATGGCAAATGGCTATGAGGGTACTATAAGGCTGGACCCAGAAGCCAAAGGATCTAGAGCAGGTAACAGAACACATCTGTACACAGACAAAAAGTTTGCACAAATTCATGTTAAAGAAGGGAATTTAGGTTTATTTTAGCGTACAGTACAGTCCTCCATTGAAGGAAGCCAGAGAAGCAGCTCATGTAGTAACCAGAGGCAGGCACTGACTCACAGACCATGGAGGAGCACTGATCATGGGTTTGCTTCCTTGGCTTGCTCAGCCTACCTCTCCAGGAATAGCACCACTGCCCACAGTGGGCTTGCTGTCCTATGCCAATCAGCAATCAAGAAAATGTTCCACAGACATACCCACAGGACAGCCTGATGAAGGAAATTCCTCATTTGAGGTTCCTGCTTTCCAGGTATCTCTAGTTTGTTGACAAAACTAACCAGCACAGAAGGGATACAGTGTGTAATCCTGTCCAAATTCTCACCTGTCTACTCTGATATATCAAAAGGTGACTGTTGCTCTTCCCAAAATTCCAGTGACAGCAAAGACATACAGAGATGGAACAACATGACTTGCAATGATAATGAGAAGCAGTCGCTACATCTCAGCCCTAAATGGAACATCTAGATTAAAACTTTTCCCCCAAACATTCAGGAATCCTCACAGAAGTGGGAAAGACCATAAGAGGCAGAGGTGGTAGATGGCTACAAGGAAAGATGATTTCCTGATACAGCAGGGCAGTTGCACATATGAACTCAAAACGCTTGTGACTACATACACAATTCCAGTACAACCTCAAGCTAGACAAAATCCCAGCATAGAAGAGGAAGTTGTGCATGAAGTTTCATCCCTTGATGAGGAGCTATTGATAAAGTGATAACTTTTGGGAGCAGAGAGTCAGTTTTCATTAGGGGTGTGACCACTGGTATGTCAATCATGCTTCAGAGAATGGACCCACAGCAGAATATTTAGACAACACAAATTTGACTAATAAACTTTAAAGAAAAGGACACGAAGTTGGTGTCTGTAGGAAGGTGGAGATCGATTTGGGAGGAAATTTGATCAAAATTCACTGTATGAAATTTTCAAAACATTAACAAATATGAAAGAATTATTTACTCCACTCCAGTAAATTAAATATGATCGCCTAGTGACTTCTATAATTTGATGATGATCGTATTGTTTGGAGATTCATATTCAGGTTAGGTCTTTCCTCCTGATGGATTTTTAGTCTCTGAAATCATATGTAGGTTGACCCTCTTCCTTGATTCCTAGGAAAAGTACCTGGCCCTGTAGGTGAAAGCCTAGGATCAGTTTTCCTGTTTTTTTCTTTATCCAATATCTTACTCTTGCACTCTGATTATATTTTTGGGTTTGCCAAATAAGAGACAGTAGCCCCTAATGATTATCCTGTCCCAGATGTGAACAGAGCAATAGTCCACGTCCTTAAGCAAAAATGTGAAAGATAAAAATGCATTTTTATTTTCTATGATATAAAATGTTTTTAGATAAATAAAGCAAAAATATGCTTTATCTTAAGAAATCTCTATACATTGTAGCAAATGGAGATATCAAAGTTCTCAGAAAACTTTTTATTGCCTTTGATCGGTATTATCAGTAATTGAGATTAGCTCATCTTTTCTTTAGTTATTTTTTTTCAGCATCTTTCCTTTTAATACTATGGGAATTTTGCTGCTAATAAAATCTTATCTTCATACTATCAACTCAAGTTTTGAAATGTGAAACGTTTTCATTGATCCAGCAATAATTCTATTCTCATACTGGAAGTAATTGTGTGATTTAGTAAATAAATACTTTACGGATGAAAAGCATATGATTTTAGTGTCTTATCATTTCAGACAGATAAATGAGGGTGTTCCTGTGATACTTTCAGGGTGGAAGAAAGTCATGTTGGCAGGTAGTATCATCATAGTTGACATTTCAAAGCAGAATATACAGAGCAAAATCAAATTGAAAAATTTGGTCAAAATTCTTAATTGAATTTCTCGTATTTTGTAAAAATCGTTGGTTTTTGGATTATTAAATTTAGACTTCCTCAGGTTCTCTTAATTTTCTCAGCAAGATAAAAATAGACACCTTTCTCAGATTGCCAGGCCTATTAAATGTGAGATAGAAAGTTCACTAGAAATGAATACAAAGGTTGGGTTTCACTATCCTTTGCTGAAAAGGCAATAATCATGTGTTATATCACCAAGACCTTATCTTGTAAGGTTTAACATATGAAAACTAATTGCTTGTGTAAATACAAATACATAAATCAACAGTTGTCCAAAGAAAAACTAAACACAATTCTTGTGAATCTGTAGGTATCCTAAATGGTATTTTTACTGTTGGGTGCCAAAGTTGCAACTAAAAACAACACCACAATCTTTTCAATTATCTACTCAGGAAGCAGAGCCACACCTGCTACCTGCTCAGCATCCAGCATTTGAACAATTTCTTCCTGTTGGAAGAGCAAACATTGCCATTTCCAATGAGAGTGCTGTCCATTAGTCCCGAGATGAGAAGTGCTGAAAAGTGGAGCTCACCCTCCCCAGAGACGGGACTCCTCACGGCACACCTGATATTGAGCAGAGCAAATTGGTGTCTCGAGGTCATTCCCAAAATCAGATTATGTGCATGACAACACAAGGCACCACGGCAGCACCATCCGCCTAGCCCACACCTGGCACATTTAACCCCAAAGGCTTTTCCAGGAGATGAATCAGTTTGTTGTCTTGAGCCACTATTTCAGTCTGTGTCAGACAGAGATCAATTGCATGTCATCACTCGTGCTGCCAGGGCTAAGTAAACAAATTTATGCTGTTATTAGAGATTAATATAATTTAGGAAAACACACACCTGCTTGATACTTTAGTGGACATCAAGGATTAGCATGGTTTCTTAACTACAAAGTGCAGTGATATGAACAGAACTTAATTAAAGAGTGGTGAGACACCTTACAAAGTAAGTGGATATTTTGAATTTAAATTTCTTGTCCAATGAAAATGTTTTGCAGAAGATGATTTGTTTATAAGTTTTCCTCCAAAATCTTATTTTTTGCTCACTGAATGATAACAAATACTAGCTGAATTATCCATTGTTCTGGATCTTCAAAATGAGAGACCACATAGGAAAGAGAGAGAGAGAAAGGGTGAAGTTACAAAAATAGATGGAGAGAAAAAGAAAGGGGATGAGGTCAAAAGAGGAACAAGAGAGAGATGTCATCTGTCGTTTGTTTTTCCTAGTAAAGCAACGCAAACATCAAAGTTGCACATTCTCTGCACAGTACCTATATGAGTAACTTTCTGCTCTCAGAATTGTGTAAACGGGACTGAACCAAAGAACGATGGGAGAGTGTAAAAGAGTTCAAGGTTTGGGGCACAATTGTAAGTCCGGCTTCCTTAGAGTGCATTCAGCCATCTGAACAACTGAAGAGTGTTTGGGGAAGGGAGCATCTCCTGATTGTTGGATGTTTCCAAGTCTGGGGCAGCACTTATTCAGGATTTCTGCCCCAGATTCATTGCACTTGACAGTGAGGGCCACAAATCACATGGTGAATATCTGGTTAACAACCTCCAACCCCTTGCTCAAGTGTGCTCATGTGTAAACCGGGTTGACCTAAAGGATGATTACCGCACAGTACCAAAGTGAAGCTTGTTTTGCCACTAAAACCTGGGATGAAACAGCAGGAACAGTGGAAGTGCTGTTGGCACTTAGAAAGGAATAGGAAACAAGCAGCCTAGTCCAGGCTTGGAGACATTTACAGCCAAGGAAGCCCTGCTAAAGAGCAAGCTAACCTTCTCTGAGCAGAGCAGCTGTGCTTAGAATATAGCCTGCGATTCCTACAAGGAGTGGAAATGATTTCACACTGAAATGTGGGCTGAGACTCTCTTGGATGGAAACAGTTTCTGTTCCCGCTCCTATGGACAGATCATTTGGTGGATGCTGACTGAAAATGGAAGTAATTTCTTGTATTGTCCTTATAAACAGGCAGATGATGATAAGTGGTCCCCAAGCTCAGGGACTCTGCCTCTGGGTCAAAAGAGTTTTTTGAAGGAAGGAAAACTCTGATGCACTCTTTATCCATGATATACTTTAAAGATAACATTGACCATTCTAATCTTTTCAAGTCTCGTTTTGTATGTAGAAAGTGTATGCAGTATACACGTGTGTGTGAAGATTCACTGGCATGTGCCCACATATATGGAGGCCAAAGTTGGACCTGTGGCATCTTCTATCACTTTCCATCTTATAACATTTATTTATTTTGTTTCAATTTTTGTGTGTATGAATGATAACTGAATTTATGTAAGTACACCCCTGTTATGTAGTACCTGTAGATGACAGAAGAGGGCATCAAATCCTCTGGAACTGGAGGTCACAGACAATTATTTGTTAGCCACCATGAGGGTACTGAGATCTGTACCTCGGATTTGTGCAAGAGCAGCCAATGCTCTGAACCTTTGCACCATCTCTCCAGGTCCTGACTTTCCACCTTATTTTTGAAACAGAGGCTTTTGCTGAACCTGCAGCTTGGGGATTTGGTAAGACTAGCTGGCCAGCAAATCCCCAACATTCTTTGCTTCCACCTTTCCATTGCCTAAGTTCCCAGCTTTTTATCTGCTGCTGGGGATCTAAGCTCAGGGTCTCATTCTTAAATGGACAAGCATTCTTTTGACTGAGCCATCTATCCCCTAAACCCTTCGAAGTCTCTTTTGGATGGTAGTTAGTCGTAGTCATTTGCTTTTATAATCCACCAGTAAAATTGGGGGAAAAATAAAGAAATTTTACAACTGTCACAACATAATTTACCATATGAATGAACCTAGTTTTTTTATCTTAGATTCCGTCTTGCTTTTTTCATTTAAAATAGTTTTATTTATATGTATTTCATATCATATATCTTGATCAAATTTAGACATTCCCTTCCTGCCTCCCCTAGCCAGCCCCCACCAGATTTCAGGTATGCTGGCATATATGTTAAGTCCTATTTAGTCACATATTTCTATTCAGGTGTCCCTTAGTGCAAGTTCATCCACTGTTGTCTAATCAGTCTAACTAAAGTCACTCCCTCAAAGAAGATCTACTCTCACTCACCCCAGAGTAATTATTTTCCAATGGTTCCTTGGCTAAGGTTGGTACATGCTGTCCATTTTCCCTGTTCTCTGCTAGCTTTTTGTCTGATTGAGTTGTCATGGTCTTTCGCACTCTGTTAGCATTGCTGCAAGTTCATATGAATAAGTTTCCAGTGACTTGAAAATCTCTTTTTTCTTATGTTCATGCACCAACCTTGGCTCTTACAATCTTTCAGTCCCCTCTCCTTCAATGGGTGGGTGAGGTTCAATATAGGAGTCCTATCCAGGGACATTCCCTCTGTAGTCTCTTATTCTGAAAAACTCAGCCAGTTGTGGCCTTCTGTGTACATCGTACTCTGTTGCATAAGGAAACTTCGCTGATGAGAGTTGAGGATTGTGTTAGTATTCTCTCTACACTCTGTCCTGCTGTGTTCCATATGCCTTAGATGTAGAGGTTCTACTGTAGCTATGGCACTGAGGACCGGGCATCTCTTAGACATATATTCTGTGTGTGACATGTTGTGGAACTCTGTAATAGCCTTCATAAATCCCCAAAAGAAGCTTCTTTGATTAGTGTTGTACAGTACAAATTTCTGTAAATATAAAGATCCATATTTAACTTGTGGCAAGAAATTTCATTTTCATTTGTCTAGATACATGACAGTGATACGGATTTCTCGAGGATCTATGACCTCTCCAATCATGTATATTTGACTATATTTATAGTGCCACCCGTGAGTTCCCTCCCAGGCTATTACAACAGCCTTGATTACCTCCTAGAACTTAAAGCTAAAACCCTACTGCTGAAGCTAGCGCATACGTCAGACACAGGATTTGGAGCAATGGAGCTGGAATTGACCTGAAGCCTTCTCTGTGAAGACTAGCTCCCATAGTTCTAGAGGATGCTATGCAAGCTGCTAAGATAGAACATCAATCAACAGTACAGCCCGGTTCTAAAGTCTAATAACCACAATGATTGGTACAGCAAACTACCTCTATTGGCGCAGTAATGCCACTGATATCTAGGGGTAATCAACAAATATCTAATTGGATACACATTTCCCTCCTAATGCTGGCTAACATCAATAAAGACCCTTCTTAGTCTGTTTTATGAAGACCGGTGGCACATTTCTCTGCTTCCTCTAAATTTCCCCTTCATTTCTTTACCAGAAGCCCAGCTGTTACAAAGTTCCTCTGAATCTGACTCTGTATGGGATTTTGTGTAAATCAAACCTTGCTATGTGTAAATGCTAGACTCACTGGGCAGATATGTGACACTCATACTTCTCTCTCCCTCCCTTGGGCCAGTGAGCAATAGATGGGGCCAAAGCAACAGTGAAACTGGCTCTGACAGAAAGGCTGTGAAAACCACCTTGCACTAGCCCTTTCCCATGCTGAGGCCTCTCAGAAAGGATGCATGGTCACCACCTAGACAGAACACAACTGTGGAGGATTCTCACGGTCTCTGCCCTCTGGTTTTATAGAGAGCCTTTGGAAAAATGCAAATCTATGCTCTTTACTCTGTTAATTTTCTCATTTCATTCTAGAACCTTCTATTAGGAATGAACCCTGCTTGAGACAGTTAGTTCTGCATAGTTTTGGGCCCCACCATCTGTGCCCAAGGCTATATGATTCAAATAGTTCTCATGGACTTTTGCTTTGTTTGTTTGTTTGTTGTTGTTGCTATGTAGACTTTAGTTTTTCCACTTGTTTTAGGTGAGTAAAAGTGAATTGATTATCATTTTTCCAACCTATCTCCCTCTACTCTACATGCATAGCTTCCCAGCCAGATATATTCTGCAGCAGTATAGTACATTTGTTCACCAGTGAACCAAACAACAACGTGTCATCACTAGAGCCCGCAGATACCATTAAGTTTCAGTTTTGATGTATATTCTATGGGTTTTAACAATGAGAAAAAAACAGTATAGTAAACATAAAAGTACATATGCTGACATGTATCCTTCATTATAATGTTAAGATTTCCTCATGACATGACACTACAAATCCCCCATGCTCCAATATCTCAATGAAGTTTACTTCATATGACTGAGCCCCTGAACAGCAATGCTGTAACTCCCTGCCTCTGAGAATGAGGACCTGTATGTCCAACTCTCTTGGATTCCACCAGGTATTGACATGGGCTAGAAATCTGAAAAATCAGGACAGGCCTATGATGCTCGATGCTTCTCAGTAAAGTCATCCCTTAGACTCTTTAGGCAATTGGCTCTAGTAACTGCCTTGAGGTCCAGGTTTAAGATACTTGTATTACCTAGGCACAACCATAAACTTTCAATCATCTCTAGATTAGTTACAAAGCTTAATGCATTGAAAATAGCTGTTACGCTGCACTGCTTAGGTAATAATGACAAGACAAAAAGTCTGCATATTTGGTACCACTGAAAATTTTTTGAACATTTTTTTTACTCTCCTGATGGTTGAATTTGCAGACAAGAAACACACAGTTGCAGAGGGATGAATATATTATGAACTAGTCGAGACAATGGGTTTACCACTTGCCTCTGGTTCTTCCTTTTCTTGTTTGTGTCTCAGTGCTGACCCTGTGTGGGCCTTAGCATCTCCATCCTGAATCCTTGGCATTAGCTTGCCATTATTAAACTCCATATCATAGTTGTGACAACCACTGTGTGCTGTGTACATACTGGATAGTCTGAAAACTTCATTCAATTTTCCCCCTTTGAACTCATGGCTTTCTAGGGTGATATTTGTGGTCATGAATGGTCCTGTGCATATAAAGAACCATTTCATGTACCATTGTTTAGAAATATGTTTAGGGATTTCTGCTGGCACAAGAAAATCCATTTTCAAAGGGTTGGGACATGTATCAGAGACTCTCTGCTTCTGGGAACTAAAGTCATCCCAGAAGGACTTTTGAAACAGCTGCATGTTCCTGCCTCCTGCTACCACCATCAAGGCTCAAACAGTGCCAACCTTTTAAGGTGCCATTTGCATCCAATCTCCAAGTCATTTTCTGCTGTGGTAATGTCTCTTCTTTGATTGGCCCAGAGAGGGCAGCTGGCGACTCTGTGAATTGGGCTAGAAGTCAGGTGTGGGCAGGTAGACAGTCATGTCATTAGTAGTGAGGTCTTCAGGTAGGAAAATGCCAACAGGAGCTAAGAGGAAGCCAAAAGTTAGGGCAGGGTCCCCTGTACCAAATTGCCAGGCCAACCCTGCACATTTTCTCTTCAAAAATAAATCTATCCTCATGAGTAACGTAAGATCAGTCCTGGCCTGATGTCATGGGCTCAAAAGGACACCCGAGAGTTACAATATTCACAGAGTGATTCAGTCTAACTTTCACTAAGAAATAAAAATACATTTCTGAGTAGAACTGTCTACTATATACTATTATCCATAAAAGTAAATAGAAATTGGAAGGGCTGGAAGATATAAGCACATGCATCTGGTATCTCTGTCTCTGTGTGAAAATTTGATATTAAATAAGCCAGAGAGGATGTTTTATTTTTCCTTCGTTCCTGTACTTTTCAGTAATATACAATGAACATTTGATTTACAAGATGGAAGCAACTGAAATTTATAGAGTGTAAACATCTAGGTATGTGAGCATGTGATTGATGAGACAAAGACCAACCTGTCCAGATCCCCATGTTTTCAACCTTGGTCACAAAACATAGGGTGACTGGGAAAGGTGTTTAGATTTTTTTTAAAAGAGGTATCTGCCTCAGGGAATATGAAAACTTTTTTTTTTTCTTTAAGGAGTGGGTTTTCTTTCTTTAAACGTTACATTGGAAATGATGTGTGTTATTGTTGTTGCTGTGACAAAATACCTAACAGAAACAACTTAAAGAATAAGGGTTATATTGACTCTTAGTGCTTCAGGCTGGGGAAAGGAGTGATGACTGGAGTGGTTGTGACCATGGTGACTAGAGTCACAGTACACTTTGTTTACACCTTGGTGGATATGGAAGCTGAGAGCACATGGCAGCACCTAATGCTCATATAGACTTTGAGGTTTGTCTCCAGAAAGTTATGTCTGCCAGGAGCTAGACACCTTGTTGTTAAGGTTCCATAGTCTCCCAACAATGCCACCATATGAGGACCAAATACTCAAATGCATGAACCTATATGGGGAATTTCATGTTCAAAACATAGCAAATGATGACTTGAACATAATCAAAACTGACTACTATGGAATATAGGAAGCATTTAGCAAGATATATTCAATGGTATGATGGATCTATTTTTCTATACTTTATGACTTCTTATAGTCCTGCCTGTAAAGTCTTCCACCTGAGAAACTGTGTATTCCAAGAACAGAAAGACCAGTTTAAGCAACTAATCATATTTATATTATTCTTTTTAAAAAGTATTTTTCTGTGTATATATGTATGCATGCATGTGTATGTTCATGTGTATAGAGGCCAAAAGTCAATGTCCAGGGTCTTCTGCAATAAATTCTCCATCTTATCAGAACCAGGTGTTCATTGATTAGGCTGACTGGCTAGTGAGATCCAGAGATCTACCTTTGTTTCTGCCATTGCCCCTGCTTTCATATCTGGGTGTTGGAGATCTGAACTCAGTTCCTCATGCTTGTACAACAGTCACTTTACTAACTAGCCAGTTTCTAGCCCCCAATTATAATATAGTTAATACAGAGCAATTGTACCAAGTTTGATTACCTCCTGTGGCCGTGTCCCATTACTCCACTTGCCCTCCTATTCCATTTGTAATGCATAAGAAATGCATAGTAGAGTCACTGCGAATCCTAGAATAAAGTTTGCAAGTTCTCAGATACTAGATGGGAGTTAGCACAAATAATAGAGAGATTTTAAAAGAGATTTATTCTAATTCTTTTCCATTCCTCATTGGACAACGTTTATAGACAGTAGTCAGCTTCTACCCATTTCTGCTCTTTCACATCTACCAGACACATATACACTGTTCACCCTTTGTTTTCCAATTTAGTGATAAGAGGTATCGCAGAGAATTGTCAAAAAGTTGTGCAGAATCTGTTCTTCCTTTTTCTTTGCTAGACTGCATTGTTGGAGCTTATCATTGACTAAAAGTAGATTATGTGTGTACACATATGAAATCAATGAAGTATCCTGGCTTTTATACTAATTATTATAATTATAAATATTCAATTCAAATCTAACACATTTCATTTGCTAATGGTTTGTGTCCCCCTAGATTGTTGACACATGCCAATGAGACCCACAATTTGGATTATACTGAACCAGATGAACAGCTGCAACCTCATGGTTCCACTAGACTAGACTAGACTACGGGAGTGAAGTATGTGTAATAAGTATAATCATTATTTCATGATGATATTTTGAGATAGGGTCTCCCTGTAGTCCCAGCTGGCCTAAAACTCTCTGTGTAGACAAGGCTGACATTGATCTTACAGAAATCCACCTGTCTCTGCCTCCAGAGGCCTGGTATTCAATGCCAAGTGTGGCATTTTTGTGGTCATTTTATTTCAGTGATTAATAATGCTGTGTTCAAGTACCCTTAAAATGAAATTCCTTTCCTGTTGTGAGTCACATCGAAAAACTGGAAAGTAACTCTCTATCCCTTCACCTAATATTTTACTAATTCATACTTAGTAGTTAGTAGTAGATAATACTACTATCTTCCTTCTCCTTGTAGGGGACTATTTAAAATTCTGCTTAAATCTTATCAGTAGGAGTGACTTTACCTACTTGCAAAGTTGTCAGTCTATTTTCAGCTCTAATGTTATATAGTCTGTTCTTCAACTGAGCCTAAGATCTGTGCTCACAACGTATCAGCTGGGGTTTTGTTCTTTACAATGGCAAAGACTAAAATAATGTCTGCTGTTGTACATGTTATTCCTGTATTTGACCTCTGTTGAGATTTTCCAACTGAATTTTATAGATTTGCTCAGCGGCTTTCCACATCCCACCTCTTAGGATGCTGTTAAGGACAGTGATAATTTCGTTTCCAAGTAGCAAGCAAATGAATGCTTTCCTGAGGTGAAATGTTTGGAAATGAGTAGAGACTTCCATGTTCAATGTGCCAAATTAGAGTACAAAGTTATTTTTCTTTTATTTCTAGATTTTGCATATGCATTTGTCAAGATGATCCAAACATCTATTAATATGTTTCCAATTCATCAGAGTGTAGTTGGGTATTTCAAAATTAAAATCAGCTAAAATATAATTTTCACAGATATCTCTGATTTTTGCCTTTTAATGACTTAAACTTGTTGAGGAAGACTGAAGACTAGGATTATTATTATTATTACTATTACTGTTGTTGTTTTTATTGTTGCCTATTTTTCAAGCCTATAGGAATCTTTTTCAAACAGAACCATGTCATCTTGTAAAATTTCTGTCAGTTTTACATAAACATTTTTAGAAACATGCTGTTTTATGACATTTAAGACATGAATGAAATTTTGGACAAAGAGAATTTCCATGTTTTAAATTGTGTTACAAAAGTATGCTCACAAGTTAACTGTGTTTAATTCAAAATTATTTCTGGTAGAAAACTCATTATAAATAATGCTGGGTTCACATATCATCGAGTTTCTCTCTAGCGCAGTACCTACCACTGAACAGAAATAACACTTACTAGACCAATCATTTAGCAGAAACAAGAAATAAAAATGTAGCAAAAAATAACTATAAGGAATAGAAAGCATGAACTGGGGAAGTGAGTGGCTGCAGGTTTATTAGCTGGATTGTCTATATCAACAAGCAAGCCACATTGGTGGCACACCTCCATAATCCCAGCAGTCAGCTTAGGGAGACATGAAGAACAGAAGCTCAACTCCAGGTGCAGCTGCACAGTGAGAAGTGCCTCTCAGAACTAAGAGTTAGTGGCTTTGCTTAGTGGGATGCTTGCCTACTGTGTGCGAAGTTTCCATGCATGGTACCTCAGAGGAAAAGAAAATCACTCTCATCATTTATTGAAGTCCTAATAATATCAGACATTGATGCTTCAAGGCAAAAGTGATAGTTTACTACATTCCCTATTTCCTGTTTTTTTGTTTTGTTTTGTTTTGTTTTGTTTTTAATAAGATGGCAAACTCATCCTGCATTCTTTTTCCTCACGTCCAACTTTGAAGATCTGGGCCCCTTGTTTAAGTATTAAATGAGAATAATTTGTTACATATGAGTGAAATGGCAAAGACACTTCAGGCTTCGTTTTTTCATCTATTCCAAAGTCTCCTCAGTCAGCTCTAGCCATCCCTTCCATGAAAAGAAAAGGCGGGTTAGGAATAGAAGTGGAAGAAAGACACCTTCCGTATGTTAGTAACAAGCATATTAGAACTTGCAAAGCACAGGTGATAGGTTCTTCCATTATAACCGAGCTGATGAGAGACAATTTTTCCAGGATCTCAGTCACAATGCAAAAGTGTGCTTACATTGGTACTAATGTCTATGCTTTTTATTAAAATAAAGAATAAATGTGAATAAATGTATATCTACATTTATAATATATTATATAATTTTAGGTAATGAAACCTATAAACTTCATGAAAAAATGTCCTTCAATTTATATTCTTTTTCAAATTATTGCTCATGAAAATATATCTAAATGATATAAGGTTCCAGTGCATTTGTGGGAAGCATAATACAAATGCCACTTAAAACTGGAATCTCAAATATTGAGTCACTCTTCAATGAAAGTCATAAATAATAGTAATTTCTCCATGTTCAGGGAGCTAGAAATTTTTACTGCCCATGAGGTTGCTAGATTAACCTTTGATTATCCAGATAACAATTAATATACAAGGTTTTTACATAAGTGTCATTTATCCTGAGGACTCATAAGTATAAAAACAGTAACACACTGTGAAAGTAATGGTAACACTTAGAAGTCCCATTATTATTAATTCATTTGACATTCACTGTAATCACACTGGTCTTAATGAATTCTTTTCGCCTGTGCATATTACATGTACTTCCAAGCGTACTCCATTGTAAATCAGTGCTAATGAATGTGTTGCTCACAGATAAACGAAGACTATTTTTAAGTGAACACTTAAAATCATATGCTGAAAAGCTACAGTCTGAAATTTTACTTTGATGGCAAGAAACCATCTAAACGAAAAACCAAAATAATTTTATTTTGTCAGGGCTTTCTTGCATGCAAAACAAGGGCTCTACCACTGAGCTGCATCCCCGATTTCAGGTTTTACTAACTTTTTAATTGTTTATCGACTATGGGTTAACTGACCTGTAAAGAAGGATACTTACACATACCTGTGTAGAAATTTCAGGTAAAATGAAAGTATCCCATGGATGAATCATACAGAAATTTTAGTAAGGAGTAGGCAAGCATTGCAACTAAAAAAGCAATTGCCAAGTGGCTTTCAAATAACACATAATCAAATATTTAATACGTCTATAAAATAAGCAGAACTGCATCTGCCAAAGTTGTCCCTTTTGTGCTCTCCACATTGAGGTTCTTCTACCAAATGAACCCTCGACCCCCAGACCCTGTTGAGCTTTCACTGAGGCTACATGTTCATTTTTGTGACAGCTCAAAGTGATCACAAAATACATTAGAACCTTCTCATTAGTGACGGACCTAACACTGTGGTTTGCATCTTCTGAGGACTCATTCTCGCAGGGAAATGATGTTTTGGAGGCAGTTGCTCTGAATTTATTTGGGAAATATTTTATCTCCAATGTAAACAGTAAGTACCTGAAGTAAACTTGTCTAGCGATGTTTCACTGTGATTATGCTTGTTCATTCTGTCTCTTCCTGTCCTCCCATAGTGCCTGGAATATTGCTCTCATTTTCTCAGCTTTCCTTTTCCCACATATTTTTGTGTGCCACATATTTGTATTAATAAAAATGTCTTCAAGTTCCCTCATTTTCCCCAGGAGAAGCTTTATCTTCATTGCTGACCATGATCCCTTTATCAGATTTGGTGCTTTTCTCTTTGTACATGCTGACTCACACATGTATACTCTGCCCTCTCAACTCACACACATGTGCTCTACCTTCTTGGACGCCACAAAATTTAGTTTTCCTTGTATTCTATATTAATTTAATATGTAGAGCATACTCCGTACAGCATTGCAAAGCTCCAGTATACCTTAATGCTTGCAAAGAACATGCACTAGGAAGCTTCCTGTCTGTTGAGCCAGTAAGTGATTGTTATGTACTGTGATCCTTTTTATGATGGGGCCAGCTGCTCTCACGGGAGACTCCAAAGGGACATGCTGAGATTTCCTAGAGCATTCCCATTTCTGCATACATCTTTTCTCTGAGACATGGAAGCTCTAAAGAACATTCTGGGAATTATCTTTGAAACCAGAAATAATACTTTCTAACATTCTTGAAAGATTGCTATTCCTCTTTAGTTGTAGCCAAAACTTATCTTACTCTGGGTGGACTCTAGTTTCTGCTTTTTAAATTTGTATTTAAGGAAAGTAATTCTTTTGCCTTGTAGTTCTTATTCTCTAAATACACATTTGTTTTTACAATGAAGTGAAGTCAAGGCTTGTATCTACATCAGTCATCTTGTGTGAATACCTAAATGCTTATATGTGCACCATGTACATGCCTGGTGCTTACCAGAAGTAAGGAGAGAGCATTGAATTCTTTGGAACTGGAATTACAGATGGTTATAAGCTGCCATTTGGGTGCTGGGAACTGAACCTGGGCCCTCTGCAAGAGTAGTAAGTACTCTTAACTGCTGAGCCAACTTTCCAGCCACATTATTGAGTCTTTAATGAAGAATCCAGTTCAAATGCAAAGATAAGACAGAAATTGGAATAATCTCATGGGAAACTGATTAGATGTGGAGGATAAGATAACATTTTGAGGTAGCACTAGGATATGATGACAAGGATAATAAAAAAGCAGCAGACTGGCACGTTTAGAGTTTCAGGTGCTGAGCTTTTAATTGAATATGGCAGTTAAAGGGAGACCATTGATGAACAGCTGAGACAGAATACAGCAGTCATTAGTAGCAAATATTCTGGATCCAGACTGTTAAGATTAGATCTTGATGCCATCACTTAATAAAGTGTGCAATTTTGGGCAAGTTAATTAACTATTCTGTGTCTTGGTTTCTCCATTTACAAAATGGTAAAAAAAAAATACTGTATCAGGCAAGTCAATATATATAAATTCCCTTGAATATGTCCTGGCTCTATAAAATACTGGCTTGTAAGCTCTATATAAATATTTGCTATTAATATTGTTATAGAAACTGCTGCTATTATTATTGTGACCTACATGAATTGAAACCTCTAAAAAGTTCTGGATAGAAGGCATACATTTTCAAGTATAGAATGATAAGTGCATTTTAAAGCTTTAAGAGTAGAATAGATCAGAATATTATACACACACGTATATATGTGTATGTATATATGCATATACCTATATGTTAATGGAGATGTTTAAAGGCTAACCTGTTAAGAATCCAATAATACTATCTTATTTTGGTTTCCTTAATTGCTTGGCACATTTAAACATATAGACACAACTAGTAAATGTTCATATGTAATAATTAATTTTGGTAGAAGAATTCTGATCCATCTAACCAAAAGCTGTTTGTTTTTTCATTATGGATCATTTTCACTGTTCAGAATTTGGTATCCAAAATATTTTTCTTCATAATGAACTGGCTTATGTCATTTTTGCTTCTATTCATTTTTTAACAGAATCCTGGAATTAATCAAGTGATATATTTACATAATATTTTCCTTTTTGCTCTAGTGAAAATAAATACCCACAAGACATACAAACATGGACACACATACAGCATAAACACACAGGCATACACATAAAAATAAAGAGGTTATCTCTGTATCTGACCCAACAAAGCAGCATTGAATAAGTTTACTTTAAAAGTATAACTTCAGAAAAAGTACACATCATCTAATTTAATGCTTTCATATTATAGATGAGAACAGTGATCCAGGAAAGATGAAATGATCTGCTTGTGATAGCATCAGAGTTTATTTTCATACCACATTTGACAGTATAGTTTACCTGGAATGCAAAAGTTTTAGTACAAATATTGAACCTCTGTCTAAAAGTGTCAGTAATACTGAAATATTCACATAGTAATTATAATGTAAACTTAGCTCAATTTGGAGGGGAGCACTTTCATGCTAATTGCCACCAAGCAAACAAGGAACCCTGCTAGAAGGAGACTATAATATGTTCTCTTTCCAATTTCTCATCTGTACATGCAAAAATATCATTAAAGCAATTAGTGTATTGTATTTGTGTTTTCAGACTATCAATACAATCTACATTAATTGTTTAAATTTCATAGTATCTCAGTTAGATATAGAAAGATTGACTGGTTTATACAGACAGTTCTGTTCAGACTTGCTAAAATATGTTATATTTTGTAGACAAAAAGAGAAGCAGTGTTTGGCTTTTCTCAAAGTGCTTACGAGTTTAATTTTATCGAACCCTAGGGCATCCTAAATTACAAAGGTCTTTTTCAACAATTGTGGCAGAACCTTTCTTTCATACATAGAACAATGCCTCAGATTTCAAATATCAAATGATCATTATTAATGACTATCTAGACACTATAGAAATAAAGTAAAATGACTGTTACATAAGAGAAAATGCAAATAATAAAATGACAAGTTTTTCCTAGTAGCACCACCTGGAAAAGATAAACTTAAGCTTATTCGGCCAATTCTGCTTCTAAAAATGCCATTCATTGGAACTGGAGAAACGAGGAAGGTAACATTATCATATGATTCAATTTAAGAGTTTGAGGAAGTTGGAATTTGGGTGCTAAGGATGTAGCATTCATTTTTTCTTTGTTAAGACCAAACTGTCAGGACATATTAAGTGAGCCAAATGACATGAGAAGATAAATTACTAATGTAGAAAGCTACAAATTAATGTCCACTTCCCTGGTTTAAAGCAAAATCATACATAGAATAATGTACTTTAATAGCACTCATCTTCATGAACTTTTAACAATGAATTTTCAGAGAATTATTACTTAGTACTATTCACCACCTTTCAGAAGTGATTAATTGGCATGGCTATCTCTCTATTTCTCAAGGAAGTTGTAAAATATATAACCTAACATGATGAGAAAATCCACCTGCTTAATATGATAATAAGGCATAATTTTTAAAAGTACATACACTATATAGTTCAGGAATTTGAAGAACCACCTAATTTTCACTGTCAGTACTTAGGGTTTATTTTTAAAATTTTTGAATGAGAGGAATAAGCAGACTATTGTAAAATACTTGTAATAAAAATTATTTAAGGAAAATTTTATTTTATTTTGAATAAAGAAAACGTACTCATTTACATTCTTCAAGGTATATTTATGTTTACTTTTCATATGAAGAGGAATGATCTATTCTTCTTTTCCATAGCAATGCTAACATTCATTTCTAATATTACTGAAAGATTAAAGTTATAAACCAAAGAATAAATTAGGCTTAAAGTCTGATGCGTTCTTTACTTTCTGTACTGCATTCACTGGTTTCTTCCTTACCTCTCTCCCTCCTTCTTTCCCTTTTCTTTGCTTCTTTCATTCCAGTCTTAACTCCTTCCTTGGCCTCTTCCCTCCTTTCCTTTCTTCCTCCTTTCTTTTCCTTTCCACCCGAACTCCCTCTCTCTCTCCCTTCCCTCCACTTTCCCCCCACCCCTCTCCTTCCTTCTGTTCCTCTTTCCCTCCTTTCTTCCTTTCCTCCCTCCCTTCTTCCTTATTTCCTTCCTTCCTTTGACTTTTATTTTTCTATTGTTGCTGTCTTTCACTGTAACCTATTCTGGCCTGGAGTTCAGGATGTATGCCCGATTAGTCTTGAAGTTATGGTGACCTTCCTGACTTCTCTTCCTAAGTGCTGGGATCACAGGTACGCTCCACCATATCCTGCTTTCCATTGCTTTTAATAGAGGAGAAAATAATCACTCAAACTACATAAGATTTAAGAACCATTCTTCTCAGGCAAGTTATAAATTGTATTCCTAAATCCTAAAGTTTCAGAAGGTATTCCAGAGGCCAAACTCACAATTAGAGTCAAAATTAGTTTGCAAGCTAGGACAAAGTAATTTTAAAACACCTTAACTCCCTAGGTTGTTTCATGTAAAAATATAAATTTGCATTAGGGGAGTGGGATGATGGGTGCCTAGAAAATTTCAAGTCATTAGAGACCATCATACTTGCAAAATCTGAAGGCAGATGGAAAATTATTTGCTCCATAGCACAAGACTCTGGAGACTCATCAAAGGGTAAAAGTTCTGCACAGCACAATCCCATTGCAGATTCTCATGTTTTAAAATAACATTTGTGATGATAACAGTAGTAACAATTCTTAGAATGATATCTTTAACTAATATGCAATTTGTTTCTACTAAAATGATTTTTCTTAACTCAAGATGTGAATCATTACAAAATAATAATCATTTATGTAGATCTTACTGAAACTCCATAACAATGACTATAATTAATTCTGTCCTCTTGTCCCAGGATTAGGGCAATTAACAGTGCATTCTTTCCAAATGAAATGCTATGCCTTATTACATTCACTTTTGTCAAAGTAACAATAATGGATGCTGTTTAAGCTCATAAAGATGTTTGCAGTGTTAGAGTTTTTCGAGATACATTATTGACTGGATGGATGCCTTGCCACCTCCCTGTGGGCTGACACAAGCTCGCAGAACAGGCAAAGTGGAACCTGTAGATGGCAAAATACCATCTGGTGTCACTGAGTTTTCCCCAGCTATACATTAAAATATTCCCTCATCAAACCGAAGGCAAAACCTAGTTTATCTGAATTTAAAATATAACCTTAGCCCTACACATGCAACAATATAAGACACTAGATTATGATGAATTCTATTTAACTTGTTACTCAATAAAAATGAAACTATTACAAAAATCATTTCTGCCTTAGTATGTCTTGATGGATATAATGCAAAACTGGAAATAAAAGTGTGTGCTATGTTGAGCTGAAAAATCAGCTTTTTCATTACATTTGGTTTGATATTATGCTTAAAACTAGGCTCACAAAAGCATTCTAAGGAAAAAAAAAGTTCCTAGGAAATCTTAAACATGATAGCTTTTTAATCTATGAGAATTCCAGTTTTATATATACACATACAAAAACACAAGCACACTTGCTATTATATTCCTTCTAGTATTATACTACTTCATTAGTGTAGTCAAATATTTTATCAAAATTTCCTAAATAAATAGCAAGCTTTTCTAAATAGTACAAAATAGAGATTAGAGCAAATGGTCAAGTTATTCTTGAACTAGAATGTGATTCTAAATATTTTTAAAGTGAAGAACATATATGATTATTAGTTAAACTCTTTATTCTCAATCTTATCTACATTTGACTAACACACATGTATGTGTGGTCACACATGCATGCACAAGCACATATGTGCATATGAAAGTGCTTTCGGGAGCCCTAACTGGTTTCTTTACTTTGAAATTGTTTCAGGAGTTTATGTCTAGCTGCTTAATAGCCATTGTCTAGAAGAACTTAATCTAATTAAATAAAATTCAGAAGGACTGTAATTGAATTTTTCTAGAGCTAGCAAAGTGCTAAGATTCAATGTTGTTCCTGGAACAGAGAGACGCTATCAGGCCAGAGGCTGCTTTGGGAAGAATACTGAATGTTTTCAGAATCACGATGTAGATGCCCACAGAGGGATGAATGGTTTTCTCAGCACCCTGCGATGTCTAGCACGGGCCCCCTCTGGTCACTGCCCACTGGGTCTGGCAGAGTTCTCAAGAGCATATTATTGTCAGGCTCTGAGGACTTTGATCTCTGGATCAGAGGCTGTGGTGAGTGAGACTGCTGCTGGGATTTCATCTTTGCTGGCACAAGATGCCAGGGAAAAGCACACAGGTTTCTGAAGAGGCCCCTGTCAGTATGGGGCAAGTGGTCCATTTTCCAAATGGGCTGAGAGTAATTTGTTGGTCCAGAAACTGTGTACAGTCTACACTTAACTCCCAGAAAAAGAACCTTGAATATTACAATATGCTTAAATTAGTTATGGTGTTCACAGAATTGTGTAAAAATAAACGAGAAGCCAAACCCATGAAATTGACTAATTTTCTGCAAATTTGCAAGAAATCCACTATTATCTATTTTATTGTTTAAGATAGCAGTTATTTTTACATCCTCATGTATTGGCTCATTGTCCATCTAGCCCACAGGTTTTGGAAATTAGTCCAAATCATGGCTAGACTGACATTCTCTATTGTTGTTTTATTTTCTGCTAACTTAGCATCAAATTTCTGAAGACCACTGATTGTCGATGCATAAAATGAATCTCATAAAAAGAAAGAGATGATCATCACCTGGATTTGGCCGCACAGAAATCTTTAAAATCACATAGAAGAGAATGCAGGGGGAGAAGTGGGAAGAAAAGCCTGAAGAAAATCTAGAGAAACATCAAGTTTTGCTTTTGGACTGAGCTCCCCTCAATTACACTAAAGGAGGAACTGATTTTCCAGTACAGAGTTCGTTGTATGTTGTATGAATACAAAATGGCATCCAGCCCTAAAAATCAAACAAGGTGAGGATCATGTTTCCCATTTAAAGAAAGCAGGTCTTAGAGAATTAAATACTATTCTGTTGGTTAAGCCAAGAATCCAACCAAGAGCATGCTGCAAAGTCCAGGTTTGTGGCCATAGCCTCCCTCCTGAGATCTGTAGTTGTCTATGATGATAATGATGTCCTAGGTCAGCATGTAATTCAAAAGCTTGACGACTTTTGAGACTTGGTATTGCCTCTGGACTTGAAGGAGACAAACTGTGAATTATCTTGTATAAGATGTTTCTCATGTCAGGGCCAGCAGGAAGAGATTGTGAGTTTGGACACCATTCTTCCCTTGGCCCAGGACTTTTAGGGGGAATTGGAGAATCTAGACAAAATGAGTCCAGAACAAACTGGGAGAAACCAATGATGATTAGAATCACTCAGATTTGATTTTAAGGATGTTGTGTCTTCAACTGATGACAGTTTGTAGTTATCAGTTATCCTGAAAGGTTTTCCAGTGTTGTTATTAATGTATATGTCACCCCCCAAATTTATATGATATAATTTTAATCCACAAGGAGATAATACTAAAACATAGGCCTTTGGGGGATGGGATTAACTTGAGGGCTAAAACCTCCTGAATAGGATTTGTACCATATAAAAGAGGCCCAGTGGAGCTCTCACACCTTACACCATCTGAAGACACATTGAAAAAATCATTTTCTATTCATTAAGGAGTTGGCCTTCATCAGAAACTGGGCCCTGTTTATTGATTTATTAAGCTTCAGAACTGATATAATTTCTATTGTCTATAAGACAAGCAGTTTTTGATTTTTTTTGATACTAACTGAAAAGAGCCATGATAGGTGTGTTTACCAAGATCCCTCAGCATTTGAAATTGTCAAATTGTACATTATCTTGGAATGTTAATATCTGAGAATTATGTGGATATTTTCAGGATATAATTTAACATAAATAAATGAATTAATTAATAAACCCATAATCCAATCTACTGAGTTGGGCACTCTAAATGTGTATATTACCATCATCACTGTTCTACAACTTGTATATCATCTAACTGAAAATGTATTATAATATTTTATAGCTTACATTTTATGTGATTCTTCTTTATATTACTCATATTTTATATGTTAAATTAACAATTCATGCACTTCAGGTAACTTACAATTGTGAATATAAATAATTGCAAGCATCTTTTTTTCTTTTGGCTAAATTCCATCTATGAATCATATTTATATTAGTTTTGAGTCACAAACTTAAAAACAATCTCAAAATCATGTATTTCAGAAAAATATTTCTTTTTCCTATTAAATTATATATCTGATCTATTATTAACACATAGCAGATGCCTTTGTAATTGTATATTATCTTTGAATGTTACTATCTGTGAACTGTGTGGATATTTTCAGGTTTATTTTCTGGATATAACCTACATGCTATTTTTTTTTTTAACATAAACAAATTTTATATTAAATCATGCACCTTTGAAACCAGAGGATGGTTACTGAAAACTGCAGTACAACATGAACTGTGGTGTTGTAAATAGCGGCACTATAAATTTTCTTGATAGAGATCCATCTAACGTAAGTACATAAGAAAGGCTGCGAAGCTTAAGACTTCTTGAAGCTTCTCCTACTTGATTTTATTCTGAGATGCATTTAGCCGAAGATAAGACAAGAGCAAGCTAATGACTTCCTTTTTTTAAATATCTAATATTCAGTTATGCTTCAGTATTATAATATACAGTTCTAAATGAGCCATATTCTTCACAGCTAATTGGTGGGGCCAGTGAAGTGGATCAACACACTATAGCACTTTGTCTTATTCCCAGTTTGAGTCCTTACTGGGTATTTAAGCTGACAATGTGAATGTGGCAAGCCTCCAGATTTCAGCTGTGCTGGCAGCGAAGGCCACTCTGAGAGGTGGGCAGCATGGTTTCTCTGTGTGCCATTCATCAGAGCGAACACTAAAGGGAGCCGAGTGTGGTTTCCAACCTTCTGTACCTGGTGTGGACTGTCTTCATGCTGAGGTGTGTAGAGGGAGTGAAGTCTGTGTTGAAGTACTGTGTGTTGTCAAGGTGGTGAAGTCTGAATCCAGTGTGTTGTCACAGAATGAAAGGTCGTTTTGCAAAGTCTTTTCACAAAACAACATCTTAGATTAACAGTCATACACGGATAACTTTTTCCTTTCAAGTTTTTTAAATGGCATTTTAATGTCTTGTCATGTTAAGAGTTTTAAATCTTATAATGGAATTCTTTTCTCGTGGTTCTGTATAAAAATAATAGTTTCCAATATGAGAAATACTTGAATTAAACATTTTTAATTTGAGCAAAACTGACTCATATAAAGCAGGTGTTCCATGCATTTAGAGTCATATTCTACTTTTATATTACAATTGACTAGTTTTCACTTATATAAAGTGAATTAATTCAATGTTGATCAACATTGAAGTGTTTGGTTCACCCACTGTGATTAGTCATAAATGCAATAAGAATGCATTAATTGTTCTCATTACTTCTTTTTTGGCAATTTCATATGGTAATGATGTTATCCACACTGTCTACATAGGACATTTTAAAGTCACTCCACTATTTGAAAATAGATATCAAAAGATTGAAAGTGTACACTTTAAACATATCTTCTTTTGTTTCTGGACACCAATCTGTAGGGTATTTTTTCCATAAGAAATAAAAAATAAAGTTATACTCACCTTTTTTCCTCAAGAAATCTCCTTTCTTTGCACCTTTAGTACATCTAATATAAATTAGACAAGTGATGAAAAATGAGCTAGCAGAAACCATTCTTTGGCATTAATCTCTCTGTTTTATATAGAAGCATTACTATTTCTAGCTTTGGGAACACAAATGTATATTAAGAGAAGAGTTATAGACCTGACAGGGTGTAGACTGTTTAAAATCCAGTTTACAACTGTCCTTATTTCAATGCCTTATTAGAATACTTAAAGAAATTAGGAAAAATAATGGACTAAAATTAAAATAATTTGCTCTGATTTAGAATTATATCAACAGAGGGTATCAGTGAAGCCATTTAAAGTCATTATTATCAATCTTAAATTACCATTTTACAAACAAGCTAACAGCATTACTAAAATTGAAACAGGAATATTGATTAATATTAACTAAATAAAAATACCTTCCTTAATATTTGGGATAATATTTCACTTTTCTTTCTGTGAAATAGTCTTTTGGCTCAAGTTCAGAGGTATATTGTTTCAGTTTTCCATTTACCAAATAATCCTTTAAGAAATCTCATTGAATTTTAATTTTCATAATGTTATATCAATATTTAACAGGCATAGGTAATCATTTCTAGCATAGCCAGCCCTGCCTTACATGAAATTAGGCAGGTTAGGAAATTACTTTCATCACTGCCTCTTTTTCTTATCCTTTTCAAAGAGGAAGAAATTAATTCATCTGTTAGGCTACATGTAAAAAAAAATTAGTTCTGATCTTTATATAGTTGTGTAATTTAAATTAGTACTTGATTCTCTAAAGTCCACAATTTAGGACAGAACAGAATCTACTACAGCAACTAATTAAACACTTACTGTAAGGTTAAGTTTTTCATTAAATCAATAGGCCCCTAGTGTCAGTTACAAAGCCCTAATTACTATGCAGTAAATTTAGATTGAATTTGAATTAAGGACTGATTTCAATCTAACCGCAGCATGTAAATATTGTAAATTACTAGAATTACAGTTCAATAAAACTGAATGGATTTCACTTTAGATAAACCAAATGCAAATGAGAAGAGAAAACGACCTGATGAAATTTCCTTCAAACATCTTGCCAACATGCCTTACACATCGCATGTAAGATATTGTTTTGGCAATGAGCATGTCACAGCTCAATAGTTCCACCACCCTTTACTTTAGCATGTTTTAATATTTGATTATCTATAGTAAAAATGAATACATTTAATCTCTCCCGAGTGATCAAGCAAAATGATGGTTAATGTGACCGCTGACTGTGTTGCTTCAGTTTGATGACTGTTGCTGTATAAAGCACAGTATGATACCAGGTTATCAGGTTATAACTAGCTAGGATAAAATACACACACAGGCACCCATGCTGGAGCTGAGAAATACAAAACAAGCCACATTATAAGCACAAGTCAAATCATTTTAACAGTAAGAAAAAATGATCACAAATGAAAATGTGCTAACACTAACTCTGTAATTTAAAAATGTATAAAATTGAAGAATGTTGACAATTTTTTTATTTAAGTATTTCAGGCACAGAATACAGATTTTTTTAAAAGTAAAATTAAGAGGTCATGAAAAGCTTTGATTGTACTTAAGGAAAAGCCCCGCATATATCATCTTTAGGCAGAATTCGATTTTTGATAAAGGAAGGTTCATAAATGTAACAATTACTCTTTGAAAGAGAAGTCTGAGGATCTTTTAATAAGATCTGTAACATGGGAGAGACTTGTGTTGAAACCTTTTTTTTTGGAAAAGAATTAAATTAACTATCAAATGTCAAAATTAAATCTACGGCAAAAATATGTTGTAGTCAAACTGCTGAACAAATTGAAAGAAAATGATTTGTAACTGGAAAAGTAGCTGGTATACTACTATAATAAATGTTGAATAAATCATTTTGTATAAAATACTTCTAATAGCTAGAAATAAACAATTTCTAAATCTTTTATTTAATTCAATATATATTTTGGCAAAACTTTTAAAATTATTTCAGACATGCTTATAGGAAATTCTGAAAAAGTTCTTTCTTATAATTTAATCTATAATACAATTATGACTTTTCTCTGTCTTCCTAATGAGTTTTAGTCAATTAGTACCATAGGATGAACATACTATGTGTAACCACAAATGGTAAAAGGTATATATGCTTTATACTTTTAACCACACAGAAATGTCACGGCTGTCTTGAGCTGTAAAACTAGCAATTAAAAGTAATTTGCAAAATTAATTGCCAAGAAAAATACAGGTTCTGGAAAATTCATTCTAAACTGCTGGGGAAACATTTGTTCAATATCAGCCTGACAATAAAAAGTGAATCCGTTGAACGTAAAGACAAAAATCATCTTTACACTTACGTGAGGAAGAAATAGAGATTTATATATGATTGTGTTTTTGTACTTTTATCATTTTTTTTCTGTTGTTTCTTTACAGTAATGGTGATTTTCCCAGTTGGGATACTCTCTGTTTTTAATGGTACAGAAGCAGATTCTTTCCAATGTTAGGTATTCAAATATCAAAAGCCAGAAGAACCTTTGCTTGTGGATAGCCTGCCTTTCTTCTCTTTATATTTATCACTTCATTAGGTTTAGGTAAATAGATAATGGAATATTTTGAAGATATACAAAATAAAAGGCCAGTAAGATATAGAGGTAGAAAACATACAGGGGGTCCTCAGGAAAGTACATGACAAAATGAAAACAACTTAAAAAGATGAGCACATCTGTCCTGTCTGCAAGGCAGCCTTCTTTCGAGGGATTTTTCTGCAGTCATCATTAAGACATCTATTACATATTCTTTTTTAAGTGAAAAATATATATGTCCACATTGATTACTATTTTACATGCAAATATTCAAAATATGTGAAGCAATCACACCCATTTCTGTATCCAAAGTGTACTTTATAGCTCAGTATTTATCACTTTCATTATCACTGCACATTTTCTGTATGGGTTCAGTGATAGCTATAAACCATAACTTATTTACAGGGTATGAAAACTAAGAGAAACTGTTTATATTAGTGAATTATGTGATAACAGGATAATTAATTTTTGTATTTGATTTCAAGCCCACATCAGGAATGGAAGGCTGGCATTTGTTTTTTTAAGAAGAGTCATATTTTTCTTGTCATGTGAGGGAGTCAACTTGAATTTCATAAGGACTGATTATCAATCAGTACTTTTTAGCTGCTTTGATGTCCATTCATTGGAGTTTATGTCTTTTCTTTGTTAACTGACCTAATAAAGTAGAAAATAAGAACATACTATGGTTGAGCCACACTACTTTTAGACATCTATTTCCTAGACATTTTTGTAGGAAGTCAATAGTCTCTATTTATTCACACGGAGTACATTCTAAAAACCCTAGCAGATGCCTGAAATCTCAGATAGCAATAAACTCTCTATAATTTTTTCTATAGGTACTTATGCTAAAATGTAATTTATAATTAGGCATAGTAAGAAATTAACAACAACAAATAGTAACAATAAACAACTATATTTATAGTCCAGTGATTGCAAATATCCTTTCTCTTCTCTCTCTCTCTCTCATTTTTACTCTCTCTCTCTCTCTCTTTGTGTGTGTGTCTGTGTGTGTGTGTGTGCCTGTGTGTCTGTGTGTGTATGCATGTCTGTGTGCCTGTGTGTGTGTATGCATGTCTTTGCTCATATATATGTGGGTATATAGTTTTTATTTTTCTACTTTCAGATCAAT
Organism: Eospalax fontanierii; assembly: GCA_035773235.1. Taxonomy (NCBI): domain Eukaryota; kingdom Metazoa; phylum Chordata; class Mammalia; order Rodentia; family Spalacidae; genus Eospalax; species Eospalax fontanierii. The sequence continues at coordinate 32,998,310 of CM069542.1, forward strand.
TCTTACCATGTAGCCCAGAGTATTAGAACCACTGTTCTGGGATTTCAAATGTATATTCCCACACCCACTTGTTTCTTTCTTTTGAAAGATTTAGAACAAATATTAATATTTCAGACTACAATTCATTATGTATATCAGATCATGAAAAGTGACAGGAAAGATATGGAAAACTATTGCAGATGAAGATAAGTATCAAATTGAGCTAAGCACGTTATCACACACTTGCACTCCCAGAGCTCGAGATGTCAAAAGAGGATGATTATGAGTTCAAGTCTAGTCTGGGCTACATTATCAACTCTTGATTATCCTGGGCTACAATAATAAGACGTTGTCGCAAAATTTAAAAATAAAATCAAATTAGTTATCAAAATAATGACAGTTTACCTTTATTGAGCACATACTGTGTGTTAGACACGAAGAATAATCTCTCGTTTTTTTTTTTTTTCACACCAGGAGGCTAAATTTAGAGTAAGGAGATGAGCTCGGTGCCTCATAGTACCAGTACTATCCTGAAGTTCTGACCACATTGTGAAGAGAACACTTGCTGCTAACATGGATTCCAGAATCATAGGGCTCAATCTACCACTTCCTAATTATAGTTTTATACAAATTAATTAAGCAATGGATCTTCTAGGTTCTAGGACGTACCTTAAGTTTCTCATTGTAAAATCTGGGAGAATAATACTGCCTCATATGATTGTTGAGCCTATGAATAGCTTATATCAAGTAAGCACAGTAGTTCAATTGCTTTGAACAGTATTAGACACATTGAGAAATGTCTTTAAAGGTGAAAAAACATCACAAGAAGAATACCATTTTTATGGACATCTATACAAATGGAAAACACAACGTTAGGAAAGATCTCTCTATGTGGTCGCATCAATTCATCTATTCAGAGGAACGGCCTGGCCATACATACTGTCATGTCTTTCCTTTGAGCAGAAGAAAGTGCGAGTGGTGGGAAATTTGACTATTTGGGGGGTGGTATATTTCTCGTAGTCAACTAAATGTTTATCAAAAAAAAACCTAAGGAATGAATAAATAATAAAATTTCCTTTTTTTACATTTTCTCATAAATCCTTATTCGTGGAAGTACTGATGCTTACTACATTATTTAATTTTGAATTCTTAGGGAGAATTTTCAAATGCTAATTTTATTCTAATCATTTCATGCTAAATGATATTGCCATATGAAAAATCTCCAGTTTTGAAGATTAAACACATTTATATATTATATTCATAATATATATTATATTTCTATACTCTATATAGAAAATTACACACTGTAAAACTATGAAGCATATATAAATTTGTATATAGTTTGAAGATTATACACATTTACATATGCCAGGTATACATAATATGTATGCTCTACTTATTTACTATTTGTAATAAATTATGCCCTCTAAAACTATAAAGCATATATATAACTTAATATATAGTTCCATAATATATGTCTTTATAGCATACTTACTTATATGTAATATATAGAAATCTATATATAATTATAAAATTTTATGTCTCTATCTCCCTCTATCTTCTCCATCCACGGACAAAAACTTCCACTTAATTTTAAAGCTTACACCAAAATGTTTGAGGGTTCTTTATACATATGTTAATTTTGGCAGAAATAAATGAAAAGTCTTCCATCTAGATAATGTGGCCAGCTTATTAATAGTAGATGTCTATTCTAGAATAATCCTACCAACTCACAGATTCAATACTGAAATGTGTGCTTGATATCAAACATTGAATAAGCATCAATAAAAGGTGATTTTTAAGTTTGTTCATCTCAGTTTGTTAAAAACATATTTGTCCTGTGATATAAAAAGTAAAACACAATTGTAAGCTATATACTTCCTTTTAAGCTATATACTTCCTTTTCTCATATTTTTTGGGACCTTCTGGATGAGGAAGTCTTTTTTTTTAGTATTAGTTTGGATTGATTAAATATATATTCAGGCACGGTGATGGGCACCTGTAATCTAGGCAGCGTTTAGAAGCCTGAGGGAAGAAGACAGTTTTAGACCAGCCTGGGCTACTTAGCAGGCTTGTGTTCACAGAAAAATTTAAAAAATAAAATAAAATAAAAGCAAGTCAAAGGAAATCATCAAACCAAAACAAAGAGCAATATCTATACACAAAGAAACAACAACAATGACAAAACAAGTGTGGTAGACTCCTTGTCAAGTTTGTAGTAATTTTATTTAGTTTTCTAAGATAATTATACATATAAAGTCATAGCTGGTGCTGCAATCATCTCAAAATTAGCTCTAAATTGATTTTATTTGTATGATCACGATGTACTTCTTTCAAAATGGACAAATATGTTGTTAGTTACTGTGATTGCTGGGTAGAGTTACAAACCTGCAGTGGTAAAGAGTGTAGATTTTACAGAGCACTCTCCTAATTCATTCAGCCTCAGACTCACCCTATGAGGCATTTTAATTATTCTCCTATGATACCTGAAGGAACTCAACTTGCATCTTGAAAAGTAATTTGTTTCTACATATAAAAATGTAGTTATAAGAGTAAAAAATATAAATAAAAACATGTCACATGATATATTTTAAGTATACACAGATAAAGTATGATTTTTTAAAATCATAATCATCTATTCCACATGAATTTACATCGCTTATATTGGGGGGTGGTGTGGAAAAAAGTACAGAGAGTTTTTGAAAGCAAAGAAGATAGGAAAGCTGAGCACAGCTCTGGTAATATAAAGACTTTTTTTATTTTAAAGGGGGTTTATTTCCTTCTGGCAAAGACCACAGGGTTTCTCTCTAAAATCCTGCTCCTAGTTTTCTGAGCCATGTGATGTGTAGGTAATTTGTTATTTGCTTTGTGATGCGTAGTCAATTGAAGCATGGAGTTCTAGGAGAGAAGGCTTCCTTGCAAGGCTGAGCTATTAGTGACACTTCTACCAAGGCAGATATTATCTACTCTCCCAATTAGCATTTTCCAGGACAGTCATTCGCTATGGTTACCTAACATGATATTTAAAAATGTCACGAGTTAGAATAACCATACCAAATAAAAAGTTAATATTAGGAAAAGCTTTATGTAAAGAAAAAAATATTAAAACTTAATTTTGAAATTGGCTCCATTGAAGTACATTAATTGGAAGGTATGCAAACCCAAGTATTTAGTTACTTATAATATTTTTGCTATCAGGTCAAATTCTGAATCTTTTCAATTTTCCTTTTCCCTCTACTAAGTGCAAAATCTAGGAAAGATAAACTTGGGTAAGAATGTGCATGGCATTACTTATTTATATGTAAAACCTTTATTCTATTTTGTTATTTTAGATTAAATCCCCTTTCAATTCTGTTCTCTCAGGGAAGCATTAACAGTTTGAGCTCAGCGTGAAAACCATCAAACACTTGAGCTGAAATTTAGATTGGGCAATTTTGCCTGGTGATGTAGAAAAGGACATGTGGAATGGCAAGGAACAGAATGGCTTATGGAAAGGCAGATGTTTTAATAATGTGTCATCTAGAGCGAGCTTCAGATATCTAAATTTAAATCTCTTGATATGTTTAAAGAAAGTATGTTGAAGAGAAATAAGGCTTTTCTTTCACTGTGAGAATTAAGTGAATGCGAAGGATTGAAAATTGCCAGTGTATGTTCATAAACAAAGGTTAAAATCTGAAGTGGTTATAACCTGAAATTTAGAATATGACAGGACAGTGTGGCCAGGACTTCAGCTGTGATCTTTGCCATTGGCCAACATGGCACAAGGCACCTTGCTATAGAAGGTTTAGGGGGAAGCTGTCTGATGTCCTGTGCAGCAAAGCTAGGCAGAGAAACTGTAAAAGCAGCCCTGAGTCCACTTGAAATATGACATTTTAATGAAACACTGCACTAATGTACATCTTGAAGTTATTATTTTTATAGCTTTTTCAAAATGAAATAGCAAGGTTATTATAATACCGTATGATAATGTTACATTAAAATAAACTCCAAGATTGCAGCACATTTGCATTTTATGAACTGACTTTCACCAGCAAATCTATAATTGTTACTTTTCAAAGAGAATGGTTACATATAAAGTACAAGTCATCTCCAAGAAGGCTCATTTATAAACTCTACCCCCTTAAGAATAATTGAAATATTTGCTACTAGTATTTAATTGATATGTTATAATTTTTATAGAATGTTTAGCAATAACTTTTAATACGATCCAACCTTTTTCTCATGTACACAAGCAAACTACAAATATTTATCCATCATTAATGATTTAAATAGTCTGTCCTATTTTGCTCTGAAGGGCATTTATAAATCTCTTAATGACCTAAAGAACATACAGCATCAAAATTGTGAACCCCTTCTTTTTGTAATGAATCTATTCACTGAGTTGCTCTGTCCCTGGAAGTATTCAAGATTCAAGAGGAGGAAATATTCAAAAGGAGCTTTGGACCCTTCATCAGTGACAGTAACTCATACCTAGCTGCTCTGATACTTTCCAATTAGTTGGTTCTGAATTTTTCATTGTGATCTTAGGTAAATTACCTAACCTCTGTGAACCACAAATGTTTTGCTGGCAGCAATTTTATGAGTGAAAACTCCATGTCTTGGTAAAAATATTTTACATACATAACATAATATTTTGTAAAAAAAATGCTCCAGTTAAGAAGGAATGTCAGATCTTATTGTGGGTGACCTTAAATATTTAATAATGAGAAAACTCAATTAGATAGCTAAATTTTGTGTTTGTACACATATGTGCTTTCAAATATTACATCGAAGTATTTAGAGAAATTTGATGTAATTTAGCCTTGATTTGTCATGAACTTTGTGCTTCAGAATCGACATGAGAAACAGATCTTGTATGATATGAGTAAGTCAATGGGAAAAGGGAAAATAAAAAAAAATGAATGGAAATATGAACACTCTACCTAAAATGAATTTCAAAAGATAACTTACTCAAGTCCCCTAACTTCACATTTTCCCTATCTCTAATTCTTCTTTTAATTGTTTAAATGACTTTAAATTTTTATTTTTCATTTTAATTTCTTTAAGATAGTATCCCACCAGGTGACTCAGTCTCACCTTGAACTTGTAATACTTTTACCTCTGAATCTTGCATGCTGGGATTATAGACATGTGCCACCAAGCCTGGCCTTCATCTTTACTTCTTATATGAACTAACAGGATTATAGAAAGTTTTCAGAATTTGTTAAGAGCCACAGAACTAGCCAGCTGTTAAAGGAACAATGTAACTGACACAGAATAGAAACTTGATATATTTTCTTTGAAATGGCTAAATGGATGGATAGATGGATATGCAAACTAATTAGATTTTGCTGTCTTCTCTTGAGCAAATCATATAACCTTGGTGAACCACATTTTTCTTCTTGGTAAAATAATACAGCAAATAATATGGGGACTTCTATAGTTTCTTAAATCAGGATAAAGATCCAGGTGGGTGTGAGGAGAGGCAGGTATGTTTCTAGAAGGTGCTGCATATATCGGAGCTCATAAGATTATTGTACTTCTTTTGTGGAGATGAGCACAAACTTTCAGCTACAGATTATCTTTCTGTGAATGCTTCCCAGAAACAAAAGACTTCTCTGTTAGATTTTTTTTTCTCTTTTTTAGTCACATGAACAGAAAAGGTATTTTCTAAGCTTCAGAAACTTTTAGTGTGGCCATCACCAACTCATTCAAACAGTATTTATGGGTGCATTCTTTAAGAAAGGGTAACAAATAGTTCTCTGAAATAGGCTGTGCATTCTTTTAAGCTTAGCACATAATTCTCTTCCCCCTCTTGAATGGGATATATAATTTAAGGTTATTGCATGCTGTGTAGGGCAAAGTAAATCTATTTCCCCCCACCCCTCACCCAGCACCACAGTAACCAGAGAACCCCCAAAGCCAGCTACTACATTTCTGCCAGATGTTAATGTCAGGGCCAGAACTACTGAATGAGTAGATTTATCACAAACTAAAAATATTCAGTCACAGTATGATAGTATTATCTGTTAGTAAGTCAGTAGAAGGAACAGCATACAATGAAGTCCCAATAACCATCTATTAAAAGTGGCTGGTGCAAACAAACTCAAGAACCAGCTCCTGCTGCACTCTGAGGCGGCTTGAATAACATCTATCCCACTCACATAGCATTTCAATTTTAATATTCATTGTGCTAGGGTTGCCTATATTATCAATTTCAAAAAAAACCTAAAAAGTCTTATCTTTAACTTTCATTCCAAGGCTTCAAAAGAGCTTTGAATTTGCATCTTACTCTAGGGAAGAGGCAGCTTAAAAACATTTCTGCCCAGCTTGCTCCAGTAATTTCTGAGGAAAATGCACCTACTGCTGTGACTATGACAGTTCTCAACCTTGGTGTTTTTACAGGATGTCTCTCCCCAGGGAATAGTCAGCAGCATTCTGACTTCCCTTCTGGAACCACAACACCTACTGTGTAATCAGTTCCTCTACTGCAAGCTAAGACCTGGGCAAGATGAACCCAGTGTCCCTTGTTAGAGCCAAGGAAAAGAACATTAAGCATTGGTGGTAGCACCATATTCTGTGATCACCTCCTACTTTCAGTTTGAAGGATGATTCACCAATACCTACACAGGCTCACTTGTTAAAACCAGTCAGTGCTTTGTGAGTGTTAGAAAGCTTTAACTAAGGGAATCTTCATCATAGCTATCACATATTTTCTCCCAATTACTTCTATGGAGTCAGGAGCCAAATTCATTTTGTAATGATTATCTGACTCAGGGAGAGCCGATTTTCTATAACTCTAGGCTGAAGCCACTGACAAGGGCACAAAAAGGATTATTTTTTCAGCAGTTTTCAGCCCAGCTAAATCAGCAGATAATGGCATCTATGATGCAGAGTGATTCTGACCTGAAGCCCCTCTCATTGTTAATGTGTCTCACATCTCGGATATGCCACAAAGGCAAAAATATGTTATAGACATCTCTACTGTCTCTAGAGTGCAAAGAGACAGGCTCAGAAATTCCTGATTTTGATGTTTTCAGCCAATTATGAAACAGCAATTACTCAATAAATCTCCAAGAACTTCATTCTTGTCTCACAGAATTTTCACGTAGAAGAAAACTAGCAAGTACACAGAGAGACAGTGAATTTATTTGCATGACTTTGTTATGTCAGGCCCTAACAGTCTATTGGACCCCAAATAGAAAAAGACACAAAACAGAAATGAATCTCTAGGAAAAAAAAATAAAGTTAAGATTCACTGACATTTGAGATTATTCTAGGATGAGCATATACCTGTTTCAGGGCAAAGAGTCCCAAGAGGAGGTCAAGATTTGGCCTATATACAGATTATATTTAAAAAATAAAAAGATTATTTCCTCAAAAATAGACCTGAGGTAGAGATGTATCTTTTCCTGTCTTTTTTATTGTTACTTGTTTTCACATTGTTAAAGTACAAACATTTATTCATAAAATGTTTTTCAAACTCATGGAGTCCAGAGGCTATTTAGGCTAAATATGTACTTGGAAGATGTGGGATTAAACAGAGAATCAAAATAACCTGAATTTTAAAAATATATACACTTTCATAATGAACTCCTGCATGTATATACATGCATGTGGAAGCCAGTAGACAACTACAGGTGTCATCTTCATGAAGGCTATCTGCTTTCTTTGAGACAGGGCCTCTAATTTGTGGGGAATACCAATTAGTCTACACTGACTGCTCAGTGAGACCCAGGGATTCTCCACGTGCCTCCACCTCCCCAGTTCTGGGATGGCAAATTTGAGCAAATTTGTCACTTTCTATTACCTGAATTCTGAGGACCAAATTCACCTCCTTATGCTGGAAAGGCAGGCACTTTCGCCTCTTCAGGGACAACCTGTAACTTGAACTCTCTCTGCATTGTTTGCTTTGTGTAATGGATTTCCATGTAAGGAAGTAAAGTTGAAAATATAATAAGACCCATGAATATCTGAAGTCTGGCACAGACTCCCATTCACCATGCATATCAAATGATGGCACAAAATTATTTACATTATATAAATAACTGTTATTTCTTGGGATTATTTTCTGGTTTTATATTGTATATTTATTGGGTGGAGAAATGTATTTACATGATATATTTTAAAATTTTAATTCATTACCCCCTTTTCCGTTGAGGAAGGAGGTTTAAATAGGAAACATGATAGGAGTTTAGGGCAGAGGAGGCGATAATAAAAGTATTAACACTAAGGATGTTCACATGAAAAAGTTGACTTAGAGTTCCCCTACACAGGGGAAATGGCTCTACCCCAAAACCATAGGTTGCCAAGTGGAAATCCCTATGTAAAATTTGGGGTCCACTCCCTCCATGTGTAAGTCAGAGAGTCCAAAACAAAAAAGGACACTGTCATTGCTCTTGGTTGCATAACAGAATTTGATGGTAGGGTCCTATTGCTGAAGACAGCACACACACATTGTCATGGAACATGGATAAATCAAGTTGGTACTGACCAGGAAGCTTCATTTGTGCAGGGTAGCACTCATAGTACTGGGAGATGCTAAGCAGACTGCCAGGGGGGAAAAGTCACCAATAATTTTATTCACCTGAGAACCCTGTGAACTGTAATAATGAACCACAGGGTAATATATGCCCTTGTATGCAATAATGGCATGAATCTTACAATAACCAACCACTTTCTGATGGAATTTAAGGCTTGTAGCAGGAGGAAGCAACTACCTGGTACTATAAATCTGGTCAGGTACTCACATTTGGGAGTTAACTGACCCTAGGGCTGAAGTTACTACTATTATTCTATAAATGGACATAGGATCAAATTGCCCTCTAAATTTATATCTCTATACTAATAGATTAGTGCAGCTCTCAGACGTTATCACTGCTTGCCCGGAAACTCACAACCGGTCAAAGCACAGAGTATGTAAGTAGAGTGTTCATCAAAAAATGAAACATTTACATCACCTTCCCCCAAGGCTCAGGAATAATGATGGAAAAAAAGATTACAAGATCCAGAGGTCAGGAAAGACTAGAGTGAAATAGTGTCTTCTGGCCATGAGAAGATTACTGTATTCATGAATTCACAGCAGCGGTGGACCTTTGCACAAGAACTGTACAACATAATGTCAGTCAACATTCTATCACGGCACGGGGTAAGGTCTCACAATTCCAGACCTCTAACTAAGGTGCTTAGACAGGTTGTTGATGGCTTCTGGGTGAAGGAGAATCAGTTTTCTTTAAGGGTATAGTCCCTTGTAGGACAATCAAACTATATTGATTTAATTGAACCCATAAATACCCTTGTCCACTCTTTCTATGTGGTTCCTTTCCATTTCCACTCTCCTGTAATTACATCAGGATATTTGCTCACATCTAAACATTTAAAAATAACTTCAATTCATTAGAATATTGTATAGTAATTTTCATTTATATATATATATATATATGTGTGTGTATATATATATGTGTGTGTCTAAAATGGCATGTTTACAATTGTGTTAATGGCTAAATGATTAGGAAGGTATATTGAAAATAATCAGTCTGTAAGCATGTCTGTTTCTCAGAGAATCTTACACATGTATATCCAAAATTCTATTCAAGAAGGATGTCTTGGGCCCACAACATGCCTTAGAGGGCAAAGGTGCTTGCCGTGAAGTTTAAGGACCAGAGCTTAATACTTGTCTATACATAATGGAAAGAGAGAACCAACTTTTGAAATTTTTCCTCTGACCTTCACACATGCACTCTGTAAAAATAAAATTTTAAAAATAAGAATAATAGCTTTCTGATAATTTTAGAAATAATAATGACAGCATTCTAATACTTTAAAGAATAAGAATAATGCCTTTCTAATTCAAGTTACTTCAACTTGATGTGTGGCTGCGGTAAACTTTGTCCTTAAAATTTTGTTTGGATATTTGAGTTTGTTTAGCATATTGATAAATTTTCATCAGTTTGTATTTTTAAATGCATTGCATTAAACTATTGTGTTTTTTTTTCTGATTACTGAATTAATGACACCTTTCCCTTTCATTTTCTACGTGAATCAATAGCTTAAATTATAATAGTAAAACAAATACCTGGATTGGTTTAATCCAAAATTTTGTTATTATGATGACATTTGTGCATTCAATCATCTGATTTCCATGCGAAGTCATAACAGTTGATATTTTACTTTTTTTTTTCTGCAAGGAAACTGAGACACAAAGATATATAGAACTTCCAAGAATAGATAAGAATAGTAGGTGGAACTGCCCAGATCCAACCAAGAAAGGCATATTCCTGCATTTGTGATCTTGACTCCTGTGCTTCATTATTACCCCAGTCAAGAGTAAACATAAAAGAACCCCCTACCCCAATAACTCAGTAAATATCCTTGCACTTTCACTCTATCTAGAGGAAGCCTCCCCTTTCTCCCAGATTTAGAAGCCCATGAAAGATACTGCCTTGCAAGAGTCTGCTCTGGCCACTTCCAAAGAGATGTCTAACACGGGAGGGCCCCTTGGGGCTCCTGGTCCTGCTCTCTAGTTTCTGTTGATTCAATCCATGTTGAAATCAAGAGAACCTTCTTTCTTCCGTAGTGCTTCATACTTTGCAAACTCTTAGGTTCCTAAGTCCTCCAGTTACTTGTTAGAGGGGCTTCCCACTTACCTCATCATACTAGGCCCCTATTACAACCCCTTTCCTGCCCATTTCCTCCCATATCACTCAAATTCTTTTTAAAACTTCTCCTATAAATGCATGACCAAGAAAACAAACCAATCCTCATGTATATGAAGTTTGGGGGTAGATGCATGTGGAAATGTAGGGAGACCTTATCAGAGCTAAGAACATGATTCCCTACAATATAGCCCATTGGAAATTGTGACAACTTCAGGAGTTGGAAGTCAAGCTGTGAATCCCCTATCTTTCTTGTGAATACTCATAACAAGTAGCCTGCTTCTCATGGTTTGAATGTGAAATGTTCCCCCAAAAGCTCCTGAGCTGATTTGGTGGCACAGTCTGGGAACACTGTAGAAACTTTAGAGATGAAGCTTCTTTGGAAGAGGTAAATCATGGAGAGCCTTGTATTTTAACCCTGCCTTACTTCTTACCCTCTGCTTCCTGACTGTAGGTGCAATGTGACCTGCTACCTCACCTTCCCTCCATCATCAAGATATTGCTTATTGAGCTATGCATCAAAATGAAACCTTCTTTAAGATAATTTATTCAGGTATTTTAGCCACAGCAAGAAGAAAATTTACTAAATATAGTGTCCTATCCAAAGGGATGTAAGCCAGTCAGGAAAGCCAGGAAGTACCTGAACCCACAGAATTTGCTAAGTAAGTAGTCTCTAGTTTGTTTTCGTTATATTAGAATCTTTCATTTTCCAATCACACTTTATATGAATGTCAATGAAAGTATAGTTCCCTTGAGTCGTTGATTCTTTGTTTCTGAAACTCTCAGGCCACAGAATCTTTACTTCAGTAACTTGGTATGTTCTCATTTCTTGATTGGTAAATCTTGCAAGTGACTTGTCAGAAAGAAGATAGAACTGTATGCTGGAATGGAAAACATTCAGCTCTCTGCTCCTGTGGCATGTTCTGAGACAATCATATTTAATAGAGTGATCAGTGTGTTGCATACTTAATCAGACAATAAAAAATTAATGTAAGATATGATATTTTGTACTGTATACGTGTATAGAAATTATACTGAGATTCCAATTAAGTTGCAGTTTGAACATATAAGAGTATAAGGTTTAGAGTTTGGAGAGATGGTAAGCATATATATATATATATGCTCTTAATATATATATATAAATAAATAAATAAATAAATATACATATATAGATAGATAAAAGAAGAAGAAAATGGTGAGTCTGGCTACAAGTTATGAGGTTGTAGTTCAGTTTTTTGATGTTCAAATATAAACTAGATAATGTTGTCCTAGGATATCAGAAAAAATAACATTATATCACAAGTTCAAATTGATGATAAAACTAAGGCAAACCAATAGAAAAACGTATGTAATATACTTGAATATAAGGAAGACATTTGAATAAAATTCTGTAACTTGCTCTATCTAATACGGACCAACCATTATCGGCTTTATAAAAATGATGCTTATGCATGTTCCAAAAAATCATCTTGATAGCAAGTTGCTATCTTAGTTTTATAAACTATTGCAGCATAAGAAAGCAAAAGAAATATTTATGTAGGAGAAACAAATGGGTTCATTTGAATCAAGAGGTTAGTAAATGTAGTAACTTTCCAAGAGCTGCATTTGTAAGGAAAGCTGAAGATTCACTGGGAAAGCGTGTTAAATCAGCGAAGGCAAAGGCAAATGGTGGGAAATATAAAACACCATGAAAAGTGGAAATTTAGGCTGAAGTGATAGAAAAGATACGCTTCCCCATCAGGGAGCTGGCAGAAGCACAGAGTGAGAACAAGATCTAATGCTTCATTTGTCTGCTATGGAGCCCGGGCACCAGGCGCTGGCAATGGAGAACTCCAGTTCCGGTGTCATCCCACACAAACGCAGTTGCTGAAGCTAGCTAGGGAACTGCAAACACAGAAGCTGGAGAGAACACTCTGGAGATGGTGGCCAAACATGTGAGATTAGCTGTGCTTTAGTTGACTAGAGGTCCTATCTAGGGAGGATGTGTATAGAAATAGACGCCGTTTTGTGTTTGTGTCTTATTGTTTAAAATAAAATGCACAAGATGCATCTTTGCAAAACATAAGATGCAAGGATGACAATGAAGAGGGGAAAGGGAGACCCTTGAGCTAAGGGATGCTGTTGTTCACAAGTGTCTCCAGTTATGCACAGGGTTGGGACAATATTGTGGAAGTTGATCAAAAGGGTGAATGAAAGATTTCATGTTGTCTAATTTGGAAAAAAAAATCCTTAAGAAATGTAATGTAGAATTGATCCATTTCCCTACTTTTTGCTTCATATATCTATTTTTATTTAATGTGTATTTAATGCCTGAATGTAAGTGCTCTCATGCGTGCAATGTTCAGAGGCCAGAAGAAGGCATTAAATCCCTTGGAACTGGAGTTAGGGATGGTCCTTAGTCACCATATGGGTGCTGGGAACTGAAACCCTGTCCACTGCAAGAGCAGCCAGGGTTATTTACCCCTGAGCCATCTCTCCAGCCCTTAATCTTATTTCCTGAAGAAGATGATTAAAGTACTATAAATAAGCTATTGTTATCATTTAAAAACACAACTATCACTAGCAAGTTTTGTGTTTCTTTAATCACTTGTTTCTGAATGCCAGTGAGCAACCAGCCTTGGCTTTCTTCTATACTGTTCTGTTGCTTTGGAGTCTTAATTTCCCATTCCCTTCTGAGACCATATTTCTGCTCATTTCACATTCTCTCACTTATTTACAGATAATGTTTTGTATGTCTTTTAACTTGTCATTTTTCTAACCTCTTTAATTATTTGTTATATTCTACTAACTTTTTGATTTACTACAATGCAGTGATTACTATTCTAGCTGTGATAGTTTGAATGAGGTAGAGACACAAGCTGATGTTACCTCATACTCACATAAAATTAAATAAATTAGGAGTTTTTACATTAGTTTGATGGAAAATGGGGAAGGGTGCTCAGAGCATTATACATAAAGTGACAAATAAAATTAAATACAGGTAAAAGATCACCTATTCTTTTCTTAAAATAAAATAGCAACAATAAAATATTTTGAGAAAACTATTGAAGACAACTAATATATGAATGACAGATATTTTGAAATAATAGAATAAAAATATAAAATATATTGTGTTAATATTACATATTCTTTGTAAATTTTACTGATGTAAATTTGAGAAGAATACTTTCCTTCAACCTGTGAATGTTTAGGGTCAGAATTTCATATTTTAAGCAATTATTTCCTAAATATCAATATTGAAATATATAATAGCATGTTCTATTTCTATTACGAAATTATGCATACCAAATGCATAAACTAGATAATTATAGAGGACTTGTTCTTCTAATATAGAAGAAGCTGAGTGATTTAAAATAGTCTAAATAGTTATTATCACTTTACTGTGAAGGTTCTTTCGTCTACCACACTAAGAACTTCTTGAATTATAATAATGGATTGCAAAGGAATAAATTGCATAAACACAGTCAGTTGCTGAAAAGTGTAGGTGGCTCTCACAGCATGATGAGATCACACTGCCATACAGGGTTTCTTTACAGCAACATTGAAATTAAGTTCCATGCAACTCAATTCTTCCACACGAACATGGTCCACCCACATGTTTAAGTGGATGTCAAGAATTTCAAGTGATTGCTTGGAACAAACTGGCATTGTAGGTTGCATCTGATTCATCAACTGGGGATAAAATGTAGAATCTTCTGAGGAGTTTAAATAAGGCCATTTAGAAGGGAACATATGAGTAATTACCCGGGAAAATGCTAGAGATACTATGTTACAGCAGGCAGAACCTCGCCTTTGGCCATGTCCTTCCTTCTGTGTTGACATATACGGTTGGGAGACATGGCAGGGAGTTGTCCTCTTACCTGAGAGTCTGACTTTTTGGTGTTTGACATAAGCACTAAGTTAAAGTGGTGGAGGAAGTGGCTTTTCAGGAATATCCTGCTGCTTTTCTTCCATCACTATATCCTGTTGACATTTAAAATATTTTTCAAATATTTGCCTGTAAAACCTTGCTTTTAAAAATATAAGCTCTATGAATCAAGAACTCTTTTGGAAAAATAAAATTGCATCTGTTTCTGTATTTCTATCTATTTTCATAATTTAAAAAATATTTACTTCTTTTAGTTTAGCTTAATCTGACTTTATCTTTTCAACATGATACTACATTTTTAGAGGAAAGAATATTAAGGAAAGTAATGAAAAGATAGTTTCTAAGAAGTAGTTATCTTAATTTTTGAGCAATATTAGGCACAAAATGCTTAGGAAATCACTGTATAGGGTAAATTATTCTAGCACATATCAATTTTTAAAAGTATAATTAAATGAAAAATACCAAACCGATATTATGCTAACTTTAATTTCAGCTTTAATTCTGGTAAGTTTTTCATTGAATTTGTGTGTATTTTATGCATAATACCTTAATCAATCTTAATCGTCTTTATACCCTCTACCCCACTGGCACGCCCCCACAGCTCCCCCACTGGAATTCATATATTCTGTCATTTGTGTTAAGGTCTACCCATTTTAATTTTTAATATGATGAAAAAGGTGAGAATTGATATTTTTAAACAAGTACATATGTAAATTTTTCATTTCTTTTACAAAATATGACTTTAAGAAAAGAATTGGTTTCCATGATGCACACCATATAAAACTTAGCCCAAAGTGAATCATAATCCTAAATTTGAGAGTCAAAACTATAAAATTCTTAGAAGAAAACACCTAAAAAATGCTTGGGTTTGGATTAGAGATTCTTTTTTATATTACTGTATTTTGTTTCGTTACTATTTTTTTCCAGTGTTGGAAATTGAACCCAGGGCAATGTTCCTACTGGGCAGGCAGTATTGATTGAATCACAGCTCCAGCTTGACTTTGAGTTACAAAGTGTATCTTATAAATGACTCCAGAAGTACAACTAATAAGTAGAGATTAATTAGTTAATGCAAATGTGTTAAATATGAGCCTGGACAGACAGTTTAGTGGTTAAGAGTTCTTACTGCTCTTCTAGAGGAGCTGAGTTCAGTTCCCAGCAAACCACATGGCAGCTCCCAATTCCTTATAACTCAAGTTCTGTGGAATCCATGCCCACTCTGGCTTCTCTGGGCTCCTACTTGCATGTGTACACATAAGTTCACACAGGCACATGATACATAAAATAACAAATGAATATATAAATCTTTAATAAAAGATGTTAATCAAAAATAGAAATTAGACTTATAACACAAATCAAAAAAACCCAACAGTGCTTCAAAATGGTAAGTAAAGATTTTCTATAGAGCCCAGAGGTGCTTTTCTAGACATATCGCTAAGAGAAATGGGAGCATGTATTCATGCAAAAACTGTCTATAGAAGTGAAGGAAACTTACTTATACTAGCATTATTCGCTATAGGTAAAATGTTGAAACAACTCAAATGTTCAACAGCTTAAAAATAGGTAAAAATTTACAGTACTCATACAATTGAATATTTATTAACAATAAAGAGCAATGAAGTACTGATACCTTGTTTAACATGGATGAATTGATGTTACGCCCAGTCAAGGAAACCAGTCAGGAGCACTGCCATGTTTCTGATAATGATTCTATTGATTAGTATGTATAGAATTTGAAAATTCATGGGCAAATAAAGGGAATTTGGAGCAGCCAGGGAATGAGGGTGTGGAGTGTGAAGAGTCACAACTGTAAAGTACAGAGTTCAGGGGATGAGCTATAATAATATCTTAAAAGTAGATGAATATGATTATACTACTAGTGTGCATATAAAAGCTATGAACTGGCACACTTTAAATTGTTTATGGCATATTAGTCATAACTCAATAAAGTTGTTAGATTAAAACATGCCTTTGGCAATATAACTATCAAGAAACCTCTTTTATTATTTTCATATTTTATTAAGCAGATATTTGTTGGATAGTTATTCCTAAGTGCAAGTCCAAAAGAATAGAAGCATAGGGATTTTCAGTTAAAGAGAGAATAGATCAGTTAATGAGGAGGGGTCAGTTGGGTTGTATGAAAGCTTAACATAGGCAAAGAATGATGAGCTAGTAAATGAAATGTTAATAGAACAGAATATGCATAAATTGTGATAAAAGAAGTAGAAATCTATATAATATAACAGAATGGGGATGATAACAGGGAGCCTGGCAAGAACATCGAGTGGTTAACCAAAGTTCACACTGGGGAAGATGTATTTGACATATTTGTGAATGTTACTACAATATATTCATATAAAGGTTCAGTGGAAGAAGAAATTTTAGGAAGAAAAAATAGTGTAGAGAAAGAGTCAGTTGCATAGAGAAGTAAGTTTGTAAAACTGGATTCCTTCAACTTTGATTGGTTGTACAGTTCTTGTAGAGAAGATTCTAATTATGAAAATGAAGTAAGTTCATGTTATTGGCAATCTGGAAAACCATGATGAGATGCAAAGGCTTAATATGTAGACAAGGCAGAACAATCCATCTGTTTGTTGTAGAGTAGTATTTGATATATTCAGTGGAATGCAGGTGATTTGATGTCTATGGGCCATGGGGATGAACATATATCAATGGCCTACCTTCGTGTGCAACATTATATGACAATGCTGTAAAGCAAATCAGCACACAGCATGTGGGGGAAAATAAATACCATAATTGATGAAATCTGTATGAATAGAGAAACATGCAAAGAGAACTTGTATCAGCAGGAAGAAAAAGTAGGTCAATAGCAGTTTCCAAGTAGGAAAAGAAAAACGGAGATAAAGAATCAAAATTATCTATTTCTAGGAATAATTTTATAACATGGACCAGAAATACTATGCTGGCTTAACAGACAAAACAGTAAACAGACATACTAGTGAAGAGTTTTCAAACAGTGGATGCACAAGAAGTATAGGGCCCTCATCTCTGAGAGAGGGAAATAATGCTGAAGTTTCTCATTGGCTCACTTTCTTGCCTACAAGCAGCATCCAATCACAAAAGAGATCATCCATCTTGCTGAATACAGGAGGTGGAGAAATGAGGTCCCAGAGACCCAAGTAGCTGTAACACATGGGAGAAAGTTAGAGATGACTCAGGAAGTCTACTGATGAATCCCAGTCATTTGAGTATTTAATTTGTATATTCAGAAAAAGAAGAAATTACCCAAATCCACTACAAAACAGCTGTACTAGCACTGACCAGTCCAGGAAATCACACAACTCAACAGAATGTATGCCCCCAACAACTAGACTGGAAAGATATTAAAGCAAACCAAGTGTTTCTTAAGTCTGAAATGGGGCATCATTTTAAATTAGCCTTAGAGTAAGGCTGCCCTGTCCTCCCTATCTCACAAAACTTAAACACAAATATAGAAGGTTTGGATTAATTACAAGCAGCTTAGCTGTATGTGAGAATGAATTTTAACACTTTTATTGTTGTTAGTAGCCTGGAGTAAGTTAAAGGTGAAATTTATAATGAAAAAAATGCATTAAAAATGAAGGATTACTGTTACAGAAGTAATACAGTTTACATGAAATACTAGAAATGCTCATGTAATCCAAATTAAGACAAGAAAAAGGTAAAAGAAAACAAAGAACATTTTAGCAAATGGAAAAAGTGGGGAAATTTTTCAACCAAAATAGTCAATAATTGCATTAATGTCATTTTTCCAAACTAGAGACAAGTAAATAAAAAACACAGATTGAAATGAATGCCATTTAAAAAAACAAGATGCAAAGTGTCTAAAACATGCCATCAATTGCATGATACTAACAACACAGGACTAGATATCATCAGATCAACAGTGTAAGGATCAGCCTTGTCTCTCAGTACTGTAACCATGCAAGCTATTCACTCTCCATCTGTGCTCACACGTTCACTGGAATTTCACAGTGAAACAGGAATTAAAATGTCCTTTATTCATAGATTGCAAGAATAAGCAAGGATCTATGATAACTATACAGCAACTCATAGAACTAAGTGATGTTTTTACTCCATACAATATGAATATAAATATACAAATATGAATTGCACTTCACATGCAGAAAAAAACAGCTGGAAAGTGAAATTATAACCTAGTACAATCAAAATAACCTCACATTTCATAACAAAATGAAGGAAATAATTGAAAGGGAAAGACTTTTATATGAAAATTGATGAATATTGGTAAATGCAGTGAAGGTATATAAAGAATAAGATACAATGTTAAGGAGACCCAATATTTTTAAGGCATTAATTCTGCCCATATTGATTCTAGTTATTACAATAAAAATTTGAACAGACCTTGGAGTAAAAACACACATTTTTTATTCCCAGAAAGTGGGGAGGATCAGACGACTTGGAGGGAAGATAGAGAAATGATATAAGTTCAGTACTCATGTATGAAGTATGAAAATAATACAAAAAAAATAACAAAAATGAGTTTTCTTTCACATTTTGAAGTTCAAAAATGTGCATTCTACATTTTACATGAAAACATAAGGAGACAAAATTACTTTCAACATAATTGCAAAATGGGGGTCCGTAGCATTTTATTTCAAGCTACTGTAATTAAGACAATGTATGATATTAACATCGATATAAAAGCCAGTAGAATAGAACTGCCTACAAACGTACATAGTTTTAAATTTTAAATGATTTATTTTTATTGTATGTATATGAGTGTTTTGCCTGCATGTATGTATGTATGTATGTATATATGTATGTATGTATATGTACCACATGAGCAGCTTGTGCCTACTGAGGTCAGATTAGAGTGTTAGATCCCCAGAACCTGACATTATTGGTGGTTTTTCAGATGTCTTGTGGGTACTGGGAATCAAAGCAAGATCCTCTGCAAGAGCAACCAATGCTCTTATGTTCTGAGAGTCACTTCAGTCTCAAATAGACAAATTCTTAGACAACTGAATTTTGCCAGTCATAGATAATTCAGTGAGGAAAGGATATGATATTTTTCTATATATTGAGGAACAATTGGATAGCTCTGTGTAAAAGAAGGGACTTTTCTCTTATGCCATTGTCTAAAAATGAACTTGAAATAAGTCAGAAATCTGATCAGAAAACCTAAAGGTATATAACTTCCTGAAGAAAATATTTATGGATCAGACAAATACTTATTTTATTTTATGTGAATGAATGTAAAGTTTGCATGCGTGTACATGCATTCATTCCTTGTACTGTGGAGGCGGGAGGACAGTGTCAGATCCCCTGGAACTGGAGTTACAGACATTTATTAGCCATGATGTGTGTGCTGGAAATCGAATCTGGGTCCTCTGCAAAAGCAGTCAGTGCTCTTAACTACCAAGCAATCTCTCCAGCCTCATTTTTTTTAAAAAAAGATACAAAAATCCCAGGTCATAAAAGTTAATAAACTGTTTAATCAAAATTTAAAATGTATGCACTTGGGAATGAGGATGTAGAACAGTGGTAGAGTGCTGGCCTAACACTTGTGAGGCCTTAGGTTCAATTCTCAGTTCTGTGCAATAAATAATTAAATTTTTATCCACTCCTACTGAAAGTAGCTTGAAATACATGAGACCCTGTCTGAAAACAAAACCAAACCTAAAATAAAACAAAACCTTGTGCACTTTGAAAGACATTGTTTAAAAAATGAAAAGTAAAGCTATTCAGTATGGAAAGTTATTTCTAAGATTTTGATCTGACAGAATATATACCCTAGAATACAGAATAATTTGATAATAAAGCACCAAAATTTGTGCTTTACCAATGGGCAAAATAGTTGAACAGTATTTTAAAAACAACATATTCTAATAAACAAAAGGATACCACATTACCTATACCTGTAAGGTATATTCAGATTCTGAAAACTACTAAGGTACCTACAGTCAGATCAATGCCAAGATTGAGTGGTCAGGGGGAAAGCTTAGTCCTGTAAAGATTCAGTCAAATAAAACTATAATAGAAATTTTAGAAAGCAATTTGATAGTTTAATAAAAGCAAAGGTGCACTTAACATCTGAATTTTAGAAGATTGCATAAGACAAAGAAATCACTCCTTGGTAGATATTTTCTCACGAGAAATAAAATGTATTTCTACATATACATTTGTACTCAAGCACCCACAGCATCTGCATTCAAGATAATAATACAGTGAATTAAAACCAAAAATGCCGATCCTTGATGGTGACTACATAAGTTTATAAAATATTGTCATTTAATGAAATACTCTTTAGGGGTACAAAGTCATGAAATCACATTCACAATAATTGAACACTTATAGTAAAGGTCCAATGATATCTGAGCAATTTCATTAGTTGGACTGCAGTGTTGAAGAAGAAGTGCAAAGAAACTGTCAAGTAGCCATCTTATAGTCCGTGACTATCTGAGTCATTGCCACGTGTCACTGGCTAAGTTATTTTATTTTTCCTTTTAAAGATTTATTTTCCTTTCCTGTTTCCTATACTATCCTTTTTATCTATGGGGGTGTAATTGTCTGAGTATGCAGACCTGTTTTCTTGGGTGCCTGCTCCCATGCATGCAAAGGCCAGAAAAAAAAGCACGTGTCCTCTCCATCACTCTGTCTTTTCCTTTTGAGACAGTGTCTCTCCCTCAAATATGGCTTGCATTTTCTGTGCTATCCCGGAAGTGAGCAAGCCTCCAGTCTCCACCTGCAACTCACAGAGCTAGGGTTACAGGAGGTTGCAGGGTCACTGGACTTGTTGCGTAGTTGTTGAGAACTGAACTCATATTCATGATTTATGATCCAGTGCTTCTAACAATTGCGTAACCTCGGAGTCATTCTATAACCCGCATATGTCTTTTTTCACATACAAGATTCCCTTTTTTATGTGATTATTTTTTTACTCTGATTTATTTACTCTTACATGTGTAGGTGTGCGTGCGCGCGTGTGTGTGTGTGTGTGTGTGTGCGCACACGTACCACAGTGTACAAATGAAGACAGGAAGACAATTTGCTAGAACTGGTTCTTTCCTTCTGTCATCTGGATGCCAGGGAAAGAACTTAGTTGTCTGGCGTGAGCCATTTCACCAGCACACACATAAGAATTATTTCATAATAATATATTATAGTTTTCATGATATCATTATAACAATGACCTATTTGGGTAGATATTGGGTGTAATGGGCAAATTATCAGCTAAGGAGTCTAGATATCAGAAAACAGAACAATTGACTTAAAAATAAACAATCTTGTTTAGAAATCATTTTAGGGTCATACTTCTGATTGACAAGTAGTGTTTTTAAATTTTTGTTTACTTTTATATTTTGTGTATGAGAGTTTTGCCTTCATGTATGTAAGTGCACCCATATCATGCAATGCCTTAGGGAGCCAGAAGTGGTCACTGGGACCCCAGGAACTGGAATTCAGGAGAACCAGTTGCTATGTGGGTGCTGGGAACCAAACTAGGATCCTCTGCAAGAGCAGCCCTTGCTTTTAACTGGTGAGGCATATCTCTAACTCAGAGCAGTAATATTTTAGTTTGTAAAACAGTGTAAGAAGAGCTATTTCAGATTCTTTGTGGAATACTTAGGAGAATGTATTATCTTGATTTCAAAGTAATTTTATATATGAAGGAAGAGAGTTTCAGATTAGAAGACTATTATTCCTTTGATAAACTAATGTTTGCTCTTCAATAGGATTTAGGATACTTTTCAACATGAATGTCACTGCTTCTTCCCAATTGTCTTTAACGTGGAGATATGTAGAACACAAGCAATGTCTAGGTATACTTTACCTTAGACATCTAAAATCATGGCTAATTATAATAGGCAAAATAAACAAAATGATATTTTAATTTCTGTTTCATACTGTAAATCAAACCTAAGATTCCCATTTCTTATGTATAATTTTTTAAAATGCCTTAAGTTACAACATTACATCCTCTGTAGAAATTATTAAAATATGAAAAGAACATCTTAAATTCACGTTTTTTTCTCTTTTTAAATTCCCAATACTTGATTTTTTTTCTTTGTAATTGAGCATTTTTTCTTAGCAACTGACATCTTTATTTTGAATACAAGTCTTGTGTCACATAGAGAGCATCTACCACATCTTCCACAGAAGGAAAATCAATGCAAATAGCTTGAGAAGCTCCGATAAGCCTGTTTTTGATGAATTATGTCCTTAAAGATATACTCTGTATGTGGTTCAAAATGTATTGATTAGTAACAGCTGTTTCCGTAATATCAATAATGCACATTATCTTGAAACTCTCCTGAAGTGACAGCTTTAACTGAGGAGAGCCCTAAATAAGAAAGTGACTTTCAAGATGGAAACAGAATAATGAAACTGGCTGAAAATTCCAAAATAAATAATAATATTAAACCTGAGGGAAACATATTGACATCTCTGTTTGCACTGGCTTTTTTTTGATTTGTATCTTTCATAATAAGCTGCTTACCACAGGGATTATTATATCACTGACTTAAAACTCCCATAGAGCCCATTGACATTTACCTTTCTGTGTGCTATTGAATATTAAGAAATTAAAAATAAATGGAAAGCGTTTTGAAATACCACATGCAGTATTTTAAAATCTGAGCTTTTTGTGAAGTATGAACTTTGAATAAACTCTATGAAATCATATTTTCTTACATTTGCTTGTGTTATCACCAATTAATCTATCCAGAAACCATAAGACTTTTAAAGACTTCGTGTAGTAGAAATTTCTTTCTGTATGGATGCTATCTAGCAGTTGTGAAATAATTCCTCTACTAAATACATAAACCACAAATGAAGTGTCCTCACGCATGAAGTGAGCATTGAGCTGTCATCCTCTTCAGAAGGCCCACCACTTCAAGGATGATTCTTAGTTAAATTTCTTAGTGATTCATGGAATATAGTCTTGTGATTTTGATATCTTAAAAATCCTTCTTTTCATTCAAGTTTTAAACAAAAACATTAAGTAATGTGCTTCACACATTTTAAATCATATTGTAAAATCCTGAAATTTATGTAACCATATATATAACCTTCAATCAACAATAAAAGTATTTGGCAATTTGCAATCTCAGTACCAACATGACCTGCTTGGTCTAACTTCTGCTTCTCATTTCATTTCATACACAAGTTTAACAGGAGAGAAGATTTGCTGTGTGGCTTACAATCCTTTCTCTTACTTTATCAGTCTAAAAATCTCTCAGTAGAAAATGACAAATTTTGACAAAATTTGTTTTTGAATTCTGAATTCCCCAAGACCTCATAAACCATTTGTTCATTCTATAATTTTAAACTCTTAACTGCTTAATCTCTGATATGTCAACATCAGAACAAGTTGTTTAAGAATTTATAGTGAATAGGGTAATGGTCCAAGGCTCTCTAGACAAGCCAAAATTGAATTGAGATACAACATGCCAGCAATTATTCAATTATTATACATGCTTAGACATCTGACAGAACTCAGTCTCAGTTCTGTTATTTAATAGTTGTAGTTTGATTTCATAAAATCAGCTTTTCTTGGTGTATTTTCACAATATATTACTTGGGAAAAATACTGAATCGTGATTGAAGGGATATGTCTTGAATAGTATCCAGATGCCTTTTCAGTAAGGAGGTATGTTCAATAAAAAACTAATGCCTTTTCCCTCTCCTTCCTGGTATAAGGACATGAGTTATTACCAGTGCTTTCTATTGTTGGAAATGCCCCATTCTATAGTCTCTTTAATCCTCCTTCTAAGGCAACCTATCATATATATATATATATATATATATATATATATATATATATATATGTGTGTGTGTGTGTGTGTGTGTGTGTGTGTGTATGTGTGTGTTGTGTGTGGAGGGGTGTAAGCTAAGCACTGTACATTCAGACTTTTCAGCTTATTTTTGCTGAGTTTTTCGAAACTTCACTGAATACACATTGCAAGAATAAACTAATTATACCTTCTTTCATCTCATAATCCTTTATTCCATTATATTACCACTGATAATATCTATATTATATGAAATTAACTGATATTACTTAATAAAATTATACTTTCAAAAGACTTAATATTTGCTCACAAGGTTCCAATTAGGCATAGCAACTTAAAAAGTGATTCATTTAAATAATAATCCAATTATTCAACTTTGAAATCCTAGGCCTTTAAAACATATTTCTATGGTATTTAATATTTTATAAATCTTCGTCAAATGTTACTCAAATCTTTTTATCATATTTGAAGTGTTACCAGGTAAAGGCCTTTGCCCAGTAGGCATTATTTGGGGACCTCCTAACTTCCATGTATATAAGATTGATTACTATAATTCATGATTATCTAACTTCCTACCCATAATATAGAAGCAAAAAGAAAATCTAGATTTTAAAAATTGATGTGCTACAAGTTGTTTTGCATATTTTGAAAATTAAGTATTGTTTTCTGTCTACCTACATCCAAGTTTTATTTTTCAGGTAGTGTTGATATCAGTACATAAGTTTACCTGTTTACACTCTAGATGTAAACACAAATTTTTGGGCCTGGAAGATCTGTGAGCAGGGTTAAGATGAAGTGACAGTCAGATGTAAACCAAGGTCACTTTGATTGCATTGCAGAATTTTAATAGCAAGAATGCCAGAGACAATGTAGTCTATTTCAGGAAACTTTTTTGACTGATTTAGCTGAATATATTAGGATGTGAGCCATCAAACAGATTAATAATGGTGATAACGGCACCAATATCTTTTCAATAGAAATCTCATACATGATAGCCAATGCCAGCATGATCTTACAGACACACCTTTGATTAAATTTCACAGTCTCTTTTTAGAAACCGTTGATTTTATTCCTATTATTTGAATGACGAATTTTAGGAAACGTGATATTCTTTGACATTTCTACGACCACCAGGTAGAAGTCGCCAGCGTTGTAGAGACCCATTTCAAACCTCAGACCTTCTGATCACTGTGTCCAAAGAGTCTGCTGGGCAATTTTACTAAGACTCAGAACGTTCTTGTGCTGGCTAAGGAGCGTCAGTGAAGAGCGTGACTCTTGTGATAAACTGATGTGAGTAGTTAGTCAAACTGAAGATTTTCCAGTTTCCTCTCAAACTACTTAATATAGTCATATATGGGGTGAGTACATAGCAGGACTGTGTAGGAGAGATCCTGATCTCCTTACTGTTCAAACCATCTACACATGGACCTCATCTGCTTACTTCTTGTGACAAGAGGTGAGGAGCTGACCTTGGAGTCTTAATCTAATTAGTTTTCCCTTATTTGCCTTTTTTCCCCCTTAACAGCAAAAATCTTCAATTTACAGTTTTTATTGATTGGCTTTCCGCACACTGACTCTTATCATCATTGGCTGGCACAATTCAGCATTTTGTTGTTATTGGTGGTGGTCAACTTTTCTTTCTTTCTTTCTTTTTTTTTTTTTTTTTTTTTTGATTTGGTTTGGTTTTGAGGCAGAGGCTAAGGTATCATAGGCGTGTCTCAAATTTGCCATGTAGCCAAGGAAAACCTTGAATTATTGATCCTCCTGCCTTTTCTTCCTGAGTGCTAGGGTTCTAGTCATGTGGACACACTTGGTTTATATAGTGTTGCAGGACACTGAGTAGGCTATATCAACACTTGACCAGATGCTCTAAAAGACTAGCCCATTGGTTGTTACATTGCTGTTGACGTTTTCCTTACACAGCCTAGCCATTAACACTCAAAACTCAGATAGCCAATACCAACTTCACTTTGAAATACAAAATCAGAACATCTTATTGATTCACACCGAGCTTCTTTTCTGTCTTTCCTGGTTGCCCAGTTACTCTCACTACATTTATTCTTGACCCTGTCAGAACTTTCACACCGGGTGCTTTCGAACTTTCTTTTCTGCTACGTTGGCACTCATGGTCGGTCACATCCCCGCTATCCTGCACTAGCATGTCTTCTCCTCCCTAGCCTGCTTACTGCAGAAATTCTCATCCTACATAAATACAGCCAGAAGTGTCACCAGCCTTGGTTATAACTTCACATCAAAGCTAGACAACTCTTTTGTTAGTTACTATCATTTTCCATAAAACAGAGTGAGCACTGCAAACATTCTTTACATAGCTCAGCCTTATAATGCCATCTTCTCCCATTAGAATGAACACTGTCTTCTTCATATATCAAATAGTCCAGTCATCTGTCACCAAAACTATAAAGCCTTTTTTTTAGTAGCATGCATCCTTTCCTAACACAACAGACTAGACACTCTTTCCTTTGCCTGGTCATGCTTAACACTGGATTGTTGGACCCAATGTCAGACTACATTGATAAGACTTTTGTAATATCACTAAAAATACCTGCTTTCATATCTTTCTGCTTATGCAATGGAATGTGTGTCATCGATTTCATAACCAGATTCAGAGGGGGTTATCTGCATCTACTGATGCTGTGTGCTCTTCTATCATTCATGTTCAATATTGTAAATGTGATAATGTGATTTTTGCCCCAGTCCTCTGTTAAAAAAAAATACACAACTTTGTTGCAAATATAACTAATGATGCCCTTGTTTAATATGTGTGATGTTTCACAACTGGATGTTACTGAGCCTTTTGTACATCCTCAAACACACTGTCTTCTTCCTTAGTGTCCGTGGGGCTCTACTGTTCAGAGTCTCCGACATCTCAGTGTATTCCTCCTCAGCCTCCTTTGCAGTTGCTTCTCTACCCAATAACTAAAGCATGGAGTCTTTTTTTGCTACTTTCTCTTCAGGGCCTTATCTTTTATCTCCCTATGATCTCTCTTCAAGTAATCTCATCTACCATCTTGGATTTAGCTACTATCATAAAGGGAATTATTCCAAATTTAGAACTTGGGCCCACAGCCACAGACAGCAGGGCACACTTTTGGATGCGTGCATGGTCGATATTTCGTAGCCACTTTAAATCAAACATAACTGGAAACACCATAAGTCAACGTTAGAAGACTCATTTTTCCCCTCCCCAGCCTCACCGTGGCCCCTCCGACCCATTCTCCTGAACCATCAGTGGAATCCTCGTATTTCTCACCTTCTCATCCTCACACTTTACATATTTACCCCTCTCTGGCCTCATCTGGTATAAAATCTTCCACACCGGACTTGGCAATCCTCCTTTCTTTTTTGTAAAAGCACTTGAGCTACGGGTATTATTGTTAGTGGAAATCTGGTCCCTTATTACATTGGAGAGAATGTCGAATGTTTTTCATTGGGTCAAGAGGAGCCCTTGTGGCTGGCGCTGTCTCGAGGTTGCATCAGCAGAATCACATTCTATTCCTTTCTATACTTGCTCCTTATGCTCCAGTCACTCTGTGGTCCTCTGAGCTCTGCAAACACGCATGCTAGTTCTCCATCTCAGAAAATTCTTCATTCTCTTTCTGCTACCTAAATTCCTAATTCAGCTTTCATTGAAATCTCAAACTTTAAACATTACCTCCCCTTCTGCTATAAGACACAAGGCAAGTTGTCTGTTACCTGTAAGCTATGGGAATTTTGTGCTTTACCGTTTATACCACTCAGATGAACTTGTAGTGATAGCACAGGATTAGTGGAAGCTTGATGACTTCTAACAACTATGAACAAAATTCCTGGTGCATAAATATTTGTTAAGTAGAAAAATGCTGCTTATATTAAACTTCATTAATAAAGGACTAAAATCCCTTCTCTTATATGCTTCCTTTGTTGCCATTACTCAGATTAATTATAGCTTATAACTGAAATTTATTACAGTGGCATATTTAAAGCAAGATTTTATTTTTTCTCCGCACACCACCCACACATTATAGAAATATTAATGATAGAATCATGCTTTTAAGCTTCAAATGAAGATTTTAAAAGTGCACTCTGCTGTTTTCTGTGCTTTCTACAAAGGGCAGTTGTCACAATAGGAAGTGAAATTTGTATGATAATAGACTAGTAGAAGAATATGAGAAGCTAATGTCTTCTGAACAAGTTTTAGGTCATATTCTGAACTGGATGTTCAAACTCCCAGATAAGCAAAGTCATTCAAAATTTTGCCAAAGCTCTTTTTCCCACATAGTACAATACTTCTCTAGAAGAAAATAAAATCATCAGTAAGAAATGAGCAATGTCTCTTTGTGTTTTAAAAATCTTTTTATCCCTAGAAAGAAAATTATTGTATTCCTTTTAGTGTTATTTTATGTCTGAAAATTTTCTCTGTGTAGCAATAAATATTTCTCAGGTAATTAGCTATGGAAAATAATGCTGTGATAACTTTTGTATTGTATAGAACATAAAGTAGAGAAACTTTTATATTGATTCATTAGAATATTTAGAAAACTCACACATTTGATTGTAAATGTTGCTATAGAATAGGAAGAGATCAGAGGATGCTGTTGAAGGGTGTAACATGCTTGGGATAAGATTTGCCTATATTAAGACTTTTCATATTATTTAATCATAAATGTAATATTCTTTTTGCAAATTATAATCTTTAAAGGCAATGATTTTCTTAGTTATTACTCAATAAATAATTTGACTTAAAATGCAGATTGATGTATTCTATTTTTATTCAACATATTGACTGTAAATGAACCATGCCACTGAAAGAAAATTCTTGAGACTGATAGCTCATTTGGAAAAAATGCTTTCCTGTCATGCAGGTGGCCCTGAGTTCAATCCCAAGTATTGCATAAATCATGTACCTGCTCAAGGTTATCGTGTGCTACACAGAGATGGGGCCGGTCCAGGGTACATAGAAGGACCCTATTTAAGTAAATAAATAAATGCAAAAATCTTTCTTAATTTTATTTAAAACCTATAAAACAAATTATACCAGTGAAAATATGTGAAGTCTTAATTTTATAATTAAAATGCTAGTAAAATGAACACCTTTTTCCCTAGACTAATGTAACTTTTTAATTTAAACTAAATACAAATCCTTATATTTAAAGACAAGTGTATCTTTCTTCTTTTACCAAAGAAGCTTCTTTTCTCAACAGATGGAGACTATTATAGAATTCCTGAACTGATCAAATACAGAGAATAAGAGTCTGTGAGATGCTTATCCCTAAGTTACACATCATCAATGAAAGCTCTATAAATAGGATGAATGCATCTCACAGCTCTCACCAGAGAAGTTTCCTTATGCAGCAGATAGTGATTGAAACAGAGACCCAGAATTAGACAATGTGCGGAGAACAAGAGACCACAGATTACTTATCACTGTATGTAAATTGGGTGGCAGGAAGTGGAGAGACATGTCAAGAGGGGAAGAGAACTAAATGCCATCAAACTATATTGTATGACTATCTCAGAAATTAAGTAAAAACAATAAAAAATTAACCTGTTCCTTAAGTATATGGTTCACCTAACTTTCAACTCTTTTACTGAAACAATTTCTCTGTAATAATTTTATTGCACATTTAACTCCCTTTTTGAAATGATTAGACTGCATACAATACTTATTTCCAAAATCAAATCTCTTTTATGTTGACAGACAGGAGCCTCTTCTCCCATTGTGATTGGTTTGGTTCAGCCCACGAGCAATACAGAAAATGACATATAACAGTAAACCCCCACACACTCCCTATATTTGCCAAAGCATTCATGTCCTTAATTCATGGGGGTATTTTTAGTGTCTAGTAATTTGGAAAAAGGTGATAGGTGACAAAGTTAGAAATAAAGTGTAACAATATGGTGTCAAACTCTAGATATATATAATACCTATAAAATGTATAGAAAAGTACATTTCCATTCCAGTAACACCTGTGACATTTAGATGCTCTATAGAATTTATGCTTTCAATGTTTGCCTGTATCATATGCTGGAACCAGTTCTCTCTAAATATAGTCAGAGACCTTAAAATAGTCAAACTCGCAGAATAGGTATGGTATAGCAAATCATAAAATTTGCATGTGCTCATAGTTTTTGTAATTCTTATTTATAAAGGGATTAATAAAGTCATAATCATGTTTAAAAAAACTTAGAACTTAAACCAAAACACACAAGAGAAACCAGTTTTATAAAACATTTGCTTTATAGTATATTCATAATCACTGTGTCCAACAATATTCTAACAATAAAAATTAGATTTTCATATCATAACTTTTGAGCTAAACTTGCTTTTATGCAGTTGGAGAGAACTTGCTCATTAACACAGCAAACATCCTTGATTTCCACTTAACGATCTCACTAGCGTACCACAGATTTTCATTCACATAGTTCACTACACACTTGTTATAGATTTTCTTCCAGGCAACATTTATCTTTCCTGTTTTATGAACCAAAGCTGTTTTACATTTTTATATCATCTCTATAGAATACTAATAAATACTAGATTTTAAACCATAGGCTACCGGACACTTGGTAGCAGCTAATTTTAAATGATTTTAAAATAAATAAGCTGATAATGTAAAAACTTATAGAATTCTCTCTTCCCCTCCGTGCTGTGTCCTTAGATTTTCAGTTGTGACATTATATGCATGATCAAAACTAGAATAAAAGTGAGGTATCATTGCTTTCTGGAAGCAAGGTATAGAAAAAGTACAAAGAGAAGAGGTAATGGGTTGACATGCTGACTCAACAAATGACTGACCCGAAAATCCAGTAACACATTCATGATCATGCAGAAGATCAGTCTTTTCAAGTACCTGTTAACACATGGACACTTACCACTGCTGAGTCATTTCTGAAGATTCTGAAGACTGTTCCTGAGTTCTAGGGGAGGCTAGTTGCCAGCAAATTTAGTGTGTTGGGACTAGATCCCCTGACTCTGCCGACCTGAAGAATGATGACCACTTAGCACTGGGTGCTTTGTTTCAGCAGCAGGTATTCACCTGGAGAGAGAAGCATATGTCTTACATAGGATCTGATATGGTAAAACCTTGTACAAGTGAAATTCACAAATATAAACTGGTCATTGATAATTCTTATGTTTATGGATTCATAATTTCCTGAGTTTTGAGGTCTATTTTCTGAAAAAAAATGCATAGCTGTATCTTATCTAGCTGTGCATTTGTAGGTATATACAATATTCACTAAAACTAAAGATAGAACACTGAATACATATGGTTTGTAGTAGAACACTGAACACATATGGTTGGTGGTAGTCAAGTAACAAATCCATTAAGACTATGGTTCTCATCTCGTTGGCACTGGAATGAATCTTGTGAGGATATTCAAACTGTAGTGTTTAATGTGATGATGTATTTGAGTATATCTAGACTGCTCACTTTATAATAACAGATTAACGATTCTGGAAAAAAGGAAAAGAAATCCAACATTATGTAAAGGATTTTTCTATAAAAATGTTATTTTATTATTTTGACAAGAGTAAGTGGCATAGCACAACAGATCTGAGAAGCTCCTAATTCACTTTACTTCTGATATTTCTTTCATGAGTATTCCATTAGTGAGGTAGCCCAGGATACCCCTGCCCTCTCGTTTATTAAGCCACAAGGAGGAAAAAAATGACCTATTTAATTGTCTGATGGTTTTCCTTTAAAAACTTGAGTTAATTTAAACCAGACTATTTCTCTTTCTTCTGGGAACTGGCATCTTCTTTGTTATTTTCGCTGATGGCATAAGCTTATTGTTGAGACAAGTATTACTGATAAAAATAGATAAGAGTAGAACACAGATTGTTTTATACCTTCTAATCAGGGGAGAATTAAAGAAGCCAATGTCTTATTCTACATAGTACTACATTCTTTATTCATTTTTGCAACCTCATTCTATGTGTGTGTTCAAATGTGTTCATGTGTGGATATATGCATATATGTATGAAGGTGCCCTTGACTGGGTGAGCATATAAGGCCAGAGGTTGACTCTTGTAACACCTTCCTCAATTGTGTCTCCCTTTACTTTTTGATATAGAGTCTCTTTTGAATGTGGAGCTTGCCAATTCAGGTAGACTTGCTGGCCAGCACAACTCCAGAACCTGCCTGTCTCTATTCCACCCATGCTGGGTTTACAGACATGAAGCATAGTATAAGGTTCATATGTGGATGATGAGTATCCAAACTCAAGTCTCCATGCTTCAGCAGCAAATATGTTACCCACTGAGCCATCTCCCCTTCCTTTGAAACCTCATTTTATGTATGCTTCTAAAGAACACATGCCATCACACTCCAATGACCGTATTCTTTGACTGATTCCCACTTCATACTTTTTTCTGGATTTGGATCTTGGAGCTGACATTATTGACTGGAATATTCTTCCCATTAAGTTTTGTGTGCCTGGATCTTTTTTACTTTTTTGCTTTCATTTGAAGGCAGTAATATCAGGTGTTTTTTTTTTTTATCTACCTCTTTTCTCTTTTATTGAGTATTATAGGACTATGTTCATTAACTTTAGATTTAGCTTAATCTTATTAAATTCTAGGCATTTTGTGGAGTTGGCCTCCTCTTGGACTCTCAGTTACACAAAAGAGAGATTAATAATTCTTTAATTAATTTCTATTTAATAGTAAGCATTCATCATTTCTAAAATAAATAATTATATAGGCACTAATAGGTATAGATACTCAAAGCTACTTAATTTCAATTAAAGAGAAAATAACTATTAATAGACTCTGATATATGAATACAGTAATTATATTGTTGAAGGCATATGATTTTCACAGATTAAAGTAAATAATCCCCCATACCTCACATATAAAACTTTTATGTCTTATAAGATTTTAGAGTACAATAAGAAACCTGGAACTAGGTGGCATATTTCATTGCCTGTGTGTGCTTGGGAAACCTTAAACTCAGTAAATGTCTTCATTGAAAGTAGAATGCACAGAATACTATCTATAAACTCCAGCATCATAGATATTCTCCAACTTAATACAAACAGTCAAGTAACCACTGAACAGTAGAGTGTGGCATATTCTCTGGAAGGCTGGTGCACACTGTGACATAAGCACAGACCTAAGTTTTCAGACTGCTCCAATGAATTAGGTGATAAAACCTGCATATGATTTTACTCATGAGTTAGTTTTCATGGCAGCTATGACTGAGATGGTGGCTGTAGCCATTCCCACCACAGACGCAGAGCTCACAGTTCTCAGCACAATAGAACAAAAGCATGGTTCTTAAAATGTCATAAGATAATGGGTTTGGTGAATTCAATTTGTTCTGCAGATGAAATTTTTGTAATTACATTTACCAAGAAGTGTTTTTTTTTTCTGCTCATTATCAATATGTGTATACTCTTGTAAACCTTTTACTAACATGAAAAATAGGATTGCAAACAGAGTTTCTGAAAACAAATACAATTGGAATCTCATTATTGAACAATTAAATAGGAAAAGAACAGACACATCTGTTCATTAGAACAAGGTTTTGCAGTAGTTTCAGACCTCTAGCCACGTTCCCCGTTTTTTTAAGGACACAATCAGGGTGAACTGGGGTTGAGACCGTCCTTGATACAAGTTGTCCTTGATCATGGTGAACTGGAAGGAGATGTGGTCAAGATAACAGGAGATTGAACATTACCCCCAAAACCCAAGGTTCACAAAGTATCTCATGGCATAATCTTTTTTAAAAACCTCATGGAAAACATATTGCATATGCAAGTCTCTAGAAGTAGTTAAGGAGGGGCCATTATTAAAAGTCAGAGAAATTATACCCCAAGACAACCTTGAATGCCTTGCAGGGGAACTCTGAACCTGTACCTAAATGATGCTCAAGCAAATGAGAGTTCTGCCAACACTCCGTCTTTAGAGAGGATTTAATTAAGAAAATTATTGTCAAGTTTCTATAAATACAGTTTATGAAAGTCAAGTATCAAAGTCACAACTATCAATAAATGATTAAATATTAGATAAATGATAAAAATATTAGAAACTATAAATATAAAATACATAGAAACTAATTTTCCTAAAATATATTTGTAGTATAATCATAAATGCATTTACAATATCAACATGTATATGGATGTGTTATTTTAGCTGGCAAATGATAATTATATAGCCTGAACTTGAGTCCAGTGTTTTGATACATGTAAATGATACAAGATTGTCAATTTTAGTCAATTAGTATTGATATATTTCAATACATAAATTATTGTATATGTATTGTATGTATATTGTATTACTTTGTGATTAAAAACATTCAAGATCTTCTAGATATTTTGATATATGTATATACAGTGTTATTTGCTATAATCATCCTACTGTGCAACAGAATACAGAACTGATTCCTGTTATCTAACTCTGCATCTGCTTGCCCACCTCTCCACATCTTCTTCTCCCTTCATCCTTTTCCAAACTCATGTAGTCATTGTATTACTTTCTAGTTCTGTAATTATAAAAAGTCCTGAACATTATTAAAAGCACACTTCTTTGCAACTGGGCACTTCAGCTGCTTATTGTAGTCTTCTTTCCCCACAAGATTTTGAAAGTTAACATTCTTAAAAAATAATGACTACATCCAGGGCAGGGCAGATAGTGGTCCAGTAAAGTGCTGACTGTGCAAGTAATTCAATTACAGTACTTAGGCAAAAAGGCAGATGTGATGACCAATGCTTTTAATCCCAGGACTGGGGAGATAGGGGAAGAATGCCTTTGGGGTTTACTGACTAGCCAGCCTAGTCTAAAAGGCAAACCCTAGGTACCAAGGACAAACCCTATCTCAGAAAAGCAAGGTAGACAGTGCCTGGAGAGAAATGATCTCTGAGGTTTTCCTCTAGCCTTCACACACACAGACACAAATACACATTTACAAATATATACATGTGTAACTGCCCATACAGAATCATGCACATTCACTCACACAAATACTCCCCTGAACAAAAATCTTAATAACTACATCAAGAAAACTATTAGTTTCAAATGAATACAAAGCTCTAAGATATACAAAAAAATATATAGCTTATTTTGGAGAAGATATTTATTGTGCTGTTCGTTTTCTTGATGACGTGTCTGTAGACAAAGTACTTCACTATGTTTCATCTCTGAAGTGTGCATCACTGGGAGGATCGCTGCTCCTAGTGAGAGTGTGGCAACAAGATATTCTAGCATTTGCAAAATTCTTCAAGAGTTTGGCTACATCGCCAGCCTATAATGAAGATTAGAGCTAAATAAATGACTCAGTAGTGAACTTCCTAGAAATGGTTGTATTTTGCTTTTAGGGTAATCTCAACTTCAGTGTGGTATTAGTAATCTCATCAACTTTTTGGTTAGGGATGGATAAATAACTAGCTTTTAGTATGTAAATTACCAACAAAAACGTTTTGCAGAAAATGGGTCAGGTTAGAGATGTAAATGAGGCCTAAAATGTCTCATTAGGTTTTGAATTGCCTTTTTTTTTTCCCAAGCATTATAAATCTTGCAAGCTTTTGGGGTAATTTTCTTGCTTGAATAAGTTAGTAAGGTCTTTTCCAATAACAAATGAACTAAAATACTTCTAAAACTAATTCTGCTTGAAAAGACAGAACAAATTGAATGTTGAAGTATAATTTATTAGAAAGTTACCCAATATTTCTCTTCCCTAATACTCATAGATAATAGGATGCACAGAGCACGCATGCAGTTTCAGCAGTCGCAGAGTGCTAAGGTGTGGCAAGAGACTGTGATCAATGCTCCCATTTAAAATCAGTTGTCCAGTTGAAAGCACTTATCACATCTTGGGACAGGTCACTAAGAACAGAGTATGAATCTTATGTTTGGAAAAGGAATGAACCATCTCTGAATGTGAGAATGTCTCCTTGTTTGATTCTGATAGGACACTATAATGTTCATTACTAAATCATGTTTGCAGAACAAATAGTGTGTAAAAGCAAGATCCTCCTCACAAAGCTGTTCTTGGGCCAGCTTGCATTCAGTGTTAAGTGATAACCGCACAAGCAAAAACAAGGTGAGAGTGCTTAAGATCTTATGAGACACTAATAAAACAGTATCACATCACAGAGTGAGACTGTCACTAGTCAGTTTCACACGTCTTCCTTTAACCACATTGGTTTGTACTCTACAAACCACTAATTTACAGCAGTCTCGATTAGCCCTTTGTGACAGATTATGAAGCATCTCTTGGTTATGTGTTCATCTATCACATCATTGCCAATATTTAGGACAGCTTAGCATATCAAATCCATGACGGAGGGATGAAATTTTGTCAGTGTAAAAGCTGCAAAGTGAAATAGTAAAAACACAATTATAGCAACTACCTTTATTCAACTAGCTTCAAAATTACTTAAAAGGAAATCAATTGACCAGCTCTTATTATTCGGTTTGTTTCTATGTAGGGCCTAGCTGAAGATAAACAAAGTCCATAATGGGAAAACTGCATTAGGGCAGTTTTCATCTGAACTGTCAGTGACAACCAGTGCTACCTCAGTCAACCTGCAAGACAGCAGCTCTTCCTGAAACAGCCATTGTAGTAACTGTCTGATCCTTCACCCATCTACTTTTTTGTGTTTTCTAATAAGGAGTCCTGTAATGGATCTTTGCAAAAGAAGTCTTTTCCATTTTCCCTAAGCGGTTCCAATTATATATCTGTACAGATCATATTTTCTTTCAGATGAGATGTTATTATTTCATTATTTTCTACACAAAGAAAAGATGTGAGATAATACATTTCACAAAGGCCTTTAATTTTAATCGGTCTGTACTGCCTATTGAAGTTTTACGGATAAACCAAAGATGTTCCCCCATGTTTTAAAGGAGGTGACGAGATAACTGGTGAAATTCAGGAAATTATTTCAGCAGGTTAAAGTTTGAGATCTACTCAGTGTTATGTAGCTGTTTTATGCTGTGAATTTTGATGGAACACTGTTACTTCAGATGGACAGGGTGGATACTCTGAGAGCTCTGAGTCCCAGCATGTATGCATGTGGTCTATATCCTATCTTGTCAATTCTTATTCCTGCTTATGACTAACATTTTATTACTGGCTTCTCTCCTGAGTCGCCAGAATGTATTTTTCATCTTTCATGTTGGTTACATGTTACAGACGATCTTGAATCCTCTCTCACAGTCTTGTCAAGATCTTCACTGAAAGATGAACCTCTCTTAGGCCTCAAGGGGACAAGAAGCATGATCTATTATCTGGATTCTGTTAGTGACATCTACTTACCTCTTTTTTATAAATGCAGAAAAGTGAAATATATTTTCATTTCTTTAGAGAACTTTATAATGGCTACAATTCACTAAAAATCATATTCCAGACATTCATTTCATCTTCCAAATACCCACACAGTATGAGTAATTAATTATTAGCTACCTTCTGTAAATAAGGATACTAAGGCATAGAAAAGTTAGATTTCCTGACCAAGATTATATGAGTATGTGGTGGTACAAGAACTTGAATGCAGGTAAACTGACCATAAAACCAAAGCTTTTTTTATATATGATAAATACCGAGTCTCTGCTGAACACACGTTTCTTCAACTCAGTCTGACTTCTAATATGCTATTCTCTACACAGTGGGATTTATTTTAAGATTGGTTCTTAGTGGCGGTGCTTCACACTGGGATTCTTGAATATATCAGAATCTTTCACTTCAGTATACTCAACATCACGTAGATTAGAAGGTCTGTGTTAATCACTCAATGCATATTTGTTTCACTGACGAATATTCTATACTCAAAAACACTCTATAATCAAGGGGATAGACATATGGAGACTATCTTTCACTGTCTTTCTCACTTTGAGCATGAGATCTTCAAATCAATAGCAGCTTTTTCAAATATTTGGATTATAGTCTGAATATGAACTTCCCCTTCATGGTCATGTGTTTGGATACTTGATCACCAGCTAATAGACTGATAGCACTCTTGAGGGCTCTTTGTGATATAGATCCTAGCTGGGGGGACACAGACCAGTAGGAGGCCGTCCTGAGGGTTATAACTGGCACTACTTATAGTGCTGTCTCTGCTTCCTGATCCACCAAGATTTGAGGAGCTGTTAGCTCCACATTCATCACCAGGACTCTGCAAATTTTATTCTGCTATGATGGGCTGAAATCATGTGTCAAAAGCAAACTTTCCTATCTTAATTTGCTTCTTTTGCATATTTAGTCACACTGTCATAAAAGTAGGTAATATAATTAAGAAAACAGTGCACTCTTTTCTGTCATTCATTTGTCTGTTAGGTGCACAAGGGTCACATATTCTTTAGGATCCTATCTTCTCCTTAGTTGCAAGAACTCTCTCCTTCACTGCTGCTGACCATGGTGGGAATTCCAAACCTTGAGGACAATATAGAAATTTTCACACCTGACCCAAGTTCTGTTCTGTAATTGCAACTCTTCCCATTCATAAATCCACATTTAGGAGAGGGTGCACTAAAATGCCTACTTCTCAGCCATGTGTTCATTCACAGTACTGTGATGAAAATTTTATGTTTATAAAAATATCACTATTTTTCCGATTGCAGAACAGATCATGACTAAGTGATTACTCAGCACCTAAATGCCAATGCTAAATAAGACACATATGTAGAGTTGTTCCATTTTTGACAATAGGATCATTTAATTTTTATTTCTCGATAATGTGATATAAATATGTATTTTATAATTATTTTCCAGCAATTATTTTATCTTAATTTAAAACACTAGTGCTTTAGCTATAATAGAGCTTAAGTGTCCCCAAACTTTCCATCTTCTAGGATTTCTATCTGTACCATTCCTACTTCAAGCCAAGATATATCTTATCTGCAACTAGTATGCTTTATGGGTCTCATCTCTTAGATCTTAGGAATGGGTGATTAAGAATGTGGTAAGACAACTCGTGGGAGAACAGCAGTTAGAGCGCACAGGAGACAGGAAGACAGAAGTTTTAAATTTGCTTCCTTTATGTTTATTATCTGGGCCAAGTGACACAATTTCTCCAAATGTCAGTCTCTTAATTTGCAAAAACTGGATGCTAGCCTGGTTATCTCCAAGATACCTTCAGTTCTAATATCCCACTGTAAGAAATTCAAGTTTTGAAGAGAGACTGGAAAACTCTCATTGATTCAATATTATGTCCACAGACAAACTAGACAGTGTGGGATTGAGATATTTCTTACCTCAGATAGTGGCGTATGTTCATTGCTTCCATCTTTTATATAGTGATTTTTCAAAGTTATTTCCTGAATGAATTATTTCCCCTTTCAGTATAACCACTTTTGCTACCAAAACCCAAAAGTACAAGCAGATAAAACAGAACAAAATTAAAGACTCAAACTAACTAAATATGTTACAAGTATAGTATCAAGACATTAGGTTTCAGGCAAAGTCATACATACATTTTCACACAGCAGCACAGCTTCTAGAGTGGGAATACATTTGAATCATGCACCATGTTATTGTTAGCTAAAAATATTTTCTTTCCTAAGATTACTTTAACTGAGAAAGGTTAAAGGTAACCATTTTATAAATATTACATGTACAATGTTTCAAAAATCTGTTATTTTTTACCTTTCACAGTTTTTCTGGATTATAGTTTTATTTTTAAAATTTAGTTTGAATGTAAAAAAAAATCCAAGAGTTCTAAAATTGTTTAAAATTGATCAATAAAGAACATGCAAAACTTATATGTATTACATTTCTGTATTATTTTTATTTTATGTGAATGAGTTTATGGCTGTGTGTATGCAAGCGCACACATGTTAAGTAATGACTGCGGAGGTCAGAAGAGAGCATCAGATCCCCTGGAACTGGTACTGTGGATGGTTGTTAGCTGCCAGTGGGTGCTGGGAATCAAACCCAGGTCCTATTAAAAGCAGCCAGTGCTCTAAACCTCTGAGTCATCTCTCTAGTCCCTTAGACATAACATTTTATATAATATTCTACTTATTTATGCTTAATTATTTTACAGTATGAAGCTTGTTTTAATTTTTAATCACTGTTTTTTTTTTCATATTGAACAATTTTGCAGTATCTTGAGATAAAACATACCCTGGATTTACATATGTAAATTTCGGGAAAAATTTAAATTAAATTTTAATTAATCTACATTTTATTTTATAGAAGCTCTCCCGGAATGAGTTAAGTTGTAAAATCACAGAGAACAGTACAGGTGTCTTCATGTCTATCACTTGACTTTGAAGCAATGAAACTTCTATCACTTTCTGAAGATTCTGACTAAAGAAAGATAAATTCTTCTTCAGGAAATTGGTGAAACTTCAAAGATTATGGAATCACTCCTGAAATATACCTCTCTGCAAGGGGCAGAGTGTGTGGGTTTCTGTGGGTGGGTGGGGATAAGTGAATGCATGCATGAGCATGCCCTCCACACACAATGCCTCCTAAGTATTTTAAAGCTTCTGAGTTGCTGTATCACCACAGAGAAGATAAGTGAATGCCCCTTTATAAAACAAAGAACTAAGAATTAGATACCATACACTTGCCTGTAAAAGTCCAAACTAAACTTGAAGCCACCGTCCCACATTTGATAGCTTTAAATTCGTTAATGTTTCTATTCTTAACATAAAACTCTTGCTTGAAAAATATATCGTACTTAATAGCTGCTTTCAATTATATTCCTGATTTTTTACTTGCCTAATGCATTATCTGAACACCACAAGGGAGTTGCACACATGGATCTACAATGTTGTGACAGC
Organism: Eospalax fontanierii; assembly: GCA_035773235.1. Classification (NCBI taxonomy): domain Eukaryota; kingdom Metazoa; phylum Chordata; class Mammalia; order Rodentia; family Spalacidae; genus Eospalax; species Eospalax fontanierii. Next base: position 33,039,278 of record CM069542.1, read on the forward strand.
TTATACAAGACCAATGTGAGCCCAAGACAGATAAAATCTCAACATGGATGCAGGAGGTGGCCCATAAGGCCCAAATCTAGTGAGAAACTATTGATATTGATAACTGCTGGGAAGGGGAGGGTCTGTTTTGTTTAAGGGTGTGATGCCTCATTGGTTGACCTGACTCCAAGGGATGAATCCACTCCCAAGAGCAGTTGGAGATCACAAGTTAGACTCAATAGACAGTAAATAACCAAATAATAACAGAGAATATGAATCGGAATATATTAGGACGAAGGTGGAGATGGAGGAAGGGGTCTGAATATGATCAAAATTCATTGTATGACATCTTCAGAAACAATAAATATGTTTTTTAAATCAATAAATATAGTTTAAAAATGTGAAAAAAATTGCAGCTTAAACTTACTTTTCCTACCTCAGGACCAAGTTCTTTGAAAAAGGCACCTGCATTGTCCTGTTGGACACTTACTTCACAAGTGTTCCTGTGGAGGTCAATGCTGTTTGATGCAATTGTACAAAGTAACTAACCCCAAACAAGACCCCGTTGATCTATCCCTCACTATAACCTGGGGCTTGTTGTGGCAGAGAGCACGGTTTAGCTGGAAAGGAGATCTGATGACACCCCTTTCTGGCAAGCTGAATCCCTGCACCTGTCACTAGTTGTGAAGGTGGTTTGCACAGCTGACAAGATGCCCAACAGGGAGTGAAAGGCCTGCTGGGAGGGAGTGGGCTGATGGTTTCACTCTAAGGACAAGAGAGGAAGAGAAAGCTAGGAAACTGAAAATAAATAATACAACACACTTTCTGATGTAAATTTGCAATAGATTTCAGAAGGGAATGCAAATCGAGCACAGAAGACCTCTGCTTCCTTCTCTTGTGTTTTGACATTTCAGATTTCCCTCCAACATCAAGCCACCAAATGCAGCAGAGTGTGACGAACTTTCCAGAATATCAGTATGAGCAGTTTTGCTTGATGTTTTTTGTCAAAGCATTGCAGAAAAGACCAATTAAAACAATCAAAGGTTACATTAAAATACAATTCCATGCTAATAAAGCACTTTGTTCTATCATTATAAAAATTTTGGAGAGAAGGGTTGGAGAGATGAAACAGTAGTTAAGAACACTTGCTGCTCTTGAAGACAAGTCAGGTTGGGTTCCCAGCCCTAGGAACCTTGTTCTGACCTCTGTGGGCATTACAGTAGATGTAAGTGGATCCACTCACATACATTCAGGTAATACACTCCCATACATGGAAAATTAAAGTAATAAAATGTTTTTTTTAAAAAAAAATAAAGGAGAGAATATTTACTTTTTTATAAACTCACCAGCTGTTCCTATAATTAAAGTTATCGTGTGTGTGCTACCAATAAGTAGGCTTCATAGTCTAGTGTGACACTAGGTAGGAATTCAAACACTGCTAGCCGTCCACTGTCCTGTACTAGAGTAAAGCTTTAACCATGGTGCATGACAGACACTTGGAATGATTGTCTCAATGTAAATTTCTTTATAGAAATCCAAATAGCACATTCTCAAGGCATGAAATATGTTTGAAGAGTAATGCTCAGTGGCATGAGTTGTATTTTCCAAAGACTGCACAATCAAAGTTCTAAGAATAAAGAAATAAAATCCAGAAAACAGCATGCTAAATCTTGTTTCCTCTTTGGGGTGGCATCAGAATTATAGAGCGAAAAAAAAGAAAGAAGAAAGAAGGAAAGCAAGAATAAAAGAAAAAAGAAAAATACAGGAAGGAAATTAAATTTCTATTTTCACAGGCAATAATGTGTTGTACAATTTGCAATTAAAAATAAATTAGGCACAAAATCTGCAACAGATTGTTTTTAAACTTTCATTAAACCTCTTGAGTTATGCTGCTAGATGCCATGTGCTAACAGAAATGCTAAGGTTGAAATGAGTTTCTGGCATATGAAATAAAACTATGTCTTCAATCTACAAAAATTTAATTTACAGCTTAGCTGATTGGATGTAGCATTTTAACACCATTTTGGAGGTTTAAGAACAGCAAGTGCCATAATCCTCTGAGTATTTTGATCACTACCACACAAGCATGTAACATACTTTGTGTTCAAGGGGAACCTTTATCCAGGATGCAAAGCTGGTACTGAATTATAATCACATTCAAAAAGATTGCAAGCCTGTGGGTATTAAGCTTTGCACTCTCAAGCTTAGCCAGGATTTAAGTAACCTACTCTGGGACCATACGGTTGATCTGATAAGAGTATTCTGAGACCTTGAAGTTTATTTTTATCAGAAGTTTTGCATTCAAGGTCTCCAACATTAGACCTTTTTAGTGCTAATCAAAAGTGTTTCCTTGCAAGCTCCAGCAATGACACTTATAGGCAGATGGAATTCATAAAAGAGAGAGAAAGAAGACACAGACACAATGGTTTGCTGCCTGAATTAAAGGAAATCTTGAAGGTCCAAAAACAACTTCTGATATTTTAGATGTTATTCCAGATTTCTTTGCTGTATTTGTCTGAAAAAGATTTGTCAGATATTTTCACTACTCCATTTAAATAACTTAAGTTATTTAAATGACAGATGCCATCTGTATCAGAAAGCAGTCGACAATTTTGCTGAACTTTTTTCTGTTCTGATGAATCAGTAAGTTATTTATGAAGCAGATGCTGCTCATATTCAGTCTCTAATATGTGATCTAAGGGCAAACTATACAGAAAGATTTCAGGGTTCTCTTTATATATACTCGTAAAATGATTATCAAACATTTCTAGATGAAATGTGCTTGAAGAATAAAATTAAATAATTAGACCTAGGTGGGTCATGTGCAAATCATCAATCTAACACCTTGGCTTATTTCTTTACTCGTGTATATCTAGTGAGGACTGGGGTAGTTGTTTCTCTAATACTTGGATCAGTTTGATTGAGAAAGTCTATGATAATTTCAGAACAGTCTATTCCCTCTTATTTATCATTTCTGTTTTATTTTTCTGTTTTAAGAACAACAGCAAAAAATAGCTAGCCATACTATTCAAACTAAACTTTTTCATAAAGGATCACGAAAAATAGTACTTCAATTGAAATGAAGTGAAATAGAAGTTTCCCATTTTTTTTTTCAAATTATGATTTAATGTGATCTCTTTAGGTCTACTTTGACTTTTTTTTTCATCAGTGTATGTGACAGCATCATAGTTTCTGTAACTGGTAAACCTCACCTGCTTAGACAGAACAGTAGGTGTAATTTAGTTAGAATAGTGAAGTGGGACCTATCAGGTCTTCACTGAGTCATAGATAAAAGATGTCTGAATGACCAGCATGTTCACTGGAGTATCCAGGTGACTTGACATTGACTACACCAATTCTCTGAGTCTAAACTGAATATCCTAGTCTGCCTTCAATTGATGTCATAAAACACCCTGACCAGTACCAACTTGAGGAGGAAAGGGTTAATTGAGCCTATGTCTCCCAGAGCACAGTTCAACACTAAGGGAGCCAAGGTAGGAACACAGGCAGGAACCTGGAAGCAGGAGCTGAGACCCAGGCCATGGAGGAATGCTGCTTACTGACTTGCTCCCCTGGTCCATGTTCAGCCTGCTTTCTTATACAATGCAAAACAACCTACCCAGGAATAGCACAACCCAGAGTGGGTTGGGTCCTCCTGCAACAGTCAACAATCAAGAAAATACCCATACAAATAGAACCACAGGCCAGTTCAATGGAGGAAATTCCCCAGTTGAGGCTCCTTCAACCCAGGTGTGACAAGCTGACACCAACGCTATCCACACAAAACACAATCACTCTTAAACCACAACCTTTCAATTTCTTGTTCCCAAGAGCATTATTATCATTAGATAAGACAGTAGAACCTTAAAAGTCCCACAGTCCTTAAAAAATCCAAACATTTAAAAGTTCATAGACTCTTAGAGCCTCTTAATTGTGGGCTCCTGTAAAATCCAAAACAAGTACTCTCTTAGTTCAAAGGGAAAAATTGGGCACACTTAAGCAAAACCTAAGTCCTGAAAAATAGCTTAAGGCTGAACACCTGGGATTCACTCACAATACTCTGGGCTCCAAAGGGTTTGGCAGCTCTGCTTCTCTGGTTCTGACATCCACTGCACACATTTCATCTTGCAAGCCCAGGGCAACTCCATTGCACACCCAATGCTGTCCTTCGTGACCATCCCATGGTCCAGTTGGGGCTTCCACTGAAACAAAGGTAGCACCTTCCTCAGTGTACTCTTCTGACCTCTCCTGGTGCAAAACTTCAGATTCTCTCCATGACCCCTGCAATCCTGGGGTCTTCACTGCAACCAAGGCTGCACTTTCCCCGGTACCTTTCCTTGCCTCTCACAGTGCCAAGCCTCAGCTGCTCTGTGACCCCTTTGTGCTTTCGGCACCAGAATCATTCAGGAGACTCTTACACATAACAAGTCCTACTTCCAGTTTGAGATGGAGGCTCGGGCTTCTTCTGGACCACAGCTCCTGTGTGCTAACCCTGAGGAAATACGTCCCAGAGGCTTTGCCATATAATGCTGGTCTCTTGTTACTTACAGCTGTTTTTTTTTTTTTTTTTACAGCTCCAGCTAACTAGCATCAATTGTCCCAGTAAAGCATAGGCTTCATTTTAACTTCTGGTTTCTTCTTAATCACAGCTGATTCTTCAGCCCCTGCTGACCAGAATCTACAGATTCTCAATGCAAATTATCATACAAACATAGCCCTCATCATCTGCACTTCCCTAAGAAACATGACAAGCAAGTCCTCCGTTGTCTATAGCTCTTTTAGCATAATTGTTCCAAGCTCCACAGCAACAAACTTTAAGAACTCAATGACTTTTCTAGCCCAAAGTTCCTAAAACTTCCACAGTCCTCCCCAAAACACCAAGGTCAGGTCTGTCACAGCAATTCTCTGAGATTCTGATTCCAGTTTCTGTCCTAGTTTTATTTTTTTAATTGCCTTTAATTGCTGTGACAAATCACTCTGATAAATACCAACCTGGGAAGGAAAGGGTATATTGAGCTAGGTATACCTCCTAGATCACAGTTCATCATTAAGGGAGCCAAGGTAAGAACTCAGGGCAGGAACCTGAAGGCAAGAGCTGACGCACAGGCCATGGAAGAATGCTACTTACTAGCTAGGTCCCCTAGTCCATGCTCTGTCTGCTTTCCTATACAACCTGCCCACTGATGGCACTGCCCACAGTGGGATGGGTCCTTCTGCAGCATTAACAATAAAGAAAATACTCCACAGACATGGTCACAGGCCAGTCCAAAGGAGGCAATTCCCCAGGTGAGGTTGCCTCAAACCAGGTGTATTGTATTGACACCAAAGCTATCCAGCACACTGAACAAACACATTGTCTGATCAAGCCCACTGAAGATGGATCTGAGAATATAGTCTTAGGTGGATGTGCAGAATCATAAGACAAGCAGAAAGAAGTCAGAAATTAAACAAAGGTTTAGGATTCTAATAGGTCCTGAATATAGAAATAGGGACACATCATAAGGTGACTGGGATAATTTCAGAATCTTGAGAACCATCTACTAAGGTCAGTATACAATTGAGGTACCTTTCTGTCCATGTATGATATGGCAGTATCCACAATAACCAAGTCATAGTATCATACTAGGTACCCAGAAACAGATGACTGAATAAAGAACATGTGTTACATACACAGAATGGAGGGTACTTTAGATGTAAAGAAAAATGAAATTATGTCTTTTGCAGATAACGGGGTAGAACTTGAAATCATTATGTTCTTGCAAGGTAAGTCTGATCCAGAAAGACAAATGTCTCATGTTTCTCTCATATGTGGAATCTTGATTAAACAACAACCACCACTACCACAACAACTAAACAATGCAACCGTAGAAAAGGGCTAGTTGGAAAGATGAAGAGAACTAGTACGATGGGGTTGAAAGAAATGTGGTGAGAACACATGGTGGAGAATGGGACCAGTGTATTTATATGCATGTATGAAAATGTCATAACAAAACTTAGAATTTGTAGAAAAGATATTAATAAAAATATTATACAATGACCAATATATATGCCAACAACAATAACAATAACGGCAAGTCTCAGTTCCCATCAGTCTCTGAGGTACTGTCAAGCCAAGGCCCACAGATGCCCATAGCAAAGAGGAGAAGGCAAGGCTTCAAGGGACTGTGATCGCCAAATGCTAACTCCCCTGGATGACTTCAGCTTGAAAAGAATGAGCCTGGTAACTTGAAGATTCCATAACTCATCCAAGAATGAGATGAAAGATATTTGGCAGCTGATAGATGGGATGCAACCTGTCCATCAGATGAGGTATGATGCTGCTGAATACATAAGGAAATGCACAACTCCTGTCAACTGCTTTAAGTTCTCCATGCTTGCTCTCTCAAAAATAATTGATACCATCGATTAATCGCTGATTTTTAAATCCCTTGTCTCTCATTTTCTGGAACTTGGCTCTCTGCAGTTCTTCTACATTTTGAATCATTTCTCTTTCCTGTCCTTTTCTGCTTTGTCAACTTTTTCTTTCTTATTTCAAGACTCTGCTTTTTCTCGTTTGCCTCTCTTAATGAAAGCCCTTTATTGGATTCTCATTTTCCACAACAGCTTCCATCTCACCTTTCACTCTCAGTGTTCACTGTAGGCAGTCTGAATGAGAATTTCCCATAGGTTCCAAGTGTTTGAACAATCTGTTGCTAGTTCATGGAGCCCTTTTGGAAGGTGTCGGAGATGCGGCATTGCTGAAGGAAGCACGTCACTGGGGGTGTGCTTTAACATTGTCCATTTTCCAGTTTATCTATCTCTGCTTCCTGTGCATTCTTAAAGATATGAGCTTTTGGCTTTGTGCTCCAGCTGTCTTTTGCCACGTCTCCCCATCATGGTGGACTCTGATCTCTCTGGATGTATAAGCCCAAGAAACTCTCTCCTATAAGTTCCCTTGGTCAAGATGCTTTAGGATTTTAGCACAGCAATAGAAAGATAACTAACACATTTATTTTCTATCTTTTGGCTCTAGTAGTGTTCTGCGACCTAAAACTGTGTTTGAGCAGCCTGCCAAATACAAAAACCTTGAATCCTTTAAGGAAACAAGAGTTCAAATGTCATAAAGTGGACCCTTTCAAATCCCATACATCCCTATACCTACTTTATGTCCTGTAATCTCTGTTTTGACTAATGAGGCAATTAGTCACCCAAAATTGTTACATTTATGCCATTTTAAACCTGTCATCTCCACTCCTAAGGTTCAGTTTCATAAGATCTTGTGATTATTTTCAACCCAGAAATAATGCTCTGGGGTCTGCCACAGACTCTCTTGTCACTTTCTTGCTGAAGGAGTTTTACTCAGCGTCTTGCTCTGACTTCTGTAATAACTCTGGCATCTTCCGACTCCTGCAGCACAGCTGGAAGCATGCATTCCCAAGGGTTGCAACAACGTCATCACAATTGTTAAAAACAGAAAATTCCAAGCAACATCAGACCGACTGGATGTAGGGCCCATTACCCCTTCTATTTTCTTTAAACACATGCTCTTGTGGCTTTTGATGTATATTAAATTTAAGAATCAATGATTTAGTTGACCTGTGTTTTCTGGTGACTAAAGAAAAATCCATGTAAGAAGTTCGCTTATTTCATTTCTTTGATGCATAGATTTACTGTTCACTCATATTAGATGATGCCTTCAGCAAAGGATTTGTTGTAGTCAGTAGTGCTGTTTACTAGTATTTTCCATGTTCTTTTAGGGTACATGCTAAGCTTCCCTGAATGTGTCAGTTCCACATGTCCATGTACCCTGCTTTGGCTAATGAAATGTCTTTAAATAATCAGAACACAGCTTGCCATATTTATTGCTCCCTTTCATAGTATCTAGTGTCATGAGAGCCATGGAAGGCTTGTTATCTTGGGCTTTGCGAATTGCAAAATGAGGAACAGAGTTGGCACTGACTGAAACAGCCATGTAGTGACAGTTTGAGGCCATTGAGACTGAGCACTGATTATTACTGCAGCATAACCTTTCCTCGTCTTTCTGAATTCTTGATTTCAACTTTGCAATTTTGCCGCTTTTCAGTCACTACTCCATCTTCTCATATGTACACAGACAATTATAAATTCCTGTTCAGTAAACCTGCTGAATGTTTTCAAGACACCTTGGCTTTACAAATGTCCTTCTCTGACTGGACAAGTTAATTCAAAAGTTTTAACCAGAAAATTCCAAGCTATTCAATGTATCTCAACTCAAATATGGAGTCTTCTGATGATCTACCCTTGACACCCCGGTACAAAGGCCTTTTTGCTAGTCTATTGACCTCCACATACCTCAAACTGATTTCATAGCACAGCTTACTATAATTCAGATATCTGACCTTGATCTCTACTCACCAAACAACAAAGTTTTCAACAACTGGGACTGTGACATACATTTTATTCTATAGGTGGAACTAGCCAATTAAAAATATTTTTACTTGTTCTCATATATTTTTCTAGCAGCAAAATAACGAAAATCTTTTATAGTCACAGCTCCACGTGCCTAGTTGTATTCACTAACTCTTCAAACTTGGGACTCATTATCGTCAGTCTTTCATTGTTTTAGCCAAAGTCATGTTAGGCTAAAGCCTTTATGAAGCTATCTACAATAATCCTTACATCCTTTGCTTAGCTGGCAACCTTGACTTGGTATAATTAACCCCTTTAATATTAAAACTACAAATTTAGGTAGCAGATGTGACAGCTTTATGAAATAATTCAACAGACTAAAATTATGGTTTTTTATCTCTTTCACCTTAATGTGTTATCTATGTGACCACAGCTTCATTTATCTGCCAACTTTCTGCCAAGTCCACAGTTTTGTGAGGACTTCCTTGAGCTTATTCATGTCAGTTTCATATGTCAGTGTCCTAAGCACTTAGGTTCTATCTGCTAACAGTTATTTCATCATGAATTTGCTCTTCATAGCTCATAAGCAAGACTTCTTTAATATATGTGTCTTAGTCTAATCTTCCCATCAACTGCAACCCCTGAATTAAGCCCTTTTTGATGATAAGTGTATCATTTTTTCTGAGACATTTGATATCATATCATAAGACTGGCTTCATTTTCTTGACCCCTAATGGTCACTCTAGAATGCAGTGTCCTTCACAGAACAAACAGTAGACCTTTGTAAATTGCAGTGTTATTTTCCTTTGTTCAGACAAAGTGCAAAACATTTCAGTGGAAATCCACAAATAAACAACTCATGTGATTTAAATGAAGTGTTGTTCTGAGTAGCATAAAATATCATTTCATCTCAATCAGCACTGCCGTGGACTTTCACCATCTCTTTCTCAAATGTACGTATTCTGTATTTGCTACTTGCCTTTTAGTCCCTTGGTAACAGTCTTAGTTTTCAGATAAAATGTTGCAGTATCAAGGTGTCTATTTTCCCATATACCCATATTCCTTGATAACAGCTCCAAATGTCAGAATAGTGATGCTGGAAATTTAGATATGCCAGAGAGAAAAATCTAAAGTCTCCTTTAAATGAAAGTTCACTGAATAATAAAAAAGAAACATTATATGTTGAAGTTGTTAAGATCTGAGGGAAAAGTAAGCCTATGTGAAATGGTGAAGACGATAAAAGTTTGTATGTGTTTTGGTGTCACAACTCTAGTTGCAAAAGTTATGATAACTGCATAACACATGCTTAATTAAGAGGAAAAGGTAAATTTGTGTTTATGAGTATTTATATATAAGCAAAATCATAGTATATATAGAGTTCACTTCTGTCTGTGGTTTCAGACAAACAGGTAAGTATCTGGAAATGCATTCCCTATGGTAACTATGCATGTATACTTCTGATATATATGTAAATATGCAAACCTACAAAGGAAATAGCCACAGTAAAATATTAATAACAATGGCAAATAGAAAGCAGAACAATTATAAAATTATTGCAATGAAAGTTATGTGAATGTGTTCTTTCTCAAAATACTGCATTTGCACTTAAAGAAAACATTTTTACCATTTCTCTTTGGCTTATGTTCTTAGCCAGAATTGTTTCTCTTTTGTTTGGGGACCATTATTAGGCAAAATGAGAGCTACTTGAGTTGAAGCATTGTTACCATCACAGCCAATGTAGTGAGAAAAATGATTCTAAGTGTCTCTAACAGGCAAGTAGCGAGTACTAGGTTGATATACTCAACAAGAGCTAAGTTGCTTCCTGGGCAAGGCAGAATGGGATGCTGTGAGATTTCGTTATGGCAGGATGCTTACATCGTGTAAATTATTTATTTCTAGAATTTTCTATTGAATTGGAAGTTGCATCTCATTGCAAGCAACTCCAACTATGAAAAATAAAAACCACAGACCCAGAGAGACTCCTATATCCAACAATGGAAAATTGCTTTTTCCAACCCAACAATAAGTTATTTTGTATAATTATGCATGGCAATGTTTTTAACTTCTGGGTTTGGGGATTAGTATAAGATTAAAAGACACACACACACACACACACACACACACACACACACACACACCTTGATAAGGCAAGGCTAAAAATGAACAGAGCATTCCAAGTCAGCCTGTCTAGATCAGGTTACCTTAGGATGGTAGAATTGGTTCTATATTCACAGTGATCCTTGGCTTCTGCCCAAACTTTAAACTAGAAACTCACCAAAACAGATTTCTTTTCTTTTTAAATTGCCTTTTCAGGTTAGTATACCGAGTAATAGTTTTCATTATTGTGAGATATATATATATATATATATATATATATATATATATATATATATATGCCATTCTGCTTTCTTCTAATTTGTCCCCCTTCTGTCACTGCCTTCACAAAACAGAACCTTAAAACATAGGAGTCTGATTAAAATGAACAGCAATGTTTTCTTTAAAGAGAAGAGAAAATTTCAAAGGAGGAAAAGAGAACACAGAAATGGAAAGGAGAGAGGGACCTACTTGTTTTCTGTGTCCTTGGAGAGAACAGAAGGATAGTGTGCTTGAGAGTTGGGACTAGTTCACCTGTGTGAGCCTCAGATCATGTTTATTTAATTTATTTCAAAGAAATGATTTTAGCTTTGTTTGGGTTTCTATCTTATATTTAGTACCTTTTTAGATTTGTTGAGGTTTAACTATCAAATAAAATTGCATTTATTAAGGTAAATGATGTCCTGATTTCATAAATGTAATGTTGCAAAATTATTAATACAATAAAGTCAGTTAACACTGAATAGCCTAACTTCTGTGTGTGTATGTATGTGTGTGTGTGTGTGCATATGCATGTGTGCATTTATGTGCATGTGGTATGAATGGTACAAGCTTATAAGTACCGAATGAAAAAGAAATAAGAATAAGCCATAGAAATATATACATCATGATGAATAATCATGTGTACTTAATAATGTTATATTTTGTACCTGAGTAGATCTTAAATAGCCTCAGATCATTTTGTAATTGGCCTAATTCCTGTCTAGTTACTAAATCAGAGAACATGGGACCATTAATTCTGGGGCTTGGGTGAAGTCATAGTGAAGGAGGAGGCATTAGGCAGTTCAGATAAGAACCAGAAACCAATATTGAAAAAAGAATTATATCCACATACTCAGCAAAGATAGATTCTGGGAAGAATTAGCAAACATCGAGTCAGAAGCGCCAACGCAGAGCTGGAATCCACTAAGAAAAGTCAGAAAAGGAAGCAACAACAATGGTTCAGGAACTCAGAAAAATTCTGGGCAACAGACAGGGACCAGCTGCATCAGACAGATTTCCGCTACAGTCACAGAACTTTTATAGATTTGTGATGGAAAATCATAAGCAAAGCAATATCTTACCAAGGACGCCGGGAAGATCCTCAGTCATTGCTGTACGATAGATAATTTAGGAATACTTTGAAAATACTGGAGCCTAGGTTTCATTTCAGAGAATTTAAGCCATGACCTTCATGTATAGGGAAGGGGGTGTGCTATGCTTTACATGATTTTTGCTTCTCTGTTTTCTTGAAAGGGAGTCCCTCTGAAGCCCCAGATGGCCTAGAACTTACTATGTAAACCAGGCTGTCCTTGATCTCACAGAAATCTACCTGTCTCTGTCCCTGTAGTATTGGGGATAAAGGTATGGAACATTCTGCCTGGCTTTCATGAATATTTTATAAATATCTGAGTAGTATTTTTTGTATTCATTTTTGTGTCTTAGAAAAAGCATTTGGAAGGTGTCAATGGAAACACCAAGCCAAAGCAACACTCTAGGAAGTAAGGAAATCACAGCAATTGGTTATAGATATTGTTTTCTATTACTATCACAGATTTTAAAAAATGTTTAGATTATAGAAACTATATAGGAGTAATAGTGCTACCTTTATGCCAGAAATTTATCCCTATGAGGCTGGAAATCATGCTTTTTAGTTCTCCTCATATTTCAGCAACCAACACATTGCCCGGCTCATAAGTCATGCTCAGTAAATAATTTACAGAATAAATGAATGGAATCCCAGCATGAACTGGCACTTGTTCTTCACTTTGATTGATTTTCAATTGAAATCTACCGTGCATTGTTAAAGCACAGGACTAGGTCTATATTCAATTTCTCAGTATTAATTCTAGTCAGTCTGGAAGGAGTTGGGAATAATCATAAAGCCACAAGAGTCTAAGTTCAAAGTTTAAGCTCACCCTGCTGATTATTAAACAGACAATACTTCATAATTTTTTTCAAGTTTTGTCAGCTCCATTTTTCTGATTTGTAAAATTGAGTCAAATTCTTAGAACGTTTCGGAAGATTTAAGAAAAATAAGTAAAAATTTTAGAGCAGGAATTGATGGCCCCAAAGTATTATCATGATTAACAGTAATAGCTCTAGCTATGTAATAACAGCTGTCATTACTCATCTTGCTATTATACCCAAAAGACCTATGCATGTTAGTTCTAGTTGTATCAGACAAAAGGTTGGAAGAATCAATGCTAACAGTAAATTAAAGAAATTACAAATGGAGAGAATAGGAGTTTACTACGAGATATAGTGTGTCCTCTTTAGCCCTCTTTATGAAGTATTTGAACAGAAAAGCAGCAAAGGGCTTTTAACAGACATCTTCACACACTGCACATGGTATGGAGGCAAATATTCGAAATTAGGAATCAACAGTTATAGGTATTATACAGAGAACACGGGAAGGAACTGTAGCCAAAGATTCCTTGGGTGCTCTGAGACCAAACACATGACACATTTCTGTTTGAAAAAATCAGTCAGGCAGTTTACAAATGTGTGGGCATGTTCAAATTTCTGAAGCGTCACAAATGTCATAAAGATGAGAATAAGAAGTTAAGCACAAATCTTAAGAAAATATTATGAAGGCATTTTCCCTTCTTCTAAGCCTTAACGACCAAAACATAGGTTATGTTTAACATTTTTAAAGATAAATTTAAGAACACTAGTGTAGCAGAATTATATCTGACAGACAGCAAAGTATTTGCAGGTATCTTAGACATGATTCAAATTCATCTATCATATTTATTCATAATAATATATGCTTTCATTTGTGTTCCATATTTTCACAGGACTACACACGCAGAATCTGGTTTTAAGATGTGGCAGCCTATGGAGCAGCAGGAAGAATGTAACTTCAGAGACCAAGCTGGTCAATGGATTGCTAAGTTTCATTTTGTACATCAGTTAGTGAAAAAGTCATTAATGATAATACTCACATATAGGAAAAGCCTAAGTTTTCCTGGCTGCAACTGCCTATCTGAAATGAGGGCATGAATAGGTTAGCAGGACAAAAGAGGTATGCTTGCTTTCTACAAGGAGCCATCTGTCTAAGATCATTCTCCTGGGAAATTGGTCTTTCTGTTTGTGTAGTTTATGAAGATTTTTAGACATTATATCAGACCAAATCCAATGTAGAGACATTAGTATATATGAAATACACTATGTTGTACCAATGCACCACAGAGATTATCTGGGAAAATTAATATGAAAATAAAATCTGTCCATTTTGACTAAAACAATTGCCAAGGCAGACATGAGAATGAAAATTGAAAATAGTATATCAGAGCTCTTGGAGGCCAAGCGAGGCCAAAATGGATTCACAGGTACTTTTCCTTTTAGAAAAAAAAATATCTAAGAGAAAATGTTTATAAATAAAGAAGATTGAAGATAAAATTCCAGATGTAGTATTTAATTGATGTGTGACCTTGGAAATGATACTAAACCTTACTGAATCTTACCTCTCCACCACAATTATAAGATGGAATCAACCTCTGCATACAGTAAGATATTTTTTTAATTTTTATGACTTATGATTAAGTTTATAAAGTGCTCTGTGTAGCATCTGCCATAGAAGGAATGCTCATTAACATTAACTGGTATAATTATTCATCATACCAAAGTGTGACTATAATTTAAATTACTAAGTTTGTATAAATAAAAGAAGAAAGTAATAAGAAACTGTGGAATGAGAATTGGTGAAGTAGGACTTCATGTAATGTATGAGTGTTTGAAAAGGAAGAAGTCAGAGTAAAAACGTCAGTGAAGAATGGCCAGGCAACAGGTAAGATACCCACTACTATATCTGGAGGCTGTTATTCTTAACATCCAGTTAAACAGACACAATAGGCATAAAGTATCAGGAAACTAGAAATAGACAACCAAAAGAGAAAAACAAAGAAGTTCAGGCATAAAAATAAAAGTTCAGCTACTGTTAGGACAGGTTGAAGTATCTGGATTTTGTAATAATCCCAATTCCAGTGTTTAGCAATGCTCACCAGATTTATCTCATACTTAATGGATTATTTCATGATAATTCCTGCTTCCAGAACTCCTAAACTGAGCCCCCATTTAGCACTATTAGCGATTGCAAAATTCACACAACCTAGACAGAAATGTCTTCAACACAGCCTGATTTCACTCCTTTTGAATGGGACCTATTTTTTAAGACCCCTCATCAGAAAGAGATCAGTTTTTTTTCCTAACCTTCATCTCTGCTTAGTGAGTCTGAATGCCTCCCAGAGTTGATACCAAAAGTGGAATGCTTTAGTTACATGAAGACCTAAAAGTGATGAGACAGTATAAATCAAATGAACAATCTGAAACCCTGGACTACAAATTTTCTGACACCTCCATAACCAAAAGCAGCTCCCTGTGAAGTTTTAACATCAAAGATTGAGTTTAGAGTGGTCAGATATTATGAAATATTTTTCCTAGGGGATATCCCTTTTATAGATGTTCAGGAGACAGAGACTACTCAGATAGGGTACATACAAAAAACAGAGCACATGATTTCAAGGTTATGAAGTAAACGTGTTCCTTAACCTCTAAGCAATAATATGTTAGCATTTCTGAGCACTTGGTTAAAAGCAATAAAATATTGCTATGAATGTGAAGTAGTCAACTGTGAAACATGCATAGTCATTTTACAAACATTCTGTCATTTTTTTGCTTAGAACAGCGATGAAGAACACAACATAAAAAATAAAACTTAGCAAAATAATGTATAGTTGCAGAATTTACAGTTAAAATTTCAGTCATTCATCAAAGTATCCAATGAACATTTCAGAAGCTCAAAGGCTGCCTAAGAAAAATGATACAGTGGTGAAAGACAAATGCTTTCATTTTGAGTTTTTTTTACTCACTGGAGTTAAAGAGCCACAAAGCAATAGTGAAGGTATGACTCAGAAAACATAGGTTAGAGGGGTAAATGTTCAGCCTTTTCTGCACCATTGAGGTAGGTGAGACTGAGGAAGATGATGGCAGAAATCCATCAAAGCAAACCATGAGTTAAATCTAATAAATTAAGTAGAAGCAATGCTTGGTGTAGATTGAAAATTATCCACAGGCATTTGCATCTGAATTATTGAGCTGAGGTTTGTTTTGTAATTACATTCACCTAGAAAGGGGAGTGGTTCAGCAGTTAAGTGTATTTGCTGCTCTTACAGAGGACTCAGTTTGGTTCCCATTATCCACAAGGGAGCTTACAACCATCTGTAACTCCATTCAAAGAGAACCAGTGCTCTCTTTTCATCTTAATGTGTACTGTACACATATGGCGCACATACAAAAGCTATACACACACATAAAATAAAAATGGAGAAATAAATTAATGTTTTAAAAATTCACATAGAAAGGACAATTGGTAAATGAATTAGAGCTGAGAAGGCAGGATGTTGCATCATATTAGGAGAAAATTTAGAATTGGCCAAATGCATACCAGAGTCACAGCGTCACAGACACAGGTTACACCAAGAATCTGCAGTTGATATAGGGAAGATTTGTTGAAAGCTATTTAAGCAGCAGTTAGACTATAGATCTTCTCCCCAATCAGACAACTACTTCCCATTTCTCCTTGGGACAGGACCAGAAATTTAATCCTGGGAAATTACAAAAGAGAGGGCTCTAGTTGGGAACACTGGGGTGACTAAGGAAAGAGATCATCATATGTTAGATAAAAATGGTTACTTGCTAGACTTGAAGGGCCAGTAATTTTAATTCATGTAAAAGAATGATTGCAGCAAGACATAAAATGGGCAGAAAAGACTCTAGAAGACCATTCTTAAGGGAATTAGTCCAAGCCCGGTGCTGAAACATTGACTGGAAACTATCGTATGAACCAGGTCAGTAGATGGAGGCAACCAGTGCCAACACACAAAAAAGCAGATGGAGCACTTTTATAACTTTCTCTTATAAGATATATAGATATCAGCTACAGAAAGAATATGGTTCCAGGCTTTGAGAAAAGGTAACACAAAACACAAAACCCTAAAACAAACAAACAAACAAACAATCAACCCAAACATACTAAAACAACAAAAACAAGCCACACTAGACTAACTCAGAAACTATTCAAAGCAAAAAAAATAAAAAATAAAAAAAAACAGTTGTGAAATTAGCAACATAGTCATTAATAATAAACTGTTACATCTATGAAAAAAGATAGAATGTTAGAAATGAAAAACGTTTATCCTTTTGAAGGAGTTGGGGAAATGGCTCAGTGGGTAGAATGCTTCCTGCGCAAGCTTGACACTCAAATTAGAATCCCAGCATTAAATATTAGTCAGACAGATTTGACTGTATAGGCCAAGAACTCCTGGACATGGGTGGGGGAGCTGACAGATCTGCCAGTATCAGTCAAATGTTGAGTTCCAGCTTCAGTGAGAAACTTTGTTTCCAAAAATAAATGGGAGAGCAATAGAGGAAAACCCCTAGCATCAACTTCTGACCTCCACATGCATGTGTACTGATGGGCACATTCAAGCATGCATGTGCACACACATGCATACATCACTTGTACACATATCCCATTTTTTATATTAAGAGTATAGTAGGCAGGGTTTCTGTAAAAAATACTCAAAAGTTTAAAATATAAGAGATACAAACAAAATTTTAAAAATAGAAAAATCAAAGCCTATCTCTAAGAAATTTACAAACAAGAAAGTGAGAATAAGAAAAGAGGTTTCGAACAAATAAATGAAAGGCATGTCCCACAAACTTAAGAACATAAGTTTACAGAGTGCATTTATAACCCATTAAAAATCGACATGAGAGATTGAAATTGGTTCATATCCATTGTAATTATTTTTATATTTCCAAAAACTTCAGAGCACCAGGAAAAAATACTAGAAGTTCCCATAAAATTTCGAAAGATTGAAAGAAAGAATGTAACTTGAAACTTTAAAGGAAAAAAAAAATCCAGTCTCAAGTCTATGTCCATTAAAGCAGTCAGCTAAATGTGATGCTGTGGTGAGATAAATTTCTTCAGGTTGAATAAAATGACATAAAATTTAATTACTTGAGCATGGCAGGAGAAATTCACTCAGTGAAAGAAAATTTGGGGACTGAATGCGACAAGAAAAAAAAAAAACAAGTTTGTAAGACAAGGATATACTTACTTTTGTAAGAAGCAGATATCCAAAGACACTATAAATATAAACATTGTTTGGTTAAAAAATGAACATTCCTGTGGCTCCACATCTTCATGATCAGTTGGCAATGTTAGTGTTTGTATTTTAGTAATTTTATGAGATTTTCAATCATATCTCATTCTTTTTGTTGTTTTTGTTTTTGAGACAGAGTATCATTATAGCCCCAGCTGGACTAGACTCACTATGTTTACTACCAGGCTAGCCTTGATTTCACAGAGATCCACCTACCTCTGCTTCTGCAGTGCTCAGATTAAAAGTGTACACCGCCATGCATGGCACATCTCATTCTTTGATGAGGACATATTCTCGTAAGAACCTTTTCATACATGTTTGTCATTTATAGCTCTTTAATGAAGTGTCTGTTCTGATATTTTATCAATTTTTAAGTGCGCTGTTTTTTTTCTACTGTTGAGTTTTGAAAAAAAAATATATATGTATATATATATATATATATATAATCAGTCCTTTATCAGATATGTGTTTTGCAAATATTTTCTCTCAGTTTATAGCCTGTCTTTTTATTCTCTTAATAGTTTCATTTCACAGCGCAGAAGTTTCTGATTAAATTAACCAAAATTTTTAAAAAAGCAGGATAATTTTCAATTTTGAAAGAAAGTCAAACTCTGTAAGAAAAAAGAAAAACCACAATAGATCTATTCTGTATGCAATGTTTATATGGTCTAATTAATGCAAACAATACTTATGTAACTGAATTATGATATAAACATGTAAAAACAGTTGTAGGACAGGAGTGTTTACGTATCTGTCTGACATTTGGCTAATGAAAGAAAGCTAATCATTCTCATTTTGGAAAATGAAGAGACAATAGCCAAAGCTTAACACACAAGCAATGGTCATATAACTGTGTGACTAAAAGCGATGGAGAATGTGCTGGCAGGATGGCTCAGTGGCTAAGGGTGATGACCACCAATTCCCATGACCTGTATTCAATCACCTGTGACCACTCCTTCAAGTTGTCCTTTGATCTCCACATATCCACTACTATATGCATGACTTAGTACACATATACACACAGACACACAAGGTAAATGTAAAACACATTTATTTTAAAAAGCAATGAGGGCCTTCAAATTCACTGTTAACTTTGGTCAGGTTGGCTCTGGAAAGTGAGACATTGGGAAAGTAAAGATGAATGATGTCTGTTAATTTGTAAGCATTGTGAAACCATTTTCTTCTTTATATGTACATGTAAAGCATATTTAAGGGTGAGGTTAAACGCCAAAATTGAAAATGAGTATCTAGTTCTTCACGTTTAAATTTTTGACTACTATTTTTCAGTAAACGTTTTCTAAAAACTGCTTTTATGGAAGACAATAAATTTTTTAGAAGTCTAGAAAAGCAAGTAGACCCTATTCAGAAGAAGTAAGAAGTTATGAGATGTCTAATTCTGAAGACTGGACAGCTTGCACGACTGTGATGGACCTGATGTTTTGAAAATATCAGTGCTATGATGAATCAGCACCAATAGTACACAGAAAATGAGATGGGAAGACAGAAGGACAAGGCTGGACCTCTGAAAGTGGGACAACAAAATACAGCACAATGCGACAGAAGGGGCCCTTTAATACATGTCATGGGCACAGTTAAATGTCCTGAAGATGTACTCACTAGCAGATGATATCCCTGTTTAATTCTGTGGGATGCAACAATGGGGGACTGTGCCACTGTGTAGTGCGGTGGTAATGAGTCAAGTGTCCTGAACCCTGTGTGTCTGCTAGAAAGTTTCATGGAAGGAAACATTATTAAATCTGAGTCATAAGGTGTGTGACATTGATTTTCCTATCCCTTCTATTTGTGTACTTGGAAACTGTTACAGTTTGTTTTTCTGTTCCTGTGACAAAACATAGGTTGGGAAGGGATTATTTCAATTTACACTTCCAAATAACAGTTCCTCACGGAGAGAAAAAAGGTGAGGAACTCAAGACAGGAACTCGGAAGTAGGGATTGAAACACCACACCTACCATGGAAGAACACTTGCTTCCTGGCTTGCTCACTGCGGCTTGCTCAGCTTCCTTTCTTATACAGTCAGAACCATCTGCTAGGGATGAGCCAGCCCACAGTAGGCTAGGCACCCCTACATCAATTATCCACTAGGAAAAAGCCTCACAGATGTGACTACTAGACAGTCTAATCAGACAGTTCTTCAGTTGAGGTTTCCCTCTTCCGAGGTGATTCTAGGTTTGTGTCAAAATGACAGCTGAAGCTAAGTACGACTGGAATTTATTATGCACACTCTATTTAAAAGTCACAGTTACTCAGAATCCTACCAGAACTGTCTTTTTAACAGGTAAGAAGCATTTATTATATGTCTTCATTTTGCGATTCAGAAATCTTAGAAGATTTGCCAACTACAATGGTCACAGACCATTTGAAATGCAGAGAAGCCAAAGGTCACAGAACTTATACAGTCAGTGCCTCCTAGCCCTCCAGTGACCATAAAAGCGATTTTTAGAAGCATTGGTGGTGTGTGTGTGTGTGTGTGTGTGTGTATTGTCCTTTTCTCCTCAATTACCAATATTTCCTTGAATATGATATTCATGCTTAATTAATCTCTGTCACCTTTTAGTTCTCATCATTCATCCATTGGATTTTAAGTATATCACTAATTTGCTTATTGAATGCTTTTATCTGCTCTCCAAATCACTTTTCATTTAAAATATCTGGTTTCTATCTGTGGCGAGAAACAAGTGAGGTCAGACAATGCTCAATACATTATGATTTGCCAAAATCTGTTCCAGTTCACAGTTGAAAACAGAACAGTAAAGAGTAGCTCTAAAAAGCAGCAAATGTATTATTATATGATTCGTGGTACATTATTGTTAAATTCCTGTATATTGTTACCTTCTTATCTATTTTTAAAATTAAACACACCAACATTTAAGTCTAACAGATTTCAGTTGCCAACTCCAACAATATGCTGCATCTAAAAAGTATGATGTTTGAGGAGGAAGGTCAACATACTCATCAATTAATGCTCATTTTTCATAATAAAAAATATGGGCCAGCTGCTGAGTCAGATACTTGGACACACATTGCTTCCTATTTTGTAAAATCAGCTGTAGCACATTTGTGTATGGAAAAAGAAGCTGATTTTGCGAGATGTTGAGATATATAAGCTACATATGGCTCCGTGTGTTTCCCATTTTATTGTTGCTCTCAACCAAGAAAACATGGAAGGCAACTGTCCCCTCCTTTCTTGATTAACTTTTTCTTTATTCAGATAGCAGTCTTAAATATACAGAGAACAATCGTTCTCTTTTGTAATGAAAAAGGACTATTAATCCTCAATATATGCTATAGCTCACTAAAATGTTATTGGTATGGAAAAATAGCTTTGTACTAGTAATTATTATTTTCATTTTGCAATATGAACATGGGTTAGCTGTGAATAAGACCATTTCATCTGCTTATATGTCTCCAACAGGTCATACTGCCAAAATGAAAAGTGTAAGCTATCAATTAATACTGTTTATATACCACATACAGTGTCTATAAAGCAGATTACAAAATTAGTTTTTTAAAGATTTCTACAAATTTTTGTATATTTAAAGGGAGAGAATGCAACACTAGACTCTCTTTAATTAAAAACAGAAAAAAATGTATCATTGGTATCCATGTAATTTTTCAAATTTCTCTTTTACAGGCTAGAGAGATGGCCCAGCCGTTAAGAGCACTTACTGCTCTTGCAGAGGACTCTGGTTGGTTCCCAGCAGTAACATGATGGTTATAAACTGTCCATAACTTAAGTTAGATTGGATAGAGCACCTTCTTCCGACCTCAACAAGCATTACCTGCACACAATGCAATTCCATACATGTAGACAAAACACTCATACACACAAAATAAAAATAAATACATGAAAAATATAATTTTTCCTTACTAAATTATCTTTCTTTAATATCTACATTTCATGTTCATCTGTCCATTTATCTACATTTATTATTTAGGCTTTTCTTGATACGATGCTAATTAATGGATTATTTCCCTAGAGGAAGAGAGGTCATGGAGTTTCAGATATTGTGACATTACATTACATAGGAGTACACTTATATGTGGATATATGCAACCAAATAAATAATAATTAAACTACAGTATTATAAAATATAAAATCTTAGGACCATGGAATGCAGTACAGTCATTGAGATAAATGTCATGTGTAAGCAAAAGTATTTCGTATAAGCATCACACAAAGATTTCAGTGAAAGAGTAGTGGTGTTAGGAATAAAAATTTAAAGGTGATGACAATATGACACGTTAAACCCCAAACAATGAAGAATTTTCTATTACCAGGACAGTAGGAAACAAGATTTTTTTGAAACATGCTATTTAGCTATTTAAATAATGAGGGGTGACTTAGTTTGATCAGTGGTTCTAACTTTTAAATTATTAATCATTTATAGAAAATGGCATGTAATAGAGCAACAACAAGAAACTGTGAACACACCAAGGCTAAATCAGAGAGAATCCTATTAAAGATATCCTGCACTTGAAAGACTCTTATCTTCACAAGCTCAGAGCAAAGTGCCTCAAAGCACTTGCGATACCAATTGAAGTATCAGATCTATTGACAAAATTTGGATCTCATATAAAATTCTCCTGATAAGGCAGAAATGGTTATTTTTACATATATGTGAGCACATGTTTGTGTGCAAAGGCATATTAACATTATATATCGTGGGTTTCTTTACAAATGTGTTTAGGAAACATGTTTCCCATGGAGGTTCTACTATTTGCGGAAGCTTAAAATTATGAAGGTATCATCTAAAGAAGCTCAAATGCTTTGTTTAGCAAAAGGGCATTCATGTGGAGTTTGAGAATTCAAACTCCGATCAACACCAGGATGTGGCGATGTGGCCTATGACGAGAGACTCAGATGGCTCTCTGGAGAATAAAACAAAAGAAATTTAAGTAGGTTGTATTTGTTGTTTGCTAAAAAATTATGACTGGAGGATAAACCTGTAGCTAATTGGTCAAGCATAGAACAGGTCAAAATATGTCCTTGTTACTAGCAAAAGTTCCCCCCAATCTTCCTTTTCAGCGAATGGCTTCCTTTTATTTGGCCTGTTGGCAAGTTCACATGGTTATGGCAACAGTCCAAGATGCCACTGCACTCCGCAACACTGTGGGCAACCTTCTTCCACACAGGTAAAAACAACATTGTTTCTATCATACTGCAAGGGAGTGGTGGACAATCAGTGATGGCTTATCTCTTCTAGTTTAATTCCATAGGCATGGAGGGAATTCAAATGATTGTCAAGGAGAACAGTTAGAATAATACAGGTATCCAGAGATCCAGTTGTGACTAGAGAATAGATTGTCCAAATGATCAAGAAACAGTGTTTGCAGATTGTGGCATCTTTGAGTCAAATATCACCAGTAGTTAAGCTATACATTTAACTGATATGATACACATCATTTTATTCATCTAATTGCTATATATATATATATATATATATATATATATATATATATACTGGGGAAATTAGAAATTAAGTAACAAATACCCCAAATGAATCAAAATATTGAATGAAATCGTCAAAAAGATTCAGAAAATGAGCACATGCATGCATGGGTGTCCTTTTATGATCGTAGTAAATTATAGTAATAAAATGGATTTCTGATAATACTGCTTTCCTACCTAACTGGCACTGGGAAACTTCAAATATTACATATGTGTTTTGATGATATCAGAGAAATAAAAGAAACTGAAATGGAAAAATACTGATGTCTAAAACTTACACCTGATATTTAAAACTTAAACATGAATATGTTCAATAATTTTCTCTAAAACTTTCAGGATCCCTTTCAGCTAATCAAATAATGCAATAACCATTTTGCTTGCTACAAAATCACATGTTCATTGATATGTCTTTAGAGAACTCTGATTGGTTCTCACTTGTCCCTTGAAGGCCTCTCTAACATTGCAAGCCAAATAGATTGTTTCTTGATCCTTCGTTTCTTTGGTTTATACAAACTTTTAGACACGTTTTGCTTTGGTTGTCTTAAATTGTCACTTATGGAAGGAAAAGTAGATGATGTTTAAGTCCAACTTATTCATTATGTCAGTGGTTAAATGGAGGTGAAGTGAATTTTCGTCACATAGCTAGTCCTGAAGCTGGATGTGGAAAACTTTATCTGATCACTCTCATTGTTTAATGTCCTATACTACCTTGCACCCAACCCAGGACTTATTGTACTGCTATTAACTGTTTAGTATACATGTGATTTTTCTCTCTACAGCTCAGATAACATTCAGTTCTTACAAGACAGGTGTTATGTTTTATCTATTTTACCTTTTTGGTTTTTGATTTGGGTGCTGTATTTTATTTATTTATTTATTTTGTATCATGTATACTACCTAAGATGGTAAATTCATGTAACCAGATTAAATGAGCTATGGGTAAATGAATTAAAAAATTGTCCAATTGCAAACTAAATATAGTCTATTACAGCAACATAAAGTGCCATTGTTGTCTGAAGCTTCAAAAATGCTGGCTCCATTATTGCAAAGCATTAATGAATACCCCCCAAGTTTTATATAAAAGCCCAACATAACTCAATATTGGAAATTAATAGCAATGGGAAGATTTTGGGAAACAGAATTTGGTTATTGTCTTGGAAATGTACATGGAAGACAACACACTGTTAGGAATCCTGTAAGCAAAGCAATGTAGCTAGTGTGCAATAGGACAGCACTGGGCTCCCATTGTTTCTTGGAACAATTATATCCTTTTCCCACTAACTATGAAGCATGGTTTCTTTCTTTCTTTCTGTTTCAAACTCCTACAGTTTGTTGCTTATTATGCATTTCCATTTGTTCCTTTCATGATTCTTTCACATTTCAAAATCAATTGAAAAGCCCCATTGTCATAGTTTGTGTTCCTGAGTCTTAAAATAAAACAAAGGGGATGATCAGACCTGAATACCAGTCTCCAGGCTTTGCTCTTTTTGTTTCGATATATCTTGTTTAAAGTTTCCACAGAAGTACAGTTGAGAAACATATTTCTGCTATTAATCAATGTGTAGCTTGTGATGGTAATTCCTTATGATTATATATGCTGGATTTGGACTCCTCTAGGCTCTATCACAGATGTGTCAACCTCCCCTTAAAATGTATTTCTACTTCTAAAAAAAATGTAAATGTGGTCATTAGCTTACATATAAAACAATCCAAACAAGAAGTAAGTTCTGAGCATAACTCACACCACGACTCTGTCCTGCTGTTTTTCATACTGTTTAGAACCCACTAGAGCCTTTCTTTTCTTTTGATTCCATATAATGAAGAAAGACAAGAGTTTAAAGGATTGGAGAATTTTTCTCTTATTTAGGAGAAGGTGCTGCATTTTTAGCATCCGAAGCTGACATGTTAGAAGGCTGACAATGTGGACCCTGGATAGGATTCCAAATACAATGGCCAATCAAAGGCTCAGACAGAGGCTTCCTTGCAACATTTTGATTGCCTTGCTCCACTATAACTGTAAATATCTAACCTTTGTAAGCATGCAACCTACGTAAGCATGCACAAGGCTGCTTTAGTGATATGTTCACATTGTTTTCCAACTTGAAGAGGGATTAGAACAATTATCTCTGTCTTATTTTGGGGGAGGCAAGGAAAATAACTGAAAATAGGCTGAAAAGTTACCTTTGTCATCTTTTTTGAAGAGAGGGAAAGGAAAGGATTGCAATCTGAACTGTAATGTTATTTTCTAATGACAAGCAAAATATATGCATAAATACATATATACAATATATTTATATTGTACATATTTTTAAAGTGGAGGTTGAAAGTTCAATACCTTTGTTCATCTATTCTCAGCAAATTTTGAGGAGACTTATTACAAAGGAAAAGATGTGTTTTGTAGTACTTTGTGCAAATCTAAGCATATGGTCAGAATCTGTGTATATGTGTGTGTGTGTGGCATTTCCATGCCTCTTTTACAGATAAATGTGTAGGGCTGACTGAAGACAGGTGCAAGCTTATGCTAGCATCTGGCCCTGTACTCTGCCTCCAATCAGACCTTTACTTCAGCACAACAAATTAGTAAAGGATCACAAGCCTGATGATGCCAAAGAAAACAGTCAGCCCATTAAGAAACTGCAGAGGAAAAGAATAAAAGCTCACACACATGCTGCTCAAGGGAGTGAGCGCAAGACATTTTAGGGTCCCTTCCTGACCTTTTGCTCTTGTCTTTGTTCGCTCATCCTAGTTAAGATCTTTCCATTCTGTGATATAGGAATTTGCCTTTCTCCTCCAGAGGCTTCCTCTTTCTGGAAAATGGCAGTGGCTTCTCTGTCCCAGGTTGCTCACAGCATTGGTGAACATTCTTCTCAGCATCTATTTAAATGTTAGCATGAATGACCTTATAATTCTTCTGACTTTTCAATGAAGGTACTTTAAGCATGTCAATAAACTGTCAAATTCAAACTGAAATATTACAAAGCACTGTGTGCACTGCCTCTTTTGGATTTTGTGTAGCAAGAATTATAATTAATGTATGAAAAGACTATGGAAGACAATTTTGGCATAGGAAAAAATTTAAAAATTGTCAATTCTTTTGGGAAAGAAGAGGATTTCTTAGGACTTGTTCTCTAAAAGGTCATAGACTACCATCTTATACATAGGCAATCAATCCATCAGAGCTGTCGGAATAGTCGACATAGTGGACCAGACTGGAAAGTGCGGTTGATGGAGCTATCATTTCGCTCATTAATGAGATGAAATGATGTTTACTATTACCTTGTGTTACATTTTATGAAGAACACTGCAGCTTTGTGTATTTGACAGTAATAAAGAGAAAGCAGTAGATGAAAGAAAGACACGTAGAATCAGTAGATAGGAGAATGTAACCACAAGTCAGCACTAAACACCTCTCTCCTGAAGGACAGTTCCAACATGAACGAACAGGATCAAGAAATGGACTGGCGTCCATAAGAAGCATGTGACCAAGTCTGAGCCCTGTCTTTAGCTGGCTGTCCATCTTCATGGACCACTTTGAACATCACCTAATTAATGGCAGTTAAGGATATTTGTAAGAGCCTTACAACTCTAACACAGCTGGAGTTTATGAGTTCAGAAGTCAGCATTTGATTGCCCCAGGGGGTCATGAAAATCTACTGAAATAAAGGAACAAAGGTGAGATGTTGACATTTGCTTTAAAGTTTTTTTTTCCTGAAAACTATATCATCTAAAGCCTTTCCAAAGATTTCTAAATTTGAGAATCTATATAAAATAATCATTAAACTGCCCGCTTCAGAATGGTAATTTTTAAGAATATGAATAATCATTAATCTGACCACTTCAGAGTGGTTGATTTGTTTAATGTATCTTATTCTGTGTGTGTATGTGTATGCATACACATGCTTGTTTGTATGCATGGAGATCACATGCTTGTTTGTATGCATGGAGATCAGAGATCCACATCAACTGTTTTTTATGATCTTTCTTCACATTGTTTTTGAGTTGGGATGTCTTCACCAGACCCACCACTAATTGATTGACTAGTCTAGGTGGCCCAGTAGCTACACTGTCTCCATATCTTCAGCACTAGGGTAAGAGCTCATGCCTGGCTTTTGTATGAATGTTAGACATCTGAACTCAAGGCCTTGTGCATGCCGCTGTCGTCACTGAACTACTTCCATTGTCCCAAATATATCCTATTTTAAACCGAAAATGTGTATGAATTAGAAATATCCTGACTCCTTTTGAATCTTGTACAGTTTTTAAGTTTTCAATCCTTGGCTTTTGTTCAAAGATATCTCAAATGTAATAGGACACTTTTGTAGGAAAATTAAAAGACTATTAGTAAAAGGGCAAAAGCATTGTTTCTCCGTGCGTGCGTGCGTATGTGTGTGTGTGTGTGTGTGTGTGTGTGTGTGTGTGTGTGTGATACATGTCTGAGGGTGCTCATGTTCACAGAGACCAGAGGAAGACACTCAATGTCTTCTATGACTTTTTGCCTTAGTTTCTTGAGAAAGTTTCCTCAGTGAATTGGAAGCTGATTTTGGAGGACTGGCTTGTCAGTGATTTCACAGTATCAGCCTGTCTCTTCCCTACAGTGCTGGGGTTACAGGCACATGCTGCTATGCCTGATGTTTTTTACATTCGCACTGCGAATTTGATCTCAGGTCCTTGTGACTGAACAGCAAGCATTCTTACTCACTGGTTCACCTCCCCAGCCCCAGTGTATTTTAATTATTCATAAGTATATATATGAATAATTATATATTTCATATATATTTCTAGAGTTTTTTTTTCTTTTTTATCACTCCCAGAATTTCATGCAATGCATGTTGATCACATTTCTACCACCCCCCTTTTCCAGCCCCTCCCCAATTTCTCCCATTTCGTGTCCTCTATTATTATCTGTCCTATTTATTTATTTTAATTTTTGGCTCTTAAAGACCTACCAAGTTTTAAAATATTTTATTAAAATTATAAATTCATACTACATCAGGTAACCTGAAGCATATTTTATATTTTATACTATATTTCATCACATCTAAGTTGAAATTTTGATTTTATGATGGCGTTTTACTTTCTATGTCACTTAGAAGTAAATAATTGTTAATTAAACCAGGACAAATTCAAATTTCTAAATTATTGATGTTGAGATGTGTACATGTTAATAATGTTCAGTCATTCTAGAGTTCTTTTATGGTGTGTGCACATGTGTGTGTGTGTGTGTGCACGCCCATATGTGGGGGATGCACATATTTGTATGTGTCTGAGCATGTATGTGGAAACCAGAGTACAACATCATTTGTCATTCACCAGGTGCTACCAACATTTTTTTGAGATGAGGTGTCTCATTGATCTGGAGCTCAGCAATCAGGCCAAGCTGACCAGTGAGCCCACAGAGATCCACCTGTCTCTGGGATTATGATCATGCAACAATGCTCTGCTTCTTAACATGGCATCTGTAATCAAATGTGTGGTGGAGAGCATGCATTTTACTAGCTGAGCTATGCTCAACTCTCTAGGATTCTTACAAGTTTGTAAGTTATATTGCTTTTTATTAATTATTCTTTGACAATTTCATGCTTGTATGTTAAACTTTTTGGTCTCATTCATTCCTCTACCATCTCTCATCCTCCACTCACCCTCAACAACCCCTCCTCTTTCCACAAAGTCCCCCTCCCACTTTCAGGTTATCTTGATTTTGTTTTTTCTTTGTGAATCTCTGGACTTGATCAGGGTACTTCTCACAGATATATATGTGGAGCTATCAACTGGAGCTCTCAGTGTCTACATAACCTAAAACAATGACTGCCTCTACTCAGCAGTCCTCAAACACCATTAGCTCACATGCAGGGAGGGCCCATGAGCACCTCCTTATCTTTGATTGACTGTTGTTGGACTGGTTCTTGTGCAGGACCTCTGCAGGCAAAAGCAGCTGCTGTGAGTTTATGGGTGCCATGGCAAATGCAATCTGTAAAAAAAATACTTTGAATGAAGATGACTTTTCTGTGCATTTTCCATTGACATTTTTCAGACCTATGTTATAGTTTGCTTTATGAAATAATGTTTTAAATATTCAAATAAATAACACTAAAGTGAATTATAGTATAAAATCTTAGTTTAATATTGCCTATATACTTCAAGAAACAAACTCTTACAGAAACACCTCATTAAGTCACAGGCTGAATTTCTATTTCCCAAAGTTAAATAAGCTATTTTTAAAAGTAGAAACTTGGGGACTAGAGAGATGGCTCAGCGCTTAGGAGTGCTTACTGCTCTTCCAAAGAGGAGTTCATAACCCAGGCACCCACATGGGGAAGCTCACAATCACCTGTAACTCCCAGTTCACAGGATCCAAGTTAAACGTTGTGAGCTTCATGATGCTGATTCATAAGTTCTCTTAGAATTCAGTTGGTAACATACACTGGATCTAGTTCATTTATACTTGGTAATGTAAACAGTACTTAGTGGTTATAAGTTAGTAAATTATGTTCTTTTATGAATGACCAAATAATTCTGATTTTAGGATGCCTGTGTGACTAGGAGTCATCTACTTTCTCAGAGGCACAGAAATCATACCTTCTGCCTGTTTTCTTACTTGGATATAGTTTCCAGGGAGAAGTATTGTTTCTTTCAATCTCTTTTGCATAGTCCTCCCATTAATGTCTGAAAAATTTCAGGGGAACTAGTAATGTATAGTGACACTAGTTGTCAGCATTTTGTTTGTACTTTGGTGGAAAGATTGTGTTCTTTTAATACCAAGTTATTTGCTTGAATAGTAACCACATTTCCTTCTCTGTGTTTCCAGACATGGGACTTATAAATCTGAAATAATGATTCAATATGTCAGTCATAAGTGGATCATTTTGAGAAACAATATTTAGTACTCAGAGTCACAAGTCTTGAACATGCTCTTGCTCTGTGCTGTGGACCAAGACTCTCAGCTTGTGGTGAGACACATAGAAACAAGTAAATCTGTCGCTAAACAGTAAGTAAAAACAAGTAGAAATTGGGAATCTAATTTGAGGTATACTATTTTTCTCATAAGCAAGGGTGAAAACCATAAGTCCATAAAATATTTTTATAAAATAATAAATCATCCCTAATTTTGGTACAAGCTTTAGTTCTTTGATGATGGTGAAACTCACAGTACAAACACTATTCCATTGAGCCTTCACATATAAATACAATTATATTATGAACTTCAATGATTTCAAAAGGATAAAGTCTTTCTGTGATGATCTTTTCAATATGACACGTTGCATGATATTTTTGAAACTCTTGAAAAGGCAGAAAAAATGCCCGAGGAAGTGAACTGGAGTCAGTTTTCAGATAGGCACACCATTTCATGACCATCAGGTGGGAACTTTGCAGGTTTAATGCTTTATAATTCTCCCAGTTGAAGCTTTAGAACTTCAAAGTGCTGTAGAACATTTCAAATTTCTCTTCTACCCATGAGAAAACCCTTTGCATTGAAAGTTCCTTTCAACTGGAATCCTACATTTGGTATTACACAACAGTGACATATTTTTATGGAGATTAAAATTACACAGTAAGAATGTGACGTTGCCCAAGCAAAACCTTTTCTACTATTAAAAATGTCTCCACCAAATACTATGATGTGCTATGACCTTCTCTTTGATAATAAATTTTAAAACCATTTACAAATTGCACATTTACTTAAGAAATACCTATTAGCCACCTGTAATCTACAAGGAGAATTTAGTTAAGCAAAATTGTGTTTCCCTTCACTTCTAAACAATAAATCTACCACTGATTGCAAAGACAGGCGATCAGTGGATTTTATTAAGAAAATGACAAGAGGATCAATATGTAATTCCTGGGAAAAGGGCATATAGTATACCTTTAATTTGAAAACCACTAGTAGTTAAGTCATGAATATAAAACTTGCCTCTGTCAAAATAATTTTTTGTTGTAAAACTAGGAACCATCCTTGGTTATCTAATACTTCAAGAAACAGTGTATGAGCCACTCTCGAATCTGTGTGGAGCTGGCCCCCTTTGGCAACTGAAAGAGCTCTTTGAACCATAGAACAGATGTAATGAAAATTGGTTCCATTAAATGCAGCTGGCAAATTACAAACTGAGAAATTAATGCACCATACCAGGACTCAAGGGGCTAAAATGAATCAAGGTGTGGTTGCCAGATGCCTGTGTTTCCTCACCGCCTCCTCCATAAAAACATGCCTTTTTATAGATTTGCTTAATAGAATGTAAATTATTAGTATAGGCAACTTATATGATCATTGTTTGTTTAATAGACTATAAATCACTGAGA
Source organism: Eospalax fontanierii (assembly GCA_035773235.1). Classification (NCBI taxonomy): domain Eukaryota; kingdom Metazoa; phylum Chordata; class Mammalia; order Rodentia; family Spalacidae; genus Eospalax; species Eospalax fontanierii. Next base: position 33,070,914 of record CM069542.1, read on the forward strand.
CAGACAATACAATTATAAGGATTAATCAAGGAAAAAAATAATTGAATTCACATAACAAAATTTAAAGAGGAGCAAAACTGGTGTCACGGTTTCTGGATCAACATTTAGGAAGTGTGTCTGGATTTGCAAAGTCTTTACTGTCCTGTGATATACTGACTTCGAATTCCCAAGGAAGAGAAAGTTGATTCCATAGGATCCATAAACAGCATGCTCCTTTGTTGATTTCAGTTCAATTTATTTCAGTTTGATGTGCTGCTGATGACTCTACTAGCTGAACCTGACAAAAGTCCATTTAACATCTGTTTGGGAGGTGCTCTTCAATGCTTCCGGAGTTGTCCTCTTGAGTCATTAGCTAAACATCATTTCAAAGAACTACACTTTCAAAGACCCCCCTGTGAAGACTAGGGAGGAGGAAACAGAAAGCCTGTTCTCAGGTAATTCCTGCAACCCAACCCCTGGGATATCCTTCCCTTGCCTTTTTTTCTTGAAATAAACAGACCATGGCGTGGTTCTCAAGATTACGATTGGTTTGTAGGTTTTTCAGAATATGCATTCTAAAACTGTGATATTTCAACTAGTTAATTCTAGTATACCTAAGGGTTTATTAAATATTGAATGTAAGAAGTAAGTTACATGACATTTCCAAAGGAAAAGGAAACTAGTTATTTAAAACATATATTTTATAATATGTAATTCAGCATGGGATAGACTGAGAAACTGATCAAAATAGTTTAAAAAACAATTGAATTATTAGTAAAGTTTCACTTTCTAAGTATCTTAGTTGGTATGTGAGACTATTGCACATTTTTTGTGTGTCTAAAATGCTGAATACTTACACTAGAAATTTAAAAGTATTTTAGCATACATCTATAGAAACTGTAGAAATGGAGAGTTTGGGGAACTAGATAACCATGAACACTCTAATTTGCTGTCTGTTTAAAGTAGCTTTAAGTTTTCTGGAAAAGCAGACAAAGGACAAAGCTTTGCTAGATCACATGGGCTCACATATGTTTTATATCTTTTCGCCTAAAATTATTGGCAATATACATGCTTTGCCTACATGTACTAAAGAACTCTTTCTTTTTACCTTCATAGTAAAAATCTACTTTATAAATCTTTAAATCATAAAGAGATGTAGCAACATCTATTAGATAAAGGAATTACAACAAGAAATGATGACCTAATCTTGGCAAACATCTATATGTATTTACATATAATACAAACGATTTTTATTGCCAGAGAAATCCTCACTAAGTCTCTTGAAACAACTGCTAGGCAAACAGTAATTGACCACATTTTGTTCATACATATGAAAGAAAATACTATGGCAAAATTAAAAGACATATCCATTTTAGGCGTATGCAATATACTCTCTCTGTACCTTTTAAAGTAACTAATTGCGATGTGTAGATTGGGTGGCCTATTTACTTTTCTGTCCAATAAAGCACCATTTTAATTAGAGCACTGCATCATACAGAACTACATTGCTTCCAGACAAAGAACTTTTTGTGAAGTGCACAGATATTGCAATATGCATGTCGTATGCTTTATCGCTATTATAAGTATGCGGCAGTGACAATTTTCCATTGTTTTACGATAGTATTACTTCCATGTACTGAAACATATATACTGAATACATACACTTGCCCCCAGAATACTTATGGTTTGCAACATCTATTTTCCACCATTAGCAATTTCTCTTTGGAACAGAAACAAAACTTTACACCATCTTCAGTATAAGGATAAATGATTTACATAATTGAACAAAAGGTCAAGGTTCTATATTCTTACAAACAATTTGATTATATATCAGATGCTCTGAAAGAGACAGTATAAGTCCATGCATACCTAAGCATGTTTTCTTCATATAGGTATTCATTTGAGAATATTTGGAATGAAGATTTTGATGTGCATAGTAATTAGTTGAAATAAATGAAAAACCTGCCTTATATTCGGAATGAATTTGTTTCAACAGCTGTTGACCCTCAAGCTCTGAATGTCATCCAATTAGTGGGGAAGTTTGAACATGATTGCGGCCCTAACCAGGCATCCCGTATGACAGCTCCATGTGTGGCATCAACCAGTGGGGTGAGAGTCTCTTTAGTTTCAGTTTTGGTATTTCACAGAGAAGTGAAAAATCAGTGGGTAAAAGATTTTGAGCTTTTGCACAGGATTGCTCACCCAAACACTGCCATGGCCCAAGATAAGAACTGCAATACTCTTTTCATGGTTTATCTAATGTTTGCAAAGTATAAGATAGCACAATATCAGCTTCAGTGTAAACAGTAGAATGGATTTTTCTGTCTCAGGACAAAGAATTGAGCATGAGGTGATGGTAACTTAAAGCTCTGTACATTTTGATATACTAAGCCTTTCATTTATCACCCCCCCCCGACACACACACACTCTAAAATTTCTCTGAAAATCAGAGGAGTCATTTCCTTTCGGATTATATTCAATTCTAAATGAAGCACCATGTTTGAAAGCCTGCATTCTTTATATCGATTGTACTTTCATGTATGAAAATGTGACATAAATGGCTCACCATACTGCTTTCCCTGCATAGCCTCACTCACTAGTTTTTATTTCTCTATTTACTTACTTATTTTAGTTTTGTTTTTTTTTTTTTAAGAGGCAGGGTCTCCTTATAGCCCCTGTTGGCCTAGAATTCCCTATGTAAGCTGGGGTGGCCTTGATCTCTCAGAGATCTGCCTGCCTCTGCCTCCTGAGTGCTGGGATTAAAAGCATGACCCACCACTCCTGCCTCATCAGTTTTTATTTTAAATGAATGTCTGAACAGAAGAAAATGGAATGTGGAGATAGGAACCGTAAAGTTGCTTGTACCGGTGTAGCGTGCAGACAGGCAGTCAGAAAACTGTCGGTTCATTTCCTTTCAGCCGGAGAAGAGTGTGTTAATTCCACATTCTTTGAATGCGGAACTAAAATAATAGTCAACAGACACTAAATTCTTTCAAGATGTGATATACTTATATCCAAAACACAGAAAGCAGCCCATTTGAGAATAGTCAGCCTGTGTGGAAAATGAGAGGTGAGATTTAGTCACGTGCAGAAAGCAAATATGATTCAGAAAACAATGAAGTTAATTGGAAATAAAATACATAACATTTATTGGACTCTAAAACAGTGAATTCCAAAATAATTAAGTTAATAAAAGAGTCTTACTCTTTCCTGAACTAAATTAAATGGCTCTAAAATTAATTTCATTGGTTTTTTTAATTCACTGTTAACTTAATATAATGAGCTTTTAAAATTAACTTCTTTGTTTTTGAACCCACTGCAGCACAAGACTATAAGTGAACTTTCTTTTAATCTCAAGTTAAACTTTTCCGGTTTTAAGCAGTAGTCATTTCACATGAATATAAAAAAAGACATTTTTAAAATCTAGCACATTTTACTCAGGCATTTCAAAAAAGTTTTAAAGGACTCCTTTACCATCATCTGCAATATGGAAGTTAAAACCTTTTTTCTCTACAGAAAAAAATAAAAGGAAAACCAACAGATTTTTTTTTTGTTTCAAATAATTATTTAAAAGATAAACAGAAAAGTAAATTGAACTACTCCACGCTAATAAATGGCATTCTGAAGTCTGACATCAGATGTAAGACAACACAATATTTTAGATATTACATTCCTGAAAATGTTTTCATTTGGTTGTCTAAATTAGAAAGATGAACCTATATTTTCAGCATAGCTTGTCATCTCTATACACCATCATCCAATGTGTGTAACAAAATAAAAGCAAAGAAAATGCATCTGGCTTGCTTAATTGGTATATTTCAATAACAGAACTATGCAGATTTATTTATCTCTTAAATAATTACATTTTAATATTGGAATTTGGGGAGTTAAATGTATAAATTATGATTTGAAAATTCTTCTCAAATTTGCATTCATTCCTTTTGCTGTTCCTTTGCTCTAGGCTATAACCATATTTGAGTAATTTCAATAATTATCATATCCTTGTACCTTATCCTCTTTGAAACTTCAGCACATTATGGTCTTTGTATCTGGGACCCTTCCCACCATCCATCTCTAGCTATTACCTGCCTTTCCTGGCTTATTCCTAATTTCTGTCTCAAATGCAAAGGACTGATTTCCTTGAAGATTTCCTGAGGGATGATCATCCAGACTGAATTAGATGGCATCCCAGAACACTGGTGTTATTGCATCTGACTTTGACCCTTGAAGGCTCTGGGCTTTTATCAGAGTGTGAAATGGATGTTTATTGTTCCCATGTGAACATTCAGAACCTCACCCAGCATTTCTAATTTCCATTTAATGAATGAATTCTTTACTTTTTCCCCCATTACTATTTCTTAAATATTGCTTTTTGTTTGTGGACTTAAGATATGGCCAGATAAAGTTTTTACATTTAAAACAAGTTCCTAAGGATAGAGAAAGTTATTAAATGTCAAGTTAGAGCCCTCTGAATGGTGGGTTAGAGAAACCCTGCCAGGTTTTGACTCAGAGTGTAGTCTACAATGACACTGATTAATCAACAAGTGGAGATTTAGCACTTACTCCATTTTAATCATCTTTATTTGAAGATCTTACCTACAGTTTTTTAAATTAATTTTAGATATACCTTTCTTGCACTATTTAATTGCAAGTGAGATATTATTTCACACCATTATTTTTAGTATGAAATAGGCCTTTAAGGACAGTCGATTCTAACACATTGCTATTTGCTGTTAGACACTATCATTTGTGGAATGATGTGGAATGATTAAACACTGAGAGCTCCCAGGTGAGGTTGAGGGCTCTGAGAAAGACTAACATAGAAACTGTGAGGGGTGAGAGACTCATCTTGAATGTGGGGTCCATGAGTGGGAGGTTCTAGAGAGCCATCTCTGATCCTCAGCTGGACGCTTACTATTAAGATATGCTACTGCATCTCGTGAACTCTGTGCAGGGTATCCATTGTCTCTGGAATCATGATTGGATTAAAAATAACTCATTAAATTACAATTAATACTCAATTAGTTCAAGAGGACAAATGAGACAGGTCTCCATAGCACTGTATATGTCCTTTAGTGTAAGGTGTAGACAAGGAGAAAGGAAGAATGAAATAAGTCTTTCACCTTCATCAAATTCAGTTCAGGGGTTCCCAGAAGGATGCCAAGTAGTTTTCATTTTTTAAAGTCATTTTTGTATCATCACTTTTGATTTTCTTTTTTAACAAATAATTAATTCATAACATATCACATATATTTATGCTTAGAACATGGGAGCCTATTTTTCTATTAAAGCAATATATGAAAATTCCCTCAAACTGACTTTAGTATGTAGTTCAGCAAGAAAGTTACATAAAATAGGTTGCAGGTATTTGAAGTATTGTTTGCCTTCACTTATGAAGTTTTCCAAATATTTCACAGAGACTACAGAATTGTATGTGTAAATTTATCTTCATTTTACACTTTTAAAGCTTGAAGCCTTATTGTTCTATATCTTCCAAATCATTAGGGATTCTTTTTAACATTTCAGATAAGGCTCTGTATGCCTGACTTAAGCCTGTCTTATTCGTTCACATTTAACTTTCTTTAGAAATATTTCCTAATGACCTACTGAAAAGGACATGTTTTCTTTAGATATGAAGCATAGTCAAAGATCATTTCCAGTAATATCCACTTGTATCTTATGAAACTGCTTTAAGTCTAGGAAATAAATGCTCTTAGTAGCAGAGTATTCCAGAATTATTATCAATATAGCTTGTGTGAATTTCATAATGTGCTCTGTACATTATAAATGATGATTCTCAGTAGCAAACCTCAAAACTCAAAAAAATTCCAGTTTTTAATATTATACTAAAATGATATTTATCATAATGAAGATAAGGCAAAGCACACTGATAGTAAATTTTAATAATATATACCTGAAAGATATTAAATCAGCTAATTAATATTGCTTTCAAGGTCAGATACATTGATGGTCATTGGAGAATTAATTAAAAATCAATCTAACCTTTCTAAATTCAATTTAAAGTTACAGTCTGAAATACTGGACTTAACTGTGGGGAAAGGAAGCACATGCCTTGTATTATTTTTCATGAATCATTTTAAATCTTTAATGCCTTAAAAATTAATTACATTCATTATAGTAATAGGCTCTTCATTTTTTTAGTGGGAGGCTGCATTGGACTGTCAACTTGCAAACAATCATTAGAGAAGTAATTCAGGTTTCCTAGCCCCCAGACTCTCACAATAATACACTACATTTACTATGTTAAATTACCTGGTTTGGGCAAAATAAGCTATGCATATAAAGCAATAGAAAAATTTCATGGGTCTAATTAATTTTTATATGTTTTTGCTTGGGGTTTTCCAAACCACTGTAGAAATTTCTGTATTAAGATTTATAGCATCTCATCCTTATATTTTAGTACATTTAAATTTTTCTCTTTTTTTTTTTCTTTTTGTCTTTTTGAGATAGTGTTTCTCTGTAGCCCTAGTTGGCCTGGAACTCAATATGTAGTTCAGCCTGGCCTGGATCTTATATTGATCCACCTGCCTCTGCCTCCAGAGTGCTTGGATTAAACGTATATACCACATTATCTGGCTACATTTAAATTTTCTAAGAGTGAATACATTTATTGAACTTCAGGTGAAATATTTCACTCAGAAGTGCATTTTTTTTAAAATTCAACTTTTGTCTAAAAATCTCTGTTTATTATGAATCATTTAACCAGAGATAAAATTTATTCAGATATTTCTAAGTGGTCCTTGCTTCTTTAAAAGCAGAACACTAGAGCTAGAAGATAGATAATAATAACAGAAAAAAAAATGACTATCTTAGCAAGTGTATTATTAGAGTCAATTTCTTTTTTTCATATTTTACTTATTATTTTTATTTTATGTTTGAGTGTGTTGTCTGCATGTATAAGTTCATCCCTGCCACGAAATGCCCACGGAGGTCAAAAGACCACATTGAATGCCCTGGAATTGGAGTCACATATGGTTGTTAGCCAACATGTGCATACTGGGAACTGAACCCGGGGCCTCTACAAGAGCAGTCAGTACTCTTAACTACTAGCCCTATCTCCAGACACTAGAAGTCAATTTCAACCAAAATATTTTAAATCCAGATATGGGAAAAATTTTACAGTTAGAGAAATCCAGCCCTGAACATGTATGACTCCACATTGTGTGATGTGTACTGCTTGTTCCGTTCACAGTAATTTTGTCATGAATAATGCCACTGGAAATCTAGGACCATCCATAGAGAGACTCAAGATACAGAGAGTGGGGACATGCATAGTGGATTGTGTTAGATCTTTGGAGGAATGAGTAATGTCTGATTCCTTTCTGCTATTAATCCTAAATATTCTTAATATGTGACCTATGAATTTATGATCTCACATATTACTATAGAAAATAAGTTGACTTGAAAGAAAAAATTATTTTAATATAGAAATTATTTTTTTGTATTTCATTTATGATCTTTTTATTTGCTGTTTATGAGTATATTCCTTGCTTGTGTATAAGTGCACCTGTGTCATGCAATACCCTCAGAGGTGAGAAGATGGTGTAGGATTCCCTGAAAACAGAGTCACAGATGATTGTTAGCCTCCATCTGGGTGCTGGGAACCAAATCTGAATCCTCTGCAAAAGCAGCCAGTGCTCTTAACTGATGAGCTATCTCTCTAGCCCCATGACATAGAAATTTTAATGATAATGTTCATATTATGTTACTGAAAATGAAAAATCATAGATTTACTAGATATGCTTTTAATCGCACTATTCCTGATTTTAAAAAGTGAAGACTCTTATGTTGCCTATAACTCCTACTGCAGAGAACAGTAGACTGTGGCAATGATACCGTATGTAAAGGAATTACAAGTAAAGAGCAGGATAGATGAGATATTTTTATCTGAGCCTTTTTGTGTAAGTTTTAAGAAAATTAGTATAGTAATTGGAAAGCAAATCAGGCCCCAGTTGTACAAATGCATAATAGCTCATAAAATACATTATAGTAAATAAAAATGTGCTTATTCCAAGCATGGAACTTTGGACTATAACCCATCATTTTGGAGACCAGTCTGAACTACAGATTGATAGTCACAAAAACTCTCTACATAAAAAAATACAAACAAAAACGTAAACAGGACATAGATTTATCATTATAAGAAGAAAACAAGCTATAATGCTCATTTAGATATAAAATATACTAAATAATACTTATTATATTTCATGAGAAAATTATTTTTTTTATTCAGAGGAATTATACATATCTTCAGGACCCCACTTAGTACTAAGCTTCTTACAAAAATGTAGAAGACAGGTGCAAAGAACCAAAACCTGCACACTGTAGGAGGAGGATCTATCCCGTGACTCCGGTCACTCAGACTGATATTAATAGGTGAGAATGCCTCTGAACTCCCTGTGGGCCTACATTCAGTAGATGGCTTACACGAGTCATTCTAGAGCAATCCATTGAGTTAAGGTACAGACAGCAAGAGGCAAGAGTAGCACTTGATTAAAATTAAATAACAGGTAATAGTGATGAAAAATTTAATACCAGCAATAATACCTATGGAGTTAAATTTTCATTAGCTTTAGTAATAATGTGTCCAAATCTACAAAGGAGAAAAGCTAGTAAAATATGCTCTCTCATACATGACATGGTCCCTAATTTGAAGCCAGTACATTATCCTATGTATCCTATAGAATGCTATGTCTTACTGTAGGACCTAAAATAAAGTTTAATACATAATATACAATAAAGCAGAGAGATCTTACCTGAAGTCTGCAAGTTGCGTGCATACCAAGATAACAATGAATGCATTTGCAGGTGATGTCATACTACAATGTCAAAAATTGCATTTCCCTGCATCTCTTCCATGCTTATCAGCAAAATGATAATTCCCGTGGGGCAATATTTGGTTGAGAATGGGGTTACCACCATCTGTACATTATGATGGCTTTTGTTCTACCAAATAACACACTATGATTAAATAGATACATCATATATCTTTAGTGTTAAAATCAATGATAACTGGGAAAACAAAAATGTATAAAAAGGCTTCTTTGAGAACTAATTGTCAAAAAGTTTAAGAAATCATGCCAAAACTAATCTAAGGTGCAGTATTTATATAGACAGTCACTTTTCTTAAACTATAAACTCAAAGTTGTGTTGTCATCAAAATCAAACTATAGTTGGAAAGGAAAACAACCAACAAAAATGACAGGAAACAACTTGAGCCTACTGCTACTGTCATCCCTGTGCCCAAAGGAGTAAGCCTGTTTACTTGCTTAGTCTAATAGACAGAATCACTAACTATCCTCATATGCACGATGGGACAGGGAAATCAGTCACTCAGAACTTTCTGGCCTACAGGGAGTGTGGGTCAGGTCGAACACTGACAACCACAGCTGTTTATTACACTGGTCACTTTTACTATACAGTAGTATCATGCTAGATACACCTATACTTATTTGGAGCCAAATAAAGGGCTAAGAATAAATTAAAGGACATGAAATTCACACATTATACCTACAGAGTGAGGAAGATAGAGGCAAAACACTACCATTATTTTTCTTACTAAAAAGTCACAGAATTGATGTTTAAGAATATGAAATAGGCAGTTTAAGTTTAAGGAATTTTTCTGAATTCATTTTTCCCTTGTTCGGTTTCCTGAATTCCTTCTGGAGTCATTCCTATATTTAATGTAATACTTTGTTCTTGATTTCTCCCAATTAAACACATCTTTTAGTCCCTAAAGAGTTCCTCTTCTGCTTTTTTTGTCAAATTAAAGAATGTCCTGTAGTATTAGATTTTTGAGTTCTTTCCCATCCACCTTGGTGGGTTACAGTTTTGTCTTCCCCATACTTATATACTCTGACAACTTTATCTTCTTTGATGAGCACTTTCAAAGCTTTGTATTTCTGATCCTGACCTTTTTCTTGAGCTTCAGATAAAACACTTTCCATTCGTGTCAACATAAAAATAAAGTCTAGCTTCCTTTCCTTCTTATCCCCAATGGGAGCATTGTGATTTCCTGACTCAAGTTTGATGATGCTTTTGGTTCAGCCTCAACATTTAGCATAAATTTGTATGTCATTTCTATTATTATGGGGTGAATAGCAGACTAAACAGACAGAACCATTTTCTAATTCCTAAAACCTGCCAATGAGATTTTATTTGGAGAAAGGGTCTTTGGACAGATGATGTCAGTTTGGACTATCAGGATGTATTTTAAATTCAGTGAAAGGAGTCTTTATGTGAGGGCCAAAGAAGGGGAGACACACATGAAGACAGTCACGTAAGACTGATGAAATTCCTTCCATACCTAAGAGCAGTGCCAAGGAAAGGTATCTTCCTGGAGCCTGTTGAGGCTTATTAACAACTTTTAGTCAGAGTTCTGAAAATCATGATTTTTTTAAGGCATCAAGTTGATGGTTAATCTGGAAATCTCATGACACCTCTCTCATACTAACAGCCAGTCAATTAATAAGTTTAGTTCACAGTGAAAGTTGTGAGGCTGGTGAAGAATGTTGCTCTCAGATGTGTTCCTTTGAACAATAGCTCATGTCATACTACTGGTAACAGAAGTAATACATTTTGGATGAGAAAATAATAAATTTCACATAGTTCATCAGCTAATATAGCAAAGATTCTAATTATTTCATGGCAAAACAATAAAGTTAGTTTTCCCGATATAATTAAAAATGTGTCTGTACATTTCAAAATTTACAGAAAAATTTTGGGGTGTTTCACAGGTATCATTCCGAATGGAATTATTATAAAGCTTAGTACCTCCATCATGCCTAGCCTGGTGATGGCTTTAAGAACATTATAACCAAAATGCTTAGTGGTTAAGAAATAGTTTTGAGAGTTAAATTGACCAAAATTGTATTCAAGAGTAGCATTTTCCATATGACTTTGAGAATCTAACTTCTACACCCTAACTTCAACTTCTCAACTTAACCACTTTTAAAATTATAGTGTCATTTCTTGTATAAAGTTGTTGAGAATGTTAATTTATAGAACTCTCACGTGGCACTGTCATGCCTGCACATAATAAGCTTTCAACAAGTAGCAGCAAGGGCGATTATCTCTGCTAATAACAAGGGTGTCTGTGGATAGATCTGATATCATGGTCAAGGAAAACCTGAAAGGACTAGAAGATAGCCACAGTTCCTGGGAATTACAAGGAATCTGTATTTGTTATTGCCTGAGCATTACATCCAATAGATCTGAGCAAGGGTATGAAGAGAAATGACCATCATAAATCTAAAAATATCCATTTTAAATAGAATTTTAGATTTTGCTAAAATTCACAATGAACAATTATATCCCTAGCATATTACCTCTCCTAATTTTTCATAGTTAAAATGAGGCAAGGTAGAAAAATACCAGTGTCTCCTCCTGTCTCCTAAGACTTATAGTAATTTTAAAATTCAAGAATTTGGGTAAGTATAGTACAGTACGTAGTGTACAGAATACCGGCCAATAGTTAGTTTTCAGTTGTGATGTCTAAAAGGGCACTTGAATATTTTCAATATCTATGCACTTTATAAATGGCAAGAAAGAGGTAATAGGCATTTTTTTCTATCTATAAAGCCTAATTTTAAATTACCATTCACTAGCTGGTAACAGATTCTGTTTTAATACCATTAAAAGAGAAAAACCAGAATAGGAGTAGGTCTCAACACAATCCTTTAGAAAACAGCTTGTAAGAAAAAACCGTGCTGCTACAAACCTATCACTGACTACAATTACTGAAAGCTAGATTTTCCAAGCCTTTTAATTATATTTCTTTCCAGAAGCTGTTTAGTATAATTTTCAGATTCATAGTTTGAGACAAACAATAACTTGAAACAAGTTGTGTTTTAACAAAAAAATACGATTTAGCCAGTTGGATTTTGGTTTATGAACAAAAAACAAAATAAGCTTGTAATCTGAATTTAGGTTGGCAGGGTCAGAGCTGAAATCTTAATTAGTATGTTGGCAGCACCATGACCTCTAAGCTTTTGGGATTACAAGGGTAATTCTTGACATGTGACTGAGTAAAATGTGATACCAGACAGAGTTGCACCAGCAGCAGCAGTGGGATCAGGCAAGTTGACTGATAGAGAGACACTTATTATTAAGTGCTGACATTGATTCCTAGCTCTTCAGAGCTTTTTGCACATAATCCCTTTCCCTCAACTGTTAATTTAATGAATCTTAATTTTAACACTGCTATTTTTAATGATGTAAACATATACAAGTAGCCCCATATAGGACTAAAGGACCTGGCTATCTCCATTTAAATTTAATCTAGGGTTGAAGATGTAGCTCAGCAGTTAAGAACAGTGGTTGTTCTTGCAGTAGACCCAGGTTTGAGTCCCAACACCTGCATGGTGACTAACAACTGTCAATAGCTCTAGTTTTAGCGAACTCAACAACCTCTTCTGGCCTCCATGGACATTGAACACAAAGGTGCACTTACATATATGTAGGCAAAACCCTCAGGCCTATAACCTATAGAAAGTAAATAAATAGAAAAAAAAATAGAGATAAATAAACTTGTGCTCCATTTTCACCACATATGGACCATAGACAAGTGATCAATTGGCCTTCTTTTCCTCAGTGCTTCAGTTTCTTTTTATGTACAAAAATATATTATAAAAGTACAGCCTACTAAAAGAGATTTAAATGAATTTAAAATTTTAAAGATTTTAGAATCATACAATGCCGTGGTATGTGCTGTTCCATTTTTTACTTCATATAAATTTGAATATGAGTAACTCAGGTTACTCACATTATGGCAAAATGGAATAAATTGTGGGCACAAACACTTAGAAGTGGCTCTAACTGTATGTGCTGAGAGTCTATTTTATCAAGTTGCCTGAATGTGCCACATCATGATACAGCAGATGAAGTTCTGGAGAACCATGATCATGCCTCTACACACATCTAGGCAAGTTGAACATGTAATTCTAAATCAAACATATAAGTAATTCCTTGTGTTTATGGCATTGCTCACCCATGTTGTATCATGTGACTGCACTGCCGCCTTGGTTCTGAATACACAGCACCCATGTTTTGCATGGGGCATGCCATCACCAAAGAACCTTCTAGAAACACCTCACTTGAGTTAGTGACTGTTATATGCTATGCCTTCCAGTGTTTGACAGTGCATACAATGATTTTTCTCCTGTAGAATCATAATGGTTTAATTACAGAAAACCAAGACTTGCAATATTTTCTACCACCATTCCACACTATCATCTATGTATCAAACAACACATATGGAAAGTTACCAGTATAGAATCTTCTTCCATTATATACAGATGCAATATAAAGAGTTTAAATGGAGGAACTCTATATTGGGGGCGGGGGGACAAAGCCAAATCATAGGCTAGTGAATAAAATAGCTCAATGTGATGAATGAATTTCTTCTTTTGAAACTGTTGACCAGAGGTCCCATAGACCATCTGGCTATTGCACTTTGCTCTTAGTTGTCTGGCAGCACTTAAAGGTAAGACTCTATTGCTAAAAACACTACATACATAAGTTGTAGAGCAAACAATGAGAGATCTAGTTGGTACTGATGTTAAGGCTTCAACTCTACAATTCTACTAGCTACCCTTCATAGTGTTTGAAGATGCTATGCATGCTACCAGAAGAGAAAAGTGATCATCAACCTTGTTCAGCTATGACCCTTGTAAGTTATAATCACAACTTCTCAGGCAAAATACGTCCATTAATGCAACAGTGGAACGAATACTATATAAATATATAGTAAATATATAAATAGCCAACCACTATCTGATTAGATTTAAAATCTGCTTCACAAGATGAAGTCCATACCTGCTACTGATGTCAGCCCTATGAACTTGTTTCTAGGGAGGTCAGAGGTCATAGGGGAGAAACTATTACTATTATTCTGCTAAATGGACATAGTATTAAATGAAGTCCTAATGACTTATTGTTACACCCATAGGTTAGTACATCTCTCAGTTCTCACCAGAGAAGCTTCTTCTTTCAGCAGATGGAGATCAGCACATAAACCCAAAATTGCTCACTTGCTCACTTGCAGAGAATAAGAGACTGCAGAGTGCTTAGCACTGAATGGAACACCTATAGCAAAGCCTTGCTTTCCAAGGCTCAGGGATGACTGCAGAAGAGGGGGCAGAAAGATTGAAAATGCCAGAGATGGTGGATAACTACAAAGAAATAGTGTTTTCCAGTCAGAAAAGCAGTTATACGAACCGTAACCCACTATGCAGCATGCACAAGTCCTGTGTAAACTCAAGTCAGACAAATTCCCAGCTTGAGGGTAGGAGAGTGGGTAAGAAGCTCCAACCCTAGCTGAGAAACTGCTGGCAACTGATAGCAGCTGAGAGAGAGGAGAGAGAGAGAGAGAGAGAGAGAGAGAGAGGGAGAAAGAGAGAGAGAGTCAGTTTTCTTTGAGAGAGTCAGTTTTCTTTAAGAGTGTGACCCCAGGGTAAATTGAGCAAACTCCAGAAGATGGACCGACACTCAAAGGAATTAGGAAATACACATTAAGCTCGATAGCCCTTAAAAAAATCATAATAATGATGGGTGGTGGCACTCATCTTTAATCCAAGCATACACTCTGGAAGAAAAAACAGGCAGATCTCTGTGAGATTGAGGCCAGCCTGGTCTAATTAGTGAGTTCCAGGCCAGCTGGGGCTATACGGAAATACTGTCTTCCAAAAAAAACAACAAAAATACAAAAAAAAAAAAAACAAAAACAAAAATAATAATAGAGGACACAAAATTGAGTGTGGGATAATAAGAAGTCCAGATATGCAAGGGACTCTGAATATGATCAAAATATAGTCTATGAAATTCTCAAAATCTTAATAAAAATATTTTCAAAATCACACAAAAAACACTAAGTTCCTGACTTGAGTTCCATAAAAAAATTAATAAATGAATTTTGTTTGGGAATTTGAATGGAATTTCCTATAGTTTCTGATATGTTTTTAAACATAATTCTGCAATTTGTACTACATATTTATACATAGCTACATTGCCAATTTTGATGATTATGAAATCAAATCATCAATCAATTGTGACAAACATCAAAAATGTTCTGTGTTCTGCAGTATCAAGTATTTAGTCAAAGTTTAATACTTTATGAAATACTAAATATGTGTATTTATCACATTAGTATGCAAACTTTCTCTCATCTTAATTACAATGGAAAAGCTATAGGTTAACAAAAGATTTTACAATATATTTCTCTATGACTCTTCTAGAAACGACTGATTTGTATACCTATTTTATGTTCTTATATATTGAGGGTTGCATTAAAATGTCTCAGGAGAAAAGGGGACATGAGGGAAAATCTTAAAGCACCACACTAAAGAACTGTCCCGTCAGAAAAGAAAGTTCTTATTACGTTGTATGATGCAGGAGACAGAAGTCTGGCTTGCACGTCCTGTTAAAAGCAGTCAAGTTTACCCTTTGGTACCCACTTATTTGTGTGGGGTTAGCTAAGGAAACAAGCCCCTGAACCCAGAGCAGAGACGAACTTCCCTCAGGTTAAAAGAAGAGACGGTCCTAGCGTCCATGCTTTCCTCAACTTTGTGATGCTCTTAGCCTTACTCTTCCACTATCCTTTCATGGGGAATTAGGTTCATTCTCTTCCCATCCCCCCCAATACTTACAATTTTATTTCAAGTTTAAGTATACACAAAGCCTCTTTCTTTCTAAAGGATTCAAAGGCACCATGGAAGTAACCCTGAGAGGATGGACATCGTTTCCCAGGTGGCTCAAGCATTCAATCCTATCCTGCCTGTCCTAAAATTTTAAGGATTCTCTCCTCTTAAGAAAACATCTCTGTAGTACTAATTGCCAGCAAAATCACAAAACTCCCATCCCTTTCTAAACTTCATGTGGAAGGGGACTTGGCTATTTAACAGAACCCCTGGTAGTCATAGACTCCTGTCATTCTTTGAATAGTCTAGTCTGCTTTCTCCCGAATATCAAAGTATAATGCTCTGTGAATGAAAACTGCACAATACTTCTCCATGGAATGCAAAATGCTTTCTCTGTCTTTTGTTTGTTGTTCTTGTTGTTTGTTTGTTTGTTTTTGCTTTACATGACTCCAGGGAATCTCAAACTCTGTAACAGAAATCAGTGGTGCAGGGATGGGATAGGGCAGAGATATGCATGAGAATCAATATTTGTAAATGAAAGTGTTGTCTCTTCATACTCTGAGTAATAAAATCCCCCTGTTCACCTAGAGCTCCTTGGCATATACAGGGCCAGCCAAGTGTGGTTTTGTATATATCTAAACTCCTTAATTCACTAGCAAATCTATAAGATTGAATTCCTCGGGGTCATCAGTTTTATAGGGATTTGATTTCAGATCGGAAATCTATGGAACGGGATAATGTGATTGTTAAGGGGAACAGGAGCTACTGTGCTTTCACCAAAGAAAAAGATGCCACTGTTCAGAAATGGAAAAGTGTGAAGGGGGTGAGGGTGGGTGAAGGAATGAAATGGCACGAACTAGGCAAATCCTACAGTGTGAGTCCAGCACAACCCTGTCTTACGGAATGAAGTCCAGTTACGGGATTTTCATTCTCGGCATTCAGACATTTACAAGTAAACTACCAAATATAATAGATTACAAGTTCGCTGAATCAGAAGAATCCCAGCTTTTGGTATGATTAAGTTTTAATTGCATTTCTCCTTCGGGATCACTAGGAGCTAATAAGCTCATGAAAATAGGTCTTTAAATAGCGGGAGCAGTAAAAGTCTCTCTGTGCATTGTATTTTGATATGCTCGGTTGCCTAAGGCATTCTACTGTCTACAGTCTCAAGTGCTTAGTTTTTGTATCAATGAAATATCTAAATAATACTCAAAAAATCATGAATCTTGAAATGAGACCATATTAAATACACAGATTCTCAGAAATTCCTTTTAGCTTATCAACTGACTGTTTATAATACTGTGATTGCATGTTATATGTGAGAAAAGTCACTGTATAAGACAAATATGTTACAAAAGCACAGGTTTGATTTTTTTTAAGTGTAACAGCCTGAAAAAGGCCTTGTATGTCACTTCTTATAATGTTAAAAATACAAAGTCTGTATGTGATTGGTCTAGGAAAAACCTGACTTTCTACTGTTTGAATGTATTCTGGTAAGACACTTTTAACTTTTTTTTTTTTTTCAGGCTGTAAGGCTGGCAAAAAAAAAATAGTGGTAAAGTCATTTTGTTTTTGAGACAGGGTCTTCTTGTAGCCCCAGCTAGCCTGAAACTCCCTTGTAGACCGGGCTGGCATTGATCTCACAGAGACTTGCCTGCTTTTGAGTCCCAAGTGCTGGACATAACCGCCATGCCTGATAAGTTTATTATGTTTAAGTGAAGTAAAATAAGCCTAGTGCAAGCTCTTTCATGATAGCACTTTCAATTCTGTGGGCATAAATATGAGACATTTAAATAATGTGTGAGCTTGCTCATGTTTTCCACAGATATTTAAAATAGCACTGCTAGGAAGATTGATATTCATATTTCAGTTTCCTGAGAAGTACTCTGCTTCTGAGAAATACCCAATTATACTTTCAGGGGATTTGTACAAGGTGGGCTAAATGATCCAAGTATCATTGCTGCGTCTCTTACAAAGAACACTACTCCTGAAGCAGCTCTCGTGTTGCCCAGTATCAGCTTTCTTTCTCTTAGATAAAAATCTTTAGTGACCCTTTACCTGCTGATAAAACCAAGTTGCTTAACTGGACATCTAAAATCACCTGTCATTTTAGCCTGATTTTTTTCTTTCTTCCTCTTTTCAAGCCACCCTCTAGGATCTAAGATTATTGCATTCCATATGGCATAATTATCCTGAACTTTCTTTTCTTCCGGTTTTTGCATACATATCATCTAAGAAGAATGCCAAACAAGTTCTCTTCAAAATTTCTTGCTAATTGAATGTGTTTAATCTTCAAGGAGACTTTTCAAATGGCCTATATGTACATAAGGTGAGTCTGCATCTTCTTGAAACAGTTGTACTTGTTTTAATAACCGTATCATGACATATCATGTATGGATAAAAGCTAAAATATCCTAAAGGGAAAATTATAAGGAAGGTCTCCTATTTATGATAATCCAACTCAATTATTTTTTTTTTCCTTTATGACTGTATAAAACTGATATCCCTGAACTGAAAACATACCACAAGTTTTGAATTTTAATTTTTAAATTTTTTTCATTTTGTCATCATGCATGATAAAATACTCTTTCAGGAGATGGTGAACAATAGTCACCAGCCACAGATCCTAATCATACATATGATCAGAGAAGGAAAAAAACAATATTCCTCCGGGAACTGAGTCATTACTATGAAGACTTGAAGTTTAGGTGTGTTAAATGCAATGGTATTTTCAATTTATAATGAATATATCAGAATAAAATCATACTATATGGTGAGCTGTACTTATACATAAAATATTTTAAATTATTCATATTTGCCTTGGTATCTGCTATATGGTAGCATATTTGTATCTGCTAGATGAATTAGCAACAGAATTTGAAGAAGTCTATGAGAATAACATAGATATTGAGAAAGATTGTAAAATATAGAAGCTGATGAAAATATATGTTGACCAATGTTTCCACAGGAGAGGAAATTTAATTATTGAATGACGATATTTATGCTTGAAACTGAGGAAGAAACATATTTTGATTCTTTTAACAGAACCTTAGTTTGAAGTTAAGAACTCTCTGTCAATTCTCATCATTTTATAACAAACGTGACTTTATTTTCTTTTTTGAATGGTGCCATTTAAGAGTTCATTGCCCCTTGGCTGAAATACAGTGGAAAAGATGCTCTTATGGAATTTTTTACCTGACATGAAGTATGTGTCAGTGGAATCATTGCTAAAAGCAGCTCTCTCAGGAGTCTCTCCTAATTTTGAGAAGGCAAGCGGTCTAGATAAGCATCTCTAAGCCGAGCCTTTGAGGTTAGCTCACCATTACTGTATTTCCTGCCCCCGTCATTTTTAGGTTGCCTCTGTCACTTCATTGATCATATCCCTTTGACCGCAAAATCAATACCATTGAGCAGCAAGAGTAGACAGTTGCTATAAAAACACAGACAAACTTCTTTGCCACAATAGAGCAAAATATTTCTAAACACATTAATCGAGGAAAGATGTCTTCAGTTTATTTTGTTTAAGGGGGATAATTTAATGTGGAGAGGTAACTCAAGAGAGAGATTACCCGCAGGTTTACAGATTTACCAACTTCTCTTTGCTTAGGATCCCTAATTTCCCACATGCTCTCTGCTTTCCCCGGTGACTGTCTGTGCTTTAATAACATATGTTGCCTGGAGGGCTATGGGAAAGTGAAGGAAGCATTCAGTTCAGCATTCAGTTGTAGGAATTGGAAAGGGAACAGTATTTTATGATGTTGAAAATAACTTCAGGTAAAATACTAGCATATCTCAGGTGCACAATAGTTCTGAAGATAGCTAAAACAGAAAGTGTATGAAGAATATATTAATTGAATTTTTTTTTCATTTTTAAATAAAACCATAATCTATCCCCAGACTAATTTTTAAGTAACTTTTTTTTTATTTATGCTAATGACATAGTTACCTGCATCAGCAAAAGGAAGGAGGAGCAAATCTTGTTGAATTTCGGATTCCTGATTATCAATGAAAGACTAGTTTAAAACTATCCCACAGTCTGCAAAGATGGCTCAGTGCTTAAGAGTGTTAGGTTTCAGGAGAGGAGAAAGAGAACGGAGTTTAGAATTAAGAAATAAGAATCAGAGCGAGATCTGTAACAGGCAAGGGATGTTTCCATCTATTTACAGAATACAGCAAAGGGAGAAACCTTCCTGCAATGAAGGCATCTCCATGTGATGAAAGGGTGCTGGGCTTATAGAGAAATTCTACTGAACACAGTTGCAGGAGTTCGTTCAGTGCCGGGGGCAGTGTCCGTGGGTATTTTGCCAGGCAGGCACTAAAAGAGACAGGTTGGTGCCACAAACAGGTTCCCTCAGTTCAGGAAGTGACCAGTTGATAAGGACTGAGCAAGGCTAGCCTGCCAATTTAGGACCACTTGAACACTCTAAGGGACTTATGAATTTATGGCTTCTTTTATGAATCTTACGGATATGCTACTATTCACACATTCTATCAAAGAGTGCACACTACCTTTGTGGAGGACTCATTCGATTCCCAGTACCCGAGTCACATTCCTGGGAATGTGACACTCCCTGCCATCTCAGACAGCAGCATTCATGTGCACATACACACGGACACATGATTTTTAAGAGTAGTAAGTATAAATCTTTAAAAATAACTCTATTCCAACATACCATTATTTCTAGATAGTAGTAAAAATAAAATGAGCTGTCAGCTTTGTCCTTATATAGGAGCAAGGGATACTGATTTCTCAGATTTCCATTAAGCAATCTGACCTTTCTTTGAATAAAACTCAAGATGGTTGGTTTGAAATTCCTTATAGATTTAGTTCCCAAATAGTTGATGCTGAATTGCCAAAGTTTAGGGAATAAAACACGATCTTAGGAGATGTGAAAGCAGGCTAATATATTTTAATACACTGAATAGTTGAAATTTGTGCCCTTGTCAGCAACCCTTAAGAGAATCCACATTCCTCCCAAAAAATCAAAGCTGAAAATGCATAGGTTTTGGGGTGTGTGTGTCTGTATGTGTTTGTGTTTAGTAAATTCAGCAATTTTAGCAAATCAACCCCATAACTGTAAGCACACTCTAAAACCTACAAGTACATATACACAAAAAAATATATGAATCTCAATTCTGTGATGATCAGATTCTTGTTAAAATTCAGGGAAAGGGTACAAGTTGGTCTTTCCTAACTGAAGATAATACCAGCAGCCTGCAATATTAGTGTCCCAGAATGCACTGCAGGTGATGTCAGTGATGGCCCTCTGGGGAGGCACATCTTCCCAGCTATGAAGAGCCAATTCAGACCTTCCGCTTAGCTCAGATCTCCTTTTGTCCCAGCAGGGGATACCAACTGTGCCAAACAGTGCTGAATTAATTGGGGTTGTTTGGCTCTGACTCCAGTTATTTACCAATACATATATACAGAAAAAAAATAAAATAAGAAGACCATGAACAGATAAAAAAGTCACCCTGATATTTTTGTTCTTTTTATACGATTTATCTATCCTCCCTAAATTCTTCCTGGACTTTAATCAGCTGGCCACACAGAAACTTAGGAGCTTTAACACAAGACAGAAACGATCTTATTTATTATGACATAGCCTTAATTTTCCCACTGATGTCATTTTAGACATAATCTTGTTAGACTAGCTAATTCTGCATCATTTCATCTAATAAAACATTCATTTTGTGTGCACAGAAATGAATTATAATATGGCATCAAATATTACTATTGGGGATTCTTTTAAAATGAACAAATATTATAAAAATCAGGCAGATTTACCTACAGGAACATTATGGATAGTATTGTTCGTGAAAAAAATAGATATATATTTTTTGATAGACAAAAAAATCTTGATTTTGCTAACGTCAAGAAATTCTGTTTTCCTGATTACTCTCTCTGGTTTAAGAACTCTTACTGGAACTGAGTACTGTAGATGATTATCCTGGCAACTTTACTTATTTATTTATTTGAAAATTTCATACATAAGTATGAGTATCATTCCCTCCAGTCCCCCTCCAATTCTTTCCATGTCCCCTGTCTCAATTTTTTATTCTCCTCTTTGATTATCGCTACATATGTATATATATATATACATATACACATATTTATAAATAGGCATACATACACACACACTTTGAGATTAAGGCAGGAGGATCACAAGTTGAAGTCTTGTCTGAGCAACAGAGTAAGTTCAAGGTCAGTTTAGGCAACCTATTAAGACACTGTCAAAATTTAAAATGTTACAAAGAGAGCCATAGATGTAACTAAGTTTTGGAGGACCTGACTCATATATACAAGACTCTGGAAGCAATTGCCAGTAGTCCAGTAGTGCACATGGAGAGAGAGAGAGAGAGAGAGAGAGAGAGAGAGAGAGAGAGAGAGAGAGAGAGAGAGAGAAGAGAGATCAGGGCTGAAAGTACATTTCAATATTTCAGTATATATCTCAAGATCCAAATTTAGACAGCTTATTATGCAACTTGATTTTTTTAATCTTTTCCCAACATAAAATCTTATTTTCAGTCAATATTCTTGATATGTCCTGAAACCAATAAGTCTGTGCCTCTCTGACTTTTCTTTCAATATGAACAGGCTTCCTTTAAGCCTACTTCAAGTTCATCTCTTTTAGGAAGCTTCCAGCCAGGACCTCAGACTGTCTCCTTCTTTTTAATTTCCCACTATGTTGATGGTGTTAGCAGTAGATGTAGCATCTGGCTACATCTGTGTTCTGATTGTCCCTACACATTTCATGTGCGACTTCCTTGTCTTTCAAACAGACGGTAATGAATGTGAAAACACAAGTAAGATTTTACAATTCTTTTGTGTCTCTTTGTGGATGTTCTTAAATATATATTAGATGTTATCTCAAGATTAATCAGACATACTTCATGAGAGTACAAGTTTTCTCTCCACAGAAGAATGTTAGCTTTAGACAATGCAAGTCCGCCAATGTAACATCTGAGAGAATTCTCAGACTCACAAACTACCAATTTGGGCGATAATATCATATACTCTATACAATTGGCTCAAGTGTTCAAAATAAAAATATCTCATTATTTTTATTTTATGTATATGAGTCTCTTGCCTGCATGCATGTAATTACACCTGAATTCTGAAATGCCTATGAAGGTCAGAAGAGGGCAATGGCTCCCCTGGGGCTGGAGGTACAGATGATTGTTAGCCACCATGTGAGTGCTGGGAACTAAACCCAGGTTCTCTGCAAGAGTAGCCAGTGCTCTTAACTACTGAGCCATTTCTCCAGCCCCAAGTGTTTAAATTGATAGGGGGAGATTTCATAGGGTTCCACCTCAAGAACTACAGACAACCAATGGATGCTGAGGGAAGAAGAATCTGTGTTTTTCAGAGACTAGCTTCCTGAGAGGTTAGGTAATCCCAAGTTCTTGTTTGCTTTTAATTGCTGTGACAAAACACTCTGACTAATACTAATTTGGAGAGAAAAGCTTAGATTTCCTAGGTCATATTTCATCACTTAGGAGCCTGAGATAGGAACACAGGGACAGAACTTGGAGGCAGAAAGTATAGGCCATGAAGGAACACTGCTTACTTGCTTGCTCCCTTCGTCCATGCTCAGCCTGCTTTATTATATAATAGAGAACAACCTGTCCAGGGATGGCACCACCCATAGAGGGCTGGGCCCTCCCACATCATTCAACAGAAAAGAAACATTGGGGCTGGAGAAATTACTCAGTGGTTAGGAGCACTGGCTGTTCTTGCCAAGGACCTGGTTCAAATCCCAGCACCCACATAGTAGCTAACAACCATCCATAACTGCGGTTCCAGAGAATCCAGCACTGACTTCTGACATCCTCGGGCATTACACAACACAAATGTACTTACATATATGCAGACAATACACTCATGCACATGAAATAAAAATAAATAAAATATTTTAAGGACCTGGAGAGATGGCTCAGTGGTTAAGAGCACTGGCTGTTCTTGTAGGAAACTGGGGTATGAATCCCAGTGCCCACATGCTGACTTACAATGGTTCATAAGTCCAGTTTTAGGATATTCCAGGATATCTGACCCCTTCTTCTGTCTGCCATGGGGAAAGTGTGACACAGGCACACTTATACACATGCAGGCATAATACTCATACACATAAAGTAAAAATAAATAAATAAATAACAGCAAATGTGATTGACATTACAATCAAACTTGAATGTGTAAAACTTAAATTTTCATAGTAAAATTTACATAATAAAATTAAATTTACATGATTATAACTGTATGTATGACCCTGTAAATGACAGTACTAAACATCAGAGGTTACATGATTAGCCAGCCTCTGTGTATAATAGTGCAGTTAAAAGTGATAAAGACACAGAAGTGAGAAATTACTACAATCAGGCCATCTCTTACTTTCCAATGATCTTCATATTCCATCAAGAGGCATGAAAAAGTCTTATTGAATAACACACACACACACACACACATATATATATATATATATATATATATATATGCTTCGTGCATTATCATTTTTCTTTGAGACAGGGCCATAATATGTAGCACTGAATGACCTCAAACTCATGGTACTCATGTATCAATATATCAAATGTTGAGATTACATACTGAGCTCTTACAATTGCATGTGAAGTAATAGCAATGTGTATTGAATCCTGCTAGGACCTAATTTCCATAAATTGCCCTTAAATTAATTATCATAAAATTATTTGTAAAATTATTAAAAGAATAAAAGTTAAAACAATCTTATTGTCTAAAATTGTCGAGAGATACAATGTAGTCATTAAATCACATTGTCTGAGACTGCTTGACATCACTGAAACAAATTAAAATATATTATATTTCCAGGTTAAATTCAAATTTACCTGTATATGCAGAAAAATAAATACAAATATAGTATATATATGTATATATATGTAGAGTAGGCTCTGATAATTGATTAAACTTGCCACAATTATACCCTCTGGTAATAGAATTAAGATAAGTTAGAACTTTTCATTTTACTTGTATAATATTTGGAATATTAATAATTTGGAAATCATTTATAGTTAACATTATTGATCCTATGCTCAGAATTTAAATCAAAATATCAGTGATATTTGACCAACTGTGGAGAGAAAGATTGTGTATTTCCAATATTTTGGTTGTATCTTTCATATAATTCATGACCCTCGAAGCATTTCCCTCCCTAAGCATAAAGAATACTTAAAAGGGAAATGACAAGTAAAAATAAAGCTGAAATAAGAAAGAAAGTAGTTCATGAGAAAATAAATTGCTACTAAATATATATGGAGGAAATGAATTTGAAAGCAAGATGTGTTGGGGGACCCTCAGGGAGGTGGAAGGAAAGTGGGGTCGATATGATGAAGACACATTGTGCAAATGTCTACAGTTTTCAAGGAACAAAATATTTTTAAATGTTGTTGAATTGATTTAAGTGAAATATAAGGAAATATTACTACCAGAATCATGTTTCCATTTTATTTCTTCTGAGTCTTCATTTTTAAAAATCAGAAATATTTGGTAGATACCAACCTATAGCTTCAGTGCTCAGCTTGGCTTTTCCAGGGTTTTGCTTGATAACTTCTTTTTCTGCATTAGTCCTATTTGCCTGACTGAACATACACATGGTGATCTTTGTGCATTCTAGATTCTAGAACTCTTCATTTGGCATATAAAATTCTGGGGATGATATTGCAGTCTTAACCACAAAGGCAGCTATAAAGGGAATTAGTAAAATGTGACCTTTCCAGCAAAACAATTGTCTTTGTTGATGGTAGATCTTCACTCAATGTATATCCCATATACCTCTAATAGTCCTCAGTTACAAGGGTAGGTTTCTGGTTATCATTCAGAATTCTGTGTGATGTCTGTCATGCATATTATCTTCTAAACTAGCCAACAGATTTGATTTTTCACAAGTATAATTTAAATTTGAGAAATTTAAGATAACATAATTTACTTTGTTGAATATGATCCCAAACTTTTACTTCTAGAATTGTGTCATATTCTAGAATATTGGCTGGGATGGCTCTCTTGTAATGAGTTTATGAGTTTTGAAATTCTTACATATAACTAAATAAAGAGAAGCACTCAAGAGCCAAAGCTGAATCCAAATAATTGAAGATGCTTTAAGTTTGTAGAGGCATAGATAACACAGCTCAGGATATCTGGCATTTATTTTTTGGCAGTATTATTTCTTCAAAATATTTCTTATTGGGACAAAAAAGGAAACAATTCTGTGTAGAAAATTATCCCATACATTACCACATTTTGCTAAGAATCCAATAACAATGTTTCTGTCTTTATTATCTATTCATGCAGATAATTTTTTCTTATTCAACCATGACATTATAATATTAAAGAAAGTATTTACAAAAGATAAAATGTGCAAAAACTTTCAATAATATTATATGGAATATCTCTAGTGAGCTATAATTGTGCTACATGTATTGTGTCTGCAGCTGTCTATATAAGCTAATGTTTTGGGCATAAATGAATACTAATGCTTTCTGATGGTAATTGTTCTATTATATTCTGAGTTCAGTAGTTAGGCTTATTAATATTATGTGCTATAGTGTTTTTAGCTAGGCAATCAAGTTTTCTTCAAAGTGAACTACTTCGGGTTACAGTGTTTATTGACTATCCGAATTGCAATTATGAAAATATCGTTGAGTTTTCAGTGTTCCTGTGGTTAAAATATTCACTTACTGGGAGGCTGAGCTTCTACTACAAAAAAGCTTAAAGCTACTGACCCTCATTTAGCAAAGTTCGATTTGGAGAAGTGTATTCTTCCCCGCAGCGTCTGCAATTATCAAGGCAAAACATTCTATTAGGTTCTTTAATCAATGTTTGTTTTCTACTTCTAGAAGCAGCTGCCCAAGCCAAGATATTTAGCACCTGTAAGACTAATTTCAGGTTGGATTTGACTCTTATGGTTCCTGAAGTTTTTTTTACTGCAAGGACCATATGAATTCTCTGACTCTCCCTGGGCATACTTGATCCCACAAGCTTACCTCAGAGAGCTATGCAAAGGAGAAATGAAGCCACTTAAAGAACAGCCAAGTCCCCTCCCGACAATGCTGCTCTCAGCCCTGCACTGCAGGAATCTGCTGAGCAAGGTAAAGCCTCGGGCTCCAGGACACAACTCTAGCTGCTGTCACTCTCATCTTGCCCCCTTTGCTTTTTGTGTATTTCTTTGAACTTTTACAGTCATGAGAATTCCAATTAATGGTGGTGGGCGGGGAGGACGCAAAACAGCATTTCCCAGTTAAACCTCGGTAGTTTCAAACTCATGCATTTAGTTGTAAAAATTTCAACTAGTTTCAAATCACTGTCTCAAAGATAAATATTTTTTTTTTTGGTTATTTTGGTCTTGTTTCCCTCACCTCCCCTTGCTGGGGGTATATTCATTGCATTAGACTTAACTATACTGTCTATATTTTAAAGAAAGTAATCTAAACATTGATTTTCCCTTTTCCCACCTGACAAATGTGGTAAAGGAAGCAAAATTAGGTAAGTTGGCCCAATGCAGTGGCCTAATAGTTTATTATTTTCATTTTATGTATATGAGCATATTGCCTGCATGTGTGTAAGTGTACCTTTGTTATGCAATGCCTGCAGAGGTCAGAAGAAGGTTTTAGAGTCACCTAAAAGTAGAATTAAGGATCTTGTTAGTTACCATGTGGGTGCCAGTCTGTGCTCTAAACTGCTAAGCCATCTCTCCAGCCCTGGCTCCACGTTTTCGAGACAGGGTCTCTCTTTGAACCTGGAACTAATTCAATCTGCCCAGCCTAGTCTACCTTTCAATAGTTACCCATCTCTGCCTGCTGTGTGCTGGGATTATGCGGGCAGCTGTCATATCTGCCCAGTGTTTACATGAATTCTAGGCATTTGAACTCAAGTCCTCACAGTTTCATGGC
This sequence comes from Eospalax fontanierii, assembly GCA_035773235.1. Taxonomy (NCBI): domain Eukaryota; kingdom Metazoa; phylum Chordata; class Mammalia; order Rodentia; family Spalacidae; genus Eospalax; species Eospalax fontanierii. The sequence continues at coordinate 33,098,465 of CM069542.1, forward strand.
AAGTACTTTATCCACTGAACTTCCTTCCCAGCATGTCTATTCTAGAACTTTTAGCAAGCAAAGATAAATAAATAAAAATAAGGGACACTTAATAATGACATCACAGAAGAAAAGAGTAAAATAGCAAAGATAGTTAAAGTTGTCAGCAAAGCCCCTATAAAGCTATTTTAAAATTCAGAAGACCATTTTTTTCCTATGATCTCAGGCACTTTATTCCATGGTTTGTTTGCTTTTAATTGAGATAGTTATAATCATGAAAAAGGTCCTGATCTTAAAAAGGACAATACCTTTTCTGCAGACATATTTCTTGTCAGTAAATTTTCATTTGCATGGTATTATATGACTTCTGTACCAACCATTTGAGCCAGTTTTTTTTTTTTCTTTTAATCATTACTTACAGTAAACAGAACAATGACTTTGAGGGGTTACAAGTAAAAATGTCCCATAGAAATTTCTACAGTGAGGTGAACACTCTATAAACCTGTGATTTGCAGTGTGCTACACACCAGCCATAGTGATTGCTGCATACTTGCCGTATGGCTAGACACTGACAGAAGATGTCAAGGTTCTGAAGCCTAGGTAATATTGTGACAAGTAAATTCTCTAGGAGGTAGCATTTTCAATTTTGTTTTTCTTGTTTTGTAAGTCAAATCTAAGAGACATTGAACATGCCTATAGATGCTTTATTAAGTCTGATGATCTAAAGTCTCACTCAAAATCTTAAATTGCATTAGTTTTTATCCGTTTGCTCTTTGAAATATTGTTTTAAAAAACTTTATATCTGTTCATTTAGTTTTCTGGTTATAAGATTAACGATTTGTTTTAGGATAGCAGATACCAAGTCATCCAAATCAAAATTGTACAAATTTACATTACTGTCATTTCTTTTTTGATTGGAAAGTATATGGACTTGACAGAATCTAAACATCAGAGAAGATTTTAAAAATCTCCCTGAAAAAAGAACAAATCTAAAACTCTACAAGGTCCTATGGAACAATGTCACCAGGAAGGGAGACAAATCCTGCCCCTAATCCCTGTGAACTGACGTTTATTAATGAGAGAAAAATGATGTTTTCCCTGTTCAAATGATTTTGGATAAATACCAGGATAGGTGGTAAAAGATATATAATATGTATAAGTTTGTATAATGTTACTTATTAATATAATATGCCAGTCTAATATGCATTTGTCATCACGACTAGGTTTATCAAAATAAATATTCAGGTTGAACAGATGTCAAGTAATTAGAATCAAGATCAGACCATTTAAAAAATTTAAGCATCTGTGCTGGGTAGCTTTCGTGTCAACTTGACACACCTGGGTTGACGGAGCCTCAATTGGGGAATTGTCTCCATTGGCCCAGACTTTGGTCCTGTCTGTGTAGTATTTTCTTGATTCCTGAGTGCTGCAGAAGGACCCAGCCCACTCTAGGTGGTGACATCCTTGGGCAGGTTGTTATATAAGACACTAGACTGAACATGGCCAGGGGAGCAAGCCAGTAAATAGCGTTCCTCCATGGTCTGGGCTTCAGCTCTGAGTTCCTAACTTGGGCTCACTTATTGATGAACTGTGACCTGGGAGATGAAAGCTGAATTAACCCTTTCTTCCCCAAGCTGATATTGGTCAGAGTATTTTGTCACAGCAATGGAGCAGTAAACTAGGACAGCATCAACCATGAATGTTTAACTCTTGGTTCAAGTAATAAACTTGTGAAGGCTGGTGCTTAAAAGCTTCCAGCACTCTAAACATTAAACACATGTTAATGTAAATAAATCTAAAATAAAGCACCATCACAATCTGACTCAAAAATAGGTGGGAAGTCAATTCATTGTTCTGGAATGTAATGAATTGGACTCCAAATAGAAAATTGTCAAAACTGTATAAAAACTAATCTATATGAAGAGAAATTTTCTAAAGAAATATGAACTATGAAAGCTGTGTATGATAGCACACGCCTTTAAGGCCAGCACTCAGGAGGAAAGGCAGGGGGATCTCTGTAAGTTCTAGGCCACTGGAGGCTGTCTCAAAAAAAAAAAAAAAAAAAAAAAAAAAAAAGAAAAGAAAAATAAACAAATGAAAGAAGAAAAAGGAAAGAAATAACAGTTATTTCTGATCTAGTTCTAGGCAAATTAGACAATATTTATAATCTGTATATAATTTGTAGCTGATTAAAGTACTTATTCAGAATGATTAGGTAATCTGTTATTAAAGCTAGTGCTTGGACTAGAGAAATGACTCAGCAATTAAGAGCATTGACTGCTCTTGCAGAGGATCAGGTTCAATTCTGAACACTCACATGGTGGCTAACAGCCATATGTAAATCCAGTTCCAGGAGATCCAAGGCCCTCTTCTGACCTCTATGGGCACTGCATGAATGGGTGCACTTACATACATGCAGGCATTACACTCATACACATAAAGTAAAAGTAATAAAAATATTTAAATAATATGCTTTATAAGAATTATTATGTGTTATATACATTATAAACTTAAAGTATGAACTTCAAAACACTTAATAAAACCCAGGATCATATTCTTATGAGAAGAAATTAACTTTGTATTTTTCCTGTTCTGATCTGTTTGATTTGTTGAATATTTATAGGTACTTTGAGAGTCTATTGTATTTCAAATTCACATACTTCTGCAATATAACTCTATATTAAATTTCAAACTTTTATTTTGCCAGCAGAACTTCCTCTACAAAGGGGAAAGCCATCCTATGAAAGAGAGAGCATTTCAAGGTGAGGCAGATCATCAGGAACGTGTGGCATGCATGTTGAAACTGCCTCATCCTCTTCTATCCTTTCTTTTTTATTGTGCCAGGGCTATTTAGGGGTGTTTCTAGGAGTTTCTTCAAGTAACTCCAAAATCTTGATGAACTGCGGAACCAACCTAGGTGTCTAGTTACAGAGGAGTGGATAAAGAGGAGGTGGTATATGGATATGGCATATGGAATTTTCTTCAGTCATAAAGAAGAATGAAGCGATGTGATCGCGCGAGGAAGGCTGCCAAGGGGAGGTAATCATATTCAGTAAATTAAGCCACTTGCAAAAAGACAAATAGCATATTTTCTTTCATTTGTCATTCCTAGATTTCATACACATCCATGAAATCAGGTAATATGTATGCCTTGAATGCAGAAGTCTGCAGGGACAAGGGAACACAGGCTGGGAAAGGAGGAACAGAGTGTGTTTGGGGGTTCTGGTAGGCTATATACCCACTCTAGATTGCTTCTCCATTGCTGTAACAAAGCACTCTGACCAATACCAACTTGAGGAAAGAGTTTATTAGGCTTACATCTCTCAGTTCACAGTTCATCCCTAAGGAAGCCCTAGATAGGAACTCAGGGAAGGAACCTGGAGGCAGGAGCTGAATCACAGGTCATGGAGGAATATTGCTTACGGGTTTACTCCCCTGGCCCATGCTCAACCTGCTTTGTTATACAGTACAGAACAAAGGAGTGGCACTTCCTACAGTAGTCTGGGCTCTCCCATATCATTCAGTAATCAAGAAAATGCCCCCACAGGCATGGCCACAGATACTCCAATGGAGGAAATTCCCCAGTTGAGGCTCCTTCACCTCAGGTGTTTCAAGTTGACAACTAAAGCTATCGAGCTCAATGCCCAATATACAATATATACATATGTTAAAGACTGACAAAACAAAAGTTCTTTAAAACCAAGGTCTATATAGGACAGCACAGGCATTCCTGTACTTGGATTTCACCACATGGATGACATTTCCTTAATGAGTACTTTTTTCCTTCTAGGAAAAAGACTAATATGGACTATTAAGACAGCATTTTGGGGATTTAAATAACCCTGATCTATATTAACACCTTTTAGGTATTAAGTTTAAGAATTTCAAGAAAATAATATTCAATATATTTTATACTGGTACATTTAGAGTTATGATTAAGTATCAATTACAAAAACAAGAAGTGAAGATGTCAAATACCTCATTCTGTAGTGTAAGATGTTTTAAAAAGATGGTGCACTCTTGAAGTCATGTTGAAAAAATTCTAAGGTACTGGTTTAATTTATCTCTGAAAACAAATGTGTGATTTTTTTTTCTGTTTTCATTGCTTTCGTGTTATTCTGAAACACTGGCCTGAGATGCTCCATCTGTGAACTGAGACCACTGGTACTATCTGGGTCTTCTGAGTGTACTTCTGGCAAAGGCCTCTAAGTGTCTGATAGAAATTCAATGATGTGGATGCTGAGTATGCGATCAACTGCTGCCATTTGTCCCTGTGGTTGGCATGAATTAATAGGCCAAGACAGGAGACGGGCATAGGACAAATTGAAAATAATGGGGCATTTTGCACCAAAGGAATCAGAGGATAAGAACCACAATGAAGGAAACTGTGAGCAGACTGGAGTCAATATGAGTCACGTAGAGATCACAGTAGCTTTAGGTCAGCTATAGCTCAGCATCCACATCTCTAAGATAGACAGGGCCCACTTGCTGTATTTAGGCTTGTAGCAATTATGAAGTCACTTTTGGATATGTAATTTTGAATATTTCATGTAAAATTCGTTACATTTGCTAATATGATGCTCATTAACATTTTTGGAGTAATGATGTAAGTAAGCATTCAATAGAACAAGAAAAATTGCAATTATCTGAAATGTGAACTCACTGAAAATAGCAGGTAAGTCACTTTGTATTACAGTTTGGTTCTACACGTGAAGCAGTTAACTTCTTAGATACACTCATTCAAAACATCAGAAGAGAAACACATGACTGTAGGTCAACAAACATGTGTCCAATATACATGGCATAGATATTGTCACTCAGATTCTAGATTTACAATAAAGTGGTTAGAGGAAATATGCAAAGGAAGAACTGATGGATTGAAAGCTACATGTAGTTGAGGTATTGAAAGCTATACGTATTTGAGCCTAATACATGTAGCAATGGTCATAATAGAAAGATGAGGGTAGGTAAGGATTAAATCTGGAAATAGTCTTCAAAGATGATGATCTGTCATTCTACCAGTATTGTCTCCAAAGGGGTATGACTAGTCAACAGACTATAGACCATCAGAGCTGTAGTATGAATCCATGCTCTCCAGATTACAGACTCTATGAGACCATACTTTCTTGGTTTCTTTTCCTATTGTTGTAATAAAAAAAAATCAAAATAGAACGAAACAACAAAAACAACTTAAGGGAGAAACAATTTACTCTGATTCATAGTTCAAGGGGACAAGCCATCATATCAGAGTCAAGGCTTGAAGTAAGTGGTTACCAGCAGAGAGCACTGAATATCATGCATACCACAGCTCAGGTCCCTCTCTTGCTTATGCAGTGGATCCTAGCCAGTGACTGGCACCACAATCCATGTGTGAGTCTTCTCACATTAATCTTCTCCCAATTAATGCAATCAAGATAAACTCTCACAAGTGAGTCCAGTGGTTCACCTCTCAGAAGATGGTAGATTCTATCAAACTGACAATTAATATTAGCCATCACAAATGCCTGGCTACGAATAGAACGTTCTTTCTCTGAAGAAGTATCTCAGATTTTGGATTTGTTGTGAATTTTATAATATATCCGAAAACCACACTTTCAAGAAATTTTAGATTTTGCATAATTTCAGATTTTGTAAATTCATATTAGATGTGCTCAAACTTTATTACTATTTTATAACGATTTAATAAAAAATTATTAGCATGGGTATGAAATTTTAGGCCTGAAATCCCAGTAATAAGGAGGATGGGCCAAGAGGATCATGAGTTTAATGAGAGGTAGATTAGTTTATGCAATATAGCAAGACCTCATCTCAGGAGAGAGAGGGGAAAAGGGAGCGGAAGAGGGGAGGGAGAGAATAAAAAGAAAGTAAAGAAGGAGTAAAGGAGACATATTTGTTGAATGAATGTACTGTTTCTCTGAAAAAATATACCATAAAATGATATTTCAGAAGAGAGGAAACATCTTGATCAACAGTACTTAGCTAAACCAGTGTAAATGAGTACAAAAATAATAAAAGTAAACTTCAAGCATTTGCTAATGAGAGTAATTTTTCACAGGAAATGTGAGTACAGACCTAGATGAGTTCTATGATCCCTTCTACCGCATCAATTAATTGTTTAAGATTTTAGTAAACTTTAGAATGTCATGAATGTTCCGCTGTTCTTCATTCCTACTTAGTCAATGTTATCAGAGCAATTAAACTGTGTACATCCGTGAATCAGGTGTGGGCAAGAGAACAGGTCTTAAGAGGCATGGGAAGTCTCCATTAGACTCAAGGAAATCATTGAACTCAAAAGGATGGAACTCTTGATCAGCCATAAAACAATGCAGAAAAACTGGTGCATCAATAATTTTAAATATATCTTTCAAAATTTAAAAGGTAAGTAAAAAATGTTAGAAATGCATAAGGTCCACAGCATATGCATTTCTTTGTATATATGTATACACATATATACATCCATTTATACACATATGTATGTATATGCTTTAAATAAGTTTAATAAATGTGTGGTATTGGGGATATATTTTATGGAAGCATTTCTTTTGTTAATTTTGAAAAATTTAGAGTTTATGCCATTAAAACTCTAAATGAGCATTTCTGGTGTGCAAAGGTCTGCTAAGATTAATACACAAAATTCTGATATCTCTCAGTTGTCTCATTAACATGATAACAGACCCAAAGGAGTTTCAAATCCCTTAACACATGAAATACATATATTCTCCCATTTTTTGTTCATACCACCATAAAAATGGAAATTAAACCACATAAAAAAATCTTCCAAAAATATCAAGGGCCCAATCCAAATACATAAAATATGCTTTTTAAATATTAAACTACACTAGCCTTGGTAAAATGCTACTAAGGAACTGACTTATATACACAAAAAAACGAGAGGAATCTACAATTTGTTTCCATTTTATCCCAAAGCCCACACATTTAGGGCTATTGAAGATGTAGAAATACAGAATTGTCTGATCCATTAAGCTATCTGCTTTCTGGAGAGACTAAGTACCATGTGCATAAAAGATAGACTTAAAAAAAAATCTTTTGTACATCTGCTTTCAAATGCTTATGTCAAAGCCAGGGATAATGTTATTGCACAGATTCCTTCTGTCGTCTAATAAGGAAGAAAATAAAAACAAATTATCCTTTTTGTTATGAGGGCTATGCGTTACCATATCACTGCATGGTGACAACTTCTTGTCCTCCTGTCACTGCCTGTCCTTTAGACCATACTGCAGAAAAGCAATTTTCTGCCTCAAAAGCACTCTATTTTTTTAAAGTTTGTCTCTGGGCAATTTTCAGGTCTACTAGAGCTGCACAACTGTATACAGATGAGAAAGACCTAAAATAGGGCAATTTATTTGATTCCTCCTCTTCAAAACATTTAGCTGAGATTGCATATCCAACAGCGAAAGCCCAAAAAGTATATTCAGTTGTGACCCCCAATGACATATATCCTTGTTGTAATTTTGCATTAAACATAGTTTCTAAATAACAGAGACAACCTAGAGTTGTTTGTTGTTTAATGTAAACCTTTGACAGTACATTTTCCTTAAGATGTTGAAAAGCTGTTTTTTCTACTACTAAAAAATGGGGAAATCCCTAGAAATACACAGATAAATGCAACATACAGAATTTCCAGATGAAATGTCACTTAATTTTAATGGTTCTGCTCATTTAAATCAGCAGTTTGTGTTTCCTGTTTGAAAAGTGAAAGATCACCTTTGATTTGACAGTGTGTCTCTCCAATGTTCAGCTGTTGAAAATTTCACACTTACTCAAACTTAGTTCTAGCTCAGCCCTTAAGCTTCCTGATGTAATTCTACCCTAGGATAATCTGAGGTGTCCCACAACGATCATTTTCCCCAGTTGGAAAACAAATTTACCTAGTGTAATGTCTGTACAGAGAACTGATTTAAAAGTTGTTAGATTTTAGACCTAACCTTGCTGACTCTTTTTTAAAATGATATGTTTTAGTTTAAAATAATTAGCCCTCCTAATGTTAAATTGCCATCTTCATTCATAGTTAATTTTGATTGTCATTAGAAATGCTTGCTATTATCAAATATGATCTTGAACAAAATACATTATAAAGTGATCAATATTAGAGAGTTTGTGTTGATTAATTAGCAAATTACTATCGCTGGACGTTTAAGATTTTCAATGAAATAAATGTCATGATTATAAACATAAATTATAGAAAAACATATTCATGGGGCTGTTATTTTCTTTATTTTCACTGGAATTACAGTAGTTCTATTTTTCTCATTCTTTCTTTTGCTTTCTGAATTCTCTCTGATTCTATGTACATGGGAAAATTCTAGAATCACATAGTTACTCATTGGTGTCCTCCTAGTCTCACGTAGACAATTTAAAAAAAGTAAAATAAATACAATGAACATTATCTACTTAGAGAATAATAAAAGACTGTTCCCAGATCTATGATTTTTAAGTTTTTATTTCATTTTAGCATAGTCTAAAAACATAACATAAAAGCCGTGTCAAATTTTCACAAGCACCATCAAATTATCTGATGGGTAATTTTTAAATCTTCTTTACCACACCTGTTTTCCTAGACTACATTTTCTTGTACTGCCCTTAATTCTTCTGATAAAACTATTTTCAGTGTTTTCTGGTCCAGCCTGTGCCCTTGTCACTGGGGAGAAACTGACCTTCAGCGAGGTCTCTGACGACCTCATTACAGCCAAGCCCAAGGGCCAGTGCAATTCTCTTGCCTCATCATTCCTCCATTTCTTTGAAACATTTGTCACAAACAGACATCTCCTGGCTTTCAAAATGCTTTCTGATCTCTGGCTCCAGCTCAGTTGAGTTGGGTTTCCTTCACTGTGTGCAAAATCTTTATCCAGTCATTCATAGTATCACAAGGTAAAAGACTGCTCTAGATTACCATTCATATCTTCCTTCCTTCTATCACCCCTCCTCCTGCCCCCTGTCCCTCCCTCCTCTCATTTTATATGAGTGAGATATGTGAACATGTAAACCTCAAACAGAATTTGTTGATTTTCATTATTAATGCCCCCATGAGCTAAGTAAAAACTGTTGTCTTCACTTGGACAGGACTGATATATTCCGACAATCATTTTCTTCTGCTGAGCCAGAAGCACTTCAACTTCAGGCAACTCTAGTTAGTCATCTGTGTCCATGTACATTTATCTTTCTTTTAGACTTTTATCACATTTATTTATTCATTTATTTATTTACTTACTTGGGGGCGTGTGTGTCATGATAATTCTTGCCTTTTACCATGTAGGTCCCAAGTATAAAACTCAGGTCTACAGGATTAATGGCAAGTGCTATTACCCATTGCTAATGCAACCATTAACTTTTAGATGTGATGTTTTCTTCAATGAGGATTTATTTAAGAACAATAAGGATTCTTCATTTCAAAGCAGTAGTGATCTTGAATCCATGGTCCACTGCAAATTCACACTGTGCACTATATATGAGAAATTTCATCTTTTTATGTTTTTTTATCTTTAAACAGTTTTGAATTTTTGCTATCAATTTGCTATTAAATTGTTAAACTCCACATGTCCTGTATTATTTTGTGATATATTATTGAAAGAAAATTATACAGTGCACATACACGCACACACACACACACACACACACACACACACACACACACACATAATTCCTTCTTCAGTCCCAAATGATCATGGGAACATAGGTCATTTGAATCTGCTGAGACTGGGGTCTCTTCTAAGGTAATGGTTTAAACCTTCACCTTTGATTTTGCACAGAAGTTGTGGATTAATAAAAACTGGAGCCATCCTTCTCCATTTATATCTATCCATTGAAAAGCAGTCAATCTATAACAAATCAGTAGAGCTATAAAGAAAAATAACAGATCACAGAAAGTTTCTAACTTCAGTAATTAAAAGTTGTTTGGCTAATCAACATAGATTCAAGATATTTGGTCTCACACAATATAAAAAGTAGGAAGGCGGAGGTGACCCATTTCACTTTCTTTAAGGAAAAAATACGAAAAGACAACGGGTACAAAAGCATGCATTGGAAGTGATCTTGACTTCCAATTTTTGTTTCACAATATCTAATTATGCAAGTTTTTCCTGTGCACTGTGGATCTTCTAAATGATGGAAAACATTTCATGCAGTGCCTGGTACCATCAGTCAGGCCTCAGTGGTCATTGAGCACTGACAGGGGAAGGCCCCACTGCAGTAGGCTGCAGGATTCATTTTGGTTTCTTTAAAAGTAATGCTGAGGTGGTGTCAATCAGACGTTATCAGGAGGAAATGGAAGGAAGCCACTGATGCATAAATTTACCTAGCCTGAAATCCTTTCTTTTCAGGAAAAAAGTTGAGCTTTGCCTCTCATTTGCATTGCATTTGTAGTTTACTTTTGTTGTGCATTTCATTTGAGCATATGTATGCACAGGAAAATGTTGCGAGAGTTGACTGAAATCAAGACTCCTCATAACTGAGCCAGGCATGGAATGTAATCACCTCTACCTTCACAGAAAACTAAGAATTTACAGATTTTGTCAGTGTGTATAGCTGATGTATATACATAGTCCAAAGAACTTTTCTGTGAAACTCTTTTTAAAAGATATTCAAATACTATGATGCTTTGTAAGACAGCAGAAGCTGATTATTCAAAACTTTCTGTGATTCAGTTTCAGAAAGCTGAAATGTCTTTGTATTTATAATATTTATCTAATACAATTTGTTTAATAAACATTTGTGAAGTGTCAAAGCAAACATGTCAAATACTTCTGGAAGGCACACTGTTCTGTTCTCTTATATGGGCTATCTCACCCAGTCCATCTTGAAATTAAATACTAGGTGTTCAGTCTGGAAGACTGATACTCTATTCTCATTCATTTAGTTTCAAGTTCTAGAACATTACTTCCCATCACGCCATCATGTTATTAGCATTCACTGAGCCTCCAGCGTGGTAATTGTATTTGCACGAGTACTAATGTAGATAGATGCTTGGCTAGGGTCTCATCTCTTGATTTTTCCTTGTGCTCTTCCTTGCTAACCTCTCTAGGCTTTCCAGCAAAGAGGACTTTTGGGAAATGTAGTCTAACCCCAAATACATATTTTGTTTCACTGATCTACCTTTTGCACCCTGCTTGTCGGCACCCTCTATAATGTCTCCGTGCATTGGAGAGTTGGACTCATACAGTTAACACCCATCAGTTTCCTAAGTTCCCCCCTACCTGAATTGATATCTTCCATTCCATCTTCCTCTCCAAATTCTCTACATCATTCCAAATTCGGCTGTAAGCCTAAATTCACTGTGAAATAATTTCCTTTGGCTATCCTTCTTCAGAATGCATTAATATGTTTCCTAGTTATTTTTCAACCAGTACTACATTGGTTATGCATTATGCTCTGTTATTCAGACCAACTGATTAATTTGCAAAGCCCAGTAAAGATAAGAATGGGGAAATACCAAATCAAAGGTTTTGAGCATATCAGTACAGTGATAGCTGAGCATTAAACCAAGTATGGATCTTGTCTTCATGCATGGCCCTGTGAGACTGAACTGACAGCAAGCACACCTGTCTGAAGTAACTTGTTTGCTCACTTATTTATTATTAGATATCTGAAACACATAACTTGTAGTAGATATTAGGTTCTCTCTCTGGATCATACATTCTCTTGGGAAATAATAAGACATGTATTTGTTTTCTGCTCTAGTACCCACTACTATATAATAGCTATGTAATAATTCAGCTATTTCATAATTATATCATGCCTTCATTGAGACTGTGACAAATCAAACAGAAAAGAATATTTTAAAAAATTATATACACACAGGAATGTTCTATCCTGTCCCCTAAAGAGTGACAATTACGAAATCATACAGAAAACACCTGATTTTGAAGCAGTGATTAGGTTATTTTAATTATAAAGGCATGCCACCCTTTTATACAATTTGTCTTGCATTTTGAATGTTTTTTTGAGGCTAGAGCTTTAACATGATATACTTTTCAAGGGAAATCCTGCTGTATTTATCAATACTGCTTGTCAAAATACAGCACTTATTGGACCTGTGCTTTAGCTTTTTGAGGGAGAAAAAACACAAAGAGGAGAACAGAGGAAGCGGCAGGTGGGAGGGGAAGTCAGGAAGAACAGTCTCCATCGGACAGTGTCTTCTAAAGCTTCCAAAGGTGACCAAAAGTATCATGCTTCCCTTGCATCTCCTCCGACCTGAACACTTGAATAGGGGAGAATGGGTCCGAATAAAGGCTGCCTTGCAATGCACAGCAGATATTCTTAATGGATCCTGTTCAGTGCATGACACAGTATGATATCACTCTTAAAACTAATAAAAAATAAATGGTGAGACTTCCCCCCAAAAGAGATAGACTGTTCATCTTCATTCAGCCTCTCAAAGCGCTTCACTTTCAGAGTGACAGTGCTAAGTACGGCCTATAAATCCATCTCTGGCTTGCCTTTCGACAGTTATAGTATATTGTAGATTTCTTTGCTTCGAGCAGTGCTCTAGACTAACCCTTGTTAAAAGCATTACTGTAGATATTTTAGTACCTCCAACAAAAATGTCACCTTTGAAGTTATTTTCCTGCAAAATTCAAACTACATTAATCTTATTTCCACAGGTATTTGAAGTGTGGGCTTCCCCAAGTTGAAATCATTTCTCATGATACTAAAATAAAAACCAAGCTCTATAACTTAAATGTCTCAGTAGCAGTAGGAAACGGACTAAAAATAGCCTTAAACATGACTTTTAAGTGAGAAAATGGCAATTGTGGGAGGAAAATCAAGGGGAAATATCGACGTCCATATCCGCAATGACCCAGGAATGTCTGTGATTCCTGAAAAGTTTAATTGTCTCTCACTTTCTTCAGATGTTGCTGAATTATCAGCTGTTTTTTCTTTCTATTTTGCAAGTGCTTTGTAAAAAGTTCTTTCTAGTATAATGCCTTATAAACTGTTTCATTGTAGAGAAATTTGCATAAAACTCATTTTAGATTTCCTTCCACACTCAGACACAAGGACCTATCTCAGTATTGTCTGGATGGCAGAGGAATGAACTCCTTGATTTGAAAGGTGGGAAGGGAGCTGAATTTTTGTTCTGTATTTTGCTTCCAAGATGACCACATACTTATCAAGCTTTATGATGATATATTTTTTATACTTTCAGAAATTCTACAACTCCCCTTTTCTTGAGGAAGCTCTTGGTAATTATTTATCAAAAATGAGATACAGTAGACTTTCTATTGTGAATGTCATGAGAAATTGGAGATAATCATGAACATTCAAAATGCAACTTGCTCTTCTTAGGACACCAGACAATGAAATGTTAGATAAAGAGAAACTTCTGAAAGTACCTGCAGATTGCTTTTATTTTCACAATGGAAGTAGAAACAAAACAACCATTTTTATGTGCACTGGGAGGAAACTGACTGGGAAGTCTATGTAGCAGTTCAAAAGTCAGAACAGTAGAGTTCAGTATACAGTCATTATTTTTGGACACTTGTCTAATTACAAATAAAATAAAATATAAAATTTGAGAAGAAATTAACATAAAATATGAAAATGAAATAAAATGTATAATCAATTTGGACTGTAAAGGAATTTAAGATGAAACATAGAAAGATATCCGTTATTAAGCAGTTCACTCTAATAGCTGTCTTACCACTCACTGAAATATAGATATAGATGTACCCCTGTATACATACATAAAATATACATATATACGCAAGTCAAGTGCCAGAAGGAAATTCTGGGTGTGACTATGTATTGGTTTGCTTTCTGTTGCTGTGATTAAAACACCATAACCAAAAGCATTTTGGAGAGGAAAAGATTTATTTGCCTAGCAGTCCATCAATGAGGGAAGCCAGGGCAGGAATTTAAGAGAGCAGCTTTCAGCAGGAACACGAAAAAAAAATGCCGCTTTCTGGCATGCTCAGTTGCCTTTCTTAAACAGTCTAGACCCAAGTGCCTAGGAATCAAACTGCCCACAGAGGGCTGTGCCCTTAATTAGCAAATAAGAGAACACCCACAGAAAGGCTCATAGACCAACTAACAAAAACTAACCAGCACAACTGACCTCTTCTCAACTCGACACACAAAAAACACACAAACAAATCAGTATTAAACCATAAGCTTTCTTTTCTTGTTAATCCCCAAAAGATCTTGTATTATCACAGTATAAAATGCAGTACAATCTTAAAAGCTCCATGTCTTCAAAAAAATTCAAACACTTTATAATTTGAAAGTTTCTTTAAAATATGCAAAGTCTCTTAACTGCGCCTGTAAATTTAAAAACTAGTTACTTTCTTATTTCAAAAGGGAAGAGCCAGATATACTTAAGCGAAATCAGTCTATCAATCTTGCTCATCGTCGGACATCTGGAACTCACTCATGATCCTCTGGGCTCCAAAAGATTTGGGCAGCTCTACTTCTCTGGCTCTGCTCTCAGGCCAGCTCCACTCCACACACGCTGCTGCTCTTGGTAGTCATCCCACAGTCCTGGTATCTCCAATATTCTGGGATCACACTACAACTGAGGCAGCTCCTTCCCCAATGGCCTTTCCTGGTTCTCTGACCCCGCCTAATGTTGCTAGGCTTCAGTACTTCTCCACAACCCTTTCAGTTCTGGGATTTCCACTGCGACTGAAGTTGAACCTTCACTAGTGACCTCTCATAGCGTGAGGCTTCAGCTTGTTCTCTGTAATTCCCTTCATGGCTTCAAATCCAGTACCACATGGAAGACTGTTGAGTTCAGTTTACATCTTGAGATGTATCTTGGGTTAGTTTGGACCATAGCTGCTGTGTGCTGACCATGAGGAAATACTTCTTGGAAGATTTCACTTTAGTGATTCTGGTATCTTATTAATCACAGCTGATTTTTTCAGCCCCAGGTAGCCAGCATCTATTGTCCCAGGAAAGCAAAGGTTTCCCTTCCAAAAGTTCTTAATTCAAGCTTATCACAAATATGGCCCTGCTAAAGACGTTTCTTCCCTCTGAAAGTTCATGAGCCATGCCTCAGTTGCATTGTTCATAGAATTATACTGCTAGTTCCCACAAATAGCACATTACATTCTGAGCACTCAGTGGCTTATACAACACAAAATTCCAATCAAATGCTTTCATAATCCTTCGAAAAACCAACATAATCAAGTCCATCACAGACTCCTCCCTGATACTAATTTTCATTCGAGTTCGCACCTCTATTAATGTAATAAAATAATTATCCAAAAGTAGCTTTGAGAGGAAAGGGTCTATTTCAGCTTTCACTCTACAGTGTATGACTAAGCGAAGCCAAAGCAGGAACTTGGAGGCAAGAAATAAAACAGAAACCATGGAGGAATGTTAATTACTGGCTTGGTTAGAAACTTTTTCTGCGAGGTTCAAGTCCACCTGCTTAGGGGATGGAACCTGTCCCACATTCATACACATAGGTCAATCTGATGGAGGTAATTCATCAATTGAGATTCCCACTTTCCGGTGTCTCTAGTTTATGTCAAGCTGAATAAATAAATAAATAATAAATAACTATCAGGCAATTTTTCCCTGTGCCTAGGAAACAGCGAGATTGTGCAGACTAAGTGTGAATTGCTTCACTTTCTATTACTATCCAGAGGAAAATTTCTTGCCAATTAACACATGTATAAATGTATACTATGCTTTGATTTTTAATGCCTAAGTATTCTTACCTCCAAGTGGAAATCAATGCTATTTTGCAACTTCAGCTGAAGCTTCATTTTCTGGACTTCCTGTTATAAATAAATATTCATTTCTACATGAGATGTTGAATTTTAAAAATCTCATGAATTTCCATATTGGTAAGAGTCACAGTTTAGTCAGTCTAGTTAAAGCATTATCTCCCTGTTATGTGAAGCCCACTCTTGACCTGGCATTGTATACCTTTATTTTTCTCCTGACACTTATGAATCATTTTTTTTGTATTTTTTGTTTGTTTGTTTGTTGTTTGGTTGAAAAGAAAATGAGGTTAGTAGAAGGTAGATGAATAATGAAGAAGAAGAAGGAGAAGGAGGAGGAGGAGGAGAAGGAAGAGGAGGAGAAGGAGGTGGAGGAAGAAAGGAAAAGTGAGAAGTTCGAGATGAAGAGGAAGAGGAGGAAGGGGAATAGCAGAAAAAGTAAAAGAACAATATTTGTCAAGAAAGACCAAAGAAAAATTAGAATAGACTATCAAAAGTAAAATAATTAAGAACTGATGAAAATGTGTAGCTAAGGACAGAGCAAGTATGGGACGTTTCCGACAATCTATAGTGTTTTACTTTTATTCTAGAAGTGCTTCCTGGTACCCCTATCTAAAACAACTTTTCTTACCAATTCAAGAAAAGGGCAAGCCATGCTTTTTCTAAAGAACTATATATATATATATATATATATATATATATATATATATATATATATATATATATAGAAAAACATGAATATGATTGAATTGTTTACATTAAACCTGCAAATTTTGTTAAAGTATTTGGTCTCTAATAAAGTCATAGAAATATCCATCTTAGAAGACAATGTACCTATGGTACTTCAAGTACCATGAAAAATTCCTATAATTACCCAATCTTAGTTTATTGTATCCTTACAAAAGGGCTGGTACAAGCTCTTGTCCCAGTCTCCTCCCTCACTTTCTTTTTATCAAGTATGGAAATGCATAATTGTCATTTTCACAGTATTTGTCCAAGAAGCAAATAGTCTACGAAATCTGAGATGGTACATTTCATGACTTTTCCAACTTTTTCCTCTTTCAACACCTTTTTGCACCCGCAAATTTCAAGTAACTCAGAAGATACAGAAAAACAAAAACAAAAACAGGTATCTAAATTAAACTTACTGATGACAAAATCAGAAAGAAACTTAAAAACAATCCTTTGATATACTTCTACTTGGTTTTCTACTGTGATTAAACATTAACCAAAACCAGCATGGGAGAGAAAAGTGTTCATCATTGAGAGAAACCAAGTCAGGGACTCATGACAGGAAGCTGGAGGCAGGAACTGAAGCAAAGAGCAAAGAGTTATACTGCTTACTGGCTTGTTTCTCCTGACTTGCTCAGCAACATTCCTTATATAGCCTAGGCCCAACTGCCTATGGATGGCATTGCCCACAGTGAGTTGGGCCCTTCCACATCAACTAGTACGTAGGAAAATGATTAACAGAGAAGGCCACAGCTGATTTGTTCTGGGAAATGCTTCAGTTGAAGTTCCCTCTTTCTAAATGACTCTAGTTTGTATTGAGTAGAGAAAACTAACCAGAGCAAATATACAAATAATTTTACCATTTATTACAGATGAAAGCACATTATCATGCTGATGAAATGATCTGAATATGCTTATATAAAACACTGAATCTTGGTGATTATTTGACACCGCAGGACATACTGCTAAACGTGTTCAGTGAACAGCACCATTAGAATTCTTAGTGTCTGGAGAGGTTCAAAAGTCTTAGAAGCCCAGAGGAGTTAATCAAGTCTTTGGTTTCTTCCCACTTTTTAAGGAGCCAAGTGTGATTATTTGATGCATCACTAACTTCCTAGAAAAGCATTTCTCATCCTCTGTCTGATTCACACTCAGCTGAAAAGACTGCTTGAGCAATGCATTTGCATGATGACTAATATTGTAGTAAAATATGAGACTTACAAGGTGGATATCCGAGTGGTATATTTGAGAAAAAGTATAAATAACATTCAATAACTCCATAATATCCAAAGTGTTCCAGAACTCTTGACTTGTCTTTAGCATCAAACATCGTGAGGATAGACAAGTCACAGTAATACTTCGAAAGATGTTTTCTCTGTTCCTTCATTAACTTTGTAATATTCTCCTGAATATCCAAAGAAACACAACCCCAGCAATTGCTGAGCTTCCTCATTATGTTCCTCTCCTCCCACTGCCTCTAAGATTCTGCAACCTAAAACTGCCCATGATGTGGCAAATGTTTCCTGATAATGAAGAAGAAGAAATGGCAGAAATAAAGAAATCATCATCTTTAACAAATGCAAGCAGCCAACCTAGGAAGCCCAGCACTGACATTTAGATGCCTGTGTAGAAATCCCTATTAATTGTAGCTGTAGTCAATAATGCTTAAGGAAACAAGCACTAGATAATTTCACAATGTACAATGGCTGTGTTTCATGCCATTTTATTGAGTTGTTAATTTTACTACATGAAACAAAATGCTTCTCCCCAAAACGTTGACTTTCAAAGAACCTTGGTAATTGCAAGTTGATTTATTTTCCGCTGTTATGGAGACTAAACAGACTTTCTTCATAATGTTGGGGTTCAAGTTTCTTCACTATTTTATTTTATTTTATTGGCATGCAAACTATCTGGATTTTCTTAAACACCTCATCTGATCCATCCAAGATGTCTGAGGAATGTTTGGATCACATATTAATTGTATTCATATTTTAAACTGAGAAACTTCCAAAATAAGTGTATAAAATTATCACAAACAAGTGTGTTCACATGTGATTATATATATATATATATATATATATATATATATATATATATATAAGTAAATTATGTTTTAATAAAAATCCCCCCTTTCCCAACAAACTATGCTCATTTTAGTACTCAAGTCACAATTATACATTATTATGAAGAAAACAAGTTATACTTTCAATATAATCACATATCTAACAAGAAGTGTTTTCCATGCATAGGAAAAATAAGATAACTTTTACAAAGAACCTATCTAATCATGAGTTCATAACTTTGATGTAAGATATTTTTAATCATTTATTGTATTATTTATACAATTTAAGTCTTTCATTCATTTGTTTGCTGGTTTTTTAGAGTGGTTTGCTTCGCATCTAGCAGCTAAAAAGAAATTCAAATATAAATGAACAAATCATATAACCTGGGATCTAAATGACCATATAAATATCTATAGCCACATTTTTTAAACTAGGGAAGAACAATCAAAGATTATTCAGATAATAAGAATTCTCTTATGCATTATTTTTTGAGTCTTCTGTTGTGACAGCAGACTCACTGTAATCCCAGAAATTCTAATGAAGATCTGAGCAGTAGGCAATTTTTCTCACATAAGACGTAATATTATGCTTTCAACACACCCAACTTAAAGATCTCATACTTCCACAGGACGCATTAACATCTTATTCACCTTACTGAATGAAGATTTATTAAACATGAACATTTTGTAATAGACTTAGCAATCATATCACTGAGTGATAAATAGCAAATATGAAATGAAGTCAGGATAAACTATGAATGATATGAAAATGTAAGTTCATTTTATATTGGACTTAGTTGGAAATATGATAAATTACCTTTATTTTCTATTAGAGAGGCTTTCAAATAACTAGATCCCACATGCCAAAAGTTGTCTGTAAGTAAGCAACCTAGTGTCAATCAGAGGAAGAAGACTTACATGATGACACTATGGTGCCATAGACTTTGGTAGCTCTCTTGATCATAACAGTAGGGAGTGTCTGAAACAAGGTTCTCCAGAATTCCTTTGCCAGGTCTAAATACTGTAATTGAATTATTATGCTGAAAACACACAAATATTTCTACAAAATGTATATTCTTCCTCATACCTGACAATAAATTCTTGCTTTTTAGTGTGTGTGGGTTTAGAATCTCCTTGACTTTCCTCTTCTTCATGTGTGAAAATGATCATGAACCATCTCTCAAGTGTGAACTCTTAAGGACAAGCCTGCAGGACGCATTAACATCTTACTCACCTTACTGAATGAAGATTGCTTTGCAATCTGTGGAAGTTCAATTAATATTAATGAATGAATATTTGCTGATGCTCTTCTATGGGTATTTTGCGGTTACTTGGCATGGTGATTTCCTCTCATACTTTGGACATTTCAATACTGTCTACAACTTGGTTTATGTTTGTAAAGTGAAATGTATTTAAATAGGCACAAATCTGATGAGGTACTGAATTTTTCTGAGTTACTTTCATATGCAGTTTTCCTTCATTGATTCTATTAAAAGCAAACAAAAATCAAACAAACAACAACAAAAAATGCCCTTTCAATTGTAGGCAATGTTCTATCCTGGTGGCCCCATTAAAAAAAAAAAAATCAAGAAAAATGTCTCCTCCATACTCACTGCTTCCCATGGGGCAACTCAGGAATATTTGCAAGGCGAGGTCACTTTTAATGTCATAGAAGATGGGAGGAAAAAAATGAGGGGAAACTGTTTTTGCCTTCACTGATTCTGCCAACAGAATAGACATTGACAATACAAGAGGGAAAGGTTGTCATGGTCCCTAATTCCCAGTTCTGCCCTAGAAACTCTGAAAGAGAAGGAAGAAACGATTTCCCCCTACGATGTGACAAAATATAATAAAAAATACTAAAATATGTATATCCTTCAAGAGATAACACGATTGTTAACATTTGCTTTGAAAACAGCTTTCTGAAACAGACTTAAAAAACTCAGATTTAAAAACAGCCTTAGAAACCGAACATAACTTCTGTAAAATTAATTAATCACTTTGAGGATTTAGCAAGAGGAAATAGCCATAAACATCTTATACTCTCAGCTGGTGGTAGGAGGTAGACTGAAATGACAATTTTGTTTAAAAATGGAAAGAAAAGGGAAGAAATAGATTTAGAATAAAGATATATATGTTCGGGACAAGCAGAAAGAACATTTTATATCTACACGTGGCCTACAGAGAAGTAGAAGGAGAAGGTGAAAGATTAATGAGGAGGATTTTTTTTTTTTTTGCATTTTCTATCATCTATGTGAATTATTACCTAGATGCCTGATATGTCCTAAAAGAAAAACTGTGATGAATAAATAAACAGCTCTCGAAATCTTCAATAGGGTGCTTTACCTTGCAGGGAATATTATCATTGGCTTTTGATACAATTTCTGCTGCAGGGAAAGACTTTCAAAGCTCAGAATGCTGAAGCATTGCCAGGCGCTCAAAGACCCCCTGCCAAGCGCGTCAAACTAAGAAATCTCTCTGAACTTGTCGAATTAAAAGTCATCTCCCTTTCTCTGCAACCCCTGCATGAGCTGGGAAGCTCTGTCCTCATTTTTCAGGCCCCTCCATGATAAACAAATGGAGCCTAGAGCATCTTTACTCTTTACAGCCACGCAATTAAAATTCTTTTAAAAACTGTAATTGAAGGCAATGAATTTCAAAAGGAGATTCTAGTTAACAATGAGAGGAAACAGTTGGAGTGGGCCACATAGAATTGTGCAGCTGAGGTGAAAGCAAAACAGCTTGTTAAGAACCAGGGAAGTGTCCTTTTTTTTGTTTTTATTATTTTGATTGTACATCAAGAGGTTGTTCTAAACTTAAACATCACAGCAGGAGTCATAGTTTCTGGAATGTCATAAGACTTAATTACTCACACTGCAAAGAGAACTACACTATTAAAATATGAACAAAGCCATGTGAGATCTCTGCTTGCTGCAAATCATTATTTATCTATCCTGCACACAAATTAAAGAAGTCTAATTTGTGTTTGCCTTTTCAGGCCTCACACTGCACCTTTCTCCTCTCCCCTCTATTGTACTGATTAATAGCACCAATGCCATCCTACTAAGTCCTAACAATTTGATGATCCCCACGGTACTAAATTGTTGAGGCAATAAACAAATACAGAAACAAAGAGGATCGAGATCCTCTGTTAATTCCTAAAAATGAAAAATAAAAAATGAGGAAAGCATTTGAAAAGACTTTTTTGAAAAACAAAACAGGAATGGACTATCAGTTCCAAGTGCCAAAGATGAAACATACTTTTAGATTTAGATTTGCTGACCTCATTAGAGTTAGTCTTTGGGGAGAAGTTTCTACAGGCCATGTACTCTTTGCTCCATATCTTTATAAGCGAGGAAAGATGTTAACATTATGAATTGCTCTCCAGTTTTTAAAATACAATATTTGATGATAGATATAAAGAGAAAATTTTAAACATTTTGCCAGGTCCCATTGAATCAAGGTTATATATATATATATATATATATATATATATATATATATAATTTTTAAAATGTACCTTTTTACAGGACACACTTTCAGAGAGATTATTGGTGAAGTGAAGGTAAGGATTCCATCAACATTTCAAGCCCTAATATTTTGTATATGATTCTCAGGAACTGTTTGAGAAATTCAGATACTAGCTTTGAGGAGGTGACTGAGTGGGCAAAGAGCACTTGTTGAACAAGCATGAGAAACTGAGCTCAAATATTCAGCACCTCCTGAAAGGTAAACTACAAGGCCATACAATCTGGTAACCCCAAAGCTGTCAAGTGGAAGAGACAGGAGGCTCTCTGAGGCTTGCTGGCCACCAGCCTAGTGCCAGGCTCATAGAAAGACCCTTTCAAGAAAACAAAGCCTCAGTGACAGAGTGGGATTCCCTGTCTTTGGCCTATAATCATGCGCTGGGGAACATACACCATATATGCACAAATACATCCTTATCTCTGTCTCTCTGTCTCTCTGTGTCTCTCTCCTTCTCATATACACAGAGAAAGAGAAATGCAGCTGACGAGGAATTTGCATTCGTTTGTGATATTATCTAGTAGAGAAAATGAAAAATGAGGATTCCAAATGAGATTCTCTTTCTTACAGTGGTAGCGCTGGGAATGAACCACCCATTACAGGCAACGCCCCCCCCGCCCCCGCGCGCCCCCATTCCAGACTCTGGGTTTTTGTTTGCTAAAATGGTGTCCTATCTCAATTTCCTTTGAGATAACATATTCCGCCAACAGAATATTTGAGAGGAAGTGAAATGTTCCACCCTGCTTCAAAGCTCCCGAAACTCAGGAAGTAGCAAGTGAAAAGCTTCAGACAGTCTCTAAAACTGAGTAGGTTCACTAAATATCTCTCTTCCTAAGGCTGCTGAAAGGAGCTCTTAGACAAACCTTCTTGGAGGAAGCAGAAACCGGCAGCGCTCCCTGCAAGAGGCTCAGGCTAGCTGAGTCCCAACAGTCCCAACCTGTTGAACTGCCTGCCAGTTGTATAGTACATTCTCAGTTTCCTGTTTTCCTGAGCTTTCACACACACACAAGCTTGGGTGGGCTTTTGGTGATACAGCTCTCTGTGAGTCATTTCTACTCCTGTGAGTCACTCTACACCTACACTCCTGTAAGTAACCCCACTGATCATCAAGTTGGACTTTGGTGGTATCCTTCTATGGTCTGGTTCCCTATCTGCGCTAAGTAGCTGTTCATTCATGTCTCCCCAGGCATGGTGTCATACAAAGCTTCACGGGCTCAGGGAAATGGATTCAGTAACTCACAACTTTGAACAAAGGAACAGCATCTTAGCCAAGGAAAAACACTGATGCCGAAACCTTCTTTTGCAACTCAAGAAAACTGTTCGCCAAATCTGTGTAATCAAAACATTAGCTTTAGGGCTGGATAGGCTGACCACCCGTCATTGGATGAATTTACTGAGGGGAATCTGGGGACACACACTTGACTCAATAGGCCTTAACACATATGATAGAAGCCATGAAATCTGGTGAGGGTGCTATGGGAGGGTGTAGCTGTGTGAGTGGGTTTAAATTGAGCAGATCTGAATATGTTTAAGATGTATGAACGGACAAAAAATTCAAATAAAGAATATACTGTAAAATTAATTTTAACTATACAGAAAAATCTTTATTATTTTGAGTTTTAAATAAAACAGATTGGTGGATTAGGCCTTAGACATTCTTAGACATACACAAGGAAATCTCTTAATGAACAAATATGCATAATGTGACATCCTTCAAAGCCACTCTCAGCAATGAATAGAATATTTCCTTAACAACACATAAAGTAATTTAAACCATCTTTGTTTAATCTTTGCACTATTTCATCTCATTTTTGTTTTCTTTTGTTTGTATGTTGTGAAATTATACATTGAAAGTGATCTATCTTCACTGCATTTAAAGAATCAAAACAGGTTAGAAACAATAATGAACCTGCTTTTCCTCTTGAGAAAATCAAATATAAAATGTAATGACCAGATATCCATTTAAAGGAAGACCATGATCTAGTCAGAAGGTCTTGCTGATACATCAGACATTTTAACCCAGTTCAGAAGACTTCCCAGCAGCTCTTCTCCAGATATATGTTTTCTTCAATCAGAACAAAGAAGGATCTAATTTTCTGATATTATAGTAAAATGTAAGTGTAGCCCTTTAGGTTAAATTATGTGAAAATCCTTCCTTTGAAAAAGGATTCGGGGAGAAGCATACTGAATTGAAATTGACTTAAATCTCTGAGCTAGAGCTATAATACCCGGTGGGTCACAAACACTTGTCTCATTTGATCCTATTTACTCCTTTCTTGACCCTGTTTTGTTTTTAATGTCTGTGTTTGGAACAGGCTTGAGGGGAACAGTTATCAATTACAATATCCTTTGCCATGTAATAAGAATCAGGAATTGGCCATGAGAATAATCATACCAGCACCTATGGCTGATTTTGCACTAAAGTTTCTAATTCTGTATTTCAACCATGTTGGTGAAACTGATTATACATATGTCAAAATGTATTTGTAAGTTTAATTATTTATTCAAAGATATAATTGTTCTTATGTTGTAACTGTATGAAGTGAAGTTTTTGAAGGTTTGTACCCCTCCAAGGTGAACTGAGAATTCTGATTATTTGTCTTTCATTTCAACAAAAATATGGAGCAACTATAACATAATAAAGATTCACTAAATAGTTAAAATTACAAAGAAACTTTCTTTTTTCAGTGGCCTAAACTGTTGTCCTTGAGCTAATTTTACATCTTAGTTTCTTAGCTCAGTTCTGTGTATACAGTTGTTTGATAGACATTTATCATTATTTTGGGTGTTTATTCCTGGACTTTGAACTAATTTTTACATTTGACAAAAGTTAGTTATGAATTTCAGTAAAAGACAAAAGCATGGGGCTAGACGCATGGCTCAGTGTTTAGAAGCAGTGGCTGCTCTTGCAGCAGACCAAGGTTTGGTTCCTAGCACCTATATGGTAGTACTTAACTCCAGTTTCAGGGGATCTGATGCCCTCTTCTGGCTTCCATGTGCATTGCACACATGCTGCATCTATGGATGCAAAACACTCTTTCTCTATATTTTTTTAAAGGAACAGCTAAAAACATGAAACATTCAGTGCAGCCAATGCACTGCACCTCACAGATATGGATTCAAATGAGATCCAATTGTGAAAAGAACAGTGAAGCATTTCTACCTATTGCAACCTTGGCATTCACTATGGTGCTCACTCTAGGCAACTCACAATCAGTGTCTAGCCACACTGGAGCATAAGCAGATTTTAGGCAGCACCTGACACTCCCTCTTTCACAGAAATGATCTCAGATTTGTTCTCCTCCTTTCCAGGTCTCCTTTGTGTGGACTTTATTTTCCAGAGCTGTCAGGCTCGTATGTAGAATGTTTGTTCACTCTTACTTTCTCCTCTGTTTATCTTTCACAGACATTTTCTTCAGTAAAGCTTAAGTATCCAGAATTCCAGTTTGTCATCTGTATCCTGGAAGGCACAGACTGGTAATGACACTCCTCAATTGTATGCTAGATGTAGTGGAATTTTCCCCCCACAAAGTCAGCACATTTCTTTAAGATGTATATAAACAAAAATGTGATCCAGAACCACACGCCTCTATTGACAAGGTATTATCAAGAGTCAAAATTACTAAATCTGTTTCAAATTTCAAATAGTTGGTGAGTCCAGACAAAACTTGAAGAGTTAAAATTAAACATCCTGTAGGTTTTGGACAATTTCTCAGCTGAATTCACCAAATTTAGAGGTATCCTTCATGTTACATATTGAGCTTTTCTATCATGGTACTAATTTCTTCAGAGTCTGCTTAAGAGTCTTCAGAGTCTGCTAACCAGTGCAAAGCATATCAAATTCAATTTTGACTCCTTAGGGATATTTAGCAGTTACTTCAAACATCAACTTTTTAAAAGATTCAGTATGTGTATACATCTACATCTTTGTAGAGGTCTTTGCACATGAGCACAGGTGTCCACAAATAGCAGAGGGCATCAGAATCCCTAGAAATTAGGAGTTATAGGTAGTTATAAACAGCCTGATGTAGATGCTGGGAACCAAATTCAGGTCCTCTGCCAAATTAGGAAGTGATCTTAACTGCTGTGCCATCTCTCTGGCTCCAAGCATTGACCTTTTAAAAGAGAGAATTAGTGGACTAAATTATGATATATACAGATACATGGTAACCCAGAGTAGTATACTAATTCATTGAAACAATTCTGCTCATAATGCTTTGGAATGATTAAAGAATGTTCATTAATCTAAATCTAAAATTTCTATAACAAGGTTTGGTGTGTACTTGCATGTGTGGAGTATGGAGGCCAGAAAGTCAACAATGGGTGTCTCCCTTGATCACTCTTCAACATATTTTGTGAGACAGAGTCTCTTGTTGAAACTGGAGATCAAGATTCAACTAGACTGGCTGTTTACTGAGCCCCAGAAATCTGTCTTTGCCTTGAGGTCAGAGCAGGAGCCTGTGTCTAATGGTCATGAATAGGAATTTCCTTTGCATCCTGTGTGAAATATATATTTGTTTAGGGTTGGGCCTGTTCCAAAAAATGGTGACAGCTGAGCATCATATTAGAGACATCCTGAACTGTGCACCCCCAAGCATTTCATTAAAGGACCTATATAAATACATGGTTGATAATTCTAGTCATCTTCTATCATTCTACAGTTTCTCTTGGTCAGTTGCCTCACTGATGAGAAAAATATTTTAAAAACGGTTGTTAGTGTTGTACTGAGAGGCCAGGTTTCTGTAGATATGATCCAGTGCTATTTAACTAAATTCCATAGGTATTAATGTCTCAACAAAATTCTTAAATTTTGTATATCTTAAATTTTTGTTAAAGTTTATCTTAAATGAGACAAGATACATTTCATGTTAAATATGTTTTTCACTCTCATTTTGTATGTCATGTAAATTTTATAATGCCTAACCAGAGACAATAATACTAGTCAAATATAATCGTCAAAACTGTGTTTAAATACTGTTCACCTGATGTTCCATGTTGTAATTTAGAGTTCAGTTTCTTTGTTTGCTAATGTGCCTCCCCTTTCTTTTACTGGTTGTAGCTTATAGATTTCTTGATATGTGTTTGTCAGTTTCCTTCTCAAACCAGAGTACGATAAAACTCAAATAAACGATTTGATTGTCATCATTTATAGTCCCAGAACCCATTAGCAGGTGATTCAAAAATTGATACCAAAGTAAAACAATACAGGCTTTGGATACCACTGGGAATTTTTATTCTAAATTGCGTCTTAGAAAGGAAGCAGAATGTGAAGCTGCCTTTGATACAGAAACTAAATAGGGTCACTGGCAAATGCCTTTCACTTATGTAGTACAGTGTACTGTGATGTACATAGGACTGAGTTCCGTCTTCTAATTTGCTCTGAAACCAGTTCTGAGTTGTTGGGAGCCTATAATTTCCAGGTAGTTGAAAGGACCACTAGGAGTTTGGGAATATTTTATATTTTAATTCCAAATTCATGAAGGGAAAGAATTCCAGCCAATAAAGATTAAGTGGGCAAGGTTTGTGTCAAAGGACTGCGATCACCCAGGCTTTTGAACTCAGGAGCAGATTTATTGACTTGAGTTGCGAGAAGATGCCATCAGGACATCTGCTGTGTTCTCTGGAGTCAAGTGAAGAAGCTCAGAACACAATGTCCCCAAACTGGCCTCTCACATTTGGCTATTTTCTTTCTTTATTTATATATATATTTTTATGTGTACAAGTGTTATGCCTGCATTGCATAAGTGTACCTGTGTCATGCAGTGGGCCCAGAAGACAAAAGAGAGCATCAGATTCCCTAAAACTGGAGTTACGGATGGTTTTTAACTTTCATGAGTGCTCGGATTCAAATCCAGGTCTTCTTCAGGAACAGCGGGTGCTCATAACTGCTAAGCCATCTCTCCAGCCCTCAGAATTGACTACTTTGAATTAACGAAACTTGAAAAGCAGGATGTGGTAAGAGCATTACTCTTATCTTCTTTTATTTAAAGAAAAAGATGGAATTCCCATGACAAACCTGTCCTCTTTAATACAAGAGATAAGTTACAGTTTTATCATTAAGGATGGATTTGTGAGGCTGAAAAAATTTTGTACAAATATTTATACCTAACGTTCTGTTTCTACCTAGTCCTCCATCCAGTTAAATACCCTGGCTCACACCCATCTGACTTTTTGTATTCTCATAATTTAATCCAGTTTGCCCATTAAGTACAAAAGTATGTAACTGCTTGAATATTTGGATTTTCATCATAAAATCTTACGAAGACCCCTTCATCATATAGTACTTGCATTAAGCAATTTTTTTTCCTCCTGGTGACCCATCTTATGTAAATTTACTACTCAGACCAATATTATTAACCCCAAGAAGGTAAATATTCTCCTCTTTAAAGAAGAGTGATCTATTGAAGTATTTCCAGATCCAAAGAATATACTTCATATAATTTTGAAAAATATTAAATTAGTCAAACTCATTAACTTAGAAAAATGTATGCCCTTCAATGAGCACTCATTAAGTATTAGTAATGACTTATTTGAATCTTTGCCAAATTAATACCAGGAACACTCATAACTGTACTAAGGAAGTAAAAGGAAAATATTCGTTCTGAGTCAACAGATTTTATTATTCAGTGAATCAAAATACATTCAGAGAAAGAATACTTAAGATCAGTAACCCAGAGCAGTTGATGATCAAAGGACCAGAAAAATGAAAAATGGAACAGATGAGAGCTTTTATAGTACACCCTTCATTCTCTCTCTTTCTACCTCAGAAAGCAGGAAACAAGGGGAACGTATGAGTTGGTCAATTATAAGGCAGGGTTATTAATAAAAAATATGCTCCCTAAGGACACACATAGATCAGATTAACCCACAAAATAAAGGTACAATTGCAGGCGTTCAGGGAAATGTGGTTCACATAAGCTTATGATCCTGAAATGTGGTAAAGCGTCATGAGATATAAGGCAAGAAACTGGCCAGGGTAGGTGTTCAGGGAGAGTCAAGTTTAGTCTTAGAGGGATTTAAGTCCAGCAAAGTCTTACCATTTATCAGAACACCAAGTTGCATTGCATTCTGGCCAGAGTCCTATTTGTGCTTAAAACTTTCATCTCTCTATGATTTTCTAAGGGAATTAGAACTTTTAGTGCTCCATAGATAAATAGTAGTTAAAGAAACAGTTAAGTTTTCCGCAGGCATTAACCTGACGCATCAACTTGAACACAGTGTGTATGTTTAAATGCATAGAGTATGGATATACTACATGTTTTGATTTTAATTTCAAAATCCTGATGGTTGTAGAACATAAAGCAGAAAAAATTATACAAGTGCATGTATTAGAAGGCATATTGTAGCAATAATATGTGGAATTCTATATAGAATTGAATCCTATCATTACTCTCTGAATAAACTTAGACAAGTTTACATAACTTGGATGGTTTCACTTTATAAGTGACAAGAGATAATCACTTCTACTTCATGGTTCATTGGAATATTAGTTAAAATAAGTTATATAAATTGTATATTACTCATCACAGGGTGATAGTGTAGTGACATTTTTTCTTAATGTAGGTTGTATGTTAATGTTCAAAATAAATGCTTATATCCCCCAATTAAGGAATGTTCACTTTAAAATCTTGTTCTTCGTACAGCAAATAGATTCATTGGCTATAGGGAAATCACTGTATTCTCTTAAGATATCTCTACTGTCTTAGTTCATTCCCTCTGTTGTTAACCAAATCCAGTCTATACCCTGTTTATAAAATAAAGTTTTATGGGAATACTGCAAGACCCATTTTAAATATGTTTATAGCTGTTTTCACAATGTACAGAAAAGGTAAGTGTTAAAAACAGAGTGACTGGTAATAGTCAAAATATGTACTGTGTCTTAACAGAAAAATGTTGCTAACTCCTATTAGGATGTTAGTGTTAAGTCCAGTAGAATATCCAATGAGGCACTGTGACTCATGCTTTGGAGACTGACAGGGGATGTGAAAGTTTAGTTTGTAGGCCAAATTAGGATACAAAACAACTATATTTCAATAAAACAAAAATTAAGAAAAAAGAAAGAAGGAAGGAAAGAAAGGCAAAGAAAATATACTTCCTTGATAGTAGTGTTTAAAAACTAACAATAAAAATTATATGCCATAAATCTTTAATTCAAAATTAGTACTAGAGTCACAAAAGAAAAGAGTAGCCATACTATAGAAACATGCAATTTTGTTGAATACATTTATCTTCAATTATCAGATGGTACAGCACACCAATATTTATAATCCATGCACTCAGGAGGCAGAGGCAAGGGGATCCTGCGAGGTTGAGTTCACCCTCATCTACATAGGCCAGTTGGGGCTACAGGGAGACCTTTTCTCAGTGCTCCCCCAAGAACCTCACTATTTAGAAATATGCCATTCTCTTTGATTTTTTGATTCTTTAAAATAATTCAACACATCACTAGAAAGTAATACTTTTGGAAAGCCCAATTGTGATAGATCAGAGGTTAAAAATATTCTGCATATCACATGCATCTGTCTTCTGTAAGATATTACATATTTTCAAAGCTACTTCAGGATCAGCTGCAGCAGCATCAGTAACTGCTTCAGGAGGACACACAGACCAGGCTCCACATTCCTGTTTAGCAGCAGTGGTTCCCAGAGTGATAAACATGAACCCACAGTAGTTTTGATGCATAGTGGATTCAGTGGCTCTAAATACATTTTTATTTTTACTTTTCCAGCTTGGTGAAGCTGTTTACTGAAATTTCTGACCTTCAGTTAATACCACCATCTCTCCCTCTTTTGCTCTTTAAGATTTTCCAACAGATTTGTAAGAAATTCTCCTAGTAAATTCCTCTCAATTTGAAATATGATGAACTGAATTCTGTTTTCCTAAGAGTCCACTACTGAAATGTATTTTCTACCAAGAACTGAGTACACTTAAGTTGCTTCAAAATAGTGTTAAAATCAGACACATACAATGATGTGAGTACAGTATTCCCGTATCCACATAGAGTATTTCTGACACTGAGATACAATGTCAAAGAAAGGCAGAACCACAAAAAAAATCAAAAGAAAAAGGGTCTGTTGTAATGAACCTGTCAACAAGTTACTGGATGGGTAACTGAAGACAATAACACGTCTTGGTTTTTGATTGACTTCTGATTACTTTTGATACCAGTCAGTTATGGTCACTGGTCTAGCCTTGGTGATAGTATGTTGTTCTTTCACATGGGCTTAAACAATTCTGTATACTGAAGCCTATCCCCATGCTCGGTAAATAGCATAGTACCAAAATCCATGTCAATATTGATACTGTGAATGAAAACTTTCTTGGAAATGGGAAAATGCAGATGTAAGAATGTTGCTATGAGGTCATTCTGGATTAGAGTAGGGCCTTAAGTTCAATGAGCTCTTTCATTAAGAGGAAAACAGTGCTCAAGAAGAGCATATCATCTGACAGGTTAGTAGAGAAATGAAAGTTGCATCTATAAGCCAAGGAATGTCACAGCCTGCTGATAAGCCTAAGAAGGTATAATGGGCAAAGGTCTTCCTGCCAGAGTGAGAGGGAGTTTGACCCGGTACCTGAACTATGACAAAACACATTTCTTTTTGTTTTATGCATCGAGTTAACTGCCATTTGTGGCAGCATTTACTTCCCTCTTTGTTTGAAGCAGTTAGAGAAGCTGTGGTTCATGCCTGTGATCTGAGCTGTTTGGGAGGCTGAAACAGGTCACAAATTCCTGAGCAGCTGGTAATATACTCTGCCTCCCTAACACAGTGAGAGAAACAGAAAGAAAAGAAAGGAGGAAGAAAGGATGAGAAGGACAAAGGAAGGGAGAGAAATATCTAGGGAAATATTGGTTTTTCAAATTAGATACTAATGCAGGCTTTATTTTTCAGAGTCCAAGACTAATAAGCCGTTTACACAAGAGCAACTGTATTCCCACTTGCCTGACATGAACGGAATTGTGTGGGTATTAGTCTCTGGCTTTCTATATATATATATATATATATATATATATATATATATATATATATAGAGAGAGAGAGAGAGAGAGAGAGAGAGAGAGAGAGAGAGAGAAAGAGTGGTTTAACCTCCAGGGCCTCACCCTGCTAACTACTTCTGGAATCTTATTCTTACCATGGGGAAAATAACAGAACTTATCTAGAGGACTTGTGGTGATGAATAAGTGGGTTAATAAGGGGACATCACTAGGTGTCACTGCTTGTTGTCATGGAGTACTGTTTTGTGTAATTGTGATCAATACTATTGAATTTTGTACCCGTGTTGTGATGTATGCTACATCAATTTAGTATAATTAGCAATGCAATAAGCATCTTCATGTGTTTCTGCAACCTGCTTCTACCAAGGAAAGATTAGCAACAATAGAATCCTGATATGACATACCCTAAATAAGATTATTTTAAAAATATCAAAAATCAATGCTGGGATTAAAATTAAACTAAATATGACTTTTTTGTCATACTTTATCTTTCCCCCTCTTAGATCCTCACTCAAAACTGTTACACTTTTACTATGATACGAATACTTTCTAATCATCCTATATTCTATTAATTCTGTTTGCATTTGAACCAACCTTAACTGAGAGAAAATTACTGCACCATTATTATAAGTCCTAAAATGTATTATCTTGCAGATTGCAATTATCCTTCAGAAAGTGCCCCTGCAATCAAACATAAGTAATATTTGATAAAACAACTGTATTAACCATCTCATTTGAGTAATATCACAAGTGACAACTCTTTGCCTCTTTATTTATGATAAGCTCTTGAAATATTGTACTAAATAAAAAAAAATTTAAAAAAGAAGCCCCAAACAGATGGGTTCCACTTTGCAAAGCCACAGATAAGAGGATGAGAATGAATGGGTGACCAAAACCTCAGGTCTCCATTGAAGGTCGGAGCAAGCTCGTAGTTCAGTGATCATTCTGACAGAACTGAATATACTGCCTGGAATCCTTTGTCATCCACAACTGAGAAAGGCAAGTTTTCTCTCTCATTTTTTTTTTCCTGACTGTATTCATACTGTATTTTCAAAGGTTAGAGTTCACCTCAACCAGCCAGAAGGTAAATGCCTATGTTTTCACAAAGATCAGAAATGTGTTCTACATCAACTTTTCTGTTTTGATGAGTTGATCAGGAGCATATATGAAAACAGAAATGACTTCCTTGCTGAGTGCAATGTTACATCCCCCCTCAACGTTTAGAAAACATCCCGTGTTCACCTGCCATTAGCATCGCATCTGGATCAGCACAGATGCTAGTAGCTACTGAAGAGGATCTGATTTAGAGCAGCCGAGGGCAGATCTCTGTGCAGTTGAGGCTAGTAAGGCACTGTGCGCTGCGTGCCTCCTGCCCTGACCTGGCGCTTTGTGGGTAAACTGTTCACAGTTGCTAAAATCATTTGAATTCCAACACTCACAATTATGGACAGAGAAGTCCTCCATTACTCTTCCACCAAAGAGATATGATTCAATTACTGTGCACCTTGCTCCTGTGGGAACAAATCCTTTCCATTTCCTGTAAGTCCTATATTCTCCTTGCCATTGATATCACCACCCCATAAATTATTATTTTTAATGACTAATGATATATTTTGAATGCTTAGAGAGCTGGAAATTGTATTGAATTTGGAGTGGAAATATCTGGATGCTTCATGCAGCCTAGCAGAAATCATTTACTCTTTCTAAATGTTAGTTTCTATAAACATAAAATAGATCTAGACCACAAGGTTTCAAATGTTTACCATCCAAACATACAGTTATATGATAAATATGTAATCATTTCTTATATATAATAAATTTATTCAGTTCATTAAATGATTTTGCCACTTTATTAATTCACTTTTGTATATGAGTTTGTCTTAAGGAGCAAAGATATTATTTAGAAATAAATTAATAGCATATGATAATATAGTGAAAAGTTAAAGTATTTAAAACAGTCTTTAGCTCCACAAAAATGAAACTAAATGTCAAAGAGCAGTTAAGAAGATCACAAATGAGTTTGCAAAAGGATAGACCTCACCCTAAGAGCAAAAATGAAAAGAAATAAAAACTCAACTCATGAGGAAGAGAAAAAGCAATAAATTGAGAGGAGAGATGAAAGAAAAACAAGAAGAGAGCTTAAAGCAAAGGTGATATATATTTAATATACCATAGTTAATGCAAGGTTTAATGGAAGTTATATTCTAAATAATATTATTTCTAATTACATAAATATGTACGTATACAAGAATCATATAGAAAAGTGAAATTTAACGTTTTGTACTAGGAGTAAACAGAAGTGTTATTCAGTTTTGAGTGACCTTTTAAAACTAATGAAATGAAGCAGATGAAAGACAATGGAGAAATACTTTATGCTGTAATTACTAAACGATTCCTGAGAATGTTCTTATTCTAAATGTTCTTCAGTGGCATAAAAAGCAGAGATGCATACAGCCTGTAGGACTCTGGTGAGTCTGGAGAGTGTGGAATGGAGAGGGACCAGGAGAAAAGGCACTGGGATTTGAGGACCCCTGAGTGGAGAAGCCAGAAGGAGGGGGCACAAGGGTCCTTTGGGTCTCTGTGGCAAGGCTGGAGGATCCCTGATCGGCAGGCAGGCAGGCAGTGAAGGGCTATGGGAGGAGACAGGAGGTACCAGCTAGCATCTGACTGGCCTGTAGGAGATCCCTAGGGTAAAAGCTGGGAAAAGGCTCAAGGGAGGAAGGCTGACAAAGGAAGCGGAGTTTTTCTGCCTTAGTCTCCAGGCTTCCTGGGGTAGCCTGTGAGACTTTGGGGGAACTGTGCGGGGGAGGGTTGGGGAAGTTGTAGAAAGGGAGCGCAGGAGTGAAGTACATTGTGCATATGCATGAAATTGTCGAATAATTCATTTTTAAAAAGTAGAAATGTCTTCTTTCAGTGGTAGAGGGCAGCGGTCCAAGAGCTTGACACTAGCAGGACTGCCATTCCTCCGAAGACTCCAGGGGAGACTCTTCTCTTTCATTTCTGGAGGCTCCAGACAGCATGCTTTTATTCATGGCTACATGGCCTGGATTTCTCTACGTACACATAAAAACATATATATATATATATATATATATATATATATATATATATACACACACACACAGATGTATACACATGTATACAAAAACACATACATATACACACATTTTCATACACATAAACATACACAGAGACACACACATACATCCATACATATACACGTATATATACACAAAATACATATACACATATACACAAATACATGTGCATATATATGCATACACACATACAGACACAATACACACAAATACATATGCATATATATGCATACACACATACAGACACATATATACATACACACAAATACACTTGCACATCCATACATACATTTATGCACATAAATCTACATACACACAAACACAGAAACATTGACACACATACACCCATAGACACAAACACAGACACATACATAGACAGACATACTATATCCATACACACGTATTCACACACACACATACAGACACATACAGACACACCCACAAACATACACACAGAGACAAATACACACACACAAATCCACATGCACACATACACATAAATCTATACAAACATATACACAGATACATATATATACAGATATATAGATATGCATATATACCCATAATACACATAGATGCATATATATACACAAACACACATGTACACACATATATACACAAATACATATAAATAAACAAGCATTCACAGAATACACAGACACCCACACCAACGCAGATACACACATGCACATACCTCCATACACATATACACATGCACATATATACAGACACATCTAAACATGCATACACACAGACACACATATATAAACACATACGTACAGACAATACACAAATACACTCACAGACATACACAAACATTTCCTTTGCCATCATAAAATATTAACAATAGCATTTTTTTCTACTAATTATTTAATGAGAAACTTGAAGAAAACAACTGAAAACAGTTTTCTTGTAAGAGGAATACAGCTGTTCTGGAAACCGAATCCTCTCTAAATTGCATGAAAACATTTTTAAGCCTAGAAGAAGCTAACATGTCAGGAGTCTCAGAGAGGAAGGAGGAAGTTTGGGTCACCAGACCTGTAACCTAAACAAGAAGACTCCTAGGGTAGCATTTCTAGCAGACCAAGGGAAAGGGATTTTTCAGAACAGGGAATACTGTGAAAAACTTTAGAAAGGATAAAGCACCTTGAGATGCTGAGTCCCTTTTTGAAGGAAAGCATAAAACTGTGCCAGTAAATTCTGGTCTCGAGCACCTCTTTTGTACTCTTTATTTCTGAAAAGCAGTAAATATTCATGAATAGATTCTTTAACACATTCTTTCCAAAGAATGCTTACAATGAAGGATGATTTTGCTTAGTCATATTGAAGTCTAACTTTCATTCCTTTGAGATAAAGGTGCTATCTGTTTATAATCTGACCTCAACAAAAATGATCACATAATGCAGATTTGTCACAGCTATCTCTGCCTCACTTTGCAAATATAGGGAACCAAGACTGATGGAGCCAGGAGACAGAATGTGGGAGGCACTGTGTTTGCAGCTTTTCATGGGTTGTTAGCACAATCCATTGTGAAATAATATTGAATGATTCACAATAAAAATACTCCTGGATAGTGTTGGGAAAAAGTAAGAAACTTGCCTAATGCTTAAAACTCTCTGACAACAGAAATAAACCTTGTAATAACTTGGAAATGGTTTTGAAGCAGTGTCTAGTGACAACCACACACCAGCTTCACACAAAAGCTTCTTCATTATAATGGACTACAAATGGTGCATACTTTAAATATTTCTGCTGTTAACAAAAAGCAAAAAAGAAAAAAAAAAACTGAGCTCTTTTCCTAACACCCCAATCAAGTTTTATTAATCTGTTAAGGAGAGAATGCAATACTGAATATGGGAACCAAGTTTTCTGTGACTATACCAATTCTTTGAAAATTCTCAGAACATGATTATTGACTGTGAATAAGATTTTGTCAACAATGTGAATCAACCCCAATGGTCTATCTGAATGTAAATAAAGAATTAAATCATCCTAGAAAATTGCTTTCTGTCTCAGTGAAATAGGGTTTGTAGGTAGAGAGATCTCTTTTAATAATATAGAAGCACCTTTAAAAGAAAAGTCACTATTCTTCACTGATTTTCCTAAGCGAAGTTGAACTACTTATCTGAAAAGACAATTATTTGAAATTGTGAATAAAAGTGATGATAATAGGGAGGCCCATTTGATACTAGAAGTCTGGTTGATGTAATCTACAGCTAGAAGAAAAGTTCACCTCTCTTCTCGCTCTTACTAGATGTCTGGGCATCTTCAGGAACCAAGTTGTTGGAAGACCCTATCAACCTGAAAGAGTACTGGATGCAAGAAAATTATCTCTCTAACCTTTGAACTTCATCTAAATATCAAGTGTTACTCAAGGACCAAATAATTGTGTTAACAGTGTGAGACTGTGGAACATTTTTCTCCAAAGGTTGATAAATTAGGTTTATTAAAGTTTTTAAATTATGTTGATAAAAAGGTTTTAATTTATAGATACACATTTATTAGCTGACATCTTAACATTCCCTTTTAACTTTATATACCCTCTTTCACTAAATATACTTTGAAACATGATTTTGTAAAGATATTTAGAAACTGTGTCAACTGTAATAATTTCTAAATGACTACTTAATATACAACTGATGCTGTAATATATTTAACAAGGTACGTTTGATGTGGCCAGAAATATGCTTAAGTGCAAAACAATGATACTATTCTTTAAAGATGTATTTATTTTTATTTTATGTGTATGACATGCGCCTGGTGCCCATGGAGGCCAGAAAAGGGCTTTGGAGTCCATGGAACTGGAGTTACAGGCTGTTGTGGCTCACCACGTGGGTGCTGGGATCTAACCTAGGTCCTTTGAAAGAGCAACACGTGCTTTTAAACACTGGGCCATCTCACTATTCCACAGAGATGCTACTTTTAAAAAGTGCTATTTTATTAAATACCTAAGAGTTACAGTTTTCTGAATTTTGTACATAATTTTAATTTATAGACACAAATAACCCTAGATATTTGTGAACATATTCCTAATAAACAACGTAAATAGGAAACCATCAGAGGGGACGAAGTGGTGTAGAGGATGGAGAAAGTCAAAAGGACCCAGGCAAGAACATGAAAGTGGAACGGAGACCACTGGGGATGGTTGGGTACACCGGGAAGAAGAGGGATCCTTTGGGGAGGTTCTGACATGTCTGACAGTCTTCTGAGCATAAGGAGGGAGATGCAGGCAGGAGAGATGCAAAAACACACCAATTTTTGTTTTAAAAATGCCCTAGTGAAGCCTCATGCCTTATATGCTGAAAAAGTTTGACTTTTCTAAACCTTGCTATATGCGGAGCTCTTTCCTAGTATATTGGGAAGTATATGTCAACTGACACTGCACATATAGTGTACTAGCAGAGCTGGATCTTCACAGCCACTCCCCTCTTCTCTGCAAAGTGAGGACTGACTCAATAGCTGCCCCCCAAACTGAAAACTTACTGACAATATACATAGTTATTTTTAATTTGTGTCTAATATTTCAAACAGAGCTTTATTTTGAAAACGTATACTTTTCCCCTCCCGCGGTATTTATCATCTCTGATTTCTTTTTCTGATGAAGGTATGTGTATGTTATTTGACAGTAGTAAGCAGCTATCACTCTATTGACATGAGAATGGGACGAATGTGGATATCATTAATAACCTTTTACTAAAGAGAGTTTACTACTTCTCCCCAAAATATTTGGGAGATTTATACCTGTATCCTGGGAAATTGGTAAAGTTTGCTGGTCCCTGAATTTGGGTAAACATTTAACTGAAGAAAGCTTCGGAGAGGTAAAACATTCATTTTTCTTTGCATTTAGTTCCCAAATGGAGACAAATAGCTTAGAAGCAATATTAACCTCACTGTGCTTGGGCTATTTATCTTCATAAGGAACAGTCTGAAAACAAGAAAACAAAGCCCATAAAAATGATTTTATTTAATCACACAAGTATATCTCACCAAAAATCTTTAGTTATTTCCTTAGGGCTTAATTCCAACCTCAGTATCTCATGCACAAATTCTGTAAATGTCAATGGGAGCTGTACATATGCGATTCTGGGCCAAATTTGGCTGTCATGGATGAATTAGTCAAAAAGTACATTAGATCCATTTTTAAAACATAAAGTACTATAATTCCATAGTCCTTTGCCATCTTTCCAAATTTATGAACCTAAGCCAGTACTAATTATTGGATGTTCACAATACAGATATAACAGCACTTTCACACATGTCAGAGTCACTGGCTTTAAGCATTTACCTTACCACATGGTCTTAATAATCTCACAGTCATATTTCATCATACTAAGAAGAGAATACTGCAACATCCTTTGTGACAACTTCAATGTAACTTACGGAAAAATGCTAACATTTTTAAAGTGAGCCAATGAATCAGGATTATTATTGTATTCTCTTGATCTAGTTACAGAAACATAATCTGATTTTGTGAGTGCCGTAGCTATGCAGGTAACCCCCACACTATTTATACAGAGTTACAGAGTCAAAATGTAAAAGTGAAAAATATATCAACTTCTAGGTTCTAAAGAAATTGTGCTTCTGAAAATATTTATCTAGATCTTTTTAGCATGTCAATTTTTCCGGGGAAGATAAAGACTTCATCAAAAGGCATACAATTTACTAGAATACAAACTGCTTCCTTTGGGGTCTAACTTCAGCTCTCACCTTAGTAAGTAAACTTAATGCTGAATTTCTTTTTTTTTATGAAACTTCAGCTACACATTGGTCTTCTAACAAGTACCCACACAGCCTGACACTATAGCATCTGAATTTAAACCCTGAGTGTGTCATTCACTTTGCTAGGAATCATTTACCATTCTTTTCCTAAAGCCCAGTGTGATAGGCATTTGACAAGATTGTGGTGGATTTGATTATTCTCAGATGAAGCTGAGGCATGAGGATATTTAGGGGAAATAGATTTAAGAAGAATCAAGATGCCCAGGCCCTGACTTGCATCTTTTTTAGTTACATGGTGTTATATAGATTCTGCATTTTCAATGAACTTTCCAGGCAGTTTAAGGGTTGTTCTTTCACAGATTATACTAACGAACACAGGTCTGGAGGAATAATACAGTCTAGAAATTGAAAGCCCAGATGGCAATGACCTATGTGGTATGAATCATACAATCTGGAATGAGGGGTTCACCTTGTTATTTGTATCAGTGTGCTAAATGAGCCTGTGAACAGCAATTTGATTTACACTTGGAATTAAACTAAATGCTACTTTTGATTGACCAGGCCATATTGTACCAACATTGCTATTCTTAGCTGCATCTGTTATGGTACAGCAGTACTATCCCTGCCTAACATATGCTGAATTATCCAACTCTAGACACATATGTTGAAGCTATAAACCTATAGGATCAGCACTAAATAGTCTAAGTAGTATGTGTGTGTGTATGTATGTATGTATATAGTGTATATACATATACTAACATTTGTGTATACATGCTGTATACCACCATGTGGGTGCTAGGCACTGAACCTAGGTCTTCTGCAAGAGAAGCCAGTTTTCTTAACTACTGAGACGTCTCTACAGCCTTTGGCTTTTTTCTTATGTTGAAAATATGATGTAATGGACATAAAATGAGGTCAATTAGAGTGGCCTTAATTTGATATGGCTCATAGCCTTATAGATGCATAAACTTCAAATACTACAAAGTTTTGATGGACACTTTCAAGACGGTTAAGAGAGATTGGTAATAAATGTTATCAGCATTTAGCAATATAACATGAATAGAAACTATTCCAGAAACTAAGAGCTATAGTCGCCATAGCTTTAAGGTATGTACAATTGAATGTAGAGATATCTGTAACTAGGTCTCACTTCCTGACATTTGGCCTCATGAAAGAGACCCCCTGAAGTTAAAGTAAAATAGCTTTTCATGAGTACTCACTTCAAAAACCATCATTCATAACTATTATACTTTAAGTGGATTGTACTTTTTATTAATACAAAACTATACTTGGAGGACTGCCAGGAATGGCAGCAGTGAGAAGTAGCTATGCAAACAATTTCATAGAAAACATGAAATTTTGATAAAAAATTTAACCACTATTTAAAGACCCTTGGAAGCATGAAGAAGTGAAGTCTCGAAAAAACTGTCACTGGATGAGGTAAGAATTGGAAATTTATACCAGTCTTTCACATGAAAGCTTCCCCTTCTCCTAGATAACTGGGTTAATATGTACAGGTCTACACTATTTGTTTAACATGGCAACATGAGTCCAAGGGTGGAAAAAATGGCCAAGCAATACATAAAAACAGGCTGAAATCAGAGAAGAGTGTATCTTTTCAAAAAGAACTATAGACAGAGAAAGATTTACATAGTTTCTGGGGTTTATTTTGGTGCTTTTATTATTTGTTTGATTCAAACATATTCTCTTAAACCTACAGCTATCACAGTAGAAAAATATTAGCCTTCCCCACTGGAGAGTGTGTTGAAGAGATGCTGCAAGTGCACGTTTAAAATTCTGGTGGTGAGAAGCTGGAGAGATAGTTCAGTGGTTAGGAGCATTGTGTGCTCTTGTAGAGGACCAGAGTTTGATTCGAAGTACCCACATGGTAACTAACAATAGCCTGTAACTAGAGTTCCAGGGGATCCAACACCCTCTTCTGACCAGCATGGACATTGTATGACATGGAGGCACTTATATACACATAGACGGAATAAGAATAAGAATGAATAAGGAAGAAGAAGAAGAATAGGAGGAGGAGGAGGAGGAGGAGGAGGAGGAGGAGGAGGAGGAGGAGGAGGAGGAGGAGGAGGAGGAGGAAGAGGAGGAGGAGGAGGAAGAGGAGGAGGAGGAGGAGGAGGAGGAGGAGGAAGAGAAATTTAAAAAATTCTGGTGGTGAGAACAGAAAAAAGACAGAATCCTAAACAAATATAAATTCTGCTAAAACTTCAGGCAGATTTCTGTTTACCTGAGAGACTTGTGGGACACAAGACAAAATACGAGAATGAAGCAGACACAAGAGAAGTGTATGCACAAAACCATGTGTTTCAACAAGCAAGTATTTTCATATTTGCTGAGGGTGTTCCTTAATCCATGCATAGTCCAGGTAAGAGAATACATATCCATGCATACCAGAAAAGAGAAACTCACTGAATGGAGATGTCATAATACAGAAGTGGAAATTGGAAAGGAATTTAGGAGTGTTGTCCAGATACTAGAAAGTCACAGAGTGAGAAGCATAAAGTTTGAATGCAAACTTTGCCTAAGCATTTGAACCATCACCAAACCCTGTAGCAAAGAGATGAAGAGGACTAGACTGAAAACACATTCAGGTTGGAAGTGCTGATTCAGACACATTAGATGCCTAGTTAGAATAAAAAACAAGGCAAGTTTTGTGTTGTTATGAGAATTACACAGGCAAGTTTGAGGTAAACAGGAAATTGGGCCAAGAAGACACTAGTGGTTAAGATCTCCTCAGATCCTTTACCAGGCTGGATTCCACAAACACTGCCATAGTGAATAAGGGCTTTGACTTGGAGTTAAAATGTCTGCTTTGCCATCTATTAGCTGTTTAAATTTTAGGAAGCAATGCTATATTCTCTGAGCTTTGTTTTTCCCTATCTAAAATGGAAGTCATGGTTCTACTTGTTTGAGCTGGTTTTGATAATTAGGTGAGCTAATATACACATAT
Organism: Eospalax fontanierii; assembly: GCA_035773235.1. Classification (NCBI taxonomy): domain Eukaryota; kingdom Metazoa; phylum Chordata; class Mammalia; order Rodentia; family Spalacidae; genus Eospalax; species Eospalax fontanierii. The sequence goes on from CM069542.1 coordinate 33,141,231, forward strand.
TTAAAAGGAAAGCCTGTTAGCCACCATGGTGACAATATCCTTGAGGATTTAAATTCTCCATTGGGCATTTGTAGATAGAAAACAGGGATTTATTTAAACCAATTTTGATTGGCTTTAATCATCCTCAATTGAAAAATAATATAAAAAGTGAAAAATGTAGTTACACGGGAAAAAGTTCTACATGTTTCTTTTGTATAGCTAAATTAGAATGATGATTATGCTTATTCATGTGTGTTCATTCTCACATGCATACTCGCACACACTATTGATCCACAGAAGGTTCGATATATATCACTTTTCGATTTTATTTTATAAATAGCTTATTACTTGACTTTCGTGTTTTAAAATATAAAGTTGTAAATTTTTTTTTAATATCCATCATTTTAAAGATCTTTAATTAAAAAAAATCTAGTATTCCATTCCGGCCAGTGTATATGTTCTGTAAAACAGCAATAAAATGTCTCGTACTGCAGATCTGAACAAGAACACATTGTTGGGGAGCTCACAGGGCCCAGGGATGAACCTACGACTATTATTTTTCTATAAACTCAGTATTAAATTGCTCTATAAATTTGTATCTCTCTACACATAGATGAATGCATCTCTTGGATGTCATTAGTGAAGTTTCTTTGTGCAGTGGATGTTGGTTGGCACAGAAACCTCAAACTGGTCAAAATGCAAATAAGTGACTATGGAGTGCTCAGCTACAAGTGTGACACCTGTATCACACCCTCTCCCCAAACCCAGCACCATCATGGAAGAGGGGGCAGGATGATTGTGAAAACCAGAGGTCAAGGAGGACAGAAACAAACCATTCATGGCAGAATCACTGCACTCAATAACTCACAGCAGCTGTGGTTGCCTGCGAAAGACTTGTATAAGATCAAGCCAACCAACATTCTAGCATGGATTGGGAAGGGTTCCATGAATCCCACCCTTAACTGAGAAGCTATGGGCAGTTCATGGCTTAGAGTAGAGAAAGAATTAGATTTCCTTAAGGGTATGGTACCTGTTAGGTGTTTAACACTTCAGTGGATTGCCCCACATACAGATATATATGGGCAGAAAGAGTCCACAGATTATTTAAAAGTTAACGAGGACACAATGGTGTATGTGTAGGGAATTGGAGTGGATCTTGGAGTAGTTAAGAGAAGGAGTTGGGGGTGAATATTACCAAAATATATTGCATGAAGTTTTCAAATAGCATAGAAATATTTATTTGAGAAGTCTTACAGAAATACTTTCAGTTCCATTAACTTATTTTATGCCTAAAATTTTTACATTTACTTTAACATTTTTGCTTCCCTGATCCAATTACTTCCTTTGGATGTCTTATCAGCTAAAAGTGGGGGACAATAATTCAGTTTCTTTTGCAGGCCTTAATAGACCATAGAGATTCAGACAAACAACCTTTGAGTAAATAGAAATCATAGGAGCATTAGAGACAGGAAGAAGAATGTAGGAACAGCATTAATGCAGAGCCATCAATCAATGCAAGAACAGAAGACTGTTGTTGTTTTAGGAGCTTTACAAAGAACATGAAGGTCATATTTAAACAGTTGATGGAGAAATGAATTCCATGAACAAGGAAGCTATGTATAAAATCACAATACCCTAAAAAATGCAGCAATTTTTGGGAATTGTGAATAATTCCAAATCTTTAAGCAGAGTGGGACATAGGAACTTAGAAGAGGATGTGATGGGAATGTAGAATGTAGGTTGGATTTGTGTTTAGTTTATACCCACTGAGAATCAGAAATAAGACTCTGGAGTGAAAGTTGGAAGTGGAGAATAGCTTTGTGGAATATGTACAATACAGATAGTCAACTAATTTGCTATATCACGGGGGGGAAATATGATGTGGTATGAATTTGGCGAAGGTCAAATATTCAGAGGAACCAAGGATTGTTCAGATTTCCAACAAAGATGGGAATGACTACACAAACATGTGAAGATTCTATGATCAAGAACAAGCAGACAGGAAAGGGAGAGTATCATCATGCATGCATGGGCCTCCAACCCTGTGGTTACATATATGGTGACATCAGTTGGGAGGTTTGGAAATTTGAATTTGAAATTCAAGATAAAATGGAAATAGAATTACAGGCTGTACATTTGTATTATGCAAGGTTTGCTATCTGCCAATGTGCTTATTAGAATGAGATATCAGGGTGCAAAAGAGATAGAAGAGGCTCAACTTATGATGAGCAAAAAATATATTGCCAAGATTCTCTAAGAGAGGAGCCAATAAGTCTGTAGGTACATGCAGAGAAGTCTGCGTGTGAGTATATGACAAGTGTGTGTGTGGGGCGTGTGTGTGTGTGTGTGTGTGTGTGTGTGTGTGTGTGTGTTTAGTAACTCTGATGCTGAGGGCTGCCAATTCAAAGTCTGTAGGGAAACCAACAGTCTGGAAATTTAAAGAACTCTAGAAGAGCTTGTCAAGAGAGGTCAGCACTATTCTGTGTTGAGGTATTCAACCGATGCGCAACACCCACTCATATTGTACAGAGTGATGTGTTGGTCTAAGTGTACTTGTTGAACTTTTAACATGTAAATAAATATATAGAAACCAGGCATGCTAATGCAGTCTTGGAATTTCAACTACGGGGAGTGAGACACAGGTGGGTTCCTACTGCTCATTGGGCAGCTTATCTAGCCTACTTGGTGATGTCCAGGGCAGTAAGAGACTTTCACAAAGAAAAAAGATGTGTAGTAAATTAGGAATGAACCTCAAGATTGTCCTCTGGCCTCCACATATACACATAAATGTATAATTATATGTACTTCTATACACTGGCACGCACATGAATTATCTCTCTCTTTCTCTCTGAAGCAAAAATTTTCCTAGAAACTAAGGAGGATTCAACAGAGAAACACAGGGTGAGCAATTTCCTAAGAGAGGAAATATTTCAAATAAAAGATGAGTGTTCCAGAGCTTCGAAGCAGGATGTGAAAGACAAACATGCTATGGAATGAAACAACAGAAGGCAGGGTGGTAGAATGTTTGGCCTTTGGCTGAAGCCAACAAGAAAAACAGAGAGATGTTAATAGGAACTGAGAAATGCTGGAGACATTGTATGTTAATTAGTCTCACTTGAAATTGATCTTGTGAGCAGATGAAAAGCTATTGTTATGGCCAGAGGGAAAACAAAGCGGAGGAGATCTGCATTTTGCCAGAAGCCTTCTAAAGACCAAAAATAAATCTGCTAAGACTGACACCTTGGCTGATAGTAAAAGTGAGTGTAGTTCAGCATGCTAGTTCACACACCACACATTATGGAAATTCAGTAGAACTTCATAGAAACCAAGCACTCAGTCTAAGGGGTAGTTTTCAATAGTGGAAATGAAAGTGAAGGGGAATGTTTTGGTAGCCTATTGATTGCTTGTAAATCCACAAAGCCATTGACCTGCTGGATGAGGTGAAAGGCAAGGACCAATATGAGTCTATATCATTTCTCCTAAATTATTTTTCATCTTTCATCAAAACTGTTTTCTATAATGTAAGCAATTTTAACATTCACAGATTATTTTTCTGTCAAAACCAGTTTCTCAGGAGCTGGAGAGATGGCTCAGTAGTTAAGACCACTGACTGCTCTTGCAGAGGATCATGTTCAGTTCTAAGCACCCACATGGCAACTCATAACTATCCATAACTCCAATCCCAGAGACATCCAGTACCTTCTTCTTACTTCAGAAGGCACTGCACACATGTGGCGTACTTAGCATGCAGTCAAAACATTCATATACAGAAAATAAAAATAAACAACTCAAAAATATTTTAAAAACAATTTCTTGGAGCTGGAAAGATGGTTCAGCAGGTAATAGCATCACAGATGATGTGGACTCTGCTCCCATTCACATCAAGTATCTTGATGACCTCTTTTCACCTCCTCAGGCATCAGACATACACATGGTATACATACACACATGTGGGCAATCACACATATACATAAATAATAAATCTCTTGAAAAACAATTTAAAAGCAATGTAAAAACACTTATTTTATATACTTTATCACTAAACATTTTGCTAGATCAAAGGAAAGTAGAGGGGAGAAGATAACCATGAAACATAAAGCACATTGGTTTTAGTACAATCAAGACAAATTTTGGCATCCAGGCCATTGGTTTTCATCTTTTAAATGTATCTCTGCCTAAGAAATGAATAATATATACCTTGGATCTACAATATATTCATAGAGCTATCTTTTCTCCTATGATGGACAATTATTTAAATTTTCCACAAACTAAATCATAAGACCTATGTTTTGTTTTCCTTCTTAAGTCTTAAAAAAAAAAATAAGAAACTAGAATATTTTTGTCCCAGGTCCATGCCATAAGTGTATGCAAAGTGTAAAATGTCTTTCCTCCTAAGACTTGTGAAACAATGAGGAAAATTCTGAGAACCGTAAATAAGTCCAGATGTTTTGCATAGTGGGACTGAGGGAATAAGAAGACAAGGCAGGCTGGGAAGAAAAGGTAAGTAAATGGAAACCGGGAATAGTGCATGCCTGTATTTCAAGCTCTGGAGAGTCTGACACAGCTGGATCCTTGCGGCTCACTGGTCAGGCAACCTGGCCTACTTGATGAGTTTCAGGCCAGTGAGAGATCCTATCTCAAAATGAACTTGGAAATGCTAGAAAAAAAATTGAAACAAGGAAGTAATCTCACTTGTTCTCCTTGAATTGGACAGCTAGGAACTTGGCAGCATTTAAAGAACCCCCATTCAGCATAATGAGTTTAATCATTTCTGCAAAGGTATCTCATTATTTTGAGGTAATATTATTGCTCCAGTTGCTTATTTTTATTCTAAGAATGAGCAGTGTTTAAGGGAAACTAATATCAATTTATTTTCAGAATAGGATTCAATACCAGATTATGAGTGTGTATTTTAATTCTTTAATATTTGGGTCAGGGAGTTAAAAGTAAGTTCCACCAGTGAAAATTGTATTATCAAAAGGATCCCTTCATTCGACTTAGACATTTGATGGGGGAAAGGTAGGCTTCTGCAGTATAGATTTCGTAGTCTCTTCCATATTCTTGAACAACAGATGCTTTGCTTGGGTTTGGTGTCTTAGGTCAATGGTCAAAGATTAACTTAACCTTTTCTAATGGATACAGTAGCTATAACTTGAAGGGCATAGACATCTGGCCATAAAAGACTTGATGTGTGATTTTATGCCATGCTTACTCTCTTTCGTGAATTACACACAACTAATTTCATCATGTGCATAATGTGAAATTATCATCCTGAAATTAAAAAGTTAGAATATTGGAGTAACTAGAGCTCATGGAGTTTAAATAACTCAGTCAAGATCAAAGAGCTAGTATGTTACACAATTGCTTGTCATGCTGTAGTTTACTTGCTGCACATTCATTTCCTTGAGAGAAATAAATTCTAAAAATCAAACCGTTGGAAAAGTTTGAGTTCTAAATATCTCAAATTTAAATTATAGATATTGTTTCTATACCCTGCCTAAATGCAGCCCTTATCATGTGTTTCAAACTCATATGGGGTCCTACTGTAAGAGCTTTTAAATACCAAGCTAGAATAATTTGAGCACCAAAATAGTAGCCTTAAATCATAACCCAAGGCATGCAGTTCCTGTCCATCAGTTGATATCGTTATAAATGACTGAATGAATAAACAAACGGTGAACAACTTTAAAGTTTACACAGAATTTAAAAAAAATATATGAACTTCTCTGCCTTTGAGAAGTGCGGTAGAGCTTTCAATTCCTTATTCTTGACAAACTGATTTTCTTTCCACTAAATAGAAAAACAAATTTTAGAAATTGGTGGGGAAAAAATACAGTCAAAAAGCAAACAAACACTACCTCCACTGCAGGGATCAAGGTCAACCTCAGTGGTGATAAGTCAAGCTGATAGTGCACATATAGCCTTGATATGATGTGATGAGAAGGACAGTTTATCTCTGTGTTCTTCCCTGCAATATCACAAAACCTCAGTCTAATCATGAGAAAAGAATCAGGCAAATCCCAACTGAAGGACAGTTTACAAAATTCCTGACTAGTACTCTTTAAAACGGTGAAGGTCATCAAAAACAAGGAAAGTCACAGAGACTGTCAAAGCCAAAGGCGGCTAAAGAGACATGACAGCATGTTGTGATGTAGTGTCCTATAAGGGGACTCTGGACTAGAAATAGCATTATCTTCTAAACACCAGGAAAATATGAACAAACATAGAGCATCATTAATAATAATGCATCCATTTTGAGCATCAATTATGACAAATGCAGAAATCTCATGAAAAGAGGAAACAGCAAACACAGAGTGTGCTGAGGATGAGAATCCATTGAAATGTCTTTGGAACTTTATTTTACATACATCTATTCAAAAATTTAAAACTAAAATGTAAATAAACAGCAATCATTAGCACATACTGGCTTAGAGCAAACATTAACATACTTCACGATTATGAAAATGCTATAAAATCTGACATAGATTTCCTTTTGTGATAGAGTGTGCTTACATATTTTAAATATGATAGAAAGGAATTATTTTAGGGACTCAAGAACAGGAGAGGGCAATTTTAAGCAACTTGTTTTGAATAGCACATTTATGTATATTTATATAAAAACTGGATTTCATAACTCTCAGTGATATGATCTGAAAACAAAAACACTGATTAAATCAGTAAATCAATTGGAATCAGTAAGATTAGTCAGTGGGTACAGGCACTTACCACCAAAACCTGAGTTCAGTTCCTGGAACCCACATGGTGAAGGAGTGAGAACTGCTCTCTACAGAAGGACCTTGGAAGGCATGCAGTTTGGACAAGCATGCTTACACACAAACACACATAGGATTTTTAAAAGTTAATTCATTGATTAGATGCAATAAAATTGTTTATATGTTCAGGATCTTCAGGAAACATAAAGACTGACCAAGCCATTAATATAAAGGTGCTTCAACACATCATAAAATAAAGCACTGAGAAAAAATAAAAATGTCTTCATGGCATGAATTCCTCAGTGAGTTTCCTGGACTGCATTTCCTCTCCTTATTTATCCACAGTAGTTCAGGTGGACACAACATATATATTCCTGGGTGTAAAATCAAGTTCATTAACTGTACTATTCAAAAGTATTGAGCAACTAAAGTCATTACCTCCTATCGAGAGAATTGTTCTGGTTTACTTAAATTCAAACCCAGCATTTGAAAGTTTGAAATAATGCAAACATTGAAATAGTGAACCAGTGTTCATGCTCTAGGCATTTACAAAGACCATGACTTAGTTGTTAGGAATGATGTTAAGGTTTGTTTGTTCAGTGTGACCTGCTCCATTACTTTCACATACTTCAGGAAAGGAATCAAAAGCTGTCTCATTCTAAGGTTATTTGTTTTTGAGGATTCCTGTTTCATAGATTATATTTGAAATATCTTTCAGATTATTTAAATAATTCACACTGAGTAAAGAAATAGAATGCATTCTATAATTCCATAAGGCAGCTTTGTGGTATCAAAAAAAAAAAACTTTCAAAATAATCAGATGACTTGTAAGAGTTTCTGAAATTTCTGAAGAAATATGATTATATGTAAAAATCCTTAATACATAAAACACTTAAGGATTATTAAGTCATATTGCTGAACTATGCCTTGTCCTTATATTACTAATATTCTACTGGATGAAAATAACTGCAGAAGCCACTTATCACAGATGCAACACATTCCTTTCTATATAACATACTTAGAATGTAGTCATTTCGTATCATCTATCACCTCTGTCACAATTTTCTTAAGATTTCTAACCTCTGAAACTTATTTCTCTTATTACAGACCACATGATTTATGAGTACTGATAGCTCCAGAGACAGCTCGGAGATTAGCATCGCCACCTATCCCAGATCACCTCAGAAACAGTTCCTTCCAAAATGTACTGCCACATTTAAATGGAATTACAACATTTTGGGGCCATTTCTGACATGTAATTTTAAGTTTACTTGACTGATTCTAAAAAAAAAAAAAAAAAGCATATAGAAATTGAGAGAAAAGGGGATAATTGGGCTACATTAATTACATTAATTTGTTCTGATACCCTATAAAAATAATATGGGATTTTAACCAAAGATCTAAAATAATTAAGTAAATTCATTCACCTTTTATTTAATGAATTATCTAGTTCTATACATATAAATAATTATACATGCTATTAAGGAATGAAACAAGTGAGTGAGTTGAATATTTGGAAATATATCAGAATCCATTTTTTTGTTAGTAAAATTGCATTACAAGGGTGCTTAAACGTCAAAAGAAAGGAAAGTTGAAGGTATAATAATACATTTATTTGCTGTTAAATGTTATGTACCTGTGGAAGAAAACATGAAAATGTATTGCTTATAAAAGTTTATGGGGTGATATTTAGAGGATAGCAGTGGAATAGATTTATGGTGACTTCTTGTGATATTTTCACCCCTCAATGCTCACCACAACAGACATCAACTAATGGTGTGCAAATTGGTTATTATTGTTGGGTCTTTCTTGTGGAAACTTGAAATAGCACAGCTAGCTACCATGGGATGCTCTGATCTTTCTAGAAGAGAGAGATGCTGGAGTCCAGGTGAGTAGTCCTTTTCTGAAGATGAAGCACAGCCAAACTGAATAGATTTTCCTAAAAGCATTGGCTAGTCTCTAAACTTTTATCTGTGTCTTTTCTACTCACAGTGTGGTCCTGAGACCAGCAGCAGCAGCAGCAGCATCGCCTGGGGTCTTAATGCAAACGGGAAATCTCAGGCTCATCCCCTGAATCCCAAGAGTACTTCCTAGTCACACTGAAATCTGAACACTGACTTCTTTCCCTCTGGGTCATCAAATTGGCCTACGTATTACAATTAACTGGAGCATATTAAAAGCACTGGTGCCCAGGGCTCAACCCCTGGACAATTTAATTGGAATCTTTGGTTTTGTAACTAATATCGTATTTTCTTAAATATAAATATGAGTTTAAGTTGTCTGAGAATGAGGACTTAGTCAATTTTATACATTTATTTTATTGCATTAGGAACATCTATTTTAAGAAGGCAATCAAGATAAAGAAGATTTGTACTCATTTTCATTCTTTTTTAATGCACGTTATATTTTAAACATACTTTACTCAAATATCTAACTCCAGATTTTATTATTTATCCTTTTATCCATAGTTTTATACTCCCTGTTGAAATTATGAATGGTTTTATGTGATTATACATATTACCATGGGTGTTTTTTTATCTTTTATGTTTTTAGATGAAATTATTTGGAGCAAAAGGCATTAATTAGCCTGAAGGTATTTGTCCTGCTTAGTACTAATTGTTAACTTGACATAGCTTAGAATCATCTAAGAGAAGAAGCTTCACTTGATGAATGGTATATATCAGGCTGGTCTGTGAGGATTGGTCTTGATTTTTAATTGTTATAAGAGGGCCTGGCCCACTGTACTTGGCACCATTTCTGGAGCAGGTAGTCTGGGTTATATAAAAAGCTAGCTAAGCACAAGCTAGCTGATGAACCAGAGAGCTTGGAAGAAGCACTTCTCTAAGAATTCTACCTTCAGGCTCTTCCTTGAATTCCTACCTGACATCCATCAATGGTGAACTGTGACCTGAAAGTGGAAGCTAAATCAACCCTTTCCTCCCCAAGTTGCTTTTGGTAATGGTGTTTATCACAGCAACAAAAAGCAAATTAGAATAGTCTTTTATCTCTAATTCCTGTGAGGCCTCAACTTATAGTTGAGGACTGCTATGGGGATAAATTTATGTGAAGCTTATGAGTAAATATTTATTTGCGTTAGTCCCTTTCTTAATGTAGTATGTAGCATGTACTCTGTACTGTGTATTACATGTCTGTGTGTGTATTTGCATGTGTGTGTATATGTTTGTGTGTGTCTAAGATGAGAACAATATTAACTAAAATTTTCAGGTATACACTGGGAGAGAGTTCCTGAGAAAGTAAGTAGAGAATAAATTAACTTTAATAATAGTGAAACATAGTTATCAAGAGATGAGATCAAGTTTATAGTGGAAACAGACTGGGGAACCTTTCAGGACAGTAGATGAACAGACATTCAATTCATGTGAAGGCCTAAGAGCTGGAACAACTAATCTGGACAAGTTCAACCAAGGATATCCTATGAAAGCTTTAAAAACTGACAATCACCAAGTTGACAACTAACCTTATTTCCAATAAACTCCTAGAAAAAATGGAATGCTAACCTCTCTTTCATGTCTAGTTATGTTTCTCTTTGATTCTGTTGATTTTACTTGGGGAAATTATATCAAAGAGCATTTTACTTTTATTTTATTCATTATTTTGTTTTGTGTATATGAGTTATTGCCTACATTTCTGTGAGTGCACCTGTGTCTTTCAATGCCTGTGGAGGTCATAGGATGTTGGATCCCTGGAATTGGAGTTATGGAGAGTTGTTAGCTCCATCCAAGTGCTGGAATGCAAAACCAGGTCCTCCGCAAGAGCAGTCAGTGCTTTTAACCACTGAGCCAGGTCTCCAGCCCTTTAAAATATTTTTTAAAGAGTATTCCTTTTTGTTTGTTATGTCTAGTAATAAGGTTTAGGTCAAGAGAATTTTCAGGAGTCTGAAGCAAGGGTACCTCAGTATCCCTGTTTAGACCTTCAGCTGTTAGGATATTTTGTGCCCAGTGTACTTTTCTGGCTGTGTCTAAGATGGAAATATAACAAGAAGCATTTGGACACTGGGCTTGGGAGCTGTCTTATACATATAGTTTAAGATAATGGAAAGCACATTTACTAATTTGTTCTTATCATGTGTCCCCTAGATAGTATACTTATTGTTTTTACTTCTTTAATTCCTCATGGCATGAATATATAGATTAGAAGCTTGAGAGTCTGTGCTCTGCAATATCTCATGGGAGACATTAAAGATCATCTAATAGCAATGTAACAAGAGTTCATTTTGAATACTAAGCAAATCCTAGATTCTATATGTATTCCATGCATTATCACTTTAGAATTCTCTATAAATATAAAGGTGACACTAAATTATTCCTGTCTAACAGGCAAAAACAATGGCTGTCCTAAGGGTTTGAGTAAGTTTTCTAACATGTAACAGAGCACAAGCTTTCTTCTCCGTGCTTTACCTATTCAACCTTATGGTGAAATTTCTCTGTTTTCATAATGCTCATCTTTGAATGTTTTCAGAGTTCTGATGTTATAAATCAGTAACATGAATTTTGAATTATCTCCTGCAAGTCATAGAATTGTCTTGTAATTATGAACAATTAGCATTTATAAGACTATATTCTGTGATGTTTTTGCAGTATAGATGTTAATATTTAGATATATTCTTCAGTCATAATAATGATTAAATATAATAAAGTAGTAAAATGGGAATAAAAGTGAAAACTGAAAAAAACTATGATAACTATGAGATTTAGTTTTAGCTATCACCTTGACTGGGTTAAGGAATGTCCAGCTATCTGGGGATCATTATTCCTGGGTGCATGCCTGTATATACGATGGTAATTTCAAAAGATCAGCATTGGAGTCAGCAGAATAGCAAAGTAAAATTTCCCTTAGCAATGTGAAGGACCATCAAACAACACACTGAAAGTCTGAATAGAAGCAACAGGCTGAGGGAGGACACATTTTATGCCTGTCTTCTTGAACTTCTCTTCTGCCCTGGAACATCAAAGCTCTGGGCTACTAAGACTGTGGACTCCTTACATACCCCAAAGCTCACGCTGCATTCCACCACTGGCTTTTTTGTCCCCTGGCTTGCAGATGGCACTTTTTCACGTCTAAAAATCAATAAATCACTTCCTATCATGAATCCCAATGTGTTGCTTTCCTTTATATGTGGATAAATGTATGTATGCATACAGATATATGAAGAAAAACCATCTCCCTTTGTGAACACATAAAAGGCTCTCTCTCTCTCTCTCTCTCTCTCTCTCTCTGTGTGTGTGTAAATGTACATCCTTCATTCTGTTTTACTGGAGGAACAAATTAGAAAAATTTAAATCTTCTATTTTATTATATACTTAAGCATCCTGTATGAGAATCAGTTTTTGCATGATTATTTAGTTTGATATTTGTGGTAAGGATGTGGGACTAGATTTGGTATAAAATCAGCTAGTTTTTTTTTTGTTTTGTTTTTGTTTTTTTTGGCATCTTAGACTTAGATTAAATGTCTTGGAGTCTATTCCCAAAGATGTGGGCGTATCCCAAGTATTGACATCTGCTTTGCACATACCCATCTGAATCATACGTTTTACTGTGATCCTCCCTTCCACTTCTGGGGTAATTTCACAGAAATTATAGTGCCTTTTATCCTGAATGGTATGTAGCCAGTGATGGGGTTGCTATGCTTTGTTAGCCCAATACTTACTAATTTTTCCAAGCCCAAACATTCTTCATTGCTATCAAAGTTCCTTCCTTCTGTCCTTGATAGTGAAACTATTCAGCAAAACCAATGTTGACTGGATTGGGGATTAGTGGCTGCTTCCTTTTTCTTGCCACTGGGGTCTGAACAAGCTGAGTTTCTCTTTGATATCACTGACATTCATCTTATTTAAGGTGGAGCATTTGATTTCTTCACCACCAGGCCTCCCTTTCACTTCAGGGAATAATCCTCTTTCAATCTCTTACTCATTCAAATACAAATACCATCTCATATTAATAACATCTTTCCAGAGGAAGCCCAAGTAAATTTTCAGATATTTCTCTAATCCTCACAGCATTCCTATATGGTAGGTAATGTCCGTACAACAACTGTTCTCCACCAAGTCTGAATGATTATGCAAGGGTATTAGATGCCCAGGGGCATTATTGAGCAGACTTTCATTTCCTCTAAAAATATATTTACTGGGGATTGAAGCAGTGCATTTATTTGAAAAAATATATATATATACATGCACACATATATATATATGTGTATATATATATATATATATATATATATATATATATATATATATATATTTGGGTTTAAGGATAAAATTTGGCTTGGAATAATGACCGTGTTGTCCATAGTATTTTGGCATTGATACAGATACATTGCTTCCATCAAGATTTGGATTCTCTTAGTATGAATTTTGAGGCTGGAAAGTAGTTATCAGGTTGAAAATACTAAGAATACCATTTATAGAGTTCATGAAAGAAATTTTTTGTAGTTGTATTAAAATGATGTTTTGAAAATTATGATTAGTATAAGAAAAAAATCAATTTAAAGACATTTAGATGTGATAGTCTATAAATAGGAGTATTATAGCCTGCTAATTTGATCTTCAGAGAAGGTATATACTAAAGTTCATTGACATGGAATTAAAATTAATATTATGAAATTTGGAACTGGATAAAGGAAAAATGTTAATTTGGTAGAACTTTTTCGACATGTTATAAAATATGCTGTTATGTAATTCAACAAAATTGAACAAAAGGTAGCTTCTTTCTTCTAGATATCGTGAAGACAATAATTGGTAAATAAGAGATAGATGATAAACATATATTAAAGTTACTAATATTACTCACAACGGATTAGAGTATGTTGTAGCACATTATATTAATTCTTCTCCTAAACAATTGTCGTCTTCTGCCAAATAGGAAATCCAAGGCACAAGCCCTATCCTTGTGGTTGACGATTTGATCCATGCTGTATAGCCATCAAATTCTCATTCTTTGATCTGTCTCTTTTGTATAAAATTACATAATATACCTAAGATATAGTTATCCATAGAGTTTTTTCCTTTTACTTAAGAAGTGTGAAGAAGACTATTGTAATGGGAGAGGAACTGATAATTTGATTGCAGAATCTTTTCATTTTGAGGAAGTAAATCTATATAGATACAGTGTGAACTGTTTTTAGCAATGTTCAGATTGGGTGGTATTTTCTTTTATGTCCCTTGAAATCAGAATGCCATGCTCATAGTTTATAATGGTGGACAACTGGAGTCCTTTCTTGATCACAGCAAGTGATACAACTACATTATCAAAAATATAATTAAAAGTTTTCATGGATGAATTAAAAAGACTCACTAGCAAATGAAAACCAAAATGGCCCTTCCTGCCACAATATAGAAAATGAACATTTTTTATGACAGGAAGTCCAGAATAGAGACATTAATACACCAAATGCTTTAAAAATGATAAATTAGTTAAGTTTTAAGAAAAGCATATTTACCAAACTGAAGAATAAAATAGAAAAATGTTTATTAATCACTGAAGCATAATTGGTTTCACTCAAATCACAATGACAGAAGCACTTAGTACTTAGTACTTCTGGAATGTTAAGTATATATGTGGTTCTTCCTTAGCACTTCATATGTATCCTGTGCTAAATATAATTGAAATAAATAAAAAAAACACTTCCTCAAAGTAGGTATAATCATTGTGCCTATATTTCAGAAGGCAACAGAGGTTAAACACAAGGAAGAAAATTGTCAAGTACATTGAATCAAAAAGTAACAGAGTCAGTATCCAAGATCAGTTTTCTGGATGGCCAACTTTTAGCAACTTTATCATTACATAAAGACTCATAAATTTTTGAAGCTAATGAATATTTAATATAAAGATACTTAAAAATAGCACTTTAAATATAGGTACTTATTCCTAATCATAGTATTTGCTTCATCCTGAAAAACTTCCCCTCCAAACTACTTATTGATATAAAAAGACTTCAGAACATAATTCAGGTATCACCCATTATGAGTCCTTCATTTAAATTCACCATCCAATCTCATTTGTGAATATAAATATAAATATTTTAAGCTATTGACAACACTATTATAACAGAATAAAAAAAATACATTAATGTCCAAAACAGTGTTTTCCCAAAAAGATAGAACTATATAATAATAATATACTGACAAAAAGAAAATAATACCAGTGACATACTACAGAAATATATTAAAATAGGAAAATGTGTGTGTATGCCAATAGATGCAGAAAGTTGTGTAATAAGATTCAAAGTGTATTCATGATGAAATCCACTTTAGAAATTTCAAGTGCAAAAGTACCCACTTAAGCTGATAAAATATATTTATAAAGCCTTATAGCAACTGTGTTTAATTGTAAAATGTTTTATTACATTTTGAATGCCTTCAACACTGAGACAAATTTGTTTGCACTGAGTATCTTACAGTGATTAATAAATCAAACAAAACAACAAAATAAGTATCCATTTTAGAAAGAAAGAAAAAATTCTCAGTTTGCAGATTAAATAGATTGTTATTACCCAGAATATATCTCGTGGACAAAATAGTTAAATGCATAAGAAGGTAAAACAAAGTACCTGAGGCTGAAAATACAGGTGTGCAATTACTTTGTGAACAAGCAAACAAAATTACATAATTTAAGAAATAACATTTAATATAACAATAACATATTTAGAAGTACATTTGATGAAAATCTCAGAAGACTTACTTTAAAATATTTTTTTCTTAAAAAATGTATTTGTTATTTTTATTTTATGTTTATGAGTGTATTGCTTGGATGTGTATAAATGCACCCATGTTGTGGAGTGCCCAAGGAGGTCAGAAGAGGTTCGCAGTTATGGATGGTTGCTAGGAACCATGTGGGTACCTGGAACCCAACCCAGGTCTTCTGCAAGAGCAGCCAGTGCTCTTAACCAGTGAGTTATCTCTCCAGCCCCTTCCTTTGAAACTTTTAAGCTTTTAAAAATATATGTGTAAACCAGAAAAAAAAATCGCAGCATAAACATGAAGAAGTTCCAAAAAGCTTTAATCCTATCTAAAGAAATTGTTTCAAACTTTGGCTGCTAGAAGGGACAGAGATTTTATCTTTCAACATGGGACACTTGGTAGGTTAACAAGGCACCAGTGGATTGACCCACAGTGGAGGACGTTTGGAGACAGAAATGAGACCCTATAGGAATTATATATATAGTGTGTGTGTATGTGTGAGAGAAAGAGAGAGAGAGGGAGGGAAAGAGAGATATTACAATAAACTGGACAGGGTCAATAAGGGGAGGTGCAGAGAGGGGAAGGGATATAAATGCCATTGAATTATATTGTTTGACAATCACAAATATTCAATTAAAAAAGTATTTAAAAACATAGGTGTATATAGTATAATACAAAGGATGGATAAAGTTTGTTCAAAAAGCACTAAGTTACAGATACATAGAGGTAAGAATTTCTCATATTCTGATAAGTGGGGTGATTAGAGGTAATACAGAGTATTCATTTCAATACAAGGACCTGCAAGATGGCCCAGCTGGTAAATGCACCTGCAGCAAAATTTGATGACCTGAGTTAAAACTCCAGGACTCACATAGTGGAAGAAGAGAACCCATTTCCCCAACTTATGCTATGATCACCATACATGCACAATGCCATGTACACCCCTCGACATGCACAGACAAATAAATACATGAATAACAATGTAATGAAAAGATAAATCAGCACTGGAGAGATGCCTATGAGGTTAAGAACACCGGCTGCTTTTGCAAAGGCCTGGGTTAAGTTCCTAGGACCCATATGGTGGCCAAAAAACTGTAACTTCAGTTATGTTTTCTGGCCTCCATGTGCATTTCATACATGTGGTACACTTACATACAAGCATGGAATGCATTCATACTGTAATATAAAAATAAATAAATAAATACTGCACAAAACAAGGTCGAAGATTTTTTTTTATCTTCACCACAAAGAAATAGTAAACAAAATATATTGGGAGATAAATTTCTTTATTCTTACTTGCCTATTACACAATGTTCTCAATATAAAAATATTGTATAATGCCCTATACATCTTTTATATACTCATTTTAAATCATAGAGTACATAATATAATGTCTACAAAATATATATGGAATAGTAAGGGTCTACCCATTGCTGGGACATATGTGAAATTTAAAACAGAAAAAGAATGTATCCAAGATTTATTCAAAATTGAGAAAGCTGGATTAAGATAATTTGATGAGCCTCCAAAAATAAATGAATTAGAGCAAAAATCTAAAGTTCACAAACACACGGACACATATGGAGTTAGAATAGTAATTACAAGTCAATGAGGAAATGATGGATTGTTCCAGAAAAGATCCTAGAACAAGTGTCTACCTCCACAGACAAAAGTAAAATTTATTTTTATCTCACACCACATGCCCAAGTCAACTTCATAAGCACGGTTGTATGACAAGATTTTTAAAGAATTCTGCATCATATATAAAATTCACTGATCAACAAAGGAAAAGAATCATCAATTTAAGTGCATGTAAATTAGCTACTAAAATCATTCTGCTAAACAATAAAATATTAGCAGAGATGAAGTGAAAAACATATCCAACATTTTGGAAAGCATATTTTCATTTGAAAGCATAAAATAATAAAATATATACATATGAAATATATAAGTACAAGTGCAGATAATTCTAAAAGACAAAACAGGAAAAGATAGACAGGCTTTTCTCAAAAGAGGAAAAATTCATAGTCTTAAATATTAGGAGAAAGTGATTGCCAATTTGATGTCCGCGTGACTGAATAAGTGATGCTAGGACATTAATGAGGCACCCCTTTGTGCTATTCTATGTGCTGTTTTCCTGAGAGGCTTAAGTGAAGGCATAAGGCGGTCCCTGTATGTGGCTGGAACGTCACATGGGCAGGACTCCCTGGCTCAAATAAAAAAAGTCATAAGGAAAAGGCTAGCTGAACACCACTGTTCCCCTCTTTCTCTTTCCTGATCCACCCAAATAGGAACCCGAATCCAGACGTTTTTTCTACCATACCCTTCTTAGTGGGGTAGGCTGAGCCCACTTTAAATGTAAGCCAAGTACACCCTTCCTTTGTTACATTGCTTTCTGTTGAGTGCTTTGTCACAGCGATGAGAAAAATAGCGAGACTGATACGCAAGATACGTATGATAAATTTCCAAAGCATGCCATTTTGTATTGCCCACGTGGAAAGATCTGAGAGTTCTGCGTGGCCACTACTAAAGATGTAGCAAGATGGGACTTGCACGCTGCTTTGAAATTTTTTTTTTTTTTTAAATTGAGGGGCTGGAGAGAAGGCTCAGTAGTTAAGAGCACAGACTGTTTTTGCAGAGGACCCGGGTTTGATTCCTAGCACCCACATGGCAGCTAACAACTGTTGGTAACCACAGTTCCAGGAGAACTGATGCCGTCTTCTGTGGGCATTGCATGGCACAGGTGCAGTTACATGCGTGCAGACAATAAACTCATACGCATAAAATAATAATAAAATAAAATACTTAAAAATGTTGAAAAGCAATTTGGTGTTTTCTCAGTAACTCCATGTGATTTTATTTCAAGGCTCATCAATTCCATAAGGAATACACATCAATCCTGTGTTCTATGGATGTTTATCACGATCCACATTAAATCCATTTGCTAAACATGTCAAGTAAATATACTATTAAGAGGATTTGGGAAAAATGCTACTCATTCTTTCCTTTTTTATAAACTCTGATATTTTCTATTCTATTCAATGTCATGTTTCTTTTTAAAAAAACTTGATTTTAAATTAGGGAATTCATCTCACAATCTACTTTTAAGGCCCAAATGTATATTTTGAAAAGCTACTTTTATAGAAAATACCTAAGTCGTAAGTTCTAGGATGCAAAAATCCCCATTGCTATAGTTTTAATAGAAAAAGAGGGGAATAACTTAAGTGTCCAGTAAACACAAACAAATAAACACATTTTCCCAACACTCAAAACATTAACCAGACCAAGGGCAACATTCAACAATGACCCTGTACATACATTTCTCTTGCCTGCACAGACTCCAGTCATGGCCTCTCTGATCAGAGGGAACTGGTATAAGAACACAGGAAAAGTCAAGCAAATAGTATTGCCCTGCATGTCTCCAGGTACTTTGACTTTCCACATAATTTCTAGAAGGGCTAGTAAATTTCAGGTTCCTCCTGGGAGGCAAGGTAGGTTTTGAAAAGTCTCAGAGCAGACCAGAGCAAAGGAGGCTGAAAGTTTTGGTCTTAAGCCATATCCACAACTCTGGAATTCCTAGAATAGTTCTTCCACCTAAATCTACTCCCTCTTCTGGGCAGTCCAGGTTCCTCTAGGAGCGAGAGTTGCCAAGGTTATCCCTGTAGCGCACATTGGCCTCCCGTTTGCTATCCCATCCTAATGATGCGCTGCTCGTTATTCCAGTTACCCAAGGTTAGGGCTTTTTGTTAGTTTTCTTTATTCTTTTAGAAAATTCAAGGCTTTCTGCCTTGGGAAAAAGTATAAATACTACTTAAAAATTATCTGAAGTAAGATATCATCTTTATGCCCTATGACTATGTAATATAAAATCTATAGAATAAAAGAGTTGTGAGATGGTTCTCATTGGAAAGCCTGAGGAGTTCACCTAACCTAGTGACCTTTCCTGTTGAAAGACAGGTTGAAAAACAGCTCATCAGCATAGAAGAATGCATGAAACCCTGACTTGTTACTGCTGTTATTACCAGATGACATCACCAAGAATTTGGAGATAAAAGTATTAAAGAATGAAAATTGTAGAGAAACATTGAGCAGCTTACAATAATAAAACTAATATTCAGTAAAATAACAATAACAAAAAGAATATGCTCATTAAAGTGCCCACAATGTCTGGTCCTTAACTATTTTTTTCAAGGAAAATGCTAAATATGTAAGTAGCAAACTGGGATCCAGGGGGGAATTTCAGGAGCATGGCCCAGAAAGGCTAGAATTCAATTGTTCAGACCCATTATGGAAAACCTCCTACATTGAAGGCACTATGTCAGGCTTTGGAAACACAAGGACAAACCCTGTGCCCAGTGTAGCTGTGGAGAATCACATATCATGATTTAATATAAAGACTAACCATGGATATGTGAACAGTTCAAGAGAGGAGGATATTCAAACTACAGAGAAGAGAACCAAGACAGTTATCAGGACAGATAGTAGATGCTTGATCTGAGTTTTAAGGGTAAGTCTTGGAAGAAGTCTAGAAATGTAAACAATGTTAGACAATGCATGTACCTAGGCTTGACCAATACTCACTCACTATCTCTGCATACCAGAATTCTCTAGTCATTCTGCCTATGAATTTATCTCCAATGCCTTGTCAATTACACAACTTCCACTAAATCAAAATGAATACTTCATAAACAATCTTAAATTTATGCACAGTTTTCACAGATTGTTCATATGTCTTTTCAACATTGTTTTCTATAATCTTGAAGTTAATTTGTTAGTAAGGCTATTATGGTCTTGGAGATTAAAAATAGTCAAGACCTATTCATTGGCAAAATGTATAAGGAATGAAGTGTGGTGTAAGCAAAATTCCTATGCCTTGATTTGGCAGACAGCCTGTGAGCATTATCTAAATATGCTATCAGTCCACTTTATTGTAACTTTCTATGAGGGCTCTCCATGACACCTCTTCTCTAAGAGAAGGCTTTAAAATGTATGTCACTTCAGAGAAACACTGAATCTTAATTTCAAAATATGTCTAACTTCCAGTACACACTTGTGACTGGTAAGTAGGATCTAGTAGTACATATCTACAAGGTTTCTTCCATTAGTAAAGACTGTCTTATTTGACCTTTCATTCAAGAATATTATTTTTTTTTCGTGGTCTTTTTGAGACCAGGTCTCCATGTAGCTGGTTTTACTATATATAGACCAGGCAGGCTTCAGTCTCACAGACTCACAGAGAGCCACTTGCCTCTGCCATGGTACCACCATGTCCATCTAAGAATGTCATTTCTTATCTTTGGATCCTTGGAATTTGTTGTTGAAAAGGGTTTGCTTCAACCACATGATATTGATCCTCTATGAGTCACTATCAAGCAGTTAGTTGTTCATTCTGGATTTAGAATCAGAAATGTAGACAGGTTAGTTTTTGCTCATCTATTGCTGACTCAAGAAATTTGACCTTTACAAATATTTTAGTTATTATTTTTAGTTTTTATGTGTGTGAGCATATCGCCGGCATGGATTAACTGCATGTCATGCCATGTTCATGAAGATGAGAAGAGAGCATCCGAACCCCTGGAAACTGGAAATACAGAAGGTCATTAGCTGCCATGCGGATGCTGGGAACTGAAACCAGGCCCTCTGCAGAAGCAGCCAGTGCGCTTATCCACTGAGCCATCTTCCCCGCCCTAAGAAATTTTGTCTTTGACTTTACTCTTAGTCCAAACTGCCTAAGCAAATACAGCTCCAAATTGTTCTGTGGAGTGTTGATTCCAATTAATGGGAAATAAGAGTACAATGATGTCACAGCCAGGAAAATTGAATTCTGAATTTTGCCCTTTTCCCTTTCTCTTTGAAAACTAATAAAGTGTTTTTATTGGGATGGTGGCTCACTCCTCTTCCTCAGTACTCTGCAGGCAGAGATTGGTGGATCACCACAAAATCAAGTCCAGTCCGGGATGTTCTGCATAGCCAGTTCTAGACCAGCTGGGGCCACATAGGGAGACTCTGAAAAAAACCAAACCAAACCAAACCAAAATGAAACAAAACAGTGTTCCCTTTAGTGGCAAAATAATTTGTCATTTTCTTTGTATTTGAAACTGAAGTCTGTGTGTACATAATTTTCCTGCATATACTGCCAGAGACATTAACCTGAGAAGTTTCTGATGGACCAGCATTTGCAGTTGAGCCCTCCAGTGTCTTCCTTATCCAGGCAGTACACAGCAAATAGGACAAGTTGAAAATATTTTGTTTTCTTTATCCGTTTTGAAAAATATGTTAGGTTGTTATTTAAACACACCTACAACCCAAGCATCTGTTATGTTAGAGGCTAATCATTTATGTCATTGAGAAAAAAAGGTGGTTGTAATAAAAAAAAAACCTGAAGTTTTCTGATATTTTATGCACATTTTCCAATCTAATATTTACTCATCATGAATGATATTTTCCATTCATTTGAATGGCAGAATGTAGAGGAAACTAATGCATACACAGACTGCAGGTGTTGATTGGACATTTCGGATCTAAAAGAAAACCACTAAACACTACTACATCTAATCTGGTCTTTTCTTTTTACTCCAGATATAAAGCTAATGAATTATGTTGGGATTAAGAGATTTGCAAAATTCAAATTCAGGTTAAGAAATCCAAAAATTAATGAATTGCATGAAAATCTAGGGACCAGATATTAATTTTGAGACAAGCTATCATTGTCTTTACACTAATAAGTTAATATGTTAAATTAATACTCACACTCCTTAATTATCATTATTTAAATTACTATTCTATTCCATAATAATGGTATTCTCTTCTTTAATAATTTGTATTATGACATTTGTATCTAGCCCTGTAGACCCATGAAGATAAAAAAAAGTTCCTGCAAAGAGGTTTTACAAAATATTTTGAATACATTTTTGCTTTAATGTAACCAAAATCTAAGCTCTTCAATTTTGATAAGGAAAAACATTAGTAGCCTGAATCTTGTTTACAATGGAAGAAATGCATATGGTTGTAATATAGGATGGGATTGTGACTAGATTCTTCACAAAAAACTAGGATGGATAAGAAATAGTCAGCTATGCAGTCTCTTGCTGGTCCTTTACATGCCTCTGAATCAGCTCTAGGTCCCAACAAAGTCTCATCTCACTCTCTAGGCATGTGGATCTCTTCATGTCTGAGTGAAATGCCCAACTCTATAATTTGGGATTAGTAAGAATGAGTGGATGATGTGATTCCTTTGATCATTTGTAGAATGATTTCCAGAACGCTTAGGGAAACATTTTCTGATTTCTGATCTTCAATACATGTGGTCTGTTTTGCTTTCATCGACTGCTTCCTCATCTTTTTGGCCTGAATAAAGAGTAAGTAATAGGAAGGAATGCATTCAACAATGCATCAAACAACATAATCAGTGTCTGAATATCTTCCCAGTAAGAGAAAGAAAAGTCTTCTAAATAGAAATAGGAAAGATGGTGCAGGAGATGAAAACAATAGACATAAGTATGAAGCAGATCCAAAAATGTAGTGCTTATTCTTTCTGGATCGAATTGGTCACTTTATAATTTCTCTTTGCTGTTAAGAGCATTTTGCATGAAACAAATCTGCTTCTTCCATAGGCAGGTAGTTTACTATAGACAGAGGTTTAACAATAGGGTGTAGAACAGGTTGGTATAGAAAATATATTGGAAATGATATACTAGAAAAATATTTCTAGTTGACAAGAATAACATAACGCAGGTGGGAAGCTACTAGAATCAAGTAACAAGGTTACACAGCAATCAAGTTTTGGCACTTCTGCTCTTCCCATTTAATTTGTTTTAGAGATCTCATTTTTGCATTGAGAGTCTTAAGACACAGGTCTAATTTCAAGGCAACATGTGCATCTGGCTTCCTGTGAGTAATAATACACATATACTAACCTCATGGGCATAGAGAGAAATCAGTTGCAGGCTTTGTACAGCATTTCAGCACTCATAGAAAGGTGTAGGTAAACAAGGCATTATCATTATAATTATGTGCTATAATTGCCAATTCCAGCCATTGTGGAAAAAAGGGAGGGGTTGGGATTCCCATTAAAACTTGGGTTTAAACCCAGACTTTTCTGCTCAATGCTTCAGTCAATTTTTTGTGCACTGTTTATGAATATAAATTTTCAATTCTAAAATAAAACTAGGGATAGGATCAAATAAAAGATATGTACATCCAAGTGCCTTCCTTACAGGTGTTCAAAATGGGCAGATTTCTTTTTATTATTCTCATTAGTTACGCTGAGAGGGAAAGATCAGTGAATAATTAGGATTTTTTTTTCTTTATCAAAATGGTATTTTTAAGACCACTTGATGGATAGCAGACTTCATGCACAGTGCAAGCTGGATGGAGCATTCGGAAGTTGTACTGGCAAGGCAGCTGTCTGGAGACATAATTTTTTCCTACTTTTGTCTGTTTGACATTTTACTATTCTTCAGGGAGGAAACACTTCACCAGGGATTCCATTGTTCCCCGGGAATGCAGTTTTCAGTGGTATTTTTGAGAACCTCAAAGATCAGGCACATGTACAAAACTTACCATCAATAGCAGAGCCAGGTACTATACAGAAGGTTTTTCAAAGTAAGATTTACAGTTATCAGTTTCTGCAGTGTTTTCACAATTTAACTCATCTTCACAAGCATTAGAAAGTGAAAACATGAAACATATTTAGCAGTGTTCCAAGCCTGATTAGACATTTTTTTTTTCTCCCTTACAGAGATAGTGAATATCTCTGGATAACGAATGTCCTGATTTGGATGTGTATCTTCAACATCCTTCAGGAGGCTTCTGGGATAATGACAGTGGAAAGGCACAAGGTCCGAGGCTTAGGCGGTTTATTTCCATTTACAACTTTTTGTTTTAAATTGGGAGGCTGTGTTCATGAACAGGCATGCTCCCTTATACTGTCATGTTAAATGCCATACGGGATGCTTTGATTTATAAGGTCAGAAGAATAGTACCTGCTTTGTAGAAGAATTTGCACATGCCACAACAAATGTAAACTACTGACGATATACTTACCATGCTTTTGATATTCTGAGGATTTCCGTTACTTCTCTTCCCATTTACAAATCCCCAGTATCCCATTATTCAGTTATTTGGAATTAAAATGGCCTCATTTTTTTAAGATTATTGTCATTTCTTCTAGCTTGTCCATCTAGCTGCTATGTAGTAACTTTACTTAATATATTGGCATATTGTCTGCTGACTCCAGTTTCTAGATAATGTGAGTCTGCTTTAATATTTATTTATTTATTGTCTTAATGATTGGTCCCCAAGATGCTGGATTCTTCCATATAGAAAGAATGATGTTTTATCTTCAAATAGAGAAAAGTTAGACAGTCAATTCTGTAAGCCAGACCTGTTTTGGACCGAGTTGAAGATTTAATCAAATGCCGTCCCTGTGCTGCTTTATTCCCGTTCCTCACTGTGGCCTCCTGGGATTTTGATCCAGGAGTCTGGCAGATCCTTATTCAGTGATCCCTGAAAGACTCCTTGAAATTAGGTTATACTTTCATGTGTTTGGTTTTAGCTCTTTAGCCTATTATTGGACTTGGATAATTTAAAAATTTCTTTTTTAATGGAGTGTGGTGTGTGTTCATGGCAAGGCATCTCTATAGGTATTTTGCTTTCTAATTACTGCAAAACTACAAAAGAGCTTTGCTTCATCCTGTTCTTCCATACAAAACAGTAAATGTTTCCTGGAGAAAACTGACTTTGTGTTCACAGGTCTTTTAGATTCCTATTCATCACACCCACTGACTAGGTCACTAAAAGCCTTTTGCTTGGATTTTGCTTACCTAGGCCAGCCTCTATCCTTGAGTCACACCTTGAATTTATAAATGCCTTTAGAAATAAGAGCTATCTCTCAGCAAATGTAGTAGAAACTCATGCTTGTTGGAATGCTATTTTCTCTAGTTCTTTTAATCCACTATAACCATTTATACACTAGTTGTTGATCTAGTTTAATATATCACACCCGGAAAAGGGATTTCCAAAGATATATTTCATAATTAGAATCATGTTTGGCTTGTCTAGCTTCACTTTGGAAGGACAAACTCTAGAGCCTTGTGTGTTTGTTCTGTTTTGCGGGACAGGAATGGCTACTTAAAGCAGGAGATGTAGAACTGCGCTGCTTGGAAAAAAGACGCTCCCAGCTCAATGTAGGGAGAGTACTCTTTATAAGAACGAGCATCTCACAAATGCCAAAAACAGAGTGCACAAGGTGAGAAGAGTGGGCGTACGCTCATCATAGTCAATAGACATTCAAATCAATAGCTATCAATTAGGTCCGTGATGACTGGTATGAGGTTAATAATGTTACATTAAAATATGCCCCAAGTCTATATTTTACTCCCATGGTCATGGAGATAAGCACCGATTTTGTACAAAAGTGAGCCTAGAAATAGAGATTCCAAAGCAGAGGATTCCAAAATGAGAACGGGATGTGAGAACGGAGTTTCCCTGCACCTCATTATTGGTAATTGATACATTGGTGCCTAGTAGTTTAACCTAAAATATAAGATATAAACAATAATTGTTCCTGCGTGTTAGTTATTTTGATATGTAGATTCAAGTATTTGATGATTATGTTACTTACATGCAAATTCTTAGACTGTCCTTCCCAAAGAACAAATCATTTATGTGTTCTTGCTGTCATTACTGTTTGCAATATTAGCATCATTAAAGTTAAAATGAAATAATCACCAGAATTTGATTCAGTGGCCTCAGAAGATTTAGGTATGACCTACGCTTTTCTTCAGTTGTTAACTTTAAGAAATCCTTTAATTATATATACCCTTTGATATTCCTATCAGAGAATTGCATATGATTTATTCTCATTTCTACAATAAAATAATGATCATTCCTACAGTGGAAAAATGTGTAAACTAGGTGACATATTTCTGAATAGATTAGTCTCTCAAGGTCTGATAATTTTTTTAATACTTACCCCAAAGAAATGTCTATTTTCACTGAGAAGAGCATGGAAGCTCTTGGTAGAATAGATCACGTTCATCAGACCCGGTCAAGGTACCACACAATGATCTTCTTTATTATTTAATACGTATGAGTGCATTTTTTGAATGTTTATAAGTGCACTTGTGTCATGCAATGACTATGGGAGTCAGAAAAGTGCCTTGGATTCCGTGGAACTGGAGTTAACAGATGGTTGTTAGCCTCATGTGGGTCCTGCGAATTGAACTCAGGTCCATTGAAAGAGTAGCCAGTGCTCTTTACCCCTGAGCCATTTCTCCAGCCCCAACAGCACAATGTTCTTTAAAACAGGAAAATCTTTGGAGCTTTTCCTACCAATTTTGAAAATAAGATTTTTTTGTACTAGAATATTTGTAGATATCCAATGGTAGTTTAAATATTATGCTTGGATTGCTCAACTAAGTTTTTAATATTTTAAAATAAGTAACTCAAGGGATAGAGAAATGGTACAGGGGGTAAGAGAGAAAATTGCTCTTGCAGAGGATCCAAGTTCACTTCTAAGCTCCAGGTTTGATGGTTCACAACCACCTGTAACTGCAGTGCTAAAAGAACTGACACCTTCTGGATTCTGCTGGCATCTATACATGTAATGTGAAATCTCTCTCTCTCTCTCTCTCTCTCTCTCTCTCTCTCTCTCTCTTTCTCTCTCTCTCTCTCTCTCTCTCTTTCTCTCTCTCTCTCTCTCTCTCTCTCTCTCTCACACACATACATACACATAATTAAAACAAAATACTGTTTTTAAAAAGGGGGCAGCTGGAGCGATGACTCAGTGAGAGCACTGAGTTGAGAGCACTGGTTGCTCTTCCAGAAGACCCAACTTTAAATCCCAGTACCTACATGGTAGTCAACAACTGCCCTAACTCCAGTACTCCAGTTCCAGTGTATCTGACACTCTCTTCTGACTGTGGGCATTACTCAACTCGGATGCATTTACATGCATGCAGGCAATGCACTCATACACATAAGAAAAAACAAAACAAAACAAAAAAAAAACACCTCACAAAATAAGCTTCATTCCTGATGCTTTGTTTTACCCTAGGACACATCCTAGTGACTTCCTTAATAAGTTTTTGAATGATAAATTACATAATTTTATTTTGTCCTAGAATTCCCTAAATTCCAATAGAAGGAACATTAAGATCAATGAAAAGACCCAATAATATCAATGGTTTACTTCACTGTTGTTACTGCAGACCCAAAGCCAGAGAAATATTTGCTGCTTTAGCAGGGAATAAATGAGACCTTCTAAATAAATGTCTATGCATTTGCAAACTGCTACAGTTAGAAGATGTCCTTATCTGTGTTTCAGCATGCTGAAACATATCAAGGTATCAGGTAAATAAACTGAATCATATTTTATCTTGCTCAAAGGTGATCATATCTTGCTCATAGGTAGCACTTGCATTGCCAAGTATAAAAACGCAGACTTGGTGAACAACCACTCCCTTTAGGTGAAACATTCATGCTCAATTATTCTTCATTCAGTCCCCTTCATGAATAAGCCTAAGAACTAAAACTATCTCTCAGAACCTTGGATTCTACATTAATATGAATTTACTTTGTAGGATGGATTATAGTTTTTTAGCAATGTTCTACAAATCAGTTTTACTGAGATGCTCACATACTTCAGAAAATACAATAAAGAAGAATGGATAGCTAGACTTGGTGCACATCTATAATTCAGCACTCAGGAGAGTGAGACATGATGATAGTGAGTTTGAGGCAAGCTTTGGCTCTAAATGAAGACTCTGTCTAAAATTCAAAAATAAATGTTAAAACAATAAAACAATTTTAAAAGAATGCAGTTGTGATTTTTGCAATTAAGTACATAATGGAAAGTAATAATTATAATGTAAATAAAAATACAAGTTCACCTCCACTTATATAAACTGATAAAATGGTTTTCAACCCTACATGTGATTAAGTGACTTCAAGTCAGAAATCAGTGTCAAAACATGAGTTATACATCGAATCACAATTCAAATTTCCATTGTTCTCATTAAAAGTCACTTTACTAAAGGAAATTAGAGGTGTACATTATTTTTTTCTTTTCCATTAGGGTAATAATTTCTATTAAATGACTTTAAGGGTTTAAAAATCTTAGGTCTTTTAAAATAGATTATTCTTTTCATGTAGAATAATTTAATGTTTTAACTAAAAAAAATCTCAAAGTTGGAAATTTAGATATGATGATATTTAAAAAGTAGTTAAGTGTTTAAGATACAAAGACAAAAGACAATGTATTAAGGGACCTAAGAGAAATCTACATACTGAATAATCCAGCCATTCAACTGTTCTTTCCTCTCTAAAACAACGGCAAAATAGAAAACCAAAACCAAACTAGAAAAATCCAGCTATGTATTCATAAAGTCATCAGTTTGAGATGCAGAATCAAAAAGAAAATCTTACCTCATGGATGGTGGGAAAAACAAATATCATGTACATTTTCATACATTTTTTTTAAACGATAGCGAGATACAAGTGAACCATGGACTATTAAGGAAAAGGGTCAAGTATAGGGAGAAAGCATTAATAATGCCAAGCTTGATTGAGCCTTTAAAATCATTTGATACACTGGAATATATAAGCATTTTTGATAATATCCTTTGTCACGCACAGATTATTTTAGTTTCCCTTATGACTATCTGTCTTAATAATAATAATAATAATAATAATAATAATAATAATTCATGGCCAAATGGGTTCATACAGTTAATTCCACTGATGGACCAGAGATAGATTAAATACAGTCAACACTGAAGTTTTATTTAAACAATGCCTCAGTTATCTAACTGTCCCCAAAAGAGAAAACATAGTGAAATGGATTTCTTTTTGTTATCATAACCTTTCAATGTGCATCTTCAGAGCTAAAGATACAAGGGTAAGGGGACGCACAGGGACAGAGACAGGGAGAAGGAGGGAGAAAAAGGAAAGGGAAAGAGATAGACTTTGATGTAAATGGGAATAATCGAATGGATAAAATTACAGCATGCCTGAATCCAGTGTTCTCACAATAGAAAGTATAGAGTAAGCAAACAAACAAGCGTGTACACACACACACACACACACACACACACACACACACGAACCCCAGTAAACGGTACCAGTAGATAATTAGTCATGATTTTGAAAATTAATGGGACAGAATCACGTCCTTTGTAATTAGGTCACCTAAGATGAAAATCTGACTTCATGCTTGTTCATTGTAACAGTAACCTTTTGCTCTTCCTAGATCCCAGAAGGCAACAAAATGATTCAACCTTACTGAAATTTCACTTCCAGCAATCTATTATATCTTAACTTACACATTAAGATTTTAAAACCTCCATCTGGTGGACATAACTTGACCCCTTTTGATTTATAGGCAACCTGTTTTCACAGGTAAGCACATTTATTTATTTCTCCTTCGACCACCTGGCTGAGGTGGGAACAGCTGAAGCAAGTCTGCTCTCTAGTGAGCTGTTACTGCGCTACCGACATGCCGGCAGGAGGGAGGATGCTGGTGATTTAATGCCTATGAAATTAGAGCTTAAGGTACTCTTGGAAAAGAGAGGCCCACTCAGATGACTCCTTATCCCTAATCAATCGTGTGATCTGAAACAAAGCTACACAAGCAGGGAACAATTGCTTCTCCTTGCATGAGTTATAGATTATTGGTGCTAATGGTTATTAAATGTGTATGGAGGGGTAGGTATAAGAAAAATTCCAATTATTCTCACAGGTGAAGACAGATGGGATTCGATATGTAGTTCAATGGCCCAGTGTTTGCCTAGCATATGCAAGGCCCTTGGGTTCAATCTCAAATACACCTACACACAACTCATGCACACACAGACACACACACACACATACACACACACACATACACAAATACACACATACAAAATGGAAAGGAAGAAAATCATGGTGGTTTTATGGGCATGGCTTCTCAAAGTATATCATGTAAAATATTTACATTAGCATCATTTGACATTGGAATGGAGTGGATCTTTGGGCACAATGTACCTTCCTGGATCTCACTCATTATATTTTTCCTGCTGCTGAAAATTCTACAAGTGATTTTTGTAAGTATCTGTATCCCTTCAGCTTTATTCATTGCATTAAAACATGCCGAGTGTCTGAGGACATAAATGCAAACCAGTAGACGACAGTTAAGACTTTTCGGTTTCTTTTCTTTTTTTTTCAAGTGTATGCAGAGTTTTTATACAAATATGAAGGCTATAATTTTGTTATCTGGAGGAATAGTAGGAATCTTCAACTTTGTATGAACTCTCTGTTCCTGAAAAATAATGTGTAGTTAAGATACTTCACCATCCTGTATTCTGAAAGTACTCTCACTCTTATGTGTTTACAGAAATGATAGACGGCCAGGACTACTCTGGTATAGGAATATCTCCCTTCTACCAATCTTCAGTGACTCTATCATTCAGTGTTCTTGTCATCTGCCTCTATAAAACCTCATTCTTTTCTACTCTTTGAGACTTTCCTCATGAATAAATGTTCTCTCCATTGAAACAGCATAAATAGAACCATCTTAAGTGTCCAGTAGATTTCAACTTTTAGACTAGCATGCCAAATAGTTATTCTTTCAAATTACTACTGTGAGAAGTATGTAGATAGTGACTGATACTCTCAAGTCAGAAGAGCCAAGCCTGTGATGTGCATTACTTTGTAAAAACGTTTACCATTAGTGTAAACATTTACATTGTTTCGAAGGCCATTGTCACAACAGTTATAAACAAGAGACACCATGTGAGATTCCAAATAGAAAGTTATTTGAGTGTCTAAATGGAGTCAGTAAAGATACTACAGAAGAGAAGACCAATTTTAAGAGAGATGAGAGATTTTTAAGAGAGATTTTAGGAGCTGGGTACCCCTCATTCTATGAACCATTGGCTGTTCATAAAGAAAACAAAAGCTAAGAATGACTACAGAATCATACCTTCTGAGGACCTAGACTGGAGAATTCAGGAGGACTGTCAAGTTTAGTCTGACTGATTTACTGTTGATAATATTGATACCTGAGATTTTCTTAAATAAAGGATTTAATACGGACTGCAAACATATAATACAATAAAGTGAAAATTTCAAAGTGATCTGAGCAAGTAAATAGGAATGACAGGAATACAGAAACAGGAGAAAGTGTGAGGCTGATGAGCAAACGGCACACACAGTGTCTCCCTTGTCTCGCATTCTCGCTGAAAGCACTGCAAGCAAGGAGACAAAATCAGAATCGAAGCCAACATTCCTTGTCAGTAAAAGAGACATTATTTAGCAGATTAAATATTGAGTGAATAAGGGGTTGAAGCCCTGAAATAATTTAGACATAATGTTAGCTTAAAATAAGATTTGTGTTTGTTTGTTTCAACTTACAGCTTAAAATTGCTATGAGGATTGGACAGATGAAAGTCAGAATTGTCATGTTATGACAGATAAAAGACACTGAAAAGGAATATTTCTGAGACCTGTACACATTTTTAAATTTGCATTTACCAATTACATTTGAAGGAGATAGATTTTGACACTTAAAAAAAAATCAAAGTTTCTATGAGATTACATATTTAAATCTCAGGCAACTGACTAATAAATAGAATATAGCTTATCCCAAAAGGACACCAGGACTTCAGGTTTTCTTTTCTTTTTAATTATTATTTTACGATTCCTATTACTTTCAAAGATTGCAAAAATGTAAAATGTAGATTTAATCAATTTTTTGGCAGAGAACACAGACAGGAGATCATTTTAGTAGGTGTATTAATCATCTGAAAAGTCAAAGTTTATGAACCTCATAGCATAGTCTACTAAAAGGATTAAACATGTCTGTCATTAGAAGGAAGGAGAAACTTTGTCTTATTGATGAGTTGGAACTGAATAATGGAAAAACTGACAGGGTGCAGGTAAATTATTTTAACTTTTAAAATTAAAATTTCACAGAGATTACATGGATATCTATGAAATCAGATTTAGAAAACAAAAGTCAGATGGCCTTTTTTCTTAGTTATTTGAAATAAAAAATAGAAATGATAAGACATGAAAATTAACTGTTCCACATAGTATTTATGCTGTGCACCAAGGAGAAGAACACAGACAGTTAGATGATAGATGGGGCTTTAAAGGAGGAAGTCTAAGTCTTTAGTGTTCTACTACTTCAGAGTGAGAAACACAACCTCAGACACCATCAGTGCTTTCTCTAGCTGGGTCTGAATGTGTATGTTAAGCCAATGGTTCTACTATATTAGAAAAATATCTGGATGCCCTCCTTTTTCAAAGTTTCATCTCAAAATAGCAAGAGTGGGGATTTCATAGAAACAGTAGAAAACTCACCAATGTATAAGTATATCAGAATATTACAGTCCAAATTTGGTTTCTCTGTTGCTGTGTGAAAAAACTCCATGACCAAAAGAAACTTGGGGAGGAAAGGGTTTATATAGCTTACAGATTGTAATCCATTGTGGAGGGAAGCTAAGGCGGAAAGCTGGAGGTAGGCACTGAGGCAGAGACCACAGAAGAATACTGCTTTCTGGCTTATTTCCCCTGGTTTGCTCAGCTACCATTTTTATACAGCCCAAGCCTACCTGTCCATGGATAGCATCACCCACAGTGGGTTGAGCACTTCCAGACCAACTAGCAATTAAGAAAATATATAACAGACAAGGTCCCAGGCCATTTTGAGCTGGGAAATTCTGCATTTGAGATTCCATCTTCCCAGGAGACTCTAGTTTGTGTCGTTGACACAAACTAACCACAATTATCAACGTGATATATGATCTTATTGTAGCAACATTAAAATGTTAATGTGAAAAATGAAAAGAAAGCAAAGGAAAAACAACTGTGAAAGCGATACATTTCTTTGTCAAAACTTCACTAAGTTCAAAGAACCATTTTCGGGTCAAAAGATGATGGATTACAAAGACATGGCAACATCCATGTGCTCAACTTTGAGTCCAAAGTCAAATGCTCTCCAGGCAGCCAACAACCAAGTTCATATGTTCTTTTTACCATGATTATTTAAGCTGAATTTCTATATATGAAATGGACTTCTGTAGTCTTTATATTTAACATTCCTAATAAAGTGCTTTTAACCTTAGAGCTAAGAATGATGTAGAGGTGGAGAATGTTGGTTTGCAAGTTGGATAAAATGTGAATTTGCAATTCAGTTCCATTTCAGTTCAAACCCTTTTTGGCTGTATTATGTAAGTATTAAGGTTTTTCACCTGGAACATGGAGATGGCATGTCTCTTCCCCTTTCTGTGGGTATCATCTTAAAAAAGAAGGCATAGTGCTAAGGCAGCCCATAATAATAGTGCTCTAACAAGAAGTGTCATGATCAGGAACTTTAGTACTAGTGTGTGTAGTAACTATATCAGTTTGCTAATTGCAAAAAGAATATTTGCATAACCTCTTATTTACAATTAAAATCAATGTTTTGTGCTGTAAGTTTAACTTCTGCATTTCCAAGCATTCCTTCTTCAGATTCATTCCTCTCCTATAAATATGTCTATACTTTATATTTTCTTTACAGCCTATATATATATATATATATTATATATATATACATACAGTGTAATAATACATGATAGTGAATTGCAACTGTATACAGAATTATGCATATTCTGTGTGGAGATTTGGTTCATAAGCTCGTGGATTACAGTGACTGAAATCACATTTCTCTTCTGCAGAACTGTAAGCTCCTTACTTCATGCACATCAACAGTTAATTTCTGTTTTTTGGTTAAAAGATATGTTCAAATTTATTTTGCTTTGCTTTCTGTTAAGATTACACCGTATGAAAACAGAGTAGAACAAAGGTAATGCTTAGGTTGAAAAACCTTAGAAAAGTTTACTATTTAATTATTTTGGCCTCAATTTCCTCTCAATTTCTATTCTATTTCTCCTGCCTTCTTACCTCTCCCTGATTTCAAGTACCAGCTTCCTAGACTCCATTTTAATTAGGCGTGTGAGGTTTTTTTAGCTTTTGAGAAAATGTTGCCTTATTTGGAACCCATCGTGGAGAAGAGATGTAAGAGAAACCAAGGCTCAGAAATTAAGTCATCACTCATTCTCAAGAAGTAGAGGCAGTTCAGCTCTTTAATAAGCGAAATGACTTCACCTTTCTGCATTTCTCTCTCTAAGCTAGTTTCTTAAACACTAATGAAGATCCCATCTGTATCTTGAAGGCTATTGGGTGACTTAGATTAATGGTGTGGTCCTTTTGCATTTTCTTCACATTCAGAAAAAGGGTTAGTCAGGTTTGAGGCTGACTGCTCTATCCATGGCCTGAATTCCTGTTGAGATATGCACGCAGACCACATGGAAACATCCTGAATTCAACTAAACCAACCAGGGATAGTGACAGAACTTGTCAAGGCGCTGAAATTACAGTTTTAACTTCAGGAAACTCCATTTTGTTGTTGTTGCTGTGGGTGGTTAATGTCTCAAAACAGAACGAAGTACTTTCATAATCCAGGTTCAACGTAAGTAAGAATTAAAAGAAACAAGTAAAACCAAAAATAAAAATAAAAGCAAGAAATTTCCCATGCTTTGCTCATGTTCTTTATCTAGGTTTCATACTAATTTAATCAGTTTCCTTTCCTACTAATGTCTCAAATTCTACTATAATTAATTCTATCCAAAATAAAATGTACCTTCTTTTCAGTTTATGCAGAGAAAGGCAGAAATAACTGGAAAGATTTCAGTCCTAAGTTGTTCCTTCATCAGTCTCCATACTGAGAAATACATTCACTTCCATACAAATAAGATTAATTAATTTTAAATAATTTAAATATGTACTGCATTTTCTTGCAATACTTATGGCAGGTAAATCTAAATTATTTAATATGTTCTACATGCTAGTTTGAAAAATGTCTCTAATGTTTGAAAATACAGTAACATTTTATACAGAATTTGGAAAAGAAAGAAAAACTATTTTGAATCATATCATGCAAAATTGCATGTTATTAACTTGATGGTCATGTTTCGTTAGTTTTATTTTGTTTGTGGTTGAGACTATAGTGTATAATAAATTCTATATCTGACATAAATGTATATATTTAGTTTTCATCTTTTTAATAAATACAGTCTTTATTAGCATCAGTGCCCAATTACTGATAGTACTTATTCAAAAATGAGGTAAGATTCCCCTAACAATTCTCTTGCTAATGAATATGGGCTTCTTAATTTTCCACACTTACCAACTAGCTTTCTTACACAATTTATTGTGTCATTGCAATAATGGAACAGTGTTACAGAACAACTTAACTTTATTTCTCCCTTTATGAGAATGTCTGCTTATGCAAATTCATTTTATTTAGAAATATAAAAAAAGAAGTCTGTGTGTTCTTACTGTAGAAAGTATGCTCACTTTAGAACTGCACTCACTGTTACATAGATACCACACAGTCTGCTGAGAGGAATGCCAGCCTAGGCTTTCCAAAAAGAATCTTTTCATTAAACATTATCGCTAATGGCCACTATCAGATTAAGATATCTGGCAACCACTAACCAGGCAATATGAAATCACCTGCTTTTGTTCTGTCCTGCAAAGAGTTTCTGGCATCACCACCACCCTGATTGTCCTCTTCCTTGGAAATGTCTTGTAGGTAGCTATCTATTTTGTCAGAATAAAGCAAAACATCCCAGAGGTTACCAAGCAGTTCTTAATCTGCCCCCCCACAGCTCTCCCCAGGAGGAAGAGCCTCAGCGCTAATTCTCTCCCCTAAAGTGTGACCACCATAAGAACTTCCCATGGTTCCTCCAAAGTGACAAACAGCACTCTGAAATCCGAATGGAAGAGGAGGATGCATTGGAGATACACATTGGATGCACTGAACCCCCGACTGCTAGTTCTAAAGTGTACTGGTTAGATACAGGTACTTAAAGGAGTATTTCCTTTACAGAAGATTATTCTTAACAGGATAAAAAGAATAATCAGTTTCCTTGAGTACAATGACTTGGGGTAGTGCATTTACATAAAACGGAGAATGTATAGCTGAAATAAATACAAGGTTTAGCTGAGATTTGATGAGGCTTCATGGGGGGTAATTCCTGAATCTGGGACAAGACGATTGGGTCTAACCGAAATTCTCTAACATATTCCACCTTGTAGGGTACTGAGCATGAAGCCGGCTTTAGGCTACGTGGGTTCTTGGGTGTGAGTTGTCAGAAAGCAGCTCTATTCTAGGAGAGTCGCTCTCCCTAGTCAGGCACAGGTGCCCTCCTTTCCTCTTTTGTAATCCCCAGGTCAAAACTAAAATCTGAATGGTGGATGACAGTTTAAAGTGTTACACCTCCCAGGGGAAGATCATTTGAATAGGTACGGAAGCTTTAAGCTACAGAGTGGAGTTTTCATAGAGAAATCCCAGGTACCAGGAGAGTTTTTTTTTAAACTCTAAGAAGATACGGTATGGAAGGATTTGGGGACCTTCGAGGCCCTCCTAACACATTGACACACCACCTTCTACTTTGTGTATTTGCCAGGCTCACTATAGACTCTAGAGACATTTCTTTTGCTGGTAAGGAGGGTCTTATCAATGATCGAAAATTCCCCTAGCTAGAGGCAGGATCCGGGTTATCTGCTTTTATTTCTCCTTCAAGTTCCTGGAGGGAGCCTTAGTTCAGGGGATTGGAGGGATGGTTCAAAGGCTAAAAGCAGTTGGCTGCTCTTGCAGAAGACCTGAGTTTGATTCCCAGCACCCACTTGATGGCTAGCAACCATCTGGAACTCCAGTTCCAGAGCCTCCAATGCCTATATCTGACCTCCATGGGCATGCACACTAACGGTGCACCTCCCTATGTGCAACAAATACGCTCATACACATAAAAAATGAAAAGTATAAATAAATAAATAAATAAATAAATAAATAAATAAAATACAGCAAATAAACAAACAACAAAAAAGCCAGAGAGGTAGTTTGGGAAGACAGACTTCCTTCTGAGTGTCATTTCTACACACATTATAGGCAAGTTAATCCACTTTTTGAGCACCGGGTTATTTTTTAGTCTTACTTTGTAGTTAGATTTCTTTCTCTCTCTCTCTTCTTATTGTTGTTTTGTTTCAGTAAAATATAAATATTTCTTTCCTTGTGCATTGTTATGCATAAATGTCTTTGTGTATTTCTTGGCACCGACAAGGCATGCAGTAAATACTCTGCTATTTTCTTGGTTACATACTTCTCAGGGGTTCACAGTGATTGAGTCGGGGAACTTTAAGAGTTATATTTCAAAACATTTCAGTTGGTATGTCAGATGAGTATGCTTTAGCATCGAGGTGCATCTAATGATGATGATAATCTGGAAATTTGAACAGAGAAACTGCTTTAAATGCTCCCTGCTCTGCTTCCTTTATTAACCCTCATCCCTGTGTCCATTTGAGTAATCTAAAGTGTCTGTGTCCACATTAAAGATTATAACACTCCCGTGGTGTTTGGGAGAGATAATAACAGTCCGTGGTAGCTAGAATTTATATGAAGGATAAGATCAGGATGTGTGTGAGCAGATTTTATCTTAAATATTTAAAGACTAAGCTGTAACCATTAATTTTAGTGTGAATCAGGAGACTGCATTTTAGCATGCAACTTCAAAAAAATTATCATTAAGTACCCTAGAACTCTGAAGAGAAAAGAAGATACAAAAAATCATGATTTTTCAAACCTCAAGAAACTAGTCCAGTCAGTATATTGTCTAACTGGCAGTTTAAATTTTTTTTAACTGTTTGCCTACTTTCCACTCTTCCTCCAAACAGTTTTCCAACCTAAATTTAACCATTAAATCACTGTAGGTGATCATAATACCTTTTATTAATAAGCATGATAATTTCTGACCTCCAAAGAATGTCAGTCACCTGATCTAGGAGTCATTTAAAATTATAGATTCCTGGGCTGGGGACATGGCTTAGAGAGTGAAGAGTTTGCCACAGAGATACCCTGCCTCAATAAACAAGGTGAAAAGCAATAGAAGACACCTGACATTGACATCTGACTTCAGTGTACATGTGCACACACACGTATGTTCATACATAAGCACAAAGACACACACTACACACAGAAAAGAAATATAGATGTCTGACCACCATTTCAGGCTATGAATTGTAATGCCCAAAGTGGAAACTCTGTATATCTATTAAAAATAAAAAATAAACACTTTACAGGTAACTTGTATTAGTGGCCAGATTTTAAA
The DNA here is from genome assembly GCA_035773235.1 of Eospalax fontanierii. NCBI lineage: Eukaryota > Metazoa > Chordata > Mammalia > Rodentia > Spalacidae > Eospalax > Eospalax fontanierii. The sequence goes on from CM069542.1 coordinate 33,179,814, forward strand.
ACTGTTTTTTTGTTTTGTTTTGCACAACATATGATTTTGTATCCTAAAGGTGGTATACATGAGCAGTCTCCCATGTTCTTTTAAAGAATCAAAAAAGATAGGAGAATTAGGGAAGGAAATTCATATTTGTTAAACATATTATAACTTACATGTGACTAAACATTTAAACCTCACTATAAACTGTACTCTTGTATTTCATTTGCATTTGGTAAACCAGATTTTTAAAAGTTGGGTGAATTGGACTATGGATCTGAACAGAGAGTTCTTAGGAGAAATTAAAATGACTAAGAAATATCTTTAAAAATTACTCACCATCTTTAGTAATTAGGGAAATGCAAATTAAAACTACTTTAAGATTTCATCTTATCCCATTCAGAATGGCTAAATATCAAGAGAACAAATGACACCAAATGCTGACAAGAACATGGAGTGAGGGAAACTCTCTCTTTTACTGCTGGTAGGGTTGCAAACTTGTGCCACCTCTGTGGAAATCAGTGTAGAGAAGACAACAACAATAAAAAAAATTTAAAAAGAAATCTACCATGTGATCCAGTTATACCACTCCTTGGCATATGCCCAAGGGACTCTGAGATGCTTGCTCAGACATAGTTGTTTGTTGCTGCTCTTTCTCACAGTAGTTAAGAAAAGGAAACAACCTAGTGTCCCGCAGCCAATAAATGGATAATGAAAATGGGGTACATTTACACAACGGAGCTCTAGTCAGTGGTAAGAAAAACGAAATCATGAAATTCTCAGATAAAGCCATAGAACTAGAAACTGCCATACTAACTGAAGTAACAGACTCAGAAAATCAAGTGACTTAGGTTCTCTCATTTGTGGATACAAGGTACAAATTCTTACATGTGAGTGGAAATCCTTATGTAACCCTCAGGAGCCAAGAAGTGGAAAGGAACCATGTGGAGAGAAGGGTAGAAAGAGTTCAAGTGAGGGAGATAGTAAAAGACAGGTAGTATCAAAGGGAAAATGGGAGAAAGAAGGGAGAGCTCTATAGGGGAGAGAAAGAAAAGGAGAAAACTCAAAGGGAATGCAGTATTTAATAGGCCTATAGGAAAAACATGCATACAATATAAATATGAGTACATGTTTAGAGCAGAAGGCTGTATAGCAAAAACAAAGCTAGAAAAGGAAAGTCTTGCTTCAAGCTCTTGGTCAAGGTAACACAAGAGACTCCCAAAATAACCCAGGCTATTGTCACAGCCCTTGATTGTCTTTGAAGACTTGAAAGTAAGACCCTATTGCTGAAGACAGGCCGTACTTCAGACATAGGACTTGGAGCAATGGAGTTGGAACAGACCTGGAAGCCTCCTTCAAGAAGACTAGTTCGCATACAATCAGAAGATACTATGCAAAACGCCAACAGAGAAAACCAATCAGTGCTCCCACCCAGCTGTAAAGGCTGTGAATCAGCAAAATGTCCAGACCAGCAAATAATCTCTAGTGGTGCAGTATTGGAAATTTTATACTTGGGGTAATCAACAGCTTAGTGGGAGAGATGAGTACTCATTTGTTACTGCAAACATGGGCAAATCTACATGGATGGGGAGGGCATAGATCCTAGAGGAAAACCTAGGTCACATACCCAGACTTGTGATTTCTTACTATGCTGAGAATATGTATCCTTTTATTTTCAGAGACGCAGCTCCCAGGAGAAACTTCTTTTTGCAGCAAATAGAAACTGTTACAAAGTTCCATAGCTGTTCAAATACAGTTAGTAAGTGTCTGTGAGTCTATATCTACAATGTAACTTCTGCACCTTGGGTTCAGGGATCAGAGAGGAACAGGGAGTAGAAAGAATATTAACTCATTTCTCAATTCACACTAGGGAAGCTCCCTCATTCAACAGAAAATGATTAAACCAGTAAGCTAGTACAGGCCAAAGTACAGAGAATAAGAGACGGTAGCATGATATTTCCTGAATAGGATACTTAAATCAAACCTCTACCACCTAAGACTCAGGAACCATTGCAGAAGAGGAGACAGAGATACTGTAAGAGCCTGAAGTGGTTGATCACCAAAAGGAAACAGAACTTTTCAGACAGCTGGGAAGCTACTCATATGATCTTACAGCAATGGTACCAGCATGTACAAGACCCATGCAAGCTCAAGCCAGACAAAACTCTATCATAGGCCAGGCATTGTGGCACATACCTTTATTTCTAGCACTTCTCTGAGGAGACAGAGGCAGAAAGATCTCTGTAAGATCGAGGCCAGTCTGTCTACATATTCAGTGCCAGGCCATCTAAAGCTGCAGGGAGACCCTGTCTCAAAAAGACCAAAAAGAAAAAAACAATCCAGTATATATGTGGGGAAGTGGGCTAGAGAGTTGGCTCAGTGGTTAAGAGCACTAGCTGCACAGAGGACCTGGGTTCCTAGCACTCAAATGGCAGTTAACAACTGTCTGTAACTCTAATTCCTAGGGATCTGATGCCCTCTTTTGACCTCTATGGGCTTTGTACAACACAAGTATAGTTATATACCTGCAGGCAATATATATATATATATTAAATAAATAAAACATTTTTAAAAGAAATGAGGAAGAAACCCCACCTTAGCTGAGGAACTATTAACAACCAATAACTACTGGGAGAGGAAGAGTTTCTTTAAGGATGTGACACTGTATAGACTCATCAGGCTTCAGTGGATGGAGATACATCAAAGGACATTTCAGTAAGCCTATACATGACAGAATACGTGAAATCTTGTGGAGAGGGGGATACAGGAAGAATGAAGATGAAGGAGGGTATCTAAATATGAACAAAATATATTGTTTCAAACTTGAAAAAAAATCAATAAAAAGGAAAAAAGTTAGATGATGTTGCCTGATTATGACATTTACTCACTCCATTAGCTTGACATCATCTCAGGTCACTCTCAAAGTTTCAGTTCTTTCTCCTGGAACCACATTGCCAAAAATAAATGAGGGAAGTTCAGAGGTTAGACCTTGGCAAAACTCTCTTTCAACTTTTCCTCTTTTGACTGCTTTTCTCTTTGAACAATATGTACATCCAAAAAGCAATGGGCCACATTACAGTTCAAGCTTGTGAATTTTGTTTTTTGCTATGGAAGGCACAGAGAAAATGTCAGAAAGTGATACTATAGCAATAAGCAAACGGTTCTGCCTTCAGGTTGCTTGCAATCTGATTTGTGGTTATCACAAATCTATGAGCCAAAATGAATAAGAAATGATGAATCAAGTAAACTTTAAAATGCTACAAATGTAGCCAAGAAAATGTACATCTTACCAAATATAAAAGCATGTTTCTTACTATTAAGAGCACATGGTATTTCCATTAATGAAAGAAAAATGCCATTCAACTAAATTTAATAGCCTCCCATCATGTGAGTCCTACAAGAGCAAAATAGGTCAAATCAACTCATTGCTTTCAAATTTCCTCCATCCATTCTTAGATATTTGACCTTGTTGTGATCTTCTGTTCTAAGTATGACATGTGATAGCAATTCTTTGGCAAATGTGTCAATAATAAGATAACTCAGTTTCCTATACTTGTGGGTATTTTCCTTTCTTGGGTCCTATAAAGTATTTGTTACTCTAAAGTACTTTCTCCACTAATATAAAATTCATAACTCCCCTGCTATGGTACTGTGCCTTCTACCTATGCAATAATGGTTCAGTATTATAGCAAAGTGCAGTATTTTTAAGGTATGTGAAGTGGCAATTAACTTAAATTGGTTAGTGTTTATGTGTATAATTACATGTAATAAATACAAGGAGTAGCCTTTATGCCCAAGCAGAGAACACATCCAGCACCTGCTGCTTAGTGGGCAACAATTCTAAGAAATTAATCTGGATTTCAGAACTATTCAAAAGTGAAATTTCACCTACCAGAAATCAGCTTAAAATGGCAATTAATTTAGTAGATTAATTAGTGGAATAAGTCACAGAGCCATTAAGTTTGAGCTGATAGGGGTAGCTATGGCAAGTGGATGTGAAGGAGAGAAGAGGGAATTCCAAGTTGAGAGAATTGTCAATGGAAAGGTACAGGAGACGAAAACATAGGACAGTTTATCAGGCAAGCTACAGTCAGGAGAAAGGGTGACATTTAAAAATTTCCTATATATTAGTATCTAGACGCTCATACTATTCTACACCACACATTTGATCTTTCCACTGTGTATATAATAAAGTGCAAAACCTATAGACTAAGATTGAAGACCTTCCATACAGTGTCTCAATGGACCATTTCCGTTTTTCTCTTCTGCTAAGTCAGTGTTCACATGTTGCTACCACATTCAGGTTCTTTCATTAGAATACACCAGGCTTTTCCAACCCACAGTTATGGAAAGAATGAGTATTTCATGACCAGTAATCCCATCCATAAGACAAGTACCCCCCAATCACCTGGTGGTGTCTGCTTTCCAGAGCCACTTGCAAGAGCAGGTGTCACTTAACTCTTTGTGCCTGGCTGTTAGATTCACGGTCAGCCTTAAGAAATGCTACCTTATTAATAATGATTGCTTCATGCAAAAAGAGGGAGCAGAGCCATTAAAGGCTACAAGAGTGACACAGGTGCTGAATTGCTTTTCTCAGTGTGTTATAGTCCCTGCTTTTCCAAGACAGAGAAAGACAACTAGGTGGTTAGCTTGAATGTGCACAGTGCATGTTTATGTGCTATTATTCATGAGGTTAAACACAATCTCAGGCAAGGCATGGTTTGTCTCATTTTAGTGAAGCATTTCTTTGAAAAATTTCAGGTAGTGTAATTGCATTTTAAAGAAACATAATAAATTGCTATTAGGCTCTGGTTAGGAGGTTTGCTGAGGTGTGAACTGACCATTTTATTCCTTTCTCTTTTATCAATAGGTTGTGCTTCAAGTCCCTGACTTCGGAAGACAAAAAGATGCGCTGGAATATCAAAGGCTGTAGGTTTATTACTATACATTATGAATAATTTAAAGCTGTAACAAAATAACACACTGATAAAAGCCAACGAGTAATATTCTATTCATAGCTGACTGGATAATCAAAGCCATTGTACGTGCTTTTTCTAATACTAATTTAAAATTTTCATTGTGGCCTTTTGCCTTCTCAAATGATAACCACCTACTCGATGAAATAGACTGCACACCCTTTGGCGTCCTTTACAATTGGGTTCAAAAGTACATTTTTGCTATATGCAACAAAAGGAAAATCATTCATAGATAAAGAATAATTTTGCCTTAACTAGTTATTTCACCTTTTCTTTAGCCTATTGGTCTAGCCTTTGATGCTATGAATTCTATAGTCTATGAGTTTACTGTAAAATCTACAATGTTCATGTTGGCCTTAAAAAAAAGCTACATATTATACCCTGGAGCCATAGAGATTTTTAATTAGATTATTCAATTTTGGTAATATTTACCAAGTCTTTTCTTTTCCGTGAAATTGGTTAGTCACACATTTATACTAAAAACTGTTCTTGATTGCAATTTTCACTGATGTATGGCATAAATCTGAAATTTGTATCCTTCTCCAAGAAGTATAAGTAATGGCTTTTCAATTTTTTGTTATATTTTTGTTTTGTTTCATAACCATAACCTTCAGAAACATGATAGTATCCTATTCCTTCCATGGAGGAAGATATTCCATGATGAGTGGCTGTTTTTTTCTCTTTACATCTGAAAATCTTTGTTCTATGGAGCAATAACAAAAGATGGAAAGCTCAGGGTCACTTTCTGAGTTTGGATTTAAATTACTTAAAATGTATGGTACCATTTTGTTAAGGACTTGGATAACGTTTAGCACATTACTCACAAGGGACTTATTTAGGTACTGGAGAAACCTCAGTTTCATTTTTTTCCTCTGAGCCTCTGCTTGATCAAGTATAGAATGTGACTGAGCTCAACTCAGCAGTCACACAAAAACGAGGCTGAGAAAGTCTGAGAGGAGCTTGGAGAGATCAGCAATGCAGGCAGAGGCAGAGTAGAGGACTGAGGCATTTCTGCTAAGGGTTGAGCCTGAGTGCAAATTCTCCTTCCCTAGTCTGCTGGCTGTGCCAAACTCACCTCCAGCTACAAAACAACTAATACATTTTTAATAGTGTCTAGGTCTTTATATCTGATAGCCTTATAATCTTCTTTGAGGTGCATGTCAGTTGGTGACAACATCAAAGAACTAAGCCATCTTTTACATAATCAAAACAGAGAATCACTGAAATCTGCTGGTAAAATGTACAAGAAATGAGATCGATTCCATTCCGTTACACTCATAATACCAGAGTCCTGAAAGTCTGCACAGAGAGAAAACCACAGCCTTTCTGCCAAGGGTTGCTCTGGAATATGCATTTTCATTACAATGTGGACATTATTGCAAAAATATTTGAGGATGGTTTTAATAGAAAATACATTTGCCCATAGAAGAAAATTTTTGTGTGCTGTTCATATGTTATTCACCATAAAAAAAGGAATCACGGTGACTGCCCTGTATTTGTTCAAAGAAAAGTTTTAACTTAAACTTTATACTTAAATATGCATATTTATCTTTGAGTCAGTTTCTCTGACAATGAAATTTGAAGCTTCTTTGTGAGTAGGGAAGCTTCTGGCCAAACGATAATATGGGATTAAATAATTTTTTGCCTCTCTTTAACTTTGTGTAGTAAGAAAAGACAACTATTTCATTTAATAAGCAGTTATTAGACACCTGTATTAGGTAAGGCCTCAATTTTGTCCTTGAGGCTAAAATTATAATGAGGAGCATGATATTCCCACATCTGGACTTTTATGGTCTGTTAAGGTTCTCAGGATCTTTGTGCTGGTCTCTGTTTTTATTTTTTTCAATTATTATTGTTGCTACTGTTGTTTGGTGGATCAGGTTTTTGGTTTGGGGATTTGGTTTTCTGTTATTTTTTTGGTTTTGTTTTTGTATTTTTGTATTGTTGAGACAAGGTCTCCCTGTAGTCCCAGCTGGTCTTGAACTTGCTATGTAGGCCAGGCTGCCCTTGATCTCACAGAGATCCACCTTGCCTCTACCTCCTGAGTGCTGGGATTAAAGGTGTGTACCAATCTTGACTCTGCTTCCTGAGTGCTGGGATTAAAGGTGTGTACCAACATGCCAGACTTATTTTGCATTTTTTAGAAAATATTTTATTTATTATTTTATTTTTATATGTTTGAGTGTATTGCCTGCATATGTGTAAGTGTACCCATATCGTACAATGCCTGTGGAGATCAAAAGAGAGTGTCCAATCCCTCTGGAACTGACATTATCTATAGTTGTTACCCACCATGTGAGCAGTGGGAATCAAACCTGGGTCCTCTGAAAGAGCAGTTAGTGCTCTTAACCAGTGAGACATCTCTCCAATCCTTATTTTACATTAAAAAAAAATCATTGAACAGATTTTACATTCAGTAAGCTACCCCAACTCAAAGTGTCATCTCCTAAATCACAGAAATGAAAAAGAAATGACATTTATTCAACACCCACTCTATGTCAGTCACTCTGCCAAGAACTTTACAGGCATAATTTCATTTAAAAAAGTTTTTTGAAACATGGTGTTACACTGTAGCCCATGCTTGCCTGTACCTCATTATGTGGGTTGGGGTGGACTTTAACTTTTAGCAATCTTTTTACATCAACTTCCTAGGTGCTGAAATTATAGTCATGAGTCTTTATAAGGCCTAAAAACAATTCCTTGAAAATAATTAATAATTTAGATAAAACTTGGAAACAGAGTGTAAAACTCAGAGAGATATGCAAGTTCTTTGGCATGCTTTACAGCAGAAGGTTGGATACAGAATCACATCAATGGACTTACCCATTTCCTTTATCTTTAGTCTGAAATAACTCTTCAGCCTCCCTTGACCCCCATGATTCTTAACAGTTGGAAATTTATAGACCAGGCATTTTAAAAATGCATTTGTTTTTCTCAAATGTTCTCAACATTAGATTCAAATTACGCACTTTGGACCAACACAATGCTGTATCACCACGTGGAAAATTGAGACTGAAATATTGTTTTGTTTCTAGTCTATCAAATTCAAGCACAAATGCTTAAAAATAGAAGAATGTACTACAGCTTTCTTTCATTATAACTGCACATGCTGTCTTATTTTCTTCTTAAAAAGATTTTATTTTATTACTTTTAATTATTTGTATATGTGTGGTTATGTGTTCCTGAGTACAAGTGTATTAACTATGTAAACAAGGCCCTAAATCTTTGTGATACGTGATCTTGAATAATCTTAAATACAACTATGGATTATTGAAAAAAAATTTTATTTATGTATTCTACTAAGTTTTGCTAAGATTACAACCAAATTCATAACTAAAATTCAAAGCTATACTTCATACAGGAAGCAAAGAAACTATATGGAACTTGTTAATTTGTAAGAACGTCTTTTCCATTTACCTCATTATAATTCAACTTCATAAAATAAGTGTTTATTTCAAAACTATTTTGAAATATTCCTATATTTGGGGAGCATAACTGTTAGAATTGTCATCTTGCCACCTCAACCAAAGAGAAGGATAACACAGCCGTAAACTGAAAGAACGGCCCCACTCATCTAAGGTTCACTCATCCCTGTTCAATTGTTGATTTTTTAACTGATTGGGAAAATGCAATAGCACATATATTTTTGTCATTGCTTTGATTTCAAGTGCCTATTTCAAGTGCCTATTTCAAATATTCTAAATTTCCAATGTTTTTAATTACTTTGAAATAAAAAGTTCTCTCTCTCTATGACAACACCAGTATGTGTCCTGCTTGAGGTGGACTCCCAACATGCATCTGGAAAGAAGCCTGCCAGAATGAATTTCCTTGTTCTCTCCTTGGGTTTTCTTGGTTTCCAGAGGCACTCTACATTCATTTCAAAAATTTCTTTGACCAGTGAGTATCTCAGTAGTCTATACACACTTTTAGAGGACTCACTCTAATTCATGAAGGGCACTGATCATTGCAAATGGAAATCAGTTTGCCCAAGAAGCTTCCAGAAACTATGCAAGTTTTCATTATAGGAAGATAGAATATAGCGGAGGCCATAAATTAAGGAGGAATAGTCAATTCTAGGTTGAAGCTGTTTTACATTGAAATTATATTTTATTTTAATTGATTTAAATGACATTAAAATTTTAAGAACTTTATATAAATGTCTGGTCTTGTGGATTCTCTTGAAATATCACAGGTAAACACATTGGTCCCATGATTCTGTGTTGGGTTGGAGGTGCTGAGCAGGCCCCATTGTACAGCTGTTTAAAGGTGCTAAGTGATTTTCTCGTCCTAGCCCTTCTTAGCTGTGCTCCCTAGGTAAATCTTACCTTCTCTCTGCCTCCTCTCCTTGACTTCAGTGTGGGGATGACAGTTATACTTTCTCATCCAGGCTGTGATGGAGATTGAATGAGCAATATCTGTCAGCTACAAAAAAGAGTAACTTGTAATATTTAGCATAAGAAGTCTTCATTGGATGCTTTACTTGAGCCCTAGGTCCTCTAGTTATCCTTTGTATGTATCGTCCCCATTTCATCAAGCATTTTAGTAACCTTCTTGTTCCTTGGAGTTGTTTGATTTTTAAAATTCTTGAACCACTAATCATTTTACTGAAAATGAAATGGTAAACATAAACTACCAAGACTCAATAAAATACCTAACAATTCAAAAGTATAAAAAAAAATGAGAAAAAGTCAACATCCTACAAATTGTTAACATCTCTAAACTATCATTTATAGAGCCAAAGACAAAATATGAGAATTAATTTTTCTGCCAAAACAATCATATTAAAGACTGTATTAATTTATGAGTGACAAGGAAAGCTTTCTTTCCTGTTCTCCAATTTCTATATTTAGTTGTGAAACTGGGAGCAGAATGCAGATATTTATCATTAAAAAAAATTGAACTTGAACATAGTAGAAAGATGTAAAATTGATTTTCTGATTAAAGTTCAAGTGCTCAAATTAAAAACCCATTACAAGTGATTATGAGAAATAACCATAACACATTTATTTTCTAACATTTTGGCTTCGTAGGATCCTTCTCGGCAGACTTGGTGGGTTAAAACAGACAACTAAAAAGGGGATAGAAGCCATGTGTTCAAGTTTCCATTCTGTCTCTCTCTGCTCATGCTCTTTAGTTCTCAGTCCCCCACTGATGCCTCTGAAATAGTCATGTGGTGTGAGCATCAATTTAACGAATGGAGAAATAGCTATGAAAATGTCTTAAAGAGCTATGTTAGGTTGGTGGTTGTACTAGTAATTTATATACTCTCCAGTCAAATCAAATAATTGCATTAAGTATATAAGGGGTTTTACTCTCCTTGAACTGAGGCCAAAAGGCCAAGAAGTGACTGGAGTTTTAAAATTTTTGGCCTTTAATGTTTCAAATTTATTGATAGCTTCTTAAACACACAGCTTGTAAGAAAGTTACATCTTATAAAAGACAATGTGCTAAATGAAGTCGAAAGAAATCCATAAGCCTCTCTTCCCAACAGCCATACCTCTATTTTTTTTTATCTACTAGCACACAAAGCTAATAGAAATTGATGCTGGACTTCAATGTCTTCCCCAAACTAGTGTTGTCAGTAAAAAGCTGTGCTTTCTAGTGTGGTTAGATGCCAACAGAAAAAAAAAAAAATCACTCCATTCATTATTCTGGACAGATCAGAAGCCTCTCCTGGGAAGCCGGTAAAAATCTACTGCAAAGAATAAAGCTGTAATATACTGTCAGCAACAATTTGCCTTGGCAGGGGATGGACAATGCGATCTAACAGTCCCTTTTATTTCTAATTTCTATGATTCTGTTTTTTTTCAAGCCTTATACAGTTCTCTTAACCCAATTCTGTTACATACTGAGCCAGAATCTCCCAGCGTTGCAGCTGCTCTCCAGCGTTATCAGGCATTTTCGAAAATACAGGAACGCTTTGTTCTGCAGGTTAACTCTTTTATGATTCATGTGTTCTGCGCCAAGCTGCTGTATTGACATGCAAAGCATGACTTTCTTATGAGTTGATGAACACAGTTGTCTTATTATTATTATTATTATTATTATTATTATTTGCTGGGTCTCATTCAACAAAGGCCTAAAACTGTGATTCAATTGCTATCAGTGTCTTAAGTTCTTACTTGTCATGAATGTAAGGCATATATCTCTCTGGCTCTTCTACTGCAATAGCTCTCTTCTTTGCAGATCTTGCTCAAAAACTCTTCAGATTTTTAGTCTCTACAAGGCAAAGCTGCCAATATGTTTGGGAAGAAATTACATATTCTGTGCCTACTTACCAAAGGTGCAGTTCTATTGTTTGAGGGCAAGACAATGAAATCCAGCAGGTGCTCAGGGTATGTCTGTTTTAGTTGGCTTATCTGTAACCATAATTCAATCATCATGATAATTATATGAAATATAGAATAGCAAGATAATATTATGTGATAAATGGAAAAGAAACGAAGGATAGAAGGAAGGAAGGAAGGAAGGAAGGAACGAAGGAAGGAAGGAACGAAGGAAGGAAGGAAGGAAGAAAGAAGAAAATGTACTAAATAAGACAAGTTTTCACTGGGCAAATAGGGAAGGTGGTCTCTTATTATTTTATTTATTACATTGAATTAATTTAATTTTACTTGTATGTTCCTCACTCAGTGAAAGGGTCACTATCTTATGCATTTTATCATTTCAATTATCAGTTGATGCTTAATAAATATTTTATTAAATTACGTGATATAAAGCCAGGGATGGTGACACACATCTTTAACTCCAACACTCAGGAGGCTGAGGCAGGAGATCTCTTTGAGGTCAAGGCCAGACCTGTTTACATAGCACATTCCAGACCAACCACATGGAGACCCAGTCTCAATTTTAAAAAAAAATGAAAGAAAGTAAAAGAGAAAATTATATGGTATGTACTATGTAGGCACCTTATGTTTCTAAGGCTCCTATATATCTGAATCTATTTTCTAAGTTACAAACAATATAATTGAAAACTTATTGAGCATTTGATTCCTAGATAAAACATAAAAATACTTTATTGAGAACAAAGATATTGTATAACAAAATTCTGTTTACAACAGAATACCAATGATACAGAATGAATGGAATTTTGGGGAAATCTAAATATGCAGTTTAAATAATGACAGGCGAGTGAGGTGCCTAAGGTCTCTAGTCCTCACATCTGGGAGACAGAGACAAGAGGCCCTGAGTTTGATGCCTTTCTCAACTGTATAGCAAGTTTGAGTCAGATACTGGCTACATGGCGAGGCCTTGTCTAAGGAACAAAAAAGCCCTGTGCTACAACTTCACAGAATTTGAAACTTCTAAAGCCTACAATACTTTTATTATTTCATTTGATTAGATAGGAAATTCTTTTATTCCAAAGAGACTATTGAACTACTCCAGGCTCTAAAAATCTATCACGTGTAGAATATACGCTCCCATCCAAAAGTGCCAGAAAATTATTGACTTCTCAGCTTAAATTACAATAAAACCAAAATAAATCCACAAGCTTTTATAGACAATTTAAGAAGCATCCCTCTACCTAATTACTCAGAATGCAAAAATCCCAGTGGAAGGAAGAGAGGTCAGAACTTAATACTTTTAGTGGTCATTGTTGCTCTTTTAAAAATTTATATCAATGAACTTCAGTGGATTTTCTCTAGGGAAGTTTTCCATGGGATGATAATAGGAAGAACATGGAAAGGTGAAAGGAGCTTGAAAGTGCCGGGCCACAAGCAGGAGAAATTGGTGGGGGATTCTTCTTGTCTATTTTATACTTACTTGGTTCAGATTCTATTTATATTCTCTACTAGAAAAACCTTATTTATAAAATGGAAATATAAACTAGTATCTTATGCAGAGATTTGGACTTGCAGTACTCAAAACAATAACAAATGGAAACTGGAGAAACTGCTCAGGTGTTAAGAGCACTGACTGCTCTTGCAGAGGACCCTGGATTTCTAACACCCACATGGTGGCTGAAAATCATCCATAACTCCAGTTCAAGGGGATGCCTGCTTCTGACCTCCATGGGCATTGCATACATGAGTGCACTTACATACAAACAGGCAATGTATATATATATTTGGTATATAATAAAAATACCCCCAAAATATTTAAAAAACCAACAACAAATGAAATCTGGAAAAGCAATGGTTAACATACTCTTTAGTTAGAAGAGTAATTCCAATTCAGAAGAATTCACCTCTCTCTACTTCCCTAGATCCATAGAAAGAGTCTTACAGTGCTTGTTTTATCTACTCGGTGGAGAGTGTTTCATAGAGTGGGCTCAAGTAGAAAATATTGGGAAAGAAGCTATGGAAAAATGGTTATGAAAATATTTGTTGTGGACCAAATAATAAAACAAATTTCCTGTATGTTGACTATAGAGGAAGTAAAAATGAAGAATGCCAAATCGCAGTATTTTCCAGTTTACCTTTTATATTGGTAAATATTATAAGGAAAACACTGAAAAAACAAGCAAGTCTTGGTTTAATTTCTATTGCTTTGCTAAAATACCCTGAGTAAAAGCAGCACTAGGAAGCAAAGCTGATTTGCTTAAAATTCACGATTGCAGTCCCTTACAGAGATCAAGTCCAGAGAGAAACTCAGAGTAGCTGGTCACTTCACATCTGCAGTCAAGCAGAGAGAAAGAAATGAAACTCTACTGCCTGCTTAATTATTCAGCTAGTTTTTTTTTGTTTGTTTGTTTGTTTGTTTTGTTTTGTTTTTTCAATTCTAACAGTTCTGAGCTCAGGATAAGGAATGTTGTTGCCCACAGTGTGCTTGACGAATTAATAGTGAAGACCATCCCACACAGACATGCCCACAAGCCATCTTGATCTATATACCTCATTGAGACTCTCTCACCAGTTGATTCTAGGTTGTCTCAAGTGGTCAATTAAAAATAACTATTATGGTAGTCTATACCTGTAACCTAACACTTGGTAGGCTGAGCTAGGAGGATTTTGTGACCAGTATGATCTACTCAGAGAGTTCTTGTCTCAAAATGTAAAGAAAGAAATCAGAAAATAAAGAAATAAGAAAGACAGAAAGAGGAAGGAAAGAAAGAGAAAGAAAGGAAGAAAAAGAAAATCCTGTACAATTTGGGCTATGTTGAAATTGCCTCTCTCTTTATAGCTATATTTTATTAAGACTGTGAGTGTGTGTGTGCATGTGTGTATGTGTATGAAGGTATGTGCGTGTTAGTGCAGATACTGCAGAAAAAGAAGAGGGTGTTGGAGTCCCTAAATACGGAGTTCCAGGCAGTTGGACACCCGCTCCATGAATCCTGGGAAGTGAACTCAGCTCCTCTGCAAAATCAATGTGCAAACCCTTTAGCTGTCCAATCCCTGGAATTCGCTCTCTCTGTGGACTGAATGTGCTTCTTCTCTAAATTCAGAGCTTAAAATCCTAGTTCTTAGTGTGTGGTCTCAGGAGGTAAGTAGGTCCTCTAATGAAGGAGTTTGATTTCCTCACTGAAGAGATCTCAGAAAGCATCACTGCTTCTTTTACTCTGAGACAATGCAAAAAGGCATCTCTGTATAACCAAGAAGTAGGCCCTCACAGCCATGCTGTCTGCTGGCATCTTTATCTTGAACTGTTCAGCCTCCACATTGATGAGAAATAACTGATTGATGTTTTGAGTCACCCAATCTACAGTATCTTTGTTTTAGAAGTTGAAAACAAACAAACAAACAAACAAACAACTTCCAGTTTCACAGCACTGCTATTCTTCCTGGCATTTTCTAGAACTGGGTTTGTTGTCTTCAACATGGTTCTGAGACAGTTGCTATATTTTCAAGAATTATTTCAGTTGTATAGATGATAATTTTAAGATGACACAATACAAATTCTCAGTTAATATGTTCAAATATTTATAATTGTTTCAAGTCTTAAATTAAGAAGTATTGCTTTCCACATTGTAGCTTACAACAACAACAAAAATATATGTATGATGCCTATGCCAACTGGCTGGTGTTGAAATCTGTTTTTACTCGTTTATTTATTTTTTACAGGGTCTCCCTAGTTCTAGCCAGCCTGGAACTCACTATGTAGACAGGCTGGGTTCACGCTCATAGAGATCCATCTGCCTCTGCCTCCTAATGGCTGAGATTAAAGGTATATGCCACCAGGCCTGGCTGGTAATTATTTTTAAATTGTAATCAAAACCATACACACCCCATAGATTTATATATACACCTATTTTAACTATTTTTGGAAATTATTATCCATATAGATATAACGACAAAGAATATTATTGTTTCAAGAATTTCTGGAAAGTTCAAAAAGTACAAATACTAGTTATTCTATGTATATTAAATAATTGTGACTCCCTTTGTATGTAGTGTGTATACATAACTGTAGTGTGTGTTATACGTGCATTTATGTGTCTGTAGGTCTATGCAAGCCCACATGCATGCATGTGGATGCCTGAGAAGGATATTTGGTATCTTATTCTGTGCCGTTCACCTTATTTTTTGAGATACAATATCTCACTAAACCTGAAAATCACCATTTTGGCTAGGCTGGCTGGCCAGTGGAAACCTGGGATCCATCTGTTTCAGTTCCCCTCCAGTTCTGAAGACACAGGCATGAACCATCATGCTCACCTTTTTTCTTGAGGGCTGGGGTTTTAAACTCAGGTTCTCTTGTTTGCAAAGTAAGTTATTTTACCCAAAAAGCAATCTCCCCAAACCTACATGACTCATTTCAAAAGTTCAAATGTCATGCCTTGCTGGGTCTACCAACTAACATTAAACAATTAAGTAACTATCATCCAATTTTATTCTACCTCTTGTTCCAATGGTTCTAGAACCACATGAGTATTCTCCCTTTCCCCTCTTGTATTCAAGATGCTGGTAGTATTTTGAACACGCAGCCATACAACTATTGCAATAAGCAACAGACACAGGGTTGCCCCAGCAATAGGTCATTTTTCGATGAATTTTATTCTGGGAACCGGCATGTGACAAAATTCAATAAATTTGAAAAGATTAGCAGGATGTTTTCTTTGTTGAGGGACTATTCTAATAAATCTACACATCTTTCAAATTGTATGATAAGTAAAAGAAACTAAGTTGTTATATATAAATCACGTTTTTATTGCCACATTTATAGTTTTCCAAATACTGAATCCATGTTCATCTTCCTGAAGAAAATAAACACATAATAAACTCGAAGCTTGCTTAGCAAACTTAGCTAAGTGCTTTTGGGAACCACATGACCTTTGGTAACAGTCACTGGTGTGTTACATCTATGAACACAAATGGTGTGTCTGGATTCTCTGTGCATTTTATATATATATAAATATATATATGTGAAATATTTTCCCTTTTTTAAGAATTAAACTCAACAAGATGGCCCAAAACAAGACTGTTTTCTCAACATGCTTGTACAAATTTAACTTCTCTCACCTGAAATGGGTGTTGCATGTATGATACTGAACACACTTCATTATCTAACTGTCAGTCATTCACAGTTGAAAAGAATCTTTCAGGTGTGTATTTTAAAGTGATGTATTAAAAAATGGAAATTATGATTTCAGATAAAAGTCGTTCTAAAAATATATTGACTGTAGGATTAAATTTAGATAATGTAGAAGCAGGTCTCACTTAATAGGGGAGAAGATTGGAAAATGAAGGACAGAAAAAGTCTACAGTTACACCAAGAATTCATCTTGCAAGGTATAAGATCCTTCATGCGTACGTACAGTGGTGCTGAAAACCATAGTTCACTGAAAGTGTGACCCTGAAGATGATTGTCACAACTCTCATCTGCTAGTGCTGCTGAGGTCAGATGCCTGGTGATTAAATCCTACATGATAATTCAAGCTGTAAGCTTGTAGTGCAAACTCTTGCTTCAGAATCTTAGTCCCTAGTAGTGAAATCACTTGTCCTACCCCTTCTTCTAACAATATTTATAGACGGTTTATTTTAACAAAAGCCAGAATTCCCATTTGGGACTTTTAATTCTCATCTAATTGTGATTCCATTCGACAGGTGGTCTCAGTTAAGAGGACAAAGAGTCTAAAGGAGAAAAGGACACCTGGGAACACACATAAGTATTTTAACAACTGCTAATAAAATGCCTAAGTAGATATTGGCAGAAAAACAGTTTGAAGTCAATAAGCAGCTGGTCTCTGATTTTCAAACTAGCTGAAGATTACCCCCAAGCAGACCATGCTGATCCTAGCAAGGTGTTGGTAAACAATTTCAGGCTGACACAGAAAATACAGGCTTTGTTTCAGTAATGCCACAAAAACTGACACTGAGAAAGTTATTTTAGTCATCTAAATAGTTTGAGAGGCAGAAATATTTGCGTAGACCCCAAATCACTAGCGTCATTAGCTACCTGATAGAGGTCAAAAATGAAAATCAAAACGATTATTGAAACAAAAGACAAAATAAATTTGTTGTTCATGTTTCTCCCCAGTGCGTCCAGTCATTATTTCAATACCAAGGTAGAAGTTCTATTAAGATTAACTATTTCAAGGCATTGAAATGTTATCTTGTGTGACTGTGAATATACACATTGTGAAAATTCTCATTAGTTATGGAAACATTGTGCCTACAAAAAAGGAAATATTTCCACTCTGTTCTGCCTGCCATACCAATTTTGACGTCAGGTCTAATGGGACATTTTATAGAGTCTCAAGCTATAAATATTGGTAAAAAGGCACCAGGGGAAGAAGGAATAGAAGCTGATGGAAGTTAAGAATTGAGCTTTAGTAGTCATGTTAGTCACTGCATTCCCCCTAGTACTTGCACGCTACCAAACTTGTAAGGACTGACAAGACGTTCTCTCCATAAGTGGTGTCTGTGCAGACTCCCATTGATTGACAGCTTCAAATGTTATGCTTTGGGCTTGTTTCCAAGACTTACACTAACACAGGAGCCCCACAAGATTGTCACATACCAGAATGTGATTATATTTGGTAATTATTTTTAGAACTGGAAATATTCTGTTTACTTAATATTTAAAGAGGCTAAATATTTAAAAATGTGTATCCAATTACATACGGTTTCATAGGCTCCCCTCTTTAAAAACTGATTTTAAAATTCAGTCCCATGGAACTGCTCTTTTACTAGTTCTCCTGTTAATGCATGTTAAATGATATGAAAATGTTGACTAAATATACTATTCTTTAGTAATAACTTAGGTAAATTTGTGTTTTATTTATCATAACACCTATGTGGAATATATGGCATTTCCTTGAGGCAAGCTATTTATTTAGCTTTCAGAATATGCTTTTTTGGGAGTGATTCATATGTATCCTAAATCTGATATTCCCCTAAATATCTAAACTCACAGACTGGAACCATAAGGCTTTTAAGAAAACTAAGTATGGAGAACCAGACACACCTGTATTTCAGACGTCACTAATAGGAGACATATATATACACATATGTTACCTTGGTCAGTTCTCTCACAAATCTAGCTTGTTAATTTCCAGTTGAAGCTTAGGTAGAATTAAACACTGTACCTTAAATAAAGTAAGATGTATGCAGCTTGACAACTTGTACACATTCAACATCTTTCTTTTTAAAATATCTCCTATGTTTCCTTTTTTAAAATGTTCAAAAATTCTGTATAAAACCCTGGATGGACACAATATATAAATTAGAGAACAAAAATTAATTACCCTGAAATATTCACAGGAGCATTACCCTGCACAGCAAACTATGCAGTGTCTTTATTAAAGTGCCCTGTTTATAGCTTTTCCACATGTGATCAGAACTCTGTCCTTGCTAGTTTACAAGGTGAGTATGTACTGGAAATATCCAGTCATGCACACAGCTGTCCTGCTGGCCTTTATTGATGCTTGGTTTTCTCCCTTTCGGTGTGGTAGAAGATAATTTTCAATCAGTACTGCGCATGTACACAGTGGAGGATGCCACAGGCCTGTTGGAGTTTTGAAGTACCCTAATATTAAGAAACCGCTGCTGGGCAGGATCGTACCTGGAAGCTGAAATGCTGAGCTTTCTCCTTCTGGTCTTCCAGGACACTTACTCCAGGCGGTGTCTTGGGAGATAAGATGCACTCTTTTCCTTTTCTGTCCTCTTCCTTCCCCTTCTGCTGTCTCCTCCCCTTTTTCTCTTTCTTCTCTTTTTCTCTCCTTCCATTTTCCAATTCTCTCTCTTCTTACTCTCTCTACTTTCCCTCCCCTCCTAACCCTTCCTCCCTCTCTCCTGTCTTCTCTCTTCCTGCATTCATTCTCCTCTCATTCTCTGCCTCTCTCTTTCCTCTCATAACAGTAGTGCATCGTGATATTGTCTGCTATACACAAATGTGAATGGAATCTCTCAAATGAGTAATATATCCACATTAGTATCTATGCATGCATTCACACTATTTCTTAATATTTTACATCATATTACAGAATAAAACTCAGATCATTTTATTTTCATTCATTCATTCATTTATTCATTTGAAAACAGGGTCTCATTACATAGCTCATTCCGGTCTTCAAATCATCATCCTGCTACCTCTCTCTTCAGAGTGCAGAGATTACAGGTGAATGCTATGACTCCTGGCCCTCAAAAATCAATTTCTAAAGAAATCGGGTAATAAAATTTCTACCAAGTTCCTGTGTGCACAAAGAAGAAATCATTTTATTACATTTTAATTTGACTCGTGTTTTGGTTTGGAATCTGCCTGTATTAAGTGCATATTATCGCTGTACGGTTCCTTCAGGGTCTGATACTTAGTCACTGGGGCAGATATCAGTTATCAAACACTTCTTGGTTGGCGGCACACTCCTGAGCTCTGATTATGCTACACACACACACACACACACACACACACACACACACACACACACAAGACCTAGGGTCTTGCATATGTTAGAGAAGCTCTCCATCACTGAGCTGCATCCACAGCACCTGTGCATTTAAATTCTTAGAAATATCTAGACTTAAGTACTATTTTTATACACATTCACCAGTGATGAAGTTGAAGTTTATAGACATTAATAAAGCTGCCTAGCTTCACTCAGAAAGGGATAAGCTGAGATTTGAATTTAGAGCAATGTGTCTAAATTATTCCTGTTTTTAATTGTTTTAGAAGTCTTCAGGAGCACATATGTGATTTTAAGCATGTTTTGGAAAGGCATGATGGTGAGTCCTTTTTGAGAGCATTAGAGAATCCGAAAGCCCATGTCAGGAGGTGATGGTGTTTAGCATTAAGTTGATTAGATGTAGTCCCTTGTTTCTCTCAGTTCAGTAATAACAAACTTTTATTTCTTCAAGTGGAAGACATTCAGTTGTAGAAACAGGAAACAAAGGTTTTTGTGCATCCTTACATAAAAGCCTGGTTTCAGAAGAAAAGCATTACATTGTATTAGATAATAAGCACTTGAAATAAGAAAATAATTATTTTAAATAAAAGAATAGTATTTCCACTGTATTAGAAATAACTGAGATGATTAATGTATTAGTGTAAGAAATAAGCCACCCATATCTTTGATCTTTCACTTCATATTTCATCCCATAAGGTAATGGACATGCCCACACTCTTCTAACAGTTGTGGCACCAGCAGGACTTCGTGCATTACAAATGGAATTTCTTTTTGCGTTTTAAACTCTTCTAAATTGTACCCAGGGGAGCGGAGGTGGGTCTTTGATAAGATTCTTCTGAACTGCTGCTCACAGAAAAATTAGGCAAGCTTTTCAATTTGATAATTTTTAGATTAACAGTCTTATTCGATGGCTCTTTCTGTGTTTCTGGGCTCCGGTTTTAATTATCGCTTAGAGTAAGTGTACTGGATATGTACTTATCAACTCTTCATTTCCCCTGTGGACCACACTGTGGGTTACAAAATACAATTTCCATTTTGTCTGCTGATGGCCTAAATAAGGTACACACAAAACAACAAGGATGGGCTTCTTAATTTAGCAGGGTAAGATGTTCATATAACAGTGGCCCTAGGGGTTAGATTAAAGGAAAAGGAGAAATAGATTCTACCTCAGTGGAGTTGAATAATTTCTAAAAGATTTAGCACAAAAGAACTGGGCCATCCCACACTATGAACACTTAGAAAAATCTAACAATAATATAGTAATTTTTTCATAGTCTTTAATTTCGGGATCCATGTCATAGTGCAATTATATCTTACATGATATTTTAAGCACAACTATCATAGGAACAAAACTGTTAAAGAAATATTAAGGCTATGAAAATCATGTCAAGATTCTATTAAGATATTTTGTGCTGAAATTTATGTGGCATGATTACTATGCACCATTTTATTTTATTCCTAACATTGGCATTCACAAATAAATGCCACAATAAAATATATGCCCTAATATAAAATATACAAAAATAGGCACTCCTTGATTTCCCATCAGTTGGGACAACTCCATCCTCTCCCAGCTGCGGGTCTCCCTTCCAGCCCTGAGCTCAGGCCTGTTCCTGCTCTTCACCTGAGATCTCTGGACTAGCTTCTTAACCCAGACTATCACACACACAACCAACAAAGGACATCCATATGCCTAAAAGCAATGCAAAAACACAAAAAAAATATGAAACACCAAGAGAATATGTCCTTAACAAAACCATCTAGTCCTACAACAGTGTACTACAATGAGCATCAACCTGAGGGAACCCACAATGCAGAATTTTAAAATAGCCATCATAAACATGATCAAAGAAGTTAAATAACATACAAACAACTCAAGGAACTCAAAAAGGATAAGAATAATGGAAACTCATGAAAATAGAAATATGCAGCTGAATGAAATCAAAACAATTCAGAATTTGAAAAATGAATTTGCAAGAGATATAGAAATACTGAAGAAAACCCAAGCTGAAATGCAGATGAAATTGAAACTCTCAATAAGTCAACTTGGAATGGTAGGAGAAAGTCTCAGAAAAGATGAAATCAAATGGAAAACATAATATCAAGACTGGATGGCAAAACTGAAGAATTGGATTGCTCAAGCAGAGACTATAAAATTTTCTTAAAACACAAAAATGGAATATGCAGGAAATATGTGACCCATTGTAAAGACCAAATCTATACATCATAGGCATACAGGAAGGAGAAGAATCTCAGGTCATTGATATCGATCAGTTCTTCAACAAGACTATAGAAGAAAATTTCTCTAAATTAAAGAAAGGCATATACAAGAAGTACGTTAAACTCCAATCAGCCAGGACAAGAACAGAAAATCCTCATAATATGTCATAATGGAAAAAAAAATGTACAGAACAAAGAGAGGGTACTGAAAGTTACCAAAGAAAAAAAAAAACAAGTTACCTATGAAGGAAAACCCATCAGAGTTGCAGCTGGCATTTCAATGCAAAATACGAACACCAAAAGAGTCTAGACCAAAATGTTCCCAGTTCTAAATGACCACAAATCCCAACACAATACTTGAAAGAGCAAAACTATCTATCAAAGGAGAAGGGGAACAGAAATTTTCCATGACATAAATAAACTGAAATAATTCATGTCCACCAAAACATCTCCGCCAAGAAAACTCAAAGCCATCCAGAGGACCAAAGACAGGGATGATTATATCCTAGAGGTTACAGAAAGAAAACAAAGGAAAGTATAATTACAGAAATTCAAACTAGAACCAAGAATATAAACCTATTAAAATAACAGTAACCAATACACATTTTTCAATAATAACTGTAAATGTCAATAATCTCAATTCCCCATCACAGGCTAGTAGAATAAATAAAGAGAAAAAATCCATCTTTTTGTCGTCTTCAAGAAACTTGATAGGAACTGCCTAAGTGTGAAAAATGGAAAAAAAATCCAAGAAAATGACACTAAGTCGAAAGTAGGTGTTGCAATTCTAATGTCTGACGAAACAGACTCCAAATTATTCTAATTCTATTTAAAAATTTTAATCAATAGAGATAGAGAGGGTAACTTCATTCTAATCAAAGGAACAATTAACCAAGAAGATATTACATAAAATGGACCTAACAGACATTAACAGAATATTCCACCCAAGCAGCAAAAAATACAATTTATACTTTGCATCTCAAGCAAATTTCTTTAAAATTGACCATACACTAGACACAAAACAAACCTAAAAATACAAAAAATAATAATAATTAAAATAATTCCATGCAGTCTAGCAAACCACAATGCATAAAGTTTATAATCAACAAGACAAGAAGATCTAGTAAATAAGTCCATGAACTCATGGAGATTAAACATCATGAATGATGAATGAGTAAAAGAAGAAATTAAGAAATAAATAAAAAGTATTCCTGAAACTAAATGAAAGTGGTAACACAACACATCAAAACTTCTGGGGCACTTTAAAAGCAGTCCTAAGAGGAGAGTTTATAGCTCTAAGTGACTATCTAAAAAAAAATCAGAGCACAGACAAATGACTTGTCTTAATACTCTGGAAAAGCAAGAACAAACTAAACCCAGACCTAGTAGCTAAGGAGAAATAGCAAAAATTAGAGCAGAAATTAATGAATTTGAAACAAAGCAATAAAAGTAATCAATGAATTTAAGAGATAGTTTTCTAAACAATTAAACAAGGTAATCAGACCCTTAGTCCAGTTAATGGAAAGTCAGAAAGAGCAAATACAAATGAACTAAATCAGAAATGAAAGCAGAAAAAAAATCACAATAGACACTCCCCGTCCCCCCAAAAAATCCAGAACATAATGGAGTACTTTGAAAACTTATACCCTACTAAATTTGAAAATCTAAATAAATGGATGCATTTCTAAATTCAACGAAACCACCAATGCTAAACGAAGAAGAGGTCAACGATGTAAACAGACCAAAAACAAAGAAACTGAAGCAGCAACAGCAAATACAAAACCTTCCAACTAAAAAAAGCTCAGATGGATTCATAGCAAATTCTACCAGACATTCACATATCTTCAACTGATATTTCTTAAATTATTCAAAAAGATAGAAACAGAGGGACAACTCTCAAACACCTTCTATGAAGCCAGTATCTAAAACCAAAAGTAAGTAAAGAAACAACAAAAAGAAAAGTGTAGATCTATATCCTTAGGGAACATAGACACAAAAACTCTGAATAAAATACTTTCAAACTGCATACAGACACACATCAAAAAGATCATCCACCATGATCAAGTCAGCTTTATTCCAGAGATGCAAGGATGGTTGAAAATATGTAAGTCAATAAATGTCATAAATTATATAAATGGACTTAAAGACAAAAATTACATGGCTATTTCAGTATATACAGAAAATGCCTTTGACAACATCCAACATGCATTCATGTTAAATTTCTTCATTTCTTCATAGAAAATGGGTTGAAAGGAACATAATTAAAGCTATATACAAAAAAAACCACAGCCAACATCCCTTCTCAGTAGAGAAAAAAGAGAAGCATTCCCAATAAAATTGGGAACTAGTCAAGTCTCCACTTCTTTTCAATATAGTGTTTTGAAATAGTTGCTAGAGCAATAAGAGAGGGATAATAAAGTAGTATTACTTGGCAAAGAAGAGGTCAAATTATCACTATTTGCAGACAATACAATGGTACACATAAGAGATCCCAAAGAAGTCCACCAGAAAACTGCTAGTAATGATCAATGCTTTCAGCAAAGTAGCAAAATTCAGAATCAACTTACTAAAATCAGTGGCCTTTCTATATATTAATACCAAGCAGCCAGAAAAAGCATTTTTGATAATGCTCCCATTCACCGTAGCCTCAAAAGACTGTCTAAGAATAAACCTAACCAAAGCTCTACAATTAAAAAAAAAAACTGTCTTTAAAGAATTTTGATGAATACACTAGGAGATGGAAGGACCTACCATGTTCATGGACTGATAGAAGTAATGTTGTGAAAATGACCATCTTTCCAAAGACAATATACAGATTTAATGTAATGCCAATCAAAATCCGAAGACAGTCTTCACTGAGCTAGAAAAATATCCTAAAATTCGTGTGAATTTACAAAAGACCCTGGATGACCAAAGTAATTCTGAGCACAAAGAGTAATGATGGGGAGGATCATCATACCAGATCCTCAAACGATATTACAAAGCTAGATTCATAAAACCAGCAATGATACTGCAAAGAACAGATATATAGATCAATGCAACAGAATAGAAGACCCAAACATGAGCACAGGCAATTTCAACCACCTGATATTTGACAAAGGTGCCAAAACCCACTATGGAGCAAAGACAGCATCTTTACAAAACGGTGCTGCCCAAACTGGATTTCTACCTAGGAGAATTAAAGTGGACCCTTATTTTTCACCCTGCACAAAAACCAACTTAAAATGAATCGGAAACATCAATGTGCAATCTGAAACTCTGAAACGTCTAGAAGAAAACTCATGCAGTATCCCGAAGATTTGGGTTTAGCAAAGAACTTTATAATTGGACATCAGTTGCTCAGTCATTAAGGTCCACAATCACCAAGTTGGACCTCAAACTAAAAAGCTTCAGTACATCAAAAGAAGCAACCAAGGAAGTGAAGAGAAAACTTACTGAGTGGGAGAAAAATCTTACCTGCTATATATCCAATAGAGTATTAATATCCAAAATATACAAATAACACACACACACAAAGAAAGAAATAAAATAAAAGACCCAATAAAAAGATGGGCTTGGCATCTGAAAAGAAAGCTCTGAGACCAAGAAATAAAAATGTCTAAGAAAAGCCTTAAAAAGTGCTCAATATCTTTAGTAATTAGAGAAATGAAGATTAAAACCGATTTAACATTTCACCTTACCCCAGTTAGATGGGCTAAGATTAAGAGAATAAAAGACACCAAATGCTGTCAAGGATGTGGAGAAATGTGAGTCCTCATTCACTTCTGGTGGGAAGGCTAATACATGCAACAAATATGGAAAGCAGTGTGGAGAACTCTTTAAAGAAGTAAAAATCTAAAAAGGAATCTACCATATGATATAGTTATACCACTCCTTTGCATATACCCAAAGGACTCATCCTAGTACATACATACCTGTACATCTATGTTTGTTGCTACTCTTCACAATAGCTAAAAATGGAGACAATATAAATGTCCCGCATCTATAAATGGATAATGAAAATCTGGTCCATTTACACAATGGATTTCTACTTGGTGGTAAGGAAAGATGATATGAAATTTGGAGGTAAGTGGATAGGATTAGAAATTGTTATACTAAGTGAAGTAACACACACTCCAAAAAGCAAGTGATATATGTTCCCTCTCATGTGCATATCATAGAAGCGGATACATAGCCTAACAGCAGGAGCCAGGAAAATGGAAAGGAAGCATGGAGGCAAAGGGAAAAAAGCCTGAGAGAGGAGAATAGTAGGAAACAGACGTTGCCAGGAAGGAAATGGGGAAAAATGGGTTTATTAACCGGAAAGGGAGAGGGAAAACAGGCAAAGAACCCCGAGTGTAAAGGAGAAGAAGGAATTCGAGAGAGAGGGGTTAATAGGAGACAGTTACAATCAAGGGGAAAATGGGGAGGAAATGGTGCTTAAAATAGGGAGGGAGGGAGGATGAAGTTAGACAGGGAAAGAGGAGAGATACATAAAGCTTATTATTAAAAAGAAAAACAGAGGGAAATATATTAATACACCCCCATCCTGAAATATGCACATAGAACATCTGAACACGAGTACATTTGTATACCTGAAGGCTATTTAACAAGAAACATAATGCCAGACATGAGAACATCCTCTCAAGTCATTGGTCAGGGTAGATGAAGAGACTCCAAAAATAGCACATGCTATTGTCGCAGCTCTTGATTATCTATCAGAACATGAAGGTAAGACCCTATTGCTGAAGACAGTACATACTTCAGACACAGGGCTTGGAACAGTGTAATGGAAATAACTTGGAAGCCTTTTCCATGAAGATTAGCTCTCACAGTTTTAGAGAATTCTACGCAAACTGATGAGGGAGAAAAATCAATCAATCGTCCAATTCTGCTTTAAAGAGTAATAACCACAAAGCCTGGCACAGCAAACTACCTCTATTGGGGCAGTAAGGATCTTTTATCTAGGGGGTATTCAAAAGTGATTTCATTGTACTTAAAGCCCTCTCAATGGGAGGGAACTCATGGGAAGCACTGTACATGTAGCCAAATATACATGACTGGAGAGGTCACAGATCCTGGACAAACCCCTATCTCTGTCATATCTCTAGAAAATTAGATTTCTTACTCTATGTTAAATATGGATCCCTATTTTTACAGATAACTTATATCATACATTGCTCATCAAAGAAGCTTCTTTTTGCAACAGATGGGGTCGATTACAGAGTTCCATAACTAGTCACATACAGAGAGAATTTATGTCTGAGAGATTCTCAGTCCTAAGTGACACATCTACTGTAGAACCTCTATACCTAAGGCTCATGGAACACAGCAAAGCCAGTGGTAGAGAGAATACTAACACACCTCTCAACTCCCACCAGTGAAGCTGGCTCAGACAATAGGCTATGTTTTAGAGAATAAGAGATTGGAGAGTGCCTGTCCTTGGATAGGACTCCGATATTAAACCTCACCCACCCATGGCTCAGGGACCATTGTGGACGAGAGGGTGGAAAGATTGTAAGAGTCAGAGGTGCATGAACATAAGGAAAAGGGGGCTTTCTGGCCACTGGGAAATTGCTCATATGAACTTGCAGTAATGGTGACACCATGCACAAGAACCATACTGACTCATTCTGACCAAAGCCTGGCATAGAATAAGGGAAATGAGCAGCATGGGACCCCAACCCTAGCTAAAGAACTAGTGGCAACTGATTACTGTTGGGTGATACAGAATAGTTCTGTAACAGTGAGTCTAGATAGGCTGACTAGATTCCAGTGGATGCACTTGCATTGCACTGAGAGACAACTGAGTACAAATGCTTGACCAGATAGGACTTAACATACATGACAGAGTGCATGAAATCCAGTTGAGTGGTTATTGAGGGGCGTGGATGGGGACAGGGCCTAAATTTTACTATGATCTATCAGATGAAATGCACAAATCTCAATAAAACATTTTTTTAAATACATACAAATAAATTTAAAAATTGAGTAAATAATTCTTAATATTTTAAACTAAATTTTCCACCAAGGAACTATTTGTCCATCTCATGTCTTCTGAATTCAGGGCCATTTTTGAAAGGACACACAATAGAGGTTGCAAGCTATAATTCTAAACAGAAGCATTAATTCCATTATCATCTGCAAAATTAGTGACTGCTCTTTCTTAACTGAGTCATAATGATGCAGAAGTTTCCCTGAATGGTCATACTGTAGGAAGTTAATGAACACAGGTATATATTTAAATATAGAAAGCATTACCTAAAGCAACAGAAGATTTGAGCTTTGGGAAACTCTAAGGTTTTGTGAAGGAAGTGAATTGAAGCATTCGTTGAGTAATTAGGGCATTCTTCTTGAAGGAGAAACAATATTTGGCTCATATATTTTATGCAACATGGCCAGAATCCAGACAAATCTGCTTAATTCCCTTTGACCCCAAACAGGTTATATTCAATGGTACAAGTTAGGAGAGGATAATATATTGTATAAAGGATGAAAACTATTGACCTATGTTTAGAATTGATACTGTGTTTTAGAGGTAAATTTTCCACAGTGGCTCTCTGTAAGTTCAAATGCATTTTTGGTGCTTTGCCTGCAACCAAACTCCACTCAATGAGTGTAGTCTTCTGTAATAGCAACAATTATTGAATGCTTACTCTGACTATTGTAAACACCTGCTATTGTTTGACTAGCAACTATGATCTCCCATTTTCTCAGAGGTAAACAATGGGTTAGAAACTTCCATTTTGAGGAGCTGGAGATCCCCATTGTAAGATGTAACCCAGACACTTATCACCTGACTGTAAAAAAAACGATCAGGAGATACCTGATATATGACGAGTTCATCTAAATCGGTAACTCTCAGCATGGGCACTGCTGGAGGATCTAATGCAAATGAGTTTCCCTCAGTTACCTATTCATAGCATAAAATTTAGCATGTGAACCTGAATTTTCAGAGGCTCAATTTGTTACTATGTGGAAGGAAAGTATCTGAAACAAAGCCAGAGGGAGGAGAGCAGATCCAAGAAAGGGACAAAAATTCCTGGCAATATTGTCTCAACAGTTAGATCTAATTGTGCCTAAATCCATTATATATAGACCTTTCCTATGCACCCTAACAAATTACCATATTTGCACACACTATTAAAATTGCCTTGCTATACTTGTAACAAAAAGCCTCATACAGAAAAAGAATCAATAGGCTCAGTTCTATGTACTCTGCTGTTTCAAAAAACAAAGAAGAAATGTCTATGAGAGTAGAAATGGTTGTTTAACTGTCTTCTGAACATTCAACATTGATTTTAAAAAATCTATCAATTTTTTTCTGACAAAAATCACAATGCAACACACAATGCAACACCTCTCTTAGTTCCCTTTCACTTCTACCCCTTCTTCCTACAAATTCCCTACATCCAGGCCTTTTTTGCTTTTTCTGTGTATGTGTGAAGGAACTACTGTGATCAGTCAGCTAGTATGAATGTCTTTATCTTGAGTTTAAAATGGTTACCTTTGATAATAAATACTTAATGATTTCAGTGCAATAAAGACTACACATGCACTTAAGCTATAGAAGCTGTAGAAGAAGCCTATCTCGTGCTGGGACTCTGCAAGGCAGGAACATTGCTATGAGCATAGAAGTGTACAAACCAGCATGGCTTACTGGGGTCTGAATGAAAACATAAAATCTTATGATTTTTTTGTCTCTACATTGAAGCATCAAGTGATGTCATTTTCTCCCCAATGTTTTTCTCTAAACTTGTGTCTAGAAGGATGCTAACTTCCAAACTACCTACTTACATTTTCCTTTGAGTTCTCTCAATCTGGAAATAATTTTTGAGCAACTATTCAAACAATGGGGTCTTGGGTTGTAGCTCAGTAGCAGGGTCCTTCTCTAGCATGTTTGAGGCCACACATTGCACACACCACCACAAATAAAGCAAAATGTAATACATCAGTGGCTAGCATCTATATTGTTACCCCCTCATTCAATAAGTAGCTATCTACTTAGTGATTTTTCAAAACACATAGAAGGGCTTAAGATCCTTCTAAGTAACACATTTATAATGATGAAATTATCCTTTTTTAAATAAAGAATTCTTTAATAAGCCTTTTATTCCAAAAGTGGTCCTTACCAAAAAAATAACAACAAAATATCAATAAGCAATAAGCCAGGAAAAAGAATATGTAAGTATGTGTAACATATTCCTTCCCATACCTCATTCTTTCTGTAATAAAATATCAGCATTCACACTACCCTCTTATTACAACAAGATTGCAAGATCTCTGTGGCTCTTCCACTGCAGAGCTTATTTCCAAACATCACACTGACCCTGAGTGGTTGCTGTCTCATTAAAACAGCTGCTGAAATTTCGAGCCATGCTCTCTTCCATGCCTTAAAAACTAGATCTAAGCCAGTAATCAGGCTGAAAGTAGGAAATATTACAGTTTGCAGAATTGCAAAGATACGTCTTTTCTTCTAGAAAATGGCAGGCACTGCCAAAACAGGTGATGTCTCTGCATGTGGATTCAGGTAAGGTAAAGAAAGTACTCTATTTTAGTTTTCATGATATTCCGGCATTAGTGAACTGCCAGAACTGCGTCTAGCATTGTCCATGCCTTTTATTTTCATTTCATTAAACTGGTTTCCAGTTCTAAGCCATGATCTATGTGTACCTATCTACAGTTGAGGTGAAATATGTCTTCCTTCCTCTCCCCTCCACCTCAGTTTCCCTGCATCGGTAAAGACCGGCGCAGTAGAAAACTGACAGGCCTGCACGTAGTGACTGCATTAGGTGGCTGAGCCTTGGCTGCTGCCTGAGCAGGTTTTCCACACACAGACACACGTTCTGTCTTTGTGGCTGCAAGGGAACAATGAGTGAGGGCAACCGTGGGAACTCTCCTGCCCGCTGGGCACTCAGCTAGCAGTCCCAGAATATCAGACACAATTATATTCAAATGTAACTACAAAAAGTCATTTTGACTCGAATATAAATGATTCTCTCTGCCATGTTGAATTATTCTCACTCCTGCTCCTCTTCATTAACAGTGATAATTGAAAAATGAGTCTGTGCTGTTTAAAAAATTGCAAGATTGATGGTGTGTTTACCTATCTTGCTTGTAAGCTTTCTACGCAATGGAACATTTTTTTTAATACATTTCCTTATCTTCATCATCTTCAAATACAAGTTATTTGGGATACTGTGTTTAGCAAGCCTGGAGAATGACACTTGGTACCCTGATGCAGTTGTTTTGTCACTGTCACCTTCTAGGTGCCTTGAAACCAGAATCAGCACAGCTGAGAGATAAAACTATGTGAAGACCTGTTTTTCGGTTTTGAATTAGGTGTCATTTATATTCTGATCTATCTCATGTTTGTCATAGGATTCCTTTATAAAATGTGAGATCTTCAGAGGGTAGAGCTGGTGATTCATTTTCTAAATTATTTCCGTACATTATCATTAAAATGATGAGCCCAAATAACCATTCAGAAACTATTGGGAAAATAGTTGCTTTAAAATGTCCCCATTTCTGTGAAGATCTGTAGAGTTCCTCAAAGAACATTTCCACCATCTGGTCTACCTTGAGTTAAAGTCACCCCGATGTTATAAAATGAATAATTAATAACATACCCCATGTATAACATACTGGCACCTTTACTAACTTAAATCTGTACCTCAAATGTAAAGGTAAGCAGTGTAAGTTGTAGGAATAATTAACATATGAGACAACTTAGAAGAAAAACATTCACAAAAATGAAAGCAACTTTTTCTATTCTCTCATATTTTATATTTTGAAAATTAGAAAAGAATTGCCAACTACAGTAACACTTTGAAAAAGGCAGGCCTAGTGGGACACCTTTTTTTAATGTTTATTAAAAGAAAAAAGCTTTTGTTAATGTGCTTTCCTTATTACTTTAATTTTCTGTTGGCAGATTCCCACTCTGAGACCCCTGTAGACTTGCTGGGCCTGGAAAATGCTTTCTTCTTCGGTCCCCTGAGTAGGTTAGCGACAGCTGAATGTATGCAGGTAAAACTAACACAGAACTGGCTCTTCGGAGCCAATTTTCTGTTGTGGGAACCACATGTGGGCGGGCAGGCTCACACTGCTTGTTCCAAGGAGCCTTTCTGACAAAGTCCCTGCTTCTCTTGCCTAAACACAGTTAAAGATGGTTAGGATGCACTTTGGGGAGAATTGTTTCAATTTTATTTTGCCTCATTTCCCCCTTAATTTTTTGCAAGTAGCCGTAACATCGTCTTTGTTAACATTTATAACAGAGGAGGAAGGGCTGGAAACCTACATAGTTCGGACAGTCAGTAAATTCTTATTTCGTTTGCAAAAGAAATCACTTGCTCTCTCTATTATCAGTTCAAAATGAAATTAAACATACTTAGACATCCAAAGGTAAGGGAGAACAGACACTGAGAAAGTCTGGCTGAAATGAGAAGACTGCAGTGCAAGAAGATGCCTTAAACATAGTGATGATACTAAAGACTTGCGTTAACTAATATTCAAGGGCACCCTTTAAGGCCCAGTGCATCCCCATTTTATGGTTGAAGACATCAAGGCTCAGCAACGATGAATAATTTACAAGTTTGGAACTCAAAGCCCAGATTTTCTTATATCAATGGTATAACAAAAAGCAAGTAGCATTATAAATACATTATACCCTACTTAGAACTGCTTGAAATTAGGGGGAACATCAGAGCTACATGCTGAAAAATTTATATTCATACTTATAATTTGGAGAAAAATATTAAACACTTAAAATATTTAAATTTTATATTTATTTAATGCGTATAAATGTTATACTTGCATCTATGTAAGCGTACCCATTTCATGCAATGACAGTGGAGAGCAGAAGAGGGGGCTGGATCCCCAGGAACTGGAGTTGCAGTTGTTAGCCAACATGTGGAAGGGACTCTGAAATCTGAACTCAGATCTTCTGTGGGGGCAGCCAGTGCTCTTAACTTCTAAGCCATCTCTCCAGGCCCCAAACATTAAATTCTTGTGGGGAGATATTTCACTTTTTCTTCTCATGGCAGTTTAATTTAACCAGTAGTTATGAGACATCATAATTTCTCTTGCATCAATTAAAATAAAATAGCCACAGTTATGAAGAGAATTTGAAGCTTGGCAAAGAAGTACCAAACCCATATGTTATCAGGTATCAATTAAATACAATCACAAAGAATGCAAAATCATGATAACACCAAAAATCAGAAAGTTGTTTTCATGTGCTTCAGGTCATACTTACAATGATGTAGTATAGATGTTCTCAAACATGAGCAGGGCCTGTTGGAGTTTCAGTGACAAGTGTGATGACATTGTATCCTCGGGTATTTTTGTCAGACATAGGATGCCTT
Source organism: Eospalax fontanierii (assembly GCA_035773235.1). Taxonomy (NCBI): domain Eukaryota; kingdom Metazoa; phylum Chordata; class Mammalia; order Rodentia; family Spalacidae; genus Eospalax; species Eospalax fontanierii. The sequence goes on from CM069542.1 coordinate 33,213,107, forward strand.
CCAGAGTTTATCAGAAACCAAGCTACTCAGGGTAGGGGGGTGGCTAATGGGTATAAAGGCACTAACTTAACAAGTTTCCCAACCTGAATTTGAGCTCTCCCTAGGGGGAAAACTGTGGAAAAACAAACTGACTCCACAAAGTTCTCCTCTGACCTCCACATAGTCACCATGGCAATGGTAGAAGCATGCTTGCACATACGTAAACACACACACATACACACACTTAAAAAGAGTGAAAAAGAAACATACCTTATAGCACTGTGTGCACACATGCATGCAATGAACTGAACATTGGAAAAAAACTCTGTGCAAGTGTATAAAGCTAGACACATTTGTATAGGTGGATGGCAAACCAAAGTTGTAATATGATTCCTATTAAATAACTCCGTTCTATGAATCCCAAGAATCAACTTGGCTGATGTTAACACAAACCTCACATATTGAGATGTTTAGAGGGACTCAAAGAAGCTAAACCTTATAGGAACCTTCTTTTGTTATAAAAATGATTCAAATACAAATTATGAGAGTCACAGTTGTTATTTATAAAGCTCTTTCTACAATATTCCTGTTGAAACACGCCAATTAGAACACTTCTCATCCCCTGGTACACGGGTCCAGAAGTCTTTCCTCACAGAGAGTTGGTTTGTATAAAAGGAGCCTTGCCCTGCATGGATGACAACTATCTCCATTATTTTCTTTTGAGAAATTGCTACAAATAAGGGAAATCTTATATAGGAACTGTATAATCAGATGGAGGCAAACTCATAAAAGAAAGAAGGATAATTCAACTTTTAATAAATGTGGGAAAAAGGCAGGTAAAAGAGGAAATATCTACCAAAAAATATGGGACATTTTCAAATAACACATTTTAATAATTATAACAAGTATATGACTGCTCTCTTATAGACTTTGAAATAAAATGGATTCTTTTAAAAAAATGTGCCTTGGCTCTTCTCTCTTTCCTACAAATTAGTGATTTTTTTTTTTTTTCGATCTTGAAGAGTGGCCATAAATGCTGAACTCTTCAAGAGCTTTCAACTCCTAATTCCTCTAATAAACATTGACAATTAAAGCACCTTAAGCTGGGAATTCTTCTGAATGCAATCTGTGCATCTGTGTTTTTGACCCATTTCTTACCTTTCACTGTCATTCAGTGATGGTTATTTTTTAAGCAGCTTAAAGGAGATTCTGAGATGTTCAATCCTTTTTTTTCCTTGAAAATTCAGACTGGGCCATAGCTCCATCTGCTGGAAGTGTACAACTGTAGCAACAGCTAGATACTCAGGGCCGCACGTTTCCTCTCCAAGCACTCAAATTTAGACTGAGCAAAAGAACTTTGGTTTCTCACTCACTAAGAAATACTGCACTTTCTCACTCACAATGAAGACAGGCAGATGTTTTAGAAAGCCCTCACTCCTGGACGGAAATAATTTAGTGTAAACACACAGTGGAAAATAGTTCCCAGGCTTGAAAGAAACCCGTATCCTGAACACAGGTATCCAGGACAGGAAACTAATCTCCATGCAAAATCCTGTATTGATATAACAAGATTTCAGATCCTTGTATTAATCTTAGATTTTGGAAAAACTCAAAATTCATTTAATGCTGCTTTCTACATGGGATGTAACACTTCCTGATAATACCTGAATCTGGGGTTACTCTTTTTCATGCTAACTGTATATACATTATCATTTTTATGTGAGAAAAATATGATTGCCTTTAAGACCTTATTTGTAACTTTAGTATAATTATCTGTTTATTTCATATTTTAATATTTCTTCTTGCTCATATCTTTTATGTTTATGTTCTAGTCTATTACTAAATTTTAGTGAATAATAGCATCTGTTTTATTAAGTAATAGGATATTAATTCACAATTCTTTGGTTGCTTATTTTTAAGATTTAATTTTATTTATGTGTATATGTGTGTGTGTTTGTGTTTATATGAATGTGGTATGTGTGAGGGTGAAAAGAGAATAGCAGAGCGTGTCATACCCCTTGGAGCTGGAGTAGGTAGACAGGAGCTGCCCAATGCATGTGCGGGGAACTGAACGTGGTTCTATGGAAGAGCAGTGACTACTCTTACCTGCTGAGCCATCTCTGTCCAGTCCCTTGGTTGCCTGGAAAATGGTTATCATCTATATTTTTAAATTTTAAACCTTTAAAATATTACCTATTAGTATCCTCCCTCCTCCCCCGCCCCACACATTAAAGACATGGTCTTTCTCTATAGCCCACATTGCCTTTAACATTTCCAGTTTCCATGCTAGAGAGATGATTCAGGGGTTAAGAGCATTGGCTGCTCTTGCAGAGGACCCCGGTTCGGTTCCCAGCACCAACTCCACTTCCAGAAGATTTGACACTCTCTTCTCACCTCCTGGGCACTGCAAAACATGGGTGCACTTACATCATGCAGGCAATGCATTCCTACACAAAAAATAAAAATAATTATCAGAATATTTTACAATTTCTACTTTCCTACCTTATCCTCCCAATTATAGTCATGAACCACAAGTTCTGGCCATATTGTCCTTTCTTCTTTAAAGAACAACTAAAACCTGTTTTTTTAAATTATTTTTTGTCATGTTTCTTCCTTCTTAAAATAACTTGAAGTTTTGTGAAATTTAAAAGCCTCAAATCTTGTCCACATATAAAATAAATCTCCTGACTTTCACAATTCAGTCTTGCATACAATTATACTTTAATTATTACATGTAGAATTTAGGATGCATGACAGGATAAGCATTATGGATCACTTGTTTATATAGTTTATACAAACATACAAGTGAACAGGGTCAGTGAACAATTTCATTTTTTTACTTTCCTTAATAAGTGTCTTCTGTTTCCATACTAGTTCAGTTTATAAACTAGATACTACTATCCTTTATTCTACTCCATACTTATAGTTTTGTTGAATAGACTTTAAGATCAGTGATTTTATATATATATATATATATGTATATATATTTATATATATATAAAACTTTAAAACACTTGGTTTTCAAGAAAAATTAAAAAAAAAAATCTTAGCGTGGTGGCACACCCCTTTAATTCCAGGAAGTAGGATACAGAGGCAAGTGGATTCTGTGAGATCAAGGCCAGCCCAGTCTATATAAGAAGTTCCAGGCTAGCTGAAAATACATGGTGACTGTTTCAGAAAACAAAGAATAACAATAACAGAAGATAAAAAGAATAAATCCAAACTGTACGACTACTAAGACTGTGTGAATTGAAGCCATCACTCTTATATTAATAAAATAAATGCAAAAGAAATAAAACACAAAATCTCCTTACTCATTTTGATTGGCAACATGGCCCTCTGGGAAGAGGAATACAGTGACAAAATGAAAACCTAGTGCATACTATATAATTTTAAAGTTATCAGATATGCATACATCATACTTAACAATAAACTTAGCTGGATCATGATGTTCTATCACTTTGATGCTTCAGAAATTGTGTTTAAAACCTCAGGAAATTGTGATGAAAACCAAGTGTCACTATCAGTTACTAAAGAAGTAGAATACAGAAAAAAAATTACACCAATTTTGGTCTGGAATCAAGATGTGTATCTTAGAAATAGTTGTAGATATCTATTTTCATGCTTATTATGTGTTTCTGTTTCATAAAAGCTATTTGGAGAAAATAAGTGTTTAAACTTTATTTCTTTAGGGCTGCATACACTTTATAGAACATGAACATTTCCTTCATAGTGGAACTTTGTACCTGAAGTCTCCCAGTCTCATGTATGGCTTTGCTTGATTAACATGCCTCATTCCATGGCCATAAAGAAGCACGCATTTTAGATTAGCATTTTTCTGTGGGCTTTTGATGATTGGCTTGCAGCCAAAGCACTTATCCAGCCACTCAGGATATATTGTAGAAAACCATATAACTGCACCTAAGAGTCTTTAATTGCTAATTGTTCCTAATAACTGTTTAGTATATAATGCACACAATAATACATGATGTCAGTTTGAATTTCAAGGTTGTTATTCAATCTCAAGTTTCTGCTGTGTTATGTTCTCTTCCTGTGGTTAATGATGTCTAAAAAACCCTCAGTGGAGTAACAATCCAGGCTTGGGTAAGGGGCAAGGTCTGTATTAAAAGAATAACAGTGAAAAATAGAAAATAGAGGTCTGAGTAACAGTCTAAAGTCAGGCAGAATATAACACCAAATTCTGTACAGAATACAATGAATAGATACTTCTGTACTTCTAAGTACAATGCGCATCTCAATAACCAGTCAGAATCTTTATGAATTTGAGATTTTTTTTCTCCATTTTCTCCTGCATCCAAAGAGATACTTTACGTTCTAGGAACAACTTTCTCCAGCTCTTACTCTGAAAGGACTGAGATAAGTTTCGATTACTTCCGAGGAACTCTTTCTCACGGGTTCATTGATTTTCCCTCTTGCACTGTCTCAAGCAGAAACATGGAAACCTTCTTACAATAAGTAATGGAAAGAATGTGATATGGCCAGTTCTGCTACCAAATGATCCTTCAATTACACCCTCTTTTTTTCTGCAATTTCAGTAGGATTTTCAGTACTTGGGGTTTAAATGCGCTCTAGTCCTTTAAAATTTGGCATCTGATTGCTTCTTTAAGCTGCCAAATGACTGTTTTCTTCATTGAGTTGGTTTTTGCCAGATTCTGGAATAGAAAGTAAGCAGGATAAGAGAGACTGGGGAAGTATAAAACTCACTCAGAGAAGGAATAGAGCAGAGGTGGGAATCAGGGAGTGAGTAGGAGGAAAGTAAACAAAAGCCAAGGAAGGGGGCGGGGCGACAATAAGTATAGATTGCTGAAAAAGAACAAAGCAAATCCCAGAGAAGGAAGACCACAGGGGAGACAAAATTAGAGATTAAAGTTCTGTTAGTGTCTCAAAGGTGTGAATGGGAACATATGAATATGTGTGCACAGGTTGATATATGCAAACAACGGTTACTCCCTTCAGTCATGAGAAGCATGCTACTTCATTAGACACCTCACACGCATTTCCTCTTACTCGTTTTTATCCTAATTGGATAGATGGCAAAATAGCTATAATTTCATTTTTCCTGTCCCAACCCTTTTGCTCTTGGATTTAGAAACTCTCCCATTAAAAATCAGTTCCGTTTCTTTGTTTTTTTCCCCTTGAATCTGCGCTCCATGGACTTGCTTGGATCAACAGAAAATGGTGAAGCAGTGTTATGCATTTCTTCTATGCCTCTGCTGGCTTTCTTGAAACCAAGTTACCTTACAACATTGCTCAACTAACTGACTGGAATTTGAAAGACCAGGTGGAACAGAAATAAATTTTTCCAACATAGATTACTCTGAGTTACCAGCTACTAATCAACTTGTTTACTGAAGATACTGGAAAGAAAGAAGCTATAAGCAATCCCTCTGAGCCCTGCCCAATTTTCTGGTCAATAAATTACAGGATTAAATATATGTGTAACAAGTCAATGAATTAGGTGATTTATTTTTCATGTAATACTAACTGTAGTGAAAAATGGGATATATATTAAGCTACTTAATTTCTCTGATGCAGTAATAAAGATATTTTTAAAAAAAATCTGTCCTCAGGGGCTAGAGAGATGGCTCAGTGGTTAAGACCACAGGCTACTCCTGCAGAGGACCCAGGTTCACTTCCCAGCACCCACATAATGGTTAACAACTATCCATAGCTCCAGTTCCAGGGTATTCAATATCTTCTCCTCACATCTTCGGGTATTTCACCACACAGGTGAATTTACATACATCCAGGCCATACACTTATACACATAAAATAAAAATTAATAAATAAAATACTTAAAAATCTGTTCTCAAACGAAGATTTTCTTACAATCTTTTTATATTAATCTATTGGGAAAGCTACATGAATTCCTGCATACATTAATTATATTTACATTAATTATATTTTTGGTTAACCACACAAGATAGTTTAAAATATATCAATCTGTTATTCTGGCACTTAAAAAAATTTACTACGACATTCTCTAGGGCACAATCTAAAGTCTAGTATATTTTTTAATACATATAAATATTTGATAAATATTTGATAAAATAGGCCTTTTTTTCTTGAATCTTAATAGGTATCTTAAGACATGATTATCAAGAATATCATAGACTCAGTGAAAAAGAGATACTAATATTGATGAACTATAGTCATTTTTATCCAGATGCAGTCATTAAAGAACCAAAACATCTGAGAGACATAATTGTTGCTATAATGAAGGCCTGTCTTCAGACCATGTCTGTTTTTTATAGCACTGGAATAATTTAAGGATTTATTGACCCCCCAAAACATTGTAAGCTAAACTAGTACTAGGCACTAAAGAAATTTGTGTGTCAACAGAAAGTCCCTTAACCCCAGAGGCCCAAGTAATGTACATATAGGGTAATGACGTTCTCTAACTCCTTCATGCACAATATAATTTAAAATTTTACCTGTGCTAAAGATAGAAATAACTCACAACTTAGAAATTCTGTTAAGTAGTTAAATAAAGGGTTAAAAATTCCACCTGTGTTACAGAAATTACACCATATGTTCATGAGTAAAGAGTTGACACAGCTTTTTCAAGTTAAAAATGTATAGAAAATGATTTTACATAGGAAAGATTAATATTAAATTGATTAAGCTAGACTAAATTCCCAGAGTTTGTATTTCAATCAGGATCAAGGCAGAAATGGATGGCACAATCATATTGCCTGGCTGAAGAGAGAAGGGAATGGTTCAAGGGGCAGGAGCTTTATTGAACTACTCGGGGGTTAGTAACACTAGGAAATATTATTCAACTCTTTGGGAATAAGGCAGTAAGGAGAGTGATCAGCAGATTAACCCCCAAAGAGCTGTGGTATTCCAAGAGAGCTAACAAATCACAGTGGGGTGATGGATAAAGGAGCCTCAAAGCCCTAACCTCATTCTTTCTCTATTTCTTCAGCTCTCAGTGTCTCAAATTGGCCAAATCTAAAACCAATCCACATGTACTAATCAATTACATCCATGAAGTTCAGCTATGTAAGATCTCAAGCTAAATGAAAGGTAGAGAAAGGCAGAGAAAAATGCAGAGGGATAGATAGGAACAAATTCTCCTGCTTAGTTCCTGCCCAAAGAGACTCAGGATTAAGTAGATAATTTTAATTTTAAGAAGTCTTTGAGAATACTGGGATATCTAGATTAGATGACTAACAATATATTTGTTTTCAGTTAAAATGTTTTTAAGGAAGAGAGTTATGAAAAATTGGAAATAGCTAAAATTGCTAAAAGCAACAGGGGACCTGAATACATGTTTCATCCTTAGTCAATTTTCAATGCTTATAAAGAGGTCTTCTCATTATCAACTCATTAGTTCATGACTATTTCCCTCAGCATCACTATTTTCTAAAAGTTTAAAAGGAATACAGTAAAACTAATTAACTTTTTTTGTGCTATAGAGGTCCATACAATTATTTAAATCTCCAAAAGAGAATGGCTCAAACTGGTTTGGTATCATTTTGGATCTGCTCATGACAAACTATGCCTCCATATAAACTTCTTTTTTAACTTGAATTTCTTCAGATGCATATTAGGATAATAATTGTTTCTACTTCACAGAAATGTTGTGAACGCTAAAAGAATATTCAAAATACTTTTCTAAAAGTTTCCGGAACATGGTAAGCATGCTTTAAATGCAGGTAAATATAAAGTCATTCATTACAAATTTTCCAGTTTGATTAGTGTTTTTACTTTATTACAGATCCAACAATCTTTTAGTGTTCTTGATATTTGGGGGTAACTCACAGGAATATCTTTTTTGAAACCTTAAACAGGTATGAACCAGGTAAGCAACAGTGTAAAAAAGATCAACTTAACTTTGAGATGTACATGATTTGACGAGCAGATTTTACTACTTTGATTTGGCTTTCCTGCCAAAGATAATGATTCAAAGAGATATATGAGGGAGCTGCCTTTTCCACAGGCTGAGTTTGTGTTTGCTTAATTTCCTTTTTTTTTTTTTTTTTTGGTTTAAAGTACCCACAATGATTGAAAAGGCACACATATTTGAAAATTTCAGAATTAAAGTAAATTTGCAATCAGAATACACTATTTTCAGATAATAACCTCATTTCTTTAGCCTTCTCTGGGTGCTCTAATATACAGTAGGCCTTCATCTAAGCTCTTCAAACTGAGCTATACATCCTGGCTCATTTCTGATACTCTCTGGTTCCTGCAGACAAAACACCTTCCTTGATAAAAATAGATTATTAGCTTTCTTTGTTTGGAGGCAATCAAACACTATAAGAAGCCAAAGAAATGTGCTAAAGACTGATAATCGGCTAACTGAAGCTTTTTCCAACAAATAGCAGAAGAAACGAAAGACCATTGATTAAAGGAGAAGAGTGAGAGTGAGTGTACCAGCATTGTATTGGCACTGGAATTCCCTGTTCAGGGGCTATTGTAAGAATGGTATCAACTTGTTTTGCAATCATCTATACTTCTTTCTAAAAGCAGAGATGCTTGAGTGTACTCCATGGAATTGTCACCATGGTGTGAATGTACCTTTGATCTTCTTTGCAGGTGTCCTTTGAGCTGCAGTCATCTGCTCCAGGATTGAAACCCACAAAGCACTTTCCCTCCTGGACTTGTGTGGTTTTTCATCTAACCATCTCTAAAACTATTGGATCCTCTGTCTGCAAAATGAGTTTGATGAAATCAGTGGAGGCTTTGCTATGACCATTGTCAGCAATAGTTTTTCAGATTGTCAGAATGGCTGAGAGAGAGCTTATGGAAGAAGATAGACATGAACGAAAAGGTAAGGGATATTAAAGAGCAGAGCTATACTACAGCACAGGTAGATATATGACATGAGGCAGTAATTCAGCAAGTGGGATAGATAAAAAGATAGAAATTTTGAGGTTCTCATATCTGAGATAATTAACAGTTACCAGTAATATATGTTAAATAGCAAAAATAGGAGAGAGCTTCTTCCTGCTGAACCATTAGCAAGAGCAGCATCAACAACAGCTTTCATTAATGCAGCACTCACCATATGCCACATATTATGATTATGTATCTTATTATTTCATCTTCAAACAAAAAGCAAGGTAGAAACAATTCTTGCTCCATTCGATAGATAAGGACACAGAGATACAGAGAATTCAAGTAACTGTCCAAAGTTCTGGCAATTGACTTTTGGGTATAAAATTGGAATTATATCTCATATTACTTCCTATGTAATTCAAGAATGGTGCTTTGCGTACTGTATGTAATCAAAGACATGAACACTACAGACAGAACGTACAATTTACATATATGTACAGTGTAAAATGTCATGGGAAAACTTGCTTTTAGATAAAGATGTCTTATATAAATAAACAGGGAATTAAGGGCTAGCACAGAGCCTAACATAAAATAATGACAGAGCATAGAATGGTGAATGCCCAGTATACACTTCTATCACTGACTCTGTGAGTGGGAAGAGTTAAGAGGATTAACACATTAGAGTCAGGGGATGGAATATTAAACATGGCATCAAGAGCTCAGGTGAGTGGATGATGATAGCACTCATAAGAGCAGAGCGGTCTGAAGGGCACATGTGAGAAAATCATGGTCTTCACTTTACTTTCACAGACGCATTTAGAGAATATCTGATTTAATTTTCAGAAGTGTGTGTGTGTGTGTGTGTGTGTGTGTTTATGTATGTGTGCAGGTACACATACATATATATGTGGAGACAGAGGTTAACGTCTGGAGCCCACCTCTATGGTGTTTGAGATAGGCTCTTTCCCTAGGACCTGGGGCTTGCCCATATGGCTAGGTTGACAGGCCAGAGAGAATCTTCCTGTCTCTGCCTTCCTAGCTCTGGGATTACAAACTGGCTTTTCACAGGGATGCCGAAGGTTGAACTTAGCTTCTCATGCCTGTGAAACAAACACTTTACCTAGTGAACTATCACCCCAGCGAACCCCATATTTTCAGATATTTTATGTTTGCTTAGTGAAATTAATCCATGTTCAAGCAGTTCTTTCTTAAAAATCTTTTTGCTTTATCTTTACTTTATGTGTATGTGTGTATTGTGTGCATGCATGTGAGGGCTCCTATGTCATGTCATGCCTGCGGAAGACACAAAGGGTGTCAAACCTTTGGAACTGGAGTTATGGATATTTCTTAGCTGCTGATGTGGGTGCTGCGATTTGAACCCAGGTCTCTTGAGTCATCTCTCCAGCCCCCTTTAAATTTTTAAAAAATGTCTTCACAAAATATTCTTAGGAATCCTTTAGCCTGGGCTGTCCATACAGCTCTAAACCAAAGAGACCTTGTTTTGAGTCTTCTTGAATGCTCTGAGTACCTAGAGGATACTTTCAGGACATGTGGTACACTGGTCCATAATCACATGTTTGTTTGTATAACTCCTCCACAGTCACTAGACTATGAGTAATTTGAGAGCAGGGACCAAACTATGACAGTGCTTTCGAAGAGCAGGTACAACCAGCTCATTTAAACTTCTCAGATCCATTGTAAGAACAAAACATGCCCATTTTACCCTTATGGAAATCAAAGCTTATGAGAAGGTTGAGTAATTTCTCTACATCTGTGCAACCTGTAGGCATTTGGATTCCAATTCAGGGTTGCTTGACATCAAATTCTGTCGAGTCTGAATTTATCTCAATCTTTTTTTTTTCCTCCATTTTTATTTATTTATTTATTTTCAACAACTGGCACAAAAGTGACATGCAAACAATACTTGCTGCACATTTGTAGAAAAATTGAGGAAAGGATGGCCAAGCAGAATCCATTCTGACTTTCTCACCTTTCACAGACAACACATCCCAACCATCTAAGCATGTGTCACTTTAAAAGCTGAGAAAGCAAATCACACTAGACTTCCTTGTATGAAAATATGTCTGCATAAGTCTTGTCTTTTCAGGTAACATTGTAGAAATTGATTTTAAAGGATCAGACTTTTTCCTTGGCAACATGACAAGGATAAATTATGAAAACTGGTCCTAACCTTCTTGGTATTCCTTCCACTAGTGATACAGATAACAAGACCCATGTGAATGGCAATAATTCCAAATGATGAAATTCATAGCCAGAGTAGAATGAAGTATAAAAAATTTGAACAAGAAAGATACTGAAATATCATGGCATGATCTTCGAGTTTATCTCACAGCTCTATCCATTTAATTTATGAAGAGAAAAATTACTGTGATAGATATAAGCTGGCAGTCGTGATCATTAAGAGGGAGCTATTGCCCATGGGTATGTAATAAAATGTAGTACATATTGATTCCTTTTAATGTTAACTATTTTGAGGTTGTGATTGAAAATTACTGTTGAAGTGCAGGTAATACTAACCGTGTTCCACAGGCAATAAATATTGCAAAGTGGGTATAAAAGCAGTTAAGGTATTATTATGTTTGTGTCATTAGATTTACGTTACTGACATAAACAGTTCAAAACAACACGCATTTATATGTAATTTAAGTACTATCTATTCAACTTCCTTTAACGAATAGCACTATACCCCATTCTTTTATGTAAATGCAAGAATTCAGGCTTCTTTCAACTTGAATGAGCAACCTTCTCTCTTCTATTAAACCACTTTTCATATCGTTTCAGTTGTGCACTTTGAAAATTAACTTCTTTTTATGTTAGAATTGTTCCTCCAATGAGAAGTAAAAGAAATATATCAAGCAAAAAGAAGGAAGATACATTTATGGGCCCTTTAATTCTGTGAAACAGATTAAATAAAGTCACAGTCAAGCATTACATTTCATCCAGTCTTGTGACAAACAACATCTCCTCAGCACCTCGATGAGATCTATATTAAAATCATCTGTGCTGAATAGCTGTATGCCAACTTGATACACTTGGGTTGAGGGAGCCTCAACTGGGGTATTGTCTTCTTTGGACTGGTCTGTGGGCATGTCTGTGGGCTTTTTTCTTTATGAGTGATGTGGGAGGTGCCAGCTCACTGTGGGTGGTGCCACACCTGAGCAGGATGCTCTGTATTATATAACAGGCTGTCTATGGGCCAGGGAAGCATGCCAGGAAGCACTGTTTCTCTGTGGTTTGTGCTCCAGCTCCTGCCTCCAGATTTCTGCCCTGAATTCCTACCTTGGGCTCCCTGATGAACTGTGTGTCCCAGGGACTAGAAATGGAAAGATTGTGGTATAATAGTGATGTGTTTGTGTGTTAAGTTTACAGGGGTCAATTGTCCTGTGCAGATTTAGTGTCAACTTGACACACCTGGGTTGAGGAAGCTTAAATTGGGGAATGACCTCCATTGGAAGGTCTGTGGTGTATTTCCTTAATGAGTGATGTAGGAGGGACCAGTACACTGTGGATGGTGCCCCCCCTAGGCAGGTTATTCTGTATTATATAAGTTAGAGGAGCAAACCAGTAAGCAGCTTTCCTCCATGGCCTGTGTTCCAGTTCCTGCCTCCAGGTTTCTGCCCTGAGTTCCTACTTTGAACTCCTTAATAAACTATGTGTCCTGGGAGATGTAAGTGAAATAAATCCTTTCTTCTATAAATTGGTATTAATCAGTGTTATTTTTTTGTCTCACAGATTGAAACCATGCTAGCACATCATCAAACCCGTTTTTATTTTTCATTTTTTTTGCTTGTTTTAGTATTAGTTTTAACTGAATAGTCTAAAAGAGACTTTCACTAGAGAATTCTATAGGCAAAATCCTAGGTGGGTTTCCAGTTATGTCTGTCATACCCTGTGAGGATCTTTGATATATCAGAAGCTGTTGGTTTGGGGCATAGAATCTATGCTACAAGTTATTATGGGAAAAATACTCTTTCTTGTCCATACTTTCTGAACATGTACAGACACGCTAGGTTCTCATGTGTGAATGTGAATGGACAAGAAAAGTTCCTCTGGCATTCATTAAGTGGACATGCCTAGTCTCAAGTCACATTTATGGGTTCCTTTTCCTGCTCTGATGTCACCTGAGATACTGTCTTAATCTTTCACTTTCCTATCTATGAAATTTGTAAAGGGATGATTTGGGTCCATAATCCTCTTATTCTAGAAGAGTCTAGATATTTGAAATAATTTTCTGTTGTTGCAATAACCTAATACCTGAAAGAAACAACTTAAGAGAGGAAGTATTTATTTTGGCTCACAATCTCAGAGGTATCTGGCCATCGTGATGGAAAGAGAGGGTGAAGTAGTTCACATTACAGTGGACAAGATGGAGTAGAGAATTCATAAAGAGGCCAACGCAAAATATATCCCAAGAACACCCCTCAAGTGACCACTCTCTCAAACTAGACCCCACTCTACACCTTTTATGAACTTCTGATAATTCCATCACACTGCCATCTATCAAGGGATATATCCATTCATTGGGTGAGAACCCTTACGATCCAGTTTTCACCAGAAATGCCCTCACGTACATCCTCAGAGAGGTGCTTTACTGTCTTCTAGTTGCTTTAAGTCCACGCATATTGATATAAGTGACCATCTTACAAGCTAACTGATTACCATCAAAAGAGGATTCTCCTTTGAGAGAGCAATATGTGATGCATATTGCAAACCCAATGAACAAAGTGGTTCTCAGCGTAAGTTACAGCATTGGTATGGGGAGAGAGTGGGGAATTGATGATAGATGTTTCCCTAAGTTAAAAAATAATATATTTTCTTCTATAAATTGTCTCACTTATATTAGGGTTTAACTTTCTAAAACACAGAAATGAGAAATTTATATTCTTATGAATGGATATAAATGGTAATGTGTGGTTATAATCCATAATTAAAACTCTCGGAAAGAAAATGCTGGGAAATGCTGGAAAACATTTACACAGATAGAAGAGCAATGCTGCTGTATTTTTGCAGTCAGAAAAGGGCCTAGTGAATTATTCAAGAATTCAAATAGAAGCACCACCAGGGCAAAATCTGGTTTATTCCCTTTGTTGATGTACTTTCAGGGACCAGTGCTTCACAAACACATGGTACATACTCTGGAAAAAATTAACTGTTCTGAAGACAAATCCGTGTTTATGAATAAACACTGTATACTCAACATTACACAATTATTTTATTTTACATATGAATGCTTGGCAACCCACAATGCAGAGCTCATTTCCTATGTATGAACATATATTTTGGTATATGGCTTCTGACTCTCCCCATCCATTTGGGTTCCTGGCTAGCCAGTGCCATGTTTGTCTGGGTTTTAGGGTACACTCCTAATTTGCTCTCTCTTAGGTGTGCCATGCTGCCATTACCAGCTTTTCTATATTATTAGAGAACTGTTTACTGTGTCCTTGAAGCATTTCTTTGTTCCTGTTCAGTCAGAATGCCCATCTTCAGTTGTCCACTTGGAAATTGCCTTGATAACTTGCTGACAAACATTCTCTTTACATGTCCAACCTATTGAAAATGAATTGCCATGAGGATGGCTTCCTTCCTCTTGTACTGACAGTGCTTTGGGCCCTCATTAATGCAGATCATTTTGCCATTAAATTCCCAATATAGTCTACTGGGGAGAATTGCCTAGGAACTGGGTATAATATCAGAGACAGGCCTGACCATAGCTCAAAGATACAGAATCCTTAGCCAGCTGCAATGTCCTGAGTTCTCAATTACAATGCCATGGAAGAAGCTAGACTGGTCCTATCACTGCCAGTCTCTCTTTTTATCCTTACAGGTGTTTTCTAATTCTATCTCCTGTAATCTTTTGTCCCTTCTCACCTTACCTCCCAACAGAGAAAAAGATGAAGTGGGACAAACTTCTCACTGTCACATGCATGTGGACTCTGAAACTAGGCCAAATTCAGATTTCAGTTTCTGCCATTGTGAGAGAGGAACAAAATGGTCTTCATCACATCACAATAGTCAGAAGTACTTAACCTGGGTACACTACTTATCACAATCTAGTTTATTTATTGTGTTTATTCCAATAACTGTGTTTCCCTTTTTTCTTTTGTATGTGATCTATGTGAGTGTATGCACATGAATGCGTGGGTACCATAAGCACATATGAACAGGTATGTGATTATCACAGGACAGTATCAGGTGTCTTATTCTATCACTATCTTATTTTTTGAAAAAGTCTCTTCACTCAACATGGAACACACTAATTTGTGTAGACTGACTAACCAGCTCCAGGAATCCACCTGCCCCTGCCCTACTAGACTGGGATTATACACATACCTCCATACTTGGTGTTTTCCTTGAGTGCTTGGGATTCAAACTCAGATCATAACTGTACCACAAGTACTTTGCCCACTGAATCATCTCCCCAGAATTCTATCTATATATTTTTCAACAATCTATTTAATGCTATATAGTTTTGTTACACAAGCTAGGCATGAGACCAAAATATCTAATATAATACTGATAATGTGTAATAACACTATCTTTTTTTTAAATGGAAGAGAAGTAGAGAGTCTCTTAACTTGCATGTCCAAATAAGCTCTCACCTGATGTAACAATTTTCTCATATTGTTATTTTAATAAAGAAATGAAAAATTAAACAAAAATAATCTTACCTCTTCTCCAATCTATTGGAGAGGATGAAAAATATTCGAGGGTTGGATAGATGGCTCAGCAATTAAGAGCAATGGGTACTCTTGTAGAGTGTCTCATTTCCATTCCCAGCAACCTCGTGGCTGGTAACAACCATCCTTAACTCCATTTCCACTAGATCCAATGCGCTCTGCTGCCTTCCACAGGCACTGAATGACACCAGCGCACTTACATACATTTATGAAAGCAAGACACTCACATTCATAAAATGAAAACCCACACAAAACCCACACAAGGTGGCTGGGAACTTGTTCATGTGAACTTACAGAAATGGCGACAGTCTACACAAGACCCATGGAGACTCAAACCAGACAAAAACCCAGCACTGAACTGAGGAAATGGGTAAGAAACCCCAACCTTAGCTATGCAATTATTGGCAAATGATCACTGCTGAGTGAGAGAAAATTGATCTTTAAGGGAGTGATGCTACATAGGCTGATCAGGCTCCAGTGGATGAACTCACATTGAGGGAAAACTGGGATTTCAAAGTTCACTTGATACATGCTAACATATATGACAGAATGAAATTGGGGTGGGGGAAGGTATGTTAGGGGTGCCCATAGGGGAGGAGGTCTAAATATGATTAAGATGTACTGTATGAAATGCACAAACTTCAAAAAGATCCATATATCCATTTAATATATATATATATATATATATTAAAAACAACAAAAACAACCCACACAAACACACACACACACACACACACACACACACACACACAATATCAGTTTCTTCTGAGGTAGTGGCTCACACCTTTAATCGCAGCACTCAGGAGGCAGAGGCAGGAAAATCTCTGTGATATCAAAGCCAGCTTGGTCTGCATAGTGAGCTGTAGGTTTGCTGGAGCTAAAGGGAAATCTTGACTCAAAAAAAAATTGAAAAACAAGAAATAAAAACAACAACAAAATGTATGAATGATTTGAGGTGGCTATCCACAAGTATGATAAATGAAAGCCAGCACTTTAAAATACTAAAAATACAAAACCATGGTTATGTAGCATCAGCAGAGAATGCCATTCTAAGCAAAAATAAAAAATCAAATAATTGAAGGTGAGCTTCTTTAAGCACAGCCATTCTTTCATTTTAATCACTGGTAATGGAAATCTTCAGGTGCAAGGACACGTCCCAGTATCCTTAAATAGAGAACATAGAACATAATTTAACCTTTCCCCAACGTCCTAGGGTGATCTCTATGAACATCAGTGACTGCATTTGCAGTAATGTGATGATGCCCCCAGGAACTTCTCTGTACATAGAAGTATCTGACTTAACACAAAGTCAGTTCAGAATACTGATCTCTTCGTTTTTAATTTCTTTTCAGTCATTGCAGGATTCAGGTATGTTTTGTTACTATCAGATGAACTCCCTGCTTGTAGCAATGTCCCCCACTTGACACTGTTGTGGACTGATAAATGTTATGACCAGAGCATGTCCATGTCCATGCATTTGTGTCAACGTACAATAGATACAGTGTGCACAATACAGATAATGTACCGCCGTGTTTATATGAATGTTGGCATTGAGAAAGGGAAGAAAGGACTCTTGTAGTAACGATTGCATGGAGTTTGAAATGTACTTTTGTGATCTCTTGCTTTTCAATTCAAAAATCCTGCCATTCTTTTACTCCCTCTGATTCTTGAGTGTGTTCCACATCAAAGCAATTCAAATTTAAATAAACACTAGAGACACCTAGGAAAGTCTCCTAAAAGCACAGGTTTTGATTCTGTCTATTCAGATAAAGGCTTGGAATTCTCCATTTCTAATAATCTCTGAAATCCATGCTCTTTCTAGCAAGATCAGAGATTATTTAGATCTAAATTAAGAGTCTGAAATCTATAGCTTGTGAACCAAATTTAGTCTATTGCTTTTTAGAAGACCGCCTTTATATCTGAAATAAAATAAATTTTTATTGTTTGGAAATATTTTTAAAAGAAGTAACATTGTGTGACACGTGAAAAATATTGACTTCAAGATTCAGTGTGCACAAATGAAGGTTTTTTTTTTTTTTTTTTCTAGAACACAACTGCACTGATTAGGTTCCATGTTATCTGTAGTCGCTACCCATAAAAGCAAAGTTGAGTAGTATTGTAGTGTAGCTCTCACTTATCCAAGCCTGACTACCAGAAGTATATCCCTGGGACCTACATGATAGAAGGAAATAAATGGTCTCTAAAGATGTCTTACCCTTGAATGCTCTTCTCTGACCTCCACACAGGAACTATGACATACAAGCCTACCACCTCCCCACGAAATTGATGAGTAAATGAAATTCTAAAAGTAAAATATGTACTGGTCATTGTTTGTGGCTGTGTGTGTTGTATGTATGTGCCTGTGAGGGTGTATGCATGTTATCCTGCCTGTACAGGTATGGACCATGAGTACCAACATGTATACTGCAGAGAATAACTTTGAGAGATTTTCTCAATCATGGTTCATCTTATTTAGTGAGATAGAGACTCTCCTTGAATCTGGAGCTTACTAGCTCAGCTAGGCATTCATGGAAAATGTGTTCCATGAATCTATTTGTCTCTAGACTCTCCCAGTGCTAGGATTAGAGATGTGGGCATCTGTGCCTGACTTTTTTATGTGGATGCTAGGAAAACAAACGTATGTTTCTGCTTTCACAAGAAGCACCTTACCCACTGAATCGTCTCCCCAGGTCTTTAGGATTTGAAATTGGTTTTATTTTATGTTCAAGTATACATACACACACACACACACACACACACACACACACACACACACGCATACACACCATGTGCATGCCTGGTGCCTACAGCGGCTAGAAGAAGGCCTGATATTGGAGTTATAGGAGGGTTCTTTTTTGTTTTGTTTTGTTTCTTCAAGCACTATGCTGAAAGGGAGCAGAGAATAGTAGTCAGCCCTGTTTCTTTCCTGAATATTTTTAAAGAATATTTTAATTTAGCTTTTCTTAATATTTTTACTGAGTTTTTGTCATTTCATAAAATTGATCTTAATCAAATTTAGATCCCCTCCACTATCCATGGTCCTCCACAGTATCACCCCCACTGAATTTCGTGCATTCTGTCATATATGATGTCATATCCAGTCAAACATCTGTATCCAGGTGTACCTTCATGCAAGTTCATCCACTGGAGTCTAGCCACTCCCTTAAAAAATCTACTCTACCTCACCCAGCGGTAATCAATTGCCAGTAGTTGTTATGCTAGGTTTGGGGTCTGTTGCCCACCTCATTCCATGATGGCTTTTGTGTGATTGAGTCAGCATGGGTCTTGTGCATGCTGTCACCACTGTTGGAAGTTCATATGAGAAAGTTCCCAGCCTGAAAGCTTCTGTTTTCTCATGTTCATGCACCAACCCTGCCTCTTACAATATTTCTGCCCCCTCTTCTGTAATGGTCCCTGAGTCAGGGGTCTGCGATGCTTAATATAGGAGTCCTGTCCAGGGATATGCATCCTTCAGTCTCTTGTTTTTTAAAACTTAGCCAGTTGTGGCCTGTTTGCATTGCACTTTGTTGTATTAGGAAGCTTCACTGGTGAAAGGTGAGGGATGTGTTAGTGTTCTCTTTACCCCTTGTTCTGCTATGCTCCATGAGCCTGAGGTAGAGGTTCCACTGTAAATGTGCCATTTAGGGCTAAGCATCTCTCAGGCATATATTCTCTGTGTATGTCCAGTTGTGGAGCTCTGTAATAACACCCATCTTTTGCAGAAGAAGCTTCTTTGATGAATGTTGTTATATATACATACGTCTGTAAAAATAAAGATTCATGCAGTAAGAAATTTCGTTTGACTAGAGATATAATAGAGATAGGATTTTCTCTAGTTTCTATGACCTCTCCAGCCATGTGCATTTGGCTGTATTCATAGAACCACCCCTGAGTTCCCTCCCACTGAGTGGGCTTTAATTAGACGGGTTTTGATTACTCTCTAGATAAAAGTGCCACTTCCATACCAATACAGAGTGATTCCTGTGCCAATCGTTGTTATTAGGCTTTGGAGCTGGGTTGGACTACTGACTGATTTTCTTCTTAGTATTTTACATAGTATCTTCTAAAACTGTGAGAACTAGTTTTTAGGAAAAAGGCTTCCAGGTTAGTTCCAACTCCATTGTTCCAAGTCTTGTGTCTAAAGTATGTCCTGTTCAGCAATAGGGTTTTACCTTCAAGTTCTGGGAGGTAATCAAGGTCTGTGGCAGTAGTTTCTGTTACAGGAAGTTTTAATCTACCATGTGGGTGCTCAGAACAAGCACAGGTCCTCTGGAGGAGCATGGAGTATTCTTAATCACTGACTCATCTCTCCAATCTTCTCCCAGTATCTTTACTTGCTTTTTTCTCCAAACATTTATTTGATAGAAAATCAATCCCAGGTGCTGCTGAGGTGATGCAATGGTTATGAGCACTAGCTGCTCTTGCAGTGGGCTTGGGTTCAATTCCCAACACCCACATGGTGACTAACAACCATCCTTAACTCCTGTTCCAGGGGAATCCGACATGCTCTTTTTACCTCCACAGGCATTGCATGACAGAAATGTACCTAGTTACATACATGCAATATACTCATACACAAAAGCTAAAAATAATAAGCAAAATGCTTTTCAAAAAATAAATACAAAAGAAAATAGACTCCCTTAAAATTGTAAACTCTGCTCTCTTTAAAAGGTATCTTGCAATCACTCTGATAAAAGATATTTAGATCTATGAAAATATGTGTTTAAATTATTTTTAGTTATGCAAAAAACATATCAATGATATATAGGATCCCATAACAATTTCTTTATTAAATATATCGGCATAAATGAACGTTTTGGATTTAGTTTCCTTCCTTTCTCACCAAAAGAACTAAGAAAATAAAACAAGGCAGTGCTGACCTTCGAAATGTCAATGGCAAAGTCAATCAAATCCCTTTTATTTTATGTGGGTTCTTCTGCTCCTTCAGATTAGGCCTTCACATCAGATTTAACTTGTGTTGGAAGACACATTAACATCCCTTATACTAAATTATAAATAGTAAGAAATATACTTGCAAAGAACAATATTGGCAATATTTTCACAGCCAAATTCTATGGTCTTGAATTCCTTTTTTCATTATTGGAAATGAGCTTTTTGATTTTTGGCAGTGTCTTTTGAAAGGCTGCTTCAGTGTTATCTTAAGGAACCAGTTCTTCCCTGAAACACAGTCAAGTAGCACACAGAAGACCTGTGACTTCTTTTCTTCTGTGAATGTTTTTGTGCTTGAGATAGCCTTGATATTTTCTTTGAACTCGACTAGAGTAATTGGCATTGACCCTCTGAATCTTCCAATTTGCTAGAGTTTGGTATAATAACATTTCTAAAAGATGTGTAACTTTTATTTCTTCATAAGTAGTTTCCTGTTGTTTTTCAAATTTGCTTCTTAATTATTTTGTGGGGAAAATGAGAGACTGGATTATCTGGTTCAGGCTCTCTTTATGTCAAATATTTCAAAGTTCCCAGGAAGCTGTTCCCTCTGCCTAGAATCCTGCCGTTTGTCTCCTTTTTCTCTGACTATGGTCTCTCCATACCTAATCACTCTCAACTCCCTGTTGCAGGGACTGACAAGTTTTTACCAAGACATTTTCTTTTTCTTTCTGGGCAGACTTCTAGATGTCATCTCCCTGTCCCCTTCCTATTAAGTGTTGGTATGTTACTAAGTTTTAGCCAACATCATTTGACAAGACATGATGTATATTACCACATCCCACCCTGCCTTGTCTCACCATGCTCCTGTCCCTATCTGAGATCTCTGCCTATACATTGCCTGAAAGAAAATAACTCCTATGAGCCAAAAGAGAGCTCCTCTTACAACGTAGAAGGAGGCTGGGGTACTAAGTTATCATTTAAAGAATGTGTCCAGAAGACATATCCTTCTAGGAAAACCAAGTTTGTCCCATTTTCAAATAAAGAATAAAGCTTAATGAAATAGAATAAAGCAAAGACAAGTTAATATTCTCAAATTCAGTGGCTAGAAATGATAAATGTTTACTATCACCTAGATTCGTGGGTTAGGACTTAAAGTATGACATAACTGAGTGCCTCTGGCTTAAGGAATCTTACGAGGTTATCATTAAACAACAGATCAGAGCTGTGGACTGGTGGGAGAGAGGTATCCCAGAATATCTAGGAATGCAGCCCCAACACCTTCAGAGATGATGTCATATCACAATGTTAAAGAGGTGCATGGCGGAATCCTTACTAAGAAAATAATTAAAGAAATTTGTTATTCATAGATGCACATTTTGTATGATGAATTGCACTTGTAATAATTAATTTAAAAATAAGTTTGATTAGAATGAATGATTAACATGTAAAATAATACAGATAGCTCTTTTGTGATCAAAAGCTTCACTGGACAGAATTTACAATAATCTGGTTCCAAAAATATTTACAAACACTAAACACAAATGTATAACCTTAGAAAAATGCACAAGATACTTCTAAAATTTTAAATTTTCTCATTTGAACTTGTTTTAATAAGAACAATTAATTAATGGATATATGTTTATATAATTTTCATTGCTAGACTATTATTTTATCCTAAAAATTATAGTAATAAAGAAGAAATTTCTAAAGAAATTCAGAGAATTTTCAAAGATAGCTTTGCCTGTCAGATATGCTTATTCTATACAATGTGAAAAGCAGTCCTTTCTTTAATTCCAAGTAGTTTTCACTTACATATTCTGCCTGTTTCTTGTATAATATATAAATTTGGTCCAATTTAAACATTTGGATTAATTCTGTGCTGATAGCTTGCTAATTTAATATGTTCTTATAGCTAGGGAAAGAAATTTAACTAGAAAATGGCATATATGTGCATCTGAATAATGATGGATCAAATCTTCCTTTAGTGTTATTCGTATTGAAGTCACAGTATTCAAAAGAGGATATTGATCCTCTGTGAAGACATCGATGTTTACAAAGGTCACAGAAAACAAACATCAATACATTGTCTCAACTACTGAAAATTTCTAGTACCAGAGATCAAGAATTAGAAAACCATCCACATAACTAAGATCTAAAATATGCTAATTTGATTAAGTTATAATCTGCTAGCAGTCATTTAAATGATGGAAAGTAGATGAAATTACTGTTTATTTTATTTTGTTGGAGGTTAATTCTATAAAATATATTTAGATGCATTTCAGTGGATGATTAATTTGTAAACAGTGATGTATCATAGCATCTTAGGAAATTTTCCTATGAGAAATTTACAAGAGATAGTCTTATGAATATTCTTAGGTTTGATCTAGAAAAAATACAATTTGGCAGAGAAAACCTATACCATAAAACAAAAATTTTCCACATGCTTTATTTCTAAATATAGACCTAGACTTAGACTTAGGATATTATACATTTTATCATAAGCAACTAAAAAAATCTCATTAATGTCACCCACACAATAAATAATACATATTATTATAATTGTGCTATTAAGGCTCTTAACCGCAACACTAATTATGAGGTTATTAATCTGAAGGGCAACATCTATCTATTTCTACCAAGATGAGAAGGTGATGTAAATTGCCTTGATTTTTTTTAAAAGATAAGCATTTGAGATAATGATGGTAGTTCATTGTTTATTCCATGAAGTCTGACACATAATACACGTTCGTAAATATTTCTTAGATAAATGATAAAATTGAATGGAAGGAATTGTGCAGGCAAATAAAACTTACCTAGATCAAGTAAATTTGTAAGATAATCACAAGTTTGATAATTTGGGCAAAGTTTCCAAATTAAGATTTTAAAGCAGTTCGATTGTTTTACTTTTTCTTCTTCTAAACACTAACTTATACCTAAAAGATAATCAAAATATCCTACTACCTCTAAATAATGAGCTCTGTCTCTTACCAGATAAGAAGTACTGTTCTTTCAAACAATATGTATGGTATGTTTTACTGAGTATCTTTCAGACACATAAACTGTATTTCCCATGAACATAATCATCTCTCAATCCATTATGTATTTCAGATGATCAATAAATAATGAAGAATAACAATAACAACAACATCAACAGAGCCCTTGGGACCATGAAGCTTGCACTCAGGCAAAGGTCTGAGCAAACAGATGGTTTCTTCATTGTGCCCTGAAAGCAAGCCTCGTTGCCTTCCATAGAACTGCTAACGGCAGTAAATCCCTGAGCAATTGGCCTTACATCAAAAACAGTCTGTATCCGGTCTCAGGGAGTTCACAGTGAGGGACTTTTGGCAATGACGTCTCAGTTGATCACTTCTGTAATGGGGCAATTATAGTCAGAGAGGTTGTCTGTGATGTAACCCAAGCCCTCATTTCTACACAGCTGTGCAGGCCATCAACTCAAATTGTACCAAGAAGTCAATTGGGAGTCTGTTCAGAATATGGGATATTTATTGGCTGAGGATGAGGAAAGCCTATTTGTTCAATCACAGTGGAATTTATCTTTGTCAGTGCTGGGTGCAGACATTCAAATATGAGCAAATAGCAGCGCCACATTGCCAACCAGGTCGTTCTGGGCTCCCCTCTGACCTTGGGCTCTGTCTGTCCCTGAGTCCCAGCATCCTGCTTCAAGGATCCCCTTTGACTGTTCCCTGACTCTTTGAGCTTGTAATGCCAACCCTTTAACTTTGTGACTTTCCAAATGTATTTTTCAGAGTTTTGATGTTTAATCAATATATACGGATAAAAGGATTGCCCAGCAGGCAATACGGGCCCAGTTGACATTAGACAGCATGATTGTTAAATAGATGTTTTCTGGAATGTCTTTGATAACGTTGCAAGGAAAAGAGAAGTACCAGTGAGAGTCCCCAGAGCCAGAGACTGGCACCCTGGTGACCCAAAGAGCCAAAGGTTTCTAATTACTGTTGTGATGTCTGATCATGCGTCACCAGTTCTGGAAGGAGCTAGAAGAAAACAGAGCAAAATTTATGGTCTGGGACCAAAGGGAGGCATGATATTGTAGAACTGAAATGTTGTGCCAAAGCTTATGTGCTAACAGCTTTGTCTACAAGGCAGCAGCTTGGTGGTAGGGATTTTGAGAGTGTAGATGGATCACAGGGACTCTGTTCTTCTCAGTGGATTAATCCTTTGGTGGAGGTCTAGCTTAAAAGGCTAATTGGATGGGGTGGAACCTATAGTAGCTGGGGTCTACTTAGAGCAAATAAGTCACTTGAGAGTGCAGTCTGACCTAATCATGTGTTCTTTTCCTCTTTGCTTTCTGGCTGCAATGAAGTGAACAGTTTTCCTCCACCTGGCTCTTTCAACACGATGTACTATCATGCCATAGCAGAAGTAACCTGGCTAGGTAAGTACATACTGAAATATCTGAAACTGTGAGCTAATAAGAATATTTCTTTTTAAAATTTTTTGTTTCAGATATTTTGTCATAGCAAGGGAAAGGCACATAAGTAGAAATTATAATAAGGGTAAAGAATGGGATAGGAAATCAGACCTGTGTAGAGAGAGTTGTTTATGATCAGAGAAGGATAATTAAATCCTGAATTATGGAAATGACCCTGTTGTGAATAGTGCTAAGTACACTTTCATGTCTACTCCTGAAATCCACAGTAAACAGCTGACGCAGGTCACGAGTTGTGAAGATAGATTTAGAATAAGGCAACAAAGAACTCCGCAACTCTGCTTGTTCTGGAGAAGATGTGAAACCCCCAAACAGGGGAAAAACCATGTTTGAAAGGTAGTAAAAAAAATTTACTACGTGAGCACTAAACTCAGCATAATGACTTTTTAAAAGCAGTAGGTACAAAGCTTGCTGAATGTGTACAACAGCTTGATTAAAACCAGAATAATTTTATTATTTGTTATAATCACTAAATATATACATTTGCAAAACATGCAGATGATTTTTGTTTCTGAAGGGAAAAACAATCACATTTGAAATAAAGCAATTGCATAGATCAAAGAAGAATTTATATATGGAGGGATGTAAGAGAGAAAGCTAAACGCGGGCTATCAGAGGGCAAGAAAGGACAGCGACACCATCAGATGAATCAGAAAAACAGGGTTGTGACAGGATAGGAGGACTTGAAGTTAATCGCTGTGCTGGTATATATTCCTTCTAACACACCTTGCAACTGAGCACATGAAATACCCTGTGCTGTCTAATGTCAATAGAGGTCAACAAAGAATGGAATGAATATCCATAGAGAAGGAGTTCAGGGTTACTTCAATGAAAGGGTACCCAAAAGTGAATGTATAAATGAAGTTATGACTTTCTAAGTGAGACTTAATGAAGACATAATGAAGACAGCAAGCAGAGGTATATATGCTATGTTTGAAGGCACAAATGACCCCAAAACACAGGGAGTAAGATACTAGCTCTTCAAGTCATTTACATCTTCTGAGTTTGCACGTTGGATGCTATTGGGACCAGTTCAGGACTCCCAAAAGGTGTCCACACAATCTCTCTGAGGGGGCAATTTCTATGGGAAACTGAGCTCAGAGTGCATTAGGAAAGCTGATAAGAACATACATATAAATGCAAGCCGAATTCTTTGTATTTGCCTTATCCTTACCCAAATTCTGATTTACCCTTGAGGTCACGCTGGTTCTTTGCTCTCCTAATCCACACCAATATTCTGCACTGTTATGCAGAGTTTCACAGGTAGTTATTTTCTCTTTAGGACATTGCATAGAAATCATCCATTCAATAAGACAGTAATATACTTTTTAAAAGATAGATGAGTATTATACATTATTTCAAATAATTCCTATCAATGTATTAAGACTGTATATAGAGACTGCATTTCTCAGTTAACTTTTGAAACCTGCACAGATATCAACCATTCTCATCGCCTTCAAATATTATTCGGGAAGTATTTATTTTTGAACGTCACCGATTATTTAATTGAATGAAACAGGTAAGTCAGATGCATGGGCTCAGCATGAGTTCAATGCTTCACATTAAACATTTCTTTTTGGAATTGATTTTGAACAATTACAGACTTTTCATCCAAATAATTGATGTGAAACCTTAAGAAAAGTTCATTTGGATGCCTTCAATATAGACATAACATCACGTAGTTTGTCATATATAGATCACATTTATATAAGCTATGAAATGTTGACTAAATTTCAGTTACTCCAGAGACCAAGACAGAGGTTTACAAGTTCGAAGCCAACTTGAGCTACAGAGTTCAAGGCCAGTCTGGGTAACTTTAGGAGACCTTGTTAAAAATTCTAAAAAAATTTAGAAAGTGCTGAAGGTATACCTCAATGGAAGAATATTTGCCTAGCAGGTCTGAGGCCTTAGGCTCAATCACTAGTACTGTGAAATAAATAAATAATAAATAAAATGATAATGATTCTTATAATATATGATAAAATTCTTGGTTTGGTGGTTAATGTTGTCAGCTTAACAGGATCTAGGATCATTTAGGAGAAAAGTCTGGGTGCATATCTTTGATATATTACTTAGATTAGGTTAGCTGTGAAACAGACCGTTCTAGAAGCTGTGGATACAATATGACCAGCTGTTCTAGCTCCCACTATCATGACTTCCCCATCAAAAAGGACTATTCCCTGGAACTGTAAGCCTAACAAACCCTTCCTTCCTTCCTTCGGTTCCTTTTATCAGGTATTTCATCTCAGGAATAATACAAGCAAGTAATAAACTGGGGTTACTTTTTAAGCCCAAGAAAACTTAATTCGAGTTCATTCCCTTATGTTTTTAGATGAGAAAACAGAATTTGAACCTATCAGAATTATGCATGTGGTTGGTTGAACAAATGCAGACAGTTGAAATGAGGTTCCTTAGAATTTTAGCTCATCATTCTACTACTTAATTGCATGAAAGTTACTTATTTTCAGTGAATTTCATATGATAAGGTACATAACAAATTAACATTTTCCTGGGAAGTCATTTGTTAGTCTTTACAAATTCACATCTTTATTTAGAATGTAAGGAAAAAGGCATTGATTTGCTGTGTGTGACTTTCATAAGTTTTAGACATTCAATAAGAGACCAATAGTGTGAAAACATTAGTGTAACCAGGGAGCCAATTTTGGTCTTAATTTTGAAAGAATGTAGACCCAACAGAAGGAATCAATCCTAAATTTAAATTTAATCACAGATTGGGAGAAAATCTGATTCATCTCAAGGGCAATAATGAAAGCAGTTAGCAATACTGTTTCTAACTTGAACTGTTATTTATGGACTAATCTAATCATCATTTATCGAAATTTTCTAACACTCTCCCAGAGACAATGAGGCATGTTCACAGAGCATCAACAGATGCCCATAATTCCTTTAATTATCCAAAAGACATGGGTACATTCCTAACACTGTACCAAGAGGCAGGCTGAAGAATTGACCTGTAATTAAACTGTTCTTAAAGTAAATGTGGATTTTGTGAACATTTCTCTCTTTAAATGACTTATTGATCATGAATTGTCACAAATGTTGATTCTGTGAGTTCTAAATTATGAATCCACATGTTGAAATATGTACTACCATTGAAAACAAAGGCCTGATTATAGGAAGATAAACAAGAGATATTGAAAATATATGTTATATTTAGCATTTCTTGTATTCATGGTAATATATAGATATGTACCTTTAACAAATTTACAAATGTGCCACACAAGTTCAGGCAACTCAGTATGTATGTGTGTGTTTTAAATACACCCAGTTATCAGCTGAATAACATCAGTGTATACTTCAGAGTAAAGGACTGTTATCTGGATTGTGAAGTCTTTTGAGAACAGACCAAGTTATCTATTTCAACAAACCCCTGATGTTGCTTAAATTGGTATCTTTCAGTTCCAATTTTAATAATGTGTTAATTATGTTATGAGATTAATGTTGTTACATAAGCTCACCTGTTTGATATTTATTTGCATTGTTTAAAAGTGACAGAAATGTAATTATAGATGCAGACAACAATTGACAGAAATTAAAATGATCTTCATTCAAATAAACACAAGGAAGCTAACAAAATGAAGGGTGGCCTCCTCACCAAACTCCTCAGTTCTTCCAGAGCACATTATAATGCACGAACTTCTCACTGCCTTCATTTCAAATTGTCTACACTCTATTTCAAGTTATCATCATCTTTCATCCCGGATATTATCAGAGCCCTCAGCCTTCTGTTTCTATTTTTGCTTCTCAAAAGCCATTGTGCACAGAACAGGAGTAAGAGCCAACTTATGGCAGTTTATGAGTGAAGATTTTTTTAAATTTCAGAGAGTTTTTGGAACTACATTTTCCATACTTCAACATTTTTTCTGTTCTTTTTGAGACAGGGTCTCCCTGTCGCCTCAGCTGGCCTGAAACTCCTTATGTAGACCAGGCTGACCTTGAACTCACAGAGATCCATCTACCTGCCTCTGCCTCTCGAGTGCTGAGATTAAAGGTGTGTGCACCACACCATTGTAAATATATCAACTTTTAAAAAACTATGCATGCTTACAATTAAGTTTTCTTATTAGCAAAAGTAATTACACAACTCACCACTCCTTTATTGTATTAACATATTTAACTATTGCCTAAGGCCGGTCGTAAGATTATATATGCCTACTCCCTTTGCATGGTGGATGTAACATATATAGGCATACAATTCTGAGGGCCTTTCATCTACACATTCAGTGATATCACATAAATTGATTTAAATTGAGGATACTACAGAAATGAACAAAAGCTACATATCAGGACCTGATCTACTATTTTTGTGATTGTCTACATATAATGAAAAAAACAGAGAAAATACTAACAATTTTTTATACTTAATAGGCTGTTAAGTTTATACCATTTTATTGTGAATAGCAAAAAAAAATAATAGAGAAAATGTGAAAATCCTTTTCTGTCTCAGAAAAGAAGATGCACAACTGATGAAAAAGTGGCCTCCTAACACACATCTTTGCTGTTTCAGCTCCATGTTGCCTATTACTGAAATAAAAATATCGCCAACCTCATGTCAGCATGAAATGTATTTGAAATGTCTGTATAGCCCTACAATATTGTCGGTGTTCAAAAACATCTTGTGAATGAATTCGTGGATAGAATCTGACATCTTCTCACCTCTGTCCCTCCCTTGCTCTCTTGTGTGTTTGCTTTATGAGTCCAATGATATCAGTTCTCTGGGTACTCAGCTGTCAGGAACAGTCAGCTGCTCAGACTGACTCAGGACACTCAGCCTAACACTTCAAGTTCATTGCCCCATACTCATCACTTCAAAGCACTTCTAGAGTCATTTGAGAACTTTGCTATGAACACTGAAAATGAAACAAAATTGTAGCTTCGTTTCCGTTACAAATGTCTAAAAGTTTTTTAGAAACCTTTAAAATGGGATGTTTGTGTATTTGTTTTGGTACATGTGTCAGTTGTACAAGAGATTACGGCTAAATTGTGAATCCCAATTAAAGTTTAACAGTTAATCTTTACAAAATAAGAAGTGCTCCATACACCATGCAAAATTATCTGTCACTGCATTAACAAAAGCAGAGTAGTTAACTAGCTAAACAGATTAAACACGGACATTCAGTTTATGGGAAAATGAATAGGCCTTAACTTTAATAGTATGGAATATTCTTTTATTTAAATTTTATGACTCCCCATCTAGTTTTATTTAAAGTGTCAAAACTGGAATGTTAGTGACATTCATTTTATAATAGTGTTTGAAACATATGCCACAAAAAGGGGTTGTAATAATAATACTACAAATTACATGCTTATTTTTCCAGACCATACCTAATAGACTATAATATCATTTTCAGTCACAGTTCACCAGAGTTAAATTTAAAGCATAATATTAAAGTCAAGGTTCCTTCACATCTAATTAGACATTAGAAACAAATGTGGCCAGGTCTGCATTCTGTTAAATATATGCAAATAATCCTTCAGAGGCAATGGAACAATTTAACAACATTAAAGGTAAACTTGCCCACTTTAAAGGTATACAATAAGTTACAACAAATTTACCCTCAGCATCGTGCGACATGACATCTCAGTTGCTGTAGGACACACTACATCATAAATTGTAACCAGCTTGTCTCACACTGCAAAATATTCAGGACAAACATAGAATATTTTATGCTTCGAAGCCTAACTTCTGGAAACTATGCCAGCAAGTAAGGCAGTTCAACAAAGCACCTCTTATCGGGGTATAGATAGCAGCTTTGCAAATCTTGGCAGAGTCATTTATTTTCAGGAACAGTAGGGAAGCATTAAAAAGAATGCATTTTGTTCACTCTTTGGAAATTCACATATATAAGTCTTAGCTATAGACTGTATTTACAAGTGAATACTCACCTGTGTGTGTGTGTGTGTGTGTATGTGTGTGTGTGTGTGCGTGTGTGTATTTTTCTTTTTCTGCAAGCCCATCGTCAATAATGATTTAGCTGTCTTCGCCCTCAGTAAGATGTAAGGGAAGATACATCCCCTAGGTTCCATCAAATAAGATCCCAGTTAGACTTTTCTCTACTTTTGATTTTTATCATCTTGCTAAAAATTAGATTGGGAGGTAAAGGTGATTTTATGAGATCCACTAGCCTACCATGCAATTTGGCATGCTGACTGGAGATTTCCAGTCAAATTCCTCTGATTGGCTCTCCATGGACCAATCATATTCTTGTCTTCTCTTCAAGCATATTTGTGTCCCATTTAGAAAAGTAATAGAGGCCAATAATATTATGAAATGTTTATCATGAAAAATTTTGTAGTATTCCAAACACAAAGACGACTTTTCTTTTCTCTCTCAACCACCATTATATTGGCGTTGGAATCATTGGAATAATGAATACACAAGCTAATAAATTATTGTAACTTGAGATATGTTTCAGCTTTAATATCTGCTACCTCCATGCAATGTTATAGTAGACTTTTAGAAACAGAAGTTTTGACTTTCTAAACTGTAAATATAATCATTTAAAGAAACAGAGGTTAAAAATCTGATCATCCATTCTCCTGGTGGAGAGTTCTGAAGGCTGTAACAATTTTATTCTTTACAAAATCAGTCTTTTACAGAAAATATTTCTAGATACATTGCCATAAAATTGAATCAACAGGGAAATTTGAACACTCCAACTTTACAAGATTCATTCCAGCATCCTCTCCCCATCATGTCTTCCTTTCCATCTTCTTGTTTTCCTTTCTTTCTGCTAACTGACGTCCTCGTGTAGCTCTACTACTACATCTACAAGCCACAATTATTCAATTATAGCTGAGAATTGTTAAAATTGCCTTTTATTTTTATTATTTATTCTAAAATATATTTTATTGAGTTTCTGTATATTTCATACATATTACTCATATATAGAACCTCTCCCCTATTAACACTCCCCCCACCCCGATTTCATGCATCCGGTCATACATGTTAAGACCTATGTAGCTAAGTTTGTGTCTCCAGATATTCCTTGGTTAAGTACATCCACTGGAGCCTGGTCAGCCTATCTAGCTTCATTTCCTTACAGAAAACCAATTGTCCCTTACCCAGCAGTGATCAGCTGCCAAAAGTTCCTTTGCTAAGTTTGGGGGTTCCTGCCCATTTCCTCAGTTCCGTGCTGAGTTTTTGTATGATTGGCTTTGCATGGGTCTCGTGCATTTTGTTACCATTGCTGCAAATTTATATGAGCAAGCTCCCAGAAGTCTAGAAAACTGTTTCCTTGTGTCATTCACCACCCCTGGCTCTTACAGTCTTTCCATCCCCTCTTCTTCATTGGTCCCTGAGCCCTGGGTGGGTGTGGTTTAATATGAGCCCTATCCAGGACATACACTCTGCAGTCTCTTAATATCTACACTGGCCGGTTGTGAACTTCTGTGTTAATCATTCTCTGTTGGATGAGGAAGCTTCACTGGCAAGAGTTCAGAGATACAAACAGTATTCTGTCTATCCCTGTTTCACTATGTTCTGTGAGCCTTCAGTGGAAAGGTTCCATTGTCTTTCTTGACATCCTAGCAATATTCAGTCATTAGGGAAAATCCTGTCAACTGATTAGCCCAATCTTTTTTTCTACTGGGTTTGATTTATCACCAGTCCCAGGACAGAACATAATGTGGGCAGCAGGAAGGACAGAGTCTTATGCACATAGACCTGGATGGAGGGAAATTGCATTCAGAACCAGAGGAACATTTCTTATCATTGCTCAAATTGCCTTAACTGAGAGAGTTTGCTACTGAAATGAGAATAATTTATATTAAGATTTGTATCGTTATCAATTTAAGGATCATCTATTCTATTTTAGAACATCTAAGAGAAAAAGAGTGGAAATTATGCTTGCGAAAAAAAATGAAAGGCTAGCAACTGTGATTACCTATCAGTGAATAATTCTATGCTAATAATTATTTGGGTAAAGATTCCTTAGTAAGGTGAAATTGAATTTTTCATGTTATTTCTGTGTTCATTAGGTCTCAATTTTGTTTTAGAACAACCAATGTAACAAATGAATTCATTTTAGGATTCATATTTCTTCTGGAAAATTACTACCAGATAGATGTAGGAAATAAAAGTGCTATGGATAAGATTTAAAGAGAGAGCTATCCTTGCAAAAAATATTTAGTTCTGCATATCTAAGCACTTTCAAGTTGCTAGCATTTTGGCACATCATCATTTCTGCAACAGAACAAGGATACTAACATTAACATTTGCTCTAACACCTGATGAGCTGGACAAGTGGGGAGCCTTAGAACCTATTTACGATTCCACAATAATATATGGAAGCCTGGGTATAGAGGAAACAGCCAAAAGGAATTGCTGTTTCCTGGCGAGCATGATGAGTAAGGAAGAAAAAAGGCTGAAGAAAAACTTACAATAATCACCAAGCTGCACCTGTAGAGACATGAGGAAACAGGCAATATTTTCCCAAGGAAGTACAGTGTTTTTCAGCAATGTTGGTGAGAAGTGAGAGACAATTATGAACAATATGATCTTACTTAAAATTAGCATATTGATCAGAATGCTAAAATACAGCTGATTCTGCAAATTTCACGTGCAAATGATGTATGTGTGAGTAAACATTTTGACTTTTTAGTACTTTAAAAATTTTAATAGATGTATTTCATTTTTATTCATACATATATGTTCTATCTCTCTCTCTGTTTTTCTGTGGTGTGTGTGTGTGTGTGTGTGTGTGTGTGTGTGCATGTGTGTGTGACAACTAAGACCAGAAGACCATCAGATCACCAGAACTGGAGTTACAAGTGGTTGAGAGCTGTCTAATGTGGGAAGTGAACACTCTAGTTTTCTTCAAGAGTATCAAGTATTCTTAGCCCTGGACCATCTCTTTAGTGCCTTAAATTCTTTTCCTTGCTCACCTTAACCAATGAATTTCAATGCACATCAAGGACAGAAACTGGCCTGGGGCAGTTTCCACCATCTCTCCAGATCTTAGTTTCTTTATTTTAAGAGACAGGTTGTGACCTGCTAAGGTCTTTGACATTTCATATACTTTAGTACTTGATTATTATTCTCAGGATCAATCATTCAAGAAACAGTGGACCAAATCAACAATGTTTTTAAGAGGACTGGAAGTCACACTAACATATCTACTTTAGAAATGAACTTGCAACTGAGGACATCTGGGTACAAACTCTTAACTGAATAGGACTTAACATACATCACAGAATGCCTGAAATTGGTGGGGGGGTGTGGATATGGGTGGGGTCTAAATTTGATTAAGATCTATTATATGAAATGCACAAAACTCAATAAAATATACATAAAATGAGATTTAAAAGGAATTCATAAGGAGATTTCTACAAATTGCTTGCAACTAAAAATAGATCAAATGCTAAAACAATGAAAGAGCTGTGAAGGGCTATTGGCAGAGCTTTTTCCTTAACCTGACATTTGTGCACATCTCTTGATTGCATCCAGTAGGGAGAATATATATGAAGTCCATTGTAAACACCCAAGCATATTTTAGACTCAGGTTGCAACATTTTTCTCTGTACAACCTTTTTCAGAGCTGATAACATGGGGAACAATGGATTGATTTTAAGCTCCAGCTCTTTGTTTTCCAAAGCCCTCACTCCCCCTAGCAGAGCAGCCACAGAAGCCTAGAGGAGGAGTGGGAGGAGGGATGACAAGCAGGGAGCTCACACCTTTCATAATGGCTTGTGAACAATCAAGAGCTGATGGTATTATTGAAAGGTTATTATTTGAATTAATCATAGAAGTTTAAAACAACTTGGCATTTCAAAATGTTTCTGGGTAGGCGTAGTTTCCAAACTGCAACTGCCACTGATGGTGATACTAGGCATGTTGGGAAGGGTAGAGGCGAGGAAGAGGGGAAATGTCTGTAAGGCAGTCTTTCTGATCCGGTACTGTGGCGTGTGTGTGTGTGTGTGTGTGTGTGTGTGTGTGTGTGTGCGCGCGCGCATGCGCGCATGTGGGCATGGAGAGAGAGAGAAAGAGAGAGAGAGTTTGTAAAAAGGATGTAAAGAAGATTAGGAAGAGATATGGGAAGAAAAAGAAAAAGAAAAAGGTGACATAAGATCTGGATGTAGACTACGAATACAAGAGATCTGGGCCAGCAGATGACAATTTTTCTGTTTTTCAATTCTTTCATCTATACTGATAGTCCACTTTACCATGCACAAGCCAGAGAAATTCAAACAGGATAATATGTGCAATGTTCCAGGAACAATTATCTATCATTAAAGAATTTAGTAAAGAGGACCAGAACAGTGAGAATGAAAAAAAAAAAAAACTTCTTTTTCTCTCCTAAATAAGGAAAGGCTGGATCCAATGCACATTCCATGAGTTCAACTCAGGAAGAAGGCCTTTGTCTGGCACATTAAACAAGGCCTCTGGAGTAGAAAGTTGAATGTCCATCTTCATACTGAGTATCTTATGCTTCCGTGGAAGAATCAAATACTGCAATAATTCTGAGAGATCATGAAAACTGATATGCTAGAGTGTGCATAGCTTGAGGCAAAGGCAGACACAAGACTCAGGACCTGGTCCTGATACAGGTCAACTCCTAAGCTGAGCATCTCAGACTAAACTTTCAAAAGCAGCATGATCTTGGCAACAAACTTACAAAGTTCTGAGAACATTTGTGTATTGGTTACTGTGGCCGCATATGGAAGAGGAAAAAAAAAATGTACAAAGATTTCAGTTCAGGGTTAGCTGTTTCCATTGCTAAGGACCTAAGGTGATGCTGAAACATCAGGATAGAGGGAAATGTACAAGAAAGTTGATCAGAGCATGGGAGTTGGGAAGCAGAGAGCATGAAGATTTAGAAGACATGATTTCTGTTTCATGGCCATGCTCCCAGTGACATTCTTCCTCTAGCCAACATTGCCTACTGACAGCCTATTCAGTTATGGATCCATCACGATTCAATCACTTTTTAATAGTACCAGAGGCCCATTTGTTCTGAACTCAGTCTAATCACCTGAGTTCGATGTTGGGGATACAAATGGTAGAAGGAAAGAACTGACTCTGACCTCCACTCCTGAGCTGTGGCACATATTGCATAAGCACACACACACACACACACACACACACACAATTAAATGTAAATATAAGCAAGGTATTGCGACAAGCTAGGCACCAAACCTTCAACACACAAGCCCGTGGAAACACTTCATACTTAGATCACAACAGTGTGACACTATACTTTGTGCCTTGTTACCATTCAAATATGCTATAAGACATGACCAGCGTGAAGACCAGGGAAGTTAAAGTGAATAGGGCTGATGATTGTAGAGCTTACCTATTATCATACTCTGTTCTGCAAGGACTGGAAATCACAGCTGAATGCCAGTGCCAGAGGTCTGGTGTGCATCTTATTTTAAATGTGCATTCTATCAGAAGGTTCTAGAAAAGTCAACTTGGAACAATATAGAAGGTTTAAATATTTTTCAGAGTGAAGACAGAAATGTGATTTGCCTGATACATGTGAGGTCAAGACACATGTGATGTTCTGGCCACATTGAGGCCATGCTAACAAATTACGCTCTCTGCCACTCCCGTCCTGTTGGTCCTCTCTGCTCTCTGCCATCCACCATTTTCTTCTGAACCAGGAGATATTCAAGATGACAGCTGTCCAAAAGCTGCTGAGCTCTCACATTAAAGATCAGCATGTTTGATTCCAAATGCTAACTAGACTGATGAGCTGGAAACTTGGATGTCAGTGACAAAACAAACAAACAAACAAAAAAACCCAAGAAACGAAAACATAACCAGAATTGCTTCTATGCATTCATGTTTGTATCTTTGGCTCCCTTAAAGAACAAAGCTAGAGGATTAAATGTAAAGCAATACTTTAGATGCACCTCATTAGGCAGGAATATTAATGACAAGGCAGAGAGTTATTTTTTGGTTCCTGCACTTAATCACAGAATTTTAAGATGGAAGCATAATTGCGTTAATGACTTTATTTTGTATACACTCCTTTTGAAGCTAGCATTTTAGTAAAGGTACTTTAATGGCACCAGGCCTCTAGATATTGTCTGATAGGTCATGAATCAAAAGAAGATGGTGCTACTCTAGTGGCCATATATTTTAGAGTCTGTGGAGTCATCTATTGTTTTGAAGTAATTTGTAATTTTAAGAAACAGCATAACTTAAAAGAACAATATCAAAATATATATAACCAGTTATTTTCCAAGGGACTGGAATTTGATGAATTCATCACTGGTTACAATACAACATGTGTCATATATTTAAGGATAAATCTTTATTTAACTTTTGTAAACATTAATAATTAGTAGTATCTGTGTGATTTTGCATAACTCATCTTTAAAAACAGGGAAAAATGTGCTATGTACTATAATATAGACACCTGTGTGGATAGCAATTAAAATAATAAAAAAATTATAATAAAATTAAATTTTAAAATTAAAAAAAATTTAAAAATCTTAGACTATGAAAGATTTATGATTTATCAATTACAGAAGTAATATTTTCAGTGATCTGAAAATAAATTGAAAAAAAAAAAGAGAAAAATCGGTAGAACATGCAGAAGTCCCAGCACCTAAAGGGCTGAGGCAGAAAGACTTTACCAAGAAAGAAAGAAAGAAAGAAAGGAAGGAAGGAAGGAAGGAAGGAAGGAAGGAAGGAAGGAGAGAGAGAAAGAGAGAAAGAGAGGGTGTGGAAGGGAGGGAGAGGTAGGAAACATGTGAGAGAGAAATATATTTATGAAATCTTGAGAAAGGAAATATCCTCTACATTCAACATCTTCCCCTTTCTCGGATACTATTGAACTGATGTCTTTTCATTTTCGATGGCATTGATTATTTAATCAATATGCATTTATTCTGGAATGAACAACTTGGACTAATTGAATGGAAGTAGAAAATTATTTTTAAAGACTTGCTGGATTATTATGATTTAAAATTAAAAATAAAAAGCTCATCACTATCCATACCTTTATTAATTTTAATCTGATGAGCAACTTGCTATTTACTAAATGTTCACACTTAAACAAGAAAGAGCCAAGTATTTCTGTAGCCAGTGGATGAAATGACTTTCCAATTTGTACAGTTCATAACCCCTTTTTGTCCATGTGTAATGATATTCTAGATTAGGAAAAATATCTGAATATTAAGATGTCAAAAGGCTTAGTCTGTCATCAAATCACAAAAATTAAATCCCTTTCCTTCAAACCTTGTCTGCCATGTGGATCTTGCTAGAGCATTCCTTACTCATGTCTCTGCATGTGGCTCATACTGTTTATTTTGTTGTAAATACATTTTCCAGGAGTTTTTAAGCATCAGTTTAGGTCTGACAAATGCCCTGCCAGGTACCTCTTTGAAAGGAAGCTCTTTAGGAAAGATCTTTTGTACATTTAATCACTAGTTTTGTTTTATTTTTAAAAAGCAGTAGCATTAGCCAAAGTCCCTGCCACCTATGTGATTATGTGAATCTCCTGCAGTGGCCAAGGAGCCCCTTCTATCTACCACCTGTTTACTGAGCTGGATGAGACTGGCCTGTGGGCTTTGCTTGCTTTGAAATGGAGTCTTATAGTACCCCACAGCATATTTAAAAGACCATAAGCTGCCAAGGCAGAATGTTCCACATGGACACAGAAATGTTATACTTAGCATTTCTCTACATATTGTTGGTGAGCTGTTTCCATTATTTTGTTGTATGACTGGAGGAACAGAAATAGAATTAAATATCTGGTCTAAAACAATGAAGAGATAGTAAATCCCTCATATATGCACACACCTGCGAATATACACATATGCATATCTGTATGTTATCCCTCAATTTAAAGCTGCAAGCTTTGCACAGATTGGTCACCAGGCATATAAGGTTTTCCCATTTAAACATGGAGAGAAATGCATTGAAAAGTTTATGCAAAATATAAAACACATGGGGCAGGATAGAGAAAAATTAAGGTCATTGGCTGCTCTTGCAGAGAACTGTTTGATTCCCAGTACCTACATGGTGGTTAATAGTTGCCCTTAAGCCCACTTCAAGGGGATAAGACACCCTCTTCTGTCCTCCCAAGTCATTGCACTCAGGTCATGCATTTACATGCATTCAGGTAAAACAC
Organism: Eospalax fontanierii; assembly: GCA_035773235.1. Classification (NCBI taxonomy): domain Eukaryota; kingdom Metazoa; phylum Chordata; class Mammalia; order Rodentia; family Spalacidae; genus Eospalax; species Eospalax fontanierii. Next base: position 33,252,058 of record CM069542.1, read on the forward strand.
TAATACATATTATATAAAATATTTAATAACTATAACTTGAAGCACATAATCAAAAGAACAGATTAATTGTTATCTTTGAACTGACCTGCTCAGGCTAATTGTTTCATGATTAAACATTCTCTTAGCTGACAAAGGAATGAAACTCTTTGGCTTTACCATCTCACTGATAGAGATCTTCATTGATGGAATTCAGTGGCTTACCTAGAAACTGTGTGGTAAATCTATCCTCAGACATTTTCAGCTCTGCCAAGGACAAGTTACTTTTTAATATAACCATCTATTATGAGTTTAAGAGTGAGCATAAACATTCTATTGCTACAAAGTCATTTTTTCAAGTCTTCAATAAATATTGAATATTATTTTCCTTTGAGGTTTTATATGATTGTCACTAGCACGCTTAAAAGTGTTTAATATTTTGAAGTAAACAAGTCTTGAGACAGTGCTTAGGAATGAAATTTTTCAAAACTATTTTGGTAATCACAGCTTAAACCAAGACATCAATTTCATTTTAATCATCAATACTGTTCTTAAATTTATGGTAAACTTATTTGTGTCACATTGGCCAGCAGAAAACCACAATTTTAAAAAAAATCACAAGTGACATTTTATGTTGTTTAGGATGGAGGTCCACTGAGTTATTTTTCACATTTCTATCTCAGTGTAATTACCATTTCACACATAAAAATGTCTAGGTCAAATCCTTTGGGGATGGCAGTGACTATGAAAATTAAATGAACACATACATATACTTAGGAATTTTATTACAAAATACAAAATCACATGCAAAAGATTTTATCACTGGAAAATAAAGGAATGCATTTATTTGTCTAGTTATCTGTTGGCTCTTTTAGTCTTGGCCATAGCAGATCAATGTTAATTACATTTATATATTTAGTATGTGAAGTTTCTAGACATACATAGAATAGAGGACAAGCATTTTTTGCTGGCCCTTTGTCAGTATTTGTATATCTCTCTTTTACAAGATTAATAGCCATTCCAGTAGTCCTTCATAATATAAATAGCTTCATGGCTCAAATTATGATAGCAGTAGAAATAATGTGCTCTCAAAAAATCAACACTGTGTAATTGCAATTACTTAAGATACTTACAGATACCACTTTCTCCCATAAAACCTTTTTTAAAATTACCTATTATAAAGATGTGATTGAGTAAATATAGTGTATTTTCTATTATTCTTGGTGTTGTTCTCAGTGCAGTGTTAATCTAGTAAGAAAATATCCCCAGGTAGACGATTCAAAAGTTACAGTGGCTGTCTTCTAGCTTATTTAAAAGTCAATGCGTAGAAAATACCTACATTCTGAAAGCTGTTGGTATTTTAGAAGAATGAGAAAAAGTATATGCTAAACTGCTACCACCATAAAAATGGATAACCTTAATAAGATGAAATAAAAGACCAACTGAGTCAGGATTTATACACTGTTCAATGTGTTCCATGTGGAGGATATGGAGTAACAGCAAGTGGAGAGGATACAATTTTGTTTTCAATTTTATTATAACTCAAGAATAAAGGAACATGAATATTCAATAAATTTCTCTATTAACTTCTTTCATGAATATAGCCAGAATCTTGCCTTTACTGAAATTGTTCCATCCAAAACTCAGCAAATCAAACATCTCATTTGTAGATAATAATTTCCTACATTGACATTTTAGTTATTCACTGACTTCTACCATGACTCCTTTTTGAGACCCCAGGCAACAGATATGTCTACCATTGGTGTACTTCCTGATTATGCTCCTGATTTCTGTCCTCTTGACCCAGGATATACCCCCATAGTCCATTTAGTTAAGTTCTTTGCAAACAACCTAAACTTCTTTAATTCTGTCATCTCTGCCTAGCCACGTTCTCAAACTTTCATGAACATAAAAACTTTTTCTTTGGGAAACAGATTTGACTTTTTAGGCCTTTACAAATATATAATAGAGTACATGATACCGGGCAGGAGTAATAAGGAGGATGCTGCAAATGGGGGAAAGGATCTAAATATGCTCAGAATGCACCCGCCACACACACATACACACACACACACACACACACACATACATATATACCACGAACACATATGTACCACACACATATGCCCAAAGAAACGCACACATATTCAAAGACAACAGACATATTGCCTTTCTCTTGCCAAGTGATGTCCTATGACTACTGGGACTTTAAGAGCAAGAAGAAATGTGGTTGGGGGAAGCAGATAGCTAAGTTGTCAGTGCCAGACTGGTCTACATAGCAAGTTCCAGGCCAGGTGGGGCTACAGGGAGACCTTGTTTCAAAAAAGTAAACAAACAAACAAACAAAACAAAAACAAAATCAAACATAAAACTAAATCTACCCTATGATCTGGATATACCAGTCCTTGGTGATTACGGAGAGGACTCAGCATCCAATTACAGAAATGGCTCAGCCATGTTGATGGCTACTGTTTTTCCAATAACTAGAAAATGGAAGCAAACTAAATCTTCCTTAGCTGATGCGCAGATAATGAAAAAGTGGTCGATTTATGCAATGGAGTTCTACTCAGTGGTTAAAAAAATACGAATCCTGTAATTTACGTGTATGGAGAGACAAGAGAGTGGGAGACAAATGGGGAACATGGGAAGTGCTTTAACTGGAGAGGACATAGGATGTCCTGTACAGAGGAGAAAAGGCAAAGTGGGACATATGATGCTTAGGTGGTAGTAAAAAGCAGAAAAAATGAATTCGTCCAATGCCTAATGAAAAATACACACTGCGTATGTGTGTGTATGTGTATGCGTGTGTATGTGCGTTTATGTGTGATTTTTGTGTCCGTTGTGCAAAACTGAAGGCTATATAACAAAACCAGTGCCATGCAGGAGAAACCTCCTTTTGAGTTTTTGGTCAGGGTAGCTGAAGAGACTCTCAAAATAGCACACGCTAAGCCCTTGATTTCCTCCTAGAACTTGAAGGTAAGACCCTATTGCTGAAGACAGAACGTACTTTGGACACAGGACTTGGAGCAATTGAACTGGAATTGATCTGGAAGCCTCCTCTCTGAAGACTAGTTCTTATATTATCAGAAGACACTATGCAAACAGCCATGGAAGAAAGACAATCAAATATGCTACCCTATAGGCTGTAAGGCCTATGAAACACAACAATGGCCAGCCCAGCAAATAGTCTCTATTGATACAGTAGTGGCACTTTTCTCTTCAGAGTAATCAATAGCTATCTAATTGGACTTAGGCCCTCTCAATAGGAGGAAGCTCATGCATGGTTCTGTAAACATAGTCAAGTACACATGGCTGGAACTGGCATAGACTCTAGAAAAAAACCCACTTTGGTTTACATCCATAGACCAATGTAATTTCTTACTATATTCTAAATATTTATCTTTACATTTATATACAAATGTACCTCTTACCACTTATCAAAGAAGCTTCTTTTTGCAACAGATGGAGACTATTACAAGTTTCAGAACTTGTCAAATTAAGAGAGTAAGTATCTGTGAAGTACCCAGTATTAAATGACACATCTACAGTGCAATTTACACACCTTCAGCTCAGGGAACATTGAGGAAGAGGAGAAAAAAGAGTCAGAATAACAAGGCACCTGATGTTATTTAAGAATTTCAGACCTGATAAGGAAGTTACATCAGTGCAGAAGCAGCACTGAGTAGACTCAGTATATGATATTCAAGCATATCTGTAGATGTATGCATGTATATGTAACAATGATAATCAAGGACGGTGAGAGGAAATTGAGAAGCCATGGAGGAGGACTTGGAGGGATGAAAACAGTGTGAAGACAGTACTCATGTATGATGTTCACAAAAAAAGTTAAACTGTAACAAATGTACAGAAAGTCAATGATTTATAAATAAACAAAAGTTTCAATGGCTTTCTTTAAAATTTATTGAAAAACTGTGGGATTACCTCTAGAAAAATGTATTTATATGTGGCCAAAATAATGAGCGAAAATGTATATATTTATGCAATATTTTTCATAGATTTGTTTAAGGAAGCTCAGATTAAAGATCCCTAAAAGATTAAAAAAAACCTCACAGCCTATAAAAGACATAGTCAAGATGATATTTGCTATATTACATCTAGTATTTCTACCCCTATTTCATTAATGCACAGTCATTGCTTCAGTGCGAAATTCTCATAAATGTATATCATATATTTTGGTCATAATGGCCATATGATTTTATATGATCCACCCTATCACATTTCCCAATGTTCTCTGCCCAAATAGACCTCTTTTATATTTACGTGTTAGTTGAGGGAAATGTAATATTTGAATTTCTGATTCTGACTTATTTTGCTGATTATGTAAACTCACATACATTTTCCTCAAAGGACATTCATTTTTCTCATAGCAAATAAAATTCCATTGTGTGTATAAAAAACTGAGGATCAAAATATATTGTCTGAAATTCACAAAAATTCAATCAAAAAAAGGGGAAATATCCTTTCTCCTCATGCATGTGTCTAGGCACCTGAGGAAAAAATGAAGTTATAAACTCATTATTAATAACAATTTATTAAAATGATTGTGGTGGTTTGAATGAGTGGCCACTATAGACTCCAAGTATTTGAACATTTGATCCCACTTCGAGGGCCTATTTGTGGAGGGTCATGAAACTTTTAAGAGGTGTAGTTATGCTGTCTGGAAGAAGCATGTCACTAGGAGCAGGCTTTGAAAGCAGGCAGCCATGCACTCTTCCAGTCTGGCTCTCTCCTTCTTGTCTCTACTTGAAGATATGAGTCTTTGGCTTTGTTCTTTAGTCCTTTCTGCCACCATAGTCCCCAGCCATTATGGACTGTCTTGACCATAAGCCACATGAATATTTCATTCTGTAAGTTTCACTGACCATGGTGTTTTATCACAACAAAAGAATTATTAACACAATGACCAATGATGAGGGTGTACTTGAGGTTACTTATCCTGATTTATTTTTTTTAACATTAAAAATATTGAATCATTGTGTGTTTCATATAGAACATCCCGATCAATCTTAATCATCTTTATATTCCTTTCTCTATTGGCTTTCCCCAGAGCTCCCAATTGGAGTCCATACATTCTTTCATCTGTGTTAAAGTCTATTTTGTCAAGTTAAGAGTCCCCAAGTGACCTCAGTGCAGGTTCATCCAGACCAAACATCAACAATAAAAGAGAATAAACATTTGCAAAAGCAAGAGCTGACTCTCAGTCATAAGGAAAGGAAGAGAAAAGGGATTGTATTTGAGATTGGAATGAGAATCAGAGGCAGAACATTTACCTGCTTTCCATAGGAAAAAGGATCCTTCTCTCTACCAAGAAAGTAGAATATTCTACTTGTAGAATCATATCCATGTTGCAAATATTTTGGAATTCTGTGACACCTCAGATTGGAAACTTTCAGATGAGGTGTGAGCAAGTTCACTGCTGCTTAGGAATATTATCATCATTTATACTTTTTCACAGTTCTGAATATGTTCCTTGGTCAACCAGAATGCTCGCCATGGAATTCTTAGAGAAAATGGAAATCAGCAGAAGAGAATTCGCTGAACTTCCCAGCATCAGAAATGTACTTGTCTGTTGTCATTTCCATTTTCTCCTTTAGCAAAGAAAGGGGGATTTTTATTCAGGTGAAAGTTGGCTATACTCTAATTCTATCCTAGTTCATTGCCTCGGGAACCTGTAAAAAACCATGAGTACGGATGCTCCTCTGTCTTTATCCTTTCTTGTAATACAAGAGCCTTCTCATAAAACATGAAATTGCTCATCCAATATGTGCATCTAAAAATATTTGAGCATCAGCAAAACACTACAAGTTAAAAAAATGGCAAAAATGACTTTTATGCTATATGAGTATATGAAACATTGTGTTCAGAACTTGCATACATGCTCAAAGACTATCTCATTCCAAATGAGTCAATATTAAATCCAGAAATAAAGGTAAAATCCAAATAATGTTGGTCTCAATCACTTTTCAAGAGGAAAGCTCAGCCTGTGCTATGGTTAGACATGATATTGCCATTTGAATCTTACATTGAACTCCTATCTACCCCACTATCAAACTAGGTCACTTAGTCAGGTATCCTGGATTATTTCATGACAGTTTTCATTATAAATTTATCACACGTTTGGTATTTGTACTAACGTTTTTGTAATTCAGGGAAAAGTAATCTGTAAATACTCTTTTCATTATTGTAGTCCCAGAGTCTAGGTCTGAAACAAAGGTGAAATTAAATACTGGTTTTATAAATGAATAAATGAATGAACTGACAGGGATAGGTTGATGTTTCTGGCTTGCGATAGAGTTCTTTGCAATGTCATGTATATATTAAATACTATCAGTGCTTTTGAAAGTGTTCAGTGTATTACTTTTGATTTAATTGGATAAAAATTCTTATATTTGTTGTCTGCATCTAGAACTAGTCCTTGCGAGAAGCCTGTATTTTTAGTATCACTAACATCCCCAGGACTACCACTAAGTTTATTTCTCAGAGGTATTCAATGAAAGTTTGCTGAATAAAGGCAAATAGATAGAAAAAAGGTAGTGCACAGTTAGAGGTAGTGCCTATAATGCCCCAGTGCAGAGCTGGTTTAATCTGTGAGAGTAGGAATGGGATTAGAAAGACAAAAATATCATTGCTCTTTAACACAGTGAAAGATAACCAAGTGTGGCTTAGCATTGTCCAGTTCACTTTTGTTTCCTATCAATACTTTGGCCTCAACATTTTTGTTTTCTTAAAGTATTAAAAGAAAAATAATTAACTTAAAATGAAGAGTCTATTTTTGAGAAGGAGAGAGGTAGATTGAATTCTTGACATGAGAGATTGTTAGGCACTTGTCTGGTTACTGTTGAGGCTTGTAGGGGGCCTTTTCTCTGAAGATTGTTAAGAACTGATGACAGTTTAGGTGTAGTTCTGCCTGGAGCCATAAGAACTAATTGGGTGACCCCTCTACTTATCAGCTTCCATCAGAGTGCTACAGGAATTCTCCCTGGAGATGGCCCATAGCAACTAGGACAGAGTAGTCACACACCTGGGAACTTCAGTAATCAAGTGTCACAGGATGCATTGCAAAGAAGAGCTTGTTAGTTTTTGAGGACTTCAAGACTCAGAAAATGTTTACATTTTCTATAACCTCATCATGTTTTATAATACTGTTAAGCTAGTACAGAATTATGGATACCCTAGTCCGTGGTTTGACTTAAATCAGTCAGCTATTTGTGGAATGGCCATGGGGTCTGTAACACAGCATTAGATGCATAGAATTAGTAGCTGCTCTTTCAGGATTTACCAAATAACAGGACAGATAAAACCAGTGAAAAATAAATTCTTTACAGACACATAGCAAAGCTATATACAGAGAAAAGTACCAATGCAGTGGAAGTTCATGAAATTCTGTAAGCACCATGAAAAATGGAAGATATTCATGGAAAAAGTAATGAAGAAAAGGCTTAGAGGCCATAAAGAGAAAATAATGTGTTTGTCAGATAGATGAGGGAATTTGTTTCAAGCACTTGGAAAGGCTTGGAAGGCATCTATTTCCAAAAATTGTAAGAAAGATTTAGTAAGCATCGAATAGGAAGACGGATTAGTGGGAACAGAGGGTGCAGATCTGGTTTATATGCATTCAAGAAATAAACTGATCCTTCCAGATGTCTGTCTGTTGAGGTTACTTTTGCACATACTCAGTCACTTTGGCTGAGTTATAACCATTGTTCCCAGGAGCACAGTTCCAACTTAACACTGCTTATGTCAGAGCTTCTGTCTTGGCATCTGAGCAGATTCAGTTTGATGCGCATTGAGTCCATAACTTAGCTTAGCCATATTCTCTACTAGCTGTGTAGCTTTTGGTGTGTTACTTAAATTCCCTAGGCATCGGTTTCCTCATCTATAAAATGAAGGTGCAGAATTAGACCCAGTTTCTGAAGAATAAATAGCAGTCCTTCTAGGAGATTTAGAAATCCTGTAGAAATTTAATTATGGGTATAATAAAGCTTGCGTTTACTATAGTCATCCAGTAGCCAAAAGAAAGACTAAATATATGAAGGGCTATAGGATATTGAGTCTGGGAGTTGAAGGAGTTCCATTCCATGTAGGCCTTTCTAGTATGAATTTGCAGCACAGAGAATCTGTTTATTATTCCTCAAGCCTGGACCCTTACTTTTCAATGATGGATAAAATAGTTTTGTTGTTGTTTTTATTATGGGTAAAGTTGTATTACACACCAAAACTTCCCAGGATTGCAAATGCATAATGGAAAATAACATTGTTATTCTTGTTATTGTTATCCTAATAGTCAGCCAGCATTTTAGAAAATCATATCATGCATGGCAATGTTGCTTATATGTGAGTTTCTAACACATTTATCAGATCCCATTTATACATGTATGTTCACTGTGCTCTTACCTTTGCATAGAAAATGACATTGGTTCACATGTTTTCTGTTGTGCCTTCACGTGAGTATTTATATACTAAAATACATAGTCATCAATTGTAATTTATGCTCTTTTTAGTTCTCCCTGTATTAATTCACTGTATTCAATTATGGAAATCCATTTTATAAGAAGGTTATATTTTTATGACTATTATTGTAAAGTTTTCACAGGAAAATGATTTGGAACAAAAAGAAACATTGCAGGACTCACAGGGTCAAGAACCAGTGAATTGGACTATATAAAATAACTTTAAGCTCTCAAATCCATGAATTTATAAGTTTTAATTTGATCTGCAAGGAAGAGAAACTCTAAAATGATTTTCAGGAATGATGTTCAATTCAATGTCTAAATTCTAGAAAAGAAGAGTAACTAGTTGAAAGAAAAGTGAAGCAGACTCTTGCCCCACTCTTTTCACTTATGACTTATTTCAACTGCAATGAGGGACCTGAGTGCAATTAGAAACACTAGTGAATTCAATAACTATTACACCAGGTACTAATGAGAACTCTAAAAGACACAAGAAAATATTTCTTGCCATAATGATTAAAAAAATTATTGAGTTTTCTGTATTTCATACAGAACATCTCAATCGATCTTAATCACGTTTCTACCCCTTCCTCATTGGAGCCCTCCCACAGCACCCCCCCGCTCCAGAACTCATACACTCTGGCATTTGTGTAAAGGCCTATTTTTGTCAACTTAGTGTCCCAGTCCATTCCTCACTACCTGTTCATAAACTGAGGTCTAGTCAGCCTAATCAAATTAGCTCTTCCTCATCAAAATAATCAGTTGCCAATATTTCTTTAGCAAAGACTGGGGTCTACTGCCCATTTTCCCAGCTCCAGGCTTGGTTTTTGTCTGCTTGAGTTTGCATAAGTCTCCAGCATGCCAACACCTCTATGGGGATATTGCAAGTTTTTCCTTTAAATTTTTAAAAATATTTATTTTGCTTGATTTGTGTGTATGAGTATTTTACTTCCATGTATTTAAATGCACCCATTTCATTCAATGCCCCTGGAGGCCAGAGGAAGGCATATAATCCCCTGAAACTGGAGTTATGGCAGCTTATTAGCCGCCATGTGGGTGCTGGGAATTGAACCTAGGTTCTCTGCTAGAGCAGCCAGTGTTCTTAATCACCAAGCCATCTCCCCAGCTCTGATTGACAGATTTTATAAATATTCTGCGATACAACATGTTAGCAGGTTAATCAATATTTTCTGTTTTATAGGTCTTTTTAATTTGCACATGTCACTCTTTTAGAGTAAAGCACAATAAAATTGAGCTTTTATTTAAAAAAAAACAGTAAAATGCCTTTATTTTTGTTTAATATTTCACTTCTGAAATATGATCATCTACTAAAGTTAAAGTTATGGGACAGAAAGACATTTTCCCATTTGCAAATCTAGCAGAAGCATGCATGTTTGCTGGGGTCTCTAGCACCTCCACCAGCATTTCTCATTCTTCCGATAATGTGACCTTCAAATGACAGAATTGGATCAAAAATAATAAATTTTGAAGGTCCTTGTAAAATAATGGAGCTGCTGTCAAAAACAGCAGCATACTATGAAACTTGAATAGATAGTAGGTGCTGTGGGGGCAGAAGCAGGATCTTGTGTTTTGACGGTCATGTTTCTCACTTACATGTTTAATTTGCAAGAACTATATGACCTTCCAATTTTAAATAATGTAACTACAAATATCATCAGTCCAATGGGATTGTTACAATGGAACACAATGTATACAGCCTAATAACATCATTTCATGTAACGATGATAATATTTTATATTTATTGGCAACATTCTGCATTTTAAATGATACACGTAGAAATATGTTTTATCCTGTTTTACCTGAGGAAGACAGAGCCTAGTATAAAAGTTTGTTGAAACTGAAGAATAGTTTTCAATTAAGTTTCAGGAGTTGAGAAGATTCTCTGTTCCATGCCCTGTTTCATCATAAACATCCATCTATTGAACATGAACAGATACCTTCAGTTTAAGAATCAGTTTAGAAGACTTTTTAGAAGAGATGCCATCTTAATTAGATGGTGAGAGAGGAATTGTGATTCTGTCAAATTTCATGCTAATCATATGGAATTGTGTAACATCAAACAACCCCAAATATTCCCTGGAGAAGAGGCAATTATTCTACTTGCATAGGTATGTTAAAAAGAAATAGCTAAAGTTCATGACAATGTAGACAGAGATAAAGAAAGAATAATAAATATGTGTTAAATTTAGTATGTGGAAAAAACACAATAAATCATGTGCTTCAAGAAGAAAAAAAGGTGATTTGATATGGGGAATCTGACATTTCTGTTACTCTCTCATGTGTATATTGGAATTGACAGCTTTCAATGGCTCTGACATTTTGTTACATGCCAGTCATTTCCCCAATATTGTGAAAACTCAACTATCACGCCATTTCTCTGTCCCTGGTTTCTCCATAAATGATACACTTTGGGGGAACATCTACCAGTTAATGCCTCAGAGCTTGACATAGCCAACAAACATTTTGAGCAAAGCTCAGCAATTGAATCTATCTTTCTACTTGTGGTGGGTTGGAGAAAGTTCGATCAAATCACAGGCTTGACAGGAATCTGGGAGTCTCTTTCTTAGACTTCAGAGGAACTGGTGAACTAATTAGCAACTTTTTCAGGTAGTTTCAACAGAAGACTTGGAGGTCATAAAGAATATGGAATTCAAGAAACAAGGGGATGAGAACATTTAGGAAGAGGCAAAAGATCCATGTAGGCTAAAACTATGAAATACAGAAAAAAGTAAAAGAAAGGAGTTAGAGAGATGCCTCAGAGGTTAAGATTACTGGCTGCTCTTAATCTCCTCCTAAATCAGAGGACCTCAATTCAGTTTCCAACACCCACATGGTTGCTAACAACCATTCTTGACTCCGTTTCAAGGGGATTCAAGGCCCTCTTCCGACCTTCATAGAAACTGCATGAAATGGGTGCACTTACACACATGCAAGCAATACATTTATACACATAAAAATAAAATAGTTTTTTAAAATAAAAAAAGTAAAAACAATGGTGGAAGCAGAGCATGCAGAGAATTGATCCAGAGAGCGTGATCGCTATCTGAAGGTGTGACTCCTGGCTGACATCTAGGAAGTTCTATATGGAGAAGATTCCGACTAACCAGATTCATGAGAATGGCTTACTGTGCAGGAACTGAAAATACTATTATTTCTATTGAATGCCCACTTTCTTTTTGAACTCAGGAATCTTGGGATGTGTCAGATAGAATTTCACATATGTCATCACATGTTGCTAAAGGACTTCAGTACATTGTGGGATTATAGCGGGGGAGAACCATGGAGAACCTCGGAGAAGAGGCAATTATTCTATTTGCATAGGTGCAGGCTCCAGACCAAGTTCACATACCCGCCTTTCATTAATTTTGCCTTTGACTGAAACACTCAATAATTGCATGATCATAGGCTGAGTCTTGTTAGACTTTCTAGTGTAGCATGGAACTTGGAGGCTGTCTTGGGACCCCTGATAAGTCACAAGTAGTTTGGGACACCTATTTATTTCCATCTATGTAACTGCAGAAACAACAATAAAAGAGATTTAGATGTAAAGCTGGGTGCCCGGTACTAGGTGCTCACAACATATTACTGGAGAATGGTAGTATTCCGAATAAGTTAAAGAATATCACCTAGAGTCTAAGCTATATGAAAACTTATTATATGTGTATCGAAAGCACAGATTCCTTTACTTAAAATAAGTCCTATTTATTTAATGTATGTTAATCCTGGCTTTAACATTGCCTTAAAAATGCCTGAAAAGCAGTTTCCAAGGATAACCAACTAAAGTGACTTTTTCTGCCGATGAATGGATTTTTAGCTTAAATAGATCTTTTAGCAATGATTTCTTTCTGCCCTCATTCAGCTGCTTTTTGCAATACCTTAGCATGACTTCTAAGCATAGTTTTTCATTTATTTATTTATTAAAGTAGTTAACTTTTGATGAATTTCATGTGCCCTAGGCTGGCCTCAAATTCCCAATGTAGCTGAAGATACCTTTTAACTCCTTAGTTCCGTACCTCCGCATTGTAGTGTCTGAAATTATAGGCCTACACCACCACATCTAGTTCATGTGGTGCTGAAAACAGAGCCCAGGGCATAGTGTATACCAGGAAAACACTCTATATACAGCCCCAAAGCATAGCTTTCTTCTCCGAGCTTCATCCCCAACAGTATGTTCCTAGAGAGAAACTTGATCCTTTTAATAGGAAACCTTACACTTGGGGTGATATTTTCTATAATATTCTAAGTGCCTTACCTTGACTTTCACAATAATTGTTTTTCTTTCTTACCAAATGAAATTGATAAAAATATATACATATATTTATTTCATATACATAAAGTGCATATATATATATATATATTTGTGTAGACATGTTTTTTCTCTGCCAAAGTGATGACTCTCTGCTAACCTTTTCAATATCATTCATCTTTCTTTTAACATGGTGTTTTCTCTTATATAACCAAAACGTCCAATGCTCTTTTGCTCTACGATGACAAAACAATACAAAAAGAATTTTCTTTATTTGAAACCAAATACCACTGGGCAAAAATTTTAAGAGATTTGTTCCTGATTGGTTTTATTCATTGAAATTGAATGGATTTCTTAAATTCTACATCATGACTTTATTTGAAGACCTATTAACCAATTTAATGGCCTCTCCCATCCTAGTTAAGAATGTTTTCATGTCACTGAACATTTACTGTTTATAGAGCAATAATGAACTTTTCTCACAGTGCTGAAAGTAATGTTAGAGGAATAAGGAAATCCATATAATAACCAAGCTGTGTTTCATGTAATAAATGTCAGAATGATCTGACTTTACAGAAAAAAAAATGAAAAGGCTATGTTAATGAGAGTCTTCAGGTCAGCACTAATGAAGAAGCTTGGTACAGGCTAAGGACTTAAATGATGGTGATGATGAGGATCATGATGGTGATGATGAGGATGATGATGATGATGATGATGATAATAATAAATCAATCAAGAAGTCAGAAAAAGAAAATAAACATTGTTTATCATACAAAAATCTTCACAATGCTTATATAAGGCAGGCTATTCTTGGGAATAGCCACCAGGAAAGGCAGGGTATTATTAAAATCCTGTCTTCTGGGTAGGTGAGAAATGATTTTAAAATATCACACCTTCTATATACTTGCCTATGATTCTCTCAAAAGGCTTTATAATTGATGGTGGGGGGAAATCACTCCACATAGCCTGTAACAGCATCTTTCAGATTCAGAGTCTAAGTGTATAAGTGTAGGATACCTAAGAGGACAACAATTGAGGCATTTTGTGGGGTATTGATCTTTAAGGTCTGAGATTGCAACAGACATTATCACAGAAGATAGAATGGGCCTTGATATCCAAGCAAAGCAGTAAAAGACAACCCCCTTTCTCACTGAAGACATGTAAAACCAACTTTGAGCGAAAAAGGCTTTCGGGGATGGCCTGCCCTCCATGGGGCAGTTTCATTCAGTTGCTCTCACAAGTTTACAGTCAATGATTGCAAGCACTAAATTCATTAAAACCAGGAAATTGCTTAATTAGTTTAAAGTGACAAACATTTCTAAAAATAAATCTTGAGACTACGTGGATTCCAAACAAATTTATCACCATCAGAACTGTTACAGTACACCTATAATGACTAGAAAATTAATTCAAGATAATAACATGTCAAATCGTGTGTTTCTTAACTTTTTTTTATCCTTCTAAAAATGAATGCTGTTTCAAAGGGTGTTAAATTTTCACTCAACCTCACTCCCAGTAGCTATGCTGTCTTGAATGCATACTTACTTATTTCTAACCGACTTTGTCCTCCCCTGAATTGTAAAAAAAAAAAAAAGAGAGAGTCTATAGATATGAATGCTTTATTGTGTTTTAGGGGTCCAGTATAGAATCTATTCTGAATGTAATGTGTTCACATTACCCAAGCTCAAATTTTCCCTTTCACTGAGTATCAAAAACTATAAATCTATGCTTTGACATGAGTTGTTTGGCCAGAAAAAGCTTCACATTTTATTAACATAACAAATATAATGAAGTGTGTTAATCCCTCTGACATAACTTCTATTTTAGACAATTAAAAGGCATGTGAACTATGAAATGAATGTTATTATCACAGAAGATTCCAAAAACTAAGGCCCTCAGTTCTCCATTCATGGCTATGTATACCTTTCAGAAAAGCTCATTCTCTGCAGCTGTCTTTCAATTGCTTTTGCAGTAGCAAATATGACCATGAAATGCAGGTTCAACTTGTTCCTGCTCCATAGGAACACAAGAATATCCTGAATGTCAAGAAGGACAGACATCAAACAAAATGTGTATCCAACTTAATAACCCCTGCTAATTACAGAGAAAATACTTCTTCCTTAGTAGAAATCTAATTTTTTAGTCTTTATGACACTAGTTTACCTCATTGAAAGATAAAGCTGTACATGGTCAAAGAAGTGGGTAGGAAGGATTGTACTGATTTATTACACTTTCCAACCCCAGAAACATTTCCTGAGAAGGGTCAGTAACTAAAAGATAGTAGTAGCAATAGTCATAAGAACAAACAGCACAAAATAAATACCCAATTAATACATTGATCTACACTGTATTTAAGGGACCATCAACTTCAAATCTTAAAATGCTTTATGAGGGGTGGTGACCCATTGAGAAAACAGCAACCTCAACATAATGTTGTCTTTGTCTTTAAAAACATTGGATTCTAAACAATTAACTTAATATGTGCGTATACAAATTACATCACACATTACCAAATTATAAGTCTTCTGAAAATTGTATATGTTATCCACATAAAGAAAAATTAAATTCCATATGACAATATAAATGGTGAATATTAAGCTAATTTGGTTTAATTGCATATAGATAATAAAAGAAAACCTTGTCACCAACTTAAAGGTTTTCATTATAATTTAATTTAGTTTTAATTTCTAATAATAGTATTCATTATAAATTGTGTTATTAATTTTTTGGAATCTGATTATCATAAAACTCTTAATATCAATGTTCAGTACATGCATTTGTATATTCAGTAAGAAAAGCAAGCAAGGAATTCTCATGAAATCTAAGACATTATTAAGGAAAAATAGAATGCTTATGCTTCATGGAAAAGGTAAAAATAAATGAGTAGAATAATACTTACAAGAAATCTAGAAGTCAAAACAATGTAATTCCATCGACAGCCTGCAATTTAAGAACAGCAACAAAACCTAAGATATTATTTTATTTAAGCAACTTAACTGTACAAGATAGAAATAATACAATTACATAATTTTTGATTTCATATATGCTCATAGCATTCAGGGATAAAATATCATATTGATTATAGCACTGAAAGTTTTCCTTTCTAAAGATTCAACTTAAGCATATAACACACATATATAGCTGTGTATATATGTTCCTCATGTGTGCGTATGTAGTTGTGTGTTGTTGTGTATGTTCACATATGTGTAGAGTCCAGAGTTCAACTGTGGCCATTTTCCTATATTATTCTCCACCTTCTTTTTGGGGACAGAATCAAATGCCTTACTGAATCCAGATCCCAGTGATTCAGCAAGACTTTATGGACAGCAAGTCCCAATGGTCTGCCTGTTTCATGTACCCTAGCTCTGGAATCCCAGGTCCATTCCTTCATGCTCATGTTTTACATGGGTGCCTAAGATCAGGCTTCATGTCTTCATGATCACATAGCAAGAACTTTACCTATTAAGCAATCTTCCTGGGTCCCTGTCTTTTTAAAAAAAATACTATTCTGATACACACCAAACAATTCAAGCTGTCAATCTGATTGCATGCTGAGGAAAACAACCAGATATTAATATCCTGTAATAACAGATGAAAATGGAATTTTATTCTCAGCTAGCATCAGCACACATACAGAAACACAATTCGGATCACAGGGAAAACAATATACTATGTCATTGTTGTTTTCCAACTAGTTTTTACAAGCCATTGGTTCTAGATTCTAATGCAGAGAATCTAAGCCTTCAGCTGCCACTGATGTAACATTTGTAGTTTGGGTTTCAGTAAGCCTCTGGCGTGTCACATTGATGTAAACACTGCTGTTTTGACACTCTACCCAGATGCTCTGACTTTGCTTCAGTGACTCAGAGCTGAATCTGAATGCCTCATAGCATGAGTAAAAAGAGTTGCAGGTGAGAGAGGGTTGGATAGTGGCGAACCTGTGTCACCTGCTCTGATTTCCAATCTAAGAATTGATGTGAAAACAGAGCAGTGGCTGACAGCCAAATCGAATGCTTATGAATTCAAGAGTTCCTCATTTATCTTTCCTATAGGATAATGCTTCTATATGTAAATTTTTGATAAAAGGTATTTTGAAAGCAGATAATCTGTCAGGGTATTGTCTGTCATACTACTAAATTAATTTAATATAATTAGAATATGTGCCATCCTGGGTTGACCTACATATATTATCAGAAAATTTAACGCTGGGTTCTGTTAAGTTTCTTCTCTCCATTACCCACAAAATTACCGTGATCCTGCTGACACACAAAGCATAATCATAGACTGTTAATCTAGGAGGAATCTCTCAACAATAAGATGAGTTTTAAATGAAGAGAGGCTTTTGTGAAAGCTGTGTGTCAAGATACTTGACAGAGTTAAGTCATATGACTGTAAAGTTAAATAACAGAAGGGAGAAGCATTGAGAGGCAAAGAAAAGATAGAAAATTCATGTTTTCAGATGAGATCTATGAGGAGGAGGAGAGTCATCTGAGTAGAGAAACGTAAGAACCTCTACAGTTAACACATCCTGAAAAGAAACTGATTTGAAAAGAATAGGGGCATAATCATGGTGTTGAAGAGCACACTGTTCACTGAGGCAGGTTCTTGGAAATGCTGATCTGAAGGCGGAGCCAAAAACAGAGAGAATGACACACACCATAATTTCTGCAGAAATAGATCTACTCTGTACCCCGAAGAAGAATTTGTGCGATATAGTCTCAGAAGGCAGACTGAGTATTAACTTCGAAGTAAGAGATGAATTTAAGACTCTGAAGTGTACAGAAAAGTGATGGAATTTCAAGAGATCATCGACAGCAATGGGCGGATGGCCCAGATTGGAGTCAGTGGCAGGGTTAGAATGTGATGATACTGTGATAACTTATCCTGGTGGAACAGCATCTTGATAACTTATCCTGGTGGAACAGCATCTTGATATGCTTCTGGCAAAAGTGTCCATTAGCAGGGGGACCAGATGAATAAAATAGGCCAAACTCACAAACAATCTGTAACTATTACAAAAATTAGGAAATGGTGCTGATTTAAGTAACAATGTATGATTAACAAGAAAATTAGGTAGAAAGTTACAAAGTTTCAATTTTCCAGTCACTCTCCATAGGGCAAACTTTGCTTTCCTTGGTAAGATCTCACAGTGAGCTTCAACAGCAGCCTAGCATTTGAGGCAGGTGATGAGTGGTGCAGTACATAAAGATATTTACTTCAGTTCTATGGACCTGACAGTAATGTGATCAGTCAGAGAACTCAGTTAACACACTAAAGCAACAACAGCTCCCCTATAACATGTCTCTGAGTTTCTAGTCACTTAAAGCAGATTTTCCTTTGTTATCACACTGACTCTCAGGTCCTTTCTATTTTATAATTCTCTCCTTCTCTGGACTCTGCAGAGGTTTCCACTGGCCTATCTCTACTACTGCATTGAGCAGCCACCTCAAAACAAACAAGTTTGTCCTAAAGTGGCCTGTGGTCATGCATGCTAACTAGTGTATCCTGATTTGGTTTCCACTCTTCCACTTTCTCATCGACTCGAGGTCTCTAACTGACTTCCATACATATATATGTATGGCACTTCCTTTTCCTGATCAATTCCTTAAACCTATGCAGAAAGAAACAGATGAAACAGACTGTAGCTATTCAGCATAAATTAATCAATCTCATCATCATACATAACATTTTATTCTATTCTGGAATTATACTTGAAATCATATTGTTCTAGAATGAGACCATTTGAAATTAGCCTACTTAAGTTTATATGTTGTTTCAGAATTGTATTGTCTAACCTTTAGCCATGTAAGAATCAATTCAGTGAGCATATCTGTGTAATAGAGAAAAGAGCACAATGTATCTTGGATCTATTGTTTGTCTCAATTGCTTAAATTGTTTCCATTTTTCAAAATTAACAGCGCCAAGTAGAGCACTGACAAATGGGAAGACTTGAATATAAGAAGCTGGGCTCCCGGTGAAGTCCTGAATTCATCGGTGCCAAGCACATTCCCTGTGCATGGAAGGATTCTCTCAGCTGTTGGGTGCTCACAACCCATTTGCTTTAATCTTCAATTGAACATTTATACTAACAGATTATAGTCTACACTGTTAACCCTCTGCCTCTTTGGCCTTCACAACCCAACAATTACCAACTCCATTACACGTCTACTTAGCTTCCTACCCAGTGATCCATTTGGTGCTTTGTACCCCTCTAAACTAGGTCGTGGTTGTAGATAACAAGATAATGAGTGAAACAGAACCACTGAGACAGAGATTGCTGTGGGAAGACCAAAGTGGGCCAGATTAGGGGAGACAGAATGGATTTCAGTTTTGTCTAGGTTAGTGTAGTTAACCAGATATTCAGATGGAGATGTCAAATAGATACCTATACATACAAATTTAGACTATAAGAGGACGCTGAGGCTTGGGAGCCAGTAAATGGCATGTAGAATGATGATATGGACTGAAACTCAATATCACCTCTGTTTAAGATCATTGTAGACAAAAAGTGAAAGACCCATGAGAGAACTCCATTGTAGAAAAGTAAGAAAGACAATTATTTATAAACAATGGAATTTAAAGATCATTCAGTGAGGCTGGGGCTCAGGTTACCGAGTGAGGGAAGTGATGGAAATAGAGAACTGATCTAAAGTTTTTTACATAAAATGAACACTGAGATTAAACTCTGTTATTTACAAAAGCAAATGTGGTCAACAAAGTATGATTTCTTTTATTTGAGGGTATGTAACTTTATTACTCAGGCACCCTTGGCAGGAAAGCATTGTCATAAGCCTGTACCCTAGAACTAGGAATTGGTGGGTGTATTACATAGTATCCTGATTTCCTCCACATTGCTGTGAGTCTCTGTGTTCTTTGTAAATTCCAGATGATTTCAGATGCATTTTTATACAATGATTTTAAAATGCATGTCATATTACAGAGCCTGCATTTGCTTAGATCCCCAAATGACCCAAAGTAGAAGAAAAATAGCTTGATATTCTATTTCTCTGCAAGAATTGGACTTGCAATTGTTAAACAAGAATAAAGAAATGAAATATTTAGATTTATTTCTTACTGCAGCCTTTACCTGATAGAATTTAGATAAATTAAGATATTATTAATAAGGGCATGTTCCCCTGGGTAATTAAGTAAAAATCTTACTGGTACTGAAAAATTTGAATTAAAAATTATGTAAATAAAATTATCTAGGTAGGGTCATTCTTTAGATAGAAAACTATAATAAGATGAGGTCAAAAGATGTAAAAAACGATGAACAAAATAATTAGATAAAGACATGAAAAGAATTGCTCAATATGCCCAGGAGTAACTGAAGATGGAGTTTTGTGTATGAGAGGAGGATTTGACTTTGAATGGAAACTGAGGTTCACAAATCCACAAGAACAGGGGGGATAAAACATCTTGCAATAGACGCAGGTGGATGAATAGGTGATGGAATAAGATCTCATTAAAATATTTCTGATTACTTCATTATTTTTCTGTGCAATAGAATATAATCTCAACCACAATTAATGGAGTAATAAAACTTGAATTGGGGCTTTTTATACTTTGGGTTGTAATAGATAGAGAAAGGATGAGTTCATTGGGGCAAGAAAAATAGAAGCAAAGACACAAAGAAAAAATATTTTCTCATATATGGAGTATTCAAAAGATAAGTTGAGTTCCTTTGTAATTCTTTTTGGAGATCAGTGAAAGGTACTATAGTTGGATCTTAAATGCGCCCTAAAGGCATAGTCATTGAAGGCTTAGTCTTCTGTGCAGGCTGTTATGTGCAGATGTTAGAACTTTTATTAGGGGACTCTTAGTAGAAAGAAGGTAGGTCATTAGGGAGTGTTCATGAAGTGGTTCCTGAGACTCTGTCCTCTTCTCTTCCTCTCTCTTTGCCTCCTGGTGTCTTTAGATGAACAGGCTTCCATAGCATCTGCTTCTACCCTGATCTACTGTGTCATCATAGATCCAAACCATCGAGGTCAAATGGAAACCTCTAAATCCATGAGCCAAAACAAACATCTCCTTATTCTAGTTTGATTATCTCAAGTATCATGTCACAGTGAAAGAAAGATGGCATAAAGGTAAAGACATTCTATAAGACTTGGGTAGGTAATGGGCATACCTGAAGATCAGCTTGTATCTCCCATGTGAAACTCCAACAGGAGTGTTTCAGGGAGCAAACTATCCAGATTCTACAGCTACCTCTGTTACTGAGTCTCACTTTCCTGGAAACTAGTTGGATAAGATGAAGGTGAAGATTATTTTAAGTTAAAAGCTGTAAAATTGTAAACAATATTATAATGTTAATTTATTCTATGGTAACAGGAAACATTGTAGAATTGGGGTAGTGGTATATTATGTATATTATCATTGATATTATTTGAATTCTACCTAAAATTAATTTTTGCTGTGTGTGGTTTTCTTCCACCTTCTTTTTTCATGGGGGCTTTGCTATCCTACTCAGCTGTATTTTACCCAGTCAATGTATTTGGTGAGGGAATAATGATACCCCTCAGGTTTAGAGAATGGAATGCATATGACTCACATTGGCCAGTGTATGGGCTATAATTTCTTTTGCTACAGTTTTTTTGGTCAGAACTGTGGACATGCATCAAGCAAGACAATAAGACATGAGTGGGAATTTATATGAAATTACTGGAAACAGAATTTCCTTTACTGTATGAGTTAAACTGGAAGAAATTAAGGCAAGATTATGGCAGCATCTTATCACCTAGGAGATCTCTAGTCTGAGAATCAGGTTTCAGGTACCTGAAGAAGAAAGGCATTAGCTTTTTTTTATATCCTTTGATCATCTATAACCAGATAAACTGTACCTTAAATGTCTTTCTAAGGTCTAAATAAAGGTTTACAGCCTCCTCATTTAAAAAATCGCTTCAATCATTTAATGTAGATTTCTATTATAGAAAATTTGAGTGAGAACAAAACCATTTTACATTTTTATTTTAAATTTTATTTTATTTGTATCAATATATTTCCTATGTGTATGTGAATGTATCTGTGTTGTACATTGCCCACAGAGATCAGAAAAGGGCATCAAATCCCCTGGAATTGGAGTTATGGATGGTTGTTAGCTGCCATGCGGGTGGGTGCTGGGAATTGAACCCAGGTACTCTGCAAGAGCAGTCCGTGAGCATAGCCACTGAGCCATCTCTCCAGCCAAAATGAAACCATTTTAATAAGAAATCTTATGCTTCAGTTATAGCAAAGATATAGTAGTGATGGCAAGATCTCAGTGGGGATCACAGCACTCCAGACATAGGCTCTCAGTGAATTCCTTAGGTGAGAAAATATATACAGGGAGAAGGTAAGGAATTTCTTCAGCAGTTTTCAGTATCCTTTATTTTTTCTATTTCTTTTTAAAGTTGCTATGTCAATGTTGCTATGTCAATATATTTATTGCTTGTATTTGAAAAAATCATCATAGAAAATTGATGTTTGGTTTATCTCTTTGGTATGTAACCCTGAACTTTGAAGAAACTTGCCTCGTCTTTATTTGTGGGCAAGGAACATTTTGAGAGAAATTCATCTCTTGTTTTTATCTTCTCTCTTGGTCTTCTTTCACAGACCTGGTTCTGTCCTATTTCTCATAACTTCACTTATTATGGTGAAGTCTAACATACTACACCTAACCTAGAACAGTCTGATTCATGAAGGACTTTGGATAGATTTCTTTTTTGAACCTCTCACTTCCAAATCATAACCAGGTAATCAGTCAGCCCAATAAAGAGTAGACAAGTTTCTAATCACATCTCCCTCCAGGAGCATCAAAATTCTATTGTAGTTATAGTTCTTGCAAAATCAACATCCAAATAGTAGAGGAATGTATCAGGTTGACTACTGATGATTTTCACATTTTGTTTATCTTCAGTCACTTCTATATAGATCTTGCCCATGAAAATCTTTCTGATAAGTCTACGGGCCAACATTAAAATTAAACCAGTATAATATGCTAAGGCTAAGTTTGTAGTCAGATGTTCACAACATATTTAGATAGTTCATGTGTATACACTGAACAAACTACCATATTCCATTCTATACAGGAATAAGACACCTGATAAAGGAATTTCTGTTAGTTAGACAAGCTATCATGCTTTATGTAGGTATGTTGTAATTATTTTTCTCTTAGATCACCTGTCATTTCCCAGGGTAGAAAAAGTTTTCCTTTCTCATCCTCTAAAGTTCATCCAGAATCTCTTAAAGAAGGCCTTATTCTTAACATTTTTTAAAGTCAATGCTGTGGAACACAAAACCTCATCTGTGGCTTGACAAAGACTTTCAGGACCAATCACACTACTGGAATAAAGCATGCTTAAAGGCCTTAAAGTCACTGGCATTTAAATGTCCCCCTCAGTGATATAAAAATACAGAACCTCATTTACAAATGCTTGGAAAGTATTGGTCTGGCCAGGCTCTAGTTTCATTCTGTGTACTGGTAATCTGTCCAGTGATCGCTTTGATCAGATTACTTCCAGAGCTTTTAAAATCCAGTTCCAGGCTGGGCTTGGTGGCACACTTCTTTAATCCCAGCACAAGGGAGGCAGATGCAGGTAGCCAACCTGGTCTACATTGCTAGTTCCAGCCCAGCTGGGGCTATAGGGAGACCCTGTCTAAAAACAAGTAAACCATGAAGGTGTAATTTATCTACTTCATTTTGACGTAGCTTAGCATGATCTTACTTTTGCCTATCAGGCCTTACTTCCCATAATAACATTTGTTCAGTCCCGACTCATCTTGTTGCGTCCTCCTTGCCACAAATGAGAAAGGTATCTTTATAAACTGAGAACACAGCCTACACAGGGCAAACATTAAAAGCTCGCATACTCTAAGTGCTTTATTTCTTCTCTCCCTTGCTTCACCGAACCCATTAACCCTATCCCTCCCATTCCATCCATTCTTGTTCTCTCTCATTTTCACAGTTATAGTTATAAGAAGCACATCTCTCGGGAACCTAATTGTTATTTTTTTATGGAGTAAACTCTAAATTTCTGTTGATAGAGACTTCACTAGATCTTTATGGGTTTCTGGAAAGCCTTATGATTTCTAATTTGAGACTACATATTTGGCTCAAAGCAAGGATTAAGGCCTAGTCTTTCCCTAAGGATAATGAAACCAAGGTGTAAAAGTACCTGTGAGTGAAAAAGTGCTATATCATCAAAAGAATCTGGCACCCTCAGTTAACTGTTCGAAACTATGAGGATTCAGGAGGGTCCAGGAAATGATGTAAGAGTGGACAGGAATGACATAAAATTTTTCTGTAGAAACAGGTACATTGATGTTTAGGTCTTTGTGGATGCTTCATAAAAGTACAATATTTTAAATAGATGTCATTCTCGGAGCATCCAAAGAACATCAAGAAATTAGAATGGCCTTAACTTCCCTGATGTTTTCCAAAGTTAGATGAAGGTCTGGAATGTTGTAGCAGGAGAGGAAAGGAGAAGTTCTAGAAAAGAAGTGCACAGACAAGGTGACGTAGAGTGGATCTCTGAGTGATGGGACAAGAAGCAAGTAACTGTGCTCAGGATGAAGCAGCCTAAAGAACATGTTCTAAGGGAAAAGGAGATTCCATAGTAAAGACAACTTTGCAGTTGTATTTTCTGCTATTTGTACTGTGCATAATGCATAAAATGAAGTGTATTTTAAATAAATAGAAATATTGTCAAAATGAATCATTTGGAGATAGACAAATATTTGCTATTCTGTGGGACAACTAAGCACATAAAACCTACCTTGAGGTCAACTGAGAAATCATGTGTCTTATTAAAACGTATAACAGAATATACGATATAGATTTAGCTCAAATTGTCTGCATTTATCAATACTTACTGAGAATGAAATTCAGTTATCAAAAATAAAATTACCACCTGTGAGATAATCTTTATATGGAAAATAAGTGACAGTATAATGTTAGTTTCCCATTAGTCAAAGTCATAGAAAAATTTCTTCATGTTCAAACATAGTTTTGTTGATTTTTCACCATTCAGAACTGTATAATCTTCTTGAATATTCCTTGGTACAGACCTTTTTTATAGGAGTAGAAGGAACACTATGATCAAATAACTGATGGCTATAGGAAAGTGCTTTAAGTTTTGTTAGTCTCACCAAGCTGGCCTGAAAGATGAGATTCTTAGATCCCAGTCTGCTTTACTTTTTATGCTGAAAAGAATGCCATGACATAAAGGATTGTGTTGTGGTGGATTTGGCTGTGATTTTCAGTAAAATGGCCGAGTGTAAGAGTCATTTGAGACTTGAGGCAGATCACTTAGCATTGATACGCATTTTTTTTTTCTTTTATTAACTATCAGTGAATGAGTTATATACCTACAACCTGAGTGGGGTTTTATGAAGTTTGTCAAGGTAATATTTATAAACTTCCCTCAAATCCCTAGCTGAAAGACAAAATGTCATGTAATATTACTTGTTTAAAAATGAGACCTTTTGAAAGCCTTAATTATAATTTTAAATTCCCTTACATTAAGGATCATGAATCAATCAAATACAATGAGCAGTGACTATTTGTAAATTATAAGTTCTTTAGGGCCAAAAATTGAGTCTGTCATTTATTTTTTTCTGTCACAGCACATAGTTATTAAAATTGCTGGTGATAAGGATTATATTGCTAGTAATATTGAGAGTGATAATAATATGATTAAATAGGCCTTGGAAGCATGCACCACTCTGCTTTGGAGGGAATTATTAAACCAGGGCAAGTCATCATTTATGACTTACTAACAGATAACAGTGATTAGGAAACAGCAACAAGAATTTAAGATCTGAGAGGTAAGAGGGGAGATTGAAAAGTCGTTGTGTGTTAGGAAGAAGTCAGAGACTTACAGATATGGGCAGTAATATTATTTAATTAAGTATTTACTATTTTTTGACCATTCACAGAGCAATAAACTCATCTTATTCTTTTGCTCTTGAGGTGGAGTCTCCAGGAGATATGCATTTCCCATCCTTGAAAACAGAGTCTATTCATTGTGTTCAGTGAAATTTAATACCTCTGTAAAATGCAGTGGTATCTGGTTGAAAACAGAGTCTCATGTCTCACTGTTTGGAGAACATGATGGATGCAGACCATAGTCTGGAGACTCATGTCTGAACATCCAGCACCTGGCACAGTATGAAAGCCCCACACAACAGTGAACAGACAGAACTTGTGATGAAGGACTCTGACACACTCTGATCTTTTGATGCTGGGAACAAAGCATGCAGGAAGGAATATTTTCCATATAATTCCTTTTTTTAGATTAATATCTTTATTAATTTATTTTTTGTCTGGATAATAACTTCACTCATTTTTAGATTGTCTTGTAGAATAATCATACAGATTTCTGTCCAAATCTAGAATGTTTTAAAACAGAAGAGGTGTGTTAATGTTAATTGTACTGAAGCCACCCATAATCCATTCATGGGTCAATACTTACACATGGTGTCTGAAGGCTACTGAAGGGCCTGGGGTGTCAAGGGAGGGCCTGGCTTTGGCTGTCTCTGTCAATTGCTTAATGAGAGTATATTTTACTTATGTTCCTGAATAATTCTTTCTAAATGGATTTTATAATAATTGAATCGCATTTCAACTGCACTAAAGGAACTTTCTACTTAAAGGAATTATATGGTGATTTCTACTGCAAATTGGATAATGTTAACCCCAAATTTCTTTTATAAGCATTGTTATAGGTTGAAATTACTTAGCTCTCAGTATATCTATATAATAGTGTCTAATAGCTCTACAAAACATATACATGTTAACTAATCTCCTAAAAATAATTTGAAGTCATCCTTTGCTTTTCATTCAAACCTCACAACCTTAGCAAATACAGTTGTTTATTCCTTTGAAGTCAGTCTTAAATCTCACTACTGCTTACCACACAAGACCAAAACTTCTCCAATTATCTGCCACAACAGTTTATTGATGGGCCTCACCTGAAGACTATTCTTCTTCACAGATTATTTAAATCACATATCAGATCCCAGATCCAGGGAAGCTCTGAGAACTTTGGTCACATTTCAAAAGAATGAAGAATTTGTAACTGTTTGCAAGGATGTACTGATCTGAAGGTGGCTACATTTTTCTCAATCTCTGCTTCTTTTCCATCCACTCTAGGCATGCCAGATTTCTGGCTATTACCTGAGCATCCTAATTATGTCTCTAGCTTCACATCCAAGCACTGGATGATTCCCCATATTGTTTGCATGACTCACATACTTGGCTTCATTTAACAATCTGGTCCAACAATACCTATACAGGGTGATAACCACCAAAGATTCTAAAAAGTTGAATGTCTCATGCTGTCTAGATTATATAATCTAAATTCTTACTTATTTTTGAAGTCATATAATTAAGTAACTCTCTGATTTGCTAAGGTAGGATCTTGTCTCTTTGTTTTTATTTTGTTTTGTTTTGTTTTTCTTTTTAAGACATCTGAGGCCTGCAAATAAGTATTTGTATATAGTAGATACATAATTTATATTTGCTGGATAAATAAATGAGTATGTATTAGGACATAAACTTTAAAAAAGGAGATCAAATGCCACCCCTTCTAGTGGTCGTCCCCCCGCCCCCATTATACTTGAGAGAAAACCAGGGACTTGGAAGGCTAGTTCAGATTTGCATCTTAGAGCTATATCCAGAGCCTTTCTTTAATCTCTAGATGGAAGGAGATCAGTGAAACTTGACCAAGCAGGAAGGAGTTAGGGTAGCACTAGCCACTAGCAAGCACTGAAATCCCAAAATCCAGGAAGAAAAATCTCTGTATTGTTTCATTGGGGGGCTTTACTGAAGTTGAGGAAGTTTTCACTGAATGCATTGCTCTTTTCAAAAAAAAAGTAGAAATTCCATGCTTTTCAGCTCTTTTGAAAAGTGCTTTCTGCCGTGTTCTAAAGATCCCCAGATTCTTACTTTATTGACTACTGAAGGCAAAGCATTTTTCACAGGAGGGCCTTCCTTGCAAATTCCCATCCTCTGGATCCCTGAAGATGGATGCTCGGAAATACAAACAGCGGCCTTCCAGCTGATCTCCGTGGTTTCAAAGTTGCCCAGGGAAGAGGGCTAATCTCTAAGTGGTGAAGGCCCAACCATCTAGTGCGTGATAGACCATGGCCTATGGCATTCAGAAGCAAGGAGGCAGGCAGCAGTAACTGTGATGCTCAGACGGAACGTGCTCCCTGCAGCTGCATCTAGCCCGCAGGCAAAAGACCCGCACATTCTGTCCGGCCTATAGCATGTGGATGTCTTCCAACCAAGAACAAGTTGCTTAACCCGAATAACAGAATGAAGTTGTGCAAACTCGGGCTTCACTTTTAAGTTGAAATAGTACTTAATTCAGGACCAGTCTTTTGATGGAAATTATTTCTAAATATCATTTAGAAATTATTTTTAATCATGATGTCTTCCTGCCAAACAGTGCAGTTATTAATAATGCTGTAAACCTTCCAAATAAAATTTTGACAAGACTGTTTTTTTGAAAAATTAGAAATGTTGCTGGTGGTAATGTTGGAACAGAGCTTTTTAAATAACTTTACAAAGTTTTTACTAAGAACCTGGATAAAGTTTTCATTCTAAAAGTTCTACAAATGCATTATAACTTACACATTAGTATTTCTCTCTCTCTCTCTCTCTCTCTCTCTCTCTCTCTCTCTCTCTCTCTTTGTTGTTTTAACTTAGGGCTTTACTTTGCAGGCTTACTGGCCTGGCTTTCACTGCACTTTCTAGACTGGCCTCGAACTCCAGTCAGCCCTGGCCTCCTGAATATTGAGTTTACAAGCATGAACCATCATATGACATCTGGGTTTTAATATGGAATTTCTATAACTTTGCCTATACTATTTATCCTTTTTTTTTTCTAGGTAATAAAGGTTATAGACTTACAATGTGGCATTAAATAGACTATGCCAGTGAATTTCCTTTTCAACTTGGAGAAGTTCAAAAATGTGTCCTTCAAAAATAAGACAAATATCTATAATCATCTGGGATCTAATGCCTAGCTCCTTATTGGAAATAACACTAGTATCTAAGTATGGTAATAGTATCTTTCCTTTGTCTGATGGTTTCTTTGTAAATGACATCTGTATGTGTGATTAGATTGACCCTGCATCAGCCTTGGGATTTTCACCCTCCGTTTGCCAAAAAAGACACTGTAGGTCATGGAGTTTAAGTAATTAGGCCACAGGTATTAAATTAACGGTAGGTCTGGGGCTAGACTGCAAGTCATCTTCATAAACTCGCTGCCACATATCTCTCCTTGACATGGTGCCCTCGTGCCTGTTTTTCCTAACACTTGTTCATTTGCTATGGACTTCAGTTGGAGCTGTGCCATGTCACATAGTCCAAGTTCTGATCTTCATACTCATTTAAAATTGACCTCCAATCCCAATATTAGAACACATAAATATATATTTTCCAAAGACATATAGCATTAACATTTTTAAAACCCTCTTCAATATTAAGAAAAAAATGTCTAACTCTGTAAGTGGTATCTCTAAAACTGTTAATCATACAAAGTTCCTTTGGAGACATGCACGTGCAGACTAATCTCAGCATAGCTCAGAGAAAAGAGGAGGAATTTCAATTATAGCAAATATTTAGATGTCTTAAGAAAATGTATTATTATTTTATATGTGGCACCTGAAAGTACTAACAAAATATCTTTTCTACATTATCTAGAAATATGAATTTAGAGTGATAATCTAGAACTATGCTGCCCGACACAGTATTTAGATATTCAGCTATTGAGCATTTAAACTGTGGCTAATTGAGAATTGAGGTGTACTTTGAATATAATATACACAACAGATTCTGAAGTGTTCAACAAGAACTGGGCTGGATCTGGTGGCTCATGCCCATGTTCCCAGTACTTGAGAGAGGGAAGGCATGAGATTGCTGAAAGTTGAGACCAGCCTGAGCTACAGTGTAAGTCCCTGCCTCTAAAAAGAAACAAAACAACAACAGAATAGAAAATATCTCAATAATAAATTTTACACTGATAATATATTGAAATAGTATTTTAGGTATGTTGACTTAAATAAGGTATCTTACAATTCCTTTTCTTAAAAAATGTGATTCTGAGA
Organism: Eospalax fontanierii; assembly: GCA_035773235.1. Classification (NCBI taxonomy): domain Eukaryota; kingdom Metazoa; phylum Chordata; class Mammalia; order Rodentia; family Spalacidae; genus Eospalax; species Eospalax fontanierii. The sequence goes on from CM069542.1 coordinate 33,281,869, forward strand.
AAATTTAAAGTGACAGGTATAGTTCCAGCATATTCTAGAGCGGGATGCTGCATTGGAGAATTTCAACAATATTGAAGACATAGATTCTGTCTTTCCTAGGGATCAAGACAAGTTTATACATGTCAATTAGTGGTGAGTGGCAGGACATTTCTGCTTAAGTGACACATGATTGGTAAAAGAAAATAGCTTTTCTGAATATGATCAAAATGGGAAAATCAGTGTGCTTTTCAGTACTAGGAAAAGTGTGATGTTACAGGTTGTGAATTTTGGATGGAGTATGACAATAGTCTACCTTTCCAGAGGAACTAGAGAAAGGATTAAGAAATGGCAAAGGAAGAATGAGAAGCCCAGTTTATGCATTAGTTTAGGAACAATAATGACTAATAAGAAGTAGAGGCTGGAGAGAGAGCTCAATGGTTAAAACCACTGGCTGCCCTTGCAATGGACCTAGTCTCAATTCTAGCACCCACATGACGGCTAACAACCATCTGTAACTTCAGTTCCAAAGGTTCTGACTCCTTCTTCTGACCTTAAATATATGCAAACAAAGCACACTCTTAGACATAAAGTAAAAATAAATGGATAAAAATTAATTTTAAGGAAAGTTAATGAGCTTTTTCTTATTTTACAATCAAATCTATATTAATCAAATGCTGTCAAGAAGACACATATTAGAAAGCCATGTGACATGCTTTTTCCTCCCTAAAAAAAAAAATTAATTGTTAGTCACAAATGAACGCTATATGCTGCTTGTTTCTCTCTTCTGAGTTCAATTTACTCCTTTATTTCAATCAAATCAACTCAGTCTGAAACAGCTTTGAAAACCCATTATGGGATCTCAGTGTTACATGCCTCATTGTGCCACACATTTGTCAAAATTTCTACAAGTAAAAAGATAACCTGAGGACACAAAAATTAACACATGTGAATTAATCACTCATTCTGGTTTGAGTTATAAAATCAATAAGAAAAATACATCCATTTATAAACTTAAATTAAAAAAGACATACCCAGAAGTGCTGTAGCTGATAATCTGGCTTGTCTCAATGAGAACATGTGTTAGAACCATATGTCAAAGAGAACACCAGAAAGATAATTCCTGAGAAATGATTTGTTTTTAAGTTTGGAATCAAAATGGTAGAGTGAATGCTATGCTTTCTTTGACTCATAAAGAGTACTCTAATGTATATGAAACACCAAAATAGTGAAGTTGTTTCTGGGTTATTGGTCTCTTAATCTTGTATATTAATTCAGGTAATGTGCCACTACCATCATCTTCTATTTAATTATTTTTATTTATGTACCATTAAGCTCCATTTTCATTACTTTTGCAGTGTAAGAAAAGGACAATCGTGGAGTATTTGGGCAGTGCCAACAACCTCATTTACAATCCTCAGAAGATCCTTTCTTGATAGATAATACAAATGACAGTCCTTGACACTCTTTAAAAGCAGTTTTCACTTCTTTAATTAGGAGTTTCAGGCAGGCTCCTCTACTTGAACCCTTAACATTTACAGACACTTCTTCCTTACTACCCTGGTGACTCCTCCTAAGTTTGTGTTGAATACATTCTTGATTTGCAAGAAAGCAACTTTCTGGCCCTTTCATGTTCTGTTATACTCCCTTGGTAATTACAAAGTCTCTCTCTGCCACAATAGGCAAATCCAGGAGGAATTCAGTAAGTACGCTTATCATGTGAAACTACTTGGACATCTCAGCTGAACTTGTCCTCTCGGGATCCCCAACCTAGAAAACATTCCTGCTAGGAATGCCAAAACAGAAGAGCTCAAAGGTTACAATGGAAAATTAACCACACCAGTAGAAAACACTGTTAAAATAAAGTAGGGTGCATCAGCTTTCAGTGAAATAAGTCATTTATTAGTGCATCATCCTAACTATAAAAAAGAACCAACAGTGCTATAACAGCAGACCAATAACAGACTCTGTGCACCTTAACATAATAGAGATAATAATGGCTTAAGAGCCATGGGGAATCTGTACTTATTTTTTCTTTTGTTCCCTTTGTCTAATTATTTACATATATTTCTTTTTTTTCCCCTTTCAGTTACTGACATTAAAAACCATATTAGAAACACATTAGTGTTATCAACTCCGCATTTGCAAAATAATATTTTTGTAATTGCTCTGCTTGGCTATTTGCAATTTATCTTGCAACTAAGTATCAGTAATTGGTCATAATTACTGATTGGGCTGGAGCTTTAAAACATTTACTTTGCTTTGTTTATTTCTTGGCCATAAATCACAATGAAATAAACATTTTCCAATATATTATCACATTGTTATTTAGGAAAATTTTAAGTCTTCACTCACCCAAATAATGTTAATATCCTTACCTAGTTTTGTCTAATGGAAAACACATGACACATTTCCTACAATTATCTTGAAAATTAATAAGTTAGATATAATAGCTAGAGAGTGAAAAGCTGTATGATTTTAGCTTCCTATACCAAGGTACATTAAACTGTAGCCAATAGTAAAGGATTGTCAAGTCAAGGAAGTACAAGGCTAAGAAATCTATTTTATTTTGGAGAATGTATATGTATGTATATATATATATATATTTTTTTTTTCATCCTTCCCAAGTACACTGAAGCATTGGTTAATACTTCTTTCTGTCCTAGGGTACCCAACATCTCTATGCTGGCCATCACAAGAGATAATGATACTTCATGCTTCTTAATAACAGTAGGAATTTCCCATGAATGTTATTTCTAAAACAATTGTAGGTGTAAACCAAAAACAAAACAAAACAAAGCAAAATTCAAAATCTAGACTTTGTAGAGCACAGCAGATAAGTGATTAAGTATATAAAGATTACAAAAGAAACTCTCAAATGATTTGATTCTGCTTCACTGTGAACACTGAGGTGTTCAGACTGGCAACACATTGAAACTCAAATCAACTTAAGCTTGCATGCTCAGTACTTGTTAATGTGTAAGGAAACTGCCAAAAATGTCATTATGAATAGGAGTAGGAAATGAACCAAAGTATAGCCTTGGTGTGGAAGGTAAGTTCAGGCCAATGTTATCTCCAGGTCAAGGTGCATGCATTTTCAGAGATTAAGATGGTTCGTGCAAAAAAAAAGGAAGACAGTGTTCAAATTCAAGCAAGTATCGTGTCATAGAAAGAGTTAAATGGAACTGTTACATTTTCAGAAATATGATATAGGGTGCAAAGAGAAAACATTTTACTATAAGCATTTATATATTCAACTCAATGGGCTTTTCAATAAGCCACTCAAGAGAAGAAAATAGGAAAAAATATTTTCCATTGGCAAATGCTTGTTAAATCTCCTAGAGCAAGTTTTGCTTTACCCCCTGCTTCCAGAGCACTCAGCTCAACCTATAAATTGGTTGAGGTGGGGAAAAAAATTAGTTCCTTAGGTCCTTGTAAACATTTCACTTTTATTTTTAGAAAAAAGGAGATTATTTTTCAAAGACTGCAGGTGTGAGGAAACTAGTATTAAAAGTCTCCTGTGAACACTTTTAGTCCTTACCCCAACAGAGTGCCCACGGACTAAAACAAATTGGGTGAGAAACACAAACCTTGTAGCTTCATATACTCAAAAGCATATTACAGTTGAAAATGAGTCAAATTGCAGCCACTATGACAACTAGAATGGAGAACAGATCTACCTTGTACTCAGAGGTAAAAGTCACCCCACTGAAGCCTCTGAAAGCAAGCAGCCTTAGACCCCAGCTTCTTATCCTGGCTCCCAGTGAATCTACACTCTAAAATATCGTCTTGAGTCTTAATTTTAATTATAGTTTAGAGAACAATGAAAATCTTTCTTTGAGGGGAAAACAATAAAGGAGAGATATTTATTAATTCAATATTTTCATTCATATGTAAAGAACACAATCTCTCTTAAAATGCAGTGGAATTTCAGTATAGACAGTAACATTATTATGATGCTTAAATCTCTCAAAACTTATACTGAAGAGAAACTTTCACCTTACTCAAGGTACAAAACATCCATTTACCTGCAAGATTTTTATGGAGAACCCACACACTCTTTTCAATTTACCTAAAGGATAAAAAGTAATTGAAGATTGTATACTTATATGGATTCAGATATTGGAACAGGCTAATCCTGGATGAAATCCAACCTTATGATCCTTTGTCTAAGTCCTATAGAAAAGGGATCTCTGAATTCAGAAGGAAAATACTAGAAGGATGTAGTTATACACACACCCCTACACACGGTTTGACTACTCATTAAGCATATGAATGATGATAAAATGAATCCAAGCTAATTACTCTTCAGGTTTGTCCAGATTTGTTGCATGTACTTTAAGAAAAATAAAGGTAGCAAAGATGGAAAAATGAGCTTCGTTTCAAGAGGAAGTGATAGTGAGCCAGTTCCCAAATTTGCTTTTTGCCTTTTTATGTTTGTAAAAATCTTCCATCACATCCTTACTAGCAAAAACAAAAAACACCAAGTCTTTTAGTTTTCTTGTATAGTTTTAAATAATTCATTTTTTTCTATTGTATTTATTTTCTGGGCTGTTTCAATGGTATGAAATCATTTTGGAACATGAACGTAATTCTACTCCTTGTTTGAATAAGAATAATAAAAGTAATTTTCTGAATTGAGACATCATGTATCCTGTATATCACTAAGTATGAAAACCATTAGAATTGGGAATAAAATTCAAATATTTCATGTTAAGATGAGGAAACTTGGGCTTAAATGGGAAGAAGTGACTTTCCCAATATTTGTGGCGGAACTGAGATTACCATGAAGACTTTTTGAGTCACTGACTATTGGCTTTACTGCAATATCATATCTTCATTTACAGCAACATATCAAATAAACATGATGCATAATTTTTAAATATTACATTATTTGTGGGTTAAATATATTACCAAGCAAATATTATTTCATTTTGTCAAAATATATGTGTCTTACTAGAAAAAAACCAAGGGGTTGACAGAGTTGCATTTCTTCCCAAGAATCTAGGATAAAAATCTATTCTCATGTCTTTTCTAGCTTCAGATGTTATCTGCCCTCCATCTTATGGCACCCATCCACCCTCAAAGACAGCAATGATCAGGTGAGTTTTTTTCACATCATAGCATACGACATTTGACTCTTAGTGCCTTCCTCTTTCATTTCTAAGAAGCCTTGTTATTACATTGGATCCAAACAGAAAACCCAGTTAGATGATCTTTCTACCTCAAGACCATTAATTAAATTCCATTTGCAAAACTTCCTCCCTACCATGTATAATACATTCTCATGTTCCAAGGAGTGAGAAGATATATCTTCCTGGAGGGAAAGCATCATTTTCTATAGTAATAAGAAAGCAAGGTGAAGAAAGGGTTTTACGTGAGATGGTGGTAGAATCACGTATTTTGAGTAGGAGACTTTCATACATAGTGTATCTGTTAAGAAGAAGGTTGAACATTGATCTTAGGCAAAGAGATTCTTACACAAAACAATCAGTCTCTTCCTTTAATTCCTTATTAAATATATAACCTTCTGGGTAAGATGGCCCCATATTCCCAGTTATTGCACTGTTTACCAACATATGCTACTCTGCTGGCTATTTTTCAGATGAAGATTCTCTATCTAGCTAAATACTTAGTTTAAGCTAGATGATCTATTCAAAAGGTTCATTCTTCTTTCTCTCTCCTTAAAGAAGACTTTATTTTCTCTTGTTTAGAGTTCAATCTTTTCATTATACATAGGACTTGAATACTACCATAATTAGAAGTACTGCTGAATACACTCTGCCCCCTTCAATCAGCAAGGGCTTCTGTCTTCTGGTCCTCCTCACTGGAACACACTATTTACAAAATAACCACATCCTTTCCAGGCAACTGAGTTCTAAGCTTTTAATCAGGCCATAATCAAGGTAGGGTGGATTGGATGAAATCCATTTTGATTTGCTTTTGACTCTGAGGGTCAACATTTCTCCAGGCAAAGAGAAGAGGTTTATGTAAATGAATGAAAAGGAATTCACAGAATGAATGGGGAGGTAAAAAATTCAGTTGTCCTTTGATCATCCTTGATAGAAAACAACAAACAGAAACTACTGTTCACTAGCTCCTTCATCCTAGTCCCTTTGCCTTGCCAACAGTCAAAGGGACTCTCACCCACCAAGGTATATACCTAACTCTGAAGTAAAATAGGAACATGGTGGTATTTGTTGCCCGGAGTGTAATAACACTGCCTTCATCAACTAACCCAAAACGCACTCCTATCCTAAACTTATTTGAGAAGTCTAGATGGTTCTAGGTTAGATTGGATTAATTTTTTTTTAATTTAACATATTCCATTATTTTTATTTGATGTGTATTGCTGTTTTTCCTCCCCGTAAGTATACCATAGGTGTGCAGTACCCACAGAGTCCAGAAGAGGGCGTCTAATCCCCTGAAACTAGAGTTATAGACAGTTGTTAGCCTCCACGCTCCATGTGGGTGATGGCAATTGAACCTGGGTCCTATGGAAGAACAGCAAATATTCTTAACTGAGTCATGTTTCCAGTCCCCCAGATTCATTTTCCTAGAACATTTAGCACAACCTTTAAATCTGAGAGTTGCCTAGAGATGAGCTGACATTTAAGGTGCTTGAAAGTTGCAATGATCCCTTGAGATCATTAAGTCATAGTAGACTTAAACCTGTCTGCTCTTAAGGATCATTCCAGAGACTGATTCATAATCCACTATTTAACTAAATAAGCCAAATTTAACTAAACATCAAGACAGTAGGAAGAAATTCACAGAAATAAAATCTCATAATGAAGTTTGGGGTTCCAAATCTTTCTCTGAAGTGCTACGTTACACTCACCATTATTTTATTTTTTGAGAAAAAATATATTTGGCACGCAAGCATAAGAATATTTTAAGTTGCCTTCCTTAAGTATATTTCTGTTCCGTTGTGTTTCGTCCCATGGACATGTCCCTGCACTCTTTGCTATTTCTTCAGTTCCTTCCTCAGTGACCTAGCCTAATTTCCAAGGATAATTGCATTCCCACTTGCTTTTGAGATTTCTTATTGCCCTGATTTTTGCAATATTTGTATTTTTCTATTATTTGAGTACTTCCCATGCATTGGGAAGTTTGCTTATAGCAGAATTTCCAAAAGCAAAAATACCATAAATAAAGACGTCCAAATGCTCATCTTGAAACGACTGTAAAATACATCCTATGATTGTTTGCATCCCATCCCTGATAGCAGTGTCTACAAGTACTTGAGAAATTTTAGACGTTTAAACACCAAATAATATTTAAATACTTCCAGTTACATGCCAAGCCCCATGAAAGAGCCAGAGGTCTAACTTTGAGACAAGATACTTATAAATGAGTAAAATGTGGCCCCTGCCATCAAGGAAATAAGTCCAGAAAGGACACAGATATGCAAATAGTTCTAATGCAATGTGATAAGTGCTCTTACAAATGTATGAACTAACTCCTTTGGGAACATAGATAAAGGAGCAATTAATTCAGCCCAAAGGAGTTCAGGGAGGCTTCTGATAAGAGGTCACATTTCATCTGGGCCTTGAAAAAAAAGCATAGGATTTCACTAGGGAATTAAGGACATTGAAATGATAGAGAAGGAAAGAGGGAAAGTGCATAAAAAGAAGGATCAGCATGAACAGAGGTTCATTAGAGTTCATAGCTAGGTTCCTGGAACATGATAGTCCCCAGTGTTTCTGATTCAATTGCTGTGTAAATGAACCGATGCCTGAAGAACTGGCTGAAATCTCCACACAACTTATGATGCAAAGCATTAGTATTGATGTGTAGAAAGTAAAAATAATCATCACCAACTGTAAGGGTTGCTACTCAAGTCCTTCTGTCGTCATCAGCATGATGTTCGTAGAGATGGAGGCCCTCTTTGAAAATGGCATTTCTCTTTGGTTTTCTGAGAAGGAATGAGGAACACATTGCAAAAAGAGACCAGTCCATTTTGTAGCCTGTAGTCTTGCTCTACACTAATTGGCAGCTGGAGGGCAACGCTCCAGTTAGGATGGTTCATAACTAGTTAAAGCAGAGGAATGGGGGTACAACATTGCTCATAGTCAGAATCAGAAATAAAACATCTATCGAGTGAGAAAGGGAGGTTGTGGAATGGCAATAGTAGCTGGACATCAGCAAATAAAGGAGCACATCTTTATAGAAGACCCCGAAAAAGAAGTCAAGGTCAAAGAGACCTTGTAGAACAGGCTGAAAATACAGGACACTGACGCACAAGGAAAGTTAAAGTGGGTTAAGTATGATTTTCATATGAAAAGCTTATATTTCCTCTACAAGTCTCTTTGCCTTTTCAGGAAAGGGTTAAGGTTTAGTAAATATTTGTGGGGCCAAGTAACTCAGTGGATGCTGATGCAGGAGTCAATAGTACATGTTCAATCAAAAGGGGAAGTTAGAGGGAAGTGGTGATACCAGAAGTGTTAAAGAGAAATGGACAGATGGAGGAGTGATTTGGAAGGTAAAGTAGAAACTGTAAATGTATCTCACATGAGATTAAGATACAACTCAAACAGGATTTAAAGGCGTGTCCCTTTTAACACTTGCCCACATTCTCCATACAGCTAACTCTTCAGTTTCACAGCACCGAGACCAGGAAGGTTCATGCTTATTTTCTTTATGCCTCAGGGCCAGAAAACACTCCTAGTAACTTTGAGAAAAGTAAAAAGGAAAACATAGACAAAGTGATTTCCAAACTCCACCACACAAAATCCCTAAAACATATTTGTTTAAGCAAATTCATGTTTGAAACTGATTAACGCTTCATTATTTTTTCCTTTCAAGCCATAATTAATATTTCAATATATACTTCACTACTACTTCATATGATTTAAACACCTTAAAATTAGCAGTATCATATATATACTGCTAATTTTAAAGGAATATCAAGCATCCGGACAATTCATATTTTTGAACCTATGGGTCATATTTTTATTTTTGCTTCTGTCAAATTTTTAAAGCAAAATTTTAATAATGACTCCTTTGACTGTAAAAATTATTTTTCATTGAAAATTTGAACATATGTATTGTATTAGGGGTTAATATAACTGTAATTTATAATAGTTTAAAATGTTCCAAAGATGGAAGTCTATGAAGATCTCTGTATACAAATATACCTACAAAGTTAGATCTTTATGGATAGATAGGACATTTGTATTTAGCAAATTCCAGATAGAATCTTTCAATACAATCCATTTGCTCAAGCTAGTTCTAGTTGGTATCACTGATGTTCATTCTAATTTGCCGTTTCTTGTAGAAAAGGAATCTGAAACCTTGAGGGAAAAGAAAACACACAAATGCTATTAGAGTACACATTTTTGAGCAGCAGGAAGTCAGTAGTAAGTGTCAGAGATTGATCAGGACAGTGTTCTATATATAAACAATTGCCATCAGGTGTACCCCAGTATGAGGTCAGCCAAGCACCCAAGCAGTAATTTGAGCAATTTAGAATTTCAGACAGCCTGGAGTGGAAATAAATTATTGAAAAGTTTAACTTCAAGTGTAAAATGTATCTTTATGGCAGATTTCTCAAAGAAGCAGATTTTGTCCCCTGAAATTTCTTTTGAATCAAAACTTTAAATAATTTATTTACAAGTACATAAAGATATGTTGGTATTTTACAAAGGTAGGAGATGATGCAGAGTGAAGGATAGATAGACAGATTTGTTGACTTAGCTTTCCTGAAACAATCTATTAAATAAGCAAGGAAAGAGCTTTAATACTTAGGAAAATTTAGTTCAGTTTAGTTTTCCTTTATATATTTTCAAAACCAACAAATAGACTGTTTTGTTGGCCAAAAGCATAATAATGAAGTGTTAATTTTACACAGCTATCCTAAAGAATATTTAGTACTATTTTTGACAAATATTGAGTTCATTTTAGAATCTAGATTGGCAAAACAGGTCATTTCTTTATTAATCTGGAATCTAATTTAATCAAATGGAACATTTTGTTTAAAAATTAACTTTATTATATTTTATTGTGTATTTATCTGTATATCTATATGCATGCACATGTCTTAGTGAATGATTTGAGGTCATAAGACAGCTTGAAAGAGTATGTTCTCTCCTTCCACCATGCAGGTCTTGGGCACATATCTTAGTCGTCTGTCGGGCTCAAAGATAGGCCACTACCCACTGAGTGATCCTCCATGCCCAAAGAGAACATTCTTGCTTCAGAAATAGTCCATTGCAGAACTTGTTGCTCCTTGCCATATATTTTCTTTTATATTAAAGTCCTAAAGTTATAAACTACATGACAATTTTTTTTCAAATTCTCCTTGAAATTATGGCCACATATGACAATTATGATTAGTGGTTTATGAATGGACATGATGGCTGCTGCTCATAGGTTTCCATTCTTCAAAGAAAGGCCTCCCCTGAACTGTCTCATGCCCATTGACTAGGGTACAGATGCCACTGGCATAGCTTCAAGAACCATGTAAGTCCAGAGAAAAAAACTGTTATTCTGATTCGTTCATGATTGCTTCATGAGAAGTGGATAGACTCATAGTTTTTTTTTTTTTTTTTTTTTTTTTCTGTTTTGTTTGGATCACTCTTTTTTGCTACATTCGTTCTGTCCTTTCACAGAATGTTTTTGTATCATTCAACTAATGCAGATGTTTTCTGACTTTAAAAATATCATTTCCTCGATTAGGAAATTATCCATTTAGTTAAGAACTATTTTTTTTTAAATGCTTATCTGAATTCTGAAATTCTCTATATATCTTATAGCTTCTTATTCTCAAATGAAAATCAATGTTCATAGTTTTAAGAACTGAAATGTACTTGTGCTAAATGATACTTAGGGAGAATATGGGAAGTATTTACACAGCTCCGTAGGGTGGCTCAAATTACAAGACAATGCTTTTGACATTGAGACTCCCAATGTGTCATTGGACCTCTATGAAACCACAGATCAACTCCCATGGCTCTGCTGGCTATCATACATCTATGACCAAAAGTTGGAACTAATCACAGAAGGGAAAGGATTAAGAAAATAGTGGCAGGCCATCCTGATTCCAAAGTAAAGAAGGATACTTTGTCCTCATTCAAAAGTACCATAATCCAATTTTTAGCTTTTGAAGTCAAATTGTAATCTGAATATTAAAAATTCATTGTACTCTTTTGTTTTTTTGAGAGGGAAAACTCTAGGAGGACAGAGACTATCTCTGCATTGCTCACCTCTGTATTCCCACTGCTCAGCATTGGTCAAAGTAATTCTGAAATGTTTGGTGAATGACCAAGTAAATAACACATATCAGTGCAATAGTTCTTACTTCATACATCTTCTCTTCTCCTGTTCTGATAACCATTTTAAGAGGACAATGGATTTCAGAGCATACCCAGCATATTCTGAGACTCAGAAAACAGTGTTTTTATAGACACCATAGGAATGAGAAAAACACCATTTTATAGAGAATGCAGCACTTGAAACAGGTAGGGACCTGAGCTAGTAAGGATTATACCAGTTGATTAAAAAATGATACTATCTGAATAATTAACTAAAGATAAGCTAATGATTTTACATTTCCATTTTTAGGTATGCAGCCATCAAAACTGAAAGTGGGAATCAAATAAGTACACGTGTGCATTTTATAAAGCACATGCACAATAGCTGAAGAGTCAAAACAACCTGAATGCTCATGAGTGGAAGAATGGAGAATGAGTTTACTGAATTCACAGGAGAAATATTTCACACATATGCAATGAAATTTGGTCATAGAGAAGACTAAAGTATAGTACATGCTACAACATGGATGAACCTTAAAAAGTTGTAATTAGCAAAAGAAGGCAAACATGAAAGTTCAGATTGTGTGATTTCATTTGTTATGGGTGATTCGGTAGATGCAGGAAAGAGGGGCATATTCAGATTCATAGGGATAGGGAAGAGTGAGGAGAAAATGCTTAGTGAAAACAGGGGATTCTCTTTGCAGCGATGCAGGTATTTCTAACTAGGTATAGTGGTTCTATAACATCGTGAATATACTAAATTCTACTCAACTCTTCACTATAGAGTGGATAACTTTGTATGCTTTGAATTTTATTTCACTAAACAACCTCTCAAAAGATAATCCATGCCTTAGGATTGTATCAATAGCTTTTATAAAGATTTTACTTAGTATTTTCATCTTATGTGTATAAGTATATTGCCTGAATGTATAAGTAATGCCCATAGAGGTCAGAACAGGGTGTCTGGTCCCCTGGAACTGGAGTTACAAATGGTTGTTAGATACCACGTGAATCCTCTGCAAAATAGCCATTGCTCTTAAATTCAGAACTATCTCTCCAGTCAATCAATATCAAAAATCTTTTGAAGATCTACTTTTTCATTCACTCTATGCCAAATTTTCCATCATTCCATAGATTAGTGTTTCCTGAGTATATTTATGTCAAAATGATATTTATTCCAAAATCAAAGCTCATCTTTTCACAATCCAAATATGTTCCTTAATTTGTGGAGCAATTGTTTGGATAAATATCCACAAAAGAATATGTGTGAAGGACTTGCTCCCCAGCGCTTCAATACTGGAGGGTGGTGTATGTAACCTTTAAGACATAGGCCCTGGAGGAAGGTGCCTCGGAGGTGATAGTAGGATTCTGCCCCTTAATTTCTTTCTTCTCTGCTTTCTACCATGCACTGAGCAAATTTTCTCTGCCCCATGCTCTGCCCTGATGTAATCGTAATGAGGTCGACAAATGAGTTGAAACATTTAAAACTGTGAGCCTACATAAAACATTTCTTTGTAAGTTGATTGACTTAGGCACTTGTTATAGTGAGAGGAACTGGACTAACACTGATATTGGAAAAAAAAATAATTCCAGTGCTCTATGGAGAGGCAGCTGGATAAGGCTGATGCAGAGACATGGGGCTGCTCTCTTTGTGTTCCCGTGGAGCAGACAATGTGGCCAGCACCCAGAACAGGACCCAAACAAGGCTGTTGTGGATTAGGTGCTGCCCCTCCTGTGAGCTTCTATCTTCCCTTATGCAGGTCACTCTGTCCTCTACCCCTAGAATCTCTGCGAGGTTCCACTCCCTGAAGCTCACACAGAGGACCTGGAAGATGCAGCTCACTTGCAAAGAGAGGCAGCTCATGAATTCTCATCACATGCACAGATGCAGATGCGGGTCAGAGGGAGTTCCACTGAGCATAGGAGGCAGTCTCCACACCTCCTACTCCCCGCGGCAAAGCTGGAAAAGGGGGCACTTGTAGGTTTCACATTTTCAGTAAAGCTGTCAGAATGAATTAAACACAGTAGGGTAAGGGAAGCAATGGGTTTTGAGCTGAAGCTTAAAAATAAACAACTCTGCCGACCATTCATATGATTACACAGTTACATTTTCTTTCATTCTTTCTTTTTATCAAGTAATAACATGCATGGGAAAAGGAAAATGGGTTGCTAAAGACATTGTCCATATGGTTAATCCCTAAATTCTTTGCAGTGGAGGAGAACTGATTTTTGTTGGGTGTTGTGATTATCAGTGCTTCTATGTATACTAAAAAGAACTTATCCACATACTTTCATGGTGAAAGTGTTGAGAGCTGAGTCTACAGCGAAAATATAATAAGAAATGATATAAATGAGGATAGCAAATAATAATACAGTTTACAGTGCTTGAATGCTCATGTCAAGTGTTTTAACTACATAAAAGCTAATTCAATAGATGTTTCTTATATAATATAGTGATTAAGAATTCAAGTTCCTGGTTAGTCAGCTTGCATTCAGAACACAGCACTTATTCTACTCACACTGTGTATGAACTTTCACAGCTCTAAAATAGTATAGCAACTATGATACCTCCTAGATCCATTTGAGGATTGTCTGTGCACTTAACACACAAGGTGAGCACTATAGAAGACATAGTTATGGTTATCCCTCCATAAAAGAAATCCTATTCACTCATTTCCATGTCTTAATTGATATAAAATAAGCTATTAAAATAGGTATGGGAAGTTTTGAGATATAGAGATTTCCCCTTAACTTTCTACAGTGTGCTAGAGTGTTCTCCGATGATCTGACTTTGCTTTGCTTAAAGCCCTCTGCTGGAAAACAGGAAAGCTTACACAATGAATGGTGAAGTAGGACTTCTGTATTAAAAGAAAAAAAAAAAAAAAAAAAAAAAAGTCAAAACAACTTCCAGAAGAGCAGAGCCTTCTCTTCATAGTTTTTATGAGGCATCTTTTTTGTTTGGTTTTGTTTTTTCCCCTAACTGCAGACACTATTTCCACAAATTTTCATTTTGGCCTTTGGCGCATGTGTGTAATTTGAAAACAACACTGCACATGTGTTAGTTATTATTGGACCATTCTTTGGGGACTGTTTCACACAAATTAGGTGAGAACTTATCTTTGTAAAGGAGTGTCTGTCATTGACAATTATGGTGATCCTCAGCTTATGCCCATGGTACGAATACAGAATGTCAACATGGATTGCTGAAGTTTTATCATTCAAGAACAAGCCATCAGCCTTGAAAGAAAAAAAAAAAAGAGGAAAGAAAACCAACTTGATTTTCTAACTACAACTGTGAACCCATTAGTATTGGTGGGGCTTTGACTTCATAAGTTAGCTTAAGTCTTTCAAGAAGGATGCAAAAAAGCCACACTTTACCACCATAAAGTGGGTCACCACTCAAATGAAAGAAGGCCTTGTTCTTATTTTATTGAAACCCAAATCAAATTATGTAGTATTAGAGACTTTTTAGGACTTAGCAGACATTTTTTGCTGCTTTCTAAAGACCGACATTTGTTGATCTGTTCAAGTGAATTTCTTTGTTAAGAAAATAACCAGACATTTATGTTCATACCCCAGCTTTCCATATACTTTTCTTTAGAATATTTTAACATATATAAGCATCCTTGCAATGTGTGCTTAGAGTTTTGAATTGAAGACCAAAGCCAAAACTTAAAGTGAGAGTTAGTTTAAAACTTAAAGTGAGAGTTAGTTGATGATTATTCACAGTGACAATGTCTATGTTTTTTCCTGTTTACTTGATATAAAATTTGGCCTTCCAAATTTAAGGTTAATGCTTGTATGTCATAACCCCACAAGAAAATGCTTACAGTAAGAGCAGTGAGATCTCATCATAGCTGATATTTCCCTTGCAATTCCTTATAAAAATTTAAAGCCAAAATGTTATATCCATAAATATCCAATAAATTTATGCTTATTGTATGACTAACATGATATGTGCAATACATTTTGAAATCCATTATAAAAGTGTGAAATCATTAGATATAATATTTTGCTGTTCACTAATGCATCCCTGGGAAATTCTGGCCAAGTTGGTAGATAAATTTTCTTGGTGAAATCTCTTTCTCTTTCTGGTTCTGAGGAATATAATTATATATATATATATATATATATATATATAATTGTTAATTAATAATAATACTAATAATAATACATAAAAAAACAGCAGCATGTGCCTCCTTTCCCAGACTAGCTTTCAGCATATTGACAGTATAGTGATCACACCTGTGACTTCATTGCAGGTACCAGACAGAGAAAATCAAAATCTATTTTCAAAATCTGTCTATGTAAGCCTCATCTCACAATGACTTTGCCAATCCCATTTTACTCATGAAGTAATAACTGGACTAATAGTAGTTAATAATAATTGAGCACTTATTCTCTGCTAAATGCTTTGGTCTTATTATTTCATCCAACCCTTGCATAATTATCAATTCTATTCTATTTCTACCCTGAAACTACTCTAAATTATATTTACCCAGTAGCTGATATTTATTAAGTACTCAATGTGTACTAAACGTATTCCGTGCATTATCTCAGATAGATGTTCTCATCTTGTAATCACAGATAATTTTAGTTTATAGTGACTTATTGGGAGAGTATTCTCTTTTCCAACTCACATAAAGCTCGTTCGTCTTGGGCTGAATTATGAAAAGGAGATGGTTCAGAATTTTCAGAGGACACAAAGAAGAGAAGGAAACAGGAAAGAAAAGTTGGAACTTCAAGTAGTAGGACCCTTAATAAATTCTCTTAATTATCCCTGAAATCTTAAAAGTAGTTGTGCTTGTTGTTTCCATTAAATATCAGAAAAGGACAGCCTTATAAAATCAAATAACAGCATCAGGGCCATATGATCTAAAAGTGAGTTATCAAATACTGGAACTCTGGGTTTGTTCCAGAGTTCATGAGTCTGGCAGACACAAGGTGACATTGTCCAACACTTATGGAAACAGAATGAGCCCTAGGGTGTCCTGAGGCAAGAAACACAGCTGTGGAAGGAACAACAGAAAGAGGAAGACTCTTTAAAGTAACCACATTAGCCTACTAGTGCATGGCATTTCCAGGAGAAGACACATGCCCTGTAGCTGTGCATACACAAACACTATCCACTGGGTTTTACAGAGCTTTAGCAAGGGGTATGATTGTCCAGGATTAAGAGAGTAAGGACCATGTTGACTTTTGTGCATGACATAATTACCATCTCCTTTTCCTTTGTCGCACTTACTGTGTTTATTTTACTGTTGTTGAAGCATCCCCCTCAACATTTCATATGCCTCTATTTTTTCTTACAATGAAAAGGGTGTAGCAATGGAGGATGAAGAGAGTTGTGGAGTATAAAAATGCACGCTATACTTGATTCTTTAGTTTAGCTGGTTTTCCCATTTGGACTCTGAGCTTCCTGAGTGCAGGGATTTGTTTTATTTATTAATGAATTTTCAGGACTATTTCCAGGGCCTGATTTATTCTCTATAACTACTGTTGGGTTGTCTAATTGATACCATTCGTGTTTAGCACAAATATTCCTCGTGAAGACAAGCAGAGAATAGCTATTAGACTAATGGATAAGTATTGCTTGGGACAAGCGTGGCCTCTATAACCATTGCATTCCATTCCTTGCACTGAACCTCCAATCTACATTTTCCCCACATTATGTTGTTCAGGCTTCTGGAAGAGTCACCTTTGAATTATGTTTCGCCTCAACACCTTTCCTTTGGGTAGTCCAGATAATACTTTGAATCATTGCTGGCCTTTCCCCATGGTTTTCCAGGTCAAGTTATTCATTACTTAAAATAGGACATCATCAGTTTTTATATTGCCCCCAAATAATAAAAGCTTGCTTAACTTTGAGAAGTCTTTCTAGCACTGTTTACATTATCATCTTAGAAGATTTAGGGATCCATAGAAAGCTGATGAATTGCTTTAAAGAGAAACATAGGCATGGTCTAAGTTACACTGAATTGATTCAGTTAAAATATCCACCACAAAACATTTTAACATGTGATGGCTTTAAGGCCCTCAGCCCTAAGTATCACTGCCTGGAGAAAGTTAAAATTAGAAACTTGTTAAAAGTATCCAGTGTGTTTATGAAGGCTATGGAATATACACAAGCAAGATTTAAATATTTTAAAACATGTCTGATTCAGAAGAAAAGATTTCATTTTGTCTTTAGTATTACTGAGGCGCAAGATAAGACTAGGAAAGTTCACCCGGCCATGTATATTTTATAGCAAACATGTCATTTTAGACATCTTTCAAAATGTATCTGGAATATGGAAAGCAATCCTACTGGGCTATTGTTTGACATAGATCATTGACATATTTATGTTTGTGAAATCAATCAGATCAAGGCAACGATGAGTTTGGGGGCTTTATTTCTGTTTCAGTAAATGGAGCCTGGACTTATTCAGACAACTGTAAAACAAAAGAAATGTGTGATAAATTTTTGTCTATTATTTTGTTATTGATTCTGTTTTAATGAACAAAAGAAAATAAGTTATCTGGAGACTATTTTGGAGTACCATATTTTTATTTAAATTGTGAAAAATGGCCAATATAGTACAATATGAAAAGATCAAAGTATATATCATAAGTGTGGCTTCAAGGTCATATTCTTTTTAGTGCTGTCTAGTCTCAGAAAATCAACAACCAATCAGAACCTCAGAAAAGTCTCCTAAAACACTGGCAATTCATATAACTGCTTCTTTTCAGGAAATATATATATATATATATATATATATATGTATTATATATATATATATATCCCATGAACCACAAGTTTTTCACAGATAAAAGATATTTAGTGACAATATAACAATTAGTATTTAATTAGAACAAGATTTAGTCTAGTAAATTCAGTGAGTTTGAACTTGACTCAATTTTTATTCTTACTCTCCACATCAAAAGAGAAACTGCTATTTGAAATAATACTTTTAGAAAAATGGTACTACAATTAAAAGTATCTGATATTCTCCACTTGTGGTGGGGTTTCTGTGTGGGGAGGGTGGATGTTAAACTTAACAAAAGAAGGCTTTCCTTTAAAATTAGAATCACCAAGGCATAGACTTTTTAAAACAATCATTACAATTCTTAACCAAGATATAAATTTAATAATATAGAGAACAAAAGAAAGGAAGACTATGGGAATCATTAAGCAAGAGAATTTCAGAAGGCTTTGCTATAAAACAATGATAAAATGAAGATTTGTCTCCCAGCAGTAAAGAGTGATGTCAAACTATATCTTGAGAAAGTTTTTCCAAAGTTCTGTTTCTTTACTTTCTTAAACATCTTCTGGTATATCGTTTCTAGCAATATTTTGGCAGCCTAAAATTACACCATCCTGACCTTGACATTAGTATTCAACAGCACTGATGAAAGACTGACAGCTTCTCCATCCTAGTGGATGATCTTGCAAGCTTTTACTTTCATGACTATGGAGCTTCTGTCAAATGTGCTTCCAACTGAATGATCACATTCTTTTGAATTATGAAGTGGCTGCAAACTGTGCTAATTGTGTCCATGCTGATGTCACTGATAAGGATTAAATGGCTGTGAGTGTCTAAATTCACAAATATATGTAGTTTGTTATATATATATATATATATATATATATATATTCCTCTTCCCATATTCCATAACTATAGTTGTACAGACTTGTTTTACTTAATTAAAATATTGGTTAAAGACATTAAGATGAATTAGAAGTGAATCACAAAATCACAAGTAGATACTATAATAGTGGAGAGGATCTATAATGAGAGGTTAAGTACTGTACTGATTTTTATTATTTATGAATTGTGAATGGTATACATAGCACTGCAGAAAATACTGGAGATTGTTTCCTTTATCTAGAAGAACTGTACCACAGATGCTGGAGAACAAAGCTCACACCATGCAACAAGGTCAGTAAGGAATAATGTGTTTTGCATAAAAGAAATCCATTGCTTCACTTAAAGACTCTATAAACTGTAAGCTTCTCAAGGGCAGGGATAGTGAGAGATGAGTTTTGTAGTCTAGCCAGAAGGGCATCATTTATGCAAGGTTGCATATTAATTAATTGCCATCTGATGTAAATGTAAGAGGCAGAATGGTTCTAGTGTACAGTAATGAAGTACTTATATGTAAAGCTCAGTGTTCACTAACCAAAAAAAATTATAAAGATACTATTAATAGGTAGAGTTCAAACTGAATAGTTAAGAATCACCCCAGCTTGAAAGCAAGCTACTAACCACTGAAAAATCTAATGTTAACAAATTCCTTTACTTTAATAAGAAACAAATTTTCCTATCTAAATCTTCCATAGGTTCAATATGAGTATACTGAACAGTATTTTAAAATAATTTTGTCATGAACTATTTCCTACAGATAAATATAGGACCAGATGTTTAAAAATTCATTGTAGAGCATAATATTGAGGTTTTAAAATTAATAACATTTGGAGCTGGAGAAATGAATTAGAAATGACACCCTCTTCTGACCTCCGTGGGCATGGCAAGACATAGGTGCAATTACAAGCACACACAAGCAATGCACTAACACATATAAAGTTATAGAAACAACAAAAAAAACAATATTTTACCTTATTGGCTATAAAATTATACATATATAATTATAATAGCATTTGTATTTTCTGATCTTGTAAACTCTGCTCTTATCCTAGGGGCATTCTTGAATTCATGCTCTGGGTTGTGCTTTGATATTTGTCTACATACATATATGGAATAGAGAAGCATATTAATGTATA
The DNA here is from genome assembly GCA_035773235.1 of Eospalax fontanierii. Classification (NCBI taxonomy): domain Eukaryota; kingdom Metazoa; phylum Chordata; class Mammalia; order Rodentia; family Spalacidae; genus Eospalax; species Eospalax fontanierii. Next base: position 33,301,861 of record CM069542.1, read on the forward strand.
CATACTACTGTATTTTTTGTAAACAATTTAGAGTATTTTATGCTATAAATTTTGTATCAATAATTCTGTGATTATTTGTACCTTCAGTTGATTTTTTTTCATTTAACATTAATTTTGAAATTGCCTATATTGATTTTTCATTTATTTGTTTGCAGATTCCTTGTAACTCCCAATCTGCCATCACTCATATAATCAGTTAATTACTTATTGAACAACCATTATGCGCTAGGGAATGTTCAAGGTGATGAGGACACTATAGCCAACTCAACAGAAAAGATGACCATATCTGTGGGGCTTGTTTCTTTGGGTGTAGATTATAATGGATTTATCCTTACTTCTAAGGACATTTTTAAACTTCATGTTAAAGAACAACTATAACAACACAACCTTTAATAGCATTATCTGTGTTCATATTTGAGAAGAGAAAGAAAAGGAATATAATGTTGAATTTTCATTGTAGGTATAACTTCAATTTTAATACTAACATATTTAATACCACAAATCATTAAGTGAAGTAATTGAATAGAGGAATGCACACAGCAAATCTGTAAGAATTTATCTGTTCATATACTCACTATGCTAGTTTCAGACTGAGGTCTTTCACTTTACTTTGCATTCTTCCCACTGCATGTGATGGTGAGCATTCTCCATGGAACTGTAGCTTCTTTCTTATGTTTTCAATTCAAAATTGCTATATATGTGTACATCAAAGCTAGTTAACTTCTTACTGAGGTAGAAATGTGTAGCAGCTATAGAAATCTACTGAGTCTTGGTTATGCGTTTTTGTTTGTTTGTTTGTTTGTTTTATCCTACATGCGGTTTAAAATTTTTAAACTTATTTTTGGTCTTTCTGATAACAGGTGCTCAATCAAGGTAAAATCTTATACTTTGTTACATAGACAAGAGTTCACTTCACTCTCTAAGCTTCTTTCTCCACTCTTTAGTCCAAAGCCAGAAAAGTAATAACAATAATAATAAAAATAAAAGCCTATCCAAAATTTACTCTACAAAGAATGCAAGGTTACTAGTTAAAATTATTACAAAGGACAATTATTAAGTAATTAACAAATGTTTCATACACATGAACCTACAGCTTGTGAAACTATGCACAAGACCTGCTCAAGTTCAAGTCAAATAAAACCCAGCCTGATAAGGGAGGTTGGCATGAAGTCCCTGTCTTAGATGAGGAATGACTGGTTGTTAACATATGTGGAGATGGGAGAGTTGGTTTCTTTGACAGTGTGATGGTGAGTGGGTTGTTAAGCCTTGAGGAAATAGACACATACGCAAGAACATTTGGGGAACAAAATCAGACCTAAAAAATCAATAATAATAGAGGACACGGAATCAAGGGTTTGTAGATTGGGGTGGAAATCGAGGTGGCGTCTAAATGTGATCAAAATACACTGCGTGACATTCTCAGTCCAGTCTGCTGGCACATGCCTTTTGTCCCAGCACTTGAGAGACAGACTCTGGAAGATCTCTATGGATTCAAGGCCAGCCTGGTCTACATAGAGAGTTCCAGATCAATTGGGACTACAGTGAGACCCTGTCTCAAAAAGACCAAAAAAGAAAAGAAAAGAAAACAAAATGTGTTGCATGAAATTCTCAAAGAATCAATAAAAATATTATCAAAAAGAAGTAGGAGACCTAAATAAAAAGAAAATTAACAAAGAAATGCAAGAAGTATGCCAATTCCCATATTTAAATTATGCTATGAAGCATAGTAAAAGAAATCAGCATGATAATCACACAAAAATAAACAGGTAAAATATGCAGTAGAATAGAAGAACCAGAAATAAAACCAAAAGCTACAGACATCTGATGACAAATACACATTGGAAAAAAGATAGTAACTACTACAAATGATTTTGGATAAACTGGATATCTACTCACCAAATGATGAGACTAGATCCATAGTTCTTCTGAAAGAGAAGAATCATTCCTATTTATGGATGAGGCCACAGGTAGGTTTCCCATGCTCCAGTGGATGTCCCTAAACCGCTGCACATATGGGAAGTACTAACTGGACTTATGTTATAGAAAAAAATAATGAAAGACCTGAAGTCTCTTGAGATTCCTCAATAACCAAAATATAATTATCAAATGATCATGCTACATGATTCTGGGGTATAAACTCAAATGGATCAGTGTCATCATACTTCATACCTACATACCCATATTATTGAGGCAATATTCACAATGGTCAAATTATATAAAGAGCCTAGGTACCTATGAAGGATGAATGTATTAAAGAAAGGTCTATTGACAATGGAGTCTTATTTGGCCTTAAACAAGAATGTAATTATATAGCTTAGTCAAAAATGGATGGAACCTAGAATCATCCTGTTAAGCAAAAGATGTGACTGAGTCTCTACTTCATTATATAGAATCACAGAACAAAGAAGTCTTCCAAAATCCAACAAAATACATTTCCAGATATTAACTTTCAAGCTAACTTGAAGTTTAAAACAGTCTGCCTCTTACAGTCTGAATTATTTTGACAAAATTCTTAAGCACCCTGGTCTTCCACATACATGTTGTACAGTGGACATAATGACCCCTATATTATAACATTGTTAATGGAAGAAAGAGTCATATGCCAAATGTTCAGTGTCTGGTAATACTAAACATTCATGCATGAGGCTGGATTGTCATTATTGTAGCTCTTATCAAGATTTATAATAGTGACAGTAGTGTGATTGGAAGCTAGTAGGTTTATTTTTGTAAAAAGTAGCCTTAGTCTCACAGAAGCAAGTAGTCTGTTATCCCCAGTGAGAGAAATTACTCATTTTTACCCTTTAATTTGTAAGACCTCAAAGGCAATACAGAGAGTTCAGGAACTGGTTATTTGTTATAATTAATTACCACAAATCAACTTGACCACAATATCTTGGTGTGTGTGTGTGTGTGTGTGTGTGTGTGACAGGGCTAGGAACTGAACACAGGGTCTCTTAAATGCTTAGCAAGAAATATGCCACTATACTTGTTCCCATTAAAATAATATGTTATTTGTACATAATATAGGAATCTGCAGGCAAATAATATTATCATAATCTTTTCTTGATTCCATAACTTTCATCTTTGTTGTTAACTAAATGAACAATAATCTGGTAGTTTTCTATGAGAGAACAGTGCATTTTCTCAATTACACACTGGGTAGTAAAAAGTTTACTTATAGATCATTCTGAAACATATCAAGAAAGAAGACTGAGCACAGTTGAGTTCTATATGGAGAAGTGAGACCCTAATGTATTATGAAAATTCTAAATATTCTAGGTTCTGGTTTTATTTAATTAAAATGTATTAAAAATCCTCCTAATATCTTTTTACAACTAATTTTATCTACTTCAAAACAAGTCAGATAACTTTTCTTGTGTCTGTGATTTCTTGAAAATTCAAAAACACTACAACTAAATCTCTCACTTTTGATTTCATAGAATCATAGATTTAGGGTGATATTTGAAGTTGGTGTAAGTTGTTAAACAATAAGCAAGATGTAGTTATTAAAATTTAAAATGAGGACAGTTGAAATACAAATCAATAAAGATGAAAGAATTTTCTAGTGATTAAATTGAAAGTCTATGGTATTAAACTCATTCTAAGAACCATTTACTGTTGTTGACTGTTCAGATCTCATTATTTCCTGAATTATTAATTCATTTTCAAATGAATAATAGGCTTAATTAAATTTTACAGAATGGTTGATGTTATCATTGGAGGAAGTGTGGATCAATATTATTATCATTTTAATTATTAAATGTTATTACAGCTTTTAATAGACTTACTTAGTCTAGACCTCAGTTTATTTTTTAAATTTAATTCTTAATTTCTTTTTTAAATTTTATGTGTGTGAGTGTATTGCCTGCATGTATGTAAGTGTACCCATGTCGTTCAGTGTCCATGGAGGACAGAAGAGGGAGTAGGATCCTCTGGAACTGAATTTGTAAACAACTATTAGCTGCCATGTGGGTGCTGGAAATCAAGCCTGGGTCTTCTGCAAGAACAGACGGTGCTCTTAACCACTGAGTCTTCTCTCCAAACCCTGGATATCAGCTTTAAATAACTTTTATAACAAGTTTATACTGTTTGATATATACTGTTAAGAAGTAAACATGAGTCATGACTACTGTCAATATCTCCATATGAATTATAAGAAAAATTGTCTTCATAAAAAATTTTCAATCTGACCTTAACTTATGAGTATTTGTATACTAGTAAACTGGCTATGAAAACCATCTGAAATGATAAAACTATGAAGACAAAATTAGAATACAATGCTATATTTCAGTTTGAAGTGCTTCTGGGGCACTAATCTCTTTAACCCTGGCAAATATTTGAGGTTGTAAAGAAGAAAACTATACATTTTGCAGATGAGTAATCAAAAGCTCAGTGAACAGTCTTAAGAATCAGAGCTGAGCAGTTATGCTAATGTGAGAACGTACTCTTCTAGACTCCTTTCCCAGTGATAACATCATTGTATTCCTCACAGTTTTCTTCAGCAGTTTTCCTCAGAGCCCAGATCATTATACCTACTGCAAAGAATTTACTGTCAATTTATACTTAATGATAAGAAAATGTGAATATGTGCATGTGTGTGATTCATGCATGTACCAATATTCCCTTTGTCCATGATTAAAATTTAATATCATATTTAATATTTTATAAATTTTAAAGTACTTATAATATTCAATCAAGGTTTGGATTTGGAATCTTTAGCAGACATAAGGAAACTAACAAAGATGAATTGCTAACTTGGAGGGGTGTTATGTTTAAAAGTTATCTTTTCTTTATGACTCTTACTTGACATAATTTTTATCCTATAACACTATGATTTGGAAAGAGGCTAACATAGGAATCAGTTATACCAGGTTGGCTCAACTTTATACTGGTGGGACATGTCAAAAGTAACTTTTATTGTCAACAAGAGAAAAACGAGTCCAGTGATTTTCATGTTAAACCCAGATCCTTTTGAGTTAGTAATTGTTATTTGTGTTTAAACCACAGCAAGATAAAACAAAAAGTCTCTAAATCTGAGAGATCAGAGGAGCTTAATATAGCACTAAAGCATCCCTGGCTAAGAGATTCCAGATGGTAAGGGAATAGAGAATGAAGAGGAAGCCTGGAAAGAAAACCTCCTGAAAGTTATCACAGTTAATATTAACAGCGTGACAATGACATTACTTTCACTAAAAACTCAGATAATAGAAAAGTTTATATGGCTACACAATGTGGATTTTCTGAAATATAATCTCTGCAGCTTGGAATGATATTGATCATGATAAACATTAATTCTGCAACTTCTCATTTTCTTCCATTTCTGTTAAATAATAAGAGATACAATTCTATTGAGGGCCTGGAAGACCAGAGCTGCAAAGGTTTTGTTTATGAAATTACCTTCATCTATGAAAATATTCCTCACATAATTCTTGCTTTTTTCTCTAAAAGTATCAGTACTGAGTTTTTCTCATTATCTCAATGAGTCAACCTTGTAACAGGATAATTTTTTGATGATATAATTACACTTTTAAAATTCTCTTTCCTATCTGAAATCGGTAAATGATGCTTCTAAAACATCACTTTAATAATTGGCTCCCTCAGAGATTATGCTGATATGGGAAATGAGCAGGATCACACGTACTCATCACTAAAAGGACACAAGAAGGACTATCATGCAGATAGCCTAAGAATTGCATTAGTCTCCCAATCTTCAATAATGTTTGTGAGGGTTCATTTTTAACTAAATTTTATAACTTTATCTTTGCATCCCAGTCATCATTTGATACCACTGACGTCTTAAAGAAGAGGCACAAACAAAATGCACTGAAAAAAAAGATTTACAGAGCTCACTGAAAGCATCAGGCTTTAGGCTTCCTACCCTGCAAAAATTCAGGGTTTAAATGTTTTGAGAATAATGCAAGCTTTTGCAATCCATCTTCATTCATTAGTTTTGCCCACTCTGAGAGTGCTGACACCAGTCCATAACACAGAGTCCTCGTATATGTACACACAGGTCATCACTGAAGCTGACCTGACAGCCTCAGTAACTAGTGATGCTTCCCCTTACCTGTTTATCTTCTTCTAATGGGAACACTGTCTGAATTCTCCCATTAGCGCTTACTCTTTATAATCTCGCAGTTATAATGCTATTCAACAACTTATTTAAAATATTTTGTGATGCGGTTTCTGCAAGGTGAATTTGCTGTGGTAAGTGGGATAGAATAGGTTGAATCAATCTGAAAACTCAGAGGGCTGCTACACTTGAACTAAAATTAATTATAATCCTGCCCATACTAATTCATCACAGTGACACTGGAACACTCCTTAAAATACACCTCTAGTAACCATTTTTTGAATAAAATGAAGAGCTTTCTATTTGGTATGAGCTGTGCTGTTGAAATAGTAAGCCAGAGAACAAGAAGACCTAACAGTGAAGAAAAAGAAGCCGCCATCAAGAATCAGCTGGCAGGCTGGATGGTTCAAGGGAAACAGAATTAATAGAGGTTTTTGAACAAGATGAGATGTTTCAGGGTACAAAAGGTCTTCTCCAAAAGACAAGCAATGAAAAGGTTCAAAGAGACAGAATGGCAGTATTAAGGTAGTAAGAAAGGAAAGCATCTCAGCAGCCACTTGTTTGAGGGAGATGATGGAGGGAAAGCCGGGCAGAGGGTAGCAACATCCATGTTTACCTGTCAATAGTTTCTACAAGGAAGTATAAATAAAGTGGATGCAACACAGACTAAACCAAAGCCTGGCAACTCCATGATATCTTCTTATCTGAAGATTATTTTCTAATTCTTTATCAAGGAAAACTTTTTTCATGAAATTTAACTCATGGAGTGATCAGATTGCAAATTCATTAGCAGGACATTTCAAAGGAACATTGCTATCGACCTTGGAAGTATGAAAAAAGAAAGTAGAAATATATATTTCCTTTAGTGCTTCTGGAGAAAATATTTATAGATTTTCTAAGAAACTTCTGAATGCCATAGAAAAAGAAACCAAATAAAGCACAAGTCTGTGGCTACTTAAAGGCTAATTCGAGTGCAATATCAGAGTTCAGAGAATGGGCCACCTAAAATGAGAACACCTCCTTAACCAATCAGTGTCCAGTTGTGAGGCATTAACCAGGTTAAATCACTCAGTCTCAGTTACTCAAATATAAAATGAGTGTAATAATATGCACCATTTATTCATCAAGAGAATCAAAGAAATTCGAGAGCAATGAAGCCTGTGGAACTTCAGTCAGTTCTTAGGAATGCTTGGTAACATCCATTAATAAACTTAGAATACAAACCACCTGATTCTTCATCACTTTTGATTCTTATTAACAACACTAATGAACAAATCTAGTGTGTTCTTATAGATGGGAATATATATATATATATATGTATATGACAGCAATGTGCTACATAATTTCTCATAACTCTTATTCTGACTAATGCTGAAAATGTCATTGCTTTGAGTGGGGCTTACATATATATATATATATATATATATATATATGTTTTCACGTCATGATTGACTGTATCATCCTTTTCTTTTGATTAGTACAAAATCTAAAAATCACTTGCACAAGTTATTCATGATCAGTTTCCCGAGCAATATTAAAGGCCACAGTCCCACTTGCCAAGCAAGTTCTTCGTATGAGAATAGTAAATTTAAATAGCACAATATGGATAGGATAGATAAAAAGGAGTGCATTGCCCCAGGCCATCCTAATTCACTTTTTCCTTTGAATTAAATCCTAGACTCAGAAAGTAGAAGATGGGATAATAGTTGGGAAATTCTCAGTTATAATGTCAACCAGTTAAAAGACCTACATGTAGAACTCCTGCCTGAAACTTTAGAAAGCTTTATGGACTCTACCTAAAACTTGTGAGTACAATCCTGACTAATATCACTTCCCATCCTTCACCTGGATGATATGTGAGAAAATCCTACAGTCTTGGAATTTCTACTGGATAGCCTCAATGTTATTTTGAACTCAACTACTTTCCCAATGGCCATTTACAGCTGGGCTCCTTTCAAAGCACAGCCTGTGTCTCTTGTCTAGATCTATTATAATATTTGACTTTGGAATACTAAACCACGCTAGAGGAACTGGGGAAATAGCTTCTCCATGATTCCTGTTTAATTTTTAATTGCTTGGTGGTCATTGCTTGGTGGTCATTTTGTCCATAATACATCATGAAATGAGGAGATAAAAAGCCTTTGTGTGAGGCTGGAGAGGTGGCTGAGAAGTTAAGAGCACCAGCTGCTCATGGAGAAAAGCAGGGTTTGGTTTCCAGCACCCACATGGGGCCTATCAACCATCTGTAACTACAGTTCTAGTGAATCCAACACTATTCTGACTCTGCCATAATTCCACACATTTTTTCATTTACATGTGGACAAAACACTCATATATATATATATATGTATGTATATGTATATATATATAATATTAATAATAGATAAAATCTTTGTGTGAGCTATCATGATCTTGTAAATAAAGCATATTGGTAGAATGTGAAAGGAAGCCCAAGATGGGGGGCAGTGTGGAAAGGAAAACAAAAAATAAATATGTGGTGAAGAAACTCTGGGAGATAAAATGTAGGAGGAACTGAAAATGTAGGAGTGTCACAGAGAAATAACAAGTGCCACATAGCCATTAGGCTGATACATTCTGTTAAGAACAACACCAGCAACCAGAGTCTAAGGGCACCAATTATTTTGAAGGCAAGAGAAACAGAAAGCTAGAATGATACTCTCTACCAGAAAGACAAGCATAAGGAATGCTTTATTATATAGTTACAGAACATATCAAAATATTTTAAGTAAGCAATTGAAAGAGAATTTGTAAGGTCACAGTTTCCCAGGCACTTGTCCCCATCTTTCTGGGAGCCGAATCACACTTGATCACTGATGTGTTCAGTTGGGCCTGTCACTCCACAGATCTGAGTGTGGATGTCAGCTGTGGCCGCAATAGCTCCAATCTCATTCTGTCACAAATTGTCTTTCTAGGCCAGGCATGTCAGTGCTATGCAATGATGAGGTAAGTAGTGATTAAGGCTAAGTGGATCTTGTTAATTCAGCAACACTTTAAAATAATTGAACATGAATAAAATGGCAAATTATAATCAAAATCCTTCGGGAATTCATTTGAAAGCTACATAATGCTACATTAGTTCATCATGACTAATACTATTATAATTAATATTAAATGATAAAATAATGACTGGCTTCTTCTTCTTAGTTCATATGTTCACGCCAGCAAAGATACGCCCCAGCGTTTGACATTGGAGTGAGTGTGGGGACAAAGCAAACAGAAACAGAATCTATCACTCTGTTTCTTTAAAACTCAGCATTTTCTTTCTGAATTGCTTTCTTGGCTTCTTATGTATTTAGACCAGGACATTTTCCATTATGCTATGATGATCCAAAGGACAGAGATGATGCTAATAATCTCCTAAAGTGAGTTCTAAGGTTTGTAGCCCAAAATGTACAGGAGGCAATAACATTTTTGCTTTAAGAGCTTTTGAAACGTAAGTACCGACCTTTCTGTACCCACTAATGCCTGATAATTGAATGGAGACACTGCCGATTGGAAAATAAGGTACTTGTGAGGTGAGGATCATATTCAACTAGCCCTTGTAATGGAGAGGCACAGTTTATCTGAGATTGTATGCCCTGCCTCAAAGAACCTCAATAATCATAAGCAGTGGGGGATTCCCACTTTCCATGGTGAAGACTGTGCAGTTCTTGCTGCAGGTCAGAGGGAACAGAATAAAGAAACAAATGACACCAGGGCTGTTCATGTGGCATTTTCTCCTGAGAAAATGGGTGTCAACACCCAGCTTGTGAGTACAGAATGCAAACTCACAAGGCTAACTCCACAGTTCTTTCTCATCTAAGCTATGATATAGCTGCAAAGGAGATATTAATTTCGTGTTCTTTTTCATTACCTACCTTTGTGATTTAATACAAAGCTATGAAATGTTTTCTTGCCCAGTGCATGCAGCTTTTTATTTTATTTTGTCTTAGGCAGGTTCTGAAGAAGAGTTATCCTTTTGCACCTATGACCATGGCAAGTCCATTACTGAGCCAGACATTCTGTACATGGTTTTTGGTCTGATCTGCTTCTCTTGAGATTTTTCTAGGGTGGAATGTCAACTCCTAATTCTACCTAAGAGATACGATATTGTGGTTTTATTTATCTATTTATTTTTAATTGTGAGACAGGGTCTCACACTGTTGCTCACAGCCGGTCTCCACTTGCAATAATCCTCCTGCTTCCGTCTCCAGAGTGCTGGGATGACAGATGGGACCTGCCAACCCTGCCTGACTTGTCTTAAAAGTACAAGAGCCTCTGGGAGGCAGGCCCAAAAATATGATCTGATCGTTTGGACTTCTTGATAAAAGTTCATGATCTAAGGAGTGGCTGATGAAGGCAATACAAAGAAATTGGATTTTTAAAATGGAGACTTGTCCTGGTACAAATCTTGTGAACATTATTGAAATAACAATATGTTATTTAGAATATTTCATGAAACTATTTGACAATGCAGTGCTAGAAGGTTGAGAGGTCAGATTTAAATTTTGTAAGAAATTCTACTGTGGATAAATAGCTATCAAGAAGCCTCAAAGCTAGGTAAAATCGTTTTTGAAAGGAATGGTCAATTTGTGTAGAAAAAAACACAGAAAGATAATTTTGTACTTTTTCTCATGCAGAACAATCAGTATAAAAGTGTGGGGACAGCAAGGAGGGGTCGTTGAATGGATGAATACAAAGAAAGCATATAATATATATGCATAAATTTCCTAATGAATCCATCATATTATACAATTAATATACTCCAATAAAAATACATGACAAAGAAAAATCTAAGGAAAAAAAGTCAAACAGGCTGGAGAGATGGCATGCTGTGCAAGCCTGAGGACCTGAGTTCAGATCCCTAAACCCAGGTAAAGCTGTATATGGTGCCATGTATCTGCAATTCCAGCACTCCTATGGAGAGACAGGAGGCAGCAGACATACACAGCAGAAAATTAAAAAAAAAAAAAAAAAAAAAAACAAGAGGCCATGTCTCAAACAAAGTGGAAGAAAAGAATTGACCTGAGTGTGTCCTCTGACCACCATACACCAGGTAGAGCATGTGCAGGCCCTCATTTATACACACACTTTTGTGCACATACACATCACACACACGTACACATACAAAAAGAAGAAAATAAAACACAAAGGTAAATCTTAGCAGAAAGGGGTGAACTTGTTGACCATGAGGACATTAGACTCGGTTCAGATATTCTGGATGGAAAGGACTGGAGTGTTTTGTTTATGGAGCGGTGCAAATGGCTTAGGTTCTTCGAAGAAGAAACTGACAGTGTACAGTGACTTGTTTGTTTAATGACTATGATTTACCACTTCCCTGAAAATCATTTATTACTGTGACACTTTTAGGTCAGGAGAAGTGAGTTCTCAGTTCAAACTCGGGTCGCTGTCCTTTAGTGAACCATGGCAATGGATCTTACCCATTCAGCGATTTTAAACCTCGAGATATTAATAGTTCCAGCCATGTGTCTCATATTCCATCCACATCCTTTTTGCTGAATGTACTTTATATTTTACTTCTACTTATGGCATGTCAAATGGTTCAGCTTTCATTTAAACCAACTCGCTGGAGTTGTATGTGGGTTCACATTTTAGGTAACTTTTTCATCAACATTCTCTGTTTTCTAGGTTCAAAATAATAATCAACAAAGGTATGCCATCTGGCAGTGCTGTTGGCATGGCTTCTGAAATGCAATGCTTAAAGATAAAGTCTGGGATGCTGTGGTACATTGTACAAGAGCCTGAAATCTATGTTGTAACTAGTCTGGGTAAGAAGCTTTATAAACGAAAATTTAAACTTTCTTTGAGGGTGTTCTTTAGTTCTGGAGGTAATTATTATGACCCCAAATCATTCCTCCTGATTCTTTTGATTGTCTAAGCTCCTGTGTCTTTGCTAGGTTTTATGGGATCTTTGACCTCCTCCACAGTGTCCTCAGTTAATTGGACCATAGTTTTGAGCTGTTAGTTTGACACCCTAGGTGGCTGTGCTTTTAAGAAACACAATGTCATGTTTCTTTCAGGAACAGTTTAGGAATTCATATTCTGCCTTTGTAAAACCTCGGAAGAAACATCGTGCACAGAATGGCTAGATAATTACAGTAATGAACTTGCTTTGGTCATAGATGAGAGAACATTAGCCTTTATAAGAACTTGGCTGAAGTAAAAGAGAATGCAAACATTCTTAGCATGCAAAAACATATCTTTACACTAAACTTTAAGATTTAAGGCAGAAAATATGAATGAAAGATTTAGCTTTAGTCCATTAAATTGTTCATCATATTTTAAAATATTCCAAGGTATGAGTATGTATTTAAGGCAATTTTATTAGGTGAGGATGAACTTGGGATCCTCTTGATTAGTGATATCAAATGAATAGATCCCATTCAAATAAAATACTCAGGGCTGAGAAATATTAAAATAATTCAACAAAACAGAGAAGTTTACATTTGGCTAATTAGCTACAAAGGTGCATTCAATATGGCTTTGATAGGGCAAATCTCTAGTTGTGATATTTAGAAAGCTGGAGTTCCAGGCCTGACTTAAAAGCATGAGTGCAGGTCAGAAATACCAAGGAAGAGAGTATTTTTGACTTGGTGGAAGTCAGATATTCTTTCTAGGATACTTGAGTATTCAGTTACAAGTCCGGTTTCCTTCTTTACAAAAATCTGTCAAAAATATTCTCTTCCTTATATGCTTCTTAATTTCCAATCTAGCTCATTTTGATCTTTCTGTCATTTTGTTGGACTATAGATACTAGATACAACCACCTCCCCCCTTCTCCTTCTCCCTGCGTTATCATCTTCTTTCTTCCCCCTTTGTCTCTCTCTCTTTCTCTTTCTCCTTCTCTGATTCCTCCCTCCACCCTCTCTATTTACCCTTTCCCACTCTTTTATTCCCTTCTTGCACTCAAGATACCTAAGAACTGGAGCCTACTCCTGGATTCAGGAAGGATCTCAGACACAAGTTTATCAATCATTGTCATTATACAGAGATGGTAACAGAAGCCAAATATGCTTAGTATCTTGTTTAAGGTTTCACAAGTCAAAAAGATTAACATTCCAAATATGTGTCTTCTGCATTAAGGCATATTGGATTCTCTTTATTACCACATCATCACATTATTTTACATTTTACAAGTTTTTCAGTTGTTCATTCAGAGAAGAAACACTCCAAACCTCATCCTATGCTATTATATATGCAAGTATTTTATTCAAAGCTCCTCTTTCTTATGTTTCTGCAGCAGGATTCTTAATCACTTGATGAAAGGGCAAAATTTGGCACTACAGTCAATCTATGGCAATTCAGGTAACTGGATTTGTATTTAATTGGCCATCTAATCATTTCTTTAGTCAGTATTTAAAAATATATGATGCGTGATAGACCGTGCTCTAAATATCAAGCTTCTAACAAAGAACCAAAGTACTATCACTGTGGATGCCACCTTCTCAAGGACACACAGATAGCACACAAGGTTTTGGAAAGATGAACAGGTGACAGGAAGTCAGTAATGATGAGAGAGAGAGAGAGAGAGAGAGAGACGGAGAGAGAGAGAAAGAATTAATGGTGATAACAACAGCTTGGAGACAAATAAAGCCAGGATAGTAGTCAGTACAAATTACAGCAGGAATACAAAGAATGGTGTGACTCTGTAATATGTATGAGTGGTTAGAGAAGTTTTCAGAGATAGGGGCACTCTAAGGTGACTGAAGAAAGTCTAAGAGAGTCAGGTAGAGCTATAGAGGAAGGATATTCTCAGCAACAGGAAATAGACTGCGTCAAGCTTTAATGCACACAGCCTATCCGTGTGCTCGTTGCTAAGAGAATGAGAAGGAGAATAGTAGGAAATTTAGTAGAAATACATGTTAGTGAGAGGAGGATATAGGTCCGGACCAGTCCCTAGAGCACTACAGAACACACCAAGAAGTTTGACTTTGTCTTAGAGACATGGACAGCCAAGGAAAGTCCAGAACGAAATGACATGACTTGTATTTAAAAGGTACCATTCTGGCTATTGCAGAATAGCCTAGGAAATGCAAAATCCATTAAAATAATACTGAAATCCACCAAAAGTTTATGGAGCTTAAAAGTAGTAAAAGAAATAAATATTAGGATGTTGGACTCATTTTGAAAGGACAAAAGATGGGATGGCTGATGTCTAGGATTTGGGTTGTCAGTGAGATGAGTTAGAGATACCTCTTCACTTTTAAATGAGTATGAATGCAAAATATGTTAGAAGATACATGGAATAGGAATTTGGGATTTAAAGTATAGACAGGTATTTGAAACTTATCAGCTCTAAGTGTGACTTAAAGTCATGAGATTGGATCACCTGAAATTAAAAATGAGTTAACATAGAAACTCAAATACTGAGCTCTGGGACACTATATAGTCAGAGTGAGGGAGGAAGAAACATGAAGTACAGTGAGAAGGAAGGCCATGAGGTAGGAGGTAAACCATGAATCAGTGGTGTCCAGTGTACCAGTAAAGACAGTATCATGGGAGGGAGGAATTGACTGCATGCCAATTCTTGCTTACAGACTATGATGAGAACTGTGTGCTGCAGAGTTTTACAAAGACACAGTTATTAGTGACTTTCTCCAGAAACATGTCATGAAATTGTAGGAGCAAAGGTAGACATTTTTTTTTACTTCATATAAAACAATAAGCAGAGTATTCTATACAGGGATGGGATAAATTGTGTCTGATAAACCCCACTAGATGAAACTAAGCTAGATCTTAAAATCTGAAGATAATTTTAAGATGCAAAGGTAGAGGCAGTGCTTCATGGACATTATACTACTTGAAAAGGTGCTGATGAGAAGTTCAGCAGCTCAGAATTATGGGGCACAGATTGCTGGTGATGCAGACAAAGAGACACAGAGTCAGAGGAAGGAACTGAAACCCCCAAAAGGCAAGGCCAAACTCTGAATTCTTCCTGCTTGAGCTCCTTACCAACAGATTAAGGACATTGCCCATCTCTGGAAGACATCACTAGGTTCAGGTTATTGGAGTTTGAGGATGAAGGAAGGGATGGAGAGTGACCAGCTGGTCAGCTATGCTAATAGGTCAAAGGAAAGAAAGGACTAAGGAGGGGCAGCTGAGTTAAATAAGAAGTAAATACTCGAGAAAATATTTTGTAGACCAACAAGTTTGATAACATCTTAGATACAGGGGAAAAGATAAAGAGGACAATTTTAGCCTCAGGGTGGGGTCACTTTTTGGTAAAATCATTAAACAATGTAGCAAATGCACACAGTAAATAATGGATGTGCAGTCAGAATGAGATGGAAGTTCAGGCTGGGCTGACATAAATTTCCTACCATTTAGTCCTTTTCTCTGCTCCCTTCTTTACACTCTCAGGCTCATCGTCATCAAAGTGATAAGCTCTGATCAACTGCAATAATCACTAATTTCAGCAAAGACAAAAAGATTTCCATCTTAATCTATGAGTATGGTGTATCATGATCAAATCAGCAAGCACATGTTCTTTAAAGGGCAGAGAGAAAAAGGTGACCAAAACTCTTAGCTGAGGATCAAGCAGCTCTTGTTGGAAGGATCTAATTTAGCTCTTGGCCCAGGGGGAGAAGCTTGTTACAGTGTAGGCTTTCCGGAGCTAGCGAGGGCTTTGTGCCTGGCAACCAGAAACAGCCTGTGAGCCTGCAGTGGCACTCAGCCACATTTCCTTTCCAAGACTTGAGTTCTTGCCAGTGTACACAGAGAGACACATGGCTCCACCTTGAGCAGCAGAGCATAGGTTCCTTTACACATAGACAACCCTGAAAGTCTATACCCACATGGTAGAAGAGGATTAGGCCAGTGTGCTAAAAAGAAAGGGTTTTCTCCAGTTTTGAAGATCCAGTGTTCTCTCTTAGGCATTCTTCCATCTATTTTAGTCCATGTGAAATTGTTCAGTTAATTATCGAGGGGATGTCTGTGTGGAGGCATGATGCCTGGTATGTAAGAGATGTCCAACACATATTTGTAATGTCCTGGCCAGGTTGCTCACGTGAGATAGATTTTGAGAGTGCAGAAACATGTTACTTCTCCATGTACCCTTTGTAGAAGAGGTTCAAAACAGATCAATAAAAAAATCAAAAAGCAAAGATAGACAGACAGAAAGGAGACTCCTTACTTCTGCATATAATGCTTTATAGGAAACATGTAGAAGAGAAACAGTCTACAGATTTACAAACCAGAAAGGGAGAATTTCCAGTAAAGTTAAACTCACAAGTACATACACACATGCATGCACAATGCACTATGTATTTGTCTACCTACCTCGATGTCTCATTTAGATACTACCTCACAATTGATCAAGTATTTTGTATATTCTCAGGTGTTCTTCCTCCCTTAGTCATATGCTTGTCCTCACTAGAAGCACTGGGAATCTGAGTCTTAAGAATATTCCCCTTTCAGCATGTTGTGTACATTGCATTGTGCTTATGGAACAGTTCTTGCTGGGCTCCAATCTTTCTTATTTCAGAGTTCCAAATTTACCTGTAAATAAGGACAAAACCTAATTGAGCAAGTAGTCCTTTAAGTCTGCAAACGGTGGCTTTTGTGTAGATCCACATGGGTGCTCTGATGAGAGAGAGCTAGAGGCTGGCAGGTCTCAGCAAGTAATATTTGACTAGGTTGTTTATTTGTTTATGAACAAAACTCAAAATGTGTGCAAAATGTAGCCTAAGGGGTCAAGGTCCAGTGAGCACAAGTACTCTAAAAGCAAAATAAGAAAATTTGCATTTTCTTGGGAAATGAATCTGATCTTTGTAAATCCTAACAGGAAGTTGTAGGATTAGGGCAGGTTGCTATTAAGTGTTACATACTTAATTGAACAGCAGACATTGTAAACAGTAACACACACACACACACCTTCATTTTTTTTTTTTCAAATTAAATGACTAAGGTTCAAAGGCATGAGTCATTTGCTCAAGGGCATAGAGACTCCTGGTAAATCTGGGAGGCAAGTTCTCCATCAGGACTTGAGGCAGAGTATGTTGGGTGATCTATAACATAACCTGAAGGCAACACAAATTGGCTCAGGGGTTCTCATCTTCAGGCACTTTGATCCTTGGGATTTTGTCATGCTGTAGCAATTTCCTGGCAGGGAAGAACAATTAGGTTCCCGTGAAATACCCTGGCATCTATCCATCCACCATGAATGAAGCATGGCACACCTCCTGCCACAGTCATCACAGAAGACATACTGGGTTAAGGCTAATATGTTCTTTTAATAGTTACTTCTGGAAGCTGACCAAAAGCAGCCATCATTTGAATCTGGCATGATTTCACTGATGCATGTTGCTCATAATTTCATTATTCTCCAGATGTTAACACATTTTTTCTGTGACACTAGTATTTTTTTTTTTCCAATTATCTCTGTCAGAATTGTAAGGCAGTTATCTTTTGGGTTACTTATTTACACATGATTCCTCTGAAACATAAGCTCCCCAATGATAATGATTGTGTTTTTGTTTAGTGACTGTATCGTTAGTGACCAAAAATGGTGACTCTGGAAGAGTATGTGTCTAAATACCACTTTAGTGATGAGTAAATGAGAGAAAAGTTACCTGTAATTTTCCTATAGTGGGGAGGCTATTAAATAAGAACGTTTACATGTGTTCTCAGTAATCAGAGAGAAAAATACAAAAATCAGTTCTTACTTCCATACCCTGAGATTTGCATATTGAAACTTTGAATTTTGAGGTTATTTACATATTGGTTTGCATTCCTGGAAGGTCCCCAGATTCATTTTTTGTATTACGTTCAAATAAAAAAATATTTTTAAAATAAAAATCTCACTAAAAAGGTGAATGATGCTAAAAATCCTTTGACCTTTTTTTTCAATTAAAAATAAGACATAGAATAATCCTCATTTAACAAATCAATTCCATCACTCCAATCTATGCGCTTCATTAATTGACAATTTGTTTTCCTAATTTTAATCGCCCCGTAAGAAGTGGAACTAGTTTTCTCCTAAGTCATCTTTCATTTCTTTTTGACTAAACACATATATTTTTAGTCATTAAAAATTGTGGTCTCCTTAGCCATTTTTTCCTCCAAAGAACCCAAAGTTCGGTGGACATTTTGTGGGCCTAGGAGGCATTTTTGTTCTTGTTCAAATTTTAAACTGTCTATTTCCTTTCCATCTGAGCAACTGAAACCCACATAATACTAAGCATGAAGTGTTTAAGAAGAACTGTTCAAAACTGCTGCTGCCTGGGGATAGTAAACGATATTATGTGAAGTGTCATGGTACTGTGCAAACAGGGAATCCATTTTCAGTTCAAACTCCGAGCAGGAAGGGGCTCTTCCCTGCCAAAGGGGGTTTAGCACCCCTCATTGGTGGGATGTGTAAGATGACTCAGTCATCAGGGGAAGAAAGGGCAGCTCCTAGCAAGGGGGACCCTGAGCCTGTAATCTATACTCTGAGGATCAGGCCAGGGGGCACACTAATTGCTAATACTGTCAACAAATAAATCAGCAGCCCTCAGATAAATATCCCGAAAAACAGAAATTTAAGTATCCCAAATCAAGAAGTGATCAAACCAACACAGACCTCAAGCTGGAAGCAGAATCCAGACGGAGCACTTTTCAAATGTCTCTTTCTTAGGCAAAATACAAAGACTATAGGCTAATTTAATGGTCATCCATTCACTTCTCTGTCTTCTGATCTATTTGGAAAACACTATAGATTGAGCTACTACAAAATATCTTCCTTTTGGAGGAAGTGTACTGTTAAAAACTTCTCTGTACGCATTCTACATTCAGTTTCTGAATAGGGTAGGAGGAGTCTGTCTTGTTCATGTGCTGAGGCACCTCAAGACAGACCATAGCTACACCATGCCCCAGCTAGACCTAGGAGTTAAAGCTAGAGGCACTTTACTCTAAAACTGTAGGAATAGAGAAGTGTGGCCCTGCTGCACTAGGATATGGGTCTGAGAAAAGAGCAATCTGTGCCTGACTGAATTGTTCCACCCCTCTTGCTAAATGTGTCTTGTTAGCGTCTGGACTTTCTGCTTGGCTTGCTCCTGCAGAACAGAAAGGAGTGTAGGGGTTTTGCACACCCAAACTTGGAAAGTTTTGTATAAAAGATTATCCTGAGGGAAGCTACTCGCTACACTTGGAACAAACTTGCCCAGTATGATCTCCAGTATGATAGGCTATAAAAGACTTTCTTTTGGCAATATTTTGTGCCTGAGTGGTTTTCTCAGGTAAAATACCTCACAGTATTTATAGCATGAATATTATTTGCCCAGAATGGCCAAAACTCCAGAGGAGATTTTTTTTTCCCCGTATATCTTCTACTAGACTAGCTCTCTTAAACTTTCACAGACATATGAATTGGTAGACGGTTCTGTGAAGATGGAGCTCCTGATTCAGTAGGTCTGAGGTAAGACTTGGACTTCACATCTCTACAGACCTGCCAGGAGATATAGCTGGCAGATTACCTTGAGCCGTATAATCACAATTTCTCCTGAATCTTTACTATACTAGGCTACCACTCCTCATAAGCCAAGTTACCTGTGACTCTGCCTCCCTCCCTTCCTCCCTCCCTCCTTCCTTCTCTCCTTCCCTCCTTCCCTCCTTCCTTCCTTCCTTCCTTCCTTCCTTCCTTCCTTCCTTCCTTCCTTCCTTCCTTCCTCCCTTCCTTCCTTCATTTGAGTCCTTATATCCCGAGGCTAGCTCCTAACTCAGTATCAACTATGTAGATTTCCTAGTCAGATTAACTGATTTTGTTTAATTTTTGCACTTTAAAATTAGAAGTTGACAATTTAAGTCTTCAGGAGAAAAAGAAAGTGAGGCAGGTAGGAATTCCTGGAGGTGTCTTGAAGAAGGCTGTTTTGTTTCTCAAACAAGGAGGAGGAGGATAGCATATGGATATGTTGCCGGGCTGCCCGTGCCATCTCCTAAATTGCCAGACCACATCGGAAGGTGCAGCAGATGGCCGGAGCAGTGGGATGTGCCAAATGATGCACTCCAGAGCCCTTCCACAGGGGCCTGCTCTTGTAGCAGTAGCAGAGTTTGAGAATATGTTTACGGCCTTTCACAAAGACAAATGATCTGGGAGGTCTTCAGATGGTGCTATCAAAATCATCTTATAGGGTGGGTGATTTACCTCTTCTGTGCATTGGCAATTCAACATCATGTTAGGGAAGAAAAAAACAAACTTATTGAAACTTTTCTAAACATTAACCTTTTCTTTCTGAGCTTGGGCAAAAAAAAAATACTAGTTTGATTACTTCTTTCTTTGTAACAAGGAGACATGGAGTTGAGTTTCCCATTATTAAAGTGATCTCTGCTTCCTCTCCTGTCTCATTTCCCTCTCTTGTGCCTAAGAAGCCTCTGACCTGGAAACTATGAAAATCCTCCTAGGTCTTCAGTTTTGCTGTCTGCCATGTTTTCCCTGTGAAGTTTTGTGCTTTCCCATAATGCTCTCCTTTTCCTGCTTAAATCCATTTCAATTGTACTTATTTTTTTAAGAATCATTACATATTCTAACTGCTCTAAAAGGTCTCTCTTAATCTTTCCAAGGTAAATATTGTATTCTTTTTCACTTGTCAGATTCAATCATTTGGCAAGTGAGCAGTTTTTGAGACAGTTATTTAATTATTCTGATATTTAACTTTTTGAATGTACATATAGTTTTTTCTATTGTAAAAAAAATATTTGTAAAAGAAGCAGATATTGGTAGAATTTAAAAAGCTGTGACAGTGACATTAGATAGGCTCACCAGGCTGCAGTGGATGAACTCACACCAAGATGTTCTGGAGACACAAATTTGACTCGATAGACTTTAACATGTATGACAGAATGCACAAAATCTGGGGTGGGGGGAACACAGGGGATGCTGAGAGCAAAGGGCGTCACAGCAAATGCGTATAGCCTCACCGCGAGTTGTGTTGCAAGTGGAGGCAGAGATTTCCTCCCAAAGGAGCAGGCCATTGGGTCTTCCTTTCAAGGCTTTAGTGGCCACAAGCACAATAGCAAAGATGGGAGAGAAGAGGCCAGGGCTGGTGCCCATGATCTCTTTCCTCCAATAATAAGAGAAGTACGAAACTTTTCCTTCTCCTTGGCCACTTGCTTCATGCTGCTCTGCGGAGCAGAGTGGATGAGGATAGCTCTCTTTAGTCTGGAGGGTAACTTATACTGCTCTCTCTCAATTCTTACCCTTGTTATTACCTAGACTTCCCTTCCTAGGGATCCCAAAAGCTAGCTCTTGATTTGTGTAGCATACATTGGATTCCGAAATTTATTGTTAGTTGCCATAATAATGCTGCAGAAAGTCATTATTTTGTTTTGAATTAAATTTGAAATCCTTCCTTGGAATGAGCCCCAACTCAGTTCAAGCCAATTGGCTTAATATCTCCATCACCCAGTCATTCCACACAAGCCTTTTCCAAATTGTGCCATATTCTTGGAATACTCCCTCTTCCCAACTGCCAAGTTATCTCTCTTTCATCATCCAAATAGCTCACACAGCCCCCACCTCTTCCACACAATCTTCCAGAATTATTTGGAAAAGGTCTATTAGCTTCTCTCTGCGCCATCCGGTGTGAACATTAGCCACTTAAGTCTCTCCTGCTCCTCACTGCTCTGATTCTCAAAGTGGACACCATGCCACATACTCTGAGTAGCACCATTCCGTCACCATTCTTTTTTGCCTTTGTATACATTTTCAGTTTATTCCAGTGGTTTTTGTCTCCTTGGATTATTCTACAGAAACAAAGCTGTAGCTAAAGCTCTGTGTTCGGGGTTGAGTGTAATATTATCTTGAAATAGATAATACGTAAAATTTTGCAGATTTAATTTTTTAATGCACAAAGAATATGGAACATATTTACTATTTCACAAATCCACCAGGACCTGCTGGATAACTCTTTTAGCCTTGGGCAAGGGTGCCAGTTTCCATGGCGTTTCCTTACTCAGTTTGCAAAGCCGTTGCTGCTGTTGGTGGTAACTGTAGACAGTACAAAGGAAGCTAATACGATACCCTCAGTGCCATGGGACAAGGCTATGCTAGCGCTTTCCCTGAGAGGGAAGTTTAATAGGGACAGAGAATAACTCACAGAAGCAAGATATAGAAGTTCCTCCTCTTTTAGAGAAGGCAGAAGACAGCGTGATAGAAAGTACCAGAACATAACCTTCAACTTGATATTTGTCTCACATAGAGTGGGAATTCAATGTGGAATGGTCCAAGAACAACAAAAAAATGCAATATTTTTTTTTCCCTCAGTGAAAGAATAGAAAAGTAAGCTATAGCTCAGATACACATCCTGCCTGATCTGTCTGAGGAAATAATAGGCTAACAAAGTCTTCTGGGGACAGTCTGAAAGGTCACAAAACAGTCTCTGAAGGAACAAGATGTGTCTGTTTTGATCCAGTAATGATCAAAAAGGAAACATACCATCAGTTGGACAGGCTACACAATCTGCAGGGCCCAGTACAGGACAGAAACATAGGGCCCCTTCTTCAAACATTATTCAGAATTTTCAGACAGTAACAACAGTGTATTCAACCAAGCAGGAGACTCTTCTAAGCAGGGTTTCCTATGTGACTGTCCAGGTTTCTTGCCCCTGCAGATGACCCAGGCCTGCAGACAGGATTAATGTAACTACTTCTTATCAGACTATCAAGTGCACAGCCTTCCACACGATCTGGACAAAACATTTCTCTTTATAATAAACCTTTGCTTAAATAAGATGTACTTTGGTTACAAACTCTTATTTTCCAAATAATCTTGAGTCAGAACGTGAAATCTATTTGGAGAGGCCTCAATCTTACTCATTTTGGATTGGAGTCTGTCTTGGTTTCCGTATTAGTGTTTTGAGACTTTAATTAATATATACATTTTGGCCATGTGTTAACTGCTTGTTGAAATCCTCAGCCTACCCATTTTTCTCTACTCTAAATTGAAGACGATAAAGTAAATTATCTCTCTGGTTAGTTAGTATTTACTGAGGTTATATGTGAATTTTCTGGCAACTACTGGCTACTTCCTTTAATTATTTTCCTTTTTGTGACACATAATTTCTCACACTAATGGGCATGTACATGAATCTATTATGTAATACAGGATAGCTAATCAAGTATCTGATTTTGCAGCACTAATGTCCTGGTCCTACACCCTGATTTATAATCCAGAGTGGAGCTGAGCCTGGTGGTGTAGACCTGTAATCCTGGCTACACTGGAGGATAAAGGAAGAAGACCACAATTTCAAGGCCTGCCTAGGTTACACTGCAAGTTCAAGGACTGTCTGGGCAAATTAATATGACCCTGTCTCAAAATGAAAGGCAAGAGTAAAGGGGGGTAGGGATACGGCTCAGTGGTGGAGTACTTGTCCAGCTTGCACAAGGCCATGAACTCAACCTTTAGTGCCAAAACAAAGCAAACACATGAGGAAAAAAGCATGCAATCTGGGAAGATACCTCACCTCCTTTCTTTCTTCAACACACCTTATATATGGCAGAATTTAACCAGGGATCTGCAGACCTCGCAGCTGGTCAAGAAGGTGGGAGAAAAAGAGAGAATAAAAAAAAAAAAAGACTGAGAGCCAGGAGACATTTCTCCTTCCTTTTCACTATCTGCATATCTGGCTAGTGTCCTATAACTTCTTTCTACCAACGACTGATCTCATTGCAGAGAGAACAGCCGAATGAAACTGGTGGGGATTGGGAGAGGGATTCGGAAGGATGGAAGGCAGATTCAGTACTTTGTCAAGCTGGATGCAAAGGTCTATCTGATCAAATTGGCGAGAAAATGCTTTTGTCAAACTGGCTGCTTTGTGCGCAGAGCTGCCTTTCTCACACAACATTTGCCTCTCGGTACTAATGTTCTGTCTACATTTCTTTATTCACTGTTCAATGATTAGTGTACTTTGGTGGTGGTGGGGGTAACAGATTTATTCAAATTTACTGAACTTTTAGACAATCAGCTTACAGAAACTACTGAAATCTCTTTTCCTTTGCTCATAAGCAAAGATTCATGTCTCACAAAGAGAAACAAAACTATGAGGAGGATTAGAGGAATTTTGTGCCACAGCAAACAGCACAGCTAGCATTATGCTTTACAAATAATGGCTTTTCTGTCTCATGGGAAAGGAGAAATAAGTTTTCCAACACATAATAAATTTATTAGCCTTTCCGACCTCATCATTCCTACCTTAACTTCCATGCAGCATCAAAGACATGAACATCTGTTTGACAGTAGTTTTTCCAATTCTGTTTTTTACCATGCAGTGCTTGCTGGTGTACCAAAGTTACTGCATCAGCGCCACCTTGTGGCAATCCCGTAGATTGCTCAAATTGCGCGACATGCAGAAAAGATCACAATGGGATGTTTTCAATATCAATAGACTTATTCATAGGGAAATAAGTTTAAAAGATACTTAAAATTCACTTGTTTGTCACATGCCTTAAAATGTCTTTATTATGTAAATACAGATTTACCCTGTTTTTCACATTTTGCTTTGTGTGTCTAGAATGTTCTTATTTTCCTCTTGCCCTTTCTTATTCTAGCTTTTTTTCCCAATCCACTCCTAACACCTGCAAGACATAATTTATCATATAGTTCCTCCAGAAAACTTCAAAGATTCTAGGTTAGTGGGGATTTCAAAAGACAGGGGTGGCATACCAATACTGGATCATTTGAGAAGAGTTTAAACATCAGCAAAGGACTGTCAGGTTACAAGGATATAACACACAATAACGCAGATCCCAGGTATGGAAACACATGCCTCTAGCACCAAAGTTCCAAAAAAGCAAGGAGAGAACGGGCTGCTAGGAGGGGATCTGATGCATGTGGTCATTGCAAGCAGAACTCTCTTCCCATTTTCAGAAGTGCTTCGTGGTGCGATTCTAACAGCAAGTGAACCTGTTCAAGATCCTCTCTGGAGATACAGCCTGATGAAGACAGACAGGACGTGCAGAAACCAATAGGCAACATCTACTGAAGCTTCTCATTTGCTTCTCTCCTTACCCTTCTGGATAGAAGATGGAAAGATGAAACAGAGAAACCCTACTATACTGAAAGACTAAAAGCTAGGGCAAATCAAAATTTTCCATGATTTATAACTGACTCTGAATGTCAGCTGAACATTTCTCCATCCTTAGTTTCCTCCACCATCCATCCAATGTTGCTCTGTCAGCTTTTTTCTAGCTTAGAGTTGCACTCACAGGTATGGTAATGACAGTGCTGTTGTAGTGGCCCATTATCATTCATCACTTATGATGACCCAGAAGTCAAGGATTCAGTCTGATAAATTAGCGCTAGTTAATGTCTGCCAAGTCCCTTTTCTCAGTTTTTGAAGGGCATTACTGAAACTTCAGAGTCCATTCTCTCTAGCTTTCTGTCCTTTTAAAATTAGTGTGTCTTTGAAGGATATACTGGCTAATGAAGCAGAGAGAAGCAGTTTTAAGTTTCAAATAAAGAACAAACAACATTGTCTTCAGAAGGTTTTTTTTTTGTTGTTGGTTTTTTTTTTTTTTTTTTTTTTTCTTCAGGTGGATATTTCTTTGGTCCAACAGAGCAGAGAACGGGATGAACTGACAGGCAAATGCAGAGATATGCTGAAGCTGACTGTTTGGATGCTCCCAAGTTGTAAGAAAAGGGTTATGATGAACTACTGTCAAATTCCGTGTTGAATTTTACATATTTCTTAGAATAGCCACTGTTGTACCAACAGCTGATAGTTGTCTGGGTCACCACATTGTTGCTATTAGGATTTACAACTGGATAGGACCATTGATTTTTTTTTTCCTCTTGGCAAGATCCTTTGACACCCATGAGAGCTAGTCTTCAGGGAGGAGGCTTCTTGGTCAATTCCATCTCAACTGTTCCAAGTCCTGTAATCAAAGTGCTGTTTGTCTCCAGAAGTAGAGTTTTACCTTCAAGTTCTAAGAGGCAGTCAAGGGTTGTGTCTAAAGCTTACATTATTCTGGGCATCTCTTTGAAGAGCCTAACCAACAACTCAAAGGGAGGTTGTTCTTACCTGGCATTGTGTTATCGTTATAGAG
Source organism: Eospalax fontanierii (assembly GCA_035773235.1). NCBI lineage: Eukaryota > Metazoa > Chordata > Mammalia > Rodentia > Spalacidae > Eospalax > Eospalax fontanierii. The sequence goes on from CM069542.1 coordinate 33,327,971, forward strand.
CCTTCAGCTATACAAATGCACTCATATATTTATTGTATGTGTATATTTCAGTAGGACTTTTGACTTATCCATAACATTCTTCAGTGCAATGAAACTACTCCTGTAACTAAGTGGCCTCATATACCTAACAGAACCCTTTTATTCTCCTGTTCCTTGGCTGATTTAGTTTTGCTAAAAAAAGTTCCCCTGAATATTATCAATGAACCAAATAATCTGACTAATGACACACTTATATTTTGTGAGGTAAAGTTATGAAAAGAGCACTGACTATGAAGTAGTTTGTGGAATTTTAGGCTATACTGTATTTTATATATCAAGATATTTCAGGTAAGTCATAAATTTTATAAAACACGTGATACTTTTGTAAAGTTAGTTCGTATCTATCATTGGCTTAAGGAAGCAAATGAGATCAGAGTTTGCTCACATGTCTGAGGGCAGAGGTTACATAGCTGGAAATTTAAAGCACCATCAAGTCGTGAGGACAGTCAAATGAAAAGGGGTATTCTGGCATTATTACCTCAGTGATTTCATTCAAACAAGACATGGAGTTGATGCCTTCTCATTTCTGTTTTTTGTTTTTTTTTTTTGTAAACTAGAATAAACAGGAAGGCTGAAGTCATCTTCTTCCCCCCCTTTCTTACCTCCCTCGCCTCTTAGCAAGAGTGTGAAAGCAAAATTAAAGAGCGGTTTTTGTGGTTCAGAATAAGAGATTTCTAGAGTGAACCTGAACACCCCAGCACATCATTCAGAGGTATTGTGAACCTTTGACAGATTAGAGACTAACGAGGAAATGTGTATGGCCGGGAGGTGTGAGGGGGCAGCCTGTGGCTGAGTTCTCTTGATGACTGGGTCAGATAGCATCAGCAGTACTCCGCAGAACTGAGCCTTCTCGCAGTCACCATCCTGGAACTTGGCAGAGGTGGCTAGGGAACCTGGCTGGCTGTTCAAGAATCCAGAGCGCTATGTACTTAGCTCTGTGGTCTTTATTCTTTTTCTGGACCATATAAGCCTCTTGTTCTATCACAGCCTGAACATGGGGAAGGGGTGCCTTAAATTGATGCTTATTGAACTTCTTGTCAACCTTTATGAAGGCAACCGCAGACTGGATTTAATCTGTCTCAGAAAAATAAAGCAAAGTGACATTTCTTGCACCCTTAGTACCAGGGAGCAAGTTGTACTTGTTACAAGTGTAAATTTTCTGCTCCTATCATATAATAGTTATTTTTATGAGTGAGGGGTTAGATCTCAGTACCAAAAAGATCATTTTATCCAGCACCATTTATTTTTAGAAAGTGTCTTTTTTTTTAAAGGATGGGATTTCTTACTGTACTATTTTCTGGTCCACCTAAAAAGAGAAAAAAAAAATAGATTTTAACAATTGTTTTTGTAGAAACATAAGCTCTTCAGGGCATAGGGCTTGTGCACCGAATTGCAGCCCAGCATGAAATTTTACAGCTGAATTATGAACTCCTGCCAATAAAAGTTTACAACAGAACAGCCTGGATTTTCTAGCTGTGTGAATGGAGGTGGAGAAAATACACACCATCTAACAGATACTGTTATCCTGGAATCATGAGAGTCACGATGGCAACATTTGAGAGTAAAAGAATTAAAGCGTGAGAATGAAATTAATTAGCAAAACTTGAGAGACATGTCATTTATTACCCGAGTCCTCTACATATTATTTACATTATACAAATGTAAACTCAAAATGATGTGACATCTCTTTCAATTTCATAATTGAATTAGAAGATTTGAAAATTTGAAGGTTTTAAATGGAACTACTATTGACTTTAAATTATCCCCGTTAAGAGAGAAAGTAATAGGATGAATAAATTAAGTTCATTCAGCACACCATGATTTTTGTACCATTAATTTCCCTCCCGAAGATAATTCTTTTTCTTTTGAATTCATTTATGACACAATTACACAGTCAATATTCCAAAGAATTAAGGAATTATAGATATTTTAAAACAGACGCTACCAAGAGAGAAATGGGGAAAATGGGGATACTCAACTGGGAAGGGAGGAGGGCGGTTAGACAGGGAGAGAGAAGGGAGAGATAAATAAAGCTTAGGTCACATAAAAAGTCAGAGTGAAATGCAGTAACTCAAAAGCCTTCTGAAAATGCAGATATAATATCTGAACATAAGTGCATGTATATACCTGAATACTATGTGACGAGGAACACATTGCCATGAAGAGAAATTTTCCCTCAGGCTTTTGGTCAGTACAGTCCAAGAGACTCCCAAAATCATAGCCTATTGCCACAGCCATTGATTACCTCCTAGTAACTTGTAGTTAAGGCCCTACTGCTGAAGACAGAACATACTTTGGACCCAGGTCTTGGAGTAATGGAGCTGGAACTGACCTGGAAGCCTTCTAGAAGACTAGCTCTCAGAGTTCTAGAGGATACTATGCAAATGCCTAAGGGAGAAAATCAACCAATGGTCCAACCCAGCTATAAAGCCTAATACCCACAATGAATGTCCCAGAAAACTGTCTCTATTGGTAGAGTAGCGGTACTTTTACCTAGGGGGATAATGAACAGCTGTTTAACTGGACTTAAAGCCCTCTCAATGGAAGAGAAATCATAAGTAGCACTAAAATATAGCCAAATACACATGGCTAGAGGGGTCATAGATTCTAGAGAAAGCTCTTATCTCTGTCATATTTCTAGACAAATGAAATTTTTTTACTGCATTCTAAGTTTGGATCCTTTCATTTACAGAAAAGTATACCATATACAAGTCTTCAAGTAAGCTTCTTTTTGCAACAGGTGAAGGGTATAACAGAGTTCCACAACAGGTCAGAAACAGAGAATGTATGTCTAAGAGATGCCCAGTCCTAAATGACTCAGCTACAGTGTAACTTCTACACATAAGGCTCACAAAACAGTGGACCAGAAGGTAGAGAGAATATTAGTACATCTCTCAACTCTCACCAGAGAGACTTCCTCATACTACAGAGTGCTATCCACATAGAAGTCCATAACTGGCTACATTTTAGAGAACAAGAGACTGCAGAGTGTATGTTCCTATATTAAGAATCACACTCCCACAGCTCAGGGACCATTGCAGAAATGGGAGAAGAAAAATTCTAAAAGTCAGAGTTAGTTCATGCATATAAGGGAACAGAAGTGCTTCGGCACCTGAGAACTTGCTCATATGAACTTGCAACAACGGTGACAACGTGCACAAGACCTATGCTGACTCAGTCAGACAAAAAAAACCAGCACTGAACAAGGGAAATGGGCAGAAGACCCCAACTCTAGTCTTGGAATTATTGGTAAATGATTACTGCTGACTGAGAGTAGATTTTCTTTAAGGAGTGACTTCAGATAGACTGACTCTACTTCAGTGGATGAACTTGCACAGAAGGAAATCTGAGCACAAATTCTTGACTCAAGAGGTGTTAACATATATGACAGAATATATAAATCCAGTGGGAGGGGATATGGAAATGTGCGGATGGAGGAGCAGGTCTAAATTTGATAACCATCTATTACATGAAATGTACGAAAATGCAATAAAATACTTTAAATACTATAAAGCAATATGGTATCATCTATTTTGGAATGGGAGATAGTAACGATTACCCAGACAACTAAAAAGAGATTAAGTAAAATACACTTGCCAGCTAGAGTGTTGTTTTTTTTTTATTTCATGTATGTGTATGTTTATGTGGTGTACGTGTGTGTGTGTGTGTGTGTGTGTGTGTGTGCGCGCTTTTGTGGGCATGAATGTGAAGGCCCATTGTTAAAATCAGGAATTTCAGTTTTTAAATGCCTTAAATTTTCTAATTTTATTTTATGTGTGTAAATTTTCTGCACGTGGGTAAGTGCACCAGTGTCATTTAATGCTTGCAAAGTCAGAAGAGGGCATTGGATCCCCTGATACTGGAGTTATAGAGAGTTGCTAGCTGTCATTTGGGTGCTGGTTTTTGACTTTTGGTCTTCTGCAAGAGCAGTCATTCAACTGCTGAGCCATCTCTCCAGCCCCCAAATTAGGACTTCTTGATTGCTCTCTACTTTAATTGTTGAAGTCAGTTCTTTCAGTTGAAATCGGACCTCATGGATACTGATAGTCTGGCGAGCTGGTTACCCCAGTGATTTAGTGTCCTTGCCTTCTGAATACTGGAATTTCAGAAGGCTGCAGTACCCAACTCCTACATGTACAGTTCTGGAAATCTGAACCCCAGTCTACATGTCTGTGGAATAAGCCACACTGTGCCACCTCCACAAGCCTCATAAGTGTACTTGAAAAAGTAAAGTTCTGTATTTTTTTCTGAAATAATTTAAAGGATCCCTTGAATGATTCTAATAAAAAAAAATCCCATGAATTGCATGAATAGAGCACAAAGTTTTCCTGGGAATCTATAAACATTGTACTTTAATCTGACTAGCTTTTACTATTCCTTTTCTCCCTGATAGTGATGGCCTGAGATTATGAGTACCACTACTATTCTAGTCAGTATCACACAGTCATAATATCACTACAAGTTGCTTAGCATCCAAAGCATATTGAAAAATTATTACTTGTAAGGCAGTGTTGGGAGGATACAAAGAGGTTATGAACTTGACTACTGGCTTGGTTACCAGCCACAGTGGGGCTTAGGGAGTCACCTAACTGTCATTTACCCTTGTCCCTTCATCACCAATGACCAAGACAGAAAAGCTTATACTCCTGGGATTGTCGCTGTGAGAGGTGTAAGTCATCAAAGTGATGTTGGGAGGATTCAGATGAACTGTTATAGCACAGCACTTGGTAGACATAAAGTGCAGAGGGGTGTATCAGCAGAGCTTTTCTTTATGGAAGGTGCCACATTCGAGTAAACTGTACAAACCAGGATCATTTATTTCACAGAATATAATGGGGTTAATAACTATCACAAAGGCATGGTATGTTTTCTCTCTCCTCCATGTAATACAGTCTTATGGACCTTCTCAGGCTCTCTACATGCTCACAATCATGCATTTATTTATTTAGTCATTGCCCAGTAAATAAACATTTTGCTGACAGCTGGAAATCTAGTAAGTAAAGCACATCTTTACTTCAAGGATCTCACAGGCTTCAGTGGGGATGATCAGAATTGTAAACAGACACACCATAGATAGAAGTAAGTACAGGGTCACACAGGAATGCACTGGAAGATAGCTTGCAGAAAGGAGGGAGGACAGACAGAACATTTCTTAGACAAAGTAATGTCTGTTTGAATTTAAAACTTCAGGGAAGATAAAGTTATGGGCAGAGGAAACAGTAGGATGTTCAGTGACATTAACACAGTTACAGTGGCAAACCCAGGCAAGGTGAGGACCAAGGTTGGAGAGAGTAGGAATTCAGGAGGTCAGATTATTTAGGAATTCAGGAGGTCAGATTATTTAGTGACAGCAGTAGGCACAGGTGAAATAGATTTACATCTACAAAGGTAATTCTAATGAGGTTAGTGAATTGATTAAGGGGAGAAGGAAGGAACAAGCCAACTTTTCCACAACAAGAATGCATCATCCTGAATATTTCAATTTTTAGTCTTCAGCAATTGGTTGAAGAGGCATGAGTGTGTACATCCTAGATCTTCCCCTGCACGAAACAGAGCTGATCAAAGCTTCACTGCTGAACTCTGAAAGCAGCATTATCTCTAAGGCCATGTGCTTACAATGCCATCTCCATGATTATAACTGAGCTGATCTGGACTATAATACAAAGGAAAGACAGATGGTTCCTGGGAGACAAGACAACCCTTGATGGAGACCTTGTTCTCAGCCTTGCTGTACCTTTGCAGATGATATGAAATGTTCTTCCTGTCTCTTCCTCTCTGAGTCAGGCTTAACTTTCATTCTGAAAGTTCTACGTTTCTCTGTTTTCTCCCCATCTCTTTCACAGGAATTTGTCCTGGTACAGTCCTTTCACCTGTTGTCCCATATTGGCATCTACTCCTCTGAAGACTTGTATTAATATAGTGGCACTGGTATTTTCTAAATACATATTCCCTTTATGAATATAAATTGTAGCTTGAGATTAAGGCAAAGTCCTATTAATCTCACTTTTTTGTCTCATGCTAAGCAAAAGAAGACAGTTCAGCAATTTTTGAAAGAATGATGGAAAAAATAAATGCACCTAGACTTGTTCATGCAGCAACATTTTCCTTTACAGTTCAAGGTGATATATTAGCCATTCTGTTTTTTATTTTATGCTACAAAGAGTCTGCAAAGTGATGGGCTTTTTGATCACTGAGAGGACTGATCATAGATACTCTCCTGTCCAGTGTGATTAGAAACATTACTGTAGTTGTTTCCTTTTAAATGTCAGTTACAGTGTTGGAGAGAGTCATAAAAATGATTCACACTTTAACATTCTCTTGCAGGCTGAAACCTATTCATGAGCATCTACTTTTCATGAATGAAGGATTTGGATGAATGGAATTCACTGAATCCTCTTCTCTATTCTTTTCTAACATAGAACACACCCATAGTACATTGTTTGAGTTTATAGTTATAAGTCATTAAAGGTAAGTCAGAAACTTCAGTCTGAATGTAAACTCCAATCAGATTTTAATGAGTGTTTTTCTTAAATGTTGGATAGTGGTTGTACCTAATCAAATGGCTAGAATTAATATATACATGCATATTTGGATAACTTGTATCTGTTGGCATGGATCCCATTCCCCTTGCCCTGCTTCCATATGAAACAACCATAGTTACTGCTAACTCTGCTCACCACTTTCCTCACTTTATGCAGCAGGAAGAAAGCGTGGCTGCATTCAGGAGAAGTTGGATCCAGCTCAGATCAGATTAACTTTGTATATTTTATTGAATTTTTGTGCATTTCGTACAGTACATTTCAATCATATTTAGACCACCTCCCCCACCCACAACCCCATAGCCCCTTTGATTGTATTTCAAGCATTCTATGATATATGTTAAAGCCTATTGAATCAGGCTTTTGTATATATATGTCCCTCGCTGCAACTTCATCCACTGGAATCTAGTCACCCTATCTAGAGTCTCTCCCTTAAAGAAGATCAACTCTCCCACCCAGCAGAAATCAGTTGCCACTAGTTCCTCAGCTAAGGTTGGGTCCTGCTGCCCATTTACCCAGTTCTATGTTGGCGTTTTGTCTGACTGTGTCTACATGAGACATGTGCATGCTATCATCACTCCTCCTGTAATTTAACATGAGCAAGTTCACAGAGGCCTAGAAGACTGTTTCCTTATGATCATGCAACAATCATGTCTCTTACGATCTTTCTTTTTCTTGTGAATTAATCCTATCCATAACACAGGCACATTTTCTGCTTTTCATAGAGAAGGCTCTCTTTGGGGAAGACTACCACCTGCCCTGGTTAACCAGAAATGGCAGAAGTATGGTTGTGAATTTCTGGAAAGATGCATTAGAACATTTTACTTGATGGTTTCTCAAGTTTCTTTATTCCACTCTTGATTACACTATCAATAGACAAATGTGTTTATACCCACCTGCCAACCCCAGTGTCCTATTTGGAACTAAAATAACCATATCCTTAGTAAGTTTTATAATTTTTTTTTACAAATCATCCTCATTATAGTTATTTTCATATGTGTGAAGTTAGTAATAATTAGCTAAGTGATGCAATTGCATTACCAAGTACATTAATGTAAACAGAGTTGAGAAATTCATCGCTGACTTCTGTTAAATATTCCACCCCGCACATGGGAGTTCAAGTGAGAAGCCACACTTGAATGTAAGTTAGTATCCAAAAGCACAAGGAAATGGAAAGCATTTGTTAATTTGATGAATTTATTAAGTATAAGTTGATTAGAAAATGTTTGTTGGACTTAACCTGGACACAGTATTTGCTGGTGGAGTAAAATATGGAATTCTATCAGCTGAGGTTCTAATTCAGAAATTGCTTCTCATATCTGGGCATCGATTATGTGCAGACCAGTGGTTCCAGTTTCATTTTCTTTCTGTTATAAATTGCTTTTGACATAGATTTTTTTTTCCCTTGGGACTGGGCTTGTTTGAACTGTAGGAATTTGTTTTTAACCTCTCAGGAGGGTTTTCACAGTTTATTCACAATGCTTAGGCCTCCACCAAGTGACATCTCTGATCTCTTCAACTACCTTTGCCTTTTAGTATTTTGAATCTTTTCTTCTCTGTGGGCTTCATCTCTGAGAGTTTCAAAGATGTTACTTCAAAAGTCTTGATTCTGTTCTGCTTCTGGTTTGGCACCTTCCATTATCCTTATTACTCTTTTCTGATTAACATGACAGTATCTGCAGTTTCAACCTTTCACCCATAATACAGAGGTTGTTCCTCTGAGTGATCTACTAACATGACAACCCGTTTTCTCAGTATTTGACTGCTCTAGATTTCTTTGAGCTTGTATTGAATCATTTCCTGATTTATGTGCTTATCCTTCGGTGAACATAATTTCCATCATCATTTATTTTCTTCCTATCCAGACTTCTCTTCTACCTTGTTCTCTTCTAACTCCTCTATGCTTTTTATATGACAAGTGCAATCAAATTCAGTGGATTGCTCTTAAGTTGGACTGTCTTGGTCCTTAAACCAAAATACATATGACTTTATGCAAAACATTGCTTAAAACAACTGGGATAACGTGTAATTATTGTCACAAGTCTAAGGATGACACTAGCCAGAAATATTTCAAAGTGTTAACATGTTTTAATACTCAGCTACTGTTTGGGAAACAAAGCTAACAAAGTAAAGCTCGATTTTTATTTATTCATTTATTTCAGTTTCTTCCTCTTGAGTTTTATAATATGTTTCTTTGCTTTCATTTTTGTATTGAATCTTGGCAAATTTCAGAAAACATATTTTGATTGTGTTTAGATCTCCCCTATCTGCACTTCCGTTAATCCTCCCACAGAATTTCATGTACTCTATTATATATATATATAAATATATATATATGTGTGTGTGTAAATATATGCAAATATATTAATGTTCATAGAGTCAACTTTGTGTCCCCAGATAGCCAAAAGTATTTATCCATCTATTGGATCCTAGATAACCTACCAAGACACAACCTTAAAGGAGACTCACTCTCCCCTTTCTAGTAGCTATCAGTTTCCAAAAGGTTCTCCTTATTTAATAACTTAAAAACAGTTTCTGGCTCCAAAGACTTCTATATCTACTTTCTTGGATTTTTATACTAAGTCTGAATTATCTCATTTACAATGCAATCATGTTTTCACCTATAAAATATACTTATTTCAATAGAGTCTCCGCTATTCTCTTATTTTGTGATAAGTTCACCTGTTAATCTTCTTTTCCAGGTTTTTTTTTATAATATAAGTATCTGAAACATGAAAATATTTCTGTGTTTCAGTCATGTTCTGTATGGTCTGGGGAATGATTGATAATACTCCCAATTCCAGTTTTGAATGAGGGGCTTTATTGCATTATTGGGGAAGTCTCTTTCAGGCAGCCAGATGGAGTTCCCAGTAAAGCATCCCAGGAAGAAGTGAAAGTCCCCTGAGGTAGGATTTCTAAGTAAAATAACATTTAAGAGCAGAAAGGCAACAGCATCAGATTTAGAGCTTATAAATATTCAGCAGAAACGACTGAGGAAGCCCTGTTAAGGTAACAAACTTGAGTTCCTCATGGAGACATGAGAAGAACAATATATCCCCTCAGGTGAAGCTTCCAAGTGAAAGAACAAATAACTACAGCTAAAGATAACACCATCAAACCTGGCTCTCAAACATCAACAAAATCAATTGGGGAAGTAGAAACAGTCAGCTGGAGTTCCCAGTAGAGACAGCCCTTTCCAGCCTCTCCGTATATGAGTTTTCCACGGCTGAAATTCCCATAGTTGAACTTCCAGCTTCTCTTTCCCACTGTTGGCACTTTTACACCATGGAAAAAACAATAGTAACATCTATTGGAATCATTTTTACCTTCTAGCTGCTCTTAAGGGCATAACATTTCTACTCTTGGGCCGTCTTGTTTTTCTCTGCTTCCTTTCACAGAATAAGCAGACCAGTCTGTCCCCAACCAAGAGTCCTGGGAAGTGCTTGACAAAGCAACTTGTTTATGAAATAGAAATATGAGTGACTTGGCCTTCAGACCCAGCTTCTCGGTGATCTCAGAAAACACAGGACAATTTATCAATATAAGGTACTTCATAAGTCACTCCTCCACTATTCATCCAAAATCATCTTGAGCTCTTCAATGGGTGACACGTTGCTGCTAAAATAGTCCTCTACTTGATGCACATGCCTGAAGCCTGAAGCCACCACATATATTTGCTCTAATTTGATCAACATCTGCCTTGTGTAAGGATACTGTAATATAAATGTGAATGGGACAAGGAAATATCTCTACTTCACAATCTCCTAGTCCTATGTGACTCACTCTCACTCCAGTCACACATTATCGCTACCTGATATTTTTTAGTTTAAAGCCTGTATACTTTTTGAATCAATTTTACATGTACACAAGGGTCACATATGTCAGAGACACAGTGAGAAACATCAAGCGCTATCTTCCCTTGAAACCATCTTCTTAAGCTGTTGGTTTCCTTTTGTTACTTTCCTGGCAAAGAAACCTCAATGGCTCTTCACATGTAAGTATCAGCCTTAGCTGAGTATATTTCTCCATATTCTGTTCTCACATCATCCATCCAATCTTTTCTGGCCCATTCATGCATCTACGTAATATCCCAGATTAGATATCATATACCACATTCTATTCATTGACATTTCTACTCAACCACACTCAGTTTCTAAGTGTAAGTTTCACCCCTGCGATGAAGCCATTGAACTGTGTAAGCCATGCTAATCTTTCCACTTTGTGCACACTTAATATCTTTGATGACACTGCAGACACATTACAGGGGACTTTTCTTAGTTTTGATTTTTGGCCAAGAATATAAAGATGGGTACAGGATGGTTTATCTAGTGCCATAATCCATTAAATATTCCAGGCTAAAGCAATAGAAGGACTGACTGAAAATGAATTGCACGGGAGATTTTTCTGGATAGTTGCTACAGTGGGCATCACGTTACTTTAGATATGTGAATAAACAGAAGTGGGTAAAGTTCCTTGCCTCAAGTCGGATAAGAGGAACTTCAAGAATATCAATCACATAGGCTAGAACTCTTTTCATATCAGAACAAATGCCCTCTCCCTTTACTAAATCATTGCTCATTTATTCAAGTCCTTTACTTTTCCCAGTTAAAGTCTCTAGAACAGAGCTCAAGAACATATTGGAAATGTTCCTTTGATTTTCTAGATGTCTTGGTGTTCAAAGGTTGATGGGAATTCTTACATACTTCATTTTCCACATGTGCACAATGGAAAAGATTGACGAGAGTAGCTTCATCCCCCACACCCAAATTCATGAAGATACAGTAGACTACATGGAGGAAGCTGTTCAGAAAGATCCCAAGCAGGACTTGGAAACCCAGTAGAAATAGAGTCCATAGAGTGCATCACACAACAGACTGCAAACAGTCACAGCCAGTCAGGCACAGGGCACAGCGGACGTTCTCCAAACTGGAGTGAATCAGTGGATGGTCCCCACTGTGTCTTTTCTTCTCAGAAGCAAGCCACAGTCAATGAGAGGAGGAAGAACAGAGAAACAAGACAGACAAAAAGAAGAAAATTCAACACAGAGCCCAGCTCAATATACATTCCTGAGCCACTCAGTTGCAACAGAGCTGGGGATGGGGATGCAATTCAAACCAACTGATAAAAATAATTTCAAGTTTGTTTTATATCAGAGATTGTACTGTTTTTTTTTAAAAAAAAACTTATTGATAGGTGGTAAAAGGGACTAAAGGATTTTTCTCAAAGTTTTGTTCAGGTATAGGTAGACTGAATAGAACGAGTGGGTCTGCAGTCAGTGGTGGGTGTAATTAAGTTGTCTTCCACTTTGTACCCTGCCAAGTCCAGCTTTTCAGAAGGATGGGCACAGATATGTGCCGCTTACTTGATCATTTCATTTCTCCAACAGAATCAAAAGGGAGAAGCAGATGCTCTGTGGTTTCTTTTGAACACTCCCTGCCCCAGAGTGCAGGAAAGCCCTCTTAGTCTTTCCTTCTGCCTTGTTGAGAGTTCTCTCTCACAGCTCTCTTTGGGTTAGCCTCAGCTTTTCATTAGATCTCCTTGCTGTGCGAAACATATGACTTGTCTTCCAAGAATCTTATTCCCAGGTGGCACTTCTGCATCTCCAAAAGAATTTAACCATTTCCAATTATTCCTCAGAGGGTGTCACCTTCGTTGAGTATCAATACAGAGCCTCATTCCCATTGGAGACATAGACAGTCATAGTGCCCCCACTCCCAGAGGTTACTGAGTACTTTTTGAAAACAGAAGAGTTTTTCTAAAGGTTTTGATGTCACATTATATTATTGCTTTTAAAAAACTGAGTTCTCAGCACTTTGAAGATTTCTGTTATTTGACAAAGTGCCAAAGGAGTTTCATTAGAAAACAAATCTACACCGATTAGAAAATAATGTCCCCTACTCTTTTCAGTTTCTCTGTAAATGTGTTCCTTCCCTAGGAAACAGGTGTACTTAGTCTTGAGGATATGTATTTCCTGCACTTTCTGGTGGATTGTTCCAAAAGGCTTTGAGAAAGCCTTTGGATTTGCGTTTGCTCAGCCTCTGCTTTTAGGCTGTCTAGCTCCCCATGGAGTTTTACACTTTATAAGTATTTTCTAATTTCCATTTTTAGTTTTCTAAATGATTCCCTAGGAGTTTATTCCTGCCCCTACCTGTTTCTCTTTCTTTTTATTACAGCTTGCCTTAGTTTTTTTTCCCCCAAAGAAAGTCTCAAAATAAATGATTTATACCTACACTCTTTTAATTTTGAACAAAGTGGCTGAAATATACTCAGCCATTCCTGATTCTATTTATCAGCTTCATTCATGCACAGAGAGGTCAGATTTTGACCATGCATTCTCTTTAGCATTAGGCCAAGATCAGTCATGGGTTTCTTTTATTCTTTTCTTGGAAATAACATAATCAGATTCTTTTATTTTCTGCTTTTTAATATTTGAAATAGGGTCTTAATATTATCTATATGGGGATCTAACTCATGATCTTTTTTTCTTGGGCCTCCCGAGTACTGGGATTAAAGGTGTGTGCCACTATGACCAGCCTAAGACATCTTCTATTTTTTAGGTTGTTCTGCATACTAAGAGAGGAATTAAGAGGAATCAATCAATCACACTCATGGATTTCTCTTTCGAACAGGCATACAAACACACATATACACAGTCACACACACTGTTGCATATTGTATATTAATGTTGAAATAAGTACTGGACACTATCTTTCAAATGTAGATCATCAGAAAATAATAAGTTCAACAAAGATGAGGAAACTGACAGTTCCAGACACAGTATTTGGTATTACTCAGTTCTTATTATTTTTGAGATGCAATTAGGTATATGTTGAGGAAATAAGCAATTAAAGTCTGAGGAAATCGGTTAAACAAGGAGCTGTTCTCTCGTGCTCGTCCCCTTCCTCTCATTGTCCACCTTCTTCTCCCTTTTCCTTCTGTCTCTCTCTCATAAGAAAAGCCAAATGATGATTGATTCTGAATCACTATTAATACATAGCATTCCTACTTTGGGATAGCACTCTCAAATTAAGAATTTAGTTAACAAGACCATCATTATTTTCTCAAAATGTGTTTATCTTTGCATGTGCACACATACACAGGGCTTTTAATTTTTTTTATGTGTATGAGTATATTGTTTATGTGTGTCTAAGTGCATCCATGTTGTGCAATGCCTGCAGAGGCCACAAGAGAGTGTGGCATTCACTGGAACTGGAGTTACAGACAGTTCTTAGCTGTCATGTAGGTGTTGGGAATCAAGTCAGAGTTCTGTGGAAGAGCAGCCAGTGCTCTAAACCTCCAGCCCCAGGATTTTTTTTTATATGACTGAATCATAACAAAAAAGAACCTATTTTCCCAAATATGATACAAAAGTTCACTTGTTTCTCAAATATTGACTGAGAGCAACATTTCTTTGTAGATTATTGTCTGTTCAAATAGCACATAAACAGAGAGGTATCCACAGAGCATTGTTGACTCATCAAGGATCTATTTTTCTTATGCTCAAAACATAAGCAAAATGAGTGACAAAACCAGAATTGTTCGGTCAAGGCATATTTTACAGGTGGATAGTGTGGTTATATTTTTATTTTAGCAGACACAACTTAGATAGTGCACATATTTCTAAATGATACCAGCATTATTTGCAAATGACCGTTTCCAGTACTGCATCTTAAGGGCTAACTCACTTTGACCCAAGAAATAGTAATTGTTCTCCCACCTATATTGGCATTAAATTTTGGAAGAACAGAAGTTAGTCAGACGTAGGGAGGCTTCTTTACTTCCTTAAGAATAAAAATCACAGTGAAGCATACACACTTTTAGTAGACTTGTAAATATATTTATAATGGAAGGGCCTCCATAAACAGGGGAATGGCAAATAAGAGAAAAGCCCTGTGTTCTAAGATTATCTCATCTACTTTTCAATGTAGGTACCTTAGGAGGTGAGGTGGCAAAAAAAAAACATAGAAGCTATGTGAAGCCACACCTGCTGACAATGGAGCTGCATGCTCTGGGGTTCCAAGTCTTTGTGAATATGGTTCATTGAAGATATAGGTGAGTTTGGCCTATGTTGTCCTGGGAAAGTCTTGAATGAAGACGGAGTAAGAATGGAGGAGAGAGGAAAAAAATATATTTTATCTATTTGTTTGAGTGTACAGGAATGTGTTAGGATCATCATGCTTAATGTAATTGAGAAAGAATGAGTTCCTGATTGTGGCAAGTTCTGGAAAAGCATGTAAAGTGATGTGATGTGAGCACATCACATGCCTCCCACATGATAGAAACGGACATATTCCCAAGGCTAAGCACAAGGGCGTAGTAACTTATGAAAGGAAGAGATAAACATGGCAGAAGGCAAACATGTTACATCAGTGAAGAAGCCAACATTTCCTTGCCTTGGGGGAGAGGAGATATTAAATAAGCTGGAAGCATAGTTAATAAGAAGATATAGCTATGGCTTACATCTAATTCATTACAACATCAACTGTGATACCTGCGGAAGAAAGAATATGCAAATCGAGATGAGAGGGATTAGGAACCCTGAGGAGGCAGTTGGGGGCTTTGCATAGGGGTAACCAAAGTGAGCCTCTTAGGTGAGCAACATTTGAGCAAGGTTTAAGAGAGGAAAGAAATTATCAATGTAGTTGATTCAATGGAAAACATTCTAGGTCAGTGCACACAGTCTGTGTTTCAGTATAAGGCAGGGGCATGGATAGCCTTCGGAAGTCATGGGAAGGTCTTGAAGAAGGTAACAACCATGCAAAATGTTAGATCATTCTTTTTACAAATGCTCTGCATTATTAATTCCATTGTTTGTCCTCTCCTGTCTTTAACTCTTTCCAATTCACTGAATTCTCCACCAGTATTAAGACTAATAATGTAAGTGTTAAAATTTATTCTTCAGCCCTTTTCCATTCAAGTGTTGGACACAAATTCTGCGTCTTCCACAGCTAGAGCTATTAAAGATTTATCTTCCCAAACAGTCTCTTCTTCCCCAGCTTCCAATAATTTCTTCTATTGTCTCTCCCTCTCCTATCATTCAATTAAAATTATACTTCCAAAAGTTACTAGTGAACATGGTATTTCCAAATCCACTAGAAATGCCTGCTTTCAATTAACTTGGCCTATCAAAAGCAAGCCCTACCTGGCTTTTTCTCCTGGCTTCCCAGAGTTACACAACTTTAGTTATTTTCATTCTCTTGGGGCACTACTGTTGAGCTCAAATTCCCCACATTCTTCTTCAATATAATCCCTGCCACACAGTTCTTCAGGGCACACACTTACATCCTCTCTGTACTCTAGACTCTCCAGGACATTCCACTCCAGTGACTTTGAATACCTTCTCCATGTTGTCAGTCCCATACATAGTTCCACCTCGGCTCTCTTCTTGGAGCCACAGAGCAATTCATCAACTGTTTTCTTGACAACTCCCTCATCTTTATTCATACTTCACAGAAATCTCAAGTAGATTTTACTTCTATAAATCTCCACTGTGAATCATCCTGTCTCCATAACATCTCTAAAATTTATTCTGTTCCAGGACCCTGCATTTCAATAAAGGCTTCATGTGACTATTTGCCAAACCTGAGATCAAGGAGTCTTCTTGTGGCTTGCCTCTCTGTCTCTCATCACCAGTGCTTCATGCTTTAAAATTCCCACTTGACTATTCTAAAACATCTGTTTCACATCTGTCTACCTTACCCCACCTGCAAAACTTCAAGTGTAGTCCAAGTCACTGTCATCTCTTCCATGAAATACTCTAATCTCCTTTTGATTTGTCTTTCTACTTCTCTTGGAATTCTTCCATTCTGTCTCTATATAGTAACTAAAGTTTATTTCTTAAACTACAAATGCTTTATGCTCTTCCTATGCTCAAAACTATTCAAATGTTTCTGAAATAAAATATATAGTATAGTTTTGAGAAACCTTACATTACGTAGGTCCATGATCTCTCTAGTATTATGTTGAATCATTCTCTCACCAAACAAAATTGCCTTCAACTTTGCTTATTTGTGTACATGTATGTGTCTCTCCTTCCTTTTCTCTTCATCATTCTCTTTCTCTTTTTCTGTATTCCTTTCCTCCCTATATTCTTCTCTCTTCCTTTTTTCATTCCTTCCTCTTTTCCTCCTTTTCTTCTTTCCTTCCTTATTGATTTAAGCACATGCCACCTCGGGGACTGTTATTTATTTATTTTTTCAATTGCCCTCTTTGTCTTTAGTCCCTGTGATTCATATTCATCCTTAAAGTCTCTTTTCACCATGGTGACAAATACAAAATCAAATCTCTGTAGTCTAAAGCAACTCATTTTATGTCCTCAAAAGCAATCAATCTAAGCTGAATTCTGTAAGATCCTCTGGTAGCACAGCAATCACTCAGGTGGCCATCTTTTTGTGCTGATCCCACAAAAGACCAAGATGCCTCTATTCTATGCTTTTTCACAATATTTTCACATGTTATTTCTTTTGTTTTCTCCCATGTAAGAAAGTTCAGGGAGCTCATGATTTAGGATGAGAGTGGTACTTTGTTTTTCTGGTACATTCTATTGAAGAAAGTATCATTCAGGGATGGTGTAAGCATATAGGCATTTGGAAGTATAATTAATTGGAGTCATCTATCTATCAGATTATGACAAAATGCCTTAATTTAAATTAACATTATTCAAAATGAGCTTCACTTAGCATGATGATATGGAAAAGACTGAGAATGATTCTGAAGTTCATTTGTTGACTTGTTAACATTTCTATAGAAGACAATGAAGATGAGAAAATGTAACTAAACTGATTTTTTTTGGTCTTGATGACTAGAGATGTGATTTCAATGAAGAAAAGAGACTTATTGTCTTGATTACCAAATTTTCATAAAAGCTCATGAAGTTATCTATCTCTATCTATCTATCATCTATCTATCATCTTCTGTCTTCTATCTTCTTTTTATCTATCACCTATCTATCTCTATCTCTCTTCTATCTATCTATCTATCTATCTATCTATCTATCATCATCATCTATCTATCTATCATCGATGGATGGAGAGCTCCATAATCACTACAGGATTACATCTGTAAAGGAGATTTCATTTTACCATTTCAGTGGTATTATTTAACTAAGACCAAAATAGTCTTTAAACATAATCACTTATGACAAGATTAAAGGGTGGTGTCTGTTTCAAGCAAACATACAGTATATTATTGTTGTAGGAACTAGCATTGTCATCATTATTATTAAATGGCATTTTTTACAAAGGTCAGAACATCAGAAATAAGCAAGCAGAAACACAGCACTGTGGTTAACCTGATGGGGTGGGTGTTTGGGCCTCAGCCTCCTGAAGAAGGAATTAAATGTTTCAATAGAACAGGAAGATTAGTCATCTACTGTGCATCAATTATCCACTCTGTAGCAAGTGAGGTTTGATGTCATCTACTGGCCACTATGAGGGACATTAAGTCTTATTTACAGATGAACAAGCCATGTGCTTATATCCTTAGTTGTTAATTCTCCTATTATAACTATTTTTCAATTTCATACAATTAAATAAGCCATAAGAAATGCATGGAAAATAAGAACAGAGGAAAAGTTCATATGGAAGGAGCTCTTTTTCTTAAGATTGATGACATTTATTTGAAAATATAGGAGATTTTGCCATTGATATTTAGGATTATTTTTTCTGATTTCATGGAACCTGTGAATAGTTAGGAAATGAATGGAGACTGTAAATGCTATTTGGAATTATTTTATATTTACTCATTTCCTACAATTAGTTTGGCTTCCTGAAAC
The DNA here is from genome assembly GCA_035773235.1 of Eospalax fontanierii. Lineage (NCBI taxonomy): Eukaryota > Metazoa > Chordata > Mammalia > Rodentia > Spalacidae > Eospalax > Eospalax fontanierii. Next base: position 33,346,322 of record CM069542.1, read on the forward strand.
ATTCTTGGGTGTTTTAGAATTTTTAGACAATAAAGTGACATTTAAAGAATAAGTATTTCATTGTCTCAGCTGAAGCATATCTTCCAGTGGTGACTGGATAGTTCAAACATCTTTTCTAGCCATGTGTACCAAATGCTGACCGTAGTAAGTAATATGAGTAATAAATGCAGTCAGTTTCTGTTAGAGAAATTCAAATACTGAGATACTGTTACTTCATTATGTCTTTATATTTTAAAATATTATATAAAATATAATACATAAATAATAAATAGCATATAAAATACTAGGGCTGTAGGTATGGCTCAGAAAATGGAGAATGCTTGTTGCACATGCATTAGGACCTTAGTTCAGACACGGAATATCCACAAAAAGTAAAGAACAGTATGTTTCTGTAATCCTAGCATAGTGAGTCAGAGGCACTTGGATCTTTGGAGCTCATCGGTCAGCCAATATAGCCTCGTCAATGAGCTCCAAGTTCAATAAAGAGAACTTATCTCAAAAATTAATGGAAGAAAAACCAAGACATTCAACTTCGGCTTCTGCTTTCTGCTTGCAAGTGCACACAGGTGCAAATGCGCATACATCCTACAGGAACATGTACAGAAAAACACACATGCATTTCTTAGTTCTTTTAAAATTCTCTTATTTGGAAGAAAGTAACAAGAAAATAGTTTTAAACTTCTTTTTATTGTTCAATATTTATTGAATGCTCCATAAACCTCTCTACAGTGCTCATTTCAAATATTGTAAATATGAAAAACACTGCATAGTAGAGAGGAGATAAGCTAGGATGGAAATCCCTTTTAAGTCTGACATTTGGCTTTAGAACAACCTCTAAATATTTACAAACATTATCTTTAATCAAACATCTTTATCTGCAAAAATGAACTGGAAATTGCTTGTTAATGCCTAGTTAATAGCACCTTCTTTCCTAGCAGTGAAGAAAAATCTCACTTCAGAACAGAATTAACTAGAAAATGGCAATTCTTGGAATTTATATCTTTTCTTAGTTTGTATCCAACTCATCTAAGTGCTTTCTGATCAGATTGAATAAAGTAATGAGTCGATCTAAGTTGATTCAAGGCATATATTTAGACCAAGAGGTGTTTATGAAAGGCATTTTCTTATTGTATTTTCAACATTTATTTAATTATGAAATCAGGTTTGTCTTTATAGTGGCAAGATATAATTCTCCTTTTCAACTTATTTTCTAAAGAGTTCTATAATAAATCATTATCAAATTCTTACAGAAAATGATATTTACTAATGATTTTTTAAATTAGATTGCTTAGGTCTTGCATTTAATTTAACTAAATTGCAAAATAAAATTTTATCTTCAACTTAAAAAATGTCCTTGAAAGTGTTCACCGTGTTGGGAGATAGCTCAGTGGGTGAAGCATTTGCTGCTTAAATGTGAGCACCTGGATTCTGAGCCCAAAGCCCAAGTAAAGATGGTCTTGGCTGTGTGTCTGCAATTCCAGGGCTCCTCCACTATGAAATGGGGACTTGGGACAGGGATAGTCACATGCTTAGAGGCCAGCTAGCCTGGAGTATGCAGTGGCCAACAAGAGATTCTGTCAGTAACAAGGGGAAAAGTAAAGACCAACACCTAATAGTCTCACCGATCAACACATTATTTCACAGGTTCATGCCCACATTCACATACCTACAACATACCACAGTGCATGCACACATGTGTGCACAAACACTAAGATTTTAAAAAATAATTTGTACACTATATAATAGCATTTACCAGTCACATACGGTGACACACACCTTTAATCTCTGGAGAGGCAGAGGCAGGCCAAATCCTTATGAGACCCAGACCAGCTTTGTCTACACAGCCGGTTCCAGGTCACCTGTGGCTACAGGGAGACACTCTCTCAAAAAATCAAACTAAACCAAACCAAAACAAAACAAAATAACATTTACATTTACCCCAAATATTCTTTCTGAAAGGCCATTTTTAGATTCAGAGTTAAGACAAGAATGTAAAATGTAAACAAAACTGTATATCATTATACTAACAAAACATACTTAATTTATTCATAGGCCAAAACCAGATAAGCCTATTTCTCCTAGTGCATTAACTCAGCCTCAAGTCAAAAGATACTTATTTTTCTCTATCTACCTCAATCCTATAAATCTCTCATTGCTCTACCTTATAGCAATCAATAAATCATTTCCCAGACATTAGAGCTCTATTCTAAAATAAACCAACAGGGTTCTGTCCCTCCGTAAAGTTTGTTCTATGATATATTAAGTGTATAGGAACTTACGGTTTGGGATATAACAAATGTGTTTCAGAAAGTTTCCTCTGAACATTCCCTCATGAATCTACTCCTGGTCTTTGTCACATTAGGAAATTATGAAAGTTTGCCAAAAAATAAGTTTAAATTTTTACTTTTCCCTATAACCGTAGTTACAAAAGAATTTATAATAGACTGGAAACTTCTAAAAGGAAAGGAATCCTGTTTTTATTATGTCCCCATGCTATAGACAATGAGGCAGCACAATCAAATGGCAAAAAGATAAAGAACAACAAGGACTGGATTCTTAACAAATCATCAGGGAAGTCACTTTGCTTCTTTAAACAATTAGTTTCCTCATTTGTAAGATGGGAGTACTATTTTAAACCTCACTGGTTAGGCAAACCATTTCCTGTAAGAAGGTTATATGGACATATTTTAGAAACTGCTCTCTACACAATCTACCACCTAAATGCTGTAAATATTTTCCATTACTTTTTCATGTCTTATTTTGGCAAAACTTAAAAATAATTCACTAATAATTATATTCACTTCTAATTCTAGAATAGATCTATCTATCTATCTATCTATCTATCTATCTATCATCTATCTATCATCTCTAACTCTCTTCTTATTCCTTCATGGCTTCTTTCTTTAGAAAAAGGATTGGCAGGTGGCAGCCTGTAGAAAAAAAATCGAGACTGTATTTGTTTTCTAGACACAACTTTATTAGGATATAGTCAGTCATTTATGTATCACTGATGACTGCTTTTGCATTGAATAGATATAGCAAAGACCATATTCTGGCAAAGAAAAAGATATGGTAACTGTTCTTTTATAGAAATAGATTGTTGGCCCTTATTTTGTATAAATTATTTTACTTTTTAATGGTGGGCTATTAGTGAGGTTGCTTATGTAACAGTCCTCTCTCATTATTAGGATGCAAATTACATTTTAAGATGCACTATTTTCTCACTGATCTTATTGGTTCCTTATACTATAGCTTCTGGATTATACCCACTGTTCAATATTCATTGTACAAGTGGAGTGAATACATAAATCAACTACTGAAAGAACCAATAGATGTATTTATTTAATTTAAAAATTATCTTATTTATTTAATAATGGACATAGCATAAAACAGAAAAAAATTCATGCATCATCAGAGCAGTAAGATAAAATCACTTCAGATTTAACAAGCTTCGGTGTTATAAACTGCATAATTGAACAATCAGCATTGTCTAATGTACAGACTACCATTTGAAAAGACCTTGTTATGAATGAGCTTTTCATAAAGTTCATACATTATGGGCTTTATAAAACATGCATAAATTAAATAACCATTTGTCACATATTAAAATACTTCAGTGACATGTGAATAATGGGTAGGCAAAGGCGAGGGAACTAATTATGAGGGAATTACTTACTTTTTATTCAATTACTTTTGGCATCACCTCTGCTGAATTTCTGCTTTGTTGTCTGTTACTGATCCCCCTCCTGCATCTCTGCTTTGCATAAACAATATATCAGAAAACGTTTTAGAGTGAATGCCCGGCAGCTCCTGGCCTTGAAGAGCTTATTCGCCTAATTGCGCATCCCTTGTGGATTTTTCATAATACTTTACAGATCTAATTTAAATACTTTTACAAATTCATCAAATACATTCTCCGAGGCACATTTACTCAGCTTACTTTTGAAACTTCTAATGAATTCTCTCGATATGTAATTTTATACTCAGCATCATGATATGAATTAAATATTATTGAACAAGGTGTTCATTATTTGATGTGAATTATAATTAGAATGATAGGCAACCTTAACTATGATAATAGTTTTAGTCAATTTCCTGTGGGACATCCAGTTTTCCATCCAGCACAAAGACCAATACTCTTTGCTCAGACTCTGTTACAAGGGTTACAAATATATTAAGCAATGTCAGTGTTAGCTGCTTAAAAAGCTGGGATTAGCAGATACAATTTAACTCTTAAAAGACAAATAGCAGACTTTCTTAGTGCTGGGTATCACTGCAAGATCCATAATCTGCTTTATCCACAACTTAACATTCTAATATTGAGAGATGACCTAGATTTTCCAGGAACAACACATGAACCTTGTGAATGTCTGGTACATGTTTTCTTAAATATGTGCATCAAAATCTGAGTCATGGATACCCTTGCAAAATACATTCACTGTTTTAGTATTATCAAGGTAATGTTAGTACAAGTCTTCTTTTCTAGCATTTTTAAAAAGATTTATTTATTTTTATTTTATGTGTAAGAGTGATTTGCCTGCATTTATTTTTATGCACGTTTATCATGCAATGCTTATGAAAACCAAAGGAGATCGTTAGATACCCTGCAACTGGAGTTATGGATGCTTTCTCACCATCATGTGGGTGCTGGGAAATGAACCTGGGTCCTCTGTAAGATCAGTCAGTGCTCTAAAGTGCTGAGCCAACATTCTAGCTTCCTATAGTAGTTGTTTCAGTGTGATAGAATAATGCTATTTTCCTTTTTGAATATTTTATGATATAGACATTATTCTTAATAAGAGAGCACATGAATAAATGTGAAAAATGACAGGGAAAATTCATTATATTCAGACATCCTTAATACATTTTATTGAATGTGCATTTCAATAGAATGTGATAGAATCCTCCCACAGCAGAGTGCCTTCAGTGTATGGATCCCCAACTGATTGTGGAGGCTATCATTGTCTTTCAGAGTATTCATTGCATTAAGATACATTACCTAGAAAGAGGCTTCAAACAAAATAGGTGTTCATTAAATGACATCTCATTCTCTACTTGGTGAACTATACACTGGTACTGATCAGCAAACATACTAATTCTTCCTCGTTTCTGTTAATTCTAAATATTCATTTATAATTTAATCACCTGTGGTAAGTATGCCTATAGCTAGACATCATCTCAAAAGAGTGTCAACTCAAGACAGAAGTTAGGAAAAAGAGAGAGTTCCTGTCTATATGACTTTACCCTATCAAAACCACTGCTTTTCCATGGTGTGATGGGGTCTTTTGGGGATTCACTATCTTGGAACAGACTTTGTTCATGACATGTTTATGATAGAGCCTGTCACAATAACTTTTAAAAGTAAAGCTGGGTCAGCTTCTTTCAAATCACCTGCTTCCAGTAATTTTGTCAACCTGTAATCAGTTCTATTCATTTTTATCACATGCTCCCCTTCCAGAGGATACTGCAAGTCCAACCTGATATTATGTCTGCTTCAATTACCCTTTCATTCCCTGTCTCTATGCTCTGCCAGCTCTTACCTCAGTGCTCCAAAGAAATCAGAATGAGTCTTCCTGTCCTTCCTGTTTCAACAATACAGGAGCACCCCTTCCCTTACTACTTTCAGTGTGTGTGTGTGTGTGTGTGTGTGTGTGTGTGTGTGTGTGTGTTTGTGTGTGTGTGTGTGCGTGTGTGTGTGTGTGTGCATGATGCTGTATATGAATAGGAATAATATTGTACTGACTGAAAAGGAAAAAAAAAAAACAAACTATCAACCGGGTGAAACTATGTTCCATGATCATTGATGTGAATAACCCATAAAGATGAATCTTCAAGGGAAGTAATGGTTTGTTCATATTAACCTTATTAGTTGACATAGATACACTTATTAGCTTATTATTTCTCACACTCTGGGATGTGGACAAAAAAAATGCTCTGTTTTAAGCACTTATACTATGCACGATGTGCTTGCTTACTTTTGTTTGTTTATTTGTTTATTCATTTACTTATTTATTGTGTCTGTGCTGTGTGTGTGTGTGTGTGTGTGTGTGTGTGTACTTGAATGCTCCTCCACATATGTCACTCATGTCATATGGTATGAGAGAAGGTCTGATGACAGCTTGTAGGAGCTGATTCTGTCTTCCTCCTGTGTACCAGGATTGTTCTCAGGTCTTTAAACTTGACGGCAAGCACTTTACCACACTGAGTCATCCACCAACCCATATTTGCTTGTCTTTTTGTTCTGATTTGTTGTGATTCTTTTTGTTGAAGGAAGAGAAAGAGGCCCATCATCTGTGACATAGGCCCAGTTTTTTTCCCCTCAGATATGCTGTCTCACATGGCCTATTGAGTTTAGGAATTTTTCCAATGAGGGCAAATAGAGGCTTCTTTTTGCACTGTTGCTTCTGAAAACTCGCAGGAGAAAATTGAAAATTCTGTAACTTTTGTTGCCTGAGTAGAAGAAAGGAAATACAAAACCTTTACTTTTTATTTTTTTTTTCCCCAGCAGACTTCTCAGGTAGGCAGGAAGTTAACCCTGCCCATTTTTTAAAAAATTTACAGTAACACAGCAGATTGAACTGAAGCCAACTCACAATACTTAGAAATACCAGATAGGTTATAATGCATACTTATTTCTGTACATATACATACTTAAAGAAAGAAAGAAAAATCTCTACGAGAGTGAAATAAACCTGGGAACTCTAAAGCATAGCCATAAGGACTTCAGTTAATGTCTCAAGGGGTGCAAATATTAAAGACACAAGTTTAGAGGAATAGGTGTTAAATTGAGAAACAAATATAAAACCATTTTCTTGAAATATCAAAGTTCTCAAGTTTTTGTTTGATTTACTTTCATTTTATGAGTGTTTAGCCTGCACATATCTAAGTTCACCTGTGTCACATGAAGAGGGTGTTGGAACTCCAGAAACTGATGATTAGCAGGATGTTGGCTGCCATATGGATCCTGGAAACTGAACCTGGTCCTCTGCAAGAGCAGCCAGTGTTCTTATCTAATGAGTCATTTTACCAAACCCCTGAGTTCTTGAGAGAAATGGCTATATACTTTTGTTACATAAAATTCTACAACTCAGGGAGAATGACATTTACACAGGGTTAGCTATTACCAGAGCCTGGTATAGTGTTACATGACTAAAATCCAGCACTCAGAAGACATATGAAAGAACATGGCAGTCAGAGCCTGTCTCAGAAACAAAGGACTGTGGTTATAAATTATTGATAGAGTGTTTGCCTAGCACTTAACAGTACCCTGGGTTTGATACCCAGAACCAAACATTTCGATGTATATCATTGGATATAAGGTCACAGAAAAAAAATCTTAACTACATGGGAAACAAATCTTTATGAAGAATAGTATATCAATACATAATCAAAAATCTTAGAGCTTACATGAACCTGAAATAATAGAATAATTTCTAAAAGAACAGAAATGTTTGCTTAATTGTATATATAATAATATTTTTTATTAAAGGCAATTCCAAATTTGAATAGATAAATTTCAAAAACAGATAATTTAAAAAGTTGAGAAATGAACAATTCAATTCAATTCAATGCATGTGCTTAATACTCATTAAGCAGAATTTTGAGAATGTCACGAGGTGGAATATAGTGAAAATTATACAGAGTTCATTCTATTACTGTGTGAATATATTTGATTGGATACTTGTATATGCTGCAATTAAAAGGACAAAATGTTAAGAAATGGAATGATGGGACTTATTTCAAATTGAATAGTCACAAGTAGCCTTGCTGTGCAATATCCAACCTAGAATAGAGAATAAGATAGACCAAAGAAGGCAAATGGACCAAGACATCAACCATTCTCTGCATCTTTCTCAAAAAGAACATGGAAAGAATGTGCAGACAGTGTTTGATGACATGTGATGGTTAGTAGTGCTGAATTAGCCCCAAACCCTGATGAATGATGACAAACATCTTTCTCAAGTCTACAGTGAGAGCAGCATCGCTTTTTTTTGCTCTGGTATTCACGCAAGCAGGCATCTTTCTGGTTCTTTTCATAAAGAAGTCAGTTGAAATAACAGTCAGTTCCAATTAATTGTTTAATTTATTATTGTCTACTTTTACTTTGCAAATCCCCTTGTCTTCCGTACTTCTATCAATCTACCTTCTACTTGTTCTCCCTCTGTCTTATATAAAAGTCAAGCACAGCTTTGTTCTGGTCCCACACATTTGTGTATTTGTGTGTGTGTGTGTGTATATGTAGTTGTATATATATATATATATATATATATATATATATGTAGTTGGAGGATCATCAACCCAGCCCTCAGCCTAAGTTCAAAGCCTGAATTTAAAGAAAAACCTATTTAGAATTCTTCAAGAATTGATAAACTACTTTGCTTTAATTTTGTAACAATCTTTAATTATTCTCATCATTCAATTGCAACAGAACTTCAATTAGATACGAAATTCAGAAATCTTTTGTTATAGGTGACTCATATTCCTAATTTTCTCCAATACAATTCTTTAATACACCTCTTTTACAAAGGCTGGCTCAGAAACCAAGTATTAAAAAATTTATTAAAAATAATTTTCCCAGGGACTTTCTTGGTACATGTACTGAATGGCCATTCTATGAGCATATAATCTCTCAGTTTGTTATTCTTGACTGTATAATTACCTTAGACTTTCCTCAATATATAGCTGTTGATGTATTTGCTTAAAGCTTTTAAACAGTAAGATTAGGTTCACATTTTGTACCTGAGACCCTCTTTCTATTCTAAGAAAAATGATATTAACATCAGAGTTGAATATTTATTTTAAATTTCTCATATATTCATATGCCAAGTGCCCTAATCTTGAATCCTTAGCTACTATCAGTTGGATTACAATGTATCCTTAGACTTATTTTTTCTTGGAAGGAATCAATTCCATAGAGTTGATGATTTGTCTGAAATCTTAGTAAGCTCTTTTTCTATTAAAATATCTGCTTCTTTTGGGGGTTGCAGAGTTGGCTCATGGTTAAGAACATTATCTATTCTTGCAGCGATTTTGATTTTTATTCCTAGCACTAACACTGGGTAGCCCATAAAAGCCCGAATCACCAACTACAGAGGAAATCCAGAGTCTCTGATCTCTGAGGGCACTAGCACTCCCTAGCACATACCTACATAGATACACACATAGATATAATTAAAACCTCTGAATCTTTGAAAAGCATACTTAATTGTAGTGATAGTACAAATAAAAATATTGTTAAAGCTATAAGCTAATTATCTAACTAAGGAAAATATAAAGGGCAACTTGTAATAGCTTCAAATATTTGAATAACTAATAACTTTCTCTGCTTTGAAATCAAGGAGGAGCTAATGACATAGGCCAGTGGCAGAACATTAGCCTAAAATACAGACATTTCTAGATTTTATCTCTAGCACTGCAAAACCAAACGACAGCAACAATGCAAAGTGATTTTTATAATGAAAATGTTCTTTCCTCTCAATATCAACAAACATTTAGAATGATTTAAAGCCCTTTATTCAACAAAAGATCAGTTATTTCTCTGTTGGAAAATCAATGTTGATAATGCTTTGGAAGTAGTTCCAAAAAAAAAATTAGCGTTAATAAAGTCAGCCAGCTAAAAATACCAGGAGCCATAGATCTGAAATTCTAGAGCAAAACTGGGAATCATCTTTTAGGACTAGCTCATAAAATGGTTGTTTTTCCATAGCAACATTTGACAATCCTTGACTCAGGCTTTGCTACTGGACAAATGTTAAATGACCGGGCAACAAGTTACTAGAAAGAAGATAGAATAACCCCCTTATTTGAGAGTATTGTGTTATTGATAAAAATAGATTTCCACATCACATTTTTTTTCTTTATTCCAGCCTTATGAAGCAAAAGACACAGAGAGAATAGAGGAGAAGAGAGAAATAAACATGCAAGAGAAAGAAGTGAGATAGAGAGAGAAAGAGGAGAGGAGAGACAGCTGTCTAACTATGGAATTCTTGTAAAAGTAAAAACTTTGTGAAAGATAACCCATGAAAATTACCCTAAAATTTAAAAATATAGCATCAAATACTGACTTATAAACACTTATTTTATCAAATGAAATTAAAACCTAAACAATCTAATGATACTTGCCTCTCGAAATCAAATACCATTGTCTGTGATAGCTGCAAATTCCACATGATTTGAAGAGTGGCAGAGACAGGCAATCACTTGCTGAGAATATTGCCTGTAATTCTGCCTCTATTTCTGCCCAGGTGTCATTACTTTGTAATCAAAGAAATATGGAAGTTTTTTTGTTTTTTAACCTGGATTTTATTATTTTCCTGTAAAGGCTGGTGAATTATATTCTCAATGCAATGTTACTATTCCTGAGAGCTATAATTTCGTAGGTAAAAAGAAAGCTATCATGAGATAGCTCCTTTCCCTATGTAAGCTTGGAAGTAGTCATCTATTTGGATGAGTTTTCAGATACCAGAGGTATTGTTTATGATTTGAAATGTTAGATAGCAATGACATTTACACACAATGATAGTACCAGTTATCTCTAAGCAGGGCTGCCCCAAACAGCACCACAAATTGGGGACTAAGGTCAAAATACTTGAAGTATATCTGGCCATTCACAATCAAAATACCATAAGGGTACACAAGAAAACATCTGAGTTTATGATCAGCAAGCAATTAATAGTTGATTACTTCTAGACTTCTAGGGAGTGTGATTGGTGGCAGCAATGAAGATAATTATTTCATTGGATAGTTTCCTATATTTCTGATGAATTCATTTAGTCATGCATGTCTTCTTTTTAGATTAAGAAACCTCAAAATGATATACTTACACCATTTATTAAAAGTCTCATGAATATGCAAATAAAATGATTTAGGACCAAGGACATCTGCTTAAGGCAACACGAAATCTTAAATTCTTCTAGAAGTCACCTGGGTAAATGCATGTGGTGCTTCAAAGTTGGTACCTAGAGATGACACATGAAGCCTTCTTATTTCACAACTACACGATGAATGTAACTTTCAGAAAAAAGGTAGGCAATGCTACAAGCATTTGGTAACACAGAAAGGTGTATGATATAGGCAAAGTATTGTACTTTATTAGGCTTGCGGGGGAAGGGGCACCAGAGTGTCTGTATTAGGTTTATAGTGTCATGAAACAATAGTACAGTGTCCTACTAACCTCTCTTTATTTTAGAAGCATAATAATAAGCTTTCCAAATAGAGGTACTGGAACACTACTCATGGGGATTTTTTTAATATTTGGAAAGTAATCAAATTACTTTTGAATATTACATTTTTCATAGGGTGTACAAATCACTACATATAAAAATATTTAAAATACCCTTCAGCCTTATAAATGGTTGATTTTTACTATGACTTTTAATGTTGATTTATCTACATTAGAGAGCCTACTTTATGCCATTATTTTATGTTGGCATATGTTCTTGTAAAGATATTATTTGACAACAAATAAATGACGCTCCTACACTTCCCACTTTACATTGATTATGTCACTGTTGGTACAGGGCCATGAATCCCGGGCTATTTATTAGTTTTAATGGATCGATTGACTCTTTGTTACTTAAAGGCTGTATCTCCCTAGCTGTTGCCTTTTCAGTCAGGTAAATATACCTTGACGTCGTAAGTGTACCTTTAATAGGATGAAAGGAAAAAAAAATCATAAAATGTTCAAGTTTTCAAAAGATGTAATTCAACATAATTACACAGGCAATTACAAAATGCTTACTTCGTGAATCTGAATAGATTATCTATAACCACATTTGTGTGCTCGGAGCTTGGACTTATAAAGCACAGCTGATGTTGAGGATTTGACATGCTTTCTCACACCAAAGTACGATGGTCTATCTTTTTAAAAATAGGAACAGGTATAAATGCCATGGCAATTTCGCTCTTCTTTTCTGCTTCAATCACTTTCTACATCATTAAGATTTTCCATGTAGGGGGTATCATTGTCTCATGCTGGAGGCTTTTAAAGATTTCTTTCTATAGCAGCATCACACCTGGCAACTGCTGGGAGGTGGGTTATGACTCCGGGTTTTTGTTCTCATCACTTTGGGTCTAATAGGACAACTAATAGGTCAGGTGGGATATTCTGAAATGTAATTTTTTAAATTGCCTTAAGTACTTCTGACCAAAACCCATTAACCTTCATACATCTCTACCAGAAAAGCAGAAAAAGACTCTTCTGAGGCTTGGCCATACTGTGCCAGCCAAGCGCTCACAGCCCTATGTGGCACATCTGGTGGATTTGTGATAATGAGGAGGATGCCCTTTGCAGAGTCTCAAATATTGTAGATTAGTAATTGTGAGGAAAATGTGATTTAAAAAGCAAATGTGTATTTGTTTATTTGCCTTATACTGGACAAATTAAATCTAAGTTTAATTCAAATTTAATTAGCTTATATAATAGAAAGACTGAGAATTATTTTTGTCACCATGTTCAATTACCTAAATTTGTGAAGTAAATAGCTCTGGTTGAAATTCTTGAAAGAAGCATAATTATTTTGGCAAATGTGGGTGTGAGATTTAAACATAAGTGAATATGATAGGTAATTTGCATATTTACTCATATCCCGTAGCATAAATTAATATATACATTTGACAGACATGGAAATCTGTATCAAGTCTTTGAAGTAAAGTATACTCTCCCATCAGAGCTAGAGGTTTTCTTAGTCAACAACATTATGTGGCTAAATGTTCTGAGGTAATTCATAGTAATCATGTCAGAGAGGTGGCATATCAACTTCTGATCATTAGTTAACAAATGAAAGATTTAATTCAAGCATATAAGGAGCAGAGCACAGATAAAATGTCTAATTGCACATAAACTAAAAAGTTGTGCTAATTTTCCCTGAAATGGCAAAGTGAATAATAACTTCAAATTTGAGAGAGGGGATGTTCTAGTGAAGGCAATTTATAGACTAAAAATACCTTGTGAAAATAGAAGGCAGACCTCTAAATTCTCTAGAATAATTTATTTTAAAATATTGGTGTGATCTTCAGTTTTCTGAATTGAACCTATGGTGGATCATAAGCTTCTTTAATTAGGTAAGTAGATTTGCAGTTTCTTTTATTGGGGGAATTCCAGTTTTATGCCAGTTGGAACATTGCCTGTATCTAAAATCATTTGAGAAAGCTGAGTTAGTCTCAAAAATATTAATAGGTTCTCTGATACTGCATGCATTATTAATACTGCCTAATGCTACATGTTGCCCCTAATATATTTTGTGAGTAACTAATGAATATTCATAAAACAGAAATGACACCAATAAACATGAACAGAGATCTTTTTAATGGAATGGTGCAATCTATGAAGTAAATGTATTAAACAGTAAAATTAGAATAAATATTTTTATCACAACTTCTACTGATTCTTTTTTGTTGCAAAGAACATTTAAACAATTTGTAGTGTTAGAATAATTTCTTCATATTTAGAATAAATATGTGTGCATATACATATATATATACATATATAATTGCTGTTTAAGACTATTACCAATAGTGATAATAGGAAAAAATTTATATTCTATAGCACTATCATTCTATTTTTAAAATTTCAGATTAAGAAATTAGAAGAAGAAAGTTAAAAATTAAAGATTATGCATTATATACACCAAATATTCTGATTTTCTAATAGCCTACCATTTTATGCCCCATCATATTCTTGCTCTTCAGTTTACCCCTTAAACTGGATGATTAAACTGTTTTCACTCTAATTCAGGCATTCTCCCTTCAAAAGAAATCAGTATATAATGTACTTTTAATATATATTTAAAAATTTTGTGTGTATGAATGTTTTATCTGCATGTGTGTAAATGCATCAGTGTTGCATTTTCTGGAACTGCAGCTACGGACATGACAGATGTTTGTTAGCCACTATGTGGGTGCTGGGAATCTGATCCAGCTCCTCTGTAAGAGCAGCCACTGCTGTACTTTTAAATTCGAAAAAAAATGTATACTGACTATTAACTCTCAGACACTAACCCTTATCTCAGTGTGTTATCCCAAAGCGTATTTGCTTCCAAACATTATGTACCAATATAGTAAGGAAAATTTAAGATTTTTATGGGAATTTAAATATATAAATAACTTAAATATAACCCCAGTAAATTTAAAGATTTAAATTTAAAGATTCAAAACAGAAGGAAGATTTTTTAGATCAATTTAAGGGTTAATAATTTGCACCAGACTAGTGAATTCACATACCACATCTACACCTGCTCTTATAAAACAAAGGAAAAACACCCCATGATATTTTATCTACTCTTTTTTTTTTTCAGTGTTTCCCTGCTGGTAGCTAATAAATACCATTATGAAATTTAAGAGGTTTAAACTATTTGAGTGTATATAGGTAAATGATTCCAGGCAAATAGTGTCAGGTAAATTGTCTTTTGAAGATGTATAAGGACAAGGCCAAAGACAAATGAAACAAACCCAGCATGGTGGCACATGCTTGCAGCTTCGGGACTCAGGAGATACAGGAAGGAAGATTTGGAGCTCAAGGCAAGCCTGCACTGGGCAGTAAAACCCTTTTTCCTAATAAGAGTGGGTAGATTCTGGGGTGTAACTCAGTTGTAGAGTTGCCTAAGCATGTCTGTGTTCCCTCAAACCTCTGAAAGTCTATAGTGTTACACTGTATACTTATATACACTTTTATACAATATCTGAAATGATGCCTTTCTAAAATAAGTTTTGAAAAATCTGTAATCAGTTTCTAAGGTCTGCTGAAACTCACTTCATGTTCCATGAGTGGGGCTAACATTTCTCTGACCTCTTTGATGCTACTCAGAATCCATACACCAATCATTTTAGAAATAGTTTAAACAAATACTTTTTCCTACGTCTTTGATTTACAATTTTGACTTCACCTTATTTGTACATACCCATCATGATGTTTATAGTGTGTAACCAAGGACAGCGAACTGGAATTTCTGAACCTCATATATGCAAAAGCAATTCAAATCTGGAACTTTACATATCTACAATCCACCCCTTTTTAGCACCTGTATCTACCAATTATCTGCATGAAAACCCTGTTCCTAAGAAGTTGATTCCTTGCCCATGCTGAATGTGTTATTCAAGCTTTCGCATCTTGACTCATTGTTACATTTGCTATGGGTTAACTTCATTCCCATTGACTTCAGGAGTTCTTTCTCATTTCTCCATGTTTTTTTTTTTTCCATTCAAAGAAATCTCACTAATTATAATCACTTGAGGTGGTCTTTCCTTCCATTTTATTTCACTAGTATTTACCCAAATTTACTGGTATTTCCTCTTTCCTCCAACTAAATACTATCTGATATATGCTCTCTATGGTTACTTTATTAGATATATGCTTTCTTTTGTTGATCACATAGTTTCTTGGTAACCAGAAACAGAAGTTTAACTTCCTTTGGATGTCAGGAAACATAGTATCATTTACACAACATGCTGTTAATAAGTATTGCATTTATTTATTCAGTCATTTATTTTCCATTATTTTTGACATAGTGATAGGTGGTGAGATCATTACTTTCTGAAGGTTTAGTAAGTTTTCAAACACTAATTTATAGCAAATCTTCCTGAAATAAAATGGGATATCCTACACAAAAGGAGAAGCAAGATGATAAACATTTGAGTTTATAAAGGTACAAGGGAATGGATCATAAAATGAACAGTTTTCAGTTTATGAACTGATATTGTAGATGCTACACTGTATAGGTCTTTAGCCCATTACCATTTATTTATTGTGGACCAAATGAGACTTGGAACAACTTGCTATGTTAATAAACTAAATAAAAACAAATCTTTCAGAAAGTACATTACAAATCTATAATTATGTAATATTTTCCAGTTAATTTTATGTGTTACTTCAATAAATTATTTGAACAACAAATTAGAAAGAATTAAGGGCACTTGTCCAATCTAATTTTCAATTAATTGGCTATATCTTAGAAAAGATTCTAAAAGAGGCTGTGGATACAGTTTTGTGGTAAATCACTTACATAGCATGTGCAAGGTCCTGATTTCTATTCATGGCACTACACATGTGGAGAGACAGAAGGAGAGAGAAAGAGAAAACCCCTTTAAATATAACTCACGTACCAAAAGCGTCTTTGCAATATCACTCTCCTTTGAGCAGATATATCTACACCCTTATTGCTATGTATTAACTCTTTAAGTGCAAGGCTGTGTATTTAATCTGTGGAATCCCCATGTTATTGAACAAAAACCATAAAATCTAAAGATTTCATGACTCCCCCTGCCTAACACACACTTCCAGAAATGCCCACTTTATCCATAAGAGATGCATGGCGATCCACAGTACTGTTATTTATAAATTGAAGAGGGCTGGGACACAGATGACATTTAATGTCGGCTGATATGCTCTGTTTAAAAGAACAATGGTAATGCTCACCAAACAATGCAGGTTAGAACAGCCTCCGCCTCTTGTATTTCTTTAAAGGTAGTCATAATAATAGAAGAGCAGAGCTGGGAGTATGGGACTCTAGTTTACAAACATCAGTTTACTGAAGCTGCTTCATACTAATAACTAAGTTTGAAAATGAGTCAAACAGAAATGGAATGCTGAACAATTAAGATTCTCTCCCCATAAGCCCATCTCTATCATTTTATTAAAGGCTACTGGGAAAACCCTTACTGAATAACTAATTCTAAATTATATTCGATGAAAACAAATTAATGTAATAATTTTCTTTCTGAAATTAATTTAAATCTCTGTGGATGCTGCAACAAATTTAGTCTTTACTCTGCATACAAAAAGTTACGAAAAGCCTTATTGCATTCACTGCTTTAGGCAAAGATTCATTGTTTCACAGTCACTGGTAATGGCTATTATTTCAATTTAGCAAACTTGTTCTAATCAATCATGTTTGCCTGTTTAGCTTAAATATTTAAAGTAATCTCTATTTAGTCAGTAGAGTTAGCATAGTTGGTGAGATGCTATTAGATGCAAGATGTGTTTTTTACAAAAAAAAGTATATTTGATGTGTTTTTTTTTCCAAGTACATTTTTCCTCAGATTATACTTTTGTCATAAAGTTCAAACAAGGAATTAGATCTTCTTGTATTTTAGAAAGTTGAAATGCTGCTTTAAGTTGATCATTTAAGAGGAAAATGAATCATCAGCATTTGCATTTACAATTGTCTTTTCTATTTAACTGACCACCTACTTTAACTTTACAAAATTTCAACTGTGTATTGTGTCTGATCCACGTTAATGCTGTCCTTTTATTCCTGGTAATCAAAATAATTCTACTGTATTTTTTCAAAAAAGTGTATTCAAACCAAATGCATTTTCCCAAGTTTTAAAAATCCTTTTCTAGATCACCTAACAATAACAGACATAAGTAAATACTAATTAGATAACAATGAAGAGTCAGAAATATCTGTGATGCTATGAGGGAAGACGATTAGACACACAAATAAAACGTTAGAAAGGTTAAAGGAAGACTGTCTTATGTGATTCTAGGACAGTGGCTAAGAGTCATGGGCTCTACTTAGATTTCTGAAATGAAGCCTTATAGACAGGTAACTGGGCAGCATACTCCTAGTTAACAATCTTAAGACAACTGTGTAAGAGCAAAGTAAATTCACTAGGTCTATTCTCTAAGCCTAAGTAACTAAAGGGTGTTGTGAAGAAAACTGCAGATGATCCCCATTCCAGATCAAGATAATAGCTTTGGCATTATCCTGACTACATCACCCCACCTGTCACTTGCAGTCACCAGAGTACCCACTAACAGAAGACCCTAAATTAGGATAATCTTCTTAACCTCTAAACATGTTTGGATGATTAGGATTGGCTTTTCCATTGAGATGGAAAAGGGCTGGTGGAGAGTCCTGTGCTCACAGGCCCTGAATCCATCATGTTGAGAACATGAAATGTCTCCGATAAAGACCATCCTCCCCTATTGGTTTTCTATCTATTCCTTTTGCCATTGGCACAGTCAGATCTAAGCTGAATATGAAATTGTCTTTTTTGTATATGAGTATGATTAGTATTTTATGAAATGGCAGTGTGACTTTTTCAATTATATGCCCTACTTCAGAATTCAGAATAGCTTACAAATCCTATACTGAAAGGAAAACCTGAGCTTATATATAGAGAAAATTGATATATTAGTAGATACTGCATTTGATGTAACCATAATTTTATTTGAGGGAAATCTGAGACTGAAAAATTGTAGCATATTTTGTTCATTCTAGTTTTGAGGGCTTTCCTTATTTTCCAGGAGAGTAATGCTATTACAAGCAGTTTATGAACATGTGTTGGCATCAGATGAATATCCGGAGGCTACCAAAGCATCTCCTCTTGCAGAGTGCTAATGGTGGCACTGGACTTGTGCCAGGCTCTGGAGACACTAGGCATTTCCTCTGAGGCATTGACCTTCCAGGACTCAGCTTAATTTCCTCCAGTCTGAGGGTTGTTCCCCTTCCCCTGGCTCGAAGAGTTGTCTTTAAAATTACATTAGGATGGAAATCAGTATGTTTTAATAAATTATACAGTACTACAAAATAGCAGTTCTTTTTAGTTTATGTTAGTTTATTTATATATTTAGCATTTTCATGGTGTTTCAGAGATGTTTGCAAATGAAATAAATACTGTCTTGTGATTTCCCCTAGGATTGAAAAAAAGGAAACAACTTGCCCAATGTGAAATAAGAGCATGTGGTGTAAATCTACTTTCTAATCATCATGATAAAAGAATCCATTTCCACACAAGCTTCAATTCCTCTGTCAAAACAGCAGACAAATCTGCTGTAATAATAGGTCATCCTCATTGATAAGATGTTTAATCACTGATACAGTGGCATATCAATGATAATGATGTAATCAATTGATATTTATATTATAATTTTACCAATATGAAATGTATCATAAACATTTCTAACATTATATAAAGAGGATTCTTATATTATGGAGATTTTCATTATTTATATTTTATATACTGATATGTAATTTTTCTAATATTAACAAAAATATAATATGGTCAAAGAACTAAATTGAAAAGTCCTAGATAACACTGCAAAGCCTGTAATTTGTGGCCCAATATGAAAACATTATCTTTGTGTTTGTTACTAACCTTATGGTTTTGACAAGGGCGCTTGGAAAGAACCAACAGCAAACACTGTGCCATCAGAACATAACAGTGACAAGATGGATATATAAGTAATATTTTCACAAAGAATCCAAGACTCTAAATATTATGGAAGTAATTCACAAGGGTAACATGTCCTTACTGAACTGAGATTATATGTGCAAGATTAGCTCAGATATAATGAAACTATCAACTCTTAATAATAAGGCTAGGCTTCAAACCATTCTTAATGTATAAATATATTCCCAAGTAGGAATAAAACAAACAAACAACAACAACAACAACAAAAAACAACTCTTAGAAAGCCCAAGTGATACATAATGATGGTTTAACTATGGGGCCATATATTCAAAGTCAGGATGCTACTACTGGGGTATGAAAGTTGTGTTACCTATCAACATGGAAGACAATAGTAGACCATCTTCCCACTAAGAGATGCTAACATCCATTAAACTCTCAAAGCAGGGGCTGGAAAGATGACCTAGAGGTTAAGAGCACTGGCTGCTCTTGCAGAGGATCCAGGTTCAATTTCCAGCACCCATATGCTGGCTAGCAATCATCTGTTCCTGTGGATCTGACACCCTCTTCTGACCTCCACAGGCAGTGCATGACATGAGTGTACCTATTTACATACAGGCAATACACTCATACATATCAAATAAAATAACAAAATGCTTTTAAAAACTCTCAAAGCAAATGAAGAGAATTAATATTTATGCTTAAAATCAGTTTCAAAGCATATTCCTTACTATGAAATAAGTGAATTTAACATTCTATGTATCTCTGCAATGACTATGTGCTTATTTAACCATAAGACCTATAAAACACTCCCACAGGAGACAAGCAATTCCATAGCAATTAAAAACAAATAGAAATTTCAGGAGCTTGTTGATGTAATAAAAGCAGAATCTTATTCTTATTCAGATAAATGCTCCCATTTGTTTGTGAACCACTGTACCCAGTCTCTTTCAATGATCTCTACTTGTGAGTGGACAACCTCTCTTGCCTTAGACTTTTGTTTTAAAGGCAGCATTTCTTAGATTCTCAGAAAGTTGACTACACTGTTAGCTTATAAAGAAAGAGGATAAAGTCACTTCATGAACCAGAGTTAAAACACTTTGTGTATTTAATCATATTTCACAAAAGTAAAAGAAGAGGTGTAAATGCAAGATTACTCCAGAAATAGTTTCAAACCTATCCTAGGTGAAATATGGATCTGGAACAAACTGATGATTGAATGCATTGTGGAAAGCTGAATCACGAAGACACGCTATTGGAAAAGTTCTCAGACTTACACACCTAAATTACATTAGAATAAAAAGGTCCAAATTTGAAGGAATTTCCTCAGTTGTCGATCTTGTGGTTTTTCTCATAATAGAGAGTTAAACAGACTGTTGAGTTCCACAGTGGACATTCTCCTTGATTTCATGAATATATAGGATCCAAGATTCCTAAAATATGCAATTTCATGATGACTCATAATTTAGTAAAAAAATCTTTAAACTGTCTTATAAGGTAATTTCTTCTGTGAATTTATTCTTTTGTGGTATGAAACACTTTCAATACCGTTTTTAATGAGCAGTGGCCAAGTTCAAGTTTTTAGTCACTGCTCAGCACGTCCCCAGCAACTTTAGACATAGCTCAGGCTGAAGAGTGAAATTAATCAATTAAATACCATTAGATCTGATATACAATATCACCACCTTCTCATTAAGTGTCATCAAAGCTAAAAATAAAACTTCCTTTTCTCTCTTTTCTCTCTGAGGTATCACTCTGCTAGTGTTGATGTTACAGACTCAGCTCCACTGAGAGGAATTTTATTATCGCCTTTTCACAGGTTTTTCTAGGATGAACCTCTGGTGCAGAGTGTTTTATTGTAAGGTTTTCTTTCTTACATATGAAATTTCCTAGCCAAATTTGGACACCTAAGCTGGCTTTTGTTTTAGTTGATAGTTAATTGTCAAAAAAGGTGGTATGAGTTTTTCTTTTGTATTTTCTGGGAGAGAATATATAATTCAATTTATTAAAACTTGCTAATGCAATGTTAAATATTTGAGAACTTTAGACTATTTCCTTTTAAAATAAAATAGTTCATACATTAGCTGGAAACTGACGGTTTATATTGTTTCAAAATGGTGCTCCAAGTTCTGCTACTAATCCTAGTTAGGAAGTAGCTAACTCTCTGCTACTTCCACAAATCTAGCAAGTGCATCACATAATCATAGTGATGAGGATTTCAAATGTTTATATTTCTAGGCATTCCATCCCCTAAGAATTCAGTAAAGTATATTTGTCTTCTACACTATACAAAGGAAGAAATGGATGAAAAGCATTTTAAGTAGTGTCAGATGGTAAATAATGGTCAGAGCTGTCATCAAGCTAAGGCCTGTTGACTTAGCCCACTTCCCTTAAGCTACTATGACATACAGACCATATATGGCAAGTTGCACAAATGAATTGAATATACAACAGACCATTCAAATGTTGAAACTGAAAAGATTCTGCATAGGAATCTATAAAGCATAATTCAAAGGCATAGGCTATATATGACAGTCGGAATCCAGTATAAATAAGAATTTATTAGCTAGGATCTCAAGAAGTAAGATTATTTTATTACATACATCCAATAATGAATGATGGAAAGAAAAAAAATAGCCAGGACTCTCCAAGACTGATTTATCTTCACTGAACTGTTTTAATACTAAGACCTTGCCAGAAATTCAATTCAAAGACAGTAGGGAAATTTTTTTCCTTTTTCTTAAATTAATTCCTAAATTTACATTCAATGTCAATGATACCTTTCCCTGGTTCCTCTCTGCAATCCACTTCTGCTTTCTTGTTACATATCCTTTACTTTCTCTTTTCTCCCCTCACTCCTATTAAGATCTTTTCCTCTTCCCTCAGGACTCCTTTTATGGCACACACTCACACAAATAATATGTATAAATTTAATTCTAGATACTGTGTCTGAAAGAGAACTTGAAATAGTTGTCTTTATACCATAATGATTCACAGACAGTTTAGATTAGACATGGTCTGTGGAGTCCTGACAGCATCCAGTCATCCCTGTCCCCTTGCACTCATGTGTTTTGATGATCTCCACCACAAGTGTGATCTGAACTCATCACTAGTTTCTAATGGATGAGATATAATGCTGCAGTGATTCCATAGATCCATTGTTTTCACTTGATTTTTAGTCATTAGTGGACCAAATATGTATACTACCAACAAACCCATGGGTGAGCTTGGACCAGGAGGAACTTTCTTCTTCCTACTCTCAGTTGCCTACAGTCCTGGCCAGCACTACTAGTGATTCATGAGACTTAGGACACTACAGTACAGGAAAGCTGCATTCAGCTTCCTGATCCACAGATCTAAAGCTTTTAGAGATGCTTTATTGAAATAATATAGCTTGATATGTAATATACAATGAATATATTTTAAATATAATGTACAGAGAGGCAAAAACACATGGACCTAGAGAAAATACATATGAAACAGCATACAATTTGTGTATTCTCTTTGTGTGTTTTTTTTGTTGTTGCTTTGACAGTATCTCCCTAGTCCCAGTTCACCTGTAAATTCAGTATGTGGACCAGGCTGAACTCAATCTCACCGAGATCCTCCCACCTTTGCTTCCCAAGAGCTGCTGGGATAAAAGGTGTGTGCCAACATGCCCTTGAAGAAATACCATGCTTTTAAGAGCAAAATTATTATATATTTGTCAGTGAATTTTTTTTCTCCAAAGCATTTGTATTCATGTGATTTTAGAAAAAAAAACATGGCTTAAAAATTAGTTCTAGGGCTAGTGAGATGTCTCAGCATGTAACAAGATTGCCTCCCAACCCTGTTGACCAGAGTTCAATCCCTGGAACCTGCAACGCAACGGAAGGGGGAAACTCAGAGTTGTACTCTGACCTCCACAGGTGCAGCATGTCATTCGTGCCTCTGCACATACACACACACACACACACACACACACACACACAGTGATTATAATAATATCAACAATAATAGATGTAATTAAGACTAATAAACAAAATGTTATTTTCCAGGTGTATGGGTCAGCAATTACAGAGATTTTCCTAGATGTATAACTTGCAAATAGCCAACTTTTTTTTTCCAAATATAAGAATATAATCCTTCTCTACAACACTTAACAATTAAGTCAGGATACTTCCTATGGCATATGCAATATAAAATGTATGGTAACTGAAGATTTTTATAATCAAGTAAATGTATAACAAAAGCTAATTAGTTTTGAATCCAAAAATGAAGAAGTCTAGCTGGATTGTAAATGAAGATAAACTTATAATGTCTTGTCAGTCAGTCATGCTGCTTTGACTTAATGGGAAAAATAGAGATCATTTGTTAGTGGATATTTTAACTATGTTGTCATTAGAGTTACATACCTTACGAATAGACTTAGGGTACAGGAATTTATTTTTCTACATTTCATTGACTTCTTTTTAATTTTTGGAAAAAATATTTGTGAATTAAACCATGAGGAAAATTCATCAGGAAAGTTGTTTTCAAAATAATAATTTCCTTCTCCATTATGTCTTTGGGATCTTAAATCTATGCAAAATTTCTAGAGATCTCTTTAGCAGTACAGTGCATACTTGTTTTTTCTAACAGACTGCTTAATGATTTGCAATCGTATCACAGAGTGCTACAGTCCTCAGAAGTTGGTAATCACAGAGCAGATGGTCCTATCTGCATAAGTAACATGCAGCCAACATTAAAAATATTTTAAGATATACCATTTATATACACAAATGTGAATGGGTGTGCACAAGCAAGTATGGAAATGCATGTATATTTACCTCGTACCTAGAAAAACACAACAAATAAATACAACTCATATATGAATACTCAGTAGTGTAGCATTGGCTTTGCAACACAAGGCTAGAATGCTGAAATAATTCCCAAACCTTAGTATTCTCCTATTTAATTTTTTTTAAATTTTATCAAACATATAAACAGAGGAGCTATGTTTTACATTTTTTCTATAGTTAACAGTTGGCATTTGACATTTTAGTAATAGACAAAATGTCATATATTCAGTATGTATTTCCATTTTCCAATTTTTGTAGAATGACACTATAAACTTTTGAGATTAAATTTGGCCCCAATATTATTTCCTTGCAAAATCCATTGTAGATGCTGATTGTGTTGAACAAAACACATTCTGTAGAATGTCTGCATTTGAAATTGAAATTGCTCATAAATATACCTGCACATATATATCTTCCTAGCTGAAAGTGATTTCAAAGATATGATTTAATTAGAGCAAATGAATAGGTGTAAAGTCAAACGATACTACATTCCACCTTAAGGAAGCACTCAACATTCTGACTTCAGTGAATCCCATTTAAACCACATTCTTTGATGTGTACTCTGTAATGCCCAGTGCAATGAGCGGATTCTTCAAACTTGTATCAATGAATCAAGAACTAGAATACCTGAATAAAAGAATATTCAAAGTCTAATTTATACATATTTAAAACTGCTTAAGGTGTATTAAAATGTAAGATATAAACTATAATAAATGCTGATAAATTATTAATGTCATATTCTGACAAGAATTAAAGATGGTCTTCATTCAAATAGAATTCCTGCAGGGGAAAAATGCACATTTTATTTTATGATTTAAATTCTATAGAGAGCACAGTTTGAAATGCAACACTTCAGAGAATTACAAGCTCCAGAAACAATCAACTTCATTTTAAATGATAAAAATTAATACAGATGTTATTTTAAATTAAATTTGCAACATTTTATAGGCAGAAAAATGATTATGGAAATTACAATGCTTAAAATACTTGTAATCCACCAAAGATGATGTTTTAAATTGCAATCAACCTGTCATAGTAATTTTCCTCTTTAAAAATATATGTTAAGAAAGCAATTTTGGTTCAGAAAGTCAGTTTTCAGCTCTTTGTCATCTTTTCTTCCAAATTAAAGCTTGTAAGATTGATGATTTACAGGTCAAAATGTGAAGGTTCATAAAATTCTAAAAGTCTTTTGGGGAGAATTAAATCAACACAACTAAGGAAAAGTTAAGAAAAAAATGGTTATAGCACAGAAAGCAAATCATTGGCAATATAAGTAAATTAAAAATATGCACTTCTTCTGATGGAAAACTCGTTTACACTCATTGAGAACATCAAAATGTTGGCAAAGATTTGATGTGTCAAAGTACTTCTTACAAAATGTATTGTATAAACAACACTTTGTCACATATGTAACCCTAAAAACATTTATTCTGTTTACCAGGCAATATATATTAAAATGTACTTTCTAACTCCCAGCCACTGATCCTCAATGATGGGTCTGTTAGTGAGCATGGGAAAATTAAACACTGATATTCATCCAGGATTTCATTGACTGGATTTTGAAATCATGGGCACCTTGGTTAGTTTTTGTTGTGTGATAAACACCACGCCTAAAAGCAATGTCGTGAGATTTCTTTCATCTTACAGGTTACAGTTCATCAGTCATGGAAGCCAAGACAGGAACTCAAAGCATGGGCTTGAGGCAGTAAACACGGAGGAGTGCTGCTTACTGGCCTGCTTGTAAGTTCATGTTCACTCCCTTTCTTCTACAGCCCATGCCGCCTGCTTAGGAATAATGCCCCTCTCAGTTGTCTGAGCCTCTAACATCAATTAGCAATTAAGAAAATTCCCATAGACCAATCTGATTGGGGAAATTCTTCAGTGGAGGATCCCTGCTCCTGAGCATATCAAGTTAACTGCTAAGATGAACCTCATGGGAGGTAAAACGCACATTAGCTAAATATGTTTATAGATCCCATGCAAACTTCATGGTAATGGGCATTACTACTTTTACACTAAACCTTACTTTTTCATATTTAAAATTTATGCCAAGGCACCATCAGGTAATAAGATGTATTATATAGTATCTTTAATGTCTAAGCTAATCACTCCAATGCTCCAGGAATAAACATTTTAAGATTTAAAAAAGGAAATTTAGTATAATTTCCTAGATAGACTTGTCTACCACATTTAACATTCCCATAAATTTTAACTAGGAAAACAGTGAAATAATAATGTCATTGATGACTTTATTTATTCCATTTCATTTATAATGAAACTTATTCTAGTGTAATATGTTTTATAATTTCATGCTTAAAGAGATAAATTTACACATAGTGAAAATTTTGGTAAAAGAACTGTTTATAATAAAAACTAGATAATAAATAGCTATTCACAAAATTATTTGCACTCTTGTACAGATGAATTGTGGAATAGACATGTTAGCATGAACTGTTGAAGAATCTCTTGTCTTTGTTATGATAGCCTGAATTATTTGAATAATCACAGGAATAAATAAAATTGAATTGTAACAAGGATAGAACTATCCAATGTAATAGACTTCATTAACTTTCTGTGGGTAACAAAATAAAAAAATTTGCCAAAATAGACAAAGTTTGGGCTGGAGAGATGGCCCAATTGTTAAGAGGACTGGCTGCTCCTATAGAGGAAACCCAAACTCTCTTCTGGCCTCCACAGACATTGCTTGTATATGGTAAACTTAATATTGCCAAACACTCATGCACGTAAAGTAAAACTAAAGTAAATATAAAAATTTAAATATTAAATAGTTTGATTAGCAAAAAAATGTGAATCATCTTTTTTATTCTCTTTAAATGGAGTTGTATTCTATAATCATCTTGTGAATTAAGAGTGAGGTATAAAATCTAATAGGTATGTCTAGAAATATAAGAATTTGGGAATATTTACCCAATATTTTTTATGTCAGTACTTTTATAGTTTGCTTTTCACTAAAATCTCAGGTGTGTCTTTGATATCACATGTACTCAAGTAAGATAATGGTTTAGAATGATGTGAATAAACAGGTCTGAAAATGTAAGATTGGAATATTTATTAAATTTGTCTGTTTGTACATTTATTTATTTTTTTGTTATATTTATTTCTTTGCATGTGCTTACTTCTCCATGCATGTGCCACATGACAGATGAGAGGCCAGAAGACACCTTTCAGGAGTCAGTTTTCTCCTTCTGCCATGGGTATCATCGGACATCTTGGCAAGTGCTTTTCCCCACTGAGCAATCTTGCTGTTCCTCCTATTTCATTTCTCAATCATCACCTCTTCATTTCAAAGAACAGACTCTAGAATTTGCCTCATATTTCTAGTCATGGTCTATTTGTCTGCATAATGAATTTACTTCAAGGTTGATGGGATTATTCACTAATTACCAGACCTTGGAATAATGTTTGGTATATTCAAGTCACCCAAAATAAACATAAAAGGTTCGCCATGGTAGTGCATGGCTTTAATCCCAGCACTCAGGAGGCAAAGACAGGTAGAAGCCTGTGAAAACTGAGGCCAGCCTGGAGCTAGAGAGCCATCCTGTCTCAAAAACAATAGAGATGAAAGGAAGGAAGAAAGAAAGAAAGAAAGAAAGAAAGAAAGAAAGAAAGAAATAATCTATGGACATTGATGTACACAGGATACAAGCAAATATTTATTTTTAACTATCATACAATTTTTAGTTTCAGAATAGTCTCTCTTTTTCACAATTATCGAGTTTGAAATGATTTTAAACTATTTTAGAAAATACACATTGATATGCTGGTCAAGGCACATTGGAGTGCAAGTGAAGAATCATGCATTTGATTTAAACTTTCTCTACCCATGTCTTCTTGGACAGATCATTGAACTCATCTGACCTTTTAGTTTCTTTATCTTTATAATTGGAAGAAACAAGTACACTGAGCATTAATGTACTTCCTCCTCTATTCCTGTAAATCAGATAAACTGGTGCCCAAATGAGACATTTAGAAAATGTTTTCCAGAAATAAAGTAAGTAGTTAATTCATTGTTTTAGTGGTTCAGAAAGCATTTAAGAAGCCTAGGCTAGGGAGAATGCTCAAATGGCAACTGACTTTGCAAGCATGAAGACATGAATCAAATTGAAGAAAAAAATAAAATAAATAAAATTATGCCATGTAGGAGTACATTTGTGATCCAGTGATTGGGAGACAGGTGTACGCATATCTTTGGGGTGGTTTTGGCTCTCCAGTCTGTCCTAATAGGCAAATTCCAGGCCCATGAATGATACTGTGGGAAAATAAATAAATTTCTATAAAAGGTAGACAACACCAGAGTAATGACATTGGAAAATGTCCTCTTGGTTTCTGTAAGCACACCCTTAAGTACACATGTATGCACATACACACACAGAGTCATATTCTAGTCTATGCTGGATACTAGATTTAGAGCTTGTATTAACCAAGGGGTAAAAAGGCTGAGTAAAGGGTGAGGCTCTGAATCCTTTTTAATATGCTTTTCTCCAGTTACTCCCAGACTGCACTTTTAATTTGAGCAGAGACAAGGGCACTCCCTGTGTGGCACAGCCAAGGATGAGGGGCATGTTATCCAGAAATGTAATAGAGGAGGCAAGAGAGAAAGGAGAGAGAGAGAGAGAACTTATCTGTGACACAAAGAATACATAATGTTCTTTCAGAACACATGGGTTCCATTCCTAGCAACCAAATGGTGGCTAACAGCCATCCATAACTCCAGTTCCAGGAGATCCAACGCCTTTTCTGACCTCCATGGGCATTGCCGGGCACGGATGCACTTACATACATGCAGGCAATAATATACTCATATACAATAAATAAAAATGTTTAAGGAAATATGTCAGATTGCTGTTTGGTTTAGTTTTGTTTTCAATGTTTTTGAGACAGAATTTCATTACATAGCCCAGACTGGTCTTGAACTCACGGTAATCCTCCTGCTTCAGTCTCTTGAGAAGTGAGATTACAGGTGTGAACCACTGTACATGAGTGATTGTTTAGTTTTATAAGTCAGATTTAATATTTGGGGGAATCCAGAAGCAAAACGTTAGGTGTTTGGAAGCCTTTAAAGTAGAAATGGCATGTTGTTTTTTCTAAAGAGCAATCTACGACAATAATTAATCCTGAAACGGAAATCATTCTGGCGACTCCAACTTCTGTGAGCTGGGATGAGAAGATTGTTCTCTTGATCAGATTCAACTCTACGGTCTTCTGACAACGAATCCATTCTATAATTCTGGTACACCAGACTCCACTTGTGTGAGTATACCAGGAAAAGTAAGTGGACTGGGGGACCTGAAACCTAGTCTATCTTTAAGATGGAAAATAAAATAATCTCACACAGATTTTCTTTACATTTATTCTGTCAGTGATTTTTGGCATCAAAAGTGAGATTTCCTGTCCTAATAAAGTCAATAGCTCAGGGGTGCACCCAGTTCAACGTATGACTAGAAGATGTCATATGTTGCTGCTGCAAATTACAACCTAGAATTTCCTGGGATCTGTGGTTTGTTCCATAGGTCAGGCCTGTCATTTCTCCTGATGTGGAATCTCGACACAGAAGTGTTCTATTGTATATTAATAATGAAATAGCCCTGGTTGCCATTAATAAAAAAATAAATAGGTGCCCAGAGGAATTAGAGGAACTTCTCCCTGCTTCACTCAAAACCTGAGCCATTTAGATATACAGCTTTTCATTTGCCATATACCTATTCGTTATTTTAAAACACCTCAGTCTCTGCAGTCACACTTCAAAATACATTCATAATGAAATCTTGAGAAGGTAATTCATCAAATTGCAGTGTGAATTGAAACAGGTTTTATAGCAGTTTTACTGAGAAAAGAAGTCTAAAAAGCCAAAATGAGGAATGCTTTACAAAAATCCACAGACTTGGGTTCTATAAAATCAACTTTCCTTCTGACAGGATCTCAGAAGTCCTGAGTGTCGCCAGGTAGGCACTGACTCAGCAAATGAGAACCTGACTAGGGAACAGAGGCTCCCAATGCCAGGCCAGGCAAACAGCTCCACAGAGAGCAGAGGAGCCACTGACCTGGGCATTGGGGTGAAAATAAAATCTGGGGCTGTCTGAAAGGCTTAGTTTCTTTCTTATATTTCATTATTTATTTAACAAATGTTCAAATGTAGACTACACATCCCTTGGCCGCAATTTTCCATAGATTAGCTTTTAATTTTCAGCCAGTGGTCTTACCAACTGCTGGTCTTAATATTGAAAGTAAACAGTGATGCAGATTGGAATAATATGTTATGGCTATATTTCATACTGGGATCACTCTCTGCAGATGTTTTCATTTTATGTTCTGTTTACTCAACCTTGTAGGGAGGCCAATATTAGTAACATACATAATTCAAAAAAATTGACTTTACAAACCATTTGAAAGGGTATCATATTACATTGGGGGTTATGTTTATATAGTAAGAAACATGCAAAACGAAGGGAAATCATTACCTTATGCATTTCTTGAGATAGCTGTGCAAAGACCGTCAATTTTTTTTCAAGAAAATAACAGCTTGATTACATTCATGTATGTTGAATATATGTTGTTTCAATGGCATTTCATAGTTATTGAATCTGGAAACATTTTAAAATCTAAGAGGACTAAAATCCCACAATTTATAGAATAATCTAACTTAATCTGACATGTGTGATAAGCAGATTTAATACCACTTGTCATTGTTTGAAATTATATTTTTTCACACAGTAGAATTTCCCCCAAATCCAAAATGCAATCATCACAGAAAATAATATTTGACACTCTGTCCAAAACTTCAAATTCTAAAATATACCACTTTAAAGTATGAAGTCCCGTGCAGTGAATAAGGGAAGAAAAATACTGCAATGCTTCAGCCAGCATATAGAATTTAACTTACATTTCATAATTTGCTCTTACTATGAAAATAATTTTACTGAAGTGAAATCTAAATAGTCTCCTGCCACTAAAGGATATTAAAATCTCTTTTTCTTTGGAAAAGTATGAAATATCTTTCTAAACCTATTAACTCTACAACTAAGGGAAACTGTGAATGTATATATGTGCATGTCTGGGTGTCTGTGTATGGGAGGAGAGAGACTAGAGAGTAAGAATTTAAAAAAAGCATTTAGGAAAGTAAACATCATCACTTCCGAGTGAAAAAAATTCATTGAGTTTTATTATGTGTTGTTCTGGGCTACATTTCAATATAGGTGTAAAAGTAATATAATGTGTGTGATAATCTTGATCAAAAAGACAGTTTAGCTCTCAAAATGCAGAAGTTAAAATCTTATCTATTTGTTTGTAGCACACAAAAGATCATTCGTGTGGGGTAAGAGGAATCACAGGTAAAGCCATTCTCAATTTTGAAGGGGATTATTTGGACTCTGCTTTCAAAACTATCAAAAGTTTGCAGCAGACTAAGAACAAAACTTATTTTCTCTGTCAGTAAATCTGAACATTGGCATTTGTGTAAATGACTTTTTTCCTCAAGATCTATAACCAAAAACATGATCACACAAAATTCATACTGACTTTTAAAGGTTTGCTCATGTTTAAATGAACTGTCTAAAGTGAGTTACAAGGGTGCACTTTCACAAACATGTTGCAAACATTATAAAGCATGATGATTTTAGAATACACTGGCTGTTAGAATCACACATAGTGAACTTTTCCTTTCAAAATGTCTGTTTAATAAAATGATATTTCTCTCTTTTTTTTTTAAACAGACAGAGAACTTCATTCAGAAGTACCAGCAGTCTTTTCCTTTAAAAACGTGTACATATAACTGGGCATGGTTGCCCCTACCTTTGATCCCAGCACTCAGGAGGTAGATGCTGATGAATCTCTCTGTGTTCAAGGCCAGTATAGTCAACCTAGGGATTTCTTAGACAGTCAGGGCTATATATAGTGAGACCTTGTTTAAAGAAAGTTAAAAAAGAAAATGCATACACAAAAGAAAAGCCATTTGAAACATAAACAGATGGAAAGCATGCCT
Organism: Eospalax fontanierii; assembly: GCA_035773235.1. Lineage (NCBI taxonomy): Eukaryota > Metazoa > Chordata > Mammalia > Rodentia > Spalacidae > Eospalax > Eospalax fontanierii. The sequence continues at coordinate 33,378,272 of CM069542.1, forward strand.
TCTGAATTCTTCTTTCAAGATTATTCATTATTTATGAGTGCAGATTACCTTAAGTATTTCAAACCTCATTAGACCACTTTATATCTAATAACACCCATCACTATTTTCAAAGTACTATAATAGCATTATGATTCAGTGTACAATTTAATCACATTTTCGCAATTTTCAACAGACTCACAGATATAGAGAAAGCTAAGCCAGGTATTAATTGCTCACACCCATCCCGCTATAGTGATTATACCAACTCAGACTACTTTTTTCATTGTTAGTCAATATCATCCATGTTCTAGTTCAGTTTTGCACAGAAAAAATGCATGCCAAGTCTTTCTACATTAGCAAACACTGCACAAAAGGGTTACAGTTTATCTTTGTGAAGATTTCTCCTAGGAGCTTTTTAAAAAGTGTGAGCATTGGCAGAAACGCACATAGCTGTGATGTCTGCATTCATATTTGTAGCAGGATTCTTTTTAATGTACTTATTAGTGAAGCTAAACAGTTTGAATGTTGAAAGGAAGTCACATGCAATTGATGTATAGTTCAACAGTCAATGGGACGAGGAGCTCATTAAATAGAATACGTTCTATGAAGCATCTTGAATTGCAGATAATTCTAAAACCTTGCTGCTTACATATTTCAAATATCGTCATGCTAGTTAAAAATAAAGAAGTAAGTATAAATGGTCCATATCTTTACTCTCTTCCACATAAGTCAATACAATGTAGGAAACTGAAACTTTGAATGTAGTCTCAACATGATATGATGATTTAACTCAAGGCAGAAATGTGACTGATTTACAGTAGTCACAAATTGTAATGGTTTTTAATAACTGCAAATAATCTCTTACAAGATGTTTTGCTTGCATGGATTCTATGATGCCAACATTTGTAACCAAACAGAGGAAAGTACGGATTTTTCTAAAGTAGGCCCTAGGGGGAACAAATTGGATTCTTGCCTAGAGCACAGAAATTTTGGAAAAGGGTGCAATTCAAGTACTTACTACTGGTACTGCTGTCTGTTTCATCTAATTACCTGGGGCTGTCTTTGCCAAGCCTCCAGGAGGCTGCAAGACTTCATGCTTAGATGCTGCTTCAAGACTTCCAACACAAGCTAGACACAGGATGCCTCAGGGCAGACTTGAAGCAGAGCAAAGGTTATTGTGACTAAATGAATGCAACTAGACAGAAAAAAAAAATGTCCATAGCTTAGAAAGACAAAGATGACTCATAGTGATTTTAGGCATAAATTTTTCAGGGAAAGTGGTTATACAAACATAGGTGTCTATTAGAGGATTAGGTTTCTATCAGATGTAAGCTGACTTTGTGTCCCACCGATAATTTAACTGACTTTGTAATTAGAAGTTTGGCAATGTTCATCTACAAATTAGGCTATTACTTACTATCTGTGGGACTTATAATCTCATGTTAATGTGTGAAATCTAGAACATACCCCTAAGTTATTATCTGATGTCATTATTTAAAGGGGAGATGAGAAGGTGAGAGATGTCATTCTGTGTGCATGTGTGTATAAATGTATGAATGTATTTATTGGTGTGCACAATATTTTGAACCTACGGCCTTGTGCATGCTAAACAGGAGGCTGCTAATGAGGTACACTCTTATCCTACCTGCTACTTTTTTGAATTTAATGAAAACTTACACTAGATTAGAATTATTTTGTGAATTAATGTCATTTTACTTTTAAAAATACAGAATATAAAACAAATATAAAAACGGAAAAACTACTATGAAATATTATGACAAAAATAACTAATATGCAAATAAAGTGGTAACACATGCATGATAGTGATAATTAAATGCAATGGTCCACATTTTACTTTAAATCCCGGAGTATTGGCTTAATAAACACACACACACACACACACACACACACACACACAGTACCTGATTTGCTAATTCTTAACTCAGGGACTAGTTTTTATGATCTTTGAAAAGGAAACTCTCTGTGGGTTTAGGCCTAGGTTAGGGACTTGTAAATGTTTCTTGAAAGGAAATGAAGATATCCATTCACATATCTAAGAAATGCAAAGAATTCTCCCTCCAAGGGAGGCATAGAATGCGTTGAAGTCAACAGCTGAGGAGCTAGCCAGCTTGAGGAGAGACCTCTCTCCTAGTGGCTAAACATGCATCTCTGCTGCTGTGGAAGGGAAGTGACAGAGGAAAGTATTCCACAGGAGCAAGCCCTTTGTTAAGGATCAGCGAACATTAAGTTTACTGTGCAGTCTTTTTCTCTGTTCCTCTATTTCCATTTCTTGCATAAATCAGGAATTTGAAGCTACTTTTATTTCCCATTACTCTCTCTGCCACATGATAATTATTTGTAATAATTACTATGATTCAATGAGCAGAAAAAAAAGCATTGCAGCTACAAATTACAACAGGTAAGTAGGAATATTTGGGAGATTAAGATTTTATTGACATGGGAAAAGAGATGGTTAAGGTGTTGAAAGTAGACATAATTAGCATCACATTTCCTTGAAATAGAGAATCATTTACACAACATATTCAAGAAAATCCCAGGAAAATATGGAAATATGGACTAATAACTTCTTTTTATTTTTTTTTTATTTTATGTGTATAAGTGTTGTTCCTGCATGTATGCAAGTGCACCCTTGTCATGCAATGCCCGCAGAAGACAGAGAGACTGTCAGATCCCCTGCAAATGGAACTAGGAAAACCTGGCTAACCAGAACCTCTACAAGTGTGACCGCAGCTCTTAATTTCTGAGCTATCTTTCCAGGCCACTATTCACTTCTTCAATCAGCAAAAGATCAATGTCTCAAAAGAAAATTAAAAAAAAAACTAATGATAATAATAAAAAACACCAATGGTCTTGAGAGCATTTTTGTGAAAAGTACTTCCATCTTTTAAAAATTGCAGTGCTTTAAAAAATTGGCTTCAAACATGCAAGGGGAAAAAGAACTAATAACATTAGACCTAAACCAGGAACTAGATTAGCTATTTCCCACACATTATTAAATCCCTACGACAATCTCTAATGGCAGGTAATATTGTTGACTTAATGAACTGGAGTAATGTACAAGTGACCTTTTAGAAACATAAATGATACAAATTTTGTGAAATTATAAGTGCCAACAGTTACATATTGAGTGGAAATAAAGTAACAGTGATAACAAAAAGACTCATTGGGATTCTAATATTCTTAAACATGGAAAAGGATCAGGAAAAGGTAGAAATCTCCTTCCTTCACATACAACCAGAAATTAAGTAAGGAAAGCACTCAACTGAAAATATTTTATACATACCTGTGGTTAACTTATAAATGCCATAGAAATAAATTTTCAATCACAATAAAAATCATATCCATTGAAATATTAAAGGGAATGTTTTCATATAAAAATCAAGTATTTAATAACAGATGAATAAAGGCAAGAGGACAGAAATCTGTTTATTTATACAACAAGCTCAGGTTGCAAATGTTTACCAATTATAGTGCCAAATGTAGCATTTATTTACAGTAATTATCAATGAGCAAAAGGTCCCAGAGAGAAATACTAGGAGCTATCATCATCATCTGATTATGAGCAAGAAAAGTGAAGGAAGAAGGAAGTGAAAAATAAAAGACCTGAGTGTTGTACTATCATGCATGTCTATATATTAAAGGAATACTTTTAATGAAAACAGAAACTACCTGAGTATAGACATATTGAATATTTAACAATGCAAAGTAATCTTTGAAAGAGAATTGTATAATATCATCTAATGGGATAAAATATCATTCAGTGTATATATATATATATATATATATATGTACTTTTGAATCACAGACTTACAAAGTTTAAGTGATAATAAAACTTCATATATTAGAGCAATGAAAAGAATCTTTAATTGTATATATTCAGCATATAATTCTACTTCTTTCAAATGAAATTGGATTTATTCCAAAACCTAAAGTGATAAATACAAATAAATGTTGAAATTGAGTATTTACAAGATCTGTTTCTATCTACAAACTAAATTACAAATTATTCAGTGTATTGATTCTTAGAACTGCCTTAATATATCCACCAGTGATTTTAATAATCATTTAGCAAAGGTGATTGCCAGCAATTAAGAAATTAGCAAATATAAGATGATTATATAGAAATGCCTGTATATCTATTTTTCACACCAATCAACTCCCTTATTTTCTCTTCAACACGAAGGATAGAATTGATAGACTGACTTACAAAGCATATTGAAAAGCAATGACCACAAAAACATCTTCATATCCATTTCTTACCCACTTAATTATGATTTACCATGAAGATGATAAACATGACTGATTTCATGCAAATTAAAAATTCACTTGCTATTTTCAGCAACTGTTAGAATATGCAAAATATTGGTGCAGATATACAAATTATGTTACATCTTTCAAAATACTATCTGTGTCACTTATCGTGAAGTAAAAGGATATATTGCCAATTACTTTTATAGAATATTTTTTCTCTTCTGCCCACTTAAATGTAAATTTCAAATTTGTGTAAGTCAAACTGTTAGAGATTGAATATTTGTGATTCTCACTTTCATCTCAATTGCTGAAATTCTAGTGTTCAAAGTGATGCAACTGTATTAAGAAGTAGTCAGTTTACAAGGAATTTAGGTGTGTCTAAATCTTGACAATGCAACACAACATTATCTTCTGTAAAGTTATGGTTGATAACCATATAATTTAGTTATAAAAAATTTCAAAAGTCTCAACATGTTTTACCTGTTTGTTTTGGGCTTTTTTCACAGCTGTCTTTGGCCTTGTGTGACCAGTGGGTTAGACATGTAGATTATATATGAGCATCTCCTAAGTAGTTTACAGCCCTCAGATATGACCCTTAAAAGATGTGAGAAACTCCTTTGTCCCCTCTACCATGGAAAGATATAGCTAGAAGGCATCACCTCTGCACCAGTAAGAATGTATTCACCTGGCACCTAACTGGTTAACATCTTGATTTGATCTTGAGTAACAAATTTCTATTATTCATGAGCTACTAAATTCTATCAGTTCAAATAAATGAAGATATATACACCATCACCCCTTTTAATGTTTATGTACCATGCAGAATCAATTTGTTTAATTGAAGAAAAGATAACATCTGAAAAAATGTGTTTATACTAATTGAACTTGACTCAATAATTGGCTTCAGAGTTAAGGAAGTCTGATGAATTAATGAAATATTTCTGGTTTTTAGTTAAATAAGGCATAATAAGAAAAAGACTATTACCTTTCCTGATTACAAGATAAAGAAAATCGATGCAAGAGTCAGCATTCAATCAATGACGACCGAACGTCTGTGCCAGAATTCTGTTTTTGTTGCTGAAGGGACATAGTTTTAAAAATAATAAAGTTCAGGCTTGCAAGCATATGCTTTAATGGGAAGGAGTGAGACAAAATACATATATAATATACATATTTATATATTATAAGTTAGTGATAAATTCAAAAGTGATAGGTGATTTGTGAAATATAACATAGAATGCTTAAATATTTTTCAAATAATGTAGCTATTTTTTTATTTTGGACTTATCATTTAACTTCCTTTTTCTCCGGCTCATAACCATGCTTCAATATAAACATACATTGAAACACACATACACAGAAATGCACAGTTTGCTAATTATGACAATGCTACTTCGTTTTTTAGACTACGTTCTGTGGCTACTTGTTTTTTACCTCTCTGTAAACATCTTTTCCTTCTCTTATTATTTGATTAAGCATTTTGAAGTAAGAAGCTGCTTAGGTTTTATATTCTCTTTCCCATATGTACTGTAACTTCTCTCTGAATGCTTTGGAACATATGCATGCAGGTGTCTAGTTTATTTATAAGAGTTAATTAAATTTTCCATAATAAACAGAGTGCATTGAAAAACCAAATCAAATTTTTCTCAAGTCATATTAATGTTGTTCTCTTTCTTTGTCATTCATAAAGGTCCAGTTATTTTTTTTCTAACAAAATATCATATTTTTCCAAGGATCCTATTTGTCAAATAAATTCATCACTCAAGTAATTGTCATTATACTTTAGAAGTATTATATGTATGGTGAACACATTTCCTAACCACCTGTGTTTGTCAACATTGTGACTAGACAATTATAATAAAAATCCAAAATATAGTATTTGTTTTAAACTTTATTATTGTGAAACACATAATTCTTGCTCAATAGACCTTAATTACTTGTCATCTTATGCTTATATCTTAACTAGTGCAATGGGATTCCAACAGAGTTTTTCATCTTCCAACTGTCACTATATAAACTCTCTAAAACGTAAGTGTAGTTATTCTGCTCTAAGCTTTAAATGTTTATTTCATTAAGCTATTATGGAACAGAGTCCTAACTTCAGAATTCCTCCCTATTAAAGGTGCCGCCATTCTTTTCTTCATGGTCTCAGTATCTTACTTCATCTCAGTTGTATTTACATCCTCCTCCCACATCTCCCTCATGATAGTGTGACATACTCTTATTCACCATAGCTGTGTTAGATAAATAAAAGGATAGTTCCCAGACGCCAGACAAGAAAATACATACAAACTGTAGGTTGCAGAACTGGCAACAATCATTATAAAAATGTTTTTAGTAATCAATTTGCTTGAAAGTCACCTTTGTATAACTCTGTTTATTCAAAGCGCATATTTTGTGTTAATCACCATCTGCTGTATAAGGGTTCTTCTTAGCTGAGGATTGAGAGATACATTGATTGATGGATAAAACAACAAGTCATTAAAATCATTTAATACTATATCACTAGCAGAGTAGTTATATTAGACTTTGTGGCTGTCCAGACTCGGGTTCATAGGCCTGATATATTTCTTCTGCTAAAGGTTCAGAAATCATTGTAATAGAGGGCGGAGGAAAGAATTTAAGCATGAAAAGAGGTAGATAACTACAAGGAAACAGTTTTCCAGACAGCTTGTCAGTTACTCATGTTAACTCATCAGTGATGACAGCATGGGCAAGTCTCATATACGGTCATGCTAGACCATATGCCAGCACAGATTTGAAGATGTGGGTAAGAAACCTCAGCTTTACCTGAGGTATTATTGGTAACCGATGGCTGAAGGGAAGATTCAGTCACTTTGAAGGGTGAGACACTTAGTTGGTTGACCAGGCTTCAGTGAATGAAACCACAGCAAAGAGCATTTGGAGACACAAACTGGATTCCATTTATAGTACTCTAATATATATTGTGAGTGGTTGCAGGTATTGGTGGGATTTAAATATGATCAAAATATATAACATTCACAAAAATTCAATAAAAAATGTAATAAGCGCATATTTTCCCAAGCTACTCTTGCAGTTAGTGATGGATTTTGTTCTAAGATACTATCTATCATAAATACAAGCAGGAGTCATTTTCTTTGGGAATAGTGTTTCGCCCTACCTTACCTCTTTTAATTTTTCTGAGACACAAAGCTTTCAAAGGTCTATTTTGCGTTTCTCCATAACATTGATTTTATTGTTCCGCATTATTATATGTTGTTCCCTTCTTCCCCTATGGACAAAATTCTCACGCCTCCACAGAAGAACACTCTGTGTCATGGTGCATTTCCCCCCATGACTCTGATCTGTTATAACCGCTCCCCACGCCTCCTTTCAGGAAGTCTCCACTAGCACGCCTTGCTTATTTTTAACTTCTGTAATTAGCTTATGTTCATTCTTACAGCAAGAATGGTAGAAATGAAGATGAGGCACCCACTTCTCTATGCAAGTTTAGACTAACCTATCAGTTAGCAGTGTGCTCAGCAGAGAGACTTAAGATCTCAATTTTAAGGTGAACCTCAACTTCAGAAAGTTCACCTAACCTAACATCGAATTCCTTCATACTCCACTCTAAACACTAGGTGAAGAATGGTTTAAAGATTCCATTTCGATGGATGTAGGAGGCTTTGGAGAGGAATACTGTTATAGATGTCCTGCTGGCTTTGTTGAGACCTGCTCCTACTACACTTAAGCCTCCCCTTCTCTCCAATCCTGTCTGTGGTTTCATTTTGCAAGTACACATTCCTTACAAAGTCCTTAAACCTTGAACTCCTATTCCAGACAACCCTGCTCTTCCTTATCTTCTTTCCTGCCTTCATCATCCTTGAACCATGCTCATCTCACATTTTCCATAGGTCTAAATAAACTGAATCTACTCCACAAGCATGTACCGTCTTGGGAATTCATTTTGAGAATGTTTCTTTTTGGCCCATTACACCTTTTGTGTCTTTATTTCTCCTTCTTATCATACAAACCTGTTTGGTAAATCTCGAAAGGTTGAATTAAGACATTCCTTTCTTTTCTAACCATGTCAGTGAACAAACCTAATATTTACTTACTGGAAAGTATAATACTTAGATATTGTATATGTTTGTGGTTTTATTTGTATTTTTTACTTTTTGTATCATGTTTCTGATAATTTGGTTAATCTTATTAAGAAACAGCTAACTACTCCATCATGTATAGTGGTTCATATTAGCAATTCTAACATTTTGAACTAAAGGAAGAAGAATCAGGAGCTTGAGACCACCCTGAATTATGTGAAACCTCCTCTCAGAAACAAAAGCAAAGCAAAATAATTTTTTTTTTAAAAAAAGGAACACAACAATCCACTCCTCCCTCTCTATTGGACCTGGATCCAAAGAAAGACATGAGGATGTTGAGGAGACAGCTGTGTTTCCATGTTTGTTGCCCTGTACATAACAGCCAAAAATGCAAACAACCCAAATATCTACCAACTGACAGATAAAAACCTCTAATAAAAAAGTCCCATAAAAATAACTGAAACCCTGTCAATTTTGACAGCAAAGATGGAACTGATAATCAGTAGGTTAAGTGAAATAAGCAGGCTCAGAAAAAGAATGGCCACAATCCTTGTAAATAGTTGGTCTCCTGGAGCCTGAGAACTTAAGGTATTTACTAAAAGCTAGAGGAAGTAGAGAGGAGGAAATGGGAGGGAAAGTTGATGTATGAGAACTAAGTCAAACAAGAGCCAAAGTTCTGCTAAGTTGTTGTAGGATAACAAAATAAGAATATAGTATACATAGTCATAAGCAAAAATATTTTCAGGCTTTTTTAACCTTAAACAGATTGTGATTTTTTTAAAAGAAATAATAAATATTTGAACTGGAGAGATGACTCTGTGTTTAAGAGCTGCTCTTGCATAGGACTCAGGTTCAGTTCCCAGTACTGACCTGCCACATCTGGCAGTAATGACCACCAGTAACTCCTGTTTCAGGGACATCTGCTGCCCTCTTCAGAACTGCAAGGGCACTGTATAATATGGGTCCATTCACATGTATGCAGCCAATATACTCATCCACTTAAAATAAAAATAATAACATGTTTTTAAAAAGAAACTTAAAAAATGATGACACAGATATGTTTTGCCTGATCTCAATATCTCACGATGTAATAAAACACTACATAGCCCCCCTAATATATATATATATATATATATATATATATATATATATATATATGTGTGTGTGTGTGTGTGTGTGTGTGTTGTGTGTGTGTGTTTATTCATAGATTGGTAGATTAGAATACATTTAATTAAAAATTGAAATAGGGGCTGGCGAGATGACTCAATGTTTAAGACTACTGGCTACTGTTACAGAAGTCCTGGGTTTGAATCCTGGCATCTACATGGCAGCTAACAACCATCTTTAAATCCAGCTCCAGGGGATCTGATTTCTGTCCTCTTCTGTACTCCAGGGGCACTGCATGAGACAGGTGCACTTACACACATGCAGGAACAGCACTCACACACATAAATGAAAATAAATAAATCAAAAAAATAAAATAAAATAGCCCAATATGGTGGTGAGCTCACGCAATTCCAAGCTTCTTGGAGTGCTGAGGTAGGAGGACTGATTACTGGAGACATGAAGCTTGAGACAAGGCTGGGCAACATGGAGACACCGACTCAAAAAATACATAAAAGCAGAGCTATTTCTTATGCAAATTTTTATCTTATGTAGCTTGAGTAATGTAGTTTTCAGGAAGTTCTACAAAAGAAAACAGAGTTTAGAGCCATTCTTATAATCATGGTCCAATATTTGCATATAAATTGAGGTATAATTTTTAAAATCTCACAGCCAGGGGTAAAATGAAATACCAATTAATGTGAAATCAACCAGGGTAATGTACTAAAAGGAAGTCTAAACAAGAAGCAGCAAACACATCAATATCTCCAAATTATATTTAAAACAATCGATTCTATTTGCTTATGATGCACCAAGTAAAATCCGGGACTTTATTCAAAATGAGGTCTGTTTTAAGTTACAAAACTGTTCCAGTCTCTGCTCACACAATGATACAGGTGTACTTCATTCATTCCTTCAGAGAGACATGGTCTACTCCCTGACTGTCAGAAATAGAGAGCTTTCCCTTCAGTTTCAGCTATGAAAAGCTAGAAGGTTAGGGAGGAGTCTTTCTTAAGATTTTTCTTTTTCCCACCGTTGTTTCACATTTTCAGTTAATTCTAGAAATTATTATGTGAGTTCAAATGACATATACTTAATTTGAAAACAAATAGATTTTAAGAATGTTGGCTCCTATAAATGCACATGTTATTAAATTAAATCTTCCTACGAATGGTATAAATATGTATACACAGAAATGAAAACCGACTTAAATTTTCTCTCATTCTATTATTAGAAGCAAACTGGAATCTTGCTGAGAAAAGTCATTTTATTATTAACATCCTCTACACTGAAAAATATACACAGAAATGCACATGTGCACACACACATACATGTATACACATTTACACACACAAACATACACACATGTACACACATACACATACTTTGTCCATGAAACTCAGAGTAGCTCTGCTTTACTGCACTGTGGAGTACATATTAAGTATTCTATTCTTCTTGACTGTTGCTCTTTTTTTTATTTCTATTTCAAGTAGTATGATAGTCAAGCCTCCTTTTAGGATTAGCAGACTAATGTGTAATTTTAATTCTTTTCTGTGGGGCTTTGTTAAATAGTGAAATTGATTTTTTGTCTGAAATACATACATTGCAGATAACTCTTGCATTAATTTCCTTCTATACTCTTGTACTAAAGGCAAGACAAGGTTGACAAGGTTTAAAATGTACCTAACAAGATAACTGATTAGTTGATGGCCTTTCTCTTATTAGAGGACTGCACTGGTATTGCTAGTCACTTCTGAGCACAGATAATAAAAGCTGAAACTAGAGGCTGGGAATCATGATGCAAAGCCCACCTCAGGTGATCTTTCAAGCATCTCAAAGAAAATTCCCTTTGTTCTCCCTTGACACTTTGTCTTTGGGAAAGGAGCAGGGGTCTTGAAACAGGCTAAAAGAATAAATAAATATATTTGATACATTACTCTATATAAGAGACTCTCAAAAGCTCGATACTTTTTGTTATCTTCACAAACAGTATACCTTGTTTTCTAAAATACTTTACCAGATTGTTGTAGTCCAAGGGAAGTGGAATTTCCCCTGAGATAAGAGCAAACACACTCTTTGAAAGTAATCCCAGGTATGAGGATTAGAAAGATAACTTGAAGCTTCATTTCTTTTATCTTATCACATCTTTGCTCCCTCAAAGGAGTATGTGATAAGTTCTGTGTAAAAGAACACCACATAGGATCTGCACACACTGAATCATGATTTCTTTCCAGCTTGATATTGGCAAGGAGGAAACAGGGACTGGCCTTTCACAACTCTTGGAAACCTCGTATAATTTATAAAATTGAAATGCCCCATCTTAAAATTGTTGAAATATGGCAATGGTGGGTTATAACAAATTTGAAGAATGATCTTTAAGGTTTTGGCAGAGAAAAGGGTGATTTGGGATATGAGTGATATCAAGGGAGGTACTATGTTGAAAGAACAGCATGGATATTTTAAAATACATAGACTTCTTACATGAAGGGATGCTCTTTCCATGATCAACATTCTCTTTTTTAGAACAAGCAGCAATTTGATGTCATAAAATAGCCCCTGACATTTACAGGAGGAGACCTAAAACAGAGTTCCATAGCCAGTGGGAACTTGGAACTTGTTTAGGTTTTGTCCCGAGTCACCTGATTGAACTGTAAAGAGCAATGCTAGCTCTATAGCTGGTTTATCTTGTTGTTTGTGGTATGTGTGTGTGTTCAAAAATTCCATGTACACAAAGCAAGCTATTGTGTTGTTAAAATAACAGAATTTGTATATCATAATGCATGGGAATAAACGCTCTGTACATAGCACTGTAAATATTTTAGAAACACAAAGCAATGATTGAAGAGAAAACTTGAATATTAACTGTAAAGCATTTCATTGAGAAGAACAAGAATGGTAAACACATATTTATCCAAGTCAACTGCTTTAAAAACACTGAAATGGTCTTTTGCTGAGCTTAAAGCAAAATTTGAAGCAGTATAATATTGATCCACATTAGTAACAAGTTCTATGTAGAAATAATTGTATTTCCATAAAGGAAGGGCAGACAAAGGTGCCTAGTGTGCGTGTAGAGGAAGAGGTAGACATCATTCTCCCTGTTGTTATTTGAGACAGAGTCCCCAACTGAACCAGACATCAAGACCACTAATTATGCTGGAATTGCTTGCCAGTAGGCTCTAGGAATTCATCTACCTCAGCTTCCACCCTGACTATTAGGATTACAGAGGCAAGCCGCTAAACTCAGCTTTTTAATGTAGGTTCTGGGAATCTAATCTCAGGTCATCCTGTTTGTACAGCAAGCACTTTTGCCAACTGAAGCATCTCTCATCCCCCACAAACTGAAAAGATTTTTTGAATTATCTAGATGGAAGAGAACTTTGGGATAGTAAGTACTAGAGAGACCTGATATACTTCTATTATCTAAAGAAAGGAAACGAGGCACATTTGTCACAGACACTATTCAAAGCATCTAATTATTAAATCACAGAAAGAAGCTATTCTAAAATAACCTTACTTAGAAGGTTGCTCCACGGCATGAACTCAAGGACATTATTACAGCACAATTCATAACAAAAAATCCATACCCATTTTCCTTAATAACCTATTAGGGGCTTTCAGGAGAGAGAAGGCATAGCACTCCTTTTAAATTCTTCCATAATTTGGATTTTTCTCTAAGTGAGCTAACCCTGAAGCCAATTAAATATGAAGTAGCCTAGCTTTTATGTTTCTTGAATATACTGGACTTGAACGCAAATATTATTTTATGATATCCTCATAACACAGGAATTTTATTAGCAATATTTAGTTGAGCTTATTTAAAGGTACCTAAGGTTCTAACTATTTGCACAGTAGCAGGACAGATCTCAGAATGATTCCAGTCATAACTCTTAGTCAAATACCTTAGCTCCGTCCATTTATGTAGTACAATGCTCAGTAGATTCCTGTGAATGATCTTAAAAGTTTAAAATTGGAATCCTGATTTAAAATGTCCATCTGCTTATAGTTGCCAATTTGGAATTGTAAATAACAATATCCATATTTTCCAAATGTGTTGAAATCAGAAAACAATCTAGTCTATAATGGAACCCAAGTTTTCTGGCTTCAAAAGGTATTTAATATTTTGCAAATTTCATACCATACATCTTGATCACAATTAAACCCTTTCTGCTAGCTGTACCTTCCATAATCCCCCCACACTAGATTAAGCCTATTGAGGCAAGCCTGTGTTCTCAAATGTCTCTCTGTGTGAGTCCATCCATTTGAGGCTGGCCAACCTCTCTAGCATCAATCTCTTAAAGAAAACCAACTCTCCCTCTCCCAGTAGTCATCAGTTGCCAATAGATCCTAAGGTCAGGTTGGGGCATCTTACCCACTTCCCACTTCTGTGCTGGGTTTTTATCTTCTTTGAGCTTGCTTGGCTCTTGTGTATGCTGTCCCCAGTGCTGTAAGTACACATGAGCAACTTCCCAGCTCTCTGAAAGTTTTGCTTCCTTGTGTTCATCCACCACTCCTTGCTCTAACAGTCTTTCTTCAATTGTACTTTCCTACATTAGGTAACCAGTTCTTCTCCGCCACAGGTTACCTGTGGGATGTTCTTCCTCACTAAAGCCAAGAAACAATGGGGCCAAGTGTCCGTGGGCCGAAACCTCAGAAATTGTGAGCCAGAATGAATCAAAACTTTAGAAAATATTAAGTAAAAAAAAAGTATTCCTTCAAAATGATTTCTTTCAGGACAGTGACAGAAAGTTGACTAAGAGAGGATTTGACTTTGAACACAAAGTCTATATTGAGTTTGAGGGGAACAGCTTAGAGGTTGGTTAGTTTTTATGTCTATGTCCTTTGTGATCACTTTATGTTGGATAAAAATATTCTTCATAGTGTAGAAAGAACCTAAAAATAAATCCAAGGCAAATTTTACTTGTGGGTACCGTGAGAAGCAGAGATTCAATATGTATGACAGAACTAAAGAAAATTCCCTTGTTATCTGACAGAGCAATGCATTGAGGAAATTGCATTGAATATTCCTGGGATACACCAGAAACTACACCATCCCCAAATATGGGTACTAGATGACTCTATCCCTGTTATGTCACATTAATAATAGGTTTCCTGAAAGAAAAATAGGTAAGACAAACATGCACAAGAATACTTGTTCAAACACTGTGAGAAGTTTGGGCTCTAAGGTGTTTGTCTTAGTTACTTTTTCTTGGCTGTGATGAGCCACCCTGACAAAAGCAGCTTAAGGAAGTCGAATTGTGCCTCATATTGTTCATCATGATGGGAATCACAATGAAATGAGCTCGAGGCAGATGGTCAAACGGCATCTGCAGTCAGGATGCATAGAGTGATGATGCCTGCTCTCACCTCACTTTCTCCTGTTTGTACAATCCAGATCCTAGCTCACAGAATAATCACCCATACCAGGTGAGTTGTCCCTGCTTAATTAGCTTAATCAATATAATTCTGGACAGATATGCCCCGAGGCCTTCAACTGGAGTGATTCTAGATTTCATCAACTTGACAATTGAACCATCACTGGTCAAAGTAAAACAGATTTCTAAAACTCTCTATTTTGTTGTGTTTCTTGAATATACTGGACTTGAACGCAAATATTATTTTATGATATCCTCATAACACAGGAATTTTATTAGCAATATTTAGTTGAGCTTATTTAAAGGTACCTAAGGTTCTAACTATTTGCACAGTAGCAGGACAGATCTCAGAATGATTCCAGTCATAACTCTTAGTCAAATACCTTAGCTCCGTCCATTTATGTAGTACAATGCTCAGTAGATTCCTGTGAATGATCTTAAAAGTTTAAAATTGGAATCCTGATTTAAAATGTCCATCTGCTTATAGTTGCCAATTTGGAATTGTAAATAACAATATCCATATTTTCCAAATGTGTTGAAATCAGAAAACAATCTAGTCTATAATGGAACCCAAGTTTTCTGGCTTCAAAAGGTATTTAATATTTTGCAAATTTCATACCATACATCTTGATCACAATTAAACCCTTTCTGCTAGCTGTACCTTCCATAATCCCCCCACACTAGATTAAGCCTATTGAGGCAAGCCTGTGTTCTCAAATGTCTCTCTGTGTGAGTCCATCCATTTGAGGCTGGCCAACCTCTCTAGCATCAATCTCTTAAAGAAAACCAACTCTCCCTCTCCCAGTAGTCATCAGTTGCCAATAGATCCTAAGGTCAGGTTGGGGCATCTTACCCACTTCCCACTTCTGTGCTGGGTTTTTATCTTCTTTGAGCTTGCTTGGCTCTTGTGTATGCTGTCCCCAGTGCTGTAAGTACACATGAGCAACTTCCCAGCTCTCTGAAAGTTTTGCTTCCTTGTGTTCATCCACCACTCCTTGCTCTAACAGTCTTTCTTCAATTGTACTTTCCTACATTAGGTAACCAGTTCTTCTCCGCCACAGGTTACCTGTGGGATGTTCTTCCTCACTAAAGCCAAGAAACAATGGGGCCAAGTGTCCGTGGGCCGAAACCTCAGAAATTGTGAGCCAGAATGAATCAAAACTTTAGAAAATATTAAGTAAAAAAAAAGTATTCCTTCAAAATGATTTCTTTCAGGACAGTGACAGAAAGTTGACTAAGAGAGGATTTGACTTTGAACACAAAGTCTATATTGAGTTTGAGGGGAACAGCTTAGAGGTTGGTTAGTTTTTATGTCTATGTCCTTTGTGATCACTTTATGTTGGATAAAAATATTCTTCATAGTGTAGAAAGAACCTAAAAATAAATCCAAGGCAAATTTTACTTGTGGGTACCGTGAGAAGCAGAGATTCAATATGTATGACAGAACTAAAGAAAATTCCCTTGTTATCTGACAGAGCAATGCATTGAGGAAATTGCATTGAATATTCCTGGGATACACCAGAAACTACACCATCCCCAAATATGGGTACTAGATGACTCTATCCCTGTTATGTCACATTAATAATAGGTTTCCTGAAAGAAAAATAGGTAAGACAAACATGCACAAGAATACTTGTTCAAACACTGTGAGAAGTTTGGGCTCTAAGGTGTTTGTCTTAGTTACTTTTTCTTGGCTGTGATGAGCCACCCTGACAAAAGCAGCTTAAGGAAGTCGAATTGTGCCTCATATTGTTCATCATGATGGGAATCACAATGAAATGAGCTCGAGGCAGATGGTCAAACGGCATCTGCAGTCAGGATGCATAGAGTGATGATGCCTGCTCTCACCTCACTTTCTCCTGTTTGTACAATCCAGATCCTAGCTCACAGAATAATCACCCATACCAGGTGAGTTGTCCCTGCTTAATTAGCTTAATCAATATAATTCTGGACAGATATGCCCCGAGGCCTTCAACTGGAGTGATTCTAGATTTCATCAACTTGACAATTGAACCATCACTGGTCAAAGTAAAACAGATTTCTAAAACTCTCTATTTTGTTGTGCTAATTTATTAATTTACTGTTTTAATAAAAAATGTTCGAGTTCCATGTTATTTACTCTTTAGTTGCATGTTTTGCCAAATCATTCAGAATTTTTTTTCCATGGTTTGCACATGGTTTGTGCTCAGTCTGTTACTATGAAGGCTACTCTGATGCCGCATCCCATCTCTTCTTCATGACTTCTCATTCCTTGCCTTTGTTCACAGCCCTTTTCTCTGTCTGTACCATACCCTACGTTACCAAAGTTGTTGCTGAATTTTGGGAAAAGGTTTCTGAATTTATGTATAAAAAATGAAATAAAGGTGCAAAGAGAGACATAGAGAGACAGGAACACACACATGCATACACTCGGGGGGGCGGGTGGCTAATTGAATACCAGTTTAGCAGAGGTATGGGTATGAAGATGTGCCTAGAGGAGGAGCAACAACTTTGCTTTCTTTTGAGGATTTACCGGAAGTGACTGCAAAATGAAGGCTTTTTCAGAATTGATTTTAATTATGTCTGTGTGAGCGTGAATATGGATGTGTGCAAAGTGAGTGTAGGTGCCATAAGAGGCCAGAGGAACTGGATTCCTGGGAGCTGAAGTTACAGGTGGCGGTCAGTCTCCTGGTGTGGATTCTAGGAACTGACAGGAAGTCCTCTTGCAGAGGCAGTGTGTACTGGCTGACTGCTGAATAATCACTTCAGTCCCAAGTGAAGACTTAAATGCAGAATAGATTTAGTAAAATGATCATTTGTCAGTTACAGGCACTTGTGCAAGGCAACCTTCTCTAGCCATGGAAGGGTTCAGATATAAGAGGATATTTAATGTTCAACTGAATGCCTAATAGTTATCTATGGCCAAATCACAGTCCCAGGAACAATCAGGCCCAGCAAGGCTGATATTCTAGTCTTCTTCTCTATTGCTATGTTAAACCACTTTAACTGAAACCAACTTGGGGAGGAAAGGGTTTATTTCACCATGCATCTTACAGTCCATCATGGGGAGGAGCCAAAGGCAGGAATTCAGGGCTGGATCTGGAGGCAAGAAGCACAGGCAACAGGAAATGCTGTCTACTGCCTTGATCACCTGGCCTGTGGTTCTCAGCCTATTTTCTTAGTCAATCCAGAACCACAATCTGCAGGTGTGGCACCACCCAAAAAGGCCTGTTCCTTCAATGACAATCAAGAAAAAGGCTCACAGACACGCCCACAGGGTGATCTGTTAGAAGAAATTTTCCAACTGAGATTCCGTCTTCCCAGGTGTTTCAGTTTGACAACCAAAGTCAACCATGATGGCTGGGATCAGAGCAACATTCATTTCAGGACACCACTGTAACCCAGGAGGTAGACAATTAAACCTGGTCTTGCAAGGGTCGAAAGGGGTGAGAAACTAATGGGCTCATCCGAGAAAGGTAAATTATTGGTGACTCACTGAATATGGAATGTGAGAGATGGAAGATGATCCCCAGATTATTGCCTAATGCCTCTTTGAAAAAATCCTGGTGTCTTTCACTGACGTCTATGATCAGAAATGATGAAGAAAAGATCACTGTGTGTGTGTGTGGAGGGGGTGGTATTTGATCAGTCCATGTCCATCATTTGAGTTTGTCAGTCTTCTTAAAATCGCGGTAAAGAGGACAGGGGAGGTGGCATAGCCATTAATGGTGCGGGCTCCCAACTCAAATTGTGTTAAAGAGCTTCTCAGTATTCATCTTCTTTATGTTTCTTGTATTGCCAGATATGCATTCTATGTCTGTGAGTGCTGTAGATCAAACCTAGAAACTCACACATGCTAGGTTAGAGTTCTTACAGTATACTACGTCCCCAAACCCATGAAGTGTATTCTTAAGATGTCTACTGTGTGAATAGGAACCAGTGGAGAAAGGGCTCTTTAGAAAAAGTAACTTGTAGCCTGAAACCTGTTAGTTCTTCTCATTTCGTTTATAGCATTAAAGATGAAATCTTCGGAAATTAATGTGAACTGTTTGGAGAGTTCTGGTCACATTGACTTTCTCCTATCAACCAGAAACTGTAAACACTGGAGTATGGCTATGATCTGAGCACACATAACTGGCAATAAATAAATCTGTATTAAATCAATAAAACAATAAATTTTCCTCACTAAATGTTGCCTGAACCAAACTACATAGTAATCCACTTAAGAAAATAAACAGAGCTATCTATTTTGTTATGATAAATGGTGTTTTATGATATTTTATTGAATCCAGAATTACATACAATATATTTTTATCATATCCAGGCCTCCTCCCACCATGCGTCCCCTTTCCCACACCCCACATCCCTATCTCATTTCCTCCATTATTATCTATCCTTTCATTTTATTTCTTATTTAGATTTTGCTTTTTAAAGGCCTACGTTTTCCATTCTGTGCCTCCCACATGCTCCTGGGTGTGGGTCCTTGGCCTGGAGTCTGGTCAGTCTACCAGGTATCACACCAGTAAGGAAAACGTGTCTCTCTCTTCCTCTCCCAGCATCCTTCAGTTGTTAATACAGTCTCAGTTAGGATTAGGGTTTTTCCTCACCTCCCCCAATTCAAGCTGGGCTCCTGCCCGGCTTGAACATGTATAAATCTTGTGCACACTGTTATAAATTATGAAGGTTCATAAGTGCAACTACCCTTTGGTGCCCTGACAACACAAATTTCAATCTATGTAACTCATATCTTCTGTATTTTGCCAAAAAGTGTAATAGCTATTACAGAGTAATTGAAATAGGCTAGCTATAAAGAATGCCTCTGAATACTGGAGCTCCCTGGTAAGCTTTTTGATCTACACTGGCTTTTTTGGCCCAAAGAATTTGTCAGCTTTTGTAGACATCAGTTAAAACAAAAGACTATCCTGTGGTTGACGACTCTTTGATATGTGGTTGTGCTTTTTTGTAGAAAGGACACAGACTTCTTTGTCAGAATTCTGTATGCTATTATCTAAAGGTTGATATAAATCGGATTTTATGTTTCCCATATTAAAATATTGAATAAAGAAAAACTCCTGTGGTCAAGATTTAATAATATATGTCATTAAAGTTATTTTTCCAGTCATCTAATTCAGTCTATTAATGTGACTAAAAGCCATTTTGAAAAATCTCTGGAATTTTTATGACTTTTTGCAAGGTTTAATTGTCAGTTCAGATCATATATTTGTTATACTAACAACCTAACTAGCATAGAATAGTTTCATTATAGTTCTCATTTTAAATCAATATTGTCAATGGTAGCAAAGTTCAGTGAGGGAAAAATATATACAATAGTTATAAAATCAACACAAAAACGCTTGGAAAAATAATTTATTTTTCCTTGAGTAACAAATAATTGCACTGAAAAACATTTAACTATTTCATAATTTGTCAAGGTATTTATAAACTATTTTTGTATGTTATATCTAAAATATGATTTCACATTTTATTTCAAATTCTTCTCATTGTCTCAGGACAGTTTAATTTTTTAATTTAAAGTGAATTAAAAACATTCTTAAACATTAACAAAAAACAATTTTCTATTTATCATAGACACTTAAGTAAAAATATGAATTAATGAGATTCTGTTAATGTTTTCAAGATCACTCTCTGTTTTGATAAGACAACTATTCATATATGCAACTTTCAGGTTCATATTGCCAAGTATTATTCTGTGAAGAACTTTAATATCTTTTTTCTCTGAGATTCAATAAATACGATTTCCCATCAGTTAAAGATGCAATGCTCTTACAGACTGACCAAGGGGAAGCTACTCTTTCACCTGCTTCTCCTGTACTCTTTCTTAAATATCTCAGCCTTAGGGGCATGTCCTCTGTCCTAGAAAACACTTCTACATTTGTTACTGTCCTTCATTATGTTAGTCTAGGGCTTTCTTATACTGTGTATGTTAAGAACACCTTTACTGGTTTTCTGTTTAAAGTTACAGTTTCACAAAAGGTAAAGTTGAATCTCAGTCTCTCCCAGGAAAGCCCAGCCCAATCATCAATGCCCAGGAAGCCAAACACCTGACCTGTTCTAATGCTATGGCCACAGACCTGAAAGCAGCTCTATTAGTGCATTCTGTGTTAGAGCTAAGGGAGATGAGATCTCCGAGGAAGAAAAAAAAAATCAATGGTTCAATTAAGGGTATTTAGCTTAATGGTGAAAAAAGGAGCAAAACAAGTTAAGAAACATTTAGAAGACAGTTTCACGACTTAGAATCTATTCAGATAGCATCTTCCAGCTAGCCTTAGAAATTACAGGAGAATGGATTTTCTTTGATTTTTATCACCTAATGGTTGTAGTTAGAACTTAAAACTTTGGTGGATTAAAAAAAAAAAACAAGTTAAAATAGGCCATTGCCACCTTTATTTTTGGTATTCAATATTTGTTAAATTTTAGGGTTCGTTTAAATAGACATAAACAACATATGTGTACAGAATTCCTAAATTCTAAAATGAGTATTTATTAACATTTTACTGAAATAATTCTTGGAAGGCACATAAAATTATAATTTGGAGATAGTATGCATAGGTATGAATGAAAAATCTTTCATATTTCTGCCTCTGATTTTATATCCTGGAAATCTTTGAAAACGGCTCTCAATAAGATGATATTTGTGGTTTTAGTGCTTTGAGAATGTAAAATTGAGATTTATGTCATATAACACAAACTAAAGAGTCCTGTATTAAGTGACTCCTTTGAGCATCAGCTCTTAAAATTACACAGAGACAATCTAAACTGCAAACAAATGAATTATGTATCAAATAGTCCCCCATCAGACCTTACAAAATTGGTATAGGAACTACCTACTCTGTCTCCTCCTTTGTATCTATTAAAATGAAAAAAGTACATTTTTAGAAAGGCATTAAATACTATAACTGTTTTGCATATTAGACAAATAAAATGTTCAAAGTGTCCAAATACTCATAGAAATTTTTTAAAAATTTGAATGCATAAATAAATCTATTGCTGATTAATTGCAATTGTTAATTATTCTTTCAAGAAATAAGAATTGTTAATTTTTTTCACACAACAACATTTATATACAAATCAGTACATGTTACATAAGTTAAAACTGAAATGCCTCTAGTTAAATTAAGATTGTTAATTTTAGAAAAAGTCACCAATAATGTGGAAATACTTCCTTAATCTTAGTCAACCAAATACAACTCTGACAAATTGAAACAATAGCTCAATTTCTGTAACACTACAGAGGTAAGTTAAATACTTGAAAGTCAGGCTTACCACTAGAAATAAGAGAAACAACAATATTTTTTAATGAAATAATTTGTCAAAACAGAGAGCAATTTTCTCTTTTACATTACAATATTTAAGTTGTAAGTTTTCCCACATCTAAAACCAGTCTGGCTATATTTTCATAACTATACCATACTTATCGTCCAAAAGGATAGAAAGTTCCTCCTATCCCCAGCAATGTGAGGAACAGAAACAAAAATTAGGGGAAAGGATATGCTGTTTGCAAACTAGCCCGTCTTCCACGTCATTCCTACAGGAATGTTACTATCAAAGAGTCAGTCAAATAAAGAAGAATGGTTCCACCAAATGCTCCCTGACTAAGCTTAGAATATAGATGCCATAAGGTTTCAGAGACTCAAATCTCCTTCCAGAGGGACAGTTGGCTATGTAACACAGTTTCAGACTTCAGACTTCTGCACATACCTGTAATCACAGCACTCAGAGGCTGAGGCAGGAGAACCACAAGTTCAAGGCTATAGCAGATGACATAGAAGAAAAATATTTTCACATTTTTCATCTTATCTCATTTATTATAATAGTGACTTGGCTTTAGATGTAAAAGAATTTTTAAAACCAGCAGCACTAATAAAATAAATGTGTTTAAAATACTGAGTACTTGAAAGACAGATAGTGCCTAGATTTCCAGTTAAGTATATCACCAAATATTTCTACATAATGAATGAATAAAGAGATTAATTTAAATTGTAATCTTATTGTAATTTGAGTATTTAAAAGTGGATAAATGCTATTAGGAAAATTAATGGTAAGACCAACTGCAGAAAAAATGATAATTAGCATTTTCTAGGTAAGTTACAAATCTCTTATTGACTCACCAGGGCAAGTATTCAGTGTCATCTTTCACATGAATTAAATAAACATTGTAGCACTGTATTGTTATTAGGATTTAAAGAAATAATAAATGCAAGAATCAAATATTGTTGTTTTTCCAATGTTTGTTGATCTAAAATCTGATCCTAAGTAATTTGAGGAAAGATGTTTCTTCTGCTATAAAAACAAACACCGAACTCAATAAACACTCCACTCGACTGTAATAATTACCAAGTCATCTTCTCTGATTAAGTTCAGTCATTTCATTACTATTTTCATTTATTATTCTAATTTCTTCTTTGACATAAAAGGTCTCTGACAATTTTATCACATCCTATCTTCTGTATGTTGGTAGTTTAAGGAACAATAAACAATGTTTTTTTTTTTACTTTAGTAAAGCAGAAAGGAATTGGTAGTTTTTCTTTTTATGTGGGACAAGAGGAAAATGATTTAACAGGATGTAGAAGTATTAAGAAGAGCCAAAGGACTGATTCCTAATCCTCTGGCTTTTTCACAATGCTCTGTTGTTTGTTTACATTGTGCTTAAATCCACACTATGTTCACAGGGAAGACACTGAAATATTACTAATATACAGAGAGTTAAGCACCATCCTGATACAAGAAGATTAAATTTCACTATGATCAATTGAATCTAGAAATTTAAACCTAACACAAAAGCTTTCATGATCTATGTGTCTCTCAAAGAATAATAAAGAACAACACTGGTTCCCATTTCAGTGGGGTTAGAGTGGGGCCCTCTTTGTCCCTTAATTTCCCTAATTAGTCTCAGTTGTGTTCTCCCTCTAAGTTAGCAGGCCAAGATAGTATCTGCTTTATTGCCATGGGAGGAAAACTTGCTCTTACTGAGCTTTATTAGATACTCCACTCTCTCATTTAGAATCCTATTAAGTTTCCCCTTGGCATTTTCTAAATCAATTAGTTTTAGCCTTACCCTTCTTAATATGCTCCTTTTGGAGGCTCCTAATTTTAGTCCCTAACTCTGGTATTTGTAGTTGCCTTTCCCTTTTCTTTTGGGCAAAGATTTCAATCAATTTTGTCGGCAATACTGCTTTGCTAGCATTCCACAGAGTCATATCTGTGACCTCACCATTATCTCCGTCTGCTAAATATTCAGCCCATATGTCTTTGAGCTTCTCCCTAAACTATTGCTGCTGAAGGAAGTAATTATTACTTTACCATCTTAGCACTCCCTTGTTGCTTTTCAAGGGAAATAATTCCACACCCCAGTGAATCATTTCAGGGTCCGAAACTAGAATGTTGTCAATAGAAAACCAACTTTACCCCCAGTCTCTACTGGGAATAGAAAGAAAATTGTTTGGGAGAAGGAAGTGCAGTTTATAGAATGAAAAGTGAATTTTGACCATTGACTGTGTGTTCTTGCTTTGACAATCAATACAGAAGGAAAGTGAATCATGTGGTCTCAAAGAATCAGAGAAAATTTTAGCAGTATGAAGTACATTTCCACAAATACTTCGAAATTTCTTTGAATATCAAATATCTAGAAATTTAGTTTATGTATTTATTTTTCCAAACACATACAAATTATATGCATAATAAATATTTAATCCCATTAAAATAAAGGCAAAAAATTGAAAATATTTTTTAAATATATTATTTATTGTTTTTATTTTATTGGTATTAGTGTATTGCATGTTTTTAGGTAGTTTTTGCATAGGTTAGTAGTAGGTGGTAATTAAAGAGTTTCCAATAGAAGCTGACATTTGTACAGTTTTATGTGTTGTATGAAGCCATGCTCAACAAATTACAAGTAATCAGTTGTTAATATTCAGTTTGGTTTTGATTTTTTCACTTAAATTTCAGTCAGTTCTAGGTCATATTCACTATATGAAAGTATAGCTTTGATATTAGGCAAATAATATTGGTAATTATATTAACTTATTAATCACTGAATCCATTTATTTTTAGACAGAGTCTCACTAAGTAGCTCCAACAGGCCTGTAGACCATCCCAGACTGACCTCATTCTCACAGAGATCTGTGTTCCTCTGCTCCCCAGTAATGGGATTAATAGCATGTACCGCCATGCACATTTGAACTAATATTTTTGACATATTAAAGGGGAAACCTCACTCTGAAATTATACGCAGATTATAACAAACATCCTTGTTATTAACATATGAGGTATGCCTGTTCACAGTCACAGTACATCAGCTCAGATCATCCAGGACCAACCAACAGGCCATGTCTTCAGTGGTGGAGGGTTCCCCATGTTCCTGCTCTGAGAAGCTGTATGCTTATGTCTGAGTGGAAGGCTGTTGAGTGGACATGGAAGCTTCCTTATTTTCACTTCTCAAACATTTCAATCTGGCCCTATTTTTAAAGTGAGCTTCCCAAAATCAATTATCATTTTTTGAAAATTAATCACCATTTTGTACATAAGATAGGCAATCCTATTTTACCACAACGCCATAATGATTATCTCCATTTATTTAAAAATACTATTCTCTTTTAGTCAAAATTAATAAAACTATTTAGAGAGATTTTCATCTTTCTTGGCAACAGCAAATATGTCAAAAATTATATCACTAGGCACAGAAAATTGTTACTTTTAAATAAATTTTAAATACCAAATAATCTTACCTAAAGTTTCTATATTAATGTTAATAAAATAATTAACAATTTAATTACTAAAAAGGGACAACAAAGTTTCACATCTTATAAAATAACTTATTCATTATTGTTATTTATTTCCAAATAAAATCATGGTGATATAAGAATATTGCAAACTAATTTGAAAATGAGTCATGTACAAAGAAAAATTTCTAAACTTATCTATTCATATATAAACTATCAGATCTATCAACATCCAGTTTATGCACTAATAACAGTTATTAATAAAATACTTGAATTTTCTTCAGAATATGCATGAAGTAAGTTTTCTTTTTTCTTTCAGGAAAAATATACTTTAAGCTGGACAACTTAGAATTGAACAGATTACAATTTTGCTTTAATCATTAATAGTAAGAAAATCTTTATAATTAAATTCTAACAATGCCAACTACTTTTTGATGCAATTTTAATAAATGTTAGACAATACAGGTGGGATTGGATAGGTTTCAGTTGACAATTAAAGGGTATGTGTGTTGTTATTAATACTGGAAATGTTATAAATTGAATAAGCAAAGGAATAATAACTCCCCGTTTAGGAGTGAGAAAGTGTGAAAAATGTGGCAAATGAATACCGTGGAATTGAATCTTTCAAACAATGGTATCTAGTATCACCAAAATTAACTCAGAATCAGTAATATTAATGACTGTGAAATGTTATTGTTGGAAAGCACTTTAATTACATTAGTCTGTTATTCTGACATGCTATGTAAGACAATTAATAATTCCTTAAAACAAGAACCTGACTCCAAACAGATAAAAACATTGATATCAGCTATTGCACTTCAGAATTTTACCTAGGTAGTGATGACATTTAGTGCAATGAACAATAGATATGGTTTTGCTTGATCAGTTGAATTCCTTGGATTATTTTTTATAGAACAGCAATAGCAAATATAACTTTTTGGTTTATTCATTGTATTTGTTATTCTCTGCTTAATCTCCTATTGTTAGTAAGAAAGAAAAAAAAAAGTTTACAAAGTAAAGGTCCCATTGCCTAGTGTCCTCAAGGGTGAATGAAGGGCCAGTCTGATTCTATAGTCAGAAGGTAGAAGTAGTGAGTAAGCAGCACGTGACGTTTCCCGCGTGCCTCAGACTAGGAAGAAACGGTTAAACAGCCCGTCATTGTGGACTGAACTAGGAAGGAGAATGTCCTATGGACAACACAGCATCACCTGCACTGGAGCAGAAAAGAAACAACAGCTTTATAAAAAATAGGAAGAAAACCAAACTATTTCTTACTTAATTAATCCTTTCGTTTTGAAAGAAGATAAATAGGTGAATCTGTGTGAAGCATTTGCTTAAAAATTAGAACTGCAAGTGGGTCAAAGACCTCTGAAATGTTAGGTGAAAATAGTGGCAGGGATCAACAAGATATAGATGTAGGAAAGGATTTTCTAAATTGAACATAATTTGCTCAGGAATTAAGGTCAACAATCAGCAAGTGATATTTCATTAAACTAAAGAGCAAAAGAAACAACGAAGGAAATGAAAACTCACAAAGTGACAGAAAATCTTCACCAGTGACTCATCTGATAGGGGTTTAACATTCAAAAAGTATAAAGAACTCAAGAAAAACATGGAATCAAGAAAACAAGTCACCCAATTAAAAGATGGGCTAAGGCTCTAAGCAGAGAGTTCTCAAAAGAAGAAATAAAGATGGATAAGAAGCATCTGAAAATTGTTCAACATTGTTAGTAATTAGGGAAATCCAAATGAAAACCACTTTAAGGTTTGCTCTTACCCTAGTCAGATTGGCTAAGATCAAAAGAACAAATGACATAAAATGGTGGAGAGGAGGTAGGGAAGGGGGGACATGTATTTACCTCTGATGGGATTGCAAACTCATGCAATCCCTATGGAAAGCAGTGTGGAGAGCTGTTAATATAGTAAAAATGAACCTATCACTGACATGGCTATAGCACTCCTTGACATATACCAAAAGGACTCTTGTATTGCAGAAATACTTGTACATCCAAATTTGTGGCTGTTCTTTTCAGAATAGCTGAAAGATGGAAACAACCTAAGTGTCCCTCAACTGACTAGTCAATAATGAAAATGTGGTATATTTACACAATGGAATTCTCAGCAATAAAGAATAATGAAATCATGAAATTTATAGCTAAGTGGATAGAACTATAAACTGTTACACTAAGTGAAGTAACACAGACTCAGAGAAATAGATGGCATATATTCCCCCTCATACCTGGATCCCAGGACCAAATCCCTGTATGTGAGTGTGTATCTTTATATAACTGCAGGAACCAGGAATAAGGAAATGAACCAGGAAGATAAAGGGAAAGAAGGAACCTGAGAGAGAACAGTAAGAGACATGGGTTATGAAGAGGGGAACGGATAAGATGGGGTTATTTAAATGAGAGGGGGACGGAGAGTACTTCAAGGAATTTTGGGAATAATAGGGAGGAAGGAGCTCAAGAGATGAAGAACTAAAAGACTGATATTTTCAAGGGAGAAATGGAGAAAATGGGGACACTTCAAATGGTGAATGCATGGAAGGGTTAGACATGGAGAGAAAGAAACACATGATGCCTAAGCAGAGGGAATCATCCCAGCCCAACAACATACTAACAAATTACACATGCACTATCTGTACATGAGTCCATGCATAGCAAGGCTGCATAGCAATAAACAGGGACAGGCAGGAAAAGTCTTCTTTTGAGTTGTTGCTCAGGGTAGTAGAAGAGAATACCAAAATTACACAGGTTATTGTCACAGACCTTGATCACTTCCATGTACTTGAAGGTAAGGCCCTATTGCTGAAGACAGGACATACTTTAGAGCAATGGAGCTGTTCGATCTGGAATCCACTTCGTCTGATCGCTAGTTCTCATAGTTTTGGAGAGCACTATGCTTGCAAATAAGGGAGAACTTTAATCAATTGCTCATGCCCAGTTTTAGGGTTAAACAACCACATCAATGACTGGCACAGCAAATGACACTGGTCCAGTAGTACGATTCATGTGTGGACATTGTCTGTAAATTGCCCAAGCTGAATTGACATACCTATAGTGATGATCTTGCATAATAATAAGGATAATCTTGCACTAAGGAATATCTAGAGACACTAGATTGACAAGATAGCCCTTAACATAAATAACAGAAAGTATGAATTCCAGTGGAGGAGGGGGGTATGGGTGAGTGCCAGTGGAGAAGTGGGCATAGAGATGATTAAGACTGATTGAGAGGTTCTGCATGAAATACACAAAAATTCAATTCAAAATTTATATTAAAAATCTAGTTCCTTCATTTGGGTATTCTAAATGAATAAATAAGCTGATCAAATGCCTCTAATATGGTTTCTGTGTGCAGCTCTGGTGAGGGTTTTGTAAACACAGGGAGGCCCTGGGATGGCTCAGGCATTTTGGTTCTTACAAAATTAGATATACCAAAGCCCAGAGGAGGCAGGAAAGCAAACTAGATACTCATGAAATCACAATGCCTCCTAACTTGCCATCAGGCAATGTCCACTTGATGGATAATTCTTAAAGAAGCTGAATGTTTGGTTAACTATCAGCTAATTCCTTTACTTTAAACATTCAGCTTAGTTTTACAACACCCACTGCTCAAGATATTAATGTGGAATTCTCTCAAGCATTTAGTCTAAGTGCTTCCCAGTTCATGAATTGTTCTTTGATCAAACAATCTTTCTGGGTTACTTTGTCTGAGAAATTTCTTTTAAGAAGAGAGGAATAAAGTAAGTGGATTTGGGGTCAGATAGAAGGAGAAAGCAAGGGCACATGAGGTCATTGGGGTGAAGGGAATGGAGAGGATGGGGAGAAGGGTGATTGAGGTCTATCACACAACCCTGACACCAAACATTGCACTTTCAGTAGTCTTTGCTTGATATCAGGACATCCACAAATACCTTTGAACCACAGAGATATTGTAATGATCTTTGAACAACGAAAGGAACAGGCAGAAAAAAAAAGTTTGGGTTAATCAGGATGGAGGGAAAAGTTGCTGCTGGCTCAATAGCATGTCAGAGATGAACTTCTTAGACATTTAAATTTAAATTTTAAATAGACAGAAACATCAGACTCTTACAATTTGGACCTTAGTAGCATGGACTTGAGATGTAAAATAATATACCAAATTCAGAATAATGATTCATCACAATTTTATATAAGTTAAGAGTAATAAAAATATTCTCAGTCTTTATTTATGCATAAATACACACCATGTGCTCTTAAAGTGCTGGCCTTATCACTAAAGAATATCATTTTTGTTTGGAATGAATAATTGACATAAAAACAAGAAACTATTGTCAGTAACTTCTACCTCACTGTCATGTGGTCCTTTCCAAGCCAGTACTTAAATCTATATTGTATTGCTTTGGCAGTTTTCTGTACTATCTTTTGAAAATACAAAACTTATATGTTAGCTGACAACCTAAATAGATCTCCAGAAAATATGTGATTATTCTTTTATCCTACTTTAAAGAATTAAGAGTGATACATTATTAAACAAACCTACTTGAATCTGTTGACAGCATCATCCTCTGCTGGCTGTTTTAATTACTTTTCTGTTGCTGTGATAGCACACTACAACCAAGGCAACTTACAGAAAGAGTTTACTTGACTTATGATTCCAGAGGAATTAGAGTCCATCATGGCAGGGAGTCATGGCAACACAGGGTGGCCAGAACAGAAAGCCCAGTGATCATATCTTCAAGCAGTCCAGCACAAGAAACAGAGACAGGAAATCCAGCAAGGTTTAGGAAATCGTAAAACCTGCCCCAAGTTATGTGCATCCTCCAGCAGCGCTATACCTCGTAAATTCTCCCCAAACAGTGTCATCAACTGCTGGGGACAAAATGTGCAAATTCTTGGAGCCTGTGCAGAACAGTCTCATTCAAACCACCACACGAGTCTTAGCAAAATAACATATATTCTCTGTCGAGAAAAGGTGTATAGCAATAACTTTCCCTCTATTAATTTACAGAATTTGTTTGAGGCTATAAAAACATGTAAATGAACATTTCGTCAGCATTGTCTATGATACTAACCCTTCAATATATAGGAAGGCAGAACTAACTCAATTCATTGTTATTATTTTATAAAACTATAACATTCCAATTGTAAGAATGATTTATTTTTTACAAGATTGCTGCATATACATTCCTATTTAGTATTTTCATGATTACCAGCAATGGCTGTCACTCAGACTACCTCTATCTTGTATCTTCCCTAATATGAAATATTAGATTTATGTTTTTCCTTAGATTGTTATTAAAATTATAAATTACTGAAAAATCACATTTCCTGTTTTTCATCATGGCTATAGACGACAGCTGGTAGAACCATAGTCAACAAAATTTCACAAGAAACAGGTGAATGAACAAATAAATTTACCTTCCTATTATATTTGTTTGTCAGAGAGAGACAGATTTAGAGTCAAAGAGAGAGAGTGTTCCATGGTGTGTGCAGTGGTCATAGGACAACTTGCAGTTGTTTCTTTCCTTCCATCATGGGAGTCCCTGGTACTGAACTGAGGTCTTCAAACTAGGTGACCACTTATATAACCTGCAATGCCATCTCACTGGAGCCAAAGACCTTATCTTTTGAAATAATAAAAATAAGATAGGCATAATCCATTTTAACATATTTCAAAATTCAAACGTGATAAATCATATGTCTCCTCATTTTAATATTGATTTCTCATTCTTCATTCTAGAGACTTAGATTTACACAAGTACATGTGTGGCTTAGGTCCTTATGGATTTTTTTCATGTCCCATCAAAAAATAGATTAAAAAGGACCAAGAAATAGAAAACTCACAATTATATATAAAACCAGATATCCACAGTTACTTGTCTCCTTTTTTTGCTCTTTAGCCCATTAGCAGTGTTTGAAATATGTATAATTCTCTCTTGTAATCTCCATCTAGTTTTTCTCCTACATCCGCTCCATGAGTCACTCAGTCTGTGAGTAATGCTCTAGTAATGTAGCATATTTAGTAGACCAAAGCTCATGTAACTCATTCTTCTGAAATAAAGATTTTTAACTATAACATTTATCAAAATATTACAATTATTTTTTTTTGGAAAAAAATTCTCTGGAGAATGGGAGAAAGAAGAATGAATCTAGGTTTTATATTATTTATCATTATATAACATTTTAAAATCAATGTTATTTTTACAAGAATGTTTGGCACCCTGTAATATGTGCATCTAATGCTGTATCTGAGTAAGGTTAAGGAACCAATCACAGGGGTCATGAGGAAATGTGCTCTAGAGTTCTGTGATAGACAGCATTCCTCCCTAGTGTACTGGGTACAGAGGTGCAATCACTGAAGCAAAGTTTATCACAGTCATCTATCAACTGTTCAAATAACCAGATCCTATCCAATCCTTGGTCAGCCAGATAGACTTTACTATTTAAACATCACATCATTCTAGTACATTAGAAAATGTCAGTCTCCTGTCTGGTTACTTGACCAAGGATATGAGGTTTGGAAGCAGCATATCTAATATGATTGCAGATGACAGGAAAATTTTCGGCGTTCTTACTGGTGAAATTAGGCAATTGAATATAATTAAACCTAGCAGGTTTCCTATGATCCGTATATAAAGGATGCACAATAAATGTTTTGAAGGCATTAAAGTTTGAAAGCATGATTAACTTAAAGGTCACTACTCCCAAATGGCAAGATCGACAGCTAGCAATTAGATTTAAAATTTATACAATTTAGTCCTGACAAAGCCTTCTCAACCAAGCATTTTTAGTATTTGCATTTCCTTTTATTTACTATTTTTTGAGACGGATTCTCATATGTATGACAAGCTGGATTCAAACTTACAATCCTCCTGCCTCTGCCTCAAAAGTACTAAGATTAGAGGTATCTCCCAGCATATTATTCCTGTTTCATTAATGTCCAGCTCATTTTTTTCTTCATCTTAAAAAATAGGATATATCTGAACTAATATTTGGACATATATATTCTGGCACCAAAAATGTGTACTATATTTTAATTATTTATCTAATCACAAAATCACCTTTTTGTGATCTATTTAATCTGTCACTTTACAGAAAACCCTGTATTCTTTAAGAGCACCAATACATGTGTTCCTCCTTCAAGCTGATTTACATCTTTTCTGAGTATCTAAGATCAACACAGCCACCATTATATTTGCCTTTTAATACTCTTATGAAAAATGAAAGCATTTTTCAGGATATCTGTTTCCAATTTTCCTCCCTAAAAATGGTCTCCTACTAAACTCTTTTAAAAAACATTTTATTTATTTTTATTTTATGTGTATGAGTGTATTTCCTGCATGTATGTAAGTGTGCCCATGTCATGCAAAGCCCACGGAGGTGAGAATAGGACATTGAATCCCTTAGAACTAGAGTTGTGAATAGTTGCTAGCTACCATGTGGGTGTTAGGAACCAAACCCCAGTCCAGTCCTCTAGAAGAGCAGCCAATGCTCTTAATCTATGAGTCATCTGTTCAGCCCCCTAAACTCATTTTTATATGGATAAAGAGAAGTGAGAGTTGTGAGTGGCCAGGATTCTTCATTTTGTTGCTTATTTCACAACTGAAATAGAATTGAGCCTTTATTATTATTTACTAAGATGCATTATATATTTGATGTTTTGCTGGGTTCTATAGATTCGGTAGCTCATATTTTAAATCTAAAACAGGTCAATTGAGCTCATATTGAAATGATCTGTCATTAAGCAGCATAAAACCTTGTAATTATCATTATACATACAAGGGCTGAGTCAACTATTTTCTCCCTTAGCTGGATCTGTTTTATTCATATTGAAAAAAAGAAGAATGAATTTTATTTATTCTTCAATACCACATATTCAGAGAGGCCAAAAGAAGTATTATAGAAATCAAATAACTTCAAAACATTCAATTGATTAACAGCTGTGGGATAGTGCTAGCCTCTGCCTAAATGAAAAACAGTGCTCATAATTTCTGAGCCATCTCTCAGGTCCTAGAATTCTCATTCTTAATGAAACCTTATATTACTATTTTACTGTACTTATATATTCAGTAAGAGATTAAAAAACAGGTTTTGTCTTTGAAAAGTTTTTTTTTCTTTAATTTTATGTGTATGAGTGTTTTGCCTATTTGTAAGTGCACCCATGAGTTCAATGCCCATAGAAGCTAGAAAGGGCCCTGGATCCCCTGGAACTGGACTTAGGCATGGTTGTTAGCTTCCATGTGGTTGCTGGGAACTAAGCCCTGACCCTCTGTAAGAACAGCCAATGCTCGTAATCAACAAACCATCTCTCCAGCTCTGAATGCTTTATAAGCTATTTAGAAACAAAATTTGTGACAAGATCTTCTACGTCTCCAAGTACTTGTTTTAACCTCTGACGTTTTTTTTTAAAAAAAGGAAAACGTATACTTTTAATCAAGAAGAAATATATTGATTAATGATACCACTGATAATACTGGCCAAGATATAAAACACCATAGATACCTCATGCCAAACGCTGTTCTTCTTTTTAAACTCAGATTACTTCTTGAGGTTTCACTTTTATTTTTATCTGTTTTCATGTGTCTTTAAACTAATGAATGACTTTAGGGTATCAGCAGATATCGCAGGATGAGTTGGTTCCCTTACTACCAGAAATCCCAGTTCGATTCCCCCCAGGAGGATTTTGTTATACCATAGGAAACCTAGAAGTGGTGGCACAATGACTGATTCCATAACATCACCACTAGCTCAGTCTTTGGCACCTCTCCAGATCTATCTTCTAGTTGATGCTTCTTATTAATAAATGGCATTCTCTGAAAACATACACCAAAAACCAACTCTCAGTAAATGGGAATGTGACAGTATATGAAATAGGGTCTTTGTAGATATAGTCAAGCTAAACTGGAGCTATAATGTGACACGACTGATATTCTCACAGGAAGAATAAACAGAAACAAAAGAGAAGAATGTCATGTATTGACAGAGCTACAATGGTCATGTGGAGATGAAACAGGAGCTGAAGTGAGAAGCAACAGGGCTGGAGGGACAGAAGGGTGTGAGGAAGGAACCCCTGCCTAGGATCTCGAACCACATCTATATTAATGCAGATCCTTCCCTGGCCCTTGTCCAGTGAAGCACTGACTATCATACCTAGAAATGCAATAAATGATTACTGAAAATATAAAAACAGTTTTCTTTTGAGTCCCTCTCTTTTATTCTTTGGGGTGGAAAGGAGAATAGAGTTTGTATCCAGGACTTCACAAATGCTAGGCCAGCACTAAGCACTCTGTGACTAAATTGAATCCTCAGCCCTCATTTAGATTTATTTTGAAAAGCATCTCACTGAGTTGCTAGCCTTGAACTTATTCTGCTTGCCAGGCAGGCGTTTAACTTGGAATCATCCTTCCTCAGCCTTCCAAGAAGTTGAGATTATCAAGCTCTTCTACAAGAAACTTCTCCTTTAGTATCTTTTCTTTGGAAAATTCAGAGTTCTAAACTTAATAAAATTCTGCCATATCACCAAATAAGGTAAAATGACCATAAGAGTAATAAGGATTGCCATGTTTTTCTGGCATTCATAATTTAGAATAAAATTATTATTTAAGAATAAGTAGCCCTCACCAATACTACATTTTTATGTCATACATTATAAATGAAAGAATTGAGGATATACAGATGAGGTTACATGACGTAATGGTGTGAATTCAGATGTTAAAATCAGGATAGTTAAGTCATCTCCATTACAGAATAGTTTAACTTGCAGATCCATCTAGTGCTGGGGTTGTAACTAATAATACATTGCGCCTTGCTTCACTTTGTTAGTGTTTAAGATGATCGTAATAATCCAATTAATATGAACATTTGTAATTTGGAATAAAGCTTATAAACTCTGATAAGTTAAATGCAGTTACAACTAAGACTTCAAGGAGTCATGTACTTCTTCATATTCAAATAAAAGAGCCTTCATTCATAATACCATTTCATCTTGAAGAAAAATATGTGCTACATTATTAGTTTGGCGTGGTATTATAAGGCATGGTCAACTAGTTGGCTTATAAGCAAGAATTTATCTCTCAGTGTTCAGGCTGATAATCTGTGATCAGAGTGCCCGAGTAGTCAGGTTTTGAAGGGATATGTGGATTCCACTCTTGGCTTCTCATTATCTTCTTACAGGTTGGAAAGAGAGCCAGCTGTCTGCAGCATGTCAGTCGCATTCATGAGTACTTCATTATCACCATTCAAATACCTACTAACAATATCATAGCACTGTGGTTAGAGTTTTTACATATAAGTGGGGGAAGCATTTAATCCACTATGAATATGAAAGTTTTAAAATTGAAGATATATGAAAATCAAATTTGAAGAGATTCAGAGGAAATGAATCTAGCAACTGAAAAATAAAACTAAAAGACCAATTATATGTGAAAGGGGAAAGCTATGAAATTGTAAGTGGTAAAACAAAAATAACTATTTTGCTGACTTTTCAAATTCAACCTACTACATTATGAGGTTCCCTGTGTTTGAGCTATAAACTCTAAAAACATGTTTACAGTTTGAGAAGACAACTAAAAGTTTTCAGTGAAGAATGCACTTGGAAATTTTTTTAAAATGTCAATTTAAGGCCAGCATGTTGGCACAATCCTTGAATCCCAGCACTTGGGAGACCAAAGCAGGTGGATCTCCTTGAGTTCAAGGGCAGCCTGGTCTACAGATAGAATTCTAGGTTACCTGGGGCTACATAGTGAGACCCTGTCTCAAAAAAAAAAACAAAAAAATCACTGGGCATGATGTCACATGCCTTTAATTTGAGCACTCACTTGCAAGTCAGAGGCAATCTCTGTGAGTTCTAGGACAGCCTGGTCAATGTAGAG
Source organism: Eospalax fontanierii (assembly GCA_035773235.1). Lineage (NCBI taxonomy): Eukaryota > Metazoa > Chordata > Mammalia > Rodentia > Spalacidae > Eospalax > Eospalax fontanierii. Next base: position 33,414,639 of record CM069542.1, read on the forward strand.
AATTCTGGACCATAAATAACTAAATAAGATAGGATGAGATTTGGTAAAATGAGATAAGAGAAGATATATAAAAAGGAGGAGGATTTATTTGAAGTTTTTTAAATGGTTATCAAAGTAAACCTGAATATGAAATATCTACTTGCAATGTCTATGTCAGACATTTCACTTTCCTTTATAACTGTGAAAAAATCAGATGTTCAGAGATGTGGGTCTGGGAGGGTGGTGCATGAAGTACATGAGGCATTGATGACAACAGCGGGACAATCAAAGTTTAACTGCTAAAAACTGCTCTTTGTTGGCTTACAATTGACAGTGCTCACAGGAACTCCCTTCTCAGTTCCCACTCCAATCAAACCCTCCCCTCAGTTCTATCACTTGCCATTTAGGAGGAATCTGATAATTTCTTTTCACTGAATCTTTGTGTATTTCATACATCTCAGAACATCTCCGTCAATCATCATCATCTTTATATCCTTTTCCCACCAGCACACTCCAGTAGACCCCCAACTGGAATCCATACATTCTGTTACCTGTATTAAGCTTTATTGTTTCAAGTTAATGTCCCCATAAGTTCATCAGTGCAGGTTCATCCACTGAGGTCTAATCAGCCTATCCAGAGTCCCTCAATTTAGGAGGACTAGTTCATCCTCATCGAAAAGTAATCAATTGCCAAATTTTCTTAAGCAAAAGTTGGAGTCTACTACTTGTTTCCCCAGTTCTATGCTAGATGTTTTGTCTGTTTGAATTTGCATGGGTCTTGATCATGCCAAAACCATTGTTATAGCTTCAGATGAGCATAGTTCTAGGAGCTTATAGAATTCTATTTCCATATCCTCACTGACTCTTACAATTTTTCTGCTCCCTCTTCTGAAATGGTTCCTGAGTCCTGGGTTAATGAGACTTAATATAGGAGTCCTGTTCAGAGACTCACACTCTGTAGATTCCTAATCTCCATGCTTTAGCTATTTGCAATTTTTTTTTGTATTACTGGCCCTTTGTCACATGAGGGAGCTTCATCAATGAAGAGTTGAGAGATTCATTAGTGTCTTCTTTACTCCTGGTTCTGTACTGTGTGAGCCTTGGGTATAGAGGCTACACTTTAGATGTGCCACTTAGACACGGGCAGCTCACAGACAATGTTGTACTGCTCTGTAGTAAACTCTGTCTGGTATGAAACAAGCTTCTTTGATGAGTGGTGGCAGGGACACTTGATTGTATATATAAGGTTATTTTTTTTGCACTTAGTAAGAAGACTCATTAGCCTAGGAATGAGACAACCTTAGAAATTTCTCTAAGTTCTATGACCTCTTTAGCCATGTGTATATGATTCGAGCACCACACATGAGTTTCCTCCCATTGGGTGGACTCTAAGACCAATTAGGTAGCCATAATTGATCCCAAGATAAAACTGCCACTACTGTGCCAGTGTCAAATGCTGTGCTGGTCATCAGTGTGGTTATTTGGTCATGAAGCTGGCGTTGGGCCATTGATTGATGTTCTCCTTGGCTACTTGCATAGTGTACTCCAGAGCTATGAGAGCTAGCCTTCAGGCTTCCAGGTCGGTACCAGCACCATTGCTCCAAATCTGGTCTCCAAAGTATTGTCTTCAGCAATAGGGTCTTACCTTCAAGTTCTGGGAGGCAATCAAGGGTTGTGTCAATAGTCTGTGTAATTTGGGGACTATCTTTCTCATGGACCACCCTGGCCAACAACTCAAAGGAAGGTTTCTCCTGTCTGGCACTATTTCTTGTTATGTAGCCTTTAGCTATGCACATGGGGTCATGTATAGATATTGTATGTAGGATTTTTCATTAGGTTGTTAGACTAATGTGATTCTGATCAGTTTATCCACAGAAAAGAACTTACTAGGTGGTGGATATCATTAAACAAACAGTGCCTGGGAAGAGAGTACTGTTTTAAATCCAAAGCATTCATGCTCTAATAAGAGAATGACAGATACCGGGGAAAGAGTGGGAACAAGATGGTTAAAACGTAGGCAACATTCAGAGACTCCTCTTATGGCCTAGTCTAACTCCAGTTTACATGTTTTCAAGTTTTTATCATGCTGAAAAGCTTCCATAAGAACATTTTAGCAATAACATTATAACTATTGTTATTGTAATGTTATTTTAAAATATTCTTAACTATGCAAATAATTATTCCAAATCCTATCCTTTAATTATAATAAATGTATAATGATATTTACAAAATATATGCTTATGACTTAATGTAATATCATTGTTTACATAAGAGGTATATTCAACATAAGCACCATTATAAGTGAAGGCTTAACTGAATAGGTTACTGTAGTCTTTGTATTTGTGTTTAAAAAACTGAAATAATGTTTGTAATTTAACAGGCCCTAATGCAAGGATCACTGAGGTCATCAAGTGAAAGGTCATCCAAGGCTTGTAAGTGAAAGCATTATAGAGTACCATGGAATTTACTCAGCTGAGGGAAAGGCTACAAGCTGATTTATTTGGTGTTGCTCTATAGGTGAAACAGTTAGCTACATGTACAATGTTTCCACTAGAATTAATGAAAATTGAAGTGCTTTCAATAATTGATAAGTTTTACAAACTGCATTATATTAATAAAGCTGTTCAGGAAATACCAAAACTCTCTTAGTGGGGCATACTGGGTCAGTGAGCCTACCCAAAGCAGTACAGCCCACATGCATGCTTCAAAGAAGCCTGTAGCAAATTATAAACTTTAAACTAGAGTATTAGGTAATGTGTTTGAACCATAACAAATTGTTGGAGAATGTATTTCTGAATCAGTGATTATAATCAGTGTTATATCCAATAGCACATCATTATTCTGAGTGATACCTGAAAATACTGTATATAACAAAGTATAGATTTTAAAGGTGATAGGAAGTAGTCTTTGAAATACTCATTGATTCTATTTACTCGTGCTAAATGAGCAAACTTGCTAATGAACAACTTATTAAAACAGATCAAGGATTTGAAAGCCGCATTACCAGTTGGGCTAAGCTTTACTTAAACTACTCGGTTTATTGATAATGATTAAGTTGCCTACTGGGAATTCCACTTTTAATGACTTAATTTAATGTTCTGTCCATTAAAGTGTCACTTTGTGAAACTTAATTTCTTTGTAAAGTTTATTTTCTTTACCCCATTATCAAATTACTGCTCCTCTAAAGATAAAACATCATGTGAAATTTGGATACTGAAGCAAGTTTGAACTTGGGCCTAAAGTTTTTGGTATATAATATAATATTCCTCTTAAGATACTAATTTCTGCAATCTGTCAAGGGAGAAAAGTTGTCAGAGGTCCTACCCAGTTGTAAAGCCTACAAACCACAACAATTGCCAATCTAGATGCACATCTCAGTGCTGCAATTCTGGCACTTTTATCTTGGGTCTAACCAGCAGCTTTCTAATTGGACTTAAGGCTTGTACAGAAGGAAGAGAGAATTCATGCTTAATTCTGCAAATGTAGCCAAATATCTGTGGCTAGAGATTTAATAGACCCTAGGAGTGAACCTACAATGACAATTTTCCTGAATTAATAAGCCTTCAACATACATATATGCATATATATATATTCCTTATATAGAATATCTTATACCCATATAGGTATTCTTCTCAACCATCAAAGAAGCTTCATTTTGCAGCAGACAGAGATTACAACTGGTCAGGCTACCGAGATTCACAAGTGGTCAACACAGAGAGTGAGAGACAGTAGACTGGTACATCTACAATAAAACTCCAATGCCTAAGACTCAGGGAACATCATGGAAGTAAAAGAGGAAAGACAATGGACCAGAATGACTGTTGTGAGATAATTTCTTCTAGATATTGTAGGGATGTTGCACACACCAGCTCAAAAACATAGTATTCACATAAGACCATTCATGAAATTCTGACATGAATGCAAGAAAACTGAACAAAGCTCCACCCATAGATGAAGAGCAACAGACAATCAATGACTGCAGAGTGAAGAACAGTCAGTTTTCTCCAGACATGAACACCCTGAAAATTTTCCCAACCCGAAGTTTTCAGCTCTGACAACATTATATATGAGCAACACTAAGTGGGCTTGGTAGGTATTTTATACACACACATACACAAAAATACATATTTACATACACATACATCAGTACATAAGAGTTATTTCTTGCTGCTTTTACAACATTGGCTAAACACAGCTTGGGGAGGAAGGGTTTAATTTCATTTTACAACTCTCAGGGTCCCAATCCAGCACTGAGGAAAGTCAGGGCAGGAACCTGGATGCATGAACTAAAGCAGAGACCAGGGTACAGTGCTATTTCCTGGCGTGCTTCCCTGCCTTGCTCAGTGATCATTCTTATATAGATTGACCAGGCCCACTTGCCCAGAGATGGTGCCACCCATAGTGAGCTGAGCCCTCCTACATCAACCAGCAATAAAGATAATGCCGCATAGACATGCCCACAATGGGATGTGTGTATATGTATGTGTATACAATATATCAATAATATTAATAATAATTAGTAAAGTAGAAGTCATGAATTCTAGAGGGAAGAACGGCGGGAGTTGAAGAGGTAAAATAATATAAAAAACAGTGTACTTTTGTGTGATATCCTCAAAAAATATTTTAAATTCACAAATAGATTACTTTCTGAATTTGAGGCTTCCGTTGGGGTTGGTGAAAAAAAAATTAAGTGAAAACAAAATTGCAGTGTGTCTAGTATCTTTGTTTTTCTGTTGCCATTAACTGTGAAAATGACTGTGTACATGTGTGGAGCCTTGTCATACTGGCTCATGGACTACAACCTTATCATCACAAGTTGTTTTGTATTACTATGGTTTGTGTACTTGCATGAAGAAAATGAAGAAATATTAAAATAATAGCTATCCTCAGAACTGACTGTTAAACCATTATTAGCATAACACACCCCCTAGAACTATTCAGCATTAAAGTCAAGAAATGAATTATAAAATGGCTTTTGTAATTGTTAAGTTTCAAATTATGCTTCTATCTCACAATTTACAAGTTGAAACTATAATTCTCGATGTAATTTTTCTGGATCTAAACCTTTAAGGAAGTAAGTTAGATTGGATGTGGGAGCACTTAGAAAATAAGGTTCTAAATTGGAAGGGCTGCTGCAAGTTTAAGGACAGTGCAGACTACACAGTCAGTTCCAGACAAATCAAGATAAATCTGAACAAAGAAAAGAAACAGTGAATAAAAAGGAAGGAAGGAGTCCCAGGATGCACATACACAAAGGAAAAGCCATGTGTGGACAGAGTCAAGGCTTCAGGGTAAATCAAAACTGCTATCACTCTGACTTGAGCTCCCAGCTCTAAAGCTAGTGGCAAATTTGAGGCTTAAGTGATGAGTGGGCTTATTTGCAGAATTATCTAATAAAGAAAACAGTTTATTGTTCATTAGAAAGGATTAAGTATAAAGATTTGAGGTTCATGCAGATTCAAGTTCAAGTCCTTTCCTGGAATAACATCACTTAAAATTTCAGTAAACTTGTCTGCAATTGAAAAGTTTTAAAATACTTTCTCATGTTGCAACACAAAAACATGAACTTCGGTAAATACATCTAGAATAGTGGCAGGTACGGAATAAGTTTATCTAACATTACTGTTTTTCCTTATGTTGAATGTGTGCATTATACTGTTATGGAAGAGTAATGCCAAATGTTCCTCTAAAAGGCCTGCCTCAATATTAGACTTCTACCAGAAGTTACCTTTGAAGGTGCTATGTATATAGGACCTTCAAAAATTAATTGGTATATAAATATACGTAGTGATTCAGGTGTGAATGTCTCCCATAAGCTCCAAGTACTTGAATATTTGTTCCCCATAAAGAAATAGTGCTGTTTTCAGAGGATCACAGAACCTTTAAGAGATGTAGCTAAACTAGATGAAACAAGCTCAACCCAAAGCTGGTCAAAGTACTTGGAAGTGTTGTTAATAGATGCTGGATCTAGAGGCACAAAAGATGCATGACTGGTGGGTAATTGATTCTTTCTCAAAAGTTTCATTGAGGCCCTGAGGCCAAGTAGGGTTAACACTAGAGTTTCTGTGTAAAGAAGGCCCTGATAGGTCATTGTGTTAAGTTGTGAAGATGAAGCCATGTTGACTGACAATGGAGATCCCAAGATGTTAGAGATTCCAGAGCCATGAGACATCTGCCAAGGAGAACTGTAAACAGGGAGTGGTACCAGACAATGAGAGAGGTGTATATTGCAGGTGGCAAAGCTGGAGGTTCTGAGGTATCTAAACTCTGGAACTAAAGTCTCAGACATCACACATGCAGCTACAGGAGGTGACATTTGCCTTGCTGGTTTGGTTCTTGCCTTGGTCCAGTATTATCCACTATGCTCCAACACTTTCCCTTTGTGCCACATGCACCCAAACCTACATAGGTTCTTCAATGCTAGTGATGCTAACTAACTAATGTTTCTCTAATAATTCATTCCACTGGTGAAAGGAATATATATATATATATATATATATATATATATATTTATGTTTAGTTAATATTGTCAATTTACATTTCTTTACCATCTACTATTTGCTAGAGTATAAAACAATGTGCCAGTATGTGTTGAGGAAATTGAATGAGCAATGACTGGTACTATTTGCTCTAAAAGAATGTTTTAAACTGAACTGTATCTCCTCAATGATATGATGAAATTCACAGACATGGGATATGCACATACTTGCTGACACACAAACACATGCACACATACACACACATCCTCACACATACAGATTGAAATCCTGGAAGAAATCTCATATGTTTGGTTACACTCGATATATTTTTAAGATATATCATAAGCTACATATTATAAAATGACACAATAATAATAATAATAACCATAGAAATTCACTGGTGGATTAGAAAAGACACATATACACATATGTATATGGATGTCTGTATATTTTCTATAGATATCTTACATATTCACACACACACTATATATATGACTACATATATATAGTCATAAAATTTCCAGTTTTTGTGAAGATTGTGAGATTTTGTAGAGAAAGGGAGTTTTCACACATTCATCACTAACTTCTTTTATCAGCATAAAGCAGTGTTCAAATAACATATCCAAGACCAAATATCTGGTCAGTGGTCCTTCTGAGACTTATCATAACACCATGGGATGTCACCTGACCATACAGAAGGATTTCTATGGATGGTTTACGTGAATGTTGAGGCTACTGCCGTACTCACATTTCTTACCTGGTACAATACACTTCTGTTGTCTTAAAGCATGATTCTTACTCTATTCGTGAAAACCATCCTTGCCAGCTTCTTTCTATAGTAAGTTGTGTGATATCTTTTAATTGTCCCAGGCAGTCAGGGGTATCTATCTTCATGGCATCTAACCAGCTTTTGAAGAAAGATTCTTAAACAACAAAAAAATTCTTATAGCCTGTGTTCAGTAGCCTCCAGTGTTGAGTGCCGTCTCCCTCTAAAAATACCATTGTCAATTCTTTCTTTTCCATTGTGTCTGCAGAACAACATTTATCCCCACATATTCCTTTGAAACAACGCTCAGGCAGATCTCAAAAGTCTTTTAGCTCTAGGCAGTCAGATCTTCCTTTTCTTCAAAGTAATTCACACTGAGTGCTTCTTAGAGGCTGTTTTTCTCTGTTCAAGCCTTTGCTTCTTCATCCTTTAATTGGAGTCCTTGTTTGAACCCACATCCTCTTCTTTTCATCTTATTGGCATTATAGTATGACCTGAAGGGCTGTTTTCACCATATTTATTTATTCTTCTGAGGATTCTTTTAACTCCTCTTCTCTCTTTGATTCCTTATGTCCTAACTCTTCCCCTAATCTTAAGTTCCACGTTCCCTCCCCTTGTCCTCTTTCTTTTTGCACATTAGTTACAGCTACACTAAGCCTGTTATTTCCTTCCTTTAGGTATTTCATCCCTTAATTTCTCAGTATTTCCTCCTCTTCCTCCCATCTGTCTTCTATTGGTTACAGGTAAAGCTATTTCTTCTAATGGAAGTATGTTATGACTTCATCATTCTGCTTCTTTCTTTCTTTCCTCTGCTCTTTTCTTACTAAAACATCATTCATCTCCAGTTTCAGATTGGCTTCTTCTCCCTTCGTCTGTCACTGTAACTTGATGTCTGTGATTTTTATCCATAGCCCCCATTTTCTGAAGGCCTGTCTCAACTCACTCTCCTGTCCAACCCTGGGAGAGTTCACTGCTTTCTCTGTGGCAGATGGCACATCTTCGTTATTTCTCTTCTTGTGTTATGAACCATTGTATCTGAAATATGCCCTTGGCACATTGATCATGATATGTGCTTAACTGGCTTGCAAACATTTTCCTCATAAATGTTATAAATGAATTATTTTTCTCTAAGAAGCATCATTGTACCTTTGTTTCCCATAGTCAAAACAATGCTGCCTTTCACATCTTCACATTATTTAAACAGGCAACACACACAGTCACATAAAGACACACAGGCACACACACAGAGAGAAACAGACAAAATATAGAGGATTCTTGTTTAAACTAAGTGCTTAATTTCATTCTGATTTTGCCTGTCTTACCTGAATTTCACTATACTACTTAAATTACTTTACTCGTTGCTTTTAACAGAAAATATTTCAAATGAAAACAAATAAGACACAAAAGATGTTATTGAGTTTCACATACTGACTGTATTCCCGGAGAGAAGAAAAAGGCCTCTTCATCCTTGACTTGCTGAACAGAACGGTGCAGTTCTTTAGATAGTATTGGTTCCTTTACATGTGATGTTGCAACCATAGACACCTCCATCTATGGTAACAAAGCTACATGTTTTAAGGAATTTGTTTTGGTTTTGATTTTGTTCATTTGTTGAGCAAGGGTAGCCCTAGCAAACCTGGAACTCACTATTGCAGACCAGGCTGGCCTCAATTTTACAGATATCCACTGTCTCTGCCTCCTAAATACTGAGGTTAAAGATCTGTGCCAATATGCCTGGTTTTTACTTTTTAGAATTTGAATTAAAGATAACATTCTTGGTCATAATATGGAAAATAATGACTACGCTCTCTTCCTCAGACTAAGGGCAAATCTTTCTTTCTAAAAGAGAAACATACACCTACTTTATGCAAATAATTCTAACTCCTTTTATTGCATTCATTATTTTATTTATTTTGTATGTGGAAGAGAAATAAGAAAAAGTGGATGTGAAATTCTATGCAATTTTAACAACAAATGGAAAATTCTCAAAAGAAGTTGAAAGTTAGAATAAGGGACAGAATAACTCTTATCTCTAAATAGGACATTTATACTAATACATATTGTCTCAGGAACTGTCACAAAAGAAGAGAAAGAAAGAAACAGCCAGAAGATAGGGAGAAGGCAGGGACTGGGCATGACACAGTCATTACAGTCACAAATCCATAGCATCTGTGGTTGCTTGCAGCAGGCCTACCCAAGAGTTGATATGACAACACCCTGTTGTGGATAGGGAAGGAGTTACGTTCCACCCCAGTCATCACTGGATCCTTATAGATTGTTGAGGAGAGGAGTTATTATCTTTAGACTTGTTATCCACTGGTGGGTCTACCAAACTCCACTGAATAGTTCCAAGACCACGGTCACTCTGACTTTCTGGGTTAAACTCACTGGGTCACAAAAGAAAACAAAATGACATGAACATTGGGAAAAGATCTACAGGAAGGAGGCAGACTTGACAGAGGAGTAAGGGAGATAAAGAGATTTAGGAGTGAAAGGAAGCAAAATGATTTACACATGTTTAAATTGCCAATGAATAATTTAAAAAGGAGAAAAAGAAGTAAAAATTCAGTTTGGAAAGAAAATAATAACTGTAGCTTTCCTTAATATATACAAGGGTTAAAGTACATAGCTTTAATTACTATTTTACTTGTTTTCATGAAATACAGTCTTAAAAGTAAATATATCAAAACTATATTGCATAAAAAATCAATGTAGTTACTATTAATTAGGCACCAACTTCAAGCCAGGCAACATACTGAGCACTTTGGATGTCCTTCTTTATTTTATCTAAAGAAGAGTACTTTGAAGTGAGAGCTCTTATTATTCATATTTTACATATGACGTAGTTGAAAATAAAAAGTTGAATTAATTTGACCACTCTCACACAATAAATACATTTAGGTCTGGGATTGATTTCCAAGGGATGTGTTTCATTTAATCAAAAAGATTTTATTATGTCACAGATTATTTTCTATTATAGTATAAAATATGTTACCATTACGTTTCCTTAGATTTCAGGCACATTTTCCATAATTACACATAAAAGTTTTGGTTATATGTTTAATTTTTTTCTCTTGATGTTTTGTCATTTTCCTTGTTTATTTCTTATTGTTACTGGTCCAAAGAAGATATATGATTTATTTTTAATGTGGCTATGGTTGCTGGGGAGTTTTGATATAAAAAACATGTAGTTAAAATAATACTCAAATTGTACCTTATAAATACTTACAGGGTCTATAATATTATATATCAAGAAAATAATAACAATTTTGAAAATTGCATTTTGGTTTTCAAAACTAAGAAGACCATTTAAAAAAGCATCAAGATTCTCTGGAAAAAGGATAAAACAAAATGTTATTTAGAAAATGAATAAAATACAATGCACAAAGTTGGCCCCATGTATTCGTTGGCTCAAGTCTTTTGTATTACCAATATAGCTGTGATATGTATGCTCAAGTCACAGAGACATATGATTGCAATAGGTTGAAAGATCATGAGAATCTTGAAAGATTTGCTTCTATTACCCAATGAAACTCCATCTGTTTCTTTTCTGAAAATGGGAGGAAATGGACAAATACTGTAAGAATAGACAGAGAACAAAAGACAGAGAAGGAAAAGAAGCAAACACAAAGAATTAACCAATAGTTGAATTATTTCAAAAAGAAAAAAAAAGATTTGAAAGAAGATAAAAATGCTTCTTATATTTAAAGATAGAAATGTCTTTAAAAGACCTAATTGTCAAATAATAAACTGTGAATATTTTATTTTCAACTCACTATTTTAAAATGAATTTGATAATCTTTTGGAATGTGGAAGTGCTAACCAATAATATCTACAATTTTAGAAGTTTGGTTGTCCTTAATAGCAACTAATATCTAACGGCAAAATGATGTGCATTTATTAACCATTACAACCATGCATTTACTTAAACATGTTTTGAGCATCTATTTGAAGCAACATGCAAAACATATCACATTATTTAAAAATTAAGTGTATATTTTGTGCTATAAATAAAAAAGAAAAAGATGATATAGTATAGTTTATAAATATGAAAAACATATATATGTTATTATATATAGCATATATATATAACATATGTCTACAACTATCATTAAATAACTCATGCTTAAAAAGAATGAAATGTCTATGTGCTACAACTGAGTTGCACAATGTTCCTTATCTCAGTGACCTATTTTGCCCTATGTGCTTTGTGAGAACCAGTGATGCTGGACTTTATTTTTTTGAAGTTACTAATAAACAATAAAATGTCTGATTTTACTAAAATTATCATAAAATGCAGAATATCAGGAACAAACACACCTTCCTTGCTTGTAAATAGGATGCTACAAAAATTATGGGTGTTTTGGCATTGCTATGGCCATCAAATCACAGACTAAATATTATTCCAAAAGCCATTAACATGATATTGCTAACATAAACCTTACTGAGAATTCTAGCTCTGGCCATGTGCAATGAAACCATACATGGCTGAATGAATTCAAATACAGTAATGACAGATGAGTTTCCTAAATAAGGTAATTCTGAGACTTTTGTGGTAAGATTGCGGATGGCTTTTATCTTCATAGTTCCTCTGTTAATATTAAATCGAATATTAGTGATCCCATAGTGTTTGGAGTAACTGTGAATCATGGAAGGGAGCCAATGTCTTCTTGAGGTGACAGCACCATCCTGCCAAGGTGGAATATTGTATCTGTAACTGTGAAACTCTGGTGGCCTCAGTTGGAAGATAGCCTAGGAATATGCAATTATTTGTGCTGACATTTGGTTTTTGGAAACAAGAGAAAGGGACGCAAAGGCTACATTCTTTAATTTTAAAACCACAAAAGAAAGAAAAAAACAGAATGGATATAATTAAAGTCGGATTTCATGCACTTTGTTCAAATTCATAGTAACACACATTAATTTTAAATCGTAGTAAGCAGAGAGACACACTTATTGTATGTTTGAAAAAATTATGCTAATGTTGAATACAATTAAGAACCCTTTGATGTGAAAAAAGACAAACTTCAGTATGGAAAATAAGCTCAAGTCAATTTACAGAATTTTTAAATTCTGTAAAAAAAAACGCTCTCAACTGCAGTGGTCTTAATGTTAGAAGCTATAAATCATGGTGGACTATTTTCACTGTAATAGTTGTAATGAACTCCAGTCCTGGGTCTGAACAGTTTCTTGGATCAGATCCATAAACTCTAGATGAATTGTTACCTAAAAGGTAATTATGATGGTTTTCTTTGGGATATATGTCTTTGAATCATGTTTAGTTTTCATCCAAAATTTTTGTGACATGTTTATCAAAATCAAGGGTAATTTCTTAAGGTTTCCTTTCTTTGTCAACCATGTCTTGGTGCCGTTTTGTACTAGTGTTTACACCTACAAGAATATCACTTAAAGAACCTGAGCTTTCATATTATTATTAATTATTATATTATGAATAATATTTTTTGAAATAATTGACAGAATTGGTACAACCGAATATCTTATGACTACATCTTAACATCATTTTTAAAAGTGGAATACATTAAAAAATATTCAATCCTTTGAATGCATTTAATGAATCAGAAAATAATACTGTATAATGTCACATGAATTTTCTAAACAGTGAGATACGGACTTTAAAAACTTAGATTAAAAAGAATATTCAGATTAGATATTTAACCTTTAATTAATATGATATTAAATTGAAGTACTTGTATTATATACAGTTGATTTCATTAAAATAAAACAAACAGAAAAAAACCTCTACAATGATCATTCACTACCCACCCTTAAAAAAGAGAAAAACAATCCTTGTGTTATTACAGCTGAGCTACCTAATTTTTTATCTCAATAATTCCTTTAATCCTACTACTTTCCTGAGAAACTCTAATGCTGGGTTTCCCTTCTCACTTTACTAAATTTATCATATAATGCAGAATAAATATCAGAAACTGACACGTACACTTCTTGCTTGCAAATGCAATATATAAGATTCATTCATAAAGAAAATAAGTTATATTATTTAGAATGTCTTAATATTCAGAGTAATAGTAGCAGTATCTAAATATATGTGAAACATTAAAATATTCTTAATTGTTGTACTTTTGCCTTTAACAAAATTTTCTAGCCCAAGGGCAAGCACAAAATAGAACAGATATAAAGAATTTCCAGTACCATGATTTTAATTTCTGGCATTCACAGCATTTAGCAGTAGAGATTCTCAAAGGAAAACAACTGCTTTCATTTTTGCCTCCTGCAACCACACTGTCAGGGGAGAGGTCTGGGCTCAGAAGATGCAGCTCATTAAAATGAAGAATTTTCCCCGACTTTGATATTCACAGTTCACTGGGGACATACTACCTGTTCACTGAGCTATTTTATCTGGAAGGGGATGTAACACAGAAGACTATACCTTAATTAAACTGCTTTAATCAAATTCATTAGGTCACTAACATTTGTAAAACATGTGGAGTTATGATTCTGATACTCTAAGTATATATTTTTGAAATTGTCAGGATTTCTTTTTGCACATTTAATTGGTGCAGTGAGCAATATTTAGAACAATACTTTCATCTAACTTATAATGTCTCACTGGCATTCAAGGTCGGGGGAGCTGTTTGTGTGTGTGTGTGTGTGTGTGTGTGTGTGTGGACTTTGTATTTTCTTACAAACAGAAACTGCTGATTTCAGAGGAGTTAGGTACATCCTAAACCTATTCACACTTAGCTTCAGAGTCCTCATCTGAAAATAAAGAATTTGTCATTCAAAATGGAATTTTATAAAAATAATTAATATGGGGATGGAGAAATGGCTCAGTGATTAAGAGCACTGGTTGCTCTTTTAGAGGACCTAGGTTTGATTCCTAGCACCTACATGATGGCTAACTGTAACTCCAGTTCCAGGGGATCCAATGTACTCTTCTGACCTCTACAGGCATTACAGGACATAGGCGCACTTACACATATAATAATGCTGTCAATATACATATACACATAAAATAAAATTTTAAAAAATTATAAATATAAATGTCTTAGTATTCTCCTTACTTTGGACTAAGTTGAATGTGAATAGAAATACTAAACACATAATTTTCATATTAAATCGCTCAGTGTGTTAACACACATTCACCTCAATACACTAATGGGGCAATAATTTTTCAAAGTAGAGACACTGACTTTAGGCTTCCGAATACTTCTAAGTGGTTTCTGTAAGTAGACAACAAAAGAACATATTCTTGTTCTCTGGAAAGTTTTCGTTCTGTCTTTTGTTGATGGGTGATTTAGCTCCGTTGGATTTTGCCCCTAAAATACTCTTTGCAACTTCTTCCCTTCTCTATTGGATGCTGAGAATCTGAAATTTGTCATGCAAAGCTTTATAATCCCTAAAACTCCCGCCAAGAATGTAAATGTTCATTTTTAAAGTAATTAACAAAGAACTGCATACACTGTTATTTAATAGAATTATGGTAACTGTTTAATAAGTACAGAAATTTAAAAGTGAGAGAGGAACAGAAATACTTTAAATTTTGAATGAACAAACTGACAGTAAAGGAAAATAAAGAGATAACTATCTTTCATCTTATGGATTTATGTATTTCCAAAAATAAGCCAGATCAATGTAATGCATCTTGATTGTTAGTAAATAAAGGAAATTGGAATTATCATTAGTACTCTGAACTGAGAAGGAGAAAGTTTATCATAAGAAAAGAAATGTAATAGAGCTTGATCATACTTAAAGATATGGTGAACTAAACTGGATTGGTGGCACACACTTTTAATTCCAGAACTCCAGAGGCAGAGGCGGGCAGATCACTGTGAGATCTATGTCACTGTGGTCTACAGAGTGAGTTTCAGGGTAGCTGTGGCTACAGGGAGACCCTGTCACAGAAAGACCAAAAAAAAAAAAAAAGATATGGTAAAGATAAAAAGTGACATTGTTCAGACTACAAAAATTCCATGTAAGTTTAAGGATTAATATCATTTTAAGCTGTATTTGAGACACAGAATATTTCTCATTAGCATATACCATGATAGAAGGAATAGTTTCTGCATAATTATCTGCCCAGTAAAAATACAGAAGGAAGAGTCTAAAGGGAGATGGAGTCTACATGTAAAAGAAGTGGAATTTTTGTGTAAATCAGACATGACGTGTTACAGGAGTTGGTGACATCCTTAAGAACAAGGTTGGAAAGGAATACAGAATTTTTTTTAACTCTGTATTTCATTCTGAACTGGTATAATTGTCATCCATACCAAAACAAAATAAAACAAAACAAGCAAACAAACAAAAAAACAGAAGATAATGTTTGTTCTGGTTTTCTTCATTGATAGATATCAATTGGCTAAAATCAGTACCCCAAATATAGTAGGAGATCAACAAAGCAAATTGAGTGTACAATGGTGAATGTGTCAGAAAGGGCAAAGAATAACCAGGGGAAATGTGAAAAATAAGAGGACTGGTTTAGGGAAGTGGGCTTTCTCTTCAAAAATTTTTAACAAAGTTAAAATGATTAAAAAAATGTCATGACATTTTGAGGAGTGAACAAAGTAATGAAATTTAAAAGATAAAATGACACAGGCACACACATACATACAATGAGAAGGTTATCTTTGGGGTTAGAGTTCTTGACAAAGTATCATTTGATTTCAAATAAATGGTATTGTGATAACTGGCAACCAGTAAAATG
Source organism: Eospalax fontanierii (assembly GCA_035773235.1). Lineage (NCBI taxonomy): Eukaryota > Metazoa > Chordata > Mammalia > Rodentia > Spalacidae > Eospalax > Eospalax fontanierii. The sequence continues at coordinate 33,430,546 of CM069542.1, forward strand.
TAAAAGTAAAATAAACTGACTGCTTCATGTCATATATTAAAAAGAAACCTAAACACTTGAAGTACTTTGATACCACATTTAGAAGATTAAGGTGTATTTTGAGTTTAAGGAAATATATAAAGATATCTTGTTACGTTGTAGTAACAAAAATTATTAAAGATCATTACACATAAATGACAGAATAGATCAATTAAGCACATAGAGGAAGTTTAACTAATAAAGGATAATACTTATAAACACAGCTACAGCAAAGAAAATGCTGTTTCAGAAAACACACACATATTAAAGAGGAAATATAGACTATATAAGCATTACTTAATATGTTACTTTCTTACAAGATAAACAGAATACTTACTCATGAAGATCCCAAAACAGTTATCTCATAAGGATGGAAGGGAGATCAAAAGGATAACATGAAACAGTAAGAAATTTTAAACTACTGGATATGTATCAAAAAGAACACATGGGACTATAAAATGTTAGCATCCGTTATTCTTGTGAGGTAACCATGGTGGATTTGGTGATATATTTTATGTAACATTTTATTTGTCAATATATTTCATTTGATTAGGGTTCTGGTCACCTAGGAAAACTGCTCAAGGTGTAGAATAAAATGTAGGCAGCTGGATTTGAAACAAATGGATACTTTAGGTTGCTAAGGAAATAGTATACAAAGGAAGTTGGTAGCAGATGGTTGTGAAGTTTGTTGCAAACACATACCATGGAAATAATTAAAAGAAATCATGCAATGAAACAGTGAAATACAAAATGATCCCAGGTTTTAATTTGAGGACTTATAAAAGGTGGGATTTCAGAGACAGGAAAGCTTAAAGAAACAGATGGTTCAAGGGAGAACTGAATCCAGGGTGTTTGTGGTTGCCAATCAGGCATCACCTTGGAGGTGTCAATGGAGTTTAAGAGCTGCTTCTAAGTTCAAAATATGAATTTTGCAATCCTTCACAAGGAGAGGGCTTCACTCAGAAGCCTAGATGAGAGCTCACAGGGAGACTGTACACAGAATCAAACCCAACTTGCTAATATGCAGAGGTTGAAATTTTTTTATTTAGAGGTTGAAAATGGGGACTCAGAAAAGGACAGGAGGAGACAGAGAGGAATAAGATATGTAAAGTTAGCTCTGAAATATGTTGCCAGCAGAAGATTCAGGGTTAATATTAGTGAAATGATTATGCTCTTCGTGAACACAGATGTCTCAAGTAACAAATATGTAACAGTGAGCTATGAAGAGGAACCTTGGCAAGAGTCGGAATGGTGAAAATGGCAGACATTTTAAAACGTTACTTTAGAAGACTTTTATGCAGATAGAATTATCCATTGCAGAGGAGAAGGTTAACTATTTGAGAAAGAGGTGGAAGTTGCTGTGTGATATTTCTGGAAAAGCAAGAGTAGATAGAACTCAGTGCACCAGGGACAACAGTCCTTCACTGCACTGTCAAAGAAACTAAGATCGCATCAGTATTGGTAGTTTCTCTTTCCCTATTTTTTATTTTATTTGCTATTGTATAAAACTGGACTGTCAATATGAGAGAGTAGGATCATGAAACAAAACCTTATCATTGTATACTAGAAATAGGCAGTGAAGCATTATCCTCTTGACTTTAACTCATTCTGTTATATTTCATTACATCTAATGCTTTATGTTTCCCTATCTTCAAATAGTACAAGAAGTTTTATCACTTAAACTTATCTTATACACTTTAGTTAACTGTTACTATCAACTGCATTCAATTCTGCATCAATTAGTGTCACCATAATGCTTTCTATATCATTTGGTACTAAGCACACCCTGGGCTTAGTGCCAATGTAAAAATGTTTGGACCCTGGGAGATATTTAAGTATTGAAAGAATACAATTCCTTTATATTCCTCTACCCTGGCTTGGGTTACAGGGAGACTGTGTCTCAAACAAAATATAGCATTCCTTTACCCTCCCTTACTCATTCTTACCTTTCTCATTGGAGGAAACATAAATACTATTATATTACAGTTGATGGATTCTATGTGGAAATAATTTGTGTTCTTTAAAACAAGTATCATTTAGTTAACCATTATGAGGATAAATGGTATGCATGCTCTTATTCCTTTAGTTATTTCAGATGATTAGATTTATATTTGAAAGAATATTGTCATTTGAGCAAAATGTTTAAAGTAGACTTATTTAGAATGATTAGATAAGAACTGAAGCTTTACTCACTGAATTAGAGTTCTAGAATGCTAGAGGTTAGAAGAGCTTTAGAGTTATAATTCAAAACTTATGTTTTCAAAATAATAAGTTCACGGAACTCCAGGAGATTGAATTGCCAGTGCTACAAGCTCAGTTCATGAAATAACTGAGATACAAACCCTCATTTCTTGCTTAAGCAAGCATTTACCAAAAATCATTTTTATTAGTTCAAGTTGTAAACATGTGCTATTTATCCCCAGTCACTGATTTTCTAATTTGTTTGCACAGATGATAATTCACCCATGTCAATGTTCTAATCATATCAAATGTACACATATCAAGAATGAAAAGATTCCCACAATCTTATTCATAATAGATTTTTTTTAAGTCTAAGATGACGTTTAAGCAAGGAGGCGAAACACTTCTACAGTCGAAAATATAAGTCTCTGAAGAAAATTAGAGGAAAGCACTAGACGATGGAAAAAAAAAATCCTGTCCTTCTCATGGTAAAGTTAATATTCTGAAAGTGGCCATTCAACAAAAAACAATTTATAGATTCAGTGCAATTCCAAACAAATTTACCCATGACATTCTTCACAGAAACAGAAAAACATCCTAAAATTTATATAAAAGCACAAAAGACTTGGAATAGCACAAAGGAAAAAAAAAATGAACAAAAACTATTTGAACAATGCTGCTAGGATTACCATACTAGATCTCAAATTATGTTACAGAGCTATAATAATAAAATCAGGATGGCATTGGAATAAAACAGATATGCCAATCAATGAAACACAGTGGAAGACTCACACATGAGTGTGCATAATGACAGTGGTCTGATGTTTGACAGAGGTGTCAGAAATACACACTGGTAGATGGGCAACGTCTTCAACACCAAGAATTGTAAAGCTACTCCTATTGCTGTTCACTTAATGGGGGGAGGGAGGAATAATGAGGTGCTGGGACTGGGAAGGGAAGAGGGAAGCTAGATGGGAGAAGAAAGAGCAGGTATGAACAAGTCTCCGAGGACTGGGCAACTGAGAGGAAATATGATGCCGCGGATTCCCTCTGAGAAATGAATGCACTGTGTGTGAACATTAGTGCATATGTATAACCAGGGGCTGTTTAGCAAGGAACACAGTGTCAGACAGAAGAGACATCCCTTTGTGCGATTGGTGAAAGTAGTCCAAGAGTCTCCCAAAATCGTACAGGCTATTGACAAAATTCTTGTTTATCTGCCAGAACTAGGAGATAATGCCCTACCTCTGAAGACAGGACATACTTGGGTTACAAAACTCGGGGCGATGCAGCAGGAACTGATGTGGAAGCCTTCTACCTGAAGTTTTGCCCCAATTATGCTGGCTGATAACATGCAAAATGCCAAGGCTGAAATTCAATCACTGGTCCAACCCAACCCTATGTTCTGTAACTGTAGCGACTGGTACAGCACACTACCTCTACTGGTGCCGTGGTGGCCCTTCAGCTGGGAGATAATCAACGGTTATCTAATTGAACTTAAAGACCACTTAACGGCAGGGAAGTCACGGGTGGTACTGTAAACTCAGTCAAATACACGGGGTTGGCGGGGACATAGATTACGGAGAAAATCTTATCTCTGTCATATCTCTAGAGAAATGAGATTTCTTACCCCACACAAGATATGGATCCTTAAATTTACAGAGAAACATATACGACACCACTCATCAAAGAAGCTTCTCATGCAACAGATGGAGGCTGCAGCAGAATTCCACAGAGAATATATGCCTGAGAGATGTCCAGACCTAGGTGACACATCGACAGTTGAATGTCTACACCTAGACTCATAAAAAACAATGGGAGGAGACGTAGAGAGAAAACTAAAGTATCCCTCAACTCTCACCAGTGAAGCTTCCTTAAACAACATAAAGCTATGCACCCAGAAGGCCACAATTGGCCAAGACTGAAAGAATAAGAGACTGCAGAATGTATATCAACCGACAGGACTCCTACATGGAAACTCACCCAACAATGCCTGAGGAATCATTGTATAAGAGAGAGTGGAAAGATTGTAAGAGCCAGAGCTGGTTCATCAACTTACGGAAGCAGAGAATTTCAGGCCAGTGGAAGCTTGCACATGTGAACCTGTGGTCATGATGGCACTGAGCACAGAACCCACACCTTCTCAAATTAGACAAGGTCCCAAAACGGACTGGAACCAGACTGAGAACTATTGGACACTGATTACTTCTGGGAAATGGAGAGTGTGCCTTACTTATGATCTCTAGTTAGCCTGTCCATACTCCAGTGGATGAATTTGCACTAAAGGACATCTGGATACAAATAATTGACTCGATAGAACTTAACATGTATGGCAGAATTTGATTAACAACTGTTGAATGAAATGTACAAAACATATAATTTAATTTATCACTTCAGCAAGAATATGGATTTGGTTTCTAAATTTCATGACTACACCAAGTCCAGACTTTAAAAAATCATTAGATATGGGTATATAGGGTATATATCCTAAAGTAATATTTCCAAATATATATATATATGTGTATATATATATATATACATATATATATATAACTTTAAAAAATCATTAGATACGGGTATATAGGGTATTTATCCTAAAGCAATATTTCCAAATATATATATATATATATATATATATATATATATATATATATATTCTCAGACTCCGGGAAATTAGAAAAGGACTGTGGAATCAGATAGGAAGAAGGAGCTCCAGAGAGAGAATAGTAGGACACAGGTGCTATTAAGGGAGAAATGTGCAAAATGTGGCTGGGTGGGGAGGGGAGAGGGATAACAAGGGGAACGGGCAGAAGGAAGGATAATGCTAAGGGTGGCTTAAAATCCATAGGGAAATGTGTTATTTCATAAGTTTTCTTTAAAAGGCACAAAATATATGGGTGAGTACATGTGCATGGCTGAAGTCTCTCTAATAAAAATCCTCTTGCCAGTCTAGGGAAACCACCCTTCAAGCTGTTGTTCAGAATACTATAAGGGACTCCCAAAATAATACATACTATAACCACAGCCCTCAGTTGCCTGCCAGAACTTGAAGGTAATGCACTGTTATTGAAGACAGCATATACTGTGGATCCAGGTCTTGGAGAAATCACACTGGAACTGAATGTAAGCTTCTTCCCTGAAGATTAGTTGTCATAATATTGGAGGGTGTTATGCAAACTGCCAAGGAAGTAAACAAATGAATAGTCCTGTCCAGATGTAGAGCTCCAAACCACAAAAAATGACTGAATCAACAAAAATCTGTATTGGTGCAATAGCCGTACTTTTATCTTGTAGGTTATTAATAGCTAACTAGATTTAAGACACCCTCAATAGCAGAGAACCTATGCATGGTACTATAAACATAACCAAATACACATGGTTACAGAAGTCATAGGCACTAGAAGGGAATGTACGTCTGCAAATTTCACAAATCAATGTGATGTCTTACGTTATTCTAAATACTTATTCTTATATTCATGGACAAGTGTAGCTTACACCACTCATTAAAGAGGCGTTGTTGCAACAGATGGAGATCACTTTAAACCTCCACAATTAATTAAAATTCTGACAATTAGGAGTTATGTGTTGGCCAGTTCAAACTGATATATCTACAATGTACTTAAGACTCAAGGAACAACAGGGAAGATGGGAGTAGGAAGACTGTAAGCGCTGGAGGAACAGGATGCTTGATGCTAAATAATGAATTTGAGTGAGGTTAGGATGCTAGGGAAATTGTGCTCATGAAGCCTCCACAATACAGTTTTCTAACAAGAGCTGAATAATTACACAGGTTGACATGACAATGTGGATGGAAGTAATTACACAGGGTCCTACCACTAGATGAAGAGGTAGGAGCAATCAATAGATGCTGAGGGAGGGAGAATCAGTTTTCTCCAGGGATGATGAGCTGGTAGGTTATCCAGTCCCAAGTAGTCAGCCCTAAACATGTGTACTCACAGATAGCACTTAGTACAATGTGTGTGTGTGTGTGTGTGTATGTCTGAAACAACAATAAATAAAGAGAAGAATCAGTAATTGTGAAACAGTGGTGTAGCAGGGACACTAGAAGAAAATGGAAGGAGGGGAGAGAGGACTGAAAGTGACGCAAGTAAAAAACACATGTATAAAATTTTCAAAAATAAATTAACTATCTGCTGAATACGTCAGATGAAAAAAATTAGCAACAAGAGATTGTAGGTTTTTTTCAGGATTTTAAACTCAAGCTTTTGATGAGTATTTTATATGACTCAAGAAAAGATACCTAGAACAAAGATCCTTTCAACTAAATGGCAGCAAAATTGTTTATAAGAAAAAAACTGAACGGCCAATAAATGAAAGAGCCATTAGCTATTGAACATTTTACAACATGTGGTTCCAGAAATTTCTGGTTTCCAGCATCTGCAGGTGACTTACTGAATATTTCTGGGAGTGTAAACTCAGAGAGTTTATAACAGTAGAACCCAGGTGAATGATAAACTGCAATAAGGTATTACATACAGAGGAATGAGAAGGCCATTTACCAGGCATCAGGAACACTACCAAGTAGTGCTATAATGCAAATTTCTGTGTATTACAAGAACTGAATTGTAGAATAATTTACCTTTTCAAACATGCCATGTTGACATACAGATTATTTTAAGGTAACTCAGGAAAAGCTGATCAGCAGAATAAAAGTTCTGTGCAGGACCCCTATTTACCTGAAAGATACGCATTTCAGAAAACTGTAGCATGACTTGAGCATAGTCCTAGGAAAGCCTTATGTAAGCAGGTTGAAGTTAACATGTCCAGGCATTTACTGATGTTGATGTTCTGCAGCCTTGTCCCCAGCTTTGACCCCTCTCAGTGGAGCAGACTGCTGTCATAACTGCCAAGACATCATATCCTCTGACATGCTTCTAATCTCTTATTATAATACTTAATTACTAGTCTCTCATAGTTCTGTACTCGAACACATCTTATAATAGTTTCCTATCGTCCATAAACATTCATGTTTTTTTAAAATTCAATTCTCTGTCTCTTCGAATTACTTTCTTAGGTCCCTTATATCAACTAGATCCAATTTATACAACAATATGATTAAAATAAAACACCATTTTTCAGTCTTTTATTAAAACTCTTCACTGATTCCATATTATTCAGGACTTAAAACGTTAAGCTTCTTATCATGGCACTAACTTCTATTATTTTGAAATTTTGATTTAATTTGAGGCAGATTAGAGATTGAAGAATAGAAATTATAATCTTAGATGTTAGCTCTTGATATTTCCCATTCAAAGAAAGAGATTTTCAGAATTATTTCCGAAAAAGTGACAATAGAATTGTCAAAACATGTTATAGGAAACATGATTCTTTAGCGCAGTGTTGAAAGCTCTTTAGTAAATATTTCTTGGCAAAAAAATTAGAGAATATGAATGAAGAGTTAGGTAATAAATTCACAATTTGGATGATTCTAGAAAATGAGAATTCTATCATAAACAGAGACTAGAGCAACCATCAGAGTGATGTCATCAAACACTGCCAGTTCTCGGGAAAACAGCAGTCCACACTCAAGAGAGAAGGTGAGGCAGGTTCATAACTGACAGCATCACAACACTTTTTTAAGTTTCAGAGCATCACTATGGTCTCAAGAATCTCTGGCACTCCTTGGGTAGTCTTTGAGGACCGTGGCTGCACAGTATACATAGGAATTTACTTACAATGATCAGCAAATGGAGATGATATTCCAGTTCAGGACAAGAGGGGAACCCATTGTTGTGGTCTGTGCTTTTGATGTGTGTGAGCCGCAGGGTCAGGTCCCATTTAGGTTCATGGAAGTAAAACACGAGCAGCTTTACATCTTTTGAAGGGTCTAAAAGGTACTTTTAATTCTAAATATAGAGGTAGAAAGAACTTTGACCATAAAAATCACAGATTTTACTAACACATTCTTTCATTATAAAATTAGAGGAGAAAGACAAGCAGTAAAGTTGGTTGATGTAGCTGCCTTTACTTTCATCTATCTAACCACCACAGGACACAACTAGCAGCTTTAAAAATTCCACCAAGGGGCCTGAATAAAATTTGACCAAGCAGGAAATGCATGAGGACCTGAGTTTGAGTCACTATAAAACATGTAAAAGTCTGTGGCACCAGCATGCGCCTGTAATGCCCAGCACTGACTGACCAAGACAGGCTGATCCCTGGGGCTTCCTGGCAAGTCTAGCTGAACCGGTAAGTTCCAGTTTCAGTGAGAAACTCTGCCTCACTGAAATAAGAGGGAGGGGCTGGGGCGATGGTTTAGTGGATAAAGCGCTTGCTGCACAAATATGAGGGCCTGAATTCGAGTCCTCAGCATCCAGGTAAATTTTAAGTAGATAAAACTGAGTGGGTGTGGTACTCCCAGAGCTCAGGAGGCAGATAAAGGAAATCTCCAAGGCAAAGTGACTAGCTAGATTGACAGAACTCCAGATACAGTCTGTTATCCCGTCCCTCAGTAACATGGACACTGTTCACGGAAGACACCTAAACCAGACATCAGCCTCTGGCCTCCACACACACACACACCTCTGTGCTTACATACACACACACACATACACACACACACACACACACACACACACACACACACATATCACCTTTTAAAAAATAACCAAGAAGCCAGATGTAGTGGCATAAGCTTGTTAACGTCCTCAACATAGGGGAGGCAGAGATAGAAGGATCGGTAGTTTAAGAGCAATCTCGGCTACATACTGAGTTCCCAGCTATCACGAACTACCTGAATACCTGCCTCAAACATTCAAAAATACAAACAAAGGAATAAAATGTATTAAGGACAATAAATAGATAACAGGAGGTTTCTATAGATGAATAGTAAATGTATGTATATAATATCAATGAGCCTATGCAAAGATTATTTTTGCTCTTCTGCAATCTTATATTAAGCACACTATTTTGATGCTCAAGCTAGTCTAAATTTTATCTATGACTGACTAGTGTAATGAGGTGGTTAAATTAAGAAAGTCAAAGTTTTTTACACTGCCATGATCATTTTATTTGAAAATGCCATTTATATTAGCCCTCAGTCCTCTTAAAATGGCTATGTTTAATAAAGTGACTTAAGAGTGAAGTCTTTATTTTTGAACTGGAGATAATAAAAATACCATTCTAAGGCTTCTTCTTTAATACAAATAAATGGAAGAGATACTATGGACAAAGATGTAAAACGACAGAGGTCTAGGGACCAATGCAACAAGCAACAGTAATGATCTACAATCTGAGAGCGGTCCTGGGTACATCCAGGGACTGATGAAGAAATGGCTTAAAGAAATGTAATGTTACCATTCTGATGGATATTATAAGAAATGAATTTTGTCTTTGACCTCAGAGTCCAGGAAGCTGACATTTCCTGAGTCACACGGTTCCTAGCCTCACTCTTCTGCACTCTATCATAAGCCAACATGGGCCTCAAACATTTAGTCTCAGGACAGAGGGAGGTCCCTCGATATTTCTAGGTAAAATGTACTTCTGTTCTTGGTCAATTGTTCACAAAAGTTAAAGGGAATATTTAGAAACCATTTCTAGTACCAATGGAAAGTATCTGGTCTTGATGGGTGCTGTGGTTTGGGTGTGGTTTTACTGTGTTCTTTGACTATTCATGCACTGCAAGCTTAGTCCCCAGTTGTGAGTGGTGATGAGGTGGTGGAATCTTTAAATGGTGGGACCAGGGGAAAGTTGTTAGATTACATGGATGCCATCCTGGAAAGGAATATGGCTCTCCTGGACTGAGTTCTCATGGAAATGTATTGTGATTAAAGATAAGTCTGACCACAGTCTCCGCCTTTGTCCCTCAGTCTCCAGTTTCAATGTGGTGATTTGATCACTCACTCTTATACATACCCCTGCACTGTGATCTGCCTTACACCCATCATGAAAGTAAAACATATAGTGGTAGCTTGCCTTTAACTATCCAGACTGATAAGCCAATTGAACCTCTGTAATTCAAAGGAGCCTACTTCATATAGGACAGAATGTCACTGCAAAAAAAAAAAATATGATTCTAGTAGTATTAGAAAAGAAAACATGTCTAAAATTATGCTACTTTATTTTGTGATTTTTTTGCAGGAATTTAACTCAGAACCTTGTGCCTACTAGATAAACACTATACTGCTGAGCTAAGTTTCCAGTCCCATTTTTTTAGACTAAATGTATGGTAAGCCTTACAATATATATATTTTTTCATAGCAAGGTACAGATGGGCTTTAAAATATGGGCATAACATAATGAACAGATGCTGCATTAAAACATAACCAATGCCATTATTTTGTATTTATGTTGATAAAATATATTTTCAAAAGTGATAGTTTATTCAGAATTTAATTTCTACTTAAATATATGAAACTAATGGCTATCATTTACACTAATACATTTATATGACAATGATAGGCCACATTATTTAAGAATATTACACAGTATTATTCATCTATTCTTACTAAAACCCACTGTTTCTTATTTAACCATACATATATATGGATATATAATTTTTAAAGTAATGATAACTTTTCAAAACTCTCATCTGTAAAGTCTACATAAACTAGTATAATCTTCTTTCAAATGAATAAGATAAAAATTATACTTTCTCTTCACATCTGTGTAAAGTGCTCTTGAATTCTAGCACTTAAAGGCTTATAAAATTAGAACCTTTTCTGTAAGATCTATGAAAAAAACATTTTTTAAACTAAGAGTATGTGTAACCAATTAACAGTCATAATGGGACATGTTCAACATTTCAAACAATTTTCTTTGCCATCATAGTTTGTATCTCCTATGCCTTTCCCTTTAGACCTTATGAATAAATCTTTTATGTAAAACAATTAAAGGTACATTTCTAGAAAAAAATGAAAAGACAGGTGTGTTCAAAATTGTAACTTGCTTTTGTAATTATACTACATAACCAAACTTCCATTGCATTAAATCTTGATAACTGGTTCATAAATACCTACAACATAGCTCTAAGATTCTGGCCCACAGTGAATGTTATGAGACCTTTTATTTAAAAAATTCAGTGAACGGATTTCATTTTGTGTTTTATGAGACTATGATATCTTAGTAAGTTAAGGAGAGAATCTGATAAATAGCTACCAGTTCTTATCATGAAAAGAGGCCAAGCCTGTATCAGCCTTTTTTAAAGAAAGTATAGAATAACATCCAGCTTACTTTTACAACATATTTATTATTTTCTGAGTAAGTTTACAAATTCTATTTCTTTTTCACAGAGTAGTCTACATCAGTTTGATGATGCTTAGCTCTCAATCACAATTCTCATAGAGTCGTCTCACTGCTATTGCAGCAATACAATAATTTAGAATTATGGGTGATTTTTACAGACACTTGCTTTGTGCTTCTTGATCCTTAAAAAGGTACTAAATAAATCTCTTTAGAAATTTTGTACATTTTTGGCTTTAACTAATACACTTCAAAAATCCTTCAAATTCTGATGAGTGAATATTGTTGATGTATATCTTCACCTATATAATTAATGCATATATTAACATATGTCATATGTATATATACATATCATTTTATCATCAAATAATGCCAAAATTGGGTAAGGAACAAGGTTCCACAAATGCAGGTATTTATATAAGAAATATTTGGCATGGCAGAGGAAAAAAACAGATCATGTTGTCATAATAAATAAATTAGAAAAGAAATGCCTTGTATACATTATACAGAATGATTCTACATTTTATCAAAGTGAAATTCAGCATCAAGCCTCAGCATTAATCAGAGTGGTTATGACGTATCTGAACAGGAGCAGAAGGCTGACAAAGATGAGCTGTGCAAAGAGGAGCTGCTTTCAATTTTAGGGGAAAATAAAATTACACAGTTCCCCTTACGAGGAGAATTTGACAAAGAAAACCATATATACAACCTTTCTCAAATTTCTGCCTTCTAGAAAAATGTCCGTCTCAGCCTTAGATTCTACTTCAAATCTGAACTTTTTATGTATCCTGCAAGCAGTTAATTTTATTATAATGCACTGTTATTAACTAAGTATTCAGTTCATAAGTCAGTTCACTTTTGAAGTTATAACTCTCAAAGTGGCTGAATTTGGAGTCAAGAGGTAAAGAAAGTTAAACAAGATCATACTAATAGGGATCTCATGTGATAGGATTAATGTCCTTATAAAAAGACACTGGAGAGTGATGCACTTTTCTCCGGTCTTCACAGATGTACAAAGAGGACTGTGAACACAGGGACACGCTGTCTACAAATAAAGAGGGAGAGTCTTTACTCTCTTTTGCCTTTATTTTGGCCTCCCCGGAATTGAAAATTGAAAACAAAACACTTGTTTAAGACACCTAGTACATAATAAATTGTTTCAAGAAAGCTAATTATGCCCGAACAACCATGCACAGCACAGCAATCTTGATTCACCTCACAGAAAGATAAACAAAAATAATAACTCATGTGAAGCAAGAAAAACAATATTAATTCTACAAGTGTAAAATGAAGGGAATCAAGGTGATAGGAAATAACTACAGTGTCCTATCACTTGAGGGCCCAAGAAAACAGAAATGCAGTGGAAGGGATCAAGAGGTCCTGTATATTGTATTGAATATTACTCTAACACTAGAAACATCAAGGACGCTGCATCCATTAGCCTCTTCTGCCCTGATCCCACCTACTTCATTACCTCTAAGAGTTTAGTTTGATATTTCAATACTAACTACATAATAAGAGAAAATATGGGTAAGATATAAAATCTTTTAAATCCAGCAATTATCCAACAAAGTAAACATAGTACCTGTCAGCAAATCCATCACTATATATTTTCATTCATTCAGCTCTTCCATATGATGAGATTTGTTATAGATGCTAGTATAATCCCTGACTATCTTTTTTTTCTCATTGTTTATTCTTATTGAATTTTGTTTATTTCATACCATACACCTTAATCACATTTAGACACCACTCTCCTATCTACACCCCTATAGGCCCCCCCACCAGATTTCATGCATTCTGTCATATATATTAAGACCTTCAGAGTCAAGTTTGTGTACCCAAGTGTCTCTCTGCATGAGTCCATCAACTGCAGTCTAGTCAGCCTACCTACAGTCACTCCCTTAAAGATCAACTGAATCTCGCCCTGCAGTAATCAGTTGCCAGTAGTTTCTCTGCTAATGTTGGGGCCTGCTGCTGGTTTCCCCAGTTCTGTGCTGGGTTTATCTGATTGAGTTTGCCTGAGTCTTGTTCACATGGTCATCATTGCTATACGTTCATATGAGCAAGTTCCCAGAGACTGGAAGACTATTCCTTATATCACACCCCAGTTGTGGCTATTACAGTCTTTCTGCTTCCTCTTCCACAATGGTCCATGAGTCATAGGTGAGTGAAATCTCTGGCCATCTTAATACATATGCGAAAAGCCATTTCGTTGGACCAATTTACTATAAAGTTATAATAAATTCTTATGGTAAGTATGAGAGTAAATGTGGTGATAGGCAAAACAGACAGATATAGTCTACCTAGAGAAACGAAGGCTTCACCAAGGTGATGAGAGCTGAGCTTAGATATGAAGATGGTTAAGGTCTCCCCACAAGAAGGACTGCAAGTAGGAACAGTGTAGGGAGAGATAAGATTGACAAATATAGTTACTAAAGTAATCAAGCTTGCTCGCTGAATGGAGAATTGTCTGATCAAAATATATTTTCAGGGTCTTGAAGTGGACAAGGGTGGGCTGAGTTTGAAAGGGAGTATGGGGAGCCTAGAAGAAACATGAGTATACTAATGTAGAAGTTTGCATTTCTAGAGCGTTGGTCGCAATGTAGAGTGTTGGTTCTGACAGTAATGTGGCCAGATATATTTTAAAGTAACAATCCCAGAAGCAGTGTAGTAAAGGGAATTTGACAAAGAGAAACCAGGAGTGGAGATCAACTTGAGCACTATTATAGAAAAGATAGAGAGGAAGTTAAACGGGTGCATGAGAGAGTGTTGCTCGAAGTTTTCTTTTCAAAAGCTGAAAACATTTACACAAAGAATACTCAGCAGTGAGTCAAAGCTGCAGGCAGAGAACTAGAAAACATGACTAACTTTGAATTACTTTTGTCCATTTAATATATTTTTAGTAAAGAATAAAAATAAATGTAATAAAATAAAATTTTGGATTATATATGTTCAAAAATGAGAGAAGTTTTCTGGCAAATGATTTGTAGAACTTGTAATCAAATTTCTCAAATTTTTTTACGATTTTAATTCTGCAATCTGTCCAAAGCTTTCAGCAAAAAGGAAAAGATTATTATCTACCCAAAAATGCCTAGAAAATATCTCCTAATGAGAATACTCAATTCCTCTTTAATGAAAAAGAAAAAAAACAAACTTGTAGGAAAATGAGTGGCTTGTTCTTTATTTCCATAAATTTCTCTAAACCCTACATTTCAAGTAGAGTGGAGAAAAGAAACACGAACCACTTAATGGTGGTTTTAAATTTACAATTTATTGTATTATATTTTACATTTATGTGTGAGGACCTGCATGTGTGTATGCATGTGTACTACATGCATACCTGATACTCCTGAAGGGTAGAGAGACTCAGATTCTCTGGAACTGGAGTTACAGGTAGTTGGGAGTCACCTTGTGGGTGCTGAGGATTAAATTCACAAGTCCTCTGCAAGAGCTGCATGTGCTCTTAATGCTGAGCTATCTTCTTAGCCTTTTGATGGTGATTTTGTCATCTGCATAAATATTATGAGTACCATTTATTTCTAGAACCCAGCAAATAAGGGAGAAACATGCTCATCTTTTTTTTTTCAATTAAACATTGACTATCTCGATAAGTTCAGTTGTTCACATAATTAATTTAGCAAACCAAAATTAATAACAATAATTTTCCCAAAATGTAGCTCACATTTGTAGTGGATCAGGATGCTTCATGTAGACTGGTACATATTTATTTACCTAAAACATGCTCTCGTCTTGAAATTTCTGCTCATGCACTGTCAATATCCATATACATTTTCATTGTAGAGTTGTTATTTTTCAGCTGGGAACCTCACTAAGATGTGAAAAATGTCTGAACAAAATATTTTAATACTCAAAACTTACAAATTGGCCTTTAATTATTAGAGGGTTGAAGATAAAACCCTTTCATTTTGTGGGTGGTGAACAGGGTCATTATTCTATTTTTTTTCTTCTAATATTGAATATTTGGTGATAGGTTATATACTAAACCTAAGTTATTGTACTGGCAGCACTAATTTTAGACCTATAATAGCAATAGCCAAGTCTCTTTGATGGTATATAGAATATATATTTTTGTAACTTTTAGGACACCATGACAGTATTTCTAGTTCCATTTTCCCAATAGGATAAACTGAAGCACAATGAGACCCAGGTTAATGGTTATACAGAGTATGGATCCAGATTCAGACTCTCAGCTTATTGAAGCAAAGTGTCCCATCTCCCTGCCTCTGCGCACTGCTTCTACAGAGTAAAGCTCAAGAGCAAACAGCCTGATCCAACTGCCTTGACCCAGTGTCCTTCAAAGAGCTACAAATGCCTCCTGAAAAGAGTCAGTGGGTGGGGTGGGGGTTTGGTGGATCTGTGCAACTCTGAGGCATAGCTAACTTCATCTTTTAAAACCTATCATATCTTATTGACTCTTACAAGTTAGTGAATGGGGAAGAAAACCAAACAGATATTAGATTTAGTCCTTTTTTATTATTGCTGAATCATTATGTATTCCATACAGAACATCTCAAGCAATCTTAATCATATTTATAGCCTCCCCCAACCAGTATCTCCCTATTCCACCTCAACTGGAATCCACACATTCTTTTATCTGTGTTAAAGTCTATTGTGTCAAGTTAGTGTCCCCAGATGACTTTAGTGTTAGTTCATACCTCCATTTCCCTCAGTTTTCTAAATGATAAATTTGAGATCCTCTTAGAAAGTAGTTTTTTTAATAATTAAATTTTCAATCAATTAGCAATAGACCTAGAACTTAGGGAAACTCCAGACCATTCCCTCCTGCCTTCATGTTTCCTTGATTTCATGGTCATGTGCAAGCACATACACTTTCTATATACATTTCCAAGTGAGGTGCATTTCCCAAGCTCTCTGTAATGATTTGTACATGACAAGATGAAAAAGGCAAGGCTTTGTCTGTAAAGAACGAAATTTGGTTAATAGACACTTAGACAATACTTTGATAAATGATGCTATATGTGTGATACTGAAATACTTTGGGGAATCACCTGATGCCTAATAGCACATATAATGTTAAAGCTGAATCCCAAAGACAGTTATGTGAAATAGGATATCCCCTCCAATGGAAAATTGGCAGGGACTGGTGTTGTTAGAGGAAGGTAACACATGCATCGAATTCATTCTTGAAAAACCTAAGATGGAGAACATTAGCTGTTCTTATAGGAGACCTGGGTTTGAATCTCAGCACCCACACAGCAGTCACAAACCACTTGTAACTCTAATTCAGGGGAATCTGGTGCCCTCTTCTGTCCTCGGTAGGCATTGCACAATACATGTGTACTTACACATATGCAGGCATAACACTCATACTCGTTAAAGAAGTAATTAATTAAAAGAAAGGAGACAAGAACTTTATACTTGTGGGCTAATATCCAGATATCTTATGTGAAATACCTTAGCACAAAGCTTCCTAAACTGTGGATCACATCCCCACTCAGGGTAATATAACTGAAAATGGAGGTGGAGAAAATTTTGGGAATAATGAAAAGTTTCTGAATGCATAGTAATCTAAAATTAATTCAAAATAAAATCCAAATAAATCTGAGGTGTTTCCCATAGTGATCTTCAGGGTCTCATTTCACAGCTCTAATCACATAACATGAGCTCCTAACATAGTCTGTTTAATCAGGACACAATGCCAATGACCTCTACCCAGTTCAGATTCAAGTCTTATGTTCATTACTTTATAATGTGCAGTGCTTTTTCTCTACATACCTAGTTTTTGTCTCTTTCAGAAGCTTCATGCTTCAATTTTGTAAAACAAAGTCTTTTAATATTTTCCTCCTGTAATTCCTCAGGATGTATTAATCAGTTTAGTATAACTTTGAATTTTATTGCATTAGACAAGAAAGCACATTGATCTTATTAGTATACAAGTTTGCTTTCAACATTAATAAATGCTAAAACTATGTATCTACAATAGTATTATTTTTAAATACCTTTATTTTGATTTAGTATCTTTAATGTCTGATTTGTATATCTGTTTTCTATGCTAATCTGTCCAAGCTCATTTCAAATATTCTTTGATGAAAAGTTTTTGATGTTTTAAAAGTTTAAGAAATTCTACATTGAAGTAGGATGAATGTCTTATCTACTAAAGAAAAAGAAAATAAAGAAGGAATGACACAGTTGGTATTTTTGTCTTTTTGAGACAGGGTCTCCCTGTAGTCCCAGCTGGTCTGGACTCACTATGCAAACCAGGCTGGCCTTGATCTCACAGAGATTCACCTACCTCTGCCTCTAGAGTGCTGGAATTAAAGCTGTGGGACACCATATCCAGCCTAAATGACATAGTTTTAAATAGAAGAAAAAAGGAAATATTTTCATGTTACAAAATCCCTCCTCATTAAACAAAAATTTTAGATTACTTTTTCTCAATGTGTCATTGCAAAAATGTATGTAATGATTAATAATGTATACGTCTGATTGCAGTAATACATGAAATTCTATTATATTATTTAATATGTAAGCCTATTTGCTAAAAGGAAATAATGGTATTAATTTCAAAAATAACAGATGAGTATTAGATAAGTACTAGAATGAGTCAGAAAGAAATAAAGAATATGACTGTGTGATCAAGGAAATAATATTTGCCTCAATCCAGACGTTAAGCAAACACAAGGTGGCTTTATTTTCCTGTAGCTAATATTTCAGTTAGATAGCTCATTTATTTTATAATGGTATATTGTGATATAATAATTATGATACTAATCAGGTTGATTTCTCTTCAATGTGAGTAGAAATAGTTTACAATATTAAAATATTTTTTCAATTGTTAGGATCAATAATACTCTTACCATTTGTCAGAGAAAAAAATTAAGAAAAGACAATAGCTAAGACCTGCTTGGGTGAAGTGTGATTCATTATGTGTATGTGTTAGATGTATGGAAAAGTAGAGATGGAGAATGAAAACCACATTTTCTTCTCTCAGGAATTCTACAATGTATTATGAAAACAAGAGAGAGTGTCTAAAACAGCCATTTAATGTACATTCTATCAGAACATTTGTAATACAAGTCTTCTGATCACGATGGTAGATAAACAGTGCCTTAAAAAACTCAATATAACAATGAAGTACAGAATTAATGAGAAGGACAGTATTTTGAAATAATGGAGTCTCTACATAATTATTGCTGAGAATTAATTGCCCATTGGAAAATATTTAAACAAGAATCCTTTGAACATCTGAAAAATATTTCTGGACATTACTAAAAGTGCATTTGTTTCTAAATGATGGGTGTAACTTTTTTGATTCATACAAGGCCCCAGAATGAAGACACACGTAAGAAAGGAATCTGGTGTTACATCTTTCCAAAACCAATTCTGAATTACTATTTCATCATTGCGTACATTTGCTCAACACTTGGAAAATAAGAGTAAATAGAGAGCAGGCCTCTGACTCCAAACATTTATGAGATTTACTGTTAAGTTAAAGAAAACTTACAGAAGATGAAAAGGGGCTTTGACAGGATTAAGGGTAAGGGGATGGACATGAGACACAGTGTGGATGTTTAGGCTAGCCTCAAACAAACAGCAGTCTTCCAGGTTAAGCAGAGATTACAGGTGTGCAGCATCGTGCCTGGCTCAAAACTTTTTATAACAGAAGACAAAGCCTTACTTTCAGAGGGATGTATTAAAAAGTCTTTCAAATATTGTGATAGATAATTTAACAGGAATAAAGTAACTTGATAGGATAGGCAAAACTGGATTAAAATCCATAGAAAAGATTTGTTTTTCCTTTCCTCTTCTCTTCTGGAGAAGAAAGAATTAAAGAAAAATTATCCCACCTGTAAAGCATGTGAAATCGGGCTTTAGGGTTACTCTAGGGGCAGGAAGCATTATGCAAAGAGGTAGAGTGACAAGTTTTCAACATCCACTGTGAAAGCAGAATGATTTCCCCTGACAGAAAATAACTAAACAACAACAAAGCTCAAGTAAATAATATCCAATCAATTTATGTAAGCACCTCAATGGATATAAATTAAATTTCTGAAGAAGAGAATGATAGAAAATAACTTTCTAATTTGAGCTCTTAATTCTCAGGATGCAGTAAAGAACTGCCTTGTTAATATTTGAGATACATGGTCCCTAGGCATTACATTAACTCAGTAGTTAAGTATACAGAAAGGCTGCTTTCAATAGCAGAAACAGAATGCTTATGGTTTACCTTGATGATGATATTCCTCTGCTGCATCACAGTCCCTACTGAAAAACCTCATAATAGATACATGCACACCCCTTTTCTCATGGGTGGTGAGTGCTGGGACTCTGCCTCCTGGAAAGTCATTCTTTGCTCATTGCTCCCTGTCCTCAATGTCTGATAATGCTGAACTTACTAGTTTAGTAGTTAGTCTGTTTGTTCTGCAAAAAGTTGTTTTAACAGGGTTGAAGATGAATAGGCCTGCACCTTCAGTTACGCATTTCTCTAGGGAAATGAATGAGTATAAAACTGCACACACAGGCTTTACTGAAGAGATGTCAATTTTTTTTCCTTTATTTTATGTTTGGAAATTGTTGTTGTATACATACATATATTTACATACATATATTCTCAAGTTTTAATCCTGTAAAAATTACTTATTGTTTTTATTTTATGT
This sequence comes from Eospalax fontanierii, assembly GCA_035773235.1. Taxonomy (NCBI): domain Eukaryota; kingdom Metazoa; phylum Chordata; class Mammalia; order Rodentia; family Spalacidae; genus Eospalax; species Eospalax fontanierii. The sequence goes on from CM069542.1 coordinate 33,450,588, forward strand.
GTTGACTGTATTATTGGCATGTATACAAGTACACCCATGTAATGAAGTATCTGTGGTCAAAAGGGTGCATCAGATACCCTGGACCTGAAGTTACAAACGGTTGGTGTCTACTATGTAGGTATTGGTAATTGAACCCCAGTGCTCTGCAAGAGCAGGCATAATCACTGAGCTATCTTTCAAGTCCTATTTTTTTAATCTTAAAATTATTTAAAATTTATATTTAGTTTTTAATTAGCTTACAATGCAGTGGATTTCAATTTGGATGAATCTGTCCTTTGGTTGCTATCTTTGCATGGTGTTCCATTGTGGTGTTGCTGTTAATTTTTTAAACCATCATTCCCTTATAGAACAGCATTCATAAAAATCAGGAACAGAAAAGGTTGATTTTATTATGTAACTAATATAGAATCACAGTCTCTGGCACACTAGTCCACATGTGCCACAGGCTGGTTGACTCTGAGTTTTCTGTTAATTCATTTGCTCGATTTTCATTCACATTATCATGCGTTAGTGTCTGCTAGTCAACAGACAGACAAGTACAAGAGCCAAAAGGAAAGAGAACTGCAACAAAAAACATTAGACCAGAAAAACAGTAAAAGTTTTTTAACCTTAATGTAAGTATGAGTTACAATATTTTGTAGCATATTTTAATATAATTATTTGGTATTTTAATTTAAAAAATGAACAACCCTGTTTAATCCTAGCTTAACATATTAACAGTTGATGAGTCTGACCCTGAAAATTAATCATACAGTATAACTTTAAAATTTACATCAATTGGGGGCTGGAGAGCTAGTTGACAGTCAAGAACACTGACTTCACTTGCAAAGGACTCGAGTGTGGTTCACATCACATGGTGGCTAACAATTGGCACTCACCAACATGGCAGCTAACAATCATCTGTAACTCCCCTTCCAGGCAATCCAGTACCCTCTTCTGTCCTCCTTGGGCATCGCATGGCATGGGTACACTTACACACGTAGGCAATAAACTCATACAACAAAATAAGGATAATAAATATTAAAAATTAATTTTACATTAATTCAGTGTTCTGAGGCCAGTTGCAATTATCATATTTGTTTTTTGACTGAAGTTAGTTGTCTTACTCCCTCGAATATTTCAACTGAGTTTCAGTATCCTCTTATACTTCGTAACTATTAATAACTCAGGAAATGCAAAAGGATCTAGCAAGTTTGCAAGTTCACTTTCAGTACATTTTTAGAGAAGTTTTTCTTCAGTTGCTACTGTAATTCCCATGTTGGAGTATTTTGCTCTGATTCAGAAATGATGCCTAGGCCTAGCACACGCCTTTAATCCTAGCACTCAAGAGGCCTAGGCACCTGAATGTCTGTGAGATCAATGGCAGCCTTGCAAGTTTCAGTCCAGCTGAAGCTACATGGAGACCCTGTCTCAAACAAAACAAATCAAAACAAAACAAAAAAAAAACCAAAAATCAAACAACACCCCCCCCCAAATCAGACTAGACATCAGAAAAGTTAATTATCTGATTTTCTGCCATGTTGATTGCAGCCACCCTGCATTCTTTTGACCTAAAGCTCCTTAGTAAATATGGCAGGGTGAATCATAAGGAGGAAACATAATTAATGCTAGATCACTCATTGGCAGAAAATTTCATTAAAAAATTGTAACAGCCAAATAATTTGCTTTCTGTTTTTAAATACACATGATAGAATAGAGGTCTAGTCCCTTGTCCCATGCCTCACCATGATTCTTATGTTACAATTAGTTTTTCATAACCCCCACCTATTGGGATTTTAAAACTAAGCAAGCATACTCCTTCACGAACTGAGCCTGATCTTTATACAACACTTACATGCTCAGTTTACTGTGGTGACTGTTATAAATGAAGAGCAATTATCTCAACAATTTCTTATGATTCATATAAAATATGTTTTTTCTGTTATAGCAGCAGTTATGTGAATATGATGATAATACATATTAGAAAATACATTGCAGTCATCAAAATAAGTGCCAATAATTAGAGTCAATTCCAGCATTTTTGAAAAATGGCCCATTTGTTTCCAATGAACTTATTTATCCACACCTCAAATCTTCTTTACTTGGGAGTTAATTGGTTAATTAACCAAGTTTCCAATGCCAGAGAACATATTTATAAGAGTAAATTTCTTATTTTGCATGTAGATATATTTGTTTTCTCTGGGACTAATTAAATATTCATTATGAGAATTTATTGAAAATAAACATTCAGAATACAATAACATGGAAGAAAAGAGAAAGGCACTAACATCTATTGCATGTGTTCATGAACCATTATGCTAAGCATGATGGTTTTTTAACTCTGTCCTATATCACAATAGACACTCCTATTCCTCTATTTGAGAGAACTTGCATTTAAAGAAAACAAAGATGCAGATAACAGAGTTATTAATTATAATAATATTTCCTTTTTGAGCAGAGTCAGAAGTTTTTGAAAGTTTTCCCTTTTAATTAATTATTAATGTGTATGAGTGCTTTGCCTATATGTGTGGAGGTGCACTATATGGGTTCCATGCCCATAAAGGCCAGAAGAGGGCATCAGATTCTCCTAGAACTGGAGCTAAGGATGGCTGTTAATCACCATGTTGGTGATGGGAACTGAACCTGAGTCTTCGGCTAGAGCAGCCAGTGCTCTTCACGACTGAATTGTATCTCCAGTCCCTTGAAATCTTCCTTTAAAACAGTATTTTACAAAACAAGGGCGACAGCATGCACAAGAACCATGCCTACTCAATCAGACAAAAACTCAGCACAGAAGAAACAAAACGGGCAGCAGACCCAACCCCTAGCCTAGGAACTATTGTCAACTGATTCCTGCTGGGTGAGAGAGAATATATCTTTAGGGACAGACTCTGGAAAGGCAGACTAAACTCCATTGGATGAACTTGAACCAAAGAACATCTGAGTACACAAACTTGATTGGAAAGGACTTAACATATATGGCAGAATGCATGAAATCTGTTGGGGGAGCTGTGGAGGGCATCATATGTCTTAGTCTATGAAATTACTATACTCTCAGACTACCTTGGCCAGGGGGTGAATTTCTAGTTCTTATCTAACCTAGCTAACTCTTCTTTAACTAGCAAATTTCTAGGAATATTCTTAAGTCTGAATATTTGTATATATCCATTTTAGAATTCTTCTTGTGATAACTGAATCACTTATGCATGGTGTTTTCATCCTAACCTGAAAATCTCCATTTTAGATCTTATTTCCTTGGATTCTCATTCTTCAGATGTCATCTCAACCATTCTACCAGCATTTGTCTTATCTGAGTTTATATTTTCATATTTACTAAAAAGGATTCATTTAATTGAAGAAAGAAAGAAGCATGATCCTAATCAGGCCGCACTGGAATGTACTTCATAATATTCATGTCTTTGTATTCCCTGCTCTACCCAAGTTTACATGTCTCCAAATAATGACCAGTTCTTTCTTTTCTTTCTTTCCTTCTCTCTCTTGTTCTCCCTCCCTTATTTACTACCTTCCTTACTTTCTCTCTCTTTCCTTTCTTTTTTGAAACAGGGTGCCATGCCATTCATGATGTCTCTGAACTTTCTATGTAGCTAAGGATAACCTTGAATTTCTGATAGGCTTGCTTCTACTTCCCAAGTTCCTGGATTCTAGGGACGTACAACCATATCTGATTTATGTGGTACTGGGAAATGACCCATGACTTCCTACATGTTGGGCAAACACTGTAATATCATGCTACATCCCCAATGCCTGAACGCTTACTGATTTCCAATTATGTGCCACATATAGTTATAAATACTTTGCTATATTCATTTAATATTATCAATCATTTTATGAGGTAGATATCAAGAAGGAGAAATTGATAGTTGACCGAGGTACAGTAGCGTCGATTACACAACACTCAGTGAAAAATCAACTTTGAGGTTCTGCCCAATATTTTAATATTACTACAAAGTACACAGTGTAAAAGAAACATTTTATTCAGATTTATTCTATTTGTATCCGTGGTTGCCTGCATGTATATAAGTGTGTCACATGCATGCCTGATACTTTTGATGGCCAAAAGAGGGCATTTGATGCTCTGGAACTAGAGTTACAAAGAGTTGTGAACCGTCACGGGGGTAATGAGAACCAGCCCCGGATCGTCTTAAAGACTAGCAACTTTCTTAACCACCGAGTCACCTCTATATCCCCAAAGAAACATATTTTAAAGGCTGAGTATTTTGTATAAATATTATAAAAAATTTGAAAGGAAACTATTCTGACCATTTAAAAAAGATTTTTGCATTTAAATCGAATAATTCGGATTATCTCACTAGCTTTAATCCTTTCTTTTATATAGAGCCTCCAAGGGATCAAATAGTTGGGAACATATAAACTGCAGGATTTAAGTTAGATAGCATAATTTAACACAAAGAAATTAATTGCAAAAAGTTTTAGGACATATTGTGTTCTTTTCTGATAAATGTGGTTTCCTGGGGGCAAAAACTACCTGGAGGGTTTATGGAGAATAAGATTTTTCTAAACGAATCTAGGATTTGCTGTAAATAATATATGTGCTTATCGTGTTACTCTTTCATTTTCTCTTACATTCTATACTAATATAATGAGACTTATGATTAAATTTCTCTGAAATAGTACTTTTTATATTACCTTTAAAAATCTTCTATTTAAAAACACCCTATAGGCCATTATATCTCCTTGATGCATAGCTATAAAATATAGCAGGACTCTATTACAGTGAATTTGATTTTTGTCACCTGTAAGTCCCATTTCTGTTGCAATAAGTGAAATTCTACATAGCTGTAAGTTCATTTACAGCTATCAAATGATTATTGTTCAATATTAAGTTTATTCCAAACAACCAAAGTAAATAAAATAATAATTTTTTTCTTCCTTTATAATAGTTTAAAAGATAAGCTTGTTTAATCAACTAGAGAAAAATTAAACAAAAATATTATGCACAGTGTTACAAATATCCATATGTAAAACAACTCCATGAATTTCTAATATTACTGGCATGAGAGATTCTTCCAAGATCTACATGTCTTTGAAGTCATTTGGAAAACAATAAACCATTGGCTTTTAATGGCCTGTTTCCTTCTAAGTTATACTCTGCCAAGAAGGGTAATAATGGGTATAATGCATTTCTTTTTAAATGTGCAATTATAATCAAACAATCAAAAAAGAAACAGTTGATCTTTATAATTAACATCTTTATAATATAACAATATATAAATATAATGAAATAACACAACATCTTTCTAATATAACATCTTTATAATTAAAAGCTATAACAAAACAACGAAAAAATATATCATGGATTATAATTTCACATATTGCCAATATCTCAATTTGTTTGCTTATAAAGTTTTCCAGGGAAAACTGTGCTATGGACCCACTAATAAAACCCTACAAACCAAATAGTTTCTGAAAATCACTTTATTGCAAATAATTCAGTATTTAGAACTGAAGTTTCTCCATGACAATAGAAGGCAGTTGACGGGACAGCACATCACACCAAATGATTTTGAAGTGCTACTTCATTAATATATTTTCATCAGAGTATGCAATTTAAATATTTCCCAAGACCTCTTATGATTCAATAATTCTACCAAGAGATAAAATAGAGGAACTCCAGAAATTGTGCTGCAGTTGGGGAGATAAATCCCTTTATTGTCTTTCTCATGTGAATCTAGACAAATAAATCTAATAAGGAACATAATTATAAATGTAATTGCATTCAGATCGGTTAATGGATTTGCTTCTTATCAAAGCAAAGATTGAGCATATACTCTTTGGCGGCATACAACTTTAATCCAAGCACTTAGTAGGTAGAAACAGGTGAATCTCAGTGAGATGGAGGCCAGTCTATTCTACATAGTCTCCAGGGCAGATGGGGCTACAAAGACACTCTGCCTCAAGGAAGCAAATGAATAACAAGACAACAGTGTTATATAATTAGGAGCAGAATCAATTCAATGCCTTGTGTCATTTTTAGAATTCATGGCTTCAATTCTAAGAAATGAAAGTTTACTCCTGCCTTGCTGGTGCCCTACCTCATTGACAGAAATCTGTTCACTGCATTTGAGCCAACACTGGACAGCTCTATTACATTTGCTACAATAAGCACTTTAACAATTGTGGTCATGATATATAGAGAATGAGAGAAAAGTTCCACACAAACATAAAATTTAGGAAACCATTTCTTAACCTGAACAAAACTCCATTTTGCTTTCGAATGGTGAATTAGGAGTTGTGTAATGTCCTCTTTTCTTAACCAAACTATCCATGAGTTAATGGCAGAGCAAAGGTTCTGACACACATCCGCCTAAGCCACCTTAGCACCACAGTTCAGTACTATTCACAGAATCACACTCTTGCCTCTCAATGAGCTGCAGTGCTTGCTGCTTCTTGAACACTGACAGAAGGTGTCTGGTTGAGTTCAGGTTTGACTGTAAGCAGTGAAAGAACAGAGAAAGCTACTTGTGTTTAAGGTACTTTATAACTTGCTTGCTCAGTTACGGTAAAGAGACCGTTCAGGGCTATTCATTCTATGTTTGTTTTGTGCTTGAAGAGAGACATAATATACAATATTTTTCCCAAAATAGATTCTCCCCAAATTTCAACGAGTCAAGTGTTGAATGGGACAACAGAAAGAGTTCTTACATTAACTGAGGCATGTTAATGAATAATATTTTTTCTTCAAGTTTAAGTTCAGTTTACTTTAATCTGATAGATAAAATATTAAACATATGTGTTAATGAGGTAGGATAATATTTTAATGAAGGCATACATCATGTAATATTCAATTAAGGTTCTACATATCTATCTCCTGAAGCATTTATCATTTATTGAGAGAACATTTAATATTATTTATTGTGAGAAAACATGTGGGCTTGTCTTCAATAATAAGGTCTTACCTTCAACTTCTGGAAGGCAACCAAGGGCTCTGGCACATCAGTAGCCTGTGATATTTTAGTCAGCTCCTTGGACTACCATGACCAACAATTTGAAGTGAAGATTCTCTTGCCTGGAATTGTGAGTTTTTTTTTTTAATTTTTATTTGTTTTGTTTTTGCTATATAACCTTCAGCTAGACCTAAGCACTCATATATTTATTGAATGCATATTTTTCAGTAGGAATTTGAACTAATAGCACCTGGGTTTCCATACTATCTAAATATGATTTGACTCTCTTTTCATTCCTCCCTGTATAACCCTCCTGGTTCCCCCAGAGTGCCTCCCCATTTTCCCATTGATAATGCCTGTTTCCTACTCATGCTCTTCTCTTGAGATATTTCTTTCCCTTTGTCACCATAGTATCTTTCCATTTTTTCTGACTCCTGTAATCACATCAGGATATATACTCATGACTACAGATTTGAGGGTAGAATCCACAAACGAGAATATTTTTTATTCCTTTTTATTTAATTTTCTGTGTAATTCATACATAACATCTCAATCAATCTTAATTATCTTGATGTCCCTTCCTCTCAGGCACCCTCTGATACCCACCACTGGAATTCATACATTATGTCATTTGTATTAAAGTCTATTGCATCAAGTTAATGTCTTCCGTAGTACAAGTTAATCTACTAAGGTCTAGTCAGCCTATCTAGAGTCCCTTGCTTTAGGAAGATCTGCTCTTCCTCATCAGTACTAACCAGTTGCCAATATTTCTTCATCTAAGATTGGAGTCTGCTGCCCATTTTACCAGTTCTATTCTGGGTTTTTGTCTGTTGTGTCTGCATGAGTCTTGAGCATGACAACACCATTGCTGTAGGTTCATAAGAGCAGGGTCCCAGGAGTTTGTAGGACTCTATTTCCATATGGTCATGTACCTCCTCCTGGCTCTTACAACCTTTCCATGTCCTTCCAAAATGTTCCCAGAGTCCTGGGTGGGTGAGGTTTAATCTAAAAGTACTGCCCATGGTTCCACATTCTGCAGACTCTTACTCCCTATTCTTTGGACATTTGTGATCTTTTGAGTTCCTGGCTCGGTTGCATGAGGGAACTTCATTAATGAGAACTGAGAGGGTCATTAGTGACCTCATTATCCCTTGTTCTATGTTCCTTGAGTCTTAGGCGTAGAGGTTGCATTGTAGATGCCACTTAGGCTTGAGCAATGCACAGACAATGTCTGTGTGTGACCAGTTGTGGTATTCTGTAATAATCTCCATCTGGTGCAAAAGAAGCTTCTTCAATTAGTGGAGACTATGATATTTGTCTGTAAATTTCAGGATACGTACTTTGCCCACAGTAAGAAATTACACTAGTCTAGTACTTTTTTGAATCTGTGTTATTTCATTTAGCATAACAGTTTCAGGTTTCATCCATTTACTGACAGATTTCATTTTTCTTTATTACTAAATAGAACTCCATTGTGTAACTGTACCACATGTTCATCAATATCCATTTGTCAGTTAAGGGGCATTTAGGTTGTTTCCATTCTTTTGACTACTGTGAAAAGCCCAGCAACAAACATGGTTGTATACATATGAGTGGCCATTGGCACATGTCAAGGAGTAGTATGACAGAATCATATGATAGAGTTCTCTCTACTGGTTCCACAGTGATCTAACTGGTTTGCAATACCACCAACAGTGGATAAGATTTCCCCTTTATGCCAACATGGGATGTTATTAGTTCTCTTAATCTTAGCCATTTTGATTGGGCTTAGATGAAATCTTAAAGTTCTTTTGATTTGTATTTTCTAAGATCTTTAAGGGAGTGACTCTAGATAAGCTGAGTAGACTAAGTGAATGATCTTGCACCAAGGGACATCTATGTACAAATGCTTGACTACATGGGACTTAATATATATGACAGAGTTCATGAAATCCAGTGTGTGGGGATGTTAGGGGAAATGTAGATAGAGGAGAGGGTATAAATTTGATTATGATCTATTATATGAATAGCAAAAAACTCCATTCAAATGTTAAAAAATAAAAATATATACATATTGATACAGTAAAAAGGAGTAAAACCATCATTGATGTTTAAGAAGTGGTTGCAATGCGTACTTAACATCAGCACAACCCTGTGTTTATCATTTTGTTATCAACATAGCTTAAGTGTGAATTATGACTGAACTGTGACAACATCACAGAAATATTCAAGAGATAAGAAATCATCATGCTAGTCTGATTTTGGTCACTATAACAAATGCCTGAAATAATCAGTTCCAAAAGAGGAAATATTTACTCTGTCTTCCAGTGGTGAGGTTGTCTTTGGTGGATGGCCCATTGGTTTAGAGCACATGGAAAGTCAGCTCATTAGGGTGGGAGCAAATGGTAAAGCAAAACTTCATATCTCATAATCAAGAGACAGATATAGAAGAATGAGCAGCTAGGATCTGGTTACAGTAGGCTCTACACTGCTCACAATGTCCTGTCACATTGGAATCAAGCCCTTCAGTTCCAAACCTTTGGAGGACCTTCAAAAGTCCACACTACAGAAATCCTCTATGTTGACACTTAAATCACCAAGAGTTATGAGTGGAATATGGCTTGGTGATAGTCCAGGGGGTAAATTCATCAATGATGGTGGGTCACTAGTAGTAATAAGAAGCCTTGAAGATACTGGATCAGTTGCAGAAAATCCTAGGTTTGTGTTGTTTTTTACGTTGTTTGTGGAAGTCATGATTTATAAAATGATCTCAGCAGGACAAAAGGCTCTGTTGAACATCATGGAATAGAAGAAAGAGAGTGGTTATTATACAGTAAATTCACAGTACCGTCCATAACTGCCCACCAGATGAGCTGAGAAAGGACAATTGGTGTTTTACAAACTGCATTCTAAGGAATATTGATGTCCTAAATTATCTTAATAGGTATCCCATCAATAGAGGATTCTTTGATAACTAAGGCTGAGGAAATCCTGAGTTAACAAAACCTAAAGTAGTATATTTATGTCAGTGCTTCTCACAGGCTTTAATACTTTAATGTGCAGTATGAATCACCAGAAGAGATACTCAGTATGTAGTTTCTAAACTTTATCGACCACTTCACAGTTTTATTCAAGAACAATTATTCACAATCTTTATATGCTGGGTTTCCTCAAAACACAGTTGAGACAGACTGCTGAATATAATGTCCATTGTTCTCAAGGGCACACAGGAAGGCGTATAGACATTCCTTGGTTACTGATTAGCATGGATTTAGGAAAATAATCACTCTATTCTAGGATGCAAACCTTTCTTTTTTGATAGGATTTTTGCAAAGAAAATGTCTTATATGAAGATGTAACTTCAAATTTGTTCATGGAAACATGTAAAACGTTCAGAAATAAAAATTAATGTATATTAATAAATTGCTACTTAGGAAAACTGGTAAATTAATACAATGGAGAAACTATGATGATTCCTAATATGCTCTATTTTCAAAATATGTAATAATTTAGGAATAAAAAATGTCACGTGTTAGACAGGACTACTATAAATTGGGTATGTGTATATATACATTAGATAAACCAAGGAAAGAATGCAATGTGTGTATGTGTGTGTGTGTGTGTGTGTGAGAGAGAGAGAGAGAGAGAGAGAGAGAGAGAGAGAGAGAGAAAAGGTTTATATCTGCATGGTTGATTATAGATGATTTTTTTCATTTATCATTTCCAAGAGTTTTATAGTAACCACACAATCTGTAACCTTTAGTCAAAGACATGTCTGTACATATGCAGACATTTTTACTGATTTTTCACTTGCATACAATGCATAGAGCTGTAGCTATAATCAGTAGAAGTATGCAGATTTGTTAGCATTTTGAAGACAAATCAAATTACAAAAAATTTTTTGTATTAACCAGATAAAAAATATGTTACACAAATTTGTGTTTATGCCATAAATTTACTTGGAAATACTTTCAAAAGAGCTTTCTAATATAATTCTGTAAATCAATACTTTATTTACCATTATGCAATTTAAACACAGGCCTCTTGTGCTCATTGGTCTTAACTCTCATTTGTAAGTATCTCTTGAATGAAAGATCCATGTAAAATATCAGAAATTTATATATTTTAAATAATGGGATATTTTTAAATACTTGAGCTAATAAAATTTTTGAAATGATCTATGATAAAATGTCATCACTTTTCAGACTACATACTGAACATTAGTTCTAAATTATAAACAGTGGTCATATGCAGATTCACAAGAATCCATTTAAACTATACATACTGGGTGAGAGAGGGGGCTCATTAAGCAAAAACAGTTGACCCAAGAAAATAAGTTCCATCCCCAGAACCCATACAAAGAAGAAGCAGCGATTTGACTCTGAACACTGGTTCTCTAACCTCCTCATCTATTACATGTACTTTATTGGGGGAGTCAATAATTTATTAGAATAAATTGAGTAAGAAGTTACAAATTTTTTTAGTAAGAACAAAATCATAATTTTGTAACAACAACAAGAAAAACAATTGTGTGATATTTTTTTCCTGCAATACTTTTGTTTTCTTTTCTCTTTTCTATAGATTTACATGGCTCTGAAAATGCCACCCCAAACCACAGACACATAAGGCACATCCTGCCAAATATAAATCAAACAAATATATTCTATGATCTGCCTATCAGCTTCCAACTATTGGGCATTGATATAGATGATACCCATGTTTCTATACCTAATATTTTACTAACATATTGCTGAAATGGAAATAAATGTCTATTTCAAGTGGAATGCATAATTTAAAACTTTAGGTCACCTCTTGTTTTTCTTTGTATAATCTGAGACAAGTATTACATTTACCTATAGCATCCACAGGCATTCTTAACTACCTACCTCCTTTAGATTTAAAGAAGAAATATTTGTATCTTTCATTTTACTATTTCCAAGACAGACTTTAAACATAGAGATAGATTCCAGAACTGTTCAAAATTAGGCAGGCTTCATTGTCTACATGTGACTAACAAGAGGCTTAGGTTTTTTAAACGATATAAGCTAAAGATAAAGTTCATCACATATAGATATACATTTGGAATTTTGTACATGCCTTCACTTTTGTCTATGCCTTATACTATATTGCCTCCTGTTATAGCAAAAGAGCAAGAATATAGAGTGCACCTTCTATGAATTGTTCATGTATTGATTTTAACTTATATATGTTTATAAATATAAATTTATTTCATGATAGTGGACCAAAAATTCTGATTTTTTTCTGAATAGTTAGGCTTGGTTTACATAATTAATAATTGATTGCAAAGTATGTTTAAAAATATTTTAGGGACTGAAAATACCTTCCAGAGGATCAGAGATCAGTTCTCAGTACCCACATCAGGTGACTCACAACTGCCTGTAAGTCCAGGTCCAGGAAATCAAGTACCCTTTTTTCGTTTCCACTGGCAAACATTCATAGATGGTACATACTCAAAAAGATTCACACACACCTACCACACACACACACACACACACACACGCACATATATATATATATATATATATATATATATATATATATATGGGCAAACATATTCTAATAGCTTTTACTCAGGGAATTGGAATGTACTAGAAGAATGCAGTTTCTTAAGGTGTCTAATTGCTTATTGCTACAAATTAGTGAAATAAATCATGGCAGGTGTATACTGTCTCCAGAGTTAAGATTCCTGATTTATATTCCACACAGTCACCCAAATGATCATTCAAAAATACAGATCTCGCTATATCACCATCCTGTTTTTAAACTCCCAAGACTATTCCATTGCCCACTGAATAAAATCCATGTTAATTAGCATAAAATAGCCAACTCTGTAAGATCTCGTTCCTACCTAAACTGTTTATTTTATTTTTATAACTCTGCATTCCTTTCCTTCAATGCACCATACAATTCAACAGCATTATAATTCTGGAACTTCTTTTAGCTAATTTTTCAGAGATGTCTGCCATAATGATCACCATACTACAAAATTACTCTTTTGCCTCTGATACTAGTTCCCTTATTGCAAAGGACCAAGTGCTATTTATCATTTTAGCCACAAGGACTTTATAGTGTTTCAGTATAAGTGAAACAAACACACACACACAAATAAACACGCGTGCGCGCACACACACACACACACACACACACAAAGACCTGGATTCAATCGCAGGCAAAAAATTGAATAAATGAATTAATAAGTATATAAAATGGTGTCCTCGAAAATTTATTAGCTTATTAGCATTTCTGCTTTGGTCAAGTAGATGAATTTGTATCTGAACCTAAGAAAGTAAAAGTCAACACTTCTCAACATGTTAGGGTTTCCCACACATATAGCTGCATTTCACAGAAATAACTAGGTATCATTTGGATCAGTAGGTCACAGTTCCTAATTTTATCATACACAAGAATTTTAATCTCTGGGTTTTGCTAAAATTCACGCCTGTCACTCCAGCTAAGATGGTGATAAAGCAGTCATTGAAACATCAGAACACATATTTACATGGAATCCATGATATACTATATTCCTGAAATTAAAATATCCTTGAGTATATTAGATAAAGAGAACTATTGTCTTATTGGCTTAAAAGCTGTTTCATCACTACATTATCATTGCAATTAAAATGTCATTTGCAAACATATTAAAGGGTATCTAAAATTTTCCTTTTCCAGTATTGAAGTATGACTCTTACACCATATTCATTCTTTTGCTTATGAATATAGTAGCTATTCAGTCAAAGTGATCAAACTATGCTGTGTATATAAAGAGTCCCATTGTTAGTTCTCCCATGCTCATGGCATGTGAAAAATATGGATTGTTGGTGTTTGGATACAGTCCTCCCATCTATTTCAAACACACAGAAAGGATAATGTGCAGAAAGAGCTGAAGCAAAATCCATTATGTGACTTCTTTTTCTTTCATTTTTTATATTTCTATAGTTTCAAATTATTCAAGCTGTTCTGGTTATTAAACAGTGAATCCAGCTGACTTAAAAATATAGAAATATGCCATGCAGACTCTTATAGAAAGCACTCTAAGAGCTTCTATTATCTACTGAAGAACTAATGCACTTCCTTAATTGTGCCTGCTGGGTGATCAGGCACAACTGGCTGAGGAATTCAAGCCCACACAGAAATGCAAGGCTGCAAAAAGGACATTTGCCCAGCAAGAAAGGTTGCAAAAGCTCTTTGACAAATGAGACATAGTAAGTCAAGTAATAATAGAAGGGCTTTTTGAGCATTTTCAGTAATTTGGTTATAACTAACTCTAGAGTACATTAGCAGAAGAGTCTTAATCAGACCCTGCTTTTCCATTAGAAAGACTAATTACAGTGTGTTTTTTATTGGTAGATTTATTTTTCTTCCATAAAAATGCTTAGCAAATATAAACTAATTTATTTGAACTTCCTTTTGCCCATATCTCTGTTTCCTGAGCAGGCCTGCTTCTGTCAAATGAAAGACTGCACACACAGAGGGCACTGTTCACTAAGTAATCTGCCTTCTTCAGGCAAATCATTAAACCAATTTCACATTAACATGAGATCAACTCCCATTCCTAAAATGTAGAGTCTGTTGTAAAGCCTTGTTTTTACAAACTTGGTTTTCTGCTATCTTAATTCTGTTTTTTTTTAATCAGAGAGATTTATTTTCTGCTTGCTGAATATATCTGTGACTAGGCCAGTGATCTGCTTAAGATGACATCAAAATTATGAGGCTGCCTGCAGGGGAGAGGTTGTTTCATGCCTAAGTGACTAAGATCAGAGTTAATCCAGTATCATTACTTTTCTTTTGAGGGACAGTCCTCCTAAGTGGCAGAATAACATTTGCCTTACAGGTGTGATCTTGAAGATATTTCTTGCAGGAAAAAAATAATAATGAAGAAAACAACAACAACAACAACAAAAAAAAGGAAGATGCTTCTGATGCCTGGTCTGGGTCACGTTCACTAGCTTTGTGTGGCAATGTGGTATAAGTTGCATTCCAGGCACACAAACCTCATTAAGGGAGAATGACACTTGCCTCAAGAACCAAGCTACACGAGAAGAACGTGTTGATTGTAGTGACATACCAAGTAAAGCTATGATGTGGCATCAGGATACTTAAGTTATTTTATTATTCTCTATTCTCTTTTCTTAACATTATATTTATTTGAATTTTGTGTATGTGTGTGTATATGTTCATATATATATATATATATATATATATATATTGGAGCATCTGAATCTGTGTATGCATATGTGTGGAGCCAGGTATCTTCCTTAGTGGTTCTTCATTTTTGCTTTGGCAAGAGCGTCTCTCACTGAACCTGGAGATCACTGATTGGCTAAACTAGATGGTCAGCAAACTTCAGGGATCTGCCCGTGTTTGATGCCCCAGCACTGGAATTACGAGTGCTTGACATTTTATGTAGGCACTGGGGTCTGAACTCAGGTCTTCATGTTTGCACAGAAAGCACTTACCAACTGAGCCATCTCTCCAGCTCACTTTTCATTATTACAAAATTATTAATTATAGATTTGAAAAATTTAAGAGACACAAATTATATTTAATTACATATGTAATATGTAAATATATGCCTTTCTGATATTGCTACTAAAATTCAAATAATTGTAATAGGCAAGCGTTACCCTTTATTCTCTCTAGTGTCATTTCTCAATGGAGGATCGTTTCCAAAAATACTTTTCATGCTGAAAATGTATCTAAATCTATGACAGCCAATATAAACAATATATTATGTAGTATATCAGCTTTAATCAACTGCTAGGTGGCTCTATTGCTTCAGTATCTTCTGTACTTGAAGATAACTGTATCTATTCATTTATCCTTGTATTTTTATTCACTTTGGTCATTCAGTAAAGTTACTATGTTAAATTCTGAACATAACAGAGAGGTGGTAACAAAACGGAGAGGACTGGGGCATTGGAGAGATGACTCAGCATTTAAAAGCTTTTCCTTCTCTTTCAGAGGGTCAGAGTTCAGATCCCAGCAACCACGTCCAGTGACTCACAGCCACCTTTAATTCTCCAGCTCTAGAATCTGATGCCTCTGGCTTCCATGGATATCTACACACAGACACACACAAATAAATAAATATATTGAAATAAAATCTTTAAAAAACAACAACAAAAACCCAGGTAAAGATCTTTCTTTTCATTTGTATTTTTGAATCTAGATGTTAGAGCCTAGCTCAAAAAGTATTTAAGCAAACAGATACATGTAAAGTAATAAGAAATGGAGGTCTTAAACCATGACCCTGCATTTAATACAAAGCCAGAATTAAAGGGGCTGAAGAATAACTATATCTTACCCTGAATATATAGGGAGTTAATCAACACTAAGCACAGTTTGCACACAAATCAATAGGTCTGTAATGAATTTTCAAAGAAATGGACAAAGGAAAAGTGACCATTTACTGTTCTATCAAGTTTGACCTATAAGTAGGTAACGCTTAAATTGAGACAGATTCCCTTCTTAGTGTTCAGAGAACAAAAACAAGAAAAGTTGAAGAATGAGATGGAAATATTTCTGTAGAAAAGTTTTATTTCTATAAGTCAATTGTCAGTAACATGCAAAGGCATTTTCCCCAAAATGAAAGCTGGTTCTATTGCTAAATGTCTAGTGAGCAGCATGTGTATGATAAGGAATTCACACCATCATGCTATGTGGTAAGAAACATTTCTACATCTGAAGCTTAGACAGTTAGGCAACTTGATCATGACTAACTACCTAGAGAGTTTTCTAAAGGCATACATGTTCAAATTTAGCTTGCCTCACAACCATACTCTGAAGAGTCAGTAATGAGAAAGCATGCAGTTTACGAAAACAGAAATTTAGCCTCTCAGATTTAAGTGATGTTTACACAAGAGAACAACAACAATTTTTTTTCCTGTTTTGAATCTGATCAAAAGTGTTCTGTCCAGGCTTTTGACACTGCAAGAAGAACATGACACTCAAAATCTGTGCAATCAAGTTATATAAAAAAATTTCTTAATGTTTTAAAATAATTTTGTCATTTTTTTTGTCTTGGGCTGCATTTGTGGTACATGCATGTGGATTTTGGATGTGCACCTTATATGTGTGAGAGGTGTTTAGTGAGTTGTACGCCGGTAATTTTTCCAGTGGTACTTGGTTGTAGTAAGGTCATTTATTTTTCTCTGAGTAAGTGTATTCAGGACATTTAAATTGTCGATCAAATATCAAAACTGTGCTATTGTGTATAAAGAAAGTAATTCTGTTTGAAAAGAATGCATGGTTTATTTCTTTCATGCATGCTTGTTTTAGGATATAAAACCACATTTTAGATCTCAGTTCTTTTAGGAACATTGAGTTGGAAACAAACAACTGTTTTATCCTTATTACTTATGTAATTTCACTAATAACTGAATAACAATAAGCAGATGTATATCTCAGTATTGAGCAATGAAATAACTATTGTTATTACACAGATAAATAAATCTAAGGGGTTTATTCTGTGCATTCATTTGAATGAAGTGAGACACTAAAACTAGAACATAACTATGGCTGCAAACCTGTAGCCATAAATGATCATAATATAGAGTGATGATTTCATTTTTATTACATTTATTTGTTTATTCACTTACCATTTTTTTTCATGTTTATGTACATGTCTCTGGGTGCATGCTTACAAACATGCCCATAGAGTGTACATGGAGATCAGAGGACAACCTGAAGAACTCATATCTCTCCTTCCACCATGTGAGTTTCAGGATCAAACTTAGGTCCTAAAACTTGGTGGCATGACCAATGGGAGAACTGATTGAGTATGTCTGTTGGACTTAGTTAGGCAAATATATGTGACCTGTTTCAGGCTGTTGAGAATTAGCTTCACAACTTTCATTCAGATTCTTAGGGAGAATTGACCTGTTCAATTTAAACCCGAGAAGAGGCAAATCTGGAGGTGTCAGTTGCTCCCACAGGAGGGAAATCTACCTGCAAGCAAAACAACATAGAAGAAAGAAGAGCCAGGAAAGGTAGGGAAACTGGAATCACTGTGTGTTTGTTTATTTGCTTGATTTTGTTTGACACAACCTATTATGTAATTCAGAATGACCTAGACTCTATGTAGCAGAAGATTATCTTGAACTTCTGATCCTCCTGCCACTACTCACCAATTGCTGAGATTGCAGGTGTGCAGCTCCTGGATTCTTACTGATATTTTAAATCTTTGATGCCTTAAACCTTTCTTTTCAGTGACATGAACATAAGTGTTTGGGGTATAACGTTTTTCAGGAAAATTCTGTAGTCTCTTCCATGTAAGTTTTGATTAATGAACAAGAAACTTGAGGTTGATGAAAAAAGGACGTGAGAGGTTGTTAATTTATTTCCTTCTATATAGTCTTTGGGGGATCAAATACCGCTTAAAGGGTTTCAGAATTTGGGAATATTCTCAAACAATAGAGGATTTTAGCTAGTTTCCTTTCACTGGGCACCACTTACAAAATGACAGTATCTTTAAAGTTTAGACTGAAAAGAAAGTCATTATGAAATCCTGTGTCCTTTTAGACCATTTCTCAAATGACATCTCTCCCAGAACTATAATAGAGACAAATGCAACTTCTATTGCATTCACAGACTGCCATCATTTTTCACAACTTTTTGCTGAAAACCCCAACGTGTACACCTTACAAATGTATTCAAAACTTACTGATTTGAAATTCTTTCTGAGAAAATAAATCATATTTATGGCCTATGTGCGCAAACATAGCTTTCTGAAGTGTCCCATTTCTCATTTTTCCCACAGACTATCTTCCTTGAAGCCTTGTTTAAATATCATTATCTCAATGAGTTTTTGTTAACACATTCCATTCTCCTCCTCCTCATTCTCCATGTCCCTCACAACTGCTCTGCTTCTCTGTCATTGAGTTCTTTCCATTATAAAAAATATATGTGGCCACTTGCTCTTCTGTCCACAAATATTAAGGTTATTAATTTGTCAGGTGCTGTGTTCATTACTGAACACATTTTAATAGGCTAGATTTTATGCTTGGCTTAGTTGGGCAATTGCAAATATTTATGTTAGTATTTTACTACCCTCTGAAAAGAATTTCCAAATACAGAATCCCAAAAAAGAAATGAAGAAGGAAGCAGAAGATGTGTGATGGACAGTCTAAGAGGTAAGTGATGCTAGACATTCTATCAAAGCAGAGAAGAGACAGAATCATGGAGACAGCTTCAAGTCCAACAGGAAGGTGAGATTCTGAGATGAAGAGCAGCAGAGAAGCAGGGGATGAGCTTGAGTTGCTTACATCAGCAACTGGTAGCACTGTAGCTATTCACCTCATAGTTCATTGGAGTGTGAATTGTACAATCTTTTTCTTACTCGCCTGGGACACTTTTGGTTCTTAACTGCTGCATTGATCAAGTTACTAGTTGCCTTCTTCATTCTCAGATACATTCTGGTTTAGTTAGGACATTACCTATTCACCCTGTGAGTGGACCAGTAAAAGGGGAATCAGACCTGAGTAGGCCAGAGCAGCTCTTGGAAATTGTTACATTAACTCAGTCTAAAGCAGAAAGTCACTAAATTAAGTTGGTGGACATGGGAATGGGAAACAAAACAAAACACTACAGTGTTTTGCTCTAACATGACCAATTAGTAAACCTTGATTTGTGACTTAATGCATTTTGTGTGTGTGTGTGTGTGTGTGTGTGTGTATTCATTATTTTTATGTTAATTGTCCTCATTCATTATCAGACAACTTGAGGGAAAGGACTGCATCAGGTTCTGTTTTTCTCTAGAGTAATCTCTGTCCAATGCCTGGAACCAACTGCTTCCTGGATAAGTAAACACTTCTCTAGAATAAGAAGATTTCTCTAATATATTTTTTAAAGAGAAATAAAGGAATAAAGGCCTTTGAACTTTTCTTTAATGTTCATGAGTAAGCAGAATTGTGACCACATAAGTATAATATGTATTAATATATAGTCTCAACCTTTTCTTCTTGAATGACTTTATCATATTGGACTCTCATATGGAGCATGTATTAACTGAAAACCGTACAGTCTTCAAGAAAAAAATAGATCATCCGTTTATTTTTATTTAAATCAGAAATAAATTATAATGTTTATATTATATCCTTTAAATGTTTAATTTAGAATCATATAATGTAAGAAACTGGAATTTTGACATAATAATCATCTATAAATAGATGTAGAATAATATAAAAATAGGATTTTAAGAATTTATAATAATCATGTGGTATAACAAAGAAAAATTGAAATTTTAGATATGGCAATGATAAAGGTTTCTCAAAATTGGATTGTAATATATGTAACTATGTCATGAATGTCTGACAACCTTAAATATCTAGATAAGACAAAAGTGTGGAATGCAGAGCTAAACTATTTCTGGTTGTGTGATACACATGTTTTTGTGTATCAAAAGTTGTTGTTTTCTAATATTTCTACATATATTTATATATCATGTATATTCTGTTTCATGGACAAGTAAACAATGCATTGTTAGTTAGTGCTCTTGAGTTCCTCAAAGTAAGGATTAAAGTTCCTGTGTTATTATGTTTCCATTTCCGAGAAGAATTTATGGTATTCAGCCATGTTTTTGTTCTTCTGGAGGTATAGGTATTTAAGTGTAAATACCTGTGTAGAAACGGGACCATAAATGAAAGAGTACTCATTCTTTCAAATACTGTCCATGTAAAGGGCATCATATCTACTATAATAAATCCCTTACTATATACAAAAAGTAAATATTCATCAAATGTAGTTGTCTACCTACTATATATGCTTTAGAATAAACAGATCCAAATGTGTTGCTCTGATAAACAGATGATATAAGCATTCAGTATCCAACAGAAGATTCTTTTTCTCTCTGAGATTAAATTGTTTTATGCTTTCTTGGGGGAATTTCTGCCCAAAGTTTATTGGTATCAAAACTATGATGCCACACAAAAACTTCATTAAATAGCAAATTTGCTGCTACAGAACTCAACGCTATTTTGTATATTTTGTATATTCATTGTTACAGTATTGATACATCTGAAATGTATAGAGTTTTTCAGTGTGACAAGTGGGTTTTACTCAACATGAAATGGTAAGAGTACAATGCTCAGCAGGTGTCCTCAGTGTGAAAAATGCTGCATTTATCTTTTACATGTATGATCATATTTATTTTCTGTGTTTCTTTTCAGTAAAAATTATTTATGCCTAAAACTTCATGACAAATCTTACAACTCCCTAATATTTTGACCCAATTTTCCCCAACAACCATAAAAGGTCTTGACCTCTATTATCAAAATCTCGACACAGATGGAAGCTCTGATGAGATTCTAATTAAGTGAAAACCTTTCTGTAATTATGCATGTTCACTATTTAATGAGAATCATTCTATAATTAGAAATTTATTTGGACACTTTAAGATTTCTCAGACTGTAGCTGTCCTGTACACTTTCAAACTTTTTTTTTTTTTCATTCATGAGGGACAAAGTTCTCTTCCCCACAATTATCCCAAGGGAGAATTCTCCTTTAATTAAATGTTCACTAATGTGGAATGATAACTCACAAAACTTATTTTCATTCTTTTTATTCTTCTCTTGAAGTTCCAAAATGAATATCATATGAAGTACAAGGTTTTCACACTTTAGATTGAACTGGTTATTGGTATTCTAATAAATCTCCAATTATCATTGAAAACAAATCCATGGCAAATTTTACTTTTGGGAGACCAACAAAAGCCTTCCAAGCTGTTGCTGATGTCTATAACAATAACAAAGAAATAGAAATGTGAAAGTAATATGTGACAAAGGATGTTAATTGGTTAAGGACTAGAACTAGGGGGGAGGGGAGACAAAGCCCCAGAATTTTTCTTCACAGTGGTTTTCTTCCTTCCAGAACTTGCTTTTCTTTTAATCTCTGTGTATATCTTGGATTATTTCATATTTAACCACTGTGTTAAATGGCATGACCTTACTCTCTCCTTTTCTATGCCCTAGAGAAAATGTTCCTAACAAAATTGTACATCCAGAAGAAATCAGGTTTGGCTTACTTCCCTAAGCTTCCATTAAGTCAACCATAGAGGAAAAACTGGTCCAGAAATAAATCTGATTACATGATCCTATGAAACATGTGAGCAGAGGCTGAAGGCTTTGTGGATGTTCCTAAAATATGTTAAGACTTCTCATAGGTATAAAGCTCAGTGATACAACATGTTCTTCGTATTCATGAGGTCCTAGGTGTTCAAGAGGCAAAGAGGCAAGAGGATGGGGGAGGAAGAAGAGGTATAGAGAAGGGAAGAAAGGAAAGGTAAAGAAAAGGAGAAAACAAGGGGAGAGAAGGAAAGCAAGGAGGGAAGGAAGAATGAAGAAAAGAAAGAAGAATGGGAGGGTCAGAGGAAGGGAGGGAAGAAAGGAAGAAGGAAGAAACAGAGAGAGGAAAAGAAAGATGACACTATCAGGCATGAGTTAAGTAAGCCATTTAGAGAATGGTAGCACTTCCTCCCATCATTTAGAGTAAATTTTAGCAACCTCTTTGGAATACGTGAGTAAACAGAGACAGACAAAGACATTTTTTTTTTTCCAAAGTTCCTTGTCATTAGGAATGAAAGTCTCAGACAGTCAGCCAGGGCATGTTGAGGAATATCTGTGGCAGTAGGGGAAGTACTCAGCAAAGTGTCAACTGTCCTGCGGCTTGCTTTGTCTTTGACAGAGGCAGTCATCAGACTGGTGCTGTGGGGTAAAAAAAAAAAAAAAAGTACAAATTGTGGTGTTTTCTAGTAAAGGTAAATGTTGATGAATCAAGGAAAATACCTTCATGTTCAGTATAAATAAAAATAGTAGCATATGCTATTTGAAGACAGATATTTGAATAATATGGTGGCTGCAGTAACTTTTCAAAATTATTGAAATTTAAAATCTGATAAGTGCTTTACTTTTAATACTGCATGAAATATATTTTGAAGTTGACAAATGAAAATATAAAGACCTCTTTTATGAGACTCATAGTGCCAAATTAGAATAAGAGAGAGAAAGAGACAGAGACAGAATCAGAAAGAGAGAAAGAGAGACAGAGACAGAGATATATGGTAAAGCTTGTGAATTTCATTCCCAACAGTTTGTCAGACATTTCTTTGGTTTCTAGTCATTAGTATCTAGTAATTTAGTTTAATTTGCTTCGAGTCTTCTAATAATCTGTTTCATGTGTATCCTCCCAATTAAATTTCTAAGTAGTTTGAGAATGCTGATATGTATTCTTTCAGATATCTCCCATAGAGTTAAGAGGAGTGTAATGGGAAGGTGGGTGCACACCACAAGGCTGAATGTTAGCACAATGATTAAGAATACCCATTTCATTCTGTTATTGCACAGGACGCAGCCATGTAGGAAGGGAATGCTTTTCCCTTGAAAGTTAGTGTTTTTCTATCATATTTTTCAATTCATTGAAATTTTCTTACATTTAGGAGATATGCAGATAATTTGATTTTTCTAAATGGAAGTAAATATTGTCCTATATTAGAACTTAGAAAATTCTAACAACCCCGTTATGCCCATTATCAACCATAGAATATTTATTTAGGTGGTTGTTTAAATTCTTTAACTTTCAAATTTTTTTTTTCAATGACTATTATTTACTCCAAGAGAAAGTTCAAGTTTACGGATAACATCATTTATTTATGACAGAATAAATCTTTTAAATCTGATAAAAATTACAAGGTTATAAAGTATATTAAGTTCCTCCAACAGATGACTTAACTTCTACACTTTCTGACATTTTCTGCAATAACATTTTATTTTAAATGTCAACCATACATAAATTCAATCTCGTCGCAGACACTGAGATGTTCAAAAGTTCTCAGTTTTAGACAGAGAGTGGAGGGGAAGGGGAGAGGGGAAGCAGGCCCAGAGAGAGACAAAAAGAATCACTTTAAAAGCCTTTATCTGAAAAACTCCACAAAATGCTCATCCCTTCCGTAAGTTAATATTTTAATCTGATATGAAATACGGCAATAAATTCTGAAATGCATCTTAAATTTTGAATTGCCTTTGTAATTGTAGCATAATGTTTCAGAACAATGTAATGGAAAAAAAAATCAAATGCCACTTCTCGCTGTGTTTGCTATGTAATTCCTTTATGTTTTAAAGGAGGACATCAGAAATTTAAAATAATCTGTCAATACTAAAGAAATGAGATGATTCTTCAAGTCTTCAAAAGAGCACTGATTTTATAAAGTTTGGAAGCCAAACATATATATAATCTTCAAGAGCTTATGTCTAGTTCTGACAGATAAAATAACAGGGACAATTTTGTATTCTTTTTATTGCTATATATTGTTGAGGATATGTTTGAATGTAAATATTTAAAATGGGTTACTTTATTTGAATTTAGTTTTTCATTATTATACAAATAAAGTTAATAAGGGTTTTTTTTAAATATACCCAATAGAAAAAGAAAATAGATCTATGTATCTGTTACCATTCCGTGTTTAGTCCAGAGATTTCTAGTTGTCAGTGGATGCAGTTTTTCATCAAATATTGACTACATTTAGACAAATTATAAATATGATCTCTATTCCTATTCTCTATTTTCCCTGTTGGGGGCAGTGTCCCTACATTACTATTTGGGAAATGACTGTGAAATACTCTTATGTTAGGGAAAAAAATGGTTCTTTTAAGTAACAGTCTCAGTCACTGAAATAAAACGGAGGCAACATGCCAAATACGCATCCTAATAAACCATCTTAGCAACTGCAAATGTGTGAAGTTTTATAGCTTATTTCTACAACCTGCATAGTAAATTTTTCTTAAAATATGATGCAACAATGAATAGAAATGAATTCTTTTGTCCCACCTGCACAATAATTTTATATGTAAAGTGTTTATTACTATAACCCTTAGAGTCTCTTAAAACTACCTACACAATTCTTTTGATTCTGCTTATGCGATAATGAAGAAGATGAATAGATATAAGTCAGGATATGAATAATGGATGGGGATGAAAAATACTATCCAGGTATCCCAAATTATAATAATCTCTGTACTTGCATTCTTATATTATGTTGAAATTATGATTTTATGTTGAAATCAATCACATAAATTTTAATTTTATCTTTAAATGCTCTTTGTTATTCAAAAGCAATGTATAGTAATGAGCAAAGTCTAATTTCTACATAAAGAAAATTACGAAACATCACAGAGAAATCAATCCTAATTCAAATACTTAAATCATAGACAGAAAGGCTGGATCAGAAATTTAAAAAATTATAGTTAAAGGCAGGTTAAGTAATGGGGAGAAATAAAAACTAAAATGGATTTTGGAGTTATTACTAATAGTGTTATCTGCAGCGACTGAATACAGATTAAGTTCACTTATATAAGAAAAATGTCGAGTCAAACCAGAGACCTGTGCGACTCCCGTCCTACACTACCTCCATTTACTTTATGAATGAGATTAGAGTTGCACGTCCTGGATAATCCAAACTGTTTCCTCAAGAAAAAGCACATCCCTTAGAAGAGAGAAAGTTCTTAGTCAAAGGGAATCTAGATATTGAATGAAACCTAAGGGACCATAACCTCTAGATAAGCTTTCAATATCTGAATTCAAACATGTGTCTGGCTCTAACCCTCTAGAATGACATCAGAATCAGTGAAGGAACTGGAGTCCTTCGGATACTGTAACCAGCATATTGAACTGCAGAAATGAAAAAGCAATTACAAAATATTTAGGTCATGTAATCGCTCTTACTATTTTAATACTATATATAGCAAGCGACCATCTGTTTAAAGAGAAAATTCTATGTAACTTGGTATGTAGAGAAAATATGCAAATTTTGTACAGATAAGAGCAATCTGGTAGGTATGACATTGGTCAAGTAATATCAGGAATTTGCTGCCCTATTTTACATATCAGTTTATTGTAAGCTTTAAACAACAAAGACCTAGATTTTGGTAAAGGACTCTGTTTCAATAATGTAGACAATATCAAAGATTTTACTCTATAAAATTGGGGATCAGACATGTAGTAAAAAAATTGACTTGAAATTTCCAGTCAACCAATAGAAATTTACCAAAGATGAGAGTTTCATGGCACTTCCTTCTATTTTGTATCTATATAAGTGTGTGTATTTGTATATGAATGATCAATATAAAAGTATTTCTGTCAGAATTCATTTAATTCTGGAGACAAAGGAGAACTGGAAGATGCATCTACGAACACTAGTTTCTTTAATCCTAATGTAATTTTTATTTCCAGTTTCCTCTAAAATTTATCGACTATTCCAGTTTTAATTTACCATATGTAAATGAAAGAAAATCATCCCATTGGAATCCTGGGTTTGTAGTTGTTCATTGTATAATCCTTCTTCAGATGTTATCAGGACTTCAAGTCACACTATCTTCTAGCACATTCCTCAATGAGTCTTGAGTTTGTGGAGACAGATAGCTTCCTTGACCAGGGACATTTTACTGTGTTATCTTGCAGCTTCCACGTCTTTGCATATAAAATGGAATAATGTTTCAGAACATGCAGTTGCAAGGAAAAGGGCAGTAAGGCTTACACAAACCAGAGCACCTGCTGGTTCCAAAGAATGACTCAAAGACATTGAAGGTGTATTATGATCTTGATGTAACTGGTAAATTCTTTATTATTTCGGAACAACACATAGTTAAATTTTGTGGAATACTGTTTGCATTGCTTATTTTTCTTAGTACTGTGATACAACACCTGACAAAATAACTGAAAGAAGAGGGGTTTATTGGGGACTCACAGTTTGAGGTTACAATCCGTCAGTTTGAGGTTACAATCTGTCACAATGAGGAAGGCATGATAGCATGTGTGGGGCAACTGGTCACATTACTCACCAGTCAGAAAGCAGAGACAAATGATGCTTCCTCAGCTTCCTTTCCTCTTTTTCATTCAGTCCAAGACCCCAGTCAATGGGACAGTGATACCCACAGTCAGGAGGAGTCCCCCCGCCTCAGGTAAATCTTTCTAGAAGCTTCCTATAAGACACACTTAGAAATGTATTTCCGTGTTAATTCTAAATCCAGTCAAGTTGGCAATGAATATTAATCCTTAGAGATGCCTTTTTGAACAACAGGTAGGAAGAGTCTAACTGTAATATAATGTAAGTGAGATGCGATTTTCTGTAGCCATTTTAAAGACTGCCTGGACACTAATCTCTGTGAACATGAAACAAGATTATAATTGGTAAACATAGAACTATTGTACATATAACAGAGAGGTCTATAATACATTCAAGCACAGTGAAATGCTAGATGCCACAGTGATTTAGTTTTTCATAGTAGAGGTTAACGGGAGTTGGAATAATGAGGTTGTTTCATAAGTCACCCTGTTGTTAGTTGAAGATTTTGAACTTGGAAGTTCTTTTCCTCTTTCCTGAGCCAATATTTCTTTTTTTCTTTTTGCTTGGAAAGTGATTCTTCCTTAACCCTAACTTTGAATATTAATGGTTAGGTTTGTCCCATCTCCATTTTATTTTGAGTTCATTGATATTTTTCTAACTGTAAATTAATGCAATGAAAATCTGTGTCTGAAATTTTAAAATATCAAACACGAAATTTTTATAATTAACATGTCCAAGTAATGTTCCTATCTTCATGGCTACTTTTGTTTCATTATCTACAAAGTAATATAACTCTGTTTATATTCAGCACTATTTATTGAAGTTTGAGTTTTCATGAAACATGTATAATACTTCTTATATTTCAAAAATGATTGATTTTTAGAGAATAGCATTTTAAAATATGATAAAGGCAAACTTGGTAACAATTTCTGTTTATATTGTCTCTGTGCATGAATCTACTAAAATTATAACTGATAGCCTTAGGAAGTTGGTATGTGTTTCAGGGTATATTTCCCTTAGACACTGAAAGCAAGGACTTTATTAAGCCTAAAACTAAAGAAATCTATTTTCAGTAGGAAAAGAATAGTTTGTGAACAAGAGAAAATATATTCATAGAAATATTATTTTCCTAATCTTTTAGGTCTTTATGGACTTTGCTTGCTTACTTAAATATATGATAATATCATTAAATGTCATACAGAAACAAAATTATTTCTTAGTTTTTGCTAAAAGTGTTTTGATAAAACACTTGAATTTTTAATAAGTAGAAATGCCTCCATGTTTTATCTTTAGACATACTACAAAATAATCTATTCTGTCAGTGATTTTGAAATTAAGTAAACTTTCATGACATATAGCCAGACACTCTAATTTTCCACACGAGGAAGCTGAGACCCAGAGGGTTAAATTAATTAGTGCACAATCAGGTCTGGTGTCCTCTGAGCTTGTTGTGATGACTCTTTGGTGTCATTTCTAACCTCTAGATTTGTTTCTGGAGAGATTTTCTTCATTAAATCATTCCTTCCTTTTCTCAAGCTCTCAATCACTTTCGCAAGGAAACTCTTCACAAAGGAAGAGAAAACATTTAAAAAAGAAACAATTAGGGAGAGATGGCTCAGTGGTTAAGAGTTCTGGCTGCTCTTGCGGAGGACTTGGGTTTGAATCCCAGCATTCACATGGCAACTAACAACCATCTGTTAACTCCAGTGCCAAGGGAATCCAAAGCCCTCTTTAGACCTCAGCAGGCACTACAAAACAAGAGCACGCTCACATGCATGCAGGCATTGTAGTGATACACATAAAATTAAAATAATAAATACAACATTAATAAAAGAAGTACAACAAACTTGAACTACAGCAACCACCATGAAACTATGACAGATATAAAAGAATGAACTAAAAATAATGGCATGAGGTCAACAGTCCCTCCAGGACATTTCTAGGGTCTTGTTTAGTCTATTGACTATGCTTTCCCACATTACTTAACACATCCCTACCTAAGCTTTCTGATCACCCGGTCATTTCTCAAGTTTGCTTTTACTTAATAGTAAGAAACTGTGTCCTGTGAATTTTTGTGGCAGACTTTACAGGCTTCACAGTTGTCTCATATATGTCATTCATCTGTGTCTACCACATACCACATGACATCTTCATTGAATAAATACAAGCCTCCCACAAGGAATTGAACTTCAAGATCTCAAAAAAGGGGAAGATTCTATGTTCCTTCCTCCTTGTCATCACAGCTCACCTTTTTCAGTGCATATTAAATTCCAAAGGAAACATTTTCTGAACTAAATTGCTGACTGAAATGTTTAAAAGAGGGGGGACTGGGAGAAGAGTGGGGAAGTGAATCTGATAAATTGATGTTCAGCAGACATTTCTCAGCTAATTTCCATAGAACAGGTATGGTATATGGAGTATCCTATGATTTCAAACTAAGATAATTGATCTAAATTATTCTTTCCATGGTCACAGTCTTTATCACACCCCAGTATCATTTTACTGAATGTGATGAAAGATAAAACATACACAACCAAAAGGAAGAGGCATGATATGTATTAACAAAAATGAGAATGATCAGAATCGAATCATTCTTCACATTGTGTCTTGGAGGAAAGAGGAGAAACACTGTCCAAAAATCTTCCAGTTGTGTAGAACCAGCCAGTACGTCCAGTGCGGCTGGCTTTGCCAAGAGCTCCAGGAGTGTTCTGCCTTCCTTCTTCAGGAATGTTCTTTACAAGGACAGGTTATACGGTACTTATGTGACATTGTGACAAGTTTTCCTTTTTCCTAGTGACTGAGGCATTGTCAGGACCACCGAAACATTAATGCTGTAGGAAGTACCTTTAGCCAATGACATGTACAGGGTTGGTAAATCCATATTGCAGTGCTTAGGCTATTCTAGCAAATATGTCTTTGAAGTGCTTTCTACCTTGTCTCCTAGAATTCCCTGTGCATAGAAAATGCAGCAATTAAGTTATAAGTTAACACACACAAACTTTGTTAATTACTAGAATCAGAGATCGACTCTGAAATTAACTACTTTCCATCAAATTTTTATCTCCATGTGTTTTTGATTGAAAAAGTAAACCAAAAAGGGCATGGTAACATATACCTATGATCCCAGCACTAGGGAGGGAGAGGAAGAAGTATCAGGTGTTCTAGACCAACCAGGGGTAAATAGAAAGTTCAAGGCCACCATAAGTTCCATCAGGAGCCTCAATCTCAAGAAACCAAGGGCTAGAATAAAGCTCAGTGAAATAGTGCTTACAAAACACATCCAGGGCCTTTCAATTCCTTGTCATTTTGTTATTCATGCTGGGATTAAAACCAGGACTTTGCACGAACTAGGAAAACATTGTACAGGTTATGAAAACACTCCAGCACCAAGCACATTTCTAGCCCTCAGGAGTCTCTTTTCTTAAAGTATATTTTATACTTTTAAAGAATCAGTTTCCTTTATTTTCAAATTCTCTCTCAATAGTGTATGGTCTTATGATTTATTTTATTTCTAGTCAATTATATATTCCCCTAAACCCTAAAAATGCAGCCTATCCCACTGGTTACCTGTAGTCTGCTCTTTCATTGACATTTGTTTTTGACACTAGATTATGGTATTATATGGTCTTCCAATTACATTAATACTTCAAAGGCTAATTAATGAAAACAAAAGTATTAAATCTACTGATCTTTTAGTAGAATTGCTTTTGTATAAATGTGAAAAATGCAGATAAAAATTCTCAAATATTATAAATGATACATTTCAGGAGAGTTGCTTCTACTGCTTTAGGAAATTTTTATGACACATTTATAAATGATACTTCTCACTTAACCCTTCAGAAAGAATTACTTGAATCACTGTTTTCCAGAGAAAAATAGTTGAATATTCCATAAACACACTAATATAGCATTTTCTTTTTTATTTATTGACAATATTCCCCTTTCTTCCTTTCATTCATTCATCAAATAATGTGAGCTAAGTCCCTAATGATTGGATATTGTCAAAGAAGGAAGGGTAGTGTCTATTATTATGGATTTTAGTATTAAACATTTTTTTATCAAAAATGCAAAGAAAATACAAGTGTCAATTTTTAGTTTAGTTATATAAGAAATTTTATAGCAAATCATACAAAACTTTAATAGCTATAGCTTTTGGGTAAAATATAAATGTTACTGAGAGGGTTGCTCAATGATTTATACAATATTTTGCCATTAGCACAAAGATTATAACAGAAGTATTTTATGCCTAGGGCACTTATTAAAGGAAAAAGATGACTTTATATTTATTTTTTTCCTGAAACATTGTCACAGATTTATGAATCACCTAATTCTGTATTGTTTTAGCAATAAAAACTTTATTGCAACACTTGTTATGAGAAATGTGACATAAAAATTAAAAAAAAAATTGTATGTATAGTTTGCCTTGAAGGGTATTTTTCCATTCTTAGCATGCCTATGTAATTTTAAGCACATCTCTAGTTTATGTTAAATTGTGTGTTTAATAATTAAGTTAAATACAGATGCTCAGATGAGAATTCAAATAAAATATCTATTCCCCCTCCTCCACCAAAAGATCAATGAACCTATTAAAATTAATGTTTGTACTTTTAACCATCCCAGAATCTTTTCAACATATGTTAAATCACAAATTTTATAATGTATACAGCTATTGGGCTACAGGCCTTCAAAATAGCACTTTCTTAATTTAAGCTCATTAAAATGAAATAGCTTAATATCTTCTTTTTCCATTCTGTATTCTTTACCTTAACTAATTATCCCATAATCTATGTTAGAAAGTACTAAAAACTCACCTACCACTACTACACAATTCCAGAAAAAGAACAGGATGAAATGTATGAACTTAATTTAATAAGCTTATCTGATCCATTTTAGTATTAAAACGGTATAGAAATGCTAATTTTCAAACTTTTCCATATTTGAATATGTACACACACACGCATATATTTCTATATGTTGCCTTTTAGATACAAGAAGAAAAATTTAAAGCAATTCCTGGACAAAGTAATGTGAACGTGTGTGTAATGCGAAATGAAATACATAGTCCTTAGGGAAAGGAATAGAGACTCCCTTATTTCCTTATTTTTTTAGTGTTTGTTCCAGAATTGGCCACAGAAGGTACCACTCAGTCAAAGATGATTAAGATTTCTGTGTGAGAGGAAGCAGGTGCTGGAGAAGTTGTGAACTCACCCAGAAACAGAATGTAAGCTGTCCCAGAAATAACAACATTTGAGTAAGTTTTATCCAATAAGCAGGCATTGTCATTTGATTGGGCAGAGCCATATGGTGGATGTGGTTTTACCATATTTATTTGTAAGTGATGGCAAATATATTTTCTAGTTATTTTTTCATAAACTCAATATTCTTTTTATATTTAGTTATTCTAAGGAGAAAGGTCTGCATTGCTGATTTTCAAATAAACAGATCTCCAGTTTTGTGTGTATTCACCCTACACTTACTTGGCAATAGAAAAGACAAAGGCCTACAGGGCCAGTTTCAATTCCACTACTTTTATTTATGATGAAGGGCGGAGGCAAGGACCACCTGAAGTGACAAATGGATTGACTGGCACCTGCTGATAGTCTATGGGACATGCAAGGACTGTATTAATACTTATTCCTTTACACTGGAATTCACTTTCTTGAAATAGTTTCCGGTTTCTCACTGCTGTGTGTGATAACTCTGAACATTTCTTTAGATATGAAAATTGACTCAAAAAGAAAATAAACATCTTACTGATTCTTATAAAACAAGTAATTGCCAGAGATGGGACTTTGAATTCACCTTTCCTCCAGCTTCTCCCCTGCATCTTTTCAATAAAGTAGGTTTTTATTAAGAAATAAACATTTTTGTGTGAGTATGAGAGTGTGGGTGCGTGCAAGGCTGTACATTGAGAACATTATAGAAAACATACTGGTAATGCTCAGTCCCAGAGTGGTCCAGTGCACCACATATTAGATTAGGAGATGAAGATGAAAACATCGGGACTGCTGAACGGCTAAGCAGAGGAGAGCCAAGCTGAACTTTGAGAACAGAATCTTATTTCTGAACCATGACTCCTAACAGCAGGTTGAGACTCCAGTCTATACCATTACATTTGGAAAGCCTACAGTTCTCTTTTCTGCATAACTTCGATGTAGACATTTTCTGCTGTTACTTCATAATAGTTTTCAAAACAGTATTCAATGTTACACTTTATGTCCTCAAACTGACTTCACTCCAATTGGGCTATTTAAGATAATATTTCTTTTAAACCTTTTCTCTTTGCTACACAGAATTTCATGCATGCATTCAAAGAAATATGAGGCTTTTCCCCCATTCAACCACTCCCATATCCCCCTCAACATGTCCGTTTTTTTTTTTTTTATATAATCAACTAAGTCCTATTAGTGCTGCCCATATGCACACGTGCAGAGGCATCCAGGCAAGCAAGGAATCCTACCAGTGGCCACATGCTCATAAAAGAGTGAGTGACTCTACTTCCCTTTCCCACAACAACTATAAATTGCCAAAGCTCCTCAGTAAGGAACGGGCACTAGAGATCACTTATCCCATCTATGCTAGAATTTTTGCTGACTTGAACTTGTTCATGAAATTTTAGTTACTGTGAGTTCACAAGAGTGATAGCTATGCCATGCCCAAATGACCTCATTTCATAGCACTTCCTGTCATCCAACTTTCCATGCATCATTCCATCTCCACTTCTGCAGTGTTTGCTGAGCCTTGGTCGTGGGGTGGGGTTGATATAGATGTCCCATTCAGGGCTCAGCACTCAGTCTCATATTCTCAGCACTTTCACCAATTATGAGCCTTTGCATTAACCACAATCCACTATAAAAAGAAACTTCTCAGATCAAGGATGAGACCAGGTTTGTGGGTACCAACATCAATGTTTAGAAGGCACTTTGACAGCATGACCACAACCCATGCAGAGGAGATTTTAATTCTAAGTGTATATTCAGAATATAGGCACACCCAATTTCTTAAAACATTACTAGTTGTAAAGTCACAAATTAGTCTCCACACAGTGATAACCAGTGACTTTGATTTTCAACTCTTACCAATAGACAAAAATGAATAAAGAAACTGTGAGCATTGATCAAATTTGCAGCATTAAATCTGACTAACAAACTCAGAAAACAAGGATATAGGGAAGTATATTTCATCTTTATCAGCAAAACTAATGCATAAACAATTTCACATTTAATTATCTCAGATTTTTTAACTAAATATTCTGGTCAGTTTACCATGACAGAATGGCTTTAAGGATCATCAGATCTAAATAATAGTGGCTATTCTGATTTAGTTAAAGCATAATTTTGATTAACACTATTTGGTGTGGTTAAATGTAAATATATAGAATCAATTTCTCTGTCTCTGCCTCTCCTTCTCTCTGTCTCTCTCTTTATGAGACAATTTAAATAAAATTACATGTGAAATGTGCACCTATATAAGTCAAAGTTAATTGTCACATGCATGTATATACACACATATGTGCTTCCAGGAGTGAATTTAGTTTCTTCTGGTTCTGACAAAAGAGACTGCATTAAAGAAATGTTTGTCAATGGCATAGCATGCAATGTACTGTTAGCAATGCAATGGACAGTTTTCTATTTATTACTTACGACAAATAATGTTAAAAGAACACATTTGAACTCTACGCTAGTCATATATGCATGTCATGGTGCCTCATTCTTACATTAGTTAGAACTAAATGAGAAGTAGCTACTTCCCAACTGTGCTCTGTGTGTTTGATATTAGAAGTTGTCATAAGGGTACAGAAAGCCCAAGTGTCTATGAGATACTTCTAGTCAATCAACAGAGATAGGCTTTATGGTGTTACTGTAAATTTTCTAATGTTAGTAGTCAAGGGGACTTGAAGATGGCATTGTTTCTCTCTCCTGTCTCTTACAAATTTTTTGTTCTTGAACGTTTTTATTCTTTGCACCCAAAACAAATGTTTTACATTTTTGTTCATCCTTAGCTGTTAAATATCTAAAAGTTCTTCTTTTGGTTATCTAGAGATCAAAGGTCTTTAGGGTTACTTAGAGTTTTCAGTGGTCTGTAGATGAATCTGTATGTGTCCCAGATAACATTTATGAGGAAAAATTCCATGCAGTGTGATGTGATTATGTACCTCTTCAGAACATAAAATAAACATATTTCCTTCTAAAATTAGTCTTCATTTCAACAAAACCTCTAGAACTTGCTCCAAGGAATATTTTTTTCCAGGACTTGTGAGAGTTCATGTGTGTATATTATGTATTATTTATGGAATCCAATAACATCTCTCAGTTGTTCTCCATAATATTGGTATAACTGAGGTCAATACAGAATCCACAGGATGGAGGAACCTGCCCAAACAAGGAATATGAAACATGAAATAAATTTATAGGTATGGTCCCATTAAACAGTGAAAATCGGTGATGAGGAAACACACCATTTTTGCCTCAGGCATTTTTACTGTTGGTATTATAGATGCAGTTTATATTTGTTCGAAAATGTCCTTGTCAGTCTTTAGCCTATGATCAACACAAGAAAAAGGGCAGAATATGTATGAGAATATAGCTCAAGTTCTTCAGGAGTTAATCAGATCCTATGACCATTTATCAAAGAATAGCCTGTTCATGTATCTGGGAATGCTTTATTGTTGATTGAGGAGTTAAGATTGAAGAAAACTTTATAAATAAATAATTTGAATATGATATTCCACATAAAACAAACATTAAAATGTATGTCACAATGTTTAACAGCCATAATAGACATGGACATTCAAAAGGGCTGATTTGCTTCCTTAACTAGTTGATTATAGGAGCACATAATTAATAACTTAGACTTATTCCAGGTCTTTGCTATTAAATTTCAGGATCTGAAAATGTAAGTCAGTGATCACTTTACTGGGAAGAACCATTTGTTCAGAATGGGAAATTTTGAAATTAACAGGCTAATAGAGTTAATGGCACCAACACAAACAGGGTATATGCATATCAGGAACTTGGGAGAGTCTGACATGGTCCTATGCTGTCAAGTTAGTGTGTGAAAGGTTGGTGAATGCTGGCAGAGGTCTTATGTAAAGCATAATTTATTACACCTAAACAGCAGTGGTTATTATATAAGCATTTAAATTGGTTTCCTGGATTCTATTCCTAGAGAGTGATATAAAGAATACCATATGACACTTGATCTCACAGTGGGTTGTATTACTGGAGAGGAACTCTAAACAAAAGCCCTGAATCCTTTCTAGTAGAAAATAAGCAAATCTGCCTTCTTCTCTACAGAGTGACATATTTCCACTTTCAAAGTTATGCATCATACAAACATCCTTGAAAAGAAGATGTAGAGTAAAGGTAGATAATGTCTCTGCTCACAACTCAAGCAGAAATGCAATAAAGCCATGAAGACTGGTCTCTCAACTTCAAGTTAACATTGATAGCTGGTTTCCTTTTACAAGTGTTAATGGAAAACAGAAAACAAAATTATGGGGTCCCTATGATTTATTATTTAAAAGCTATTTCTCTTTGTAGACAGGAAGAAAGCTGAAATAAAACTATCTATAATATCTGTAGAATTGTATATTGTGCTCTACCACAGAGACTAGATATTTTCTTCATAATTGATATGCATTGTCATAAATGTGAATTTTCTTATACTCTTGACTAGCATAATTCATATACCATAGGCTAAAAACAACAGTATCAGGCAGAGATTTCTGAAACCAGGAGTGGAAATTAGTCTTTTCTCCAGTTTAAAGTTGTTTATCTTAAGTTATTTTGTCATAGTCAAAGGAAAGGTAAATAAAACAGAAATATTCATTCAATCCATTTATTTTAAAAATGTGGAAATTCAGTACTGAATAAAATATTAGTAATCCTAGAACAACTTGAAGTCAAGCATAGAGAAAATATAAATAATATGGCATATAATATTGTAAATGCTACACGATAGTTTCCATGTTATGGTGATGATCAAAGGAGGAAGCAGAAATGGATAGAAATTTTCATAGAATTAGAATTAAATTCCATCTGATAGTTTATTAAGTCAATAAAAAGTTTTATAAACACAGATGTATACAAGTGAAGGACTCTATTAGGACTCTATCCTGGTGTGTGCTCTCTCTCTCTCTCTCTCTCTCTCCCTCTCTCATGTCTATCTCTATCTCTCTCTCTCTCTCTCTCTCTCATTTTAGCTGTCATGAAGCTAGCTACTGAGCTTCCTTGCCTGCTCCCTACCCCAGTGCAGTTTCACCACAGGCTTAAAGCAACAGTACCAATCAAGCCTGGACAGAGATTTGTAATTCCAAGTATGGAAACACTTAATGCGAATGAACCATGCTATTTTATAAAGACATGAACAGAGAATGGGAACTAATTGGATGTTACCATAACAGTGATAGAGAAAAAAGAAACATAGCTGCATAGAAATTGAATTTCAGTAACAGGATGAAATGAATTGGACTGGCTTGAGAAACATTTAATTAATCCAGACATTGGTAGATATTGGAAATAGAGACCAGAGATGGATATAAGAAGATTAACTCATGTCACAAGTAACGACATGTAGGAGTAGATTATTTTCCAGGATAAAAAGGATAAAGCAGAATAATATCAGAGATCCAGGGTATGGAGATAAACATATAAATCAAGTTTCTGACATGATCACTCTAAACCATTGAGAACCTTGCAAGAAAAGAGAGCAATAGACAAAATGAATGTCTAGTTCTAGTCTCTGGTAGGAATAATTTTTAAACATTTGATCATTAAAAAACAATATCATTAAAATTAAGAAAAGAAAGCCAGGTGTAGTAGTTCATGCATTTACTATCAGCACTCAGGACCTTGGATCAGGGAGAGCTCCTTGAATTCAAAGCCAGCCTGGTCTACAAGTGTTCCAGGATAGCTGGACAAACAAACATTAAGACAAACAAAACAGAAGTGCGTTGAGTTAGCTACATCTGCTAACAGAATCAGGCAAGATTCTGAGGCTTTCTAAAAGCTACGCACTGATCGCAGAACAGGCAGAGAATTAACTTCTAAAAAGCTGTTAATGCTGTTGGCTAGAACTCTGTGCCTTCTCAGATGGCTTGTGATGAAACAAGCAGAAAAAAACTCCAGCTGGCATTCAGAGGTAACATAGACTCCAGGGTTATTTAATCCAGTATTTCGGCATAACAAGGGTCTTTATCTTTGAGCTTTGCCATCTTCGCGAGGATTTACCCTAAAATTGTTTTCCTTACTGCATGAAACGATATGTTAGGTACCAGGTGCTTTATTTACATTACCGAAATAGATGCATAGATGACCAAAAACTGAAGTACTTAGTCACTGGCATGGCCTATAGTATTTAGACTATTTTAAGAAATAGATTTATCTTGAACCTATACGAACAACTTGAAAAACCTCAGGTAATATCAAGCAGAATCTGCACAGTAGTGGCTTCTTCTAGAAGACCGTTGAAGAAAATGAATATTCTTTCAGGAAAAGAAAAATAAGCATGTAGGAGTGCAAGGCATGGTAGGTAATGGAGAGTATTCATTTAGAGCTATAACAGGGATAAAAAAATGCTGCCATTAAATGGAAATATCTGTATAATAAATGTGTATTCTGGGATCTGAGAATATTCCTATTTGACAAACTTTTGTGTGGTCAAAGGAAGATATAAAGAAATAGCAGGAAGGCCTATGAAATAAAGTTTCAGGGATGAGGGCAGTGGAGAAGATTACATAGTTGTGGCAATCACAGGGTGAAGAGACATTGGTGATGTACAGATAGGTTTAGGGTTTAGAGAACAGTTGAAGACAAGTTGAGAGAATCTTCTATTTTTCCTGGAAAGCTGAAAGAGGCAGAGAGTGTTTGGTAAGAGTGATGGGCAAGTACGTATTATACAGGAGCTTGACAAAAAAGCCCCCTTTGTTCTTGTGCTTGTAATCCTTTCCTGGCTCTCAGCCCGCATCTGAGATGGTGCCCTGGACCTCCTGAGCTGCTCTTTGGACCAACCTGTCTCACAATTGCACTCTTGGGTGTTCTGTGCTGTGTGTTTTCATCCCGTGCCCTTCTTTGTCTGCCTTCAGGCCTTCTCAACACCCTCATTTTTTGGCCCTTTGCCCCTTGTGTTTCTTCTCTGGTGCTTTCTGCTGACATCCATATCTCTTCCATGTCTTGTTTCCTAACCTTCAACCCCTTTGACTGAGAGAAAGCTAAAGAACTTATTCAAAGAAACTGGGAGTGATCTTAATTTATCCAAAACAGGTTGGGGAAAAAAAAGGAACAAAAGAGAAAGTGGAGGGCTAACACTAAAATCATAACCGAAATATAACCAGAATGTAGCCAACAATGACATAAGAGTAAGTGTTCTCTGCAATTTCAGTCATTTCTGTATCATTGGATAATGTGTTTATACTAAGGAATACTAAGTGATAGTAGAAAAATGTCACTTCAAAATAATGCATTTAGTGATGTATTTAGTGGTTTATGACCTATCTGTTTAGTCAGAATTCTCACTGTTTGCATTTAACATTTATTAAAGGCAATTTGCCACAGTAATTTCTTCATTTGCCTGTACTGTTTATAGATATGGCAGTAAAATACTTTACGGTTTTCCATAGGTTTTCAATAGGACATAGAACCTGCTTATTTTTTCAGATAGTTGAGATGGGGTGTTTTGCTTTGTTTGGGGGAGGTTTTGTTTATAATAGACAAAGGACTAAGTTTTGGCATGGGCCAATTTTGCTTTCTTTCCTTAGGAGACAAACATAAACTTACTCCCCTTCCAGTAGAAGCATGACCTACATAAAATCTGTGTGCCTGTGATTTTTCTCATTTTCCCTAGTGAAAAGGAGAAATAACCCCTCCCCCATCATCCTCCTGCTGCCATAAAAAGGGAAAAATGATCACAGGAGCTTTGAATACAATTTTTGTTGAGCTTGTTTTTTTCCCTCACCTTGGGTGACCAGATCGATAAACAGTCCAGCAGCTTTGGAAAAAGGAAAAAAAAAAAAAATCAGATGAGTGGAATATAGCCAGAGGCAGTTTATCTAGTGCAGCAAGTGTCCATTCTGATATTACAAAATTGAAAATAAATGGTATACAAGGAGACACTCCTATCTCAATAAATGTGCGTTTTAATAATAATAATAATAATAATAATAATAACAACAGAATCAGTCTTCCTCAAAAGCTCAATAGAATGATGCACAGTTTCCAAGGCCATGAAAGACTTCCTTTGTTTTAAAGTTACTCATCTTGGAACTGGAGAGATAGTTCAGTTATCAACAGCATTAATTGCTCTTGCAGAAGATCCAGGTTCAATTCCCAGTATGTACATTATGTCTGACAATCATGTATAACTCCAGATCCAGGGGATTCAATGCCTTCTTCTGGCTTCCACGGTCATTGTACAATACAGGTGCTCTTACACTCATGCAGGCAAAACACTCAAACACTCATATACATTAAATAAAAATAAATCCAATTTTTAAAAGATATTCATCTTTATGGATGAAGATTCATATATGTTTACTACCATAAAGTCAAAGCCACTGTACTGGCCTGAGAGCTACGAAGGGTACTTGGGTGTCTAATGTAAGTGGTTAATTGCCCATGAAATGAAAACACTAATCAAAATTAAGGCATTAAGGCAGTTACTCCTCCCAGAAGCCATAGGTAGCCAAATAAAAAGCCCACTGTTAGGTATGGGATACCTACCCTTGAGTTGTTGGTTATAGTTGTCATGGAGATCTCCAAAGCAACAGGTTCTGCTGCCATTGCTCTTGGTTGTCCACGGTAAATTTATGGTAAGTCCCTATTGCTAAAGACACCACATGCTTTGGTCACAAAACATGGAGAAATCAAATGAGATGTCGGACCAGAAAGTAAGTGTCCTCCAGTTTGAATAGCTTTCACAGTACAGATGATGCTATGTAGGCTGCTACAGGAAACATCAACAGCCTTATCCAGATGTGTACCCTGTGAGCTACAATAATGAACAACATGGTACAATATGCCCATGAGTACTAGAGTGGCATAAATGTGGCTAATCAGTCACTTTCTGCTTGGATTAAGGGCCACTCCTCAGGAGGAAACATATACCTGATACTGAAAATCTAGCCCCAAACCAACAGTTGAGAAGTTCACAGACCACACAGGTGAACCAATTGCTATTGTGCAGATAGACATAATATCAAGCTGCCTTCCAAATTTTTATCTGGAAAGTTCTTAGGCCTTATCAAAGAAGTTCTGTGCACTAGGCAACAGTGACACTTCCACTCATAGCTGGGCACAGTGCAGATGGTTTGTCACTCATAGTGGACAGTGTTTGTAGAATGCTCAGCCACAAATGGAACATCTATACCACATCTCTCCTTTCCGAGTCTCCGGGACCATTCAAAAGAGGGGGCAGAAGACTTCAAATCCAGAACTGAGGGAGAACCAGAGAAAAGCAGTGTCATTCAGAAACAACATGACCACTGTCTACACAAGACCTCCACAAGAGCCTGCCAGTTAATGTGCTGGCTCAGAGAGGAGAGGGGCGCATGGATTCTCACCCATGCCTGAGCAGATCTTGAGAGCGGATAACTTCTGGGAGAGGTAGACTCAGTTTTCTTTGAGGGTTTGATCCCTGCTAGGTTAAAGAGTATTGGGCACCACAAATTGAACTCAGTAGGTTATAAAATCAAACAAGCAAAAAGACAACAAAGTTGGGAAGGGGTGGGGAAGTGAGGGTGGACCTGGCAGGACTTAAAAGGATGAAGAGGTAGAAAATATGATCAAAATACATTGTAGCAATGCATGAAATTCTCAAACGATTAATAAAAACATTGTAAAAAGTCGATTATATTTAAGAATCCAGCTTCATTTTACTGGTCTTTGTCTATGAGAAAGTTAATTCCTAACACTTGACTACTCCTCAGAAGGATGAGGGGACTGATACTCCTAACCTTATTCTCCAATCCAGGACCTTTATTGATTCATTCAAACATCACGTTTTTG
Source organism: Eospalax fontanierii (assembly GCA_035773235.1). Taxonomy (NCBI): domain Eukaryota; kingdom Metazoa; phylum Chordata; class Mammalia; order Rodentia; family Spalacidae; genus Eospalax; species Eospalax fontanierii. Next base: position 33,492,326 of record CM069542.1, read on the forward strand.
TGAACTGAATATGAAATATTCCAGATAGGCTCAAGTGTGTGAATACTTGAACCCCAGTGCATGGTGCTATTTGGGAATATTGTGGAAGCCTGTGGAATCTTTATGAAGTAGGGAGTGGATTCTCTCTGAATGAAGTAGATCACTGGGGGCAAGTCTTGAGGTTTTGTAGCCTGATCCTATCTCCTGTTTGTTTTCTGTTTTCTGACTATAGACACGTGGGTGATCAAGTACCTTCTGCTCCTATCACCTTGTGTTCCACATCATAATGAACTGCATCCCTTCAAACTGTAAACAGAAATATACCCTTCTTCACTGGTCCATTTTTGCTTCTGTTCCTGTGATCAAGTATCCTAACAGAAAGCAACATTGGAAAGAAAAGTTATTTTAGCCCACAATCCCAAGGTCCGGTTTATCATAGCAAGGAAGTTAAGACAGAAACTTTGAGGCAGTCAGTCACATTCATAGTCAAGAGCAGAGAGAAAATGATTGTGTACAAGGTCATTGGTGCTTAGCTCACTCTACACTCATACAGACTAGGGAGTGTTCTGGACTGTTGAGGATTGGCCCTTCCCATGTCAGTTGAGATAATCAATACAATCCCTCACAGACATTCCCACAGACCAACATGATGGAGGTAACTCCTCACTGAGACCCTTCTCTGGTGATTCTAGATTATGTCAAGCTGACAATTTAATCATCACAGCCGGATCTAGTTGTTTCTTGTCAAGCATTTGGTTGCAGAAATGTGAAAAGTAACTAATAAGTGTTACAGCAGTCATCAAAGAATATTTGCTAAGCTTCTACTTTGGGCAAATATCTTAAAGAATAATGACAAATCATGAAGGAACAGAAAAGATGTGACATTAAGGCTAACTCTATTTCCCCAAATTTGATAAGCATCCATATCTTATATCCTTGGCTTTTCCTAACTAAAAAAGAAATAAAAACAACAATGCCTTTTCTAGAAAGCATTTGTTTTGCTAAGATTTGAAGTCACGGCCCTGTTCATGATAGGCAGCTGTATCAGTGAGCTACATCCAATTCTGTTTGTGTTTTTGTTGTTTTGAAATAGGATCTCACTTTTGCCCTGGTTATCCTTAACTGACTATGCATTCTCGCTTTCCTTGGACACATAGCAATCCTCCTGCTTCAGCCTCTTCAATTCAGAAATGCCAACCTTGCATTCCGTATGGAAATTCTTAGTTGAAATGGATGCCACTATCATCGCCAAAATACCAAGAGGTCTGCCTTTCCTATATGGTCTCCTGTTTTCACTTTTACTATAATGTAAGTAATAGTAATTAAAACTATAGGAGCCAACTTGTGTTATTTTCCAAATACCAGGTGCAGTACTAAATGGGTTATTTGCAGTATTTTATTTAATTTTCATAATTCTTCTCATTCCTAGTATGAATACTCCTGCTTAGCCATGGTAAAGGAAATGTAGGGGAGCTCCACAGAACTAACAAATCTTGCCTGTAATCCAGGCTCTTGCCAAGCTGTTCCAATGCTACAAACTGTCACAGACGTATGTCTTCACGGGGCCTCTGGCCGTGCCTTCAGTGCCGCACCCTAAACTGAAGGAAAAACTAGTGGTTAAACTGTCTGAACTTTTCAACTTGCATCCAACATGACCATCCATTATCCTATCCTGAATTTTTAAGTCTCTCAGAATTGTGTCAGTTCCCATTATTTGCCTGTTTAGGTCACCTGTTTTAAAAATGTTTCCCAATTTTATTCAGCCCTTTTGATAATTAGTCATCATTGTGGTTACAGTGTACGACAGCGCTGAAGAGAATCTAATGTGTACTGAATGCCTGCATCCACACTGTCTTCTTACCACTCATACCCAGCATGCGAAATAAATGCTAATGTCCATTTTATGTAAGAGAACCAGAGGCGCAGTGGTTCAAGAGCCTGTTTCAGCATCACATCCGCAAGTGTTTATGATGAGCGGTCACATCAGTCCTCATCACTTCCCATTGTCACAGTGCATCTCTGTGTGACTACCTCAAGAACCCTGAGCGTAACCTCACTAAATAAACTTGAATTCCTTGAAGGCAGGGAATGGTATTACAATTTACTGATTCACATATAGTTATGCAGGGGGAGGTTATTTTTATAGACCCGTGACTCCTTATTGTGCTGGCAATAATTTTCCTCTGCTTTACACGGATTTACTTTGAAGTAAAATTCCAGGAAAAATGGACATGACGGTGCACATTTGTAATCTTAGCCCTCAGGAGGATGAGGCAGTATAGTAAGTTCAGACCACAGACTGGCCATCTGGTATGTTCTAGGCCAATATAAGTTGTAACATGATTCTGTTGGATAGCTTCAATTTGACACACCTGGGTAGAAGAAACCTCTGCTGAGGAATTTTATTCACTGGACTATCCTGTGGCCATGTCTCTAAGGTATTACCTTAATTGCTGAGTGATGTAGGAAGGCCTAGTTCACTGTGGGCAGTACCAACCCTGGACAAGTAGTTCTATGCATTTAAGAAAACAAATCGAGCCCAAGCCAGGGAAGCAAGGAAGTAAGCAGAGTTCCTCTGTGGTTTGTGCTTCAGTTCCTACTTCTAGGCTCCTGCCCAGAGTTCTTGCCTTGACTTCCCTCAGAGATGTATGGTGACCTGGGAAAAAGCTTTTCCTGCCAAAGCTGCTTTTGATCAGAGTTTTATCACAGCACTATAACTTAACTAGGACAAAGACCATGTGTCAAAAAAAAAAAAAACCCTAGAGAAAAATAACTTGGAAAGAAAATGCGGTTCTTCCAAGAAAGCCCTGCAGAATGCTAACTGTCCTTGCGACCATCAGGCATCACCGAGAAAGTCCGCTGTGTGTAATGAAATATGAAAACTATTGAACATCTGGTAAAACATGTAGAACACTACAATTCAAACATTCTATCTTAAGGTTTGACATCACGACCCCAGGAAATAATAGACTTCTGTTTTCTATAATGACAAATAGGCCATCTTCTTGTTTGTAACATGAAGGTTTTGCAAATTAACGTTGCATATGAAATGCATCCACAGTATCTCACTTGTTACATCTTTAACTGGAAAAGTAAATAAGTTAATACTGAAAGTCTATACTATATATGCTTATGATGTGAAAATTAAGTTATTAATGTATACAAAAATGTGTGCGCTCATGTGTTTGAGAATGTGTATGTGTGTGTATAAATAGGACTATCCCCAATAATATGGACACTTAAAATTTATGCATTCTAATGCTCAGTTGGATAGTTACAGTAATTTTCCTTTGTTTGCTATTTTGAAAAATGATTTTAAGAATGTGCATTCATCAGACAGTTTAAAATGTTGTTAATAAGCAATTAATGCATCTTCGGTATTCAAATGTTGCATCCATTTGCTGAAGACATGTCTGCCTTAATATGCCTGTTTTAGAGTATACATTTTACCTTCTTCATTCTAATTCCAGGAACTATGCCAAAATTCTATCTCCAAAGGGGGAAAATAAAAGGCATAAATACTGTCTGGAAACAGAATAGAATGAAAAGCTTTTGCTGAGGCTCTAAAGTAGTTGGTCAACAAACATTTTACATTCTTGAGGTTTTTGAACAAAATACAAAAAGTAGTAGAAATTTTCATTAGAAAAAAACTACAATAAAAACATGAACATAAAGCATTTTCATCCTATGTGAGAAAAGAATACATGCTCTTAGAAAAGTTCTCAAGATAAAGATTATTCTCAATTGAATATTCTTAAATTTCCCTTTATTTGTTGCATTTCATAGTGTTAGCATTTTTAAGGATAAAAAAATAAACTCACAAAATTCACCCTGTGAATGATTTAAATAATGGTGTTAAATATTCATTCATCTTAATTCTACCATAAAAAACTTAGTCCCAGTGTAATGAACCATTATTATTTATTTATTTCAAATGCAGTTTATTAAAAATGCACTCATCGCCTGAAGGCCTTTGGGAATACATTTTTTTTAAAAAAACCCCACAAAACTAGAGAAATTAAATGAAATACATGAACAGCTCAACTCCTTGTTAAAGAGACTAACAGGTTGAAACCGTGGTTTCAACCTGTTAGTCTCTTTAACAGTCTATATATTTAATTATGATAGCCTGCTGTCTGTCTCTCCTCTACTGAGATTTATATAATGAATTAACCTGCTTTCATTTTGTGGGGGGAGGTTTCCAAGTACTAAATTAGAATTATATTTACGGACACAGCTATTGCCAAAGATTCAACAGAAAAGCAGTGTTTTTCCACTTAGAAATCTCTGTTAGAGATTGGTACCTAGGCCAGATTCAGACAACTTAACTATTTCTTTGAACTTATGCCTAACATTCTTTCTCTTCTGTCCACTCTCTGACATTGAGTTCATTGTGGCTTCTATTATCTGACTGAAAATATGAAATCCAGAAGAGAACAGATCTGCTGGTAGTACAAATGGAAACCCCTTTTCTTTTCTACATCTGACAGTTTAGACGTGGTGTACAGCTCCTCTGTGGGTTTTACGTAACACTTTTATCTTCAGACATCAGTCTAGAACATAAGATAAAATAAACACAAGAAAAGTGTATGAAATGTGTAATTACAGACTCTCTACTTTTCCCACAAATGGAAGAGACATGGTGAGATAGCATTTTCCACAGGCAAAAGCTGTGCAGGTGAACTTCTCAGAGGGTCTAGCTTTCAGGATGAATAGTAAGAATCAATAGCTTGAGAGAATTGAACACATAGATTGAGGCTGCAGTAGGATGGCAGACATGTGAAGAAACAGCCTCCATCACTGTGCTGGGGGCTTCTAAAAAAACATGGAGGAAAATGTTGTGTTGGGAGGGAAAAGAAAGGAATGCAATAAAGCTCTTCTCTTTCAATTTTGCTTAAGGCTAGCCCTAATCGATCTAGTACACATTCATCTACATTATTTGATTTTTATTCTTTATGAATTAAAAATACTAGTGTCAATAGAACTTAAAAATGATTTCTATTGGACTCTGAGATCTGGGATTCTGATAATAACTTGAACTTTTAGGTTTGTAGACTGCTGTTTCAGTGCTTTCCACAGTAGCTCTGCCAAGTTGCTATCTAGCACATCCTTGAATATCTTGGCAGCTGGTGAATGCCAGATGATTGAACAACTCTTCCTGATTAGGCATCTGGCTAACCTATAACGGTCTTTCACTACTTGCCCCTCCTGGTTAACACAGATATACCACACCTACCTTTCTACTGTTCCTCAAACAGGCAAACCTAAGGGCCTTTGCACTTGCTTGCCCTTGGGCATAGATCCCCCAAGTCCCTAGTGAGTGTACTTCCTTTGTTATATGTGTTTAGATGACATTTATTATAGATGCCCTCCTTGTCCATTCTAACACTCGTTTGATTTTCTTCTAGGGCAAATATTTCTGTCATGTTCAATTTTGTATTTCCTTACTTGAGGACTTTGTGTCTTGTTTAAAAACTGGGCTCTTAATACCTAGGTAATTGGTAGTTCACAAAGTCAGTGTTAACTAATCTTTGAAGTCAAGAATGCTGGGTCCACTACTGAGTTGTACGAAGCAGAAATTGGGGTTTACTTCATGTCCTGTTTGTCTTTAATTACCTATATTAGATCAATTTAAAAAAGCCCACTACCACTTCCCTGGTTAAAGCTCTAGCATAATATATCTGTCACCAACCTTTAACCCAAGATCAAGGCCTGGTCATCAAGTGTCCAACATGGAAACTTATAATTAACTCTGGCAGCTGCTAATTCCCCACTTCAGGCCTTAACACATCTGTTTTATTATTGTAACTGTGAAGTATTTGAAAATGCATTTAAGATCATCTCCTTCCTTGCCTATCTTTTGTATACTTTGTGTAGGTTTGTGTCTAAGTCAGGGTCTTACTCTATAGTCGTGTTTAGGCTAGAACTCTCCGTGTAGACCAGGTTGAACAGAGTTCCACCTGCCTCAAGAGTGTTGGATAAAAGTTGCAAGCCATCATGCTTGTCCCACTGATCTAACGTTTTGAATAGTTCTTACTTTTATTATACCCCTTTCAAATTACTTAATGCTTTTAAAAATTGTTAATGCTCAATCTAATGTATTCTGACTTATTTGTCCATGCAAATGATCTGCTTTAAGAGATTCTCTCCAGTAAGTCTTTACCAATCTCCCTAAAACTATCAGGTGTTTGAGTAGGACTGTTCACTGTTTTCTTTTTTTTATATGTATGAATGTATTGTCTGCATAGGTATAAGAGCATCCATGTTGTACAATGCCCGTGGAGTCAGAATAAGGCATTGGTTCACCTGGAACTGAGTTATAGATGGCTATTAGCTGCCATGTGTATGATGGGAATCAAATCTGGGTCCTCTGCAAGAGACGCAAAGGCTCTTAACCTCTGAGCCATCTCTCCAGCCCCTGTGCACTATTTTATTTCCTTTTTGCTTTAATTACTACTTTGCTACCAGTCTTGGGCTGGAAGATCTTTGAATTCTAATAACATATTTTTCTTGCTCATCAGTGGGCCACTAGAGCCAGGATGAAGTAAATATTCAATATAACACAAATTACTGAAAGAGGAAAGAATTCAACCCTGCATCTCAGGATGTAACCTTAATCTTGGATTAGACATTTTGATGCAGTTTCAGAAACAAGATTTATTTGCTTGATCTCTCTTGAATTTGTCGTCAACAGTCTGGCAATAGTTGATGTCTGGAAAATAAGGTGGTGGGGTTGAGCACACTAAATAAATATTTGCTCTTTAAGCATTACTTTGTTGAGCACAAACACCGATCCAGCTACTCTTTCAGGTACTAGAATGGAGTATTGGACACAGGACTGACGTGTTCCCTGTCATCAAAGCTTACCCAGTAATTAGAGGACAGAAAGCAAATTTGTACATCCATAAATGAGTGAGAGCATGCATCCCTGAAGAAACTATGACAAGATATTGAAGGGTATCATCTCTTGGAGAGACATGATTGTGTATAATATGGAAGACATTTCCTCCTTTACAGAAGACTAACTCTTCATCTGAGGATCTGAGTGACAATATGGATCCAGATATGTAATTTCTAGATCGAGAATTTGCCTAGAAGATGATTTCCATAGTCATGTGATTGGCATGCTCCATTGGCAGAAAGTAATACTATTAAGATGCTGAGAGAAATGACTTGAGGAACAAGTTTCATACAGCTTTGTAGCTATTGTGAGTGACAGCCTTTTCTATAAAGTTGAATGGGAAGCCACTGACACATAATCACTACCTATAAGACTGAAGTTCATCCGATATAACTTCAGACTTATACTCTGATTCACACAGCACACCTATAGGATACCACTTTGGTGTAGTAACTCACAAATCATTGTAATTAGGAGACTACTGAAAATAATGCATTCTCCTCCTCCTTTTTACTTTTTTTTTCTTGTGTTCACTAAGCTCAAAGTAACTAGCCCCAGGGGGAGATAAAGTGATGAATAACCTCATTCAGCTCAAAGAAACAACAGCAAAAACTCCCTAGTCGAATGGTTCATTGCAAATGGCAAAATGGTCATTGTTTAGTGGATGAGGTTTCCTCTGTTTAGAATCCAGGCAATGACTAATGATTTTCCTCCAAACCTCCCACTTTTAAAAGAATGAATAAGCCCCAAAGGCCTCAGAGAGATAAGTATTACTTTCCTCTTGGTAGCTAAGCTAGTGACTGAGATGGAAAAAGAAACTAGCCAATATTTCAGAGCCAAGACCTATAAATGTGATAGTGGATATTGCACTTCTGAACTCTTAAATCGTTTGGTACCCAAATGGCTTTTATGCCCTCCTATGTATTTTCTGCCTTATCCAAAAACTCACTCATCTGAAGTGGGTTTTGTGTAGAATATGTTTCCTGGTGCCCTCACATCAATATAACTGCTTTCAGTTCATTTCCCTGAAGGAAAGCACCCCTGTGGCCTCACCCACTGCTTAAGGACTATTGTGAAATGAGATGACCAGTGGCCAGATTGCACAAATAACAATTCTCCCAGACTTAAGTATGTATTTGCATTGTTTTGTCTTCATGGAACAACATTAAAAAATCAGCAAACTACTACAAAATAATTGTCGGCCTTTTGGAAGTAAAAAGCCCACACAATGAATGCTAATGTCAAGTTCAGTGCTCTGCTTTCATTCTCTCATCTCTATTAGGAAGAATGTCATGGGTTAATATATTTGTGCCCCAATGAGAATTAAAGAGGAAACAAAATACTTAGTGTTTGTAATGAGGCCAGGCACTGATGTGGGGAGGTCATGCAGATCCCATATAATAGATATGGCAACATGATTTTCTTTGGTTGCAAATGGGGACTCAACTCAGTGGTAGGTGATACACTGCGAATTATTTATTTTTGATGTGCAGTGAGGAATAGAACCAGAGCACCCTGGTTGATGGAAATCATAAATAAAAATTTTCTCACAGAGGATTAGAAAGCAAAAATCTCCTCACAAGTGCTATCACCTCAAAGTTCAAGGACTGGGGGAAGAGAGGCAATATGTAGTGTTGGCAGTGAAATGCATTTACGCAGGTTTCATATTTTGAAATTGGCCTTTAATCTTGGGAGGAATAATCAGATAAAATGATGTGAGCTGAACATTGACATTGCAAGTTTAATTTTTTTCTTAAAAAAATCTGTAGCAGAAAAAAAAAATCCTAAGTAGAAGAAACCATGTATTTTAATTCATTACTTAAAAATTAATTGGAAGCTGTTTAAATGAATCTCATTGACAATTCTGATATTTGACTGATTACAATTCATTTTGGGAAAATTAACTTGGTTTGAGATTTTTTTTAAATGTGACATTTATAAGTAAGTATTATTAGCAAACATTTGGTATAAAAATGAAACGCATTGTTCTGAAAAACATAGTAATAACAACTTATTAAGATTATTATTGAAATCTTTAAACAATGTTCCCAACATTAAAAAATCTTGTAATTGTATTACATAATGAAAATCCAGCAATTAAGTCAAAACTATTATTCAGAGAAAAATAGACTTAATATAGAAAAGACATTCACAAAAGAAGAGAAGGAGCCACTGAATAAAGCATGTTAACATTTCAACATTAATCAATTTAATGATTAAAGAAATGACAGTCGTTCATTTGATAAATTTACATTTAAAGGTTAAGAAGAATAATAAAAAGTTGTATTGAGACTGACAAAAGACAAAAAAAAAAACAAACTCTTCTGGGTGAAAAAATTCAAAATACTACTTTAATGTGTACCGAATTGTTGATTTAGTTCTTAGAAAAATGTTCCCTAATAATTTTAGTAAGTGGCCCTTAAAGAACTGGTGATTAACACATTCTGTTGTTAGAAATGAACATTTGAGAACAACTGAAGTGTCCAATAAGAAATCATTAATTTGGACAATGATGTTATATTTGTGTAGAAAATTCCTACACAACCATTTGAGAAAATATTGTATTTTAGTGGAAATGTGAGAGATTCCTTGTGTTTCTACAAAAATAATTAGACGTTTCTTCTGACTTTTCTCCTTCTTACCTCATTTACAGATGTGGGAGAAATGACTCATTTTATGAACAAGTTTGGAACTTAGAAAAGAGGGTAAAAATCTGAGCTCCTTATTTTTCAAAGTGAGTCTTCCTACAGATATCATCATCTAATTTCTACTTTGCCCTGATAAGAATCTTGTAGAGGAAAAACAGTAGGCCAAGACCTGTAATTTCATTTGGGATTCAGTATTTATAAATAATTGTTTTAGTGAGTTTCTATGTTGCTATGACAAATACTTAAGAAGCACTGATAAGAGTAAAGGTTTACTTTGGCTCATGGTTTCAGATTTTGCAATCCGTGGCTCCTTGGTTCCATGGTCCTGTGTTCGCGATGATTCAGTACTTCAGGAGAGTAGGAAACTGTGCATCCATTGTCAGCCAGAAAGCAGAGAGTGAGGGAAGCAGAGACCAAGGACAAGATGCACACTCCCAAGGCATGCCCCTGAGTTTTACTTTATCCAACAAGTCCTCCTCCTAGTCTCTGCTACATCACAGTATTATCATTATATTATGAATAAGTCAAGGGATAATTCAGTTGATTAAGTCATATCACTCAGGATTTAAATACTTCTCCAAAGACCATCAGATGATAAACAAGTCCCCAACACATGAACTTTTGGGGATACTATCATATTAAGCCATCACAACCCTCTTCACTCCAAATGTCAGCTATATCATTCCCCTGAGTCTTTATCAGTGTTCATGATGACATTTTGTCTCTATCTGCTATCACTTTTAATGTATGTTGCAAACTTTTAAACCTGAATCAAGGAGAAAGTCAAGGTTGATTGCATTTTCAAGATATCAACATAATACAGGAATATTTAACATTATAGAAATATTCAGAATATACTTATAAATCAAAAATAAGTCATTTGAAAACCCCACAGCACAAAGATTTAAATAATTTTTACAGTTATTTGCAGATTAATGGATGCTTCACATTTAGATTTTTATATTTTATTTGTTTTCAAAGATTTTTCAATTAGGTTTTGAAAAGTTATATAGTTAGAGTTAGAATACTATTTGGATATGAGTTATTACAGAACTTGGAAATCTTCCAAAGATATTTTTAGGCAGTGAGGACAAATGAGCTTAAATGAAATGATGGCCCTGACTCACATGAAAATGATGAGGCAACAAACCGAGAGAACTCATGTCTCTCCCAGAACTATGACCAGTCTCCATGTATTGACTAGTTGTTGGAAAGAAAGACATAATTATTTCACTTTCAGATTGCTTTCTGTGACAATTCACCATGGAAAAACTGAGCAGGTACAGGAGCTTTTAACTTCCTAATGGATTCATTATCTGGCCAGAGCTGTGAGATATAATAGCTTTGTAGTCAGATTTACCCAAGGGCTCTTCTCTTTGCATATTTGGATATTCAGCACTTCAATGGACTGCTTCAGATTTCCCTTAAAAGGTAGACACATCTTTTTCAAAAGCCTTTCTTTCGAAATATTTTTTGTTCATTAGCTACATGTAAAGACTCTGAATGTTAGCATTTTTCTTTCCTAAATGTATGCATTGAATTTTACAGTGTGGCCATAAGTCTAGACTAAAATCTTTACTAACTCCCAAGGAAGAAGTAACCCCCATCCCAATTCTGCTTAACCTAGCCCAGCTCCGTCTGGTAATAAGCTCTCAGAAATACACATTCATAAATGTGCACTGAACAAATTTAAATTTCAATAACTGAGTATGCACATGTCAAAAAATCATAGCGCATAAGAACATAATTAGCAAAGTTTAAAAACAGCACATTTAAAAAGCTTAAAGCTTCCATACAACTGCCATATTTTTATGATATAGTCAATCCAATTTTCTAACTTGTTGAAAAATGTTTCCAGTTGCTACTGCAGTTTCAGAAATTGCATGCATAATCCCTGTCCTGTGTTCCTACAATGTCGCTAACTCCAAAAAATAGCAATATTTAATAAGTCGGTTTTCATAGTAATCCTGATCACAAAATCTGAAATTTAAAATTTTGAAAAATAAAATATCAAATAGAAGAAATCACTACTTCCTTTTATAGTAATATGAAGAGTATTTATGAGGCTAGTTCTTAAAATTACAGAATTTTTGTTGGTGTCTAAAATCTCACCGTTTAGTATGCTACAAAGGGAAATTTGGTAACTTTGTAACCTTATGCTGTACCTGAATACTAACAATACAAAGGTCCTCAAATATAACTTTCATATGAAGTTTTAGTTATTAGACTGAATCCTCACTTTAACCAATGTGTTTGTCTCAGCTAATGCACTTGGCTGTGCATTACCTTTACAGCACACTCTCACAGATAATGCATACCAACACTATGAATGGATGTGCTATTCCAGAGTTGTTCGATATGTTGCTCTTGATAGACTTTTATAAGATTTTAAAAGCCTGATAATTGGGCTGAAGAGATGGCTAAGTTGGTAAAGTGTCTGTTCCACAAGCATGAAGGCCTGAATTCCGTTTCTTAACACCCACATAAAAAGATGGTGATATGCAAGGTGATATGCACTTGGAATCCCTGCATGAAGAAGCTGATGGGTTAGCCTAGCCATATCTGTATGCACCAAGTTCAGTGAGAGACCCTACATCAACAACAACAACAAAAATGTGGAGTGACTGAGGAAGATACCTAACACTGACCTTTGCTATGTGGACACACACACACACACACACACATGCACTACCCACATCTCCACACATACACATGTATATACATGTATAAATTTGAATATGCACATATACATGCATTATGCACCACAGATATGCACACACACACACACACACACACACACACACAAACACACACACACGAGTAAACCTGACACAGCCTCAACAAGTCTCATACACCTCCTATTTATTTGTATAATGCTGATTGCCTTAGAAACTTTATTATAGGGTCACAAAACTAACCAACATTTTCAAACTATTCCTTAGATGTAACGTTTGATTTATCTTTGTCATATTTTAAAGCCTGGAAATGGACAGCTATGAATGTATCAGATGTTCCTGTTCAGCTAGTCACACCTCCTTTCACCTGAATAAAGGCACACTGTAGTAATAAAAAAAAAATTGAAGTATTGCATTGTCAACAGATGAGAAAATAACAGCCATTTGAAGAGAAAATCCATTGTTAATTTATGCCATGTGAAGCAACATCCCAAACCGTGGAGGAGGGCACATAGAAACAACAGGATCTGTCACGAGGCATAAACGAGAGGGAGAACTATGGGCAGTCATTGATCAGGGCTGTAATGGGAAAGAAAGGGCAATGCAGAGTAAGCAAGCCGTCTAAGATAGTAGCTTCCATTTTGAGGAATGGTGTCTCTACGCGGCTCTGTGTTACTTGGCCCTGGCACGTCTAGTGAAGGTTTATGTTGGCCCAGAATGTGTCAGTCCAATAAAGGAGGGACCTGGTGGTGTGCTCCTTGATTGGTTGATTGTATTTGAAGGCATGACCAAGAAGCAAAGCGGTAGGCCTCTCAGAAATTATTGGGTTGCTTGACACCAAGATGGCATCTAACAGTGTGTGTAGGGGGACAACATTAAGGCATCAAATATACAGATTCTATGAACATGACTGCTATTGCAATATAGGGCAGGGATGCTTACTGGCCACGGTCACTCCCTTCCCTTCTCCATGTCGACTGGATGTGAGATTTAGAGCCAAAGGGCAGAAAGCTTACATTTCAAAATTGGAAGGGTTTAGATCCACCAAAGCTGACTTTGTGGCTGAGGGGAAGCGGACATACACAGGCAATCCGGAAAATTAGAGTGTCTGAAGAAAAATTTGTTGTTCACATGGTCAGAGGAAGCAAGCTTAAGAAAAGAAAACACAGATGACCTGAAGACTGCTGTGTTGATTATTGTTTTAGACAGAATACATTTTGATCACTAATAAACATGTCACTTCACTGAAAATATTTATAGAAACGATCTTGATTTGACTGAGACAGGAAATTATTATAATGAAAATAAAGTGTGTCAGTAAGTGAAGTAGAGGGTTCCTATCCTTAGGGCAGCAGGCAGTTAGTTCTAAAATGTGACTGGCACCAACAGGTGTCCATGGTAGTCAGAGACAGATATCCCTTTTATTCTGAATTCCAGTTATCTGAAAAATTGAATTTTCTTCAAAATGATTATCTTCTCCCTGATGGAACTATGTCCTTTTGATTCATTTCCCTTTGTTGAATGTTGAATAGTCATAGGCAATTATTTCAATATACAATTAAGCACAGATAACACGAGAAGACACCATCATTTTAACTTCATTTTTCAATTAGATTTTGCCATGAAGTTTGATTTTTGAGGTTAAGAGAGTCATAAAAACACAAGGACTATCTTTTATTCCTACCGAAAACATGGCTAATCAGGGACCAAAGTCTGTAAAAGGAATAAGACAGCCTGATTAATTAACAAAGTCTCAGTATATTCCAAAGTGCATTCAAACACAGGGCACCTTCTTGGTATCTCTCTTTTTATATCTAAATTCATTTAGGTAGATTATTCTTCGAAAATGTAGTTAGCCAAGAAATAAATGGAACTGGTGTAATTCCCTCTATCTGTATCTCCCCTCGGGTTCTTAATGACAAATGCATTACAGTTATTTATTACAAATAGATTAAAGTGTCAGTATGGTTCAATTCATAGCAATCTTATATTTTTAAAATGCAGAGGGAATTGGATTTCTTCCTAGTGCTGACAGTGCATAGGATTGCTTTCCAGGGGACCAGATTCCTCAGGAGTACTTTTCTTTATGTTTATTACTTTACGAACTGAACGTACCATCTGCTCTTGCCTCAGAGTTGTTTAAATTGTTTAGAACCTCAGGTCATAATGAGAGAAACTAAGGTGTATTTCCACATAGTTAATTTCATCCGTGGATTATGACTATGCGATCCTATCTTTAGCTCTTCAATGGATAACACTGAGTGTAAAATGACCTATACTAGCACTGTGGTTCCTAGGACGTTTCTACACTCCAAGTAATCTATTGCAATAGAAAGAAACGAACATTCTATAGTTCAGTTTTATCGATATGCATACTATACACAAGTACAATTCTCTATGCTTAATTTTTGCCACATATTGGTAGATTAATGCATTCTCTGATGCAGTTTGATATAGGAGACAGACAGGTCAAAATGTAGTTATACAGATCAGAAAAGAGTTACTCTCTGACAGCAATTTAACTCTGTATGAAAACTATATTTAAAATAAAGTTTCATAAGGACTACATAATCTGCACTAGTCTCATTAGCAGCCAAATATTATAGTCAATAATAAAAAATACCACCAAATAATATACAAAAACCAAAAATGCTCCAAAAAATCTATGAATTATATCTGTTTTTATGAAGTCTGTGATCTGAGAATGTCATGAAGTTATACAGAGAAGATGAAGTCTTCATTACTATGAGAGTTAAGAGAGCCATAAAAACACATTTTTTTTTCTGAGATGGATTCAAATCATAAGTTTCATCAGAGTTGTTAAATTCCTGGATAATAGCAAATGAAATAAAGATAATTCATGGTATAAAATACTATTTTTATTTAATATTCGACTGTTTTAAAGTATACTTAAAGTCAGACATTGCTTAAATTCTCCAAGTACGTGAGAACAAATCCCAAAGATGTTTTTGTTTTATAAAAGAATGGTAAACTGAAGAATAGAGGGAGGTTAATAAATAGAAATTTCTGTAAATGTGCAAACTGTCAGAAAACTTGACTAAATAAACTCAATCTTTATCATTCATTATGCAAACACTGCTCAGCAAGAAATTTGCATCCAGCTCATAACTATGGAGCAGTAGATACATATATTTAAAATAACAATGGGCTTGATTATATCATGTTGTGTTTGAAGCTTTCCTGCACAGATATTAGATAGATAACTTTTTTCTGGCAACAATGTATATCTACAAATTACTGAATATATTCAGGGATGAGAGTTGCTTATTTCCTTTTTTTAGAACACATTTTCTGTGAATGTTGTTTACTTTATGTCCATCAGTTAAATGATTATATTGCCATGTTTGTATTCAAATATTTTCATATTTGACAGGATCTCTTTATATTAACAAGGAGAAAATTATACTATATCTCTGCACTCAGAGGAGATCTGTATATTATCTGTATAAGTATTTCTTAAAGAAACAGATACACACATTTGCAAACAACATGCTTACCCTGGGGTATTAATAGACAATAAGGGAAAGAATTGAAATGCTATAGAATTATTGTGCTTTACCCTTCTTGGCAAGTTTCTATATTTCTAAATAAGGTGATTGTATCATAATCTTCAAAGAGATAATTCTGAAGACGGAGAAGGAGGAGGAGGAGAGAGGAAGGAGGAGAATGAGAAAAGAGAAAGAAGAGAAGATGGAGGGAGAGGAGAGGAGGGGAAGGAGAAAGGCAGGAGATCAATTTCAGGGACTCACCTTGGTTAATCATTAGCCCAGCTATAAGCACCTCATCATTTTCTTCTGTTCATCACCCCAGGCAGAGAGGCTTATATTCTTTAAAAAAAAACATATAAACTTTTTTATTGATATTTATTTGTCTCTTCTCAGTCTGGAATAGTGAATGCTCTTGTGAGAAGGAAATTGATCCTAAACCACTGGCTCCCATATGTACTCTAACCTGCCTGGTGCCATGGAACTAGACCCAAACACCTGAACAAATCATTGAAGAAGTAACCGGAACATAGTTTGAACTCCACAATTGAATGAGGGTGCTTTCCAACAGAGATGTAAGAGGACATCAACATCACAAAGTATGGTTCCAAATGTTATTTCAGATATATTTCAGATATTTATGAATTTGGGTATATATATATATATATATATATATATATATATATATATATATAAAATACAGCCATTGACAATTACATTTCTTACATTTTAGAGAAAAATTTCTCCTTTAAAGTCTATAATACAAAGTTTTCCAAACCATGTTTCATGTAAATTGTTAATAAAGGTGGTCCTTAGGACTGGGATGACTATTAGAGTGTGTAGCAGAATGATAAGGATGTTAAGAGGAGGAGGAGGACAAGGAGGAGGAAGAGGGGTAGGAGGAAGAGGAGGAGGAGGAGGAAAATATGTCACTTTAATTAATAAACTAATGTAGAAATGTACTCTGTTTCCTGTTTGAGTTCTACATGTTACCATCTTCATAATTCCACTCAATGGAAAAATAAATAAAACTTTAAAAAAACATGAATTCTTAACTCTCTTCTAATTTATGGAACTTTGTTGCAGTGTAAATTCCTAGGTTAAGAACCAGTGCTAAGTGACTTTTTTTGGTGTGTGTGATCGTGTGTGAAAATGCATGAGTTGTTTGCATATGCACATGCATACATGTGTAGGTGTGCTCACCCATGCACACAAGCAGAGCCCGAAGATGATAGTGGATGTTTTCTTTTCTCACTCTTCTCCAGACCCTGAGCTGGGCTGCTGACCTCAGCCTCCAACAGCTCTAGTGTCATGGGGGTGTGTCCTGGGCATGTGCAGCCTTGTCACATAGGTGATAAGTTTTTAACTTGGGTCCTCTTTTTTGTGCAGCAAGCTCTCTTTCTCACTAAGCTTCTCCCCACCCCTAGTGTTGCATAATTTTTATACCACTGAAATGAACTGGAATTAAGCTTTTTTTGTTTAATAATGCCAACTGTGAACATTTTTATGAGCAAGATCTTGAGGTTATGTGATCAATTCTGCAAATATTTTCTCATTTTATCTTTAGGAAAACCTTAATTTAAGTTTTGCCCTCCATGTCCAATTCTGCCTCCAGTCCTTAGCCGTACTATCAAAAACAAAATAAGTAAGATATAATTTTAAAACAAAACAAAACCAGTAAAATATTAGCAAAACAACGCATGGACACAAAGTAAAATAGCAGGTGAATAGCAGAGCTGAGATTTGAACTCAGGCTTTGTCCAGTAGCAACATAATTTTAATCTAATGTTTTAAAATATGATACATGTACTCTTTAAATCATTGTTCTTCTGTCAATGATGGAACATAATTTCATTCCTTCTCATGTCTCCATTTCCAAGTGTCTTAAACAAGTCTATTGCTGACAACTTTAAATGTTTATCTTACATTATTCTTATTACTGTTGTTTCATAATCAACTATTTTGTAGTACAAAACTCAGTGGTCCTGGGTATATTCATGATGCTGAACAACAATCACCTCTATCCACCTTCATTATCTCACACAGAAACTGCTTTGTTGAGCAATAACTCAGGTTCTCCTCTTCCTCTGGCCCCTGAAATATTTATTCTCCTTTCTCTCTGTTGGACTACATTTATTCCAGATACCCTGCATAAGCAGAGTCCTTCAGTATGTGTCCTTTTGTATCTGCACTATAGTATGTGGGTTGTTTTATGGTTCATTCACCCTGTAGTTCCTAGTTTTAAGCCTGCACCATCATTGTTATATGTAAAGACCACATATTGTTTCTTCAGTTGTTTAGTGAGAGACATTTGATTTGTTTCCATATTTCAAATATTTTGAATAAGGCTGCTATGAAAATTGATATCCAAACAGCTTTTGTTAGTTCCTCTTCAATTCTTTTGGTTATAAATATGTAAGTGAAATAGTTTGGCCATATGAGTGTCTAAAACTTTCTTGTTTAGCATTTCCTATTCTTCTCTGGATCACCTATTTATAGCTTTAATTCTTTGTATCCATGAAGCTTCTGCTTTCTTCTTTAATATGAATAATATTATACTACTCTTGAACTCCTTGTAATAAAATGACAGTAATATGTTACTGCATGTCAAGCATCTTTGTCCTTCTAATTCTGCTTTCAAGCCCACTGAGGAAGTAAGAGCTGAAGATGGGATTTTGCCATTCTATTCTTTTCATCTATTGTTTTATTGGGCTCTTTTTTAACCCATTGCAATGATGAGGAACTAGTCCAGATGACACTAATGCATGTAAAGCATCTGTGGTTCCTTATCACCAGTGAGTCATGTTAGAAATCAGCAGGGTGACAGTGGAGAATCAACAATTCATTCTACTGATATGCAGCACGTGCTGAAGTAGTCAAGATAGTTTCACAGTGTTTTCTAAACCTATCATAATGCAATTTTATATTTTAATGTATAAATAGGGACAAAAGGGTGCATTCTCACAAATGCTGTGATTTTAATGTGTATTCACAACATTTTACATGCTGATAATAAGTGGGCAATATGATATTATTGAGAGGTGGGGTCTATAATATGTAACTCTCCCATGATGGCTCTTCTATGAATGGGATTAAGACCCTAATCAAAGAGGTTCACAGAGCACTTGACTTTCATGTCTTTTACTTCCCACCATGTACAGACACATCAGCAAGAAGTCATTTTTCAAGCAGAGGGAGCAACCATTGGTGAACACAAAGCAATCTATCACCTTGAACTGAGACATCCCAGACAGTGAAAGTGTGAAAAATGCATTTCTGTTCTTATAAATGATGCAGTCTTGAGTATTTTGTTATAAAGACCCTATAGTCCTAGACACTAATGACTTATATAAGTTTCATGAGATCAAAACTATTGCAATAGAATCTCGAGGAAAAGTCTATTGTCAGCATTCTGTCAAAGATACAATGGGATAAAGGACACTGGGAGTGAAATATCACTGATTGAACACCACCTGCTCTTCCTCAGCATTGGGAGCGAACAAACTGATAACACTCACCTTCTCACTCACTTCCCCCATTATACAGAGAGCATGGGAAGGACTCTTTACCAAAATTCTCAAAATGGGGCTTGGAGAGGCTAGCAGGTGTCCCAGTTCATGGAGTAAATGCAGCATTCCATTGTTTAACCACTGCTTCAGAAAATACAGTTAAAAGTCAAGATAAAGATCAGGCAATGACACCTGACTATTGAGTCCTGTCTCTGTCCTTAATCATATTTCAAGCCTCTAGGTCAATGTCCTTACAGGAAGCATTTTTATATTGCCATAAAAAGTGTTTAGTGTTCTAAACATTTAAACATTTATTTTTTATTATAAACATTAACTTTTATATTAAGTCATAGTTCTTATCAATTTAAATTATTTTTATTTATTTATGTTTATTTATTTATTTTGGTTAAAAGGACTGAACCCAGGGTCTTGTGATTGTTAGGAAAACCCTGTACACTGAGCCCAATTCTCAATATAAGAAAATATTAGTTAATACATGAGAAGACCCAAACCTAAGTGTGGTTAAAGTCCTTTTCTTAGTAACACAGTAAGTATGGTCTATTCACAATGACAAATAAGTTATCAAAACCCTTCTAATGATTGTGAAGGTAGAAATTGAGATTTTTTATTACTATTTTATATGTAATTTTATTTTATGTATATCTATGTATTGTCTGCATGTATTGAGTGTATTCATGAAATTCTAGCAGAGGACAGAGAAGGCTCTCAGATTCCTGGAACTGGAGTCATGGACAGCTATTAGCCACCATGTGGGTGCTGTAATTCAAACCCAGGTCTCCTGCAAGAACAGCTAGTGCTGTTAACTGCTGAGCCATTTCTCCAGTCCCCAACGTTGAGATTTTTAAAAGGAAATGACAAATCCTATTTTTCTAATTTAAAAAATGAGAGGAAAAGTTGAATGAATTTAATTCATGGGTCCTCTATAACCATGATCCTTTTACCTAAAGGGTATGTATGAACCTGCAATTAAATCCACATCTGGGTGGGACATTACAAGACAAAGAAGATTGTATCAGCAAGAAGTTATCATAGATTACTAAGAACAACTATGGGGGCTGGAGACACGGCTCAGGGTCTCACATGCGTGCTAGAAACCATCTGTAACTCCAGTTCCAGGAGATTCCACAATCTCTTCTGACCTGTGCGGGCATTGTACGATATGGGTGCATTTACATACATGCAGGCAAAACACACATGCACATAAAATAGTAAATAAATAAGTAAATAGCTAGAATATTAAAAAACAAAGAACACATGTGGCAACCCTTATTATAATTAATTCATAATTAAAGATGTTTATAAACACATGTAGACTTACTATGCTGGTAAATATTTGAAGACCATTTCCTTGATAATTTAAACTCAGATATTTATCAAAAAAACTTGAAGTAGCAAAAACATATAAGTGATATGTAAACAGATTTGCTAATATGCACACATATGCATGTACACTTCTAAATACACAAACAGAATCTTATTTCTAATGTTCTCCCCACAAAATCCTGGAATTTTTTATGGCTTGAGCTTGACCAGGTCTTGTGTATGCTGACACAAGCCCTGTGGGTTCATGGGTGCAATTACCCTGCTGGATCTGGAAAACACAGATCATCTGTGTTTCTTCTGGTCATCTGCCATCTTTCACCCCTTTACCACAATGATCCCCTGAGATTTGGGAGGAGAGGGTATGATATAGGTGTCTCATTTAGGGCTGAATACTCCTGAGTCTCTGTCAGTAATCATTTGGTAATCAATCATCTATTGTTAAGTTACACTAAGGTCATGTGAAAGAGGTATTCTATATTCCAAATTAACAGAGTTTTAGATAAACAATATATTCTGTATTGAAACCAATATATTTGGTAGGTTTCTTAAAAGCAACCATCTTTCTTTTACTATTAAATTGATAACCTGGGCATAAAACCACATCAGGAATGTAAAAAATAGTTCATAATGATAAATCACAAGTCTTAATCAGTAACATTCAAAGTATGTGGGCATAGCTGTTTACCTCATCATATGCCTTTGTTTTCAAGGATCTGAGCAACTAAATATCAAGTTTTCTTTTATTGCTCTTTGCCTGTAAGTGACAGAAGTCTTGCAAATATAAGCATAATCCAGATCCCCTAAAGAGAAACTCAATTCGAGATAATGACCTGCATAGATGTGAAATTGGACATATAGACAGAATGGCAAGAAATCAAAGACAAATTAATGAGAATGTTTATAATTACATTTATGTTTTCCCTATAATAAACTTTTGAAATGAAAATGCACATCCGATTATCCATATGCTTAATGAAGGAGAAAATTCAATCTAATTACATTCCAGTTGAATATTTACTTCTAATGAAAATTCTTTGAGCTTTTCAATACTTTAAAGGTTAGTTTCAATAAATGTGATATATCAAACTAGAAAAAGTAGTTTTATTTAAACTATGTTATTTTTATTATATTATGTATCAAAACTCACTAAACAAAAACACATTTCAACCTAATGATATATTGCAAGGTCCTATGAATATGTACTCATGAACTTCTATTAGATGCTTTCATAGAGATTATTTAGAAAAATACTATTTAGAAAGGTCTTTCTACTTAAAATAACATAAAATCTGTTCTGTTTTAATCTTTTTGTTCTACTATTCTATTATTTCTTTTTGTTCTACTATTCTATTATTTATGTTTATTATAGACAGATAAACATTTATTTTCAAGAGATTACTAAATTTCAAGGTATATTTTGACTATTTTCAATGTGAATACTCTAATAATCTTTGCAAATTTTTATTTTCAATTTACGTTAATCTCACTTTTCCTTCCTAGTATTTGATTAGTCTCAAATCCTGTTCCCACCCCCCAAAAATCATGTCTATGCTTGAGATATTATATGCATCTGGGAAAGGTAACTATATTTCTTTGTAAAGTTGAAATCTGATAAGGAATTTATTTTTAACCTCATATGAAGACAAATGGTATATGCACAGCTGGACTGCATATCAATTGTGATTCATTTTCCTCTCTGCCATATGCTATCTTCCAAGCAGTACTGATGTGGTAAAAGGATGTAATGCAACAGTCCACCAGATCTTCTTGTAACACACAACTGCTGTTTCCAATCATTTTCTTACTATCATTCTTCCTTTCCACATTTAATTCTGAAAAATCAAATCAATAGTGTAGGAGAGATAGAAAGTAAAACACTTATATATGCTTGTGAAAATATAAGACCAAACTTTTATGAATGGTGAGGGGCTATAAAAGCCTGTGTTCTTTTCAAATATAAAGTCTCCAATAGTCAATTTTTGTGTACTAAGGTGGTGACTGATATATTCATCACAAATAACATGTTTTATGTTATGTAATGAATTTTATACCCCCACCAACTTTAAAACTGTCGAACCCCTCACATGTTGATACTTAGAAGGGAAGTAATTATGTTTCAGTAATTTCATGAAGGTAGAGCTCTTATGACAGTATTAATATGTTTATAATAAAAGGAAGTGAGAACAGAACGTCTTCCCTTTGCTATATGAGGATGAAGAAGGAAGGGAACCTATAAATGCAAACACGAGTCTTCACCACACGTAACATCTGCAGGTACCTTGATCTTGGAATTCCCTGTCTCCAGGATTGGGAGAAGTCCATATCTGTTGTCTCAGCAAAACAATCTGTATAGTTTTCAGATAGCAGCATGAACTGAAACAGTGTTGTATACATTCTTTTCTCTTTAACCATTTTGTGTTCAATTTTAGATTTTTAAAGTACATTTAGGGTTTCATTTTTTTTCAAGTGGAGAAAGTATAGATTATAAGGTAAAACAAAATAAAAAAAATAAAATTGACTATCATTTTCTCCTTTGATTTCTATCCCAGTTGAACTTCTAACTTATTTTTCTAATAATTGAATTGAATTATCAGAATGTGAGCCAAATATTTACTTCAAATGTGATGTGAGAATTTTTAAAAATCTGATTGAACATAGAGAATGGCCTAGGAATAATCTCAGACTTCTTTTCAGTCATTGAAGGCAGTTTCATGTAGCAAACTTAGGCTTTATGAGTTCAATAAATTCTTTTTTGGTGTATTAAGACTTCCAGTTCCCATACTTCCCTGTGCATGCTGCCTCAGGTCTCAGGCCTGCTAGTACCTCAAGGACCTTTGAGCTGAGTGACTCTTCCCCCTCCAGACCTGCAAGATCTTCAAAACCTGCCATGATTAATGCATCTTTCTACTCTCACCAGAGAACCTTTCTTATGCATCAGACGGTGATTAAATCAGAGGCCCGCATCTGGTCTATGTTCAGAGAATAAGAGCCTGTAGAGTCCTTATTTCTAAATATAACACCTATGTAAACTCTGCCTCACAAGGCTCAACAATCATTGCAGAAGAAGCGCCTAAAGATCATAAGAGCCAGAGGTAGTATATGACCACAAGGAAACAGAGTTTTCCAGATGACTGGGAAGTTTTCTCATATGAACTCACAGCAATGGTGATAGGATCCCCAAGTCCCACCTAAATTCAAGCCAGACAAAATCCCAGCGTGGATTTGGGGAGATAGGGAGCCTTTCTCAACCTAAGCAACCCTACCTGAGGAACTTTTGGCAACTGCTGTCAGTTGCAATTTAAAGGGAGATTCTTGCTATGTTGACCAGGCTTCAGTGGTTGATGGATTCACCCTGAAGGGCAGGCAGTTAGGGACACAAGTTGACTGTATAGGTATATATATATATATATATATATATATATATATATATATATTCATATATAATATGAAACATGAAATTATAATATGAAACATGAAATTGGGGTTTGGACCACCAGATTAGGTGCAGGTAGGAAGGGTATCTAAATTTCATCAAAATGCATAAAATTTGAAAAATTCAATAAAAAATATAAATGAATTAATAAAAAACCCTCTCTAAGTTGTATTTCACTTAGTCTGCTTACTTTGAGCTGCTAGAGGACTAAAGGATTGTCAGTTATATTCGATTTACAAATAAGCAGTGAGCAAAGTTTCGCTTGTGTATGTTCGAAGATAAGTATTTATATCAGCAAATCTAGCAACCATGACCATCTACACTGCATTGTTTAACTATTTATATGTGAAGTTTTCTCTTTGTACATTTCTTATTGTGATACTAGAGCATAATCTGAAAAGCTTAACTTAATAATGGCTATTTCAAAAACTTCCAAATGTTTAAATATATTAAGATCTATCTGATCAAGAACTCAGATTACTATTCTGGCTATAAAGATGGAATGGAAAAAAAGCAGAGAAATCTCAGTTCATCTGTCGCTGAGTTTCATGCTTATTCTGTGAATCCTCTGGCTGGTATATTAAATAAATGGCATCATATTTGAAAAGAACATGAAATGTTTCCAAGTACATACAGTCAAATGATGAGTCTCTGGGATCTCACACTACCTCTCACCCTCCCACACATGAACATCTTCCTTGATACATAGCACCCTCTCTTTACTCAAAGAGATACAATGTTGTAAAATAAAAGTCAGGATTTGCCCAAGCATAGTGACATAGGCTTAAAAATCACAACACTTAGAAAGCTGAGGCAGGAGAAATAGGAGTTTGTAATAGGTCTGAGCTACATAAAGTTTAAAGCCAACTTAGGCTATATAGCAAGATTTTATCTCACAAGCAAAAAGAGTGGTGAGACCACAATGCTAAAGAGATATGTCAAAGACCATTAATATACAGTGTCATGTATCTGAAACTTTCTCATAAGTAACTAGAAGTAGTGTTGTTATAAAATATCTCTCACATGCTACTATAACAAAATTTTTGTATTTCCATTTGTAAGTGATATAGTCAAGACAATAATTGAAGATATACTATATTGTCCATTTAGAATGTTTGATAGTGTTTTCCTACTTATCTGAATTTTAAAAATATACAGAATAAAATTGGAGATATTATTAATAACCCTTTTTGCATAAAGTATCTTTCAGATACATCAAATTTAAGAGCAATGAGACTTCTACAAATCAATTTTGGTCTGTTTTGATATTTATGCTATTCTAGGCTCTGTGAGTATTGATGTAAAGATGGTTATCTGATTAAAATATTTTATTTTGATCTTCTTTAAAATGATTTCTGATTATTCAGGTGATTTTATATTTACCCGTAAATAGTATTGCACTCAGTACACTGTAAATCATTAATATATGTTGTCCTAGAAGATGAGCGAATGAATGAATGAATTTGAGTGAATGAATGATCAAGTTAAAAGTTCTCCCTTCATGGATCTTATTTAGGTTTTGTTACCACGTGAAAATTGTGGAATTTTCCTTTGATTAAGTGAAAGCTTGTTGGCTACTTTGAAAGCAAACTATAAGGGTTTGCTATCACAAAAAATAATAACCCACGGTTATTGAGAAGACATGATTGGATATATATGATCTTTCCTGTTATGGTTGAGGGTATTAGAAAGCTCAGTTAATTAGACCTTGTAAGCAAGTAATGCTTGCTTCAGATAGATGCAAAGAAATATACTGAAAACAAGATTCCTGGGAAACTCTCAGCCATGAGAGCATCACGAATGATCATGTTTCTAATTCTGCTTTTTGCTCTTGCAAAGATGTTTCATGTTGAACTAGTGCATTTAAATTTTGAAAAAGAGGAATAAAAGCTTTGTAACAAAGGTTATGCTTGTTTTATAGAATCATATTTAACCAGGAATTAAACTGTTGAAACTTGCCTAATATATAGATATCCTGGCAGATACACTGAAAAATCAACACTGACTTTTAAATTACAAATATTTCAAGATGAACCCATATTAATCTGCTCTTCCTTGCACAGCTTCTAATTAAACTCACTCACATTGCCTCGTGGTTCTAGACCATGCAAGAGTATGAGAAAAAACTCAAGAATTAGCCCTTGGAACCAGGTGTTATTACTCTTTGCAAAAGCCCCAAAGCCTGATATTCTTTCAACGCTGGATGCTGCTTCTGTTTCCATAGGTGCTGACTACCTACCTAGGCAGAGTGTAATGCCATTCTTTAACAATATGTTCTGGTGTTTAAAAGGCTAATGTATCATGAAGAGTGATTTTAATGAATATGAATGACACTGATCTAAAATAGAGCTACTGCTTCCTTCCTTGTGTATTTTATACTGTCAACTCCATTCTTGCCCTCATTTAGGTTTTTCTTTGGCAATTAAAGGATATTGACATATAATCTAATCTACACCTTGCTTTGGCTACAAACTGAAAATCAAATTCTCTAGAGAGGAATTTGTCATTGTTCTTGTATATTAAGTGTGAATATCATGAATCTAGCTTTTTCATGCTCCTAATATATTTTGTAAGGCTTTTAAACTTACACAGAAGTATACATATGTGCGGATTTGATTAACAAAAATGAGATATATTTTACAGTGGGTGTATCTGATTTTATTATTCAGATTTCACCAGTAAGTTGAAGCTAGTACACAAGACATGTTTCAAGCTCTTGTTTCTATCAGATAAGGACAGAACATAATGTTTTAAACAAGTACATAGCATCACACAAGGGTGTGATACTAGAACAAGAATAACTTGTGAAGTTGTATTTTCCTAATACTTGAATTACAGTTTTGCTTGATAATTTTGGAAAAAAAGAACCATCAACTTAAAAACATCTATTGTTCTGGTCCCTGACAGTTCTTCTCCCAGCTGGACTCCTATTGCCCTCTCTTAGATCTCTGGACTAGCTTCTTCATCCAGACTAGCTAAACGATCTTACATAGATTCCCAAGCCCCTAGTCAGGCAGTTCCACTACCCCCATCCTTCCTTGCTCACAATCAGCGCCATAGACCTGTCCACCTAGGAGTCTGCTAAGTCAGATCCTGTCTACCCGACTCCATCTCTATTCCATTCTTCTGGTCCCCCCTCAATCCTGTCCTCTACCAGTCTTGGCCCCAGCATTGGCCCCAGCTTCTGATCTCTGAACTACTTTCTTAACCCAGAATAGCTAACCTCCTTAGCATAGACTCCTCTGGTTTTGAGCAATCTGACACAGACCAGGTCTCCTACTAGTCTGATCAGCCTACCTACTAGCCTGTCCTACCAACCATACAGGCCAGTCTACAACCCTGCAAGAACTTCAAACATGCATCAATTTATTTTCCCTACTAAACAATATAATCAGAACCAAAACCAATAAGCAAAAACAGAGTAGAATTTCCTACTAGGCATATAATCAACAAAGAATATCAATATGTCCAAGCAGCAGTCATGATAATATGTCCTAAACAAAACCAATGAGTCCTGCAGAATTGCAGTGCAATGAGAATTACCCTGAGGAACCCAATGACACAGAATTTTAAAGAACAGTCATAAACACTATCAAAGAACTTACAGGAAACAACTCAACTCAAAGAAGAAAGGTATAAGTTTGTGATGAAGTCCAAAAATATACAAATATGTGGCTTAAAGAAATAACAAAAATAATTCATGATGTAAAAAGTGAATTCACAAAAGAGTTAGAAATAGTAAAGAAAACCCAAAGAGAAATGAAAATGACATTGAAGAACTCAATAAACCACTTGGAAACAACAACATAAAGTTTCATAAGCTGAATGAACGACACAGAAAACAATATCAAGATTGGATGGCAAAATTAAAATTTTGGAATCCATTAGCACAGATCACATAAAATTGAAAAAAATACAGGAACGGAATACTCAGAAAATGTGGGACAACATGAAAAATCCAAGTTTATGAATTATAGCCATACAAGAAGGAGAAGAATCTCAGGCTGTTGAGACACCTGAATTAAAACTTACAGGAAACAAACCTCACAGACTTCTACAAAATATTCAACCCAAGCACCAAAGAATACAAATTCTACTCAGCAGTCCATGCAAGTTTTTCTAAAACTGATCACATTCTGGGACACAAAACAAACCTCAACAAATACCAAAACATTAAAATAAATTCATTTATTCTATCAGATCACCGTGCAATACATCTTATAATTACTTGCAAAAGATGTTCCAGTAACAACATAAAATCATGAAGATGAAACAACACATTCTTGAGTGATAAATGGATCAAAGAAAAAATTAAGAAAGAAATAAAAATATTATTGGAATTAAATGAAAATGATAATACAAGAAAACCTCTGGAACACCTTAAAAGCAGTCCTAAGAGGGAAGTTTATAGCTCTAAATGCCTACTTTAAAAAAATCAGAAGAGCACGTGTAAATGACTTAACAGTCCAACTCAAGACTCTGGGAAAAAGCAAACCCACCCCAAATCTCACAAATGAGAAGAAATAACAAAAATCAGGAGAGAAATTAAGGAAACAGAAACAAAGAAAGCAATACTATAAAACAGTCAATCTAAGAGCTGGTTCTTTGAAAGGTTAAAAAAGATAGACAGACATGTAGCCCAGTTAACCAAAAGAAAGGAAGAAAGAGCAAATCCGCCCCCTCCCAAAAAAAACAAACAGATGAGAAATGAAACATCACCAAATAATCCTGAGCACTGTAAGGGAACACTTTAAAAATCTATACTCTCACAAACACAAAATTCTAAAGGAAATTGATCAATTTCTAAAATCATGAACATCAACAGAATTAAACCAAGAAGAGATCAACAGCATAAACCAATCCATAACAAATAAGGAAACTGAAACGGTAATACAAAATCTCCTAGTCCCAAAAAATCCAGGACCAGATGCAATCATAGAAGAATTCCTCAAGACATTAAAAGATCTGCAACCAATAACACTTAAATTATTCAAAAAGAAACAGAAGGAGAATTCCCAAGCTTATCCTATGAAGCCAGCATCACTCTAACACCAAGACCAGGTAACAAAACAACAACAACAACAACAAAATATAGGCTCATATTCTTAATGAACATCAATGCAAAATTTAACAACAAAATACTCACAAATCTCATACAGACACATATTAAAAGATCATCCACCGCAACAAGTTAGCTTTGTTCCAGAAATACAGGTATGGTTCAATATCTGAAAATCAATAGACATAATAATCAATCATCTAAAGAAACTTAAGGACTAAAAAAATAGGGTCTTATAAATAGATGCAGAAAAGGCCTTTGACAAAAATCCACATGGATTCATGTTAAAAGTCCTAGAAGGAACTGATCTGGAAGTAACAAATCTCAACTTATTAAAGCTGTATACAACAAACCCACAGCCAACATCATCCAAAATGGAGAAAAACTGAAAGCATCCCCATTGAAATCAAGAACCAGATAGGGGGACTGTCCAATACAGTGCTTGAAACTCTTGCAATAGCAATAAGACAAGAGAAGGAAATTAAAGGAGTCTTAATCGGAAAAGAAGAGGTCAAGTTATCTCTATTTGCAGACAATATATTGTAAATGAGAGATATCGATAATTTTACCAGAAAACTGCTAGAAATGATTAACACTTTCAGTAAAGTGGCAGTTTACAAGAGAAACTGACAAAAATCAGTAGTCTTTTTATATATCAATAACAAGTTACTAGAAAAAAAATTCAAGGAAAACTGCCCATTCATGAT
Source organism: Eospalax fontanierii (assembly GCA_035773235.1). Lineage (NCBI taxonomy): Eukaryota > Metazoa > Chordata > Mammalia > Rodentia > Spalacidae > Eospalax > Eospalax fontanierii. The sequence continues at coordinate 33,522,087 of CM069542.1, forward strand.
AACCTTATAGAAAATAAAATATTTATGAATAAACCTAACAAAAGACTTTAAAAATCTATACAATTAAATTTACAAATATTTAAAGAAAGAAATAGAGGAAGACACTAGTAGATCAAAAGATCTACCATGCTCATAGATTGGTAGAATTAACATTGTGAAAATGACCATCTCATCAAAAGCAATCTATAGATTCAATGCAATGTCAATCAACATACCCATGACATTTTTCAGAACTGGAAAAAAAAATCATCCTAAGATTCATATGGAATCACAAAACGACCCGGAGAGTCAAGTCAATCTTGGGCATAAAGAAAAATTCTAGAGGGATCAACATATCAGATCTAAGATTATATTACAGAACTATAGCCATAAAAGCAGCATGGTACAGGCACAAAAACAGACATGTAGATCAATGAAACACAATACAAGACCTGAACATAAAGCGTGCTATTTCAGCCACCTGATATTTAACAAAGTGCTAAGAACCCTCAATGGAGGAAAGACAGCCTCTTCAGTAAGGGTGCTGGCAAAACTAGTTCTCCACGTATAGAAGAATGAAATTGGATCCTTTCATCCGGTACAAAAGTCAACTCCAAATAGATCAGAGGCTTCAATATAAAACCTGAAACTCTGAAATTGACAGAGTAATACACAGGCAGAACACACCAGGACATAAGCATAGGAAAGGACTTTCTAAATTTGACATCATCTGCTCAGGCATTCTGGTCATCAATAAGTAGGGCCAAATTAAGCTCTAAAGCTTTGGTACAACAACAACAAAAACAACCATGGAAGGGAAAAGGAAATCCACAGGGTGGGAGTAAAACTTTACCAGCTACACTTCTGATAGAGTATTAATATCCAGAATATACAAAGAACTGAAAAGAAAAACAAAGAAACAAGAAAATTAATGATTCAATAAAAAGAAGGACTATAGCTCTGAACAGAGAGTTCTCAAATGAAAAAATAAATATGGCAAAGAAACATCTTAAAAAGTGCTGAACATCCTTAGCAATTTGAGAAATGCAGATTAAAACCACCTTAAGATCGCATTTTACCCCCGTCACACTGTCTCTGATCAGGGGAATGAAAGATATCAAATGCTGGAAAGGATTATGAGCAAGGAGCACACTCATTCCCTACTGGTGTAAATGTTAGCTCATACAACCACAATGGAAAGCAGTGTGGAGAACTAAAAATGAATCTCTCATGTGATCCACTTTTACCATTCCTTGGCATATACCCAAAGGACTCATCCTCTTGTAGGATATACCTGTACATTCATGTTTATTGTTGCTCTCTTCCCAATGGTCAAGAAATGGAAACAACCTAAATATTCCTCAACTGAAGTATGGGTAACAGAAATGTGTTACATTGACACAATGGGGTTCTACACAGCATTAATAAAAAATGAAATAACGAAATTTGCATTTAAATAGATGGAACTGGAGAGTGTTAGACTAAGTGAAGTAACACAAATGAAGAAAAGTAAGCAATGTATGCTCTCATTTGAGGATTGTAGCACAAACCCCTATATGTGAGTATATATCCAGATGTAACACCATGAACCAGGAAAAGGGAAAGGATACACAGAGGAAAATGCCAAAACAGACTCCAAGAAAGGAAACCAGTAGGGAACAGATGTTACCAGGAGGAGAGGCAGGAAGAGTAGGAGTGTTCAACAGGAAGCAGAGGAGGGAGGGACATGCAAGGGCTCATGGTGTTTAGGAGCAAGGGGGTAGAGGAAGGCTGGCGTTGATGGGGCCACAATGGGGATAATGCAGGGGCTGGGCCTGGGAAGTAAGGAGGGATTTCAGATGGTTTGAGGAGAGCAGAACTAATAAATCTTGGAGGGCTGTGGAACCCAGAGAAAAATGTGATGACCCTGAAACCGCCTGAGAATTGCACAGATGGTGTGTAAGCATTAGTGCATATGTATACCTGGGGGCTGTTTGACAGGAACATAGTGCCAGATAGAGAGATCTCCCTTTGTGTGATTGGTAAGAGTGGTCCAGGGGACTCCCAGATTAATGCAGGCTATTGCCAAAGCTCTTAATTATCTCCCAGGACTAGAAGATAATATCCTGCTACAGAGACAAGACATATTCAGAGCACAGAAATTGGAACAATGGAGAAGAAACTGACTTGGAATCCTTCTACCTGAACTTTAGCTCCCATAATGGTAGATGATAGCATACAAAGTGCTAAAGGAGTAAATCAATCAATGATCCAACCCAACCCTAAATTCTAATAACTGTGTCGCCTGGCACAGCACACTACCTCTATTCGTGTATTAGTAGAACTGCCATCTATGGGATAATTAATAGCTATCTAATTGGACTTTAAGCTCTCTCAGCAGGAGTGAACTCATGGTAGCACATATCGATCCTAGAGAGTACCCTACCTCAGTTATATCCCTAGAGAAATGCTACCATGTGCTAAATATGGGTCCTTATATTTACAGACAAGCATAAAGTATACCTCTCATCAAAGAAACTTCTTTGTGCAACAGATGGAGGCTGCAGCAAAATTCTATAACTGGTCAGACATGGAGAATATACATCTGAGAGATACCAAGTCCTAGGTGACCCATCTACAGTTGAATCTCCACATCTAAGGCTCATAGAACATAGTGGAATGAGGGATAAAGAGAATACCAGATCATTCTTCAACTCTCACCAGTGAAGCTTCCTAAACAACATAGTGCTTTGAACACAGAAAGCCACAACTGCCCAAGTTTTAAAGAATAAGAGACTACAGCGTGTGTTTATGTCTACATAGAATGCCTATATTGAATCTTAACCCACCGATGGATCAGGGATTATTGTGGATGATGGGGAATAAAGACTGTAAGAGCCTGGGCTGGTTCATGAACTTACAGAAGCAGAGGCTTTCAAGTCACCAGAAGTTTGTACGTGTGAACTTGTAGCAATATTGGCAATGAGCACAGGACCCAACCCAACTCAAATCAGATAAGGTTCCAGGGAATAGAGGCAGAAATTGGTGGTGGGCCAGGTGTAGACTGAAAATTATTGGAGACTGATTACTTCAAGAAGAGTGCTTTACTTACAATCTCTACATAGCCTGACCAGACTCCAGTGGAGGAATTTGCACTAAAGGCCATCTAGGCACACATGCTTGACTGGATAGCACTTAACATGTATTACGGAATACATGAGGTCCGGTGGGGTGTCGGGTATGGATGGGGGTGGGATCCAAATCTGATTAAGAGCTGTTATATGAAACGCATAAAACTCTATTTTTTTAATTACAAAACCAAAAAACAAACAAATAAACAAAAACACATCTATTCTTTGTCTTAGTTTCTGCCGCATGGTTTTGTCATTGTAAGTTATCAGGTTGAAACTTAAAGGATGCATATGGTTTTAAATTTCAAAATATTCAAAGAATTTCAATACTTCACAAAAATCATAGACAAGGAGTGTTACTGATATGGTGTTAAGAGCTGTCTCGAGGAAGAGAGCCCTGCTGAGCATGTGTTTCCTGACATTCCCTCTCCAAGGATTGTGCAGACCTTGAGATCATTAAATCTGATCTTCCTTTCTTCGAATGACTCTGTGCTGGATTCCTCCCTAAGCATGGTGTGTTTGGTAGCAGGGTCTCACCTGAGTAAAGGGTAAGAATGTCTTGTAGAATTCACATGAGCTTAGAACTGAATTAGGGAGAGATTCATTTTGGATGTATGATAACTTCTTTCCCAAATGATCGTTTTTCCTGTATACGCTGTCTTCTTTTTCTGCTAAATATGTGAAGGGTGCTTATGTTTTCTCATCTCTTCCAAGTCAACTATGTAAGATAAACTTAACCCTAGGCCCATACTTATATGATTAATAAAGGAACAACTTTTACTTTCATACTCTCTAAAGTCCGTTCTCCACAGACATTTAAATCGATCTTTCATTCTGAATTACAAATACTTCTTTTTAATTACATTTAAAAGATATAAATTTCTCAAGATATTTACAAAACAAAATAAACTTTGTATTTTACTAGGATCTTAACAGTGCCACAGACAACATACTATAGCAAACAGGAAAAAATTCTAGTGTATAATCAGATTTTTTTTTTAATTTGAGATCAAGTAGAAGCTTAGAAAAGCATATCCCTGGAATACTATTACATAAATCTTCTGACTGCAACAATATAACTGTATTGATTAAAGATATAATTGCTTACTTATTTATATAATGCCTATTTTTAAAATGGAGGCAATTTTATGAAAATACTTTGGCAGTGCTTATATATAGTAGACATAAAATAATATGATATTGTCCTCTGTATTGAAATGTCAAAACATTAAAGAATATTCATGGTCATAGTCATCTGCATATTCTGAAACCTTATTTGCATAAGTAATACATTATCTGTATGCATTTTCCTCTTCATCTTTGGTATTTGACATCACTATATGTTTCTATAGTTTCAGAAATGTTTCTAAGTCTGCTATTGTAATGATCATTACATTTCAATGAGTACCACCAGGAGTTTGTCTCTTCGCTTTATTTCTTCATAAAGTTACTTGTGGGGGAAGAGACTGAAATGTATAGTGGAACGGGATCTTTTGACTATCAGGAATCTTTTCTGAATTTTCTAGATAATCAGTATTTTGTTGACTGAGCAAAGGCATTTTATTAATTACTCATCCCTCGCTGATTTCCACATCATTTGCCCTTTCAGCTATGTTCTGAGGAAAGCCTTTTAGCTCTCTTTTCTTTTCATTTATTTCCTATTCAGGGCTCAGTGTTGAGAATTTATAGCTTTTTGTTTTACTAATTTGCTTTCCATTTCTTCCTTTGTCTACATGACTAATTATTCTAAAGGATGCCAAATTCTTATAATTCAAGCACTGCAGCCCGAGACAAATCTAGAAGTCTGTTAGGATTCCACCATTACGTACTTCAAGCAAAAGTGTTCACTGAAGGAAATCTAATAAATATCCTCTACCTTCATAAGTACCAGTATAAAAAGAATATCACATTGTAGTTTTCATTGACACCCAATACATTTTATCATAATTTCAGATGTAAAACAATGCTAATACTCTGATTTCTTCTTCAAGGATATCTTTTGTGTTGGTAGTAATGTTACAGTGACAAAGGACCAACATGCATCACATTCCAGAGCTCCCTAACTTTAGTGAATAATTTTTTTTCTTTTTATTTAAAATTAAAAGTTTCATTTCGGGATTGTAAAGATGGCTCAGTGGTTAAGAGCATTGGCTACTCTTGTAAAAGACCCATGTTCAGTTCCCAGGGCCCAAATAGTGATAAAAAATTCCATAACTCCAGTTCCAGGGGATCAGATGGCTTCCTCTGGCCTCCATAGAAGCATTGCATGTATATGGTGTACCTATATAGATACATGCAAAACACATTCATAGACATAGAGAAATAAAATAAATGAAAATAAATTCTTCTAAGATTTGTTTGGTAGACTTTCTCTTTATAAATTGATTTTTTTTTTTGCAAAATACATGACAGCATATCTAACAAATGTCTCCCATTTTCGAGCTTGTATCTAAAGATGACATGTTGAAGTTATAGAAACCTGGCTGTATCAAGTTTATTGCCATGGGTACTCTGATTTTTCTCAAGTAGATTTATAGGATTCTTTGTGCTTAACCTATAAGCTGCTTTAATAGTAGTGAATTTTACTGAGATAGAGGGCTGACAAATCATTCTAGGTGTGACCTCTTTGTGCTCTATGTCTCTGACAGCAAAAGAGAGAGAGAAAGAGAAAGAGAGAGATAATAAACTATCAAAGAGACTTAGACTAATTAATGTTGATCTCTAATTTGGCAAACTTTCTACATGAATACTAAGCATGAAAATTTTAAAACAATTGCATACAAAAGACTATACTAAATTTATCCTTTAATATATGCTTTCCTGGGATGGTAGTTTGGCAGAATGGTGCCAGCATATAAACTTTGATGTAAAACTTGGTAATGCTTACACTCTGTGCATGGTGCATTCCTATACATTGTTGGTCAGCTATTAAGATTTCTTTGAGATGGGGGCCAGGCATGGTGGCTCGTGCCTTTAAAACCCAGAACATAGGAGGTAGACGCATCTGTGAGATCAAAGCCAGTCTGGGATCACAGTATTTAAAAGGCTTAGGTGGGAGGATTATTTCTTCAAGGTTAGATTGGGCTCAGCCATCTCAAAAAACAACAACAAAACCTGTTTCCTAACACAAATAGTTCATGATTTGTACATATGATACCTGATATTCTGGTTTACCTAAATTCTGCTAAGTTAGGGCCAATATGATATACAACCTTTTAAAATCACTTCCATTTTATGCATCAAAGGTTGTCATAATTATTGTCAGTAATTCCATAGCCTTGAAATAGGATCAAGAAGAAAATATCAATGACCTGGTATTTAATGGCCCTTCTTCATGATTTTAGCTATGCATATTGGGAAAAGCTCTCTGTCTTCCTGTCAATAAGACATCTGAGGTACAGGATTATCTGATGACCTCCATGTCTGCATGGGTTTCAGATAATAAACTTAGGTGTTCTTATGAGCTCAGAGAAAAGTGGTTACAGCAGAGACCTCTAACAATAGCTAGGTGGGATCTTTAGAGTCTCTCTCTTCTATGTAAGTTCCTCAGCTTTCCTGTCCTCTTATTCACAGACTTGGCCTTACTTGCTACCTTAGATTCAGATTGCTAATCTCATCATGTCCCCTATTATCCATTAGTGTACCTTTGCATGAAGTCTAGGCTCTCTGCTCAAATTTCATTCAGTATGTCTTATCTCCATTCTCTTTCGGATACTATAAATCTGCCCATGTGTGCCTTAGAATTCAGGGAAAACGAGATAAACAAGATGTATTGTATCATCTTCTCTGATAATGCTGTTCATTCTCTTGCTCTTCCCCATAGATGTGAATTCCCTACGCACCTTCTTCAGTTGTCCTGTGAGTTGTCCCTGGCTTCAGCGTGTCTTATATCAGTCTGATTTGTAAATGACCTCGGCTTTCTCCTTGCTTTATTATTTTTATGTTTTTAAATTATGTGTAAAGAAATAAATATTATTTGTGTTTTTAATTATTGTTTTTAATATCTCTGTGCAAGTGACTATAGATACTTGTAGAGATGAGGAATATTGGATCCCTTTGGAGGTAGAGTTAGTTACAGGGAGTTGTTGTCTGCTAGATGTGGGTGTTGGGAACCAAACTCCAGTACTTTGCCAGACCAGTGTGTTAGTTATTCTTTGTCAACTTGACCCAAATCATAAACACCTAAGAAGAAGAAATCTCTGATGAAGAATTTCCTATGGGCATGTCCTTGAGTCATCTTCTTGACTGCTAATTTATGTAGGAGGGACCAGCCCTCTGTGAGTATGCTCATCACTGGGAAGTCAGGCCTGGGCTATATGAGAAAAGCAACTGAGCAAGCCAAGGTAAAGCAAGCCAGTAATTGCATTCCCCTGTGGTCTCTTCTTCAGTTCCTGCCTCTAGGATTCCGCATTCATAGATGATACAAAACTTGTCTGACAGAAGAATGCATATCACTGAAGTGTTTGAATCTTTGCAACATTGCTGATAAGGTACTCACATCACATTTGTATGACTAGGCTAACTGGGATTCTATCTGCAAATTTTTCTTTTAGATTATTTTTAGGGTATATTGCTTTCAGCAAAAATATGACAAGCATTCTGCTATTTTAGCAAAAAGTGCTCCTTTTGTTAAGTGTCTATGATTGTTATAAAAAAAATAGCCACAAACTTGGTGACTTAAAAATAAAATATTATTTACATAATTCTTATAGACAGGAATCTGAAATTGCTTTTACTGAGGTATTGCCTGCATGATTCATTCTGAGGTCATAGGGGGAAACCTGCTACTACTTCTGCAAGCTTCCAGAGGCTCCTGCTATTCTTTGGGTTGAGGCTACCTCATGTTGGTCTATAATACTGTAGACAGGATGAATCTCTGTTCTGGATGTTTATTTGTAAAATTTCCCTCTGCATTCTTTTAGAAGGGTAATAGGATGACATTTTGGATCTGCCTGATAATCTAACATATATGGCCTTATTTCAGGAACTTTAAATTATTCTTACCAACAAAGAATTTTTGTCATGTAAAAAAATATTCATACACAAACTCCAGGTGTTAGAGTTTGAATATCTTTTGGAGAGCAATTTTTCAATCTACTCCATCCCCCAATCTTCTACCATAAATGCAAAATCATATCTCTATTCATATCATTCTTTTATGACTTAATATTTTTAAATATGTCATTTATCAGCAGTTCTGTCCTAATTATTTGAAACTATGATTTATATTCTTTGTAATACATCATATATTGGCCTCTTTCTGGTTTATGGTTAATTCAGCTTATACTTAATTGATGCATGAAGAGGAAAATGTCTATCAATCTGAAACTTTCAAATATATATATATATATATATATATACACACACACACATATGCACGCATGTACATTGTCTTCTACTTTTTATGCATGACTTTCTTTTCATAAGCAGTAAAGTATTATTCTAAAAGTCTAATGAAAATAGAAAAATACTGTTAGCCTATTTCAACTCCATAGTCCTCTAGGAAAATAATTTACACAGTATTTTCAATTCGTTATTACATATTTTTTTTGCCACAAGAATGAGGTGTCAGATTTTTATTGTGTGATATATATTGGAAATAAGAATTGCATGCCCTACCACCCTGACCTTTATCCATATTCTGCATGTTGATTGGATAACCTGTCTATTTTTTCCTCCTATTTATAACTTTTCTAGACTAAGAGAAACAGGTAAGATGTCCAACAAGTAAATATGCAGAATACCAGTAAGTCAGGCTGATAGAGGCGATGAGCAAACTTCACATAGGATACATACCTTCTCAATGCCAAGATTTCATTTTATGTAAAAATTTAAATAAGAATACAAAATAGAATAACTGACTCTATTCCATAAAAACATATAAAAGGAATGTGGCAAACTTAACCCAATCTGCATAGGCTGCAATTTCCTAGTCTTCCAAGGGAATATCATTGAAAGATTATATGAGGTCACAAAACCAGTTTTCATTAGCACTAAAATGATGTACACATATATTTTAAGCCTTGCAAACGGAAAACTATTTTGGATCTCTCATTTCACATATTTGATACAAAATCATAGATCGGTTATGACTTTTTTCATCTCTTTTCTAATCTTATGTTCTGATGGACTCCTTGCAAAACTATATTATTTCTGTCAAAGACAAACAATTTTCCTCCAAATTCCAGCATTCACCATCTAACATTTTTCACACTTTCTTTTAAATCCAGTATTTTACTTACAGGTACATATACATGTACAGTAATTCACTACATTCAAGATACATATGTAGTTAGGACAAATTAGTGAAAAAAATTACTGACTAATGTTACAGTAAATTATCTTATGGCTATTATATATGAGTGCAGTATCTAAGTAAAAATAAATCTAATTCCCTATGAATTTTGAATAGTATATTAAGATGAGAAGACTGCATATTTCCTTTTAATAAAAAGATAATCTTATATCTAAAAACTGTACATACATTGTTTTTTACAAGGAAATAATCAACTGCAATTATTTTATCTCTCAGGTTTTTGAAGGGAGTGTTGTTTTCAAAACTTTTTCTTCTGGGTCACAGTATTCGTATATTGATAGAGAATATACCAGATACGCTCCAGACTTTGGGTTCAAGCTTCCATAACCAAGAATTCAAAATTTACTCAGTAAAATTTAAAGCATAAATGTTTTTGTTTAGCTGTGTAAGGTAAATTAATACAATTTAAATTTCCCCATCTTAGTGTTACATAAATCCAATGTGTCAAAAGAAACTGCTTTCTTAGAGAAGTAAAGAAACTGAATCTTGGGGCTGTATTATGCAATTAGATAAAATTCGTGAAAATTCTTAAAGAGAAAAATAAAGAAGTTTTCAAGACTACAGCATTTTCTCTTATTTATGTTCCATTTTAGTAATTTTATATTTTTTTCCACAATGCTGAATTTTGAGCCAAAATACAGTACACTCCTCAGTGAAAAATTAATATATAGACACAGATTGTGTGACCAGCGGCTGATGAGAGACGGTAGGACTTTTTTGTTAATAGAAAGAAAGGAAACCAACAGCATTATTGATTTTTCTCATAAAGACAAAGCCAGTTGAAAGTGTATGCATATGCATAGATATGTATTTATGTATATATACACACTTTTTTCTAAGATCTAGATATTAATTTTACATAAATATAAAATTGGCTATGGCCAACTATATGAATATGATATGACATTAATATTACATTGAATTGCCATCATTTGACAGCTGACAGGTTTAATTAATGTTTCATCATTATTGTCCATGCTTATACAGCCAACCCACACCTTAGCAAAGAGAACAGTAATGTTGGTTCAGCACAGCCTTCTTTATGCCCTATATTAATCATCATAGAAATGACAGATCTTGATACGTTGTACTAATCAATTCAAGATTTATTTGTTAAAATAACAGAAAAGAGTTCAACAGCATGTAAATTTTATGAATGAAAGAAATACTATTTGAGTAAGCATACTGTTTGATGATGAATTAAATAACCCATCTCTCTGCAGATTTTGTTATTCTTTGGTCACAATTTAACTACCATGGCTCCATTCTCATTCTATGCATTTTAGTCCAGATTTTCTGTTGGATTCAATGAGCTGGCTAGATGTGTAGCTAAGTTATCTGTTCTTGAAATCGCAATCAACAAACACTTAGAGTTGTATTCTCACCAATGTAATCTTATAAGTTTATTACATAGAAAGTTCCCTCAAGAAAGCTAAAAGGGAATGGATTTACATACATAAATACTTGTTTTTCATTAATTAAATTTAATTCAAGTACAGCCACATGGGAGATATAGATATATCAAATTAATAAATTCATGATAAGTAAGTAATAATGGTAGGACAGAGAGCACTGGGGACTAAGGCTACCTACAAGGTCATTTGAAGGATGAACGATCTGTAGGAAAAAAAAAGAGATGGACTGTAAGAAGGCAGTTGAAGGAACAAACACTTTTACTACGTTGGAAGAAATTTTGACAACAGATGGAAATTGTCCATTAAAATACAAGGTAATTTATTGTGAATCAGGACAGATTTAAAAAAGGGCTTGGCCAAAAGTGCAGGGACAAAATTTTATTCTGAAGGCTGAATCAGCCATCTGAAGTATTTTAAGGAAACATGTAATATGATAAAATAATTGATGCCCCAGGTTGTTCTGCATAGAGAGAAGAAATTATGTAAATAGGGAAACTGACAAGAAACCTATTTTTCACTGAGGGATGTTGAAGTTCATTTTTAAATATTAAAGTTGAATTACATTAAGAGGACTGATGAATTTTTCTTCAATTAGAAGACAGAGAATCATGTAGATTTCTTTGACTCAAATGATGATGTCTGTGTGTGCGTGTGTGTGTGTGTTTGTGTATCTGTGTGTGTAACATAGTGTTACACAAGCTCTCAAATGCAAATAGCTTATAGCTAGTAGATGATATCATGAGAGGGTTCTGTGAAATACAGGTCAATACAGAGGTCATAAATTAACTGTAGTTATGCACTACTGTCCTTCTTAGTACAAATCAAGCTGACCCCTCCCCAAATTCTCAACCACAATTAATGAACTAAAGGTGTGTGCAATAAAACAGACAGCATCTTTACTTTTCTCTTGAAGAGTACGGTGCATTTTCTTCAGAAATAAAATATTTTGAAGTTTGAGAACACTGTTATTAGAGGCTGAAATATAGAGATACTAGTGTGCCAGACATTTTAAAGAGTCAGGCGTAGTGAACTATGTCTTACATACTATGTAGTGAAATTTGTACTCTAATGAGATTCTGTAATTCCAAATCTTATCTTTTAGCCAGAGCTGGTATTAATGAACTTCAGCAACTAATTTTAAACATGGAAATTGTGGTTCTTAAATAGTATTAAGAAAATAACATGATTTAAGAAACTTGGCTTGTCGTAGGGTTGACTTTTTAGGTTGTTACTGACTTTTCCTCAGTTATTTTGTAAGAGCCAGAGTAGCTTTAGGTAGTCCCCCACTGATGTAAAATGAAAATCCTTATTTGGGGAAATAAAATTTTCCTATTCAATGAAAATTCAGATGTTTTTGGTAAGGCTAATCATGGGCTATGATATAACTATTAAGACTTACTGCCTCCCAAATTGCTAAATAGTATAAATATCAAAATATAGTTAATTTTGTGTTAAATTTTGTTTCAGAATTATGTTATGAGTACTCTTTAAATCTAGATGTAATCAAAATCTGACACTTAATTAGATCTATGCTGTCCAGTGCAGTAACTGCTCACGACACTCAGCTATTCAGCACTTAAAATGTGAAGTGTGCACCTGGCACACGAAATTTGTAAGTTTGCCATTAACAATTCGAAAACTATAGTCTCATGAGACTGGTGTTACTCTAAGGACAGGGCAAATGAGACAAAGCATCTCAGAGATTACAGCTGACTCATTCTGAACTGTGCTCTGCTTCCATTCTTGGTGCATCCATCTATCAAATATAAGAGCATAGTGTCCTAATTTGAACTAAAACTTTCCACAATTTCAATCACTTCATTTAAAATTAGCCTTCATTCTCCTTCCCCATTCTCTGCTTCTCTGGGGCATTCAAATCAATGAATATCCTAAAACTTTGCTTCTTTTAAGAAGATAGATAACCTTAAATAAACAGACTGGTTTTCATGGTTCAAGGCTAGAGTTCTTCCTTTCCGTCCTTTCCACACAGTAGTTAGGGCCTTTGATCAGTTTATCATTCTTTTCTCTTGGAATTACTCCAGTCACTTCTTAACTGGGCATTATCTCTCTAACCCAGCCACAACTTGCCTTGTTTCTCTGACCTTACCCTTCTCACAGCTCCTGTTCAGTACTGGTAATGCTACTGATATTTGCCAGATTCAAGTCCAATGTTCTGGATTTTTTTATAATTTCACTGGGCCCATGAAGGGGAGAAATAAAATGAAATCCAGGCTCCTTTGTAATAGTGCAGGTGTAATTTGCGGTTCTCATTCTCTCAGTTCCCACTATTCTCTGACATGTATTCTGTGCTCTCTGAGCAAGTGATACTCTCTTATCTTGATTTTGCTGCATACTAGAGAGCTACAAAACATCACCTTCCTTTGATGCCTGAAGTAATTGCTGGGGCTTTTCCTTCCAATCCTTGCTGCCCATCAACCTCCGCTACCTTCAAGCATACACTCACAACATACCTGCACCACCAGCATTTCAGTTGTATGGTTCAAGAAAAGACCTGCCCAGAAAGGAACTCCGTTCACTCTCAAGAAGGAAGTAAATACTCACCCCTTAACTTCCTGAATCCTGACTTCTATCACATCTTCACTTCTATCACAATGCATGGATTTTTTTCCCTCCTACAGTTTGTAACTACAAGGAAAGAAAGGTATTTCCTCCTTGTTTTTGATATCGGAGACCATGCATGTCACTGCCCAATAACTGTTAAATGCACCCATGAACAGAATGAGAAGAGATTTACACTGAGGATTTTAGAAGTGGGATGAAATGTAGATAACCCAAAAATGAAATAAATTCAATATATTTCTATATGCAGTCAAAGCTTCCTAGTTTGAGTTTCAAAGAAAACATGATTCTGTGTGAACATTATTTACATGTACACCTATACATGCACATATTTGTGTGTATTTGTATATGTCACCACAAATATATATTTATATGTATTTATGTACAAACATAAATGTTTATATACATAATAAATATATAAACATGTATTTATGCTAGCTTGTGTTTTGAAAACATATAGACATGATTTGTAAAATAAAAACACATTAGAAACATCTTCACAAAACAGAAACTCTGATATAAATGAATTATAATACTATATGTGCAACATACACTCCTGTTACTGTTGATTTACATATGCTTAATGTATAAGGAAACAAACATCGCATTTCTTATCTATGAAGTTGTATTTGCTCCCTTTCTTGAATTCTCTACGCACAGTAAAGGGAGAAAAGTACTTTCAATTAATTCACCAAAATATTTGTATCATATTTAAATTATCAAGCCTGGGACCATCTTAATATTTTTAATGCATTAATACACTCTACTAAATTATATTGCCAACTTATATAAATAAAACAAAAGCAAAGTTAGAATTCTAAAGACCGAATAATTTCTTTTAAATTCAGCATATCTCTGCAGGGGTGATATAAACATTTTATAACCACTATTATCTATTGTTATAATATAACAATATCAAATTTATTGCACTCAAGGAAGACTGTAATTGCCTGGGTAGGTTATGCCAAATTGAAAATCAGTCAGCAGGAATATTGTCAAATAATTCGACTGTTGAGTCTGTATGATATCTGGGAAGCAGGATCAGAGAGGAGAACAAGACAGAATACACCCCAGATTGTTTAACACACCAGACATCTATTTGAGTAGATAAAGTACAATGAATGTGAACTATTTAGAGAATCCAGAATTCAAAATTTATAGAGCCTTTTTACAGCTCTGTAAGTTTCAGTGATATAGATAACTCTGCGTGTGAATTGTTGGTTGCTTTTCTTTAAAATAGAGTTTCCATTTACAGCCTCACATACTAAATTGCTTTAATTCCTGGGTGAGCAAAGAGCCTGCAGCATGCTGATATTTCCCTTTTCCATTAAGAATTGAGATAATTCCCAAGTAATTACATTAATGTAAAGAAAGAGACAAAGATAACACAGGATGCTGGGGAAAGCAAGCTACATATGTTTACAGTTGAAATAAACATAGATTTAAGTCATTATGAAAATTACATTGCAAAAATAACAAATTGCTCTATCTTAGTTTATCATTTAATTTCAGTTAACAGAAAGGTGTCCCCGCTAAACCTTCAAAGATTAATATAATCCATTTTTCTATGAAAACCACTTAATAGTCAACATAATTTAAAATCTGAGTTGTTCTTAAAGAAACTGTGCAGATGAGTGTCATACAACTCAAGATATGATTAATTGTGAAATAATTTCAAGGAAAAAAGGGAGAATGTGTATAATCAGATAAAATTTACATAGCAAAGCTGACAAAAACAATGGACAAACTGGAAAGTCTTTGTTACAATATATATTTCATCCATGTTAGAACGACTTGATTTGAACTTATTGGAATTCTATGGTAATTATCATTAGCATGAAGAAAGTTTAGCAAAATTAAACTAGTATAAATTTAAGTGATCTCATCAACAATTTTTTTCAGTAATTTGAGCAAATATTGAACTTTTTATACTGAGGTGCTCCACTTTTTAAAAAGTTATACATATACATATACATACACACTTACAGTTATTTTCTTTCAGCAAAATCTATATCCCCAACAGGAGTTTGAAGTTATCACCTGTTTAAAAAAAATCACAAAAATGAATATGTCAATTTGAAGCACAATAAACCCTAAATTGCAATAGTTAATAGGATTCCTTTATGTTCATAAATAAGAGCTGTTATAATTGTAATAGCCAAGTTTTACTTTATTTTCTTAAATGAATAAATAGAGAAAGGGAAATTATTTTTCTTTGTTCTCTGAAAGTTATAAAATTCTATTTGCATAGAAAACTTAAATTTCCATTACAGGAAAAAAAAACCCAACTCTGAAACATTGCTTTAATTGTCCCTATGTTTAAAAGGAACATGTCACTGGTTTATTTTGAATTATAAAGAATTATTTGAATTTGATTCTGATTAGACTTGGGTTTTCGTGTTTATCCAAAATTGTCTTCGATTTACAAACCTGCCTTAATTGGTCAGATAACTTGAGAACAACAAAGACGGAAAACATATGTAACCACACTAGAGACACTAATCTGAACCAACAGAGAATATGTGTGATGCCACAAAGACTATGTACATTATTTCACTCAATATTTGAACGATTTTTCTATAAAAAAAAAAAACAAAAAAAGGTTTGTCATGGTTTTGATGTAGTGGATTATCTGCATATTAGACCTGAAACTTAAGAAATCTTAGTCACTGAGGTCCAAAGAACAATTTTCACAATTTTACAAGAATAATCCAAGTCAATAGGGCCAATTTCAAAGGAGCAATTTTCTTGAATTGCTTTTTAAGTTCTAATTTTACTTTTCATGATTGGAATGTACCAAGCACAGGAAGAAATGACAGAGTTTTAACTAAATATCTACAATCACAAATAAAATATTTGAAAACTCTTTAATACAACAAAGATTTGCTCCTAGAAGAGTTAATATTTTTCATGAAAAAATAATGCATTGCAATAATTATAAAACATAATTTAGGTGTAAGTAATCTTTCATTACTATTATACATTTCCATTTTGTTTATCTATTTTAGTTTCTTTCTGTAGCAAACGCTAAAAGTACATGGAAACTATTGAAATATTTTCCAGTACCTTACCTATGTCATATTTAAAGGCTGTATCTTGCCAAAATATTTTGGGCTATAGAAATATGTCATTTAAAATAAAATTGGAAGTGTGTTATTTAGTTTTACAAAAATAAAAACTGTTTTTAGAGGTCAAAATCTGCTGACATTGTATAACCTATAATACATTTTAATTTTTTTCTAAAAAATTTTTTTAATTAAACTGAGGCAAACTAAAAGTAAATAAAATGCTTTGAATTTTTTTACAACAAGCTTTAAAGCAGTCTTTCCCTATATAGGATAATACATTTAGTTGTTTGAAAGGAAAATAGGTAGAAGACCAGAGCAAAACTTGTAATACTCACCACAAAATAATTTTATATAAAGACTGATTTAACAGCAGTATATTTAAGTTTAAGTTTAGAAAAGGTTGATAAAAATAATAATCAATGAATTCTGCTTAATATTGCTGCTAGGAAATTATATTCTAACATAATTTCCTATAAATCTTATATTTTACATTTATGAATATCAGAAAAATTTTATATTGTAATTTTATTTTTTATTTTTAAATCAACTTTTCAGATTCCCAGGATACACGCAAGTGTAGTGTAATTTTCTAAGAGTAAAACTCTCTCATTGAAATATCTTTAATACTTAAAAGACCTTACTTCCTTGTGTTAACAATAACTTTACAGCCATAGAAATTATTGATTTATGAAGCATTTCTTTAGAACATCATCAGATAAATACATCATTATAGATACATTTCATTTCCTAATTTTCCTTGTATTATTACATCTTAGAATTTTCATACCATTTTTAAAGACATTCCTTCTTACTTGGGGCAAAACATTTGCCATCCAACTAACATAATAACTTACACTTTTCAGTGTAACTTTTTCTTTCAGGCAAACGTTCAGTGTAGGCAGAATTTACATGACAGCACTGTGTTCTATAAGTGATTCACCACATGACACCACAGAAATCTTTCTTTAATGGAAGTATTATTGAGGATCACTGCAATGGGAGTTGTTATGGAAGTTCCAGAATGTTCTTCTTAGTTGTGCCTGTACCCTCCTATGCCTTCTGGTGACTCAGAAACCACCTCCTTGATTTCTAATTAGCAAACTGATTTATGACTCTCTGTCCTCCTTATTCTTTATTGTTCAGTTGCTATTGTGTCTTTGTTTGTTTGAATACTTAGCACATGTGTGTGTGTGTGTGTGTGTGTGTGTGTGTGTGTAATGAGAGGCAGAGAGAGAGAGAGAGAGACAGAGAGAGAGAGAGTGAGAGAGAGGCTGCATCTCTCAATGAACCCTGAGCTCACCTCTCAGTTAGTCTCATTCACAGCTTGTTCTAGAGATCTCTTACAGATGGGCCTCCACACTTATATGGGTTTTGGGTATCTGAACTCCTCGAGTGCTAATGCTTGTGTGACAAGAACTTTCTCCTCTGGGTCATTGCACTTGCCCCTGTATTCCTTTCAAAAACAGTAAAGGAACTTTTGGCAACAGATGTGTACTGTTACAGAATTCCAGAACTGATCAAACACAGACAAGACAGTAAGTGTCTATGATATGTGAGATATCCAGCCTTAAGTGTCATGACCTCTGTATCTAAGGTTCAAGGAATATAGTGGAATAAGGGTTAGAAAGAATACTAATGTATTTCTCAACTCTCATCAGAGAAGCTTCCTCATACAGCAGAGTGCGGTGCACAAAGAAGGCCACAACTGTATAAGTTTTATAGAATAAGAGACTGCAGAGAGTATGTCCCTGGATAAGATTCCTATATTAAACTTCTGCCAACCAGGCATCAGGGGCAATTGTGGAAGAGGGGGCAGAAATATTGTAAGAGCAAGGGGTGATAGATAACTACAATGAAACAGAGTTTTCCAGGCTTCTGGTAACTTGGTCATGTGAACTTATAACAATGGTGAGAGCATGCCCATGACCCATGCCAACTCAATCAGACAAAAACCCGGCACAGAAGCAGAAAAGGGCCCTGAACATCAGTCAAGGAATTATTGTCAGGGGATCACTGCTTGGTGAGAGAGACTTGGTCTTCATTAAGGGAATGACTAGATAGGCTGATCAGATTCCAGTCGATGAACTCACACCAAGGGACATCTGGGGACACAAACTTGACTTGATAGGCCTCAATATATATTACAGAATGCATGAAATCCAGTGGAGGGCCATGGGAGAGTACAGATCTTAAATATGATTGAGATTTATTATATAAAATGCACAAAAATTCAATGAGAATATATTTATAAAGGAAGGAAAGATACATAGCAAACTGCAAGTTTACTGAGAAAGTAAAAAGAAATCCAAGACAAGAAACAAAGGTAAGAATAAAGAAAACGGAGAAAAGTATTTCTGATAAAGTTCACAGTGCTCTCAGTCTTTAGAAGCTAGATGAAACAGGTGCAGCTCTGGAACCAAGGTGCTTAGGAGAAAACGGACACTGCAGTCCCTGAAAATGCACAGTCCCCATGTTCATCTTTATTCATTCAGGTGCATACTTAAATCTCGGATTTTCTGATCTGTTAGGAAAGTTTTATGATCCACGTGATTCAATCTGAGAATTTTACGTTTTCTTCCCCAAGCAAAAATAAGAAGTACAGGCACATTCCTAAGCCTTCAAGGACCTCTGGTCACCCTTACATTATGCTAATTGCTATGACATTCTGCCACATCATAAATTACAAAGGTCAGTGTGATGTCCACATTGAGTCTTAAAATACAGGTCTGCTTCCTAAAATGTGACTGTGATTCTCGATACACTCATGATCCTTTTGGCATATCCTTTATTGTTCAACCTACTAACATCAAATTTACATTTGGAAGAAAAGATGAAAAAAGTGAAGGAAAAAAAGAGACCCCACCTCATATTTTTAGCTATGATGAAATTTACACTGAAAATCCTGGAGAGCTTGCACAAGGATATTGTTTACTTTTCAGTCAGGACCTTCCTTTCAAATGTTGGGGAACTTAGCACCAGACCCCAGGTCCTAGCCTTCCAAAAGGCATGCTGGCTTCTTGCAATGGTTTTCTAGCTCTTTTGCTATTAGTGCATAATTTGACAGCATGTTGCCATGGTAACAGAATTCACTAAGGTTTTTCAGTTTTGTTCTGCCAACGAGGATTTTGGTTGCATGTTGTGCTGGCCTCTGAAGAGTGATCGGTAATATTTGTCTTATAAAGCCTTGTCATCTCATACCATGACTGATTCTACAGAATAATCCATAATGAGCCAAGTTCTTCCCCATGAGCCCTCCCTGAGGGCAAGTTAGAAACTATATTAAGTTCACCCTCATCATAGTTGGGTGCTTAAAGGAGGCTGCATGAAAACAGATATGTATGTAACTTCCCCTCCGACCATTTAGGTTGGGAGATAGACTAGGAATGCAATCCCTAACGCACATTGTTTAGTCTGATTATGTTTTTTTAAATATATATCTCCAATTTTTGACAATTTTCTTAGTATCATTTTCAGAGGACAGATTTGCTGGAAATAGCTACATGTTTGATTTAGTAAAGGAAAACAAATCTAAATGTAACTGTTTTACTGTCTTATCTATTGATGTGAAAAAATACCCTGAGAAAGCAACAAGACATAAAAGGTTTATTTTTAACTAACAGTTCAAGGACAGTTCATAATGAAGGGGAAGCCAGGGCTTGACTTAGTAGACCCATCACATTCATAGTCAGGAACAGAGAGCAATAAATAGATGCTTGCTAGTGGCCAACTTATTTTTCTTCACTTATATAGTCCTGCCTTCACTAAGATGAATGATCCTGTAACATTCAGCATAATCAAGGTTAACCTTCACAGAAACCAGTATTTTCCCATGAGATACCAGCAAACTAAAAACAGACCTCTGATTATCAACTATATTTCACCATATTGCCAAATACTATATGAGACATATTACAGACCTCACTTCTTTGTCAAACATTCATAAAGAAAGATCTGATCCAAAATGGAAAGAGTGTTGTGCGTGAGACACTGGATTAGGGTGTGAACATGAGAACTTAAACCATATTAGCCTGCAATCTAACTCAGTTCATGGGACAAACACGGCAAATCAATTCGTAAAGAGGCAGATTTGGGGGATACATAACTTTAGAAGTTCATGAGAAATAAATTGCATTGATTCCTTCCAAAAAGTGTATACGCGAGGGGAACAAGGTGCAAGTAAATGCCCCACCAGGGAGGGTGCCAGGACTCTCCGGAGAGAAACTATTTCTTGCAGTAGAAAGCAACTGATCACCTTGCGGAGAATGAGACTGCAGTGTTCAGCCCTAAATGGAACATTTGTATTACACCTCTCTGCCCAAAGGCGCAGGGATCTTCCTGTAAAAAGAGGCAGACAGCGTATAAGGAAGTGGATGACTAGAAGGAAACATTGCTTTCCAGACAATGGGGTGGTGGTACATATGAACTCACAGCAATTGTGACAGCATGCATAAGACCTGCTCAAATTCAAGTAAACAAAATTCCACATGGGGTAAGGGTGGGCAGGAGGTCCTATATCTAGCTGAGGAATTCTTAGAATTTGGTAGCTGCTGACAAGATGAGTACATTTTCTTTAAACACGCGCCCCTCAGTGGTTCAACCAGAATTGAAGGCAGGTTCTACACATAGGACTATGCGGACAATGCATGGTAGACACAAAGGGATAAAGAAAGAAAGAAAGAAAGAAAGAAAGAAAGAAAGAAAGAAAGAAAGAAAGAAAGAAAGAAAGAAAGAAAGAAAGAAAGAAAGAAAGAGAAATGAAGACGGGTGGGTTGGGAGGTGGGGTTAGATCCGAGAGGATTTGGGGGAGGGGAAATATTATGAAAATACATTGTATGACGTTCTCTGAGAGGAAGTTTTTAAAATTCAGAAAATGGAAGTGTTCACTATTCTGCATTTTTTTAAAATCCAGAGTCATCTCTAATTTTCTCTCCCCTAGACACCAACTTAGTTCACTACTTTTATTTTCTTAGGCTATGATTTATAATCATCTTGAAATTCTCAAGAAGTTACTAAATTTTCCACATCCTTTCCGGACTTTTTTGTTTGAATCCTTGGAGACACTTTTTTTCACTGAAAAGGTTTCCAATTCTTCTCAACACATAACATTTTAGATTTCCTCATTTAACTGTTTTCACTGACTAATCCAAAGAGACATAATGTGGCTTTAGTGAGATTTGTGGCACAAAGGTAGAGGTTTCAGAGAATAAGACACCCCTGTGGCTAAATAATAGTCTTTAATTAAGAATAAGCAATATTTACCTGGGCATTTTGAGACCTGAAATCCCAGAACTTCAGCACCTCAGGGGTACAGGCAAGAAAATGAGAAATCAAGGTCTTCCTTAGCTACATAGTGAATTCAAAGTCAGCCTGGGCTATATCACTTCTTATCTCAAATAAACAAAAGAGAAAAACTAACATTTGTGCATGCCATATTCGTCACTTAACAAGCTGTTAAGTGTTAAGTGTTGCTGTTGTTTCTTCCTATCTCATTGTATTTCTCTATGTCTACTTATTTCTCATAATATTCATTCCTAACTACTATTTATTTGTGCAACAATGGCCCTCTAGGATCTTGCTAAGACATGAAAATAAGTTTGACACATTTCCCCTCAAAGAAAGCAGTAATGAAGATAAGTCAGTTATATCAACCCAGAGAATCAGATAGTTAATTCTGCTAAGAAATTTACTCAGAGAAAATGTTATTTTTCTGTAAAAATGTATCCAAGGAAAGTTTTTGTGTTCTTGATATGTTTCTGATTGCTTCATTTTGTGTGAAATTATTTTTTAATATGTTCCAGCAGAATGGACAATGGAGGCAGTGTTTAAAGGTAATCTCACACATAAAATTCATGTTTTTTTTTCTTGCCATTTCCAAATAATACCAAATGTATCCTAGACTAATATTTGTGACAATTGTCATGATTTAAGTAAAAGAGGATCAGCTGGGTATAGCCACCTTCACTCTTAAGGAATAAGGGTACAGATTTGTTTGTACAAGGGGTCTAATTCTCCTCTGTGAGCTAAAGAAAGAGGAACAAAAGGACCCAGAATACAGAAAAAACAAAACATGATTTAAAAAATAAGCTGCTTCTACACTCAGAATGCTGTAACTAGACACATGTTTTGTTTTGAAGTTCGAAAAATACATCAAACAAAAGGTTAACTAAGTCTTCTAGTGCATCTGAAAGCAATCAACCCTTGTTTATGAATCTCTTTTGTAGTATGCCATAGTGACAATTTTAAGTCCTGTGAAATCTTTTCGTGCTAATGAAGCCAAAGTAATTGGATCAATCCCGATGGGAATTGGTTGGCTCTAGCATGAACATCCAAACTACTCCACATGATTTGTTCCTTGTGTTTCTATTGAGAAAATTAGCTTGAAGGTTTACTGAATACCTTTCCTGAGCAAGATTCCTGAAACACAGCAAAAACAACACATGAGTCCTGTCCACCAGACATTTAAAGCAAGCATAAGCAGAGTCCAGGCCAGCTGAGAGTGACAAATTAAGTCTTTCAAATACAGTGAACAGAACACGTTTATTTTTATACAAAATTTATAAGCCTAATAAGTGATAGCTACCATCATTCCAGAGTCTGATCCAAAAACTAAAAAAACAAATAGTTGTGTCTTCTACTTTTCTCCCAAATCATGATTTAAATGATAATATACTCATAAAAGGATAAATCCTGTAAATGGCATAACATTTATAAATTCATTCAGAATTAGTAAAAAGAATTACCTTCAGTCTCTAGAATTATTATAAATGCTAGAAATTACAGCTGGATCGCTATTAGGTTCATATAATTTTAAATGTTTCTTTTTAATGTTCACAGACTGTGTGCCTATTATTGAAACTTCAAATATAAAATAAACTCAAACACAATGAAAATCAGTAGGAATTTAGGAATTTTAGGAATATATATTCTATCGTACTCTAAAGCCAACTTTTTTTTCAAATGAAATAAATGCAGAGACTGTATACAATCAAGAAACTTAAGAAAATATTGAGGAAAAGTAAAGACATTGAAGAAGTGTCACGGTGACTTCATGACTTACCACACAGGTACAGTAATCAAGACAGTATCGTTCAGGGAAAGAATACAATGATTACAGTATAAATACATCAAATAAATATATCAATGGCAAAAAAGGGGTGCCCAAGTAGATCCATATAAATATAGTTAACTGCTCTTTGACAGAGGTGCAGAGGCAAAATAACAGAAAAATGACAATCTTTTCGGTGAGTGTGCTTTAAATCTCTATCTGAATGAAAAATAATCTCATCAAAGACTTCTACAGTCTTCATAAAAGTTATCTCTGAAAGGATTAACTTACTGTAAAATGGAAACCTAGAAAACCTATAAGCACCTAAAGAATAACTGGAGAAAATTTAGGTGACCTTGCATTCAACAATGACTTTTTAGGTATACCCAAAGTCATGACACACGAAGGAAATAATTGGTAACCTGGATTTCTGTAAAACATCTTTGAAAATCAGCTCTGCATGATTTTAGATACTGGAATGAGAATAAAAACCAAAATTCATATAATGAAAGAATGCATTTCCACACATCTGATAAAAAAATAAAAACCTGCTACCCAAAACATACAAATTGAACTCTGAAAACTCAATAATTAGAAAACATAAAGTAATCTGTAGGGCATGGTGGTACATATTTATGATCCCAGCACTTGGGAAGCTGAGGCAGGATGATTACTACAAGTTTGAGGTCATTTCTGAGTTCAAGGGTAGCCTCTGGTACATAATAATACCTGTCTAAAACTAACTAAATAAATATGACTAAAATATTGCTAATGACTTTGACAGAGCAAACCACCAGAAAATATAGAGAGATAGCAAATAAATATGGGAAACAATGGATCTCCGTAATGAAGTACCAATATGTTCAAGAATACTGACAACGTTGTGTGCTGAGGTAGATGTTGAGCAACAGGAACTCAGTAATTTACAGGAAGGTAAAATGGTCCAGCCACTTCAGAACACACTGTTTTCTTACAAAATCCAGTAACTGTTTTCTCTTATGATCCTGCAACAATACTCCTTTATTTACTCAAAGGATCTTAAACATATCCACACAAAATCCCATACACTGATATGTACAGAAGCTTCATTTGTAATTGCCCAAAGTGCAAAGCAGCCTGATGCCCTTCAGTAGTCAAATGCTTGAAAAAAACTTTGGTCAATGAAGTCAAGGGAATATTTTCATCATTAAAAGTGATGAGCTATCAAACCATGGAAAGACATGGAGAAATTTGGATGCCTATTTTAAGAGATGCCAAGCTGAAAAAGTTTGAATAATGTACAATTCCAAATTACCACAGAGATTTCAAAACAGAGAAAGTAGAAGAGTAAAGGGTTCCCATGACTGCAGGAGAGCAGACAATAGGAGAACAAAGGGTTTTGCAGGCAGTAAATTCTTTCTTCTGACCTTACAATGATGGTTACATGTCATCATATATTTTTTTCAAACAGCAGCAGTTTTGAAGATTCACGTGGTCTTCTGTTGGTTGTCTGACTCTAAGGGTGTCCCATTCTGGAGGAGTATGTTAATAATGGGAGAAGGTTTGGGGGAGTTGTCCAGAGAGTATAAAGGAAACCTCTTTACTTTCTATAAAATTTTGGTGATTGTAATGCTAGTTGAAATATATGATTAATTTCAAAAATCATCTTCAGGACTGGACAGATGCCTCAGCCATCCAGCATGTGGACTGCTCTTGCAGAGGATCTGCGTTGGGTTACCAACACCCATGTTCTGCCTCTCACAACTGCCTATAACATCAGCCTAGGGAATTCCTTGCCCTCCTCTAGACTCTGTGGGTACCTGAATTCATACATGCTCATACCCACAAAGACACATACATATACACATTATTTAAATATGAGGGACTGGAGAAATGTCTCAAAAATTAAGAGCACTGTTTCCTCTTCCAGAAGGCCCCTGTTCAGTTCCCAGCACTCACATGATAGCTACCAACCATCTATAACTCCAGTTTCAGGGATTTTGACACTTTGTCCTGACTCAACAGGCACTACATGACACCTGTGTATTTACATGCATGCAGGCCAAACCCTCATCGTATAGAATAAAAATAAATTTTTAAAAATTAAATTAAATAAAAAGTAAATTAAAAAAATTTTTCGTTGAAGAAATGAGATAGTTCATAATAATTTGTAGTATTTTTTGAAATACTATTTTCACTTCAAATTTTTAATTTAATTTTATCATTTTATTATGTTTGGGTCTCACTATGAAGCCCAAGCTTCCCTTAAAATCTGAATTATCCTATTTTAATGTCCTAAGTGTTGGGATTATAGGCATATGATATTATACCTCACTTTTCTATAGTTATTTTTTAATGCCCATAATTACATTAAAAGGGTATTAGTTGGTGTTATTTGATGAAGAGTAATAACTACAGAGTTTCCACTGTTATTTGCTAGGCATGCAGTGTTCTAGATTACATCACTAAGACAATGTAGTAAGCATTTCGCCATAGTGAGGGAAAAGCAATATATAGTAACTAGAATTAATTACAATTCCATCAGAATAATTTCCTGTCCTGAAATGTGACTGTTTGCTTTCTTACTTTTTGTAACCAAATTCCCTCAGTAAGTCTAAGGGACCCCCCCACATCAAATCTATACTTCTTAGTAGTTTAAAAGAAATATTAAATAAAGTTCACTTAATATTTTATAGGATTTTTGTTTAAAAATAAACAGCAAAATTGATAGCTTCTTATAATAGGAATTAGAAAAAATAAAGATCCATGGTCTCTATCTTGTTATATAACCAAACAATTTATGATGATGCACATACCAAAATCAAGCTAAAAATAATTCCAACCCAAACAGGTCTGATTAAAAAATAAATCAATGATATATAAAATTCAGGATAGTATTAATCATTCTTTTACATACAAAAAAATATGTGAACTCTCTATGAACTTGAGAATTGTTAAGAAAATCACTAAAGAGAAAGGCACCTATATGTAACATCTGGTAACTGTGTTCCTCATTTGAACAAATAATCCTAAACTAGATCCTCTTAAATGTCTGTTGAGATAATTCTGATCATCAGAAAGGAGTTTTTTGGAGTTTTTGTTCATATCTTTCACTGTCCAAAAAAAAATCTGCCATTAAGGATATTCTAACTCATGATCTCGAGAAAGTACTATCATTTCTGAAAGCCAATATGATCTTTAAAGAATGCCCTCTTCATTTCAAGGAAATATTTATTTTGATGGAGCAGCACTGTGACGTTTTAAACACTGTGATGCACAGTATTGTTGGGATCTCTGGGTGGATTGTATGTAACAAGGGGTGGGAGATAGACTCAGCAATAAGAAGATACAGGGCATCACAGAGAACGCTTGGTGCACTGGGCTCTTACACAATCCTTCCTTTGAATCTATAGAATTATCTCTCTGGTGAAACTGAAGCTGAGTTCTTCACTTATCTTGGTCAGGATTTCCAAGCAACTTGAATCTGAATCTAACCTATTATGATTCTAATCAATTTAAGGAAGGAGAAGTCAAAGCTAGGAACAAATCTGTTAGAACATTCCACTTCCCATTCTCCAGCATGTATTGCTTGAAACATAACCCACAATAAACAGCTGTTTATAAAAGACAAGTAAAATATTACATAAACTCTCAGAGTGATCTATGATAAATGTGCTTTTAGTGGCCAAACTGATCCATATATCTTACTTAATGGCTCTTACTTTCCTTAAAAGCCCCTTTTGTCAGTGTGAAGTCAACTGCAGCTGGCTGACTACACCACAGTGTAGAAGACAATCATGTCCCAATTAAAGCAAGCAGTGCAGCACACAGAAAATAAGGAATTCTGGGATCTAGTCTCCATCCCACCACTTCTTAACAATGAGACTTTAAGAGAATTCCTTTACTCCCATTGGCCTTCTGATCTCTTGCCTATACAATGCATATTTATAATCTCTTTCCTATGTATGGTGAATTTTAAAGATAAAATATATAAGGAAATATAATATCTCACTGGTAACCATAAAGAAGATGTTTAGAAATTAGTTCCAAAAACTACTAGAAGCAAAAGTAATTGTAATAATAATTTAGAATGGTAGCAATTATGAGTAGTAATAATTTTAATAATACTTTAGGGAAAACAAAAGCCTTGCAAATGTCTGGGAAAGTAGAAAAGAACAGCAATCCTGTAAAGAGAAGGCATGCATGCTAATGAGGAGACAGTGGCCTAGGGGGTGGTCATTAAAATGGTCAATATCACCTGTCAGCGAGGCTGGACCTTGGTTCCCAAATGCTTGGTTAAACACTATGATTGATGTGTCTGTCAAAATGTCTTTTGATGGGGTTAATAAACTCTTTGTTTTTATGGTTAATAATCGTTTTACTTTCATTGACTGTGAAGAACACAGTTTATAATTATCTGTGTACAAATATGATCATGGTGACAGTTCCCTTCTCCAGCTGACTGAGATCATCCACTTCCTCATAGTCATGGCCTGCCTCTCTCCTCCCTCTCTCTCTCTATTCCCCTTGCCATCTTCTACCCTCTCTCTCCTCTCTCTCTCCTTTTAATTTTCTCTAAACGATATGAACATGAAACAATTTTATAGTAATGATAGTCCCTCAATTCCTAACAAATAAGTCAATTAATGAGTAATGGAGGGATTAAGGATTTTGGATGTTAAAAATTCCATATAAAATTCAATGAGGACTTGAATAATTCTAGAACAACAACAACAAAAAAAATACAGGTGGAAAATGTTCCAGAATTTTCTCCCATAACATTATCTAAATAGAATAAATTTTGTAATACTCGAGTTGGAGAAATAGTTCAATAATTATGAGCTTTTCTGTTTCTAAAAAGACCTGCGATCACTTCCCAACAGTGTACTGTGCAGTTCAAAACCACCTGTAACTCCAGTTTCAAGGAATCAAATGCTGTCTTTTGGACTCCACATGCATCTGCACTTACAGGTTCACAGGCCCCCACACAGTTCCTCAAAAGTGAAATAGAAAAATTGAAAAATAATTTCTAAGGCAATCAAGCAAACAAAAAATGGAAAATAAAAATTAAGGACAGGAGCTAGGGAGTTGGCTCATTCAACAAAAGTGCTTGGTGTAGAAGCATGCGGGCATGAGTTTGGATCGGCAGCACCCAAGGAAAAGCGCCAAGTATGGCAGTGAGTGTCTAGAATCCCAAAGCTGGTATAGACACAGTTAGATAAAGCCCTAGAGGTCACTCGCCATCTAGTGTAGTCAAATTGGTGAGTTTCAGGTCTGTGAGAGAGCCTATCCCAAAAATTAAGGTGGAAAGTAAATTGTAGAAGACACCCAACATTGACCTTTGGCCCTCATATGCACAAATACACTCACACAGCATGTGCTTAAACTCATCTTCACAGAACACACACACACACACACACACACACACACACACACAATATTAAGGATAACAGGTCTTATTTTCTCCTCTACTGAGTTTTTATCCGACACAACTTCAATTCTCCCAATTTCTCTCAATAGTAAGTACTTACAGTTTCAAAAGCAATCTCTTTTTTATTTGATGTAAATAGAATGTTCCCAAACTATGGCTTTTATTCTTACCTTGTCTCCTTTTTCTTAATCTGTCACCATGGTTATATCCAGCAAGTATGAATTCTTGCTAAGGAGTCTCATTTAGCCTCTTTTCTAGGCTGAAGCCCATACTTTAAGAAGTTTTACTGGTTCTATAAACAAAACATTGGATTTACTTAATTTATTTAAATGTTTTCGTTAATAGATGCTATTCTTCCCTCTGAACTTCATTTCTTTACAATTATTCCTTCCCCACATGTGTATGTTAATCCTTACCATTGTAAATTTTGAGGTACTTAATCATCTAGGAATATTCTTAGGCAGTTACTTACAAATTAAGTACAAAATTGATAAGGAATAGGAAAACGGTCAAAGTTATTTGCTCTTGTCAAATTCTCATCGATTTTTATATAAGCTGTTCCAAAATTTTTAATAGACTTAATATTAAAAATTACACTATTTTCTCTGTGAGGGCACTGAGGACTTAGTACACTAAATATAGCTATAATTTCTTATGAATCATATTCAGGAGCGATCAGACATGCTCATATGAACATGAATCATATGCAAAAAGCTGCTTTGATAGGCTGCTACTTCATGTGTTGATATATATTTATTATTATAGTTTTGCTACTTAATGGTTACCTAATTTCAGTAAATATTTATGGAGTTTATGAATCCTTTATGTTAATATATGTCAAAACTTGAATCTAGTTTTAGCAATTGCAAGATACTATATTTTAGTCAAGGCTAATATTTGGGTTGAAAATAATTACACAAATCATATTTTTCTAATGAGATTGAAGCCTTTCAGACAGTCTCTGTCTATTGAAGTCTGTTCTGAGGTATGTGCTAAAGAGAAATGCTCTAAGACAGTCAGTCTGTGACAGTTAAAAGCCACTGAGCAGATCTCAGAGATCTACCTGACTCAAGATGAAGATGGAACACACAATTTTAGATCTTCTCCAACAACTTGTGCAGTTCAACTCCAACAACCACTGTTATGACTTGCTGGGTAAGTGCTCTTATGCAAGCATCAGGACCTGAGTTCAAATCCACAGAACCCACATAAAAAGGCAGAAATGTCAGGTGTGGTGATGCACCCCTTTAATTCTAGCACTAGGGAAACAGAGATTGAGGCCAGTTTAACCTCCATAACAAGTTGAAGGTCACCTGTGGCTACGGGGAGGCCCTGTCTCCAAACACCCCTCTTCCCACCAAAACAAGCAGGCATGATCACATTTGTGCTTGCAACATGAACACTGACATATGGGTAGAATAGAGAATCTGAGACTTGCAAGCTACCAGCCTAGCACCAGGTTCAGTGAGAGACCCTGTCTTAAGGGAATACAGTAGAGAATGACATAAAAGAATACACACCAATTCATCTGGTCTATGGTCTCTGCATTTGTACATTGACGTGAGTACCTGCACTCCCATATTTGCACACTTCTCACATTTACACATGCAGATACTTACACTAAAAAAAAACGATAAATGTATCTATCAATAGATAAACAAAAATAAATGCAGAAATCTATAGAAATGTTCATGCATATTTTAAGATAAATATTATTTTCAACTCAAGAATTGTTCAAACTTGTCAGTTAAAGTAAATAATTAAAGTTATCTGCTCTGAGTAACATTTGTTTTCAAACCATTTTCCCCTTTAGGAAACAAAATGACTTAAAGTCTAAAATGAATTCTAATTATAAAAACAATGAGTGGAAAGGTTTTATACTTTGAAGTACTTATAATGATGCTTTTGCAAACAAAGCACTGTAATAAATGGAGACCTTTATTGCCTAAGGATTATTTTTATCTACCATTGCACAAATCTGCTGCCAAGTAGCAACAACACAGGATAGGAGCAAAATTAAATACCTCCAATTGCCATTAGCAGTTTTGAAAAATTGTGTGTGTCTAGAGGAAACTAATGGACATGATTAGAGAAACCAAGTCTTCTTAGTCTTATGGAAATCAATAGCCTCGATGTATCTCCAACAGAAAATGAATCACAGATTCGTGAGCAGCAGATTAAATTTGTCTCCCTATATATTCTACCACACCTATCAATTTTATGACTACAACTCTCAATCTGTCTCAAAAAATATTGTATCAGAGCTAACTACCTCATTGGTTCAAAAAATTATAGTTACATAGACACTATGTTAAAATATAGGAAAGTAAGTCTATGATTTTATTGCCCTAAAGTTTATATATTATACTGGAACGAAGGAGTTATAGTTAGTTTATATAAAGAGCAACTGACATATTTTTCCATTTTATTATATATATATATATATATACATATATATATATATGTATATATATATAATATGTGTGCACTAATATGCGGTCCAAATGAAAGATTAATCATTACAATGCATTGTTGATTATCCACACACACATATAGACAAACAGAACCAAAGTATTCAGAGAACTTCTGAATAAACAAAGTTTCATGTATCATAAACCAAATGGGCTCATTCTAGTCCCATTTCCACACATAGATCTAACTTAAATCCGATAGGAAAATGAATCTATAAAAGTTTTATGCAACTGTCCTTTATTATTAATACATATATACCCTAGTCTACTTAATTCAGATTGGATTTAATTGAAAATCTTTTATAGTATGCATATTTTATGTCAGAAGAGACATATACTAAAAAGTCACTGTAAAACAGTTCACATTAAGATCAGAACTCAGAGAGAGAATGGGAGAAGGAAAGGATGAACTTTGCACTGTCTTCAAAGGTATTCAGTTACAAAAGATAGAAAAGACAGCACTGTAGGAAGCTCCATGGCTGTATGTATAATGGGTTTCAGAGTAGGTTTCCAGTGTGGTTTCTTAGGGCAGTAAGCTTCTACTAGCTTCTGCATTCCCAGGGACAGAGGGAGGTCTGAGTGACAAATGTCTCATGTTAAACCAGTTGAGGAAAGATTTTTTTCCCAAGATATTGTAATGTATTGGGTTTAACAGGATAAAATTTATCTACCACAACTCTAAGTAAGAAATTTTTTGCGTGCTGATATTCAAGTGCTAAATAGGGTGATAGCAAAGGAGGAAAAGCATTGAAAAAACATTTTTTTTTTAACTCCGGAGTCGGTTACTCAGCAGCATTATGTTAGCTGGGCAAATTCGTAATTTTGTGAAATGGTGATCTTCAGGCCTGGAGTGTGGGTAGGAAAACTGTTCTTCAGTGGCCTCAGATATAAGTTACAGAGGTGCACAGTGCATCTCCATGGGAGTTTAGAAGTGGGTCTGAATCTGTGTTCAGTTCAAAGTTACTGCTCCTTGACCTTCCGTAATTTATCATCTGAGTTTCAGTTACCAGGTACAAAGTAACTTTCCCACTTGGTGCTACTCTAAAATCAAAAGTGGGGCTGACTTCAGTTGCTTCAAGTACAAAATGATAAGCAAATAAGAATGATCTCAGTAAAGGCCTGAACATGAAAAGCATCCATTGTTATCCTATGCAGATATTATCTATTATTTTGGATGTATTCAAAACTCCTGTCAGCTGTTATTCTCACCCTTTGTCACATAATCTTTTTCATTGACACTGATGTACTTTTCTTTACTAACTCACTAGAGTGGAGATGTCTGCCCCGGCAGTGGTAAACAATCTGGCCTTAAGGGGAGGCAGCATCAACCGCCAGCACCTACCAGGCAAAGACTGACATCAATGTAAAAACTCCCCCTTGAACATCATGCTGAGAAACTAATGGTGTGTGCATAGAAACACTTTGCATCTCATGAGCACTGGAGATGCTATTTTCAGTGCCACTGGCCTCTGTATTTCTACAATGATGGCTGTCAATCAATTCCAGTCATTTACAATGTTGATTCAAGGCATTGTAGTAGGAAAACGTCATCCACATGTGGCCTCTGGCAAACCTTCTGCAAAATTCACTTACTAGAACAAAACTGGGAGGAGGGTCTATGAACATCTCAATGACCCATGATCCTGAGGTAAAAGTACACTTTTGTCCTTGAGAATATTTTTCAGAATATGTTAAGGTGAACGGCTAAACAGAAAAGCAGAACTAGATTTAATATACCTTGTCATGTTCTTCACAATAAAATAAATTACCCATGCCTATACAATAAGAACAACTCATTAAACTACTTCATGTCTCTTTTTCAGACCCTTAATATTTAGTTATTTTCTAGTCTGTCTACATGATATATAAGAAGCAATAGTAACAATATCCACTATGGCATTTAGTTCTTACAGTCTGCTATACTTGCTATGGATCATAGTACTGTCGACCACATTTTGTGGCATGGGCCACACACTTGCTCTTCTGTGTTTTGAACTCTATTCACTGTCTCATGTAATAATGGCATTCAGACCTTCATACCAATGAAAAATAGTTCCAAGCCTGAAAACATATATCATCATCTTATTGTCATGATTATTTACAAATCTGTAATGCCTATATTGTTACTGGTCTGAGATGTGACTCAGCAGCTAAGAGCACTTACTGCTCTTGCAGAGAAGCCGGGTTTGTTTCCAAGCCCCCACATGGTTGTTAACAACCTTCCTAACACCAGTTTCAGAAGATCCAGTACCCGTTTCTGACCTCCGAGGGCACTGCACAACATGGGTGCACCTAACTAAAGGCAGGCAATACAGTCATATGCATGAAATAAAAATAATAGAGTTTTCACAAAGGATGTTAATTTAAGAAGAAGAAAAACAGAATTAAGAAAATATGTTAGCGTGAAACCTAGGATGTGAGGGAAAAAGTATAGTTACTAAGAGCTGCAGTAGTTACGAAGAGCTGTGTGGTGTTTGGAAGGTAACGTTCAGTTTGGGGCAAGTTTTGAACAGAAAGTATTAACCTATTAGGTTAAGGAAGGGTAGTGACACCCTGAACAACACTTCATAGGGGGCAAAAATGTCAGGAGCAAGGGAAAGGGTTTTTGCCTGTTATGAATGTGTATGTGTGTGATGTGAGTTTGGGTGCTTGTGCATGTTAACGTGTGTGTGGGTAGATAAGAGTGTGCAAATACACATATTTGCATGTGTTTGGACAGTCAAGACTGATGGAAGCTTTCCTTGGTTTCTCTCTGACCTATCTGTTGAGGCGATGTTTCACAGTTGAACCAGATTTCCAACAACGCCAGTCTAAGGAGATGACTTGCTCTGGAGTTATTCTATCCATGCATTCTGGGTGCAAACATTACAAATGGCTCCCAGGCTTCTCACCCATTTTGGTGGATGTCAGGGATCCAAACTCTGGTCCTCGAGCTTGGGAGCCATTGTTTTATCCACAAAGGCAGCTCCTCTGCCCAAGGGTAAGGACTTAATTTTTAAGTTGAGTTTTGTGTGCTTCATCAAGTAATGATTAAAGAAAAAGAACCGAAATAATTATTAGAAGAAAGAAACTGCAGACAGGTCACTTTGCTCTGGTTCTATTAAGTTGTAGGAGAAAGAAAGTAATTTAAGTAGAAATCTCGTCAGCAGTTGTAGTGTTTTGTACTGAGCAATTCTGAGGGTGTGAGCCATGATCATGAGCTCTTCATAAGACGATTGTGCCATCTTGAGGTAAAGAGATCTCTTTCTGAATCACAAAAAGAGTACCAGATTAGCAGTGGTTCAACCTTAACGAGTTTTCAGATCATGTTTGTTCTTACAAATTTTTGTTTGATTTCATTCTCAAATAACCTTAAAGTATAATTCTGATTAGGCCACATTCCATGAATACCCCTTTAAAGTCTCCTAAGGAGATTACTTCAAACTAATAAATAAAACCTAAGCTTTTTAGAGCAACAATAATGATTTTTCACAAGTCCTTTAGGAATAATTCCTCCTAGAAAAAGTTATCTTTCTCTCCACTGAGTACTTCCAATTGTTTTTTGACAACAGGAGTTAAGTATATTGTATTATTATAATTAGTTTGCAGGTGGTATAGTCAATGTTCAGGTCATCTGTCATATTTACATAATAGATCAATATTTCATTAATATCATTTCATGTGTATATATATATTGTTTAGAATTGCATACCATTTTCTAAAATACTTGTATGTTTGTTAAATCAATTGTTCTGTAGAAAGTAATTTGGTTAAATTTGAGAAATGTGATTGTTTTATTTTTTGTCAGTTTATATTGAAGTAGAAAACTGATCAAGGGGTCTGCAGAGAAGGCTCAGTGGTTAAGAAAAATTGACTCCTTGTAGAAGACACAGGTTCAAATCCCAGCACCCACGTGGTAGATAACATCTATTCCTAACTCCAGTTTTAGTTTCAGGAATCTGACACCCTCTCCTGACCTCCATGAACATTACATGAACTGGGTGCACTTAACACATATGCACACAACACACTCATACATTTAAAATAATAATAGATAAAATATTTTTGAAAAATGGAAACTCTGGTCAAAATAAAATAGGTAATGCAATCACTGTAAATTTTGGGCATGTCCTAATGCTCGGAACTATAAATATGACTACTTTAAAGTTCTTTATCAGTGATGCAGATAAAGAGATTAAAGTTTGCAATGATCATTATCAGTTCTCATTTGTAACTGTGAAAAATGATTTGTGGTGAATCAACAGGAACATTTGCTCCTTGTCTCTGCAATATTCCTGCTTCATGCAAATCCAAATGTAACTTTATTTTATGATGCAGCAATGCCACTGCGAGGTAGTTATTAAGTCAAGTTATATTCCCCACAGAAAGCCGGGAAATGAAGTATTATAATATAGTATGCATATTTGCCAAATAGTAAAAGAAGCCATTATGTCTTTCTACAGGTGTGATCGTTATTCTCACTTGTCAGTTTAGTGAATCGCCTGGGAGACAGGCATCTGTGCATTCATGTGGAGAATTAACCTGATTAGGTGTCATGAGGTGGGAAAACCTGCCCACTGTTGTTGGCAACATTCCCTGAGTTGGCATCCTGGATTTTATGAGAAGTAGAAAGTTAGCTGGTTACCAGCATTTATTCTCTCTACTCCTGACTGTGGATGGCAGGGAGCGATGTGTAGAGATAGACTGCAACCTCAACTGTGAGCCAAATGTGAGTTGCTTGTGTATCACAGCAATGGGAAAGTTAACTAACACATTAGGTCAATGACTAAATACATGTATTTTCAGACACTGGAATCAATGTCCAGTGACATAAACAAAATTTTCACCATGAATAAATACCATGGAACAAATGCACAATGCTAAGTGAAAGAAGTCAGACTGAAAATGTTGTTTTCTAATGAGATGCCACTCTGAAAAAGGCAAAACATGAAGAGCAGAATGATCAGTAGGGAGAGGTCTGAGGGTAAGAGGGACGATGAAAAGTAGAGAGGACGAATTTTCATTGAAACGATTCTGGGCCGTATGGCAATGGTGGCTGCCAGAGAGGATGTACTGGGAAACTCCACAAAGAGAAACCCCAACAGGGTCTATAATATTTTGCTAAAAAGTATTGTATTGGTCCTTTATTGTAACAAGCATGTCTTGCCAACTTGAGATGGTAATAGGGGAAAAGCCTGCTGGAAGGGGAGGGAAGTGCACGGGACTCTATTTCTAGACAACTTTTCCATAAAACACTGCTCTCTGAAAAAAAAAAAATGACTTAAACAATTCCATATTCAAATCATTGTGTCCCTGGATAGGACTCCTATATTAAACCACACCCACCCATGGCTCAGGTACCTTTGCAGAAGAGGGAATGAAAAGATTGAAACAGGCAGGATTGGTGCATGAACGTAAGGAAACAGGCTTTCATGACTCTGGAAAATTTCTCATTTGAACTCACAACAATGGTGACAGCATGCACAAGCCCCATGCTGATTCAATCAGACAAAACCTGCACAGTGCTGGGGAAATGAGCAGCAGGCCCCAACACAGCTGAGGAACGACTGGCAACTGATTACTGCTGGGTGGGGAGAGCAGATCTTCTTTAAAAGAGTGACTTTTGACAGACTGACTAGACCCCAGTGGATGAACCTGGATCTTGGGACACCTGGGTACAAATGCTTGAGCAGATAGACCTTAACATATATGACAGAATGCATGAATTTCTGTGAGGGGATATGGGAAAGGAGAAGGTCTAAATTTGATTAAGGTCTATTATATGAAATGCACAAAAATCAATATATAATGAAATCCCATAAAATAGTAGCACTTCTCAGGGCTGAGTAGATGACTAAGCTATTAAAATACCATTGCATAAGCATGG
Source organism: Eospalax fontanierii (assembly GCA_035773235.1). Lineage (NCBI taxonomy): Eukaryota > Metazoa > Chordata > Mammalia > Rodentia > Spalacidae > Eospalax > Eospalax fontanierii. The sequence goes on from CM069542.1 coordinate 33,559,347, forward strand.
GGACCTGAGTTTGAATTCCTACTACCTAGATAAAATCTAGGTGCAGGTCTATAACTCTAGCACTGGAGGTGATTAAAGGTCAAAGACAGACAGATCCCCAGAGACCACTGACAAGTCAGTCTATTCAATTGGTAAGCTCTGAGTTCAGTGAGAGACCTTACCTCAAAACAATAAAGTAGGGAGCAATAGTGAAGATACCTGACATCATCCTCCAGTGTCTACATGCACATGCACGTACATGCAAATTCACCCACCCCATATGCATGCATATGCAAAACACAGATGTGTATAGCACATACATACATGCACAGACAATTTTAAAACACAGTACTTTTTACAAGTGGAAATGAAATAAACGGCAATGACATTTGCATAGTGAAGGCATTTTTCAGCCGTCCTGGTTCCCAGCCGTTCTTTAGAGCTACCTTTATTCCCTACTATTGAAATAAAACCAAGAATCTCTTTAATGTAGCCCTGCTTTCCCCTGAGCCTCTAGACGTCCTTAAGATACTCCGCTTGAAGTTACTTCACTTACCAAAATTTATCTTCAAAGTTCTTATTGAGCTATCAAAAGACTTCCAGATTCCCTGGTATTCGGATGAATGCAAAAAACCAGTACCCAAATGGATCACTTTGGTAACCAGAACTTTACTACTTCTTTTTTAATTTTTTCATCATCAGTGCTTTAAAGTTTTCAAACATATTTAGTTCTTTTTTAACTTTTTATTGTTAATGGCTAGAATACGTAGAAAATAAGAACATAAACATCTTTTTTTCCTATGACTATTTTGCCCCAAGACTATTAAACTCCAGGAGAGTTCATTCTTCCACATAATTTATAGGTTTTTTTTAGACTTCTTCTAGACAGAAGGCTCTGTGTCTTACACAGATCTTGTCATACAGTGATATTTATCTTCCTCACCTGAGACATAAGGGTTGTCAGAATCCCTAATGAACTGTATCGCTAACGTGACTATTTCTCTTTATTTTGCACACATTTTTCCAACATGTTTTCTTTACCACTGTAAATATAGATTTTGAATCACTAAGAACAAAGAATGAACATACATTTTTGTGGTGGCTAATTTTGGTCACCAACTTTACTGGATCTGTAATCGACTAAAACTCATTCCACTGGACACCTTGTGAGATACTTTCTTAATTAGATTATTTGAAGTAATACCCACTCTATATGTGGATGCCACCTTCTGGTGACAGTTCAGAGAAAGACATGGAAGAAGGAACCCTTTGCATGTGCGTGCTTGTCTTCACTCTTACTGTCAAGTTTATCTGTGCTGTTGCAGTCATTGCTATATTCCTTTACAGGCATCAGAACCAGCTTCTTCAGGAACCCAAAGTAGACAAGACCAGCAGCTCTCTGGGAATTCTCCAGGTCTTTGGCAGCAGATTGGGCTTTCTGAGGTACTGAGCTTTGTAGACTGAGAAACTGCCAGATTCTTGGCCTCCCTATTGTGAGAAAGGAACCACTGGACTACACAGACATATCGTTAAAGTGCATCTAAAAAAAAAAAAATCCCTAATATGACTCTTTTACCTTATTTGGCAGAAAAATTTCCACCATGTTTTCTTTCATATTACAAACATGGATTTGGAATCACAGATATGTAGGTAGGTAGACAGACAGGTAGGTAGATAAATTATCAGTTCTGTTTCTTTAAAGAACCCCAAATAATACTCATTAGTTCACTATTAGTTTAAACTGTACCAAGTGATTTTCAACAACTATGAACAATTTACTTATTTAGAGAGGAAACCTTATGTTCACAATGACATGATAGCCAGATTGCTTATTAATTTCACAGAAGTAAATGCTACTTTTCTATTATTAACTATTAGTTTTGCTTTGTGGTATCTCTGATGGACATCAGTATTCACTAGGAAGCTGCATAGGACATCTTTATGGGTTTGCTTAATGGTAATGTCAGGAGAGGATGGGATGAAGAGAAAAGGATGGAAGGCAAGAAAGAAGGGAGGAAGGAGCATAGGAGGGAGAAGAACAGAGAGGGAAGAAAAGTAACTGTGTGTCAGTGGTATTAGTAGGTCATTCACAAACCCATAGAGCAGTTGTAAGACTTAAGATGTTTCTAGGAAGGGATGAACACTATTTATGCCTGTTGGGGCTCAAATCCCAACCTTTTCCCTTAGTTGTGAGACCCTGAGAAAGTGATCTTCCCATGGTCCCACGGATACTCATCTCTAAAGTCGCTGCCATTTTTCACATGTATTAAGTAAGTACTTAATGCATGCAGTAGAGGTACTCATAATGATAAATATTGTTTCCCTAGAACCCAGGTCCCTGGCTGAATTTCTCCAGTTTCTATATCTTTAGGGATCATCTCATCACCAGTAATTTTAAGAACCATACCCCCAGGAATAGAGTGAATTCATTATCACCCAGCTAATAAAATCTTCTGGCAGACAACTCAGGATTCTGGAATTTATCAATCTGATGTGATTCAATTTTATCCATCAGTATAAAAGGGATTACTGCCAATTTATTTATAAAATATGCTATAGATGACAGCATAATGTGAAATAACTACCTTGAAATTAATATTTGAATATAGAACAAATATAAACTCAATATATTCACAGAAAGTATTGTTTTAGATCCTACTTTTTATTTTCTGACAAAGTCCCCAGTGAGATATATATATATCTCATATATATATATATATATGCATTTGTTGTCTTTTTACTGAATCTTAGTTCATTGTATATAATATGCAATATACATGTATGTATTGTATATAAACAGATATGTAAAAACTTAATTATTGTAGAAAATGCATCCAAGGTACATACATATAGCAATCCTGTACACTATCTGTGATGAATCATTAATCATATTGATGTTGCATAACAAATTTTATTTAATCTTTCTGCTTGAAGCATAACTTTCTTTTCAAGGACAAGACTCTTAGATCCCTTTCCTTCACGCTGTGCTGCAGAAAGCACAGACGCAATATTCACAGAGTTCTTGTCTTGAAGTTTGGCTCCCTCGTTTACTGGCTGTCTGATGTTAGCAAGTTGCAGGAAGTCTATGAAGCTCAGCTTTCTACTTGAAGTGCTGTCTGAAGATCAAAGGCAGAAAACCATCTTCTGGGCCAGGCATGTTCCCTAATTCAGGATAGTTATTACTGTAGTTTTTTTTTTTTTGCTTATCTTTACATTTATAGTCCATGTTAATACTCACCTTGACTTTGGGAAAAGTACATCCACAGATAAAGAATCATAAGAAGAGCAAAATGTGACCTTCATTCGTGGAGGTCAGTGTAGTAGTCAGAATTCTTCAACTTCTGGCTACTTAATCAGATTCTATAGGCTATAAAGATTTTGCAGTGTTGATTAAAATCCTAAGCATGTTGATCAGACAATATAAGGACTAATTAAGTGTGTCTTATTTGAGAAAACATGTTCCTCAAAAAGTCAGATAAAGAAGTCACAGCAAGAAATTGGGGGAGATTCAAAGAATAGGAAGAGTTTGATTGACCATTAATAGTTTTGAGGATGGAGGAGCCACATAAGGAATGCAGGTAGTTTTCTGGAAGATGACAAAATCTATGGTTAACAGTCAGTAAGAAAACAGTGACTTTAGTTCTACCACTTTCAGAGGCTAGATTCACAAAGCTACCTGATGAATTACTGTTTTCCAAAACAGCAGCTATCAGTCAGGCTAATCAAAATCTTAAGTGTGAGCCATCATTGGGGTACACACCTATAAATCAAACACTGGAAGACACAGGTTGGAGGATAAGTCTGAAAGCAACCTTGGGTCTAGAAAAAAGAATTTAGCTCAGAAAACAAAATCAACAATCCAAAACCAAACATACAAAAATATCTTGAATATGGACTAATGAGTTCCTAAGCAGAGGATCTTGGGGTTCTGATCTCTCAAACTTGCTGTTTTTCAGTCAGTAGATACAGACTGGCTAGAGTTCACTATGTAAACCACACTGACTTCAAGTTTTCAGCTTCTTTCTTAACCACCCAAGAGTTGGGATTATAGGTATAAGATATGATGCACAGCTGATCAGTGGAAATGTGAACTAATGAACAGGGATGACTTTATGTTGCTCAGTATGTGATGTGCTATGCTGCAGTAGACAACTCATGGAGCCACGTATATCATCCTAGTATGATCTACAGCCCTTGTTGAATAGACATGCTCCATGAATATCTCTCCTTTGGCTGTCATTATGCTTAATAGGTAGCTGTTCTTCTCTTTTAAGACAAACTTTCTTTTCATTATGTGTAAGGATTTGCACTTATTAAAATGAAGGGAAGTGAGCACTCAAATGTGTAGTTACATCTTCTATCTGGGAACACTGATATGTTTCATCTGATTATTCCGATTTTACATCACCCAATTCAAAGACACCTGAAAACCTTCATGTTGTGCCTTACACTCTCTTCCTAATACATCTAATTGTATGTAAGCATATTTTGATGTTGTTTTCATGATGCAAAATTACAGATACTATAACTGTCATAGTATCAAATACCAATATTTCTAACTTTTTTTACAGTTTAATTTTTTTTACATTCAGTATCTATATCATATTCAAATCTATTAAGGTTATGTAAAATAAGGATTTTTTTAGAGGCAATTTAACATAGTGATTACATTCTTGAATTTATAACTCTTCAGGAGCTTATAGTTACAGACTTCAAGTAAGTCGCCACCCTCTGTTTCCTAGTCCTGATATATGAGAGTGGAAATTAGTCATGGAGTCTGATTCTAGGTGAGTTTAGGGAATAAGTCAGCCAACATATCCAAAGTGTCACAATGTGACACCATGAACTACACAACCATTGGATTTTATTATAGAATTCTGCATATCTCTATTCCAACACCAGATAACATTTTTAGTGTAGGCACTAAGCAGTTAAATGTGTCACTTTCACTATTCATTGGGAAACTTCATTTATTTTCCCTCTAAGGGTAACACAATTATTTGCGTGATCTTTTTAGTATTCTGATGTCTGAAAATGCTTACATTTCAAAAGACAATTTGAAATTAAAAGAAAATCAAACTCCTTACTATTAGAAAAACGCTAAGTTTTTAGAAAATTTAAAACTAAAATTCTGGATTCAAGGTCTATATCCCCAGCATGTCAGTGGGAGACAGGAGGCCAGTTAGCAGAGCCTGTGGACTGATATCCCTTCAATATCCACTGAGGAGTCTGGTCTAAATTACCACAGCAACACAGCTGAAGAGCATATTCCGACTCCACCACTGAACTGGAATCTATAAAATGATTTTAAATTTGCTTTTCTGGGATGGAAAGGATAACACGCCAGTGCCACCTAGTTGTCCAAATACAATGTGCTGCTTACTTATTCTTAGGAGGAATGCTGCTCGAATAAGGAGGAATGTAAAATTTTAATGTTCTTACCATTGGCACAGTCCCTTTATTTATTTTAAGAAATGCTCATCTTTTATACGCAACAAAGGTGATAAATTCAAGGTTCTGTTTAAGGTAGAAACGACTTGTGTTTATTTTATTTCTCCAAGAGAGCAAATTACACATGCTAATTTTCAATAATTTGCTTTAATTTTGTTAGTATCTGAATTATTTAATATATCTGCCACATCAGCATATTTTGGTTACATATTACTTAGTATCCCAGAGATTTAAGTGTCACAAAATAGACATGCTTTTTTATTAAAATTGAGACAGTGTATAGGGTCTTCTGAAACTAAAAATAGCACGTTTTGTCACAAACTGCATGAGAATGAAACACTAGTTCTGTAAGGTCTACACACACAACTGATGGTCTGTATTTTTCACAGAGGTTAAGGAAAAGGTGGAGATGGAAGTGGTTGGACATCCTTCATTAGAATAACTAGAATGTGAGTTTGACGTGAGATGGTTCTGTAAGGCAGAAGGACCTGAAGCTCTGTCAGATATGTGAAGACTGTAGAGCTACTATGGCATTCTTGTGATCTGCTCTGACAGCAACTGGAGCCAGGGTCCTAGAACTCAGTGGCAAGAGAGATGCTACCAAGAGAGAAAGCCTCAAGGCAGCCAAGGACTCCATCATTTAGAGAAGTGACAAGAAAGGTAGTGAACAAAATGCAAGGGTGGGAGTGTATTCCTCACGTGTGTGGCTGTATGTCTCCCTGTTCATCCAGCTTCAGGATGATGAAACTTAATCCTGATTCATCTTAATCCCAACAATTTACAATGGCAGAGCTCTAAAAAGTGGGTATTTCTTCCCAATCCTCTTACCTCCCTTTCAACCATCTAGCCTCCCTTTCATTTCTGAAGGGGTTGAGGTATGCTCCTCTATTCTAGGCTCAGCCATTAGCCAAGCATATTGATGTGGGAGTGATTGTGTGGGCCAATGGCACACAGTGTACAGCACATAGCATCAGAAAAATGTCTCAAGAAACATCAGTTCAACAGAAAGTATCTGATGATGGCTTCCTCTTCTCATGGGAAAGTTGGAGTAAGAGTATTTCTCCACCCACATAATGATCACTCAGACTACAGCCTGAGCAGGATCACCTGTATTGCTCCACAGAAACCTCCCTGTCATTGCTTTTGTTTCTTTTCCTTATGAAACCCCGAGACTGATCTAAACATTTTGGAGACAGAGTGTAGGTTACTGAACCTATGTTCTTCCCATGTGACCTCTCTGTTAGGGACAGTCCTTTTCTGTTGCCTTGATTTCTGACCTAGGTCACTTTGATTGGCTTTCTTGGAAAAGTGGATAAACACAGTTCATTGGGATTCCCTGATGCCAGGGTTTCTTTTTTACCAATAGTGTGACCTATGACTGTCCTCAGTGCTCACTCTTCAGCAGCCATACACCTACTCCTTTGTAACAGTGCTTTAAAGAAGCAACAGAGAAACATAATGTGTGCATGTAGTTCTACAATTTTTAAGTTCAAATGTTTGGTGAGAGAAAAATTCAGAATACTTATATTCAGGTATAGATACATCTAAAACCAAAATTTTATTTCTCCAGTTATTGATAAATCAGTTTGCCCAACTTTTTAAATTTTGTATTTTTTAATTATTTTATGTGTATGAGTGTATTTCCTGCATGTGTGTAACTGCACCCTGTCATGCAATGCCTGTGCAGGACAGAAGAGAGCATTGGTTTCCCCTGGAACTTGAGTTTAGAAGGTTTTTAGCCACTATGCAGGTGCTGGGAACCAATCCCAGGTCGTCTGCAAGAGCAGTCTGTGGTCTTAATTGCTGAGCCATCTCTCCAGCCCTGGCCCTATTTCTAAAGACTATTTTTCACATTTTTAGATTAAATAAGCATGTTGTGACAAAGTAAAGGTATGCTTGACCTTGAACAAGATAAGCAGCATTTTGAGGCCTCTGTGAAAATGCACAAGTTAAGTTACATGACCTCTCAGCCTTCCATGCATCTACTATGTGTCAGTATCCCACTGAGTATGGACCAGGAGCTCAAAAGCAAAGTTCTACAGAGCAAGGAATGTGCCCAAGATGATGCCGTTTGACCAAACCAAGGTCATATTTAAACAAAACTAGTATCATTTCTTTCCTTCATCTTTGTTATTTCTCTTTCTTTCCTTAAGTCCTTCCTTCATCTCTCCGATTCCTTTTTTTTTAAATTTTTCTCTTGTATCCATTAACCTATTAAAAATAAAAAAATGTTTCTATACCATTCAAAGCTTCTCTTTTTACCAGAAATGGAGACTAAGTATTTAGAAGAAGATAAATCACAAAGATCACTTTAAATCAAAGATAATATTTTACTATCTATTTTCTCATCATATAGTATACTGGTGGCCTGAAAATAATTTAAAGTTAGGAAACAACTGAAGCTGACAAGGAATTCGAGTTTGTGCTCTAAGACTAAAACAGCAAAAACTAAAGAGGGCAGAGAGTAATTCTACATTGTCAAGACAATAAAATCTATGCAACTTTTAACATCATATTTATGAATTTTATATAAATGTAATGTGCCTTATGAATCCAGGTTGTTAATTCATGGAAATTATTTAAAGCTAAAGGCTGGGATTCTACCCTATTCAGACAGACACCTTCTCCAGTGATGAAACAAGGGTAGCTCTATTCTGTATTCCTGCGTCCCCTTCAAGGATGCTTTGAACTCCTTATCAATCACAGATTAAGAACAAAGACTCTATTTAAATGTATGGACTCAATGTGATGGTATGAAAAGGTGGAGTCTTTTGGAAGTGATTCAGTCCTCAGAGCTTTGCCCTCAGGACAGCATTATTAATCACTTATACAGAGGTTGAAGGGGACATGCTTCTGCTTTTTGTTCTTTTTACTTTCTGCCCCGAGAAGACAAAATTTTCCTTCTTGAAAAGATGAAGTAACAAGTTCCGTCTATGAAGCAGGGAGAAAGCTCTCACCAGGTTTTGAATGCTTTGATCCTGAACCTCTAGTCTTCCAGAACTAGAGAGGTACATTTTTATTGGCTGTAAATTATCCACTCTAAAGTATTGTTATCATTGTACAGACTGAGGCACCAGGTCTGTGTCAGAGATTGCCTACGGATCAATAAACCTGTTATCTCTTCTTCTGGGCATATAGTCTGACATGCATTTCCCTTGGTCTTTTGTAGTAAGGTGCCATAAACAGCACTCACAACACTAACCTATTCAAATAAAATCTTACATCTTGCATGTTCTTCTTCTCTGCCTTGATCATGTGAAAAGCACTGGGGTCTTGAAAATTAAATGTTAAATATGGCTGAACAGCAAAATGCACAGAGCCTTGGTCTCACCCTTAAATGGAGAGGAAAGTATTTCTACAACCAGGAAAAGTGATTCTGTAGTTCATAGGAGGAAACAAGTAATCTTTATTTATTAAGTTACAAATTTGGAGATTTATCTTAACAGGAGCTATTGATAACTCAAGCATTGTAGAAATTAGTAACTTAAAGTGCCATGGGAAATGTTTTTTTAGTATTATCTTAGCAAGAGATGAAATCAGGAAATTGGGAAGACATAAAGCCATGTTTCACTGTGGCAGACATGTGATAAATCTGTGGCACATGGTGAGACAGAGAACAGAAGAAAGATCAGTTTGAAATGAAACGAGAAAGTTGGTGGCGGTGTGTTGTCACTGCTCTCTGTTCTTAGCACAGAATTTCAAGAAAAGGATGAAATAGATGTAGATTTTAGAAAATAAAAGTAAAATAATTTATAAAAGCTAGAAATAACAGAATGATAAGATTTTGAAAAGTCAGTTGTTTTAATATTTAGCAATGAGGTAAGGATTAAAAAGACTTTAATGAGAAATCCTACTAAGAACTCAAGAGCAATGCCAATAAGATTAGGTCCATAGAGTCTCATCAGCTCTATTATTTTCAGCGGCTTTGGCTTGGTTGCAAAACAATGTAATACAGGGAGAAATAGGGGGTGGGAGGGTGTGTAACTGTGCCGTGATACAGACATGGAGGTCAGAAGACAAATTTGTGGATTTGATTCTTCCCATCCACTCTTGCTTTCATGGGTGGAACTCAGGTTGCCAGGTTTCCACAGAAAAGCAGGAGGCACCTTTATTCACAGAGCTGTATTGGTGGTTTGTTATTATTTCCTTATTTTCTTCTAAATAACAGGCTGAACACTAAAACTGAAAAACTAGGCATCAGAATGATAAACTTTGAAAATAGAACCCAGTGTATAAAGAGAAATGTATATTTTTTTAATATTTTAGTTTTGTTGTATGTCTATGAGTGTTTTGCCTGCAAGTATGTAAGTGCACATATGCACACAGTTCCCACAGAGTCCAAGAGAGGGTTGTTGGAGCTTATGAACTGGAGTTACAAATGGTTGTCAGTCGCTATGTGAGTGCTGGGAATCGAACCCAAAATCTCTGGAAGAAAAGCAAGTGTACTTAACCACTGAATCATCTTTCCTGCCCCCTAAGGAGAAATTTCTTAACTGTTTAAATTAGATCAGCACTATCTTCAGGCTGGACAGGCAAAATATTTGTTGAGATTATTGCTTGGACACTCTCAGTCTGAACTCAAACCCTATAAGCAAAGTATTAGTTCAAGTTTAAAATAGACTATAGATCTAAAATTACTGGAGATTTATTTTTGATATTTAAGACGTGTTCTTATTCTGAGAAGTCGTTTTTTAAATAATTGTAGAAGAAAAAAAACAGAAGGAAATGGAATACTTTGACAAAACAAACTTTAACATGGCAAATTGTAATCCCTGGATGAAACAAAAGAACGCATGCTTCTGTGAAGGCCAGTTCTAACAGGATGAAAGGGTTAAAGTCCAAACTGTACACTCTGTTACTCTGCCTTAAACACATAGAATTTTACTACAAAACAATAATTTCTCCATAAAGAACTGAACAAATCAACAACAGCATGTCAGTTTTCTTTGCTTATTACTTCCCATATTTTTATGTTGGATTTTCCTCCAGAATCAAAGAAAAATGCTAAAAATCATTAAACCTGTAATTTTATCATAATAGTTAAAAAATATCAGCTAATGAAATCAGCATCAACTATGATGCTTATTTAGTTTTCCTCCATTTATGGATTTTAATAAATTAGTTATTTTGCCCATAATATTTATAGCAATAGATAAAATTAACTTCTATTTCCTAGTTGTGAGAAATACAATGCTGGCTGCACTTACTTAAAAATCTAACTTCATATCATTGATGATGCAAACTTAACATTTAGAGAGCTGGTCTCTAAATAAGAGAAATACAGCAACTTGAACAAGGTACAGATATTCCAATTTATCAAATTCATTATTAATGTACAACCCAGAATATGAAAAAAACTCTGTGAAATCATGTCAATGCATTTTTCTGAAACAGGATCTCAAAGGCCAAGTCCGGTCCTATACTTGCTATGTGGCCAAGAATGTCAGTAAACTTCTGGTCCCCTAGCTCAATCTCCTGAGTTTTGAGATTATAGTTGCCTGCCAATAGGCTGGCCAGTTTAATATTAGCAAACCCATATCAGCCCCCTGAATCTGAAGTCTCAAATGTGAAAACACAACCAAGGAAAGATCTAGACAGCTAGCATCCAGAAAAGAAATATAAAAGCATACATATGAAGTACGACAGCTGTATACCTGCTGTGCTGGTTTAGAAATGAAATGCCTTTAAACTGAGCTCAGGTGCTGAAGGCTTAGTCACCGGCTGCTGGCACTACAGAGAGGCGACTGAATCATAGGACACTGACTTTTGTTCCCAGGTGAATGAGCTACTAGGTGTAGAACTGGTTGAGGGAAGCAGATCACTGGGGTATAGTTTGTCTCCCAGCCATTTCCCTTCTTCTCTCTTCCTGGCAGCTGTGATGTCAGCACCTTTCCTCTGCCACGCTTTTCTGCAGTGATGTTTGTGCCATGTCATAGTCCTGAATGCAGTGGAGTCAGGTGACCAGGATGAAAACCGCTAACCTGTGATTCAAAACCAACCTTTGTTCCTTTGGGTTGATTTCCTCAGGTATTTTGTCACAGCCTCAGAAATCTGATGAGCGCTAATACTATGTAGAATGGATAGGATTTTATAAACCTTAAGAATTTCTTCTTACTGTTAGAGTGGGCATTTTTCCTGTTACAGCTCTGTGTTCTGGAGGGACTCAGCTATGGTCCCAGTTCATTCACCTTCATCTTTTCTCATTTCATGCCCTGGTCCTGTAACATCTGCATACTGAGGACCGTCAGCTGTGTATCTCTATCTTCTACCCGAACTCTGAAGCAATCTCATATCAAATTACCTACATTACATCGTTACTTGACTTCAAACCACAGTTAAATGTTCATATCTCTTATTAGTCCAAGGTTTCTTTTTTATGTCTTCCCTACATCTGCAAATTCTGTGGTCTATCTCCTCAAGCCAAAATGCATTTCATTTTTATTTTCTGTATTTATCTTCCACACTGAACATATATCAAGAGTCGTCCCAATAACAAAGCCTCCCTCCTTGGACCTATTACCTTACTCAAGTTCCTGTGACCATTCTACCTAGGTAAAACATTGGGGGTTCCACCTCCTTCCTTGTGGAATTCAGTTTGAGCAAGATCAACACTGAGAGCTTACAAAAAATTCCTCACTTGGGGGATGGAGAGATGGCTCAGCATTTGAGAGCACTGGCTGCTCATGTTGAGGAACCTGGTTCCATTCCCAGCACCCACATGGCAGCTAACATCTGTCTATATGACCAGTTCCGGGGGATCTGATGCCCTCTCCTGATCTCTGAAAGCAATAAAAGACACAGATATATTTACATGCATGCAGATAATACACATATACATAAAATGGTAAAAATTATATATTTTTTAATTCCTCACTTATTATAAATCTAGTAAGGAAGAAAAAACTCCCAAGAATTAACCTCTGAGACATGAACTGTCACGAAAGAATCGTGAATGACCCCATTGTTTCTGACCGCGCTTCATATTTACATTTGCCTGTCTTCCTTCAGCAATAATACCAGCAAACCAGTATGCCCAGAACACCCCTTGTTCTTGATGTTTATTGCCTGAGAACAATATATCTTTGAAAGTTGTAAACATATTAGCATTTATAATAGAAACTAACGAGGGTAATAATATAAATATCAAATGCTGAAGTGGACAGATAATGAAGATCAATTGAATCCTCGTCTTTTATAATAAGAGTAAATAGATAATTATTTGAAGCTGAATTCAGGATATAGAAGTCTCAGAATAATTTATAGAGCTATAAATGTAAATGTAGGCAGAAGGAAAGAGAAAACTCACTAGACTTTGCCTCTCGGAAGTAGAATAAGGGAACAGATGAGTGAGCATGGTTCCTTTGCCTTCTTTGTTCTTTGTTATGACTGCACTGTGTTTGTTCATACGCGATGATGCTGCATGTTTTCAATTTATATGAATATTCAAAGTTGATAATATTCTCTCAATTTCTATTCCTCCATAAATTGCTTTTGTAAAGTATCTTTTCTATCATATTGCTCAGAGATCTCTTAGTCTCTCAGTTTAGTCCTTTTTGAGCAGAGGAAGCTCTACGTAGGAATACTGCTTGTCCACAAATGCTAGGGGAGACTCTCTTTAACCTCATTTCTTTGTACCACCCTTCTGCGATTGAGAATCTTCCTTTCAAATATTAAACATGGAGGGTAGTGTCCTAGTTAGCTTCCCTGTTACTCAGAGAAAACACTGACCAAAAACAACTTGGCGGAAGAAAGGGTTTATTCCATCTTACATCACAGTCCATTCTTGAGGGAAGAAAGGACAGTAACTAAGGCAGAAACCACAGAGGAATGCTGCTTATGGGCTTTTACTCTGACTTGTTCAGCTACCTTTCTTAGACAGCCAAGGCCTGCCTAGGGATGGCACTGCCTACAGTGAACTGGGCCCTGCTACATCAATTAGTTATCAAGAAAAGACCTCCCAGACCTGGCCACAAGACAGCTTAATCTGGGAAATTCTTTAGTTGAGACTTCCTTTTCCTACATGTCTTTAATCTGTGTTGGGCTGACAAAAGCTGCCCAGCACAGGTGGACAGATGGTACCCATGACCAAAGTGCAGTTTCCATCAATCACTTGTCCGGTTTGGCTATAAACCAACATTTTTATTTAAACTAGTGAGAATACTGTAGTTACTGCTTGCTGGTAAATGACCAAGGTAAGTGGAATCTACTGCTGAATACACTGAGGTCTTCCATTCTCCCTTATCAGAGGGAAAACATTGAGTTCTCAGATCCTGGTCTCACTCCTTCTTATTGATAACTTCACTTGTGAGGGAGAAACAAGTGCTAGCCAATACTGGGCCTGTCTATGGGGCAGCATTCTAAATGCAGCTTCTAGACTGATAAATGAAGAAATGGTAATGGGGAGACAGTGACACAGTAAGTTTGCAGCCAGAAAGCATCTCCCATCTCAGAGGATTTCCTTTCCTGGGCCAATGTACTTCCCTGAGAGAGAATTTACAGGTTAAAACCAAGGAAAGTATTTTATCATCTTCCTGGCCCTTTGTTACAGAGCTGGGCAGGACTTTGAGGGTAGAAATCTGGTGTCTCAGGGCATGGGAAAGCAATGACCTTAATGGGCCTCAGTACACTTCACACAGAGAACAAACTTGCTTCCATTTTGCCCGGTATGTCCATTTACTTGTTTATTTATTTATTTATTATGTCAAATCTCACCTTCGTTATCAACTAATTCAATTAGTTGCTTCCTCTGATCAAAGAAATTGTCAGTTAGGCTGTCAGAGGACTTCTGAGATTGGGAAAGTACAAGTTTACATCATATTGCTGTACATTGCTCTAACCAGCATAGGAACATCATGGTGCCCACGGTTACAAACTCATAAAGACTTGGTCAAGTCTGCAATCCTGAATGTTAACTTTCTCCTCTCCTCTGTTCTCCTTCAGCACCCTTTCATGCTAACATTTAAATGATACAGGAATACTATGTAGGCAGGTCATAAGAAGCATAATTTATATCAATAAATGAGGGGTGCCTATTGTTAATAATATACTTATTTACAAAGTGACGAATAGGATGATGCAATGGTTTGTGGATGATTTGGGCCTTCCTGTATATTTCTCGTTTGTTGACTACAATAATATTTAATGATGTATTAAATTTATTAGAACACATTTTTAAACAAAAATATTAAAAACAGGGTTTGTAGCACACAACAATTGGTTGTTTTGCAGAGACAAGAATTAGATTGCAAGTAGATAAAGCAGTGGGCAGACGACATAAATATTTGCTCTTTTCCCATATTCGGACACGGTTCTCCTAAAACTTTTACAACTTCATCAGTGCTAGAGAGAGGAACTTCTTTTGCAATATTTGGCATTAAATTCTTGTTTCTGTCATAAGAAAGGAACAGAACTTTCCTTATCTCAGGAGTGGTAAGTGTCTTTTATGTACAAATAAGATGATTTGTGGCTGAAGTTCATCATGGGGACTGGGTAACAGAGACCAAGACATTTTAGAGAGTCAGAAAATTCACCCTTATCTCACTATTTCTAAGGAGAGGAGAGGGTTCTGGAGATTAGAATTAGCAGAAAATGTCCAGTTGTTGTAATCAATCATAGCTGTATAAGAGAAACGTCTTAAAAATTCTAAATAAAATGAGTCAGAGCACATTTCGGTTGGTGATCCATAGATGACTCATCATGGTAATCCCTGAACTGGCATGGAGGCTCCACACTCTCTCATATTTTATCTTCTGTGCATCTTCATCTATTTCTTAGTTAATATTTTTACAATCCTTTGTAAGAAAATGGTTAGTGCAATTAAAGTATGTCCTTAAATTCTGTAAGACATTGCTAAAAAAAGTCAACTTTAAAAGTGTGGTTTCCATGGGCATCCAGTATTTGAATCTGGAGTCTCAAGCTGGAAGCCCATCAGTCTTGTGAGACTGACTCCTGAGCTGCTAACTCTGGGCAGTTAGTAAAACAACTGAATGGATGTAAGGACACATTTTTCGTGTTCAGAAAGAACTTCAGAAAGGCTTAGTCCAAAACTCACACGTTGGGTCTCAGGAGCACCCGGAGTGGAGGAGCAGCTACCCCTTTTTTTGTGTACCCAGACTCTAAGGCATCTTTGACGCTCATTACGCCTGTGCTGCTTTCTACCTTCTCTCATGCGTGAAGATTCACCAAAACATATCCGCTCTAAGCTCCACAGTACAAAGAAATAAGAAAAATCTGAAGGTATGTTAAAACCACAATCACACTTTGCCAAATCCACCCAATTAATCTGTACTGAAACTATCTTTGAAGAAAAATTGACATTGTTAAAAATCAGTAAGCCACAAAGATAATAAATATAATTTCTAACACCTTTCATTTTATAGCTTTCCTTCATTAAATTCTTCAGGCTATAACTATCAAACATCTCTATGTGTATGCAATTTCTTTCTTAAAAAGACACCCAATTCTTGTACATTTTATCTAAAAAAGTTAATTCAATGCCTCTTATGAGATTTTTTAACCTTTAAATACATCAGTAAAAAAAGTACCAACAGGTATTTCATTCCAGTCTAAACTTCCCTCATATGAAGAGTTAAACAAAAATCAGTACTAAGGTACAAGAGAATTGATGATTTTCAAATAAAGAATCCAGAATTATTATCTTACTGTAGTTTTCTCTAACTGGGTCAGAAAACATCTAATAGCTCACCCTCAATACTGTATATCTACAATTACTACAAACTCAGATGAAAATCACTGACTTAAAATTATCTGAAATATATGTTAGGAACAATATCATGAATCTCTTAAAATTTACAAGCATATAACTGATTTAAAAAACAGTTCTCTCATAAATATATCATTTCTCTGAGGTTTCCTCTAGTTATTGGAAATTTTAAATAGTTCATAAGTGAATCTGCATATCTATGACTTCAGAAAGAAACTTTAAGGAAAAAGTAACAAAAATCTGTTTCTCTCCCTGTCGTCTGTTCATAGGGTGAAAACCAGCTCATAGTCTCATAAACCATAATATGCTTGGTGTTAGACTTCATTCTGCTATGAAATTTCCATTGAGGCTCAAGATCACATACCATAAAATAGCTCCATCATATGAGCATCCCCATTTGTATGTGAGGGCTGTGAGCAAGACTAAATCTGATTCATAATTGTCTGTAGCTGTGCTTGTTCAGATACTTCCCAGAGACTTCCTATCTCTACTGAAGCTCATCAGGGCAGACAAAGGAACAGTGGAATTTATAGTCAACTGAGCACAGATAAGTGACAAGAAGACAAGTAGCCAAGATAGAAACTGTTGGAAAATTTAGTTGACTCACAGCTTATACTAAATATTGGGAAAACAAAGTATTTTACAAACAAAATGTTTCAATAAAAACCATGAGAACTGCCTTAAAACTGTTGCTTTACCCAATGCCTAAAGTCATCAACAGTGCATTAAAGTGTCATTATCATCTTTAAAATAATTTAGAAAGATCAAAAAAGGAAAGTAATCTGCAGAACCATATAGATCATGGTGATTTAAAAAAAGAAAATTCTCCCAGACATTTTCCATAGTTAGGAGAAGGCACTTAAATTTTAGAACTTCTATTTTTAATTAAAAAATTGTTTTTTCAATACACCTTAACATACGTTGCTGAAATAACTGTTTTAATTAGGGCTATTTTGCTTTTCATATTTGTAGGTTCCATGTGATTAATTTTTCAGGTTAACAGGATACTTTCCATGTGCCTTCAATGGCTTTATGTGTTTACTTTTACATTACAATATTTTTAATTTGCTTGTATAATAACTGTATATAAAGAACTATATGTGAAGAGAGACCTTCATTAACCCTAAAGCGTAAAGCAACTCTTGCTTTGCAAACAAGCTCACCCAGGACCTCCATAAATCCCAACTATAAAGTTCTACAAATAAGCCCTACAGAGACCCTTGTGTGGAAGAATGCAAACCCAAGATCTTCTGCTCAATCTCTGTTACTCTGTTTCCATATACAAAAGTACTTAAGCATCCCTGCTGTTTGGCCTGTGTGGCTACTGCAGATCCCTGCTGGTCAGTAGTCACCTGTCATTGGCTAATAAAGGTCAATATGGATTATTTGAGGTTGGTAGCTTTGTCTTTCCTACCTGTTACTCTTTCAACTCTTAATCTAACATTTACTGGGAGAGAGTTCTCAGCTTACCAGGAAAAGTAAAACTCCCAATTCTTAACAATATATGTAAACATCTTTCAAAAGACATATAAAAGAGAATTTTGTGCACACTCCTATGAATCTTTTTATTTATTTTTAGTTGAATTTATGTGTATTTCATTCAGAACATCTTGATCATCTTTATACCCCCTTTCTCACTGGCATACTCCAATAGCACCACACACAAAATGAATTTCATGTATTCTGTCCTTGATATTAAGGCCTAGCAAGTCAAGTTAGTGTTCCCAAACATCCCTCAGTGTAACTTCATATACTAAGTTCTAGTCAGCTTATCTAGAGTCACTCTCTTTAAGAGCAACTGTTCCTCCCAAAACAGTAATCAGCTGCCAATAGTTCTTTGGCTATGATTGGGTCCTGCTGCCATTTCTCAGTTCTGTTCTGGGTTTTTGTCTTCTTGAATTTGCCTGTGTCTTGTGCATGGTGACATCATCGCTGTAGGTTCATATGAGCAACATCCCAGGAGCCTGTAAGACCATTTCAATATGGTCATTCAACTCTTCCTCTGGGTCGCCTATGAATCTTAAGAAAGAGAAAATAATACTCTGAAGGTCTTCCTCTGTGCTCCCAATCAACATTCCACGTCCTCTCTCAAGACAATCTGCTATGAATCACACATGCCTCATTTCTTTGCTTTATTCTTTCAACATGCATATGGTTTATCTATATTTAATATAACATTTTAGACAATGTTTTATATTTTCTATAAGAAATACTATTGTATACTTTCTTCAATCTGCTTCTTCTAGTAAGACATTTTTAAATTGAGTCCTATTGATTCATATCATAGTAGGCTCTTATTTTCACTGGCATATTGCATATTGTTTAATAAATAAAGTTCAGCAGTTTCCTCTATTCTTCTGTTAATAAACAATGCTATTATTTCCAGTTTTGTTGTTATAAATTGTAATTCTGAGAAGTAGAATACCTATCTTTTGTGAGGTTATATAGCGAGTCCTAAAAAAAAATGTAATACAAGGGTTCTACATCCCTTTTACCTTACTAGATAATGTCAGAATAAGATCTTGATGATTTAATCTTTATAAAAGACTTTCCTGATTCACTGTTGAATTTTTACTCATCTTCATTGGTGATTTGAACTTGAATTCAATGGTTAACAATGAGGCTATGGGAATAGGATATAACTTGGTGGTAGCATGGTCATCTAGAATACACATGGCCCTGGTTTGATCCCGAGCAGTGTAATAAAAACAACAATGATGATGGGGAGGTTGAACACATTTTTCTAAGTGTATAAACCATTTCAGTCTTAGTAAATTTCCTTTTTAAATGAATGCATTGAGAATTTCCTATGTGTATTCAGCGTAATGTGATCACATCCATTCCTCATTTATCACCACCCAAAACTTCCCTAGATTCCCAAAAACATATCTTCACCCCAGCTTTATGTCCTTTTTAAATTTTCTTTTCTTTATTACTTTTATTTTACGTGTAACAGTGCACTGCCTGTATGTATGTAAGTGCACTCGTGTCATGTAAAGTCTGCAGAAGTCAGAAGAGAGCATCAAATTCTTCTGTAACTGGAGTTATGTATGGTTGCTAGCTGCCATGCGGGTGCGAGGAATTCAAACAGTCAGGGCTCTTAACCACTGAGCTGTCTCTCTAGCCCCTTCTTTTCTTTTTTATTTAATAATCCACTGAGTCCAAATTGTGCTGCTCATATGTTCATGGGTGTGGACCTCTCACTGGAGCATGGATAACCTACAAGTGGCCACGACTACATATAAGAATGATTCTGAACTTTTATATATATTGACTAGTAATCTTTCCTTAAATATGTGAAACATTCCTGAAAGGAGAATTGTTTTAAATACTTTTACATTTTGTGTCAAGTTTTATAAACCATCACCCACTCTTTCCCATGTTTTCACGTCTATATTTTAATTCTTTAATTGTTAGCAACATATTCAATGCCCCGAGCTAATAGATCTGCTGTTAAAAGATCACAAAAATAATAATCTGGAATTTGGGTTGGTTGTGTCTATCTCCTGAATCTTATTTATGGTAAGTAGCTCTATTTTGTATTTTATCATTTTGTCCCTGCGACCCATGTTTGCGTAAAATTTTTTGTGAGTATACTATACAAGTCAGATGGACCACATGAACTTCCAGGAAATACTTGCATCCACTGTTTCTACCATTGTTAACATGTAGCAACTTCAACTAACTGATCAGCTTAGGCTAGATGCTAAAAGGTAGATTTAAGCCATAAGCCCATTTGAAGGCAGTAAAGGTTCAGGAAATGTCTGTGTAAAACAGAAGATATTTTTACCCTTAATTAGAGTCCAAACAGACACATTTCCTTGACATTTCTTTTTGCAGGCCAGCAGGTTATTTTTTTCACTATGTTCTTTCTTTCAGAGTGTACATTTCAAGGTTCATAGCTGCACATTTGAAGCTCTCAGTCCCTCCCCTCTACCTTGCAAGGGTCCAAGGCCTATGTTTTTCCTACATGGTCCTAAAAAACATGCATCTTGTTAAGGAGACTGTAACGCCCCTCAGGGCAGAAGAGTTCAGCATTGGCTTTTCTGCTTCTCAACTTCCTTGTCATTTGGGGCTTTGGGAATTTTCTGTCTTGAAACTTAGCTATATCATTAAAACAATTTCCTTATAACCTTTCCTGTATTTGTATGGTATTTTCAAAAGAGATTCTAAAATTATCTAATCTATATTTCTAAAAGGTGCAGGTGCTTTGGGGGTTTAGAAAATACAGTACATATATTTCTCCTGTATTCAAATGGAAAACAGAGTCAAAAAAGACTGAACAGTCATATCAGAGAAAGATTTTTGACTACTAAGTCTAAACAGGAAAGAAGAAAGAGGGGAAGGGGAGGAGAAGGGAGGGGAAGGGAGAACATTGCATTGGAAGAATGGATTATAATCAAGAGGTATCTAGAGATAGAAGACTTTTGCTTCACCACATACCCTCAAGACATCCAGTCAATCCCATTGAAAATGACAGTAGAAGAAATACAAGTGTTCTGAATGAAAAGTCTGCTTTGTTAGCAAAAGAGCCCCCTTTATTTGCATATCTGAAAGAGGAATCCTCTAACTCTCTGAAGCCTCTGTCACTGAGTAAAGATAAGATGCACCCCAGAAAGCCAGAGATTTTGAACGAGGTGGATATCTGACCAAAAATCAGTATTCCTTCCATGTAGGTAACACATATGGAAGTGTGAAAACTAGGATGGACTTTTGTCTTTTCAGGCAGTTTGCAGCCATCTCTAGACATGTGGTTAGGTAGTGGAGTCCGAAGGAAGGCTTTTTGGATATTGACTAACATCTGAATTCTCAGAGTACAATTTGAGGATGAATGTGCTATTTTGTCCTATTATATATACCAAAAACTTTTTAAGAGCAATAGTATGTTGATACCTAAACATGTCTAAGTATTCATCCCTGTAGACTTTCAATTTCAACTTTCTATTTCCAATGAGACATTTTCCTTTGTGGGTAAGTACTAAATGATGTATTAACTTCTAAACTCTTATATCTTGATTTTTATGCTTTCTTGCAGTGCTAGAGTTGAACTCAGAGCCTTCACGTGGTACGCTAGATCTCTCCTACTAGCTATACCCCTACATCTTGACATTTTGTCACATAGGCCTTCACTCTGTAGCTGAGGCAAAATAGAACTCATAATCCTCCTGCCTCTGCTGTTTTATGAATCTTGTAATTATAGTCATGTGCCATGAGCATATCTCCCTTTTAAGAAAGTTTGTTCATATGGTCTATTAACAATGACGTTTGCAGTGGTATAAACATAATCACTATGGTTAAGTTGATTATTCTCCAAAATCCCTATAGTGAATCTCAAATCATTGATGATTACACTGTATTCATGCTTCTTGTCAGTCACTTGTTTAAGAATGGACATACAGAAGAACTTTTGACAATGGTGGGGTATTCCAAGTTTATTTTCTTTCCTTTCAGGAGAGATAACCGGAAGAAATGGGTTCTCTGGTGTATACATGACTATTTGGAAGTGATACCTCTATTTTTAGCATTTTGCTACTAGGTAGAGAGGAAGCAACACAGAGTATTGAAGCTTGAAGAAAGAGAACCTGACTTCGCCAGGTAGGTGAGTGGAAGAACCCTTCTCTTCCTTCAGGTTTCTTTTTATGTATAAGAAAAACCATCCTACTGTTTTAGTGCACTGGAAGAAGGGTTTCTTATAACTGCATCGGAAGCATATTAACAAATGAAGCAAGAGCTCAAAACAATTCAGAATTCCTTCGATGCCTTCTCTAGTCGATTTTTTAATACTCTAACTAGATATTAAAACTAGCAAAATTTTGAACAATACTAGTTTATTCAGTTCATGGATCTGAAAGGTGGAACATCTAAAAATGAGGGACTTTATTTACTGTTAAAGGCCTTCATACTGGCTCATAACACAATAACAACAATGTAAGCCCCAAAAGACAGAAAAGAAGTATAAGACCAGATACATCCTTTCATTAGGAAGCTCTTTAAGATAATTAAGATATTTTGGCTTTAACCCATTCATGAGGGCAGAGTCTTATTAGCCCTTTTCAACAACTAATTCCCTTACATTGCAATGAAATTTCAATATCACTCTAAGAGGGCATATACCATAGCAACTGCTAATCCAAATATGATAAACTGTGATGAATTTTTATATCCATCTCCCTAAAAGATACATAGCAATGTGATTAATAGAGCTTAAAATGTACATGACAAAACTTGAATGAAAATAATTAGAGTTTTTTTCAGAAACGATGACCTTAGCTGCCACTGATAACTATGCTACAGAGTGGCCAGACCTCCCATCTCTACACAAATGCAGATTTGTTTCTCTCTTGTAAAGAGATAACTCGGTTCTGGCATTCAATTATGTGTATTAACAATATAAAAGGAATTAGATCTATCCAGAAGACCAGGGAGATATATAAGCCAAATGCCTCTCTGGGTGTTAGTCACTGCATGGAACTAATTTAGACATCGTTTAAGCCTTTGCTCCTGAGAATCCATCCTTCAAGCCCTCTTCCTCTAACTAAACTGCAATTTAAGTTCTAGTATTATGATAGACAAATCACTGAAACCCATCACCGTGACAACATTTGGAATATTCACTGCCCAAATGACAATTGTGTGCTCTGGCATTGAATCAAAGTGCTTGAAAGAGGATTCCTGAAGTCACAGGTGATTAAAAAAATAATGATCTACCAAGTCACCCTTTTTCCTTAGGAACTTGTTCTGATTTTGATTAATAAGCTTGCTTTTCTCTACCACCAAAGTACTACCATATAAAAAATTATCCCAAGAGTGATGTCTCAATGCATGCTTTACACACATACACACACACACACACACACACACAGACAAATTGGAATTATTTACATTATTTAATCATCCTTAGGCTATTACAGGAAAACTCCCTAAATAAATGCTGTGGTGGAGTGTGGCTCTTTACGGAAGTGATATCAAGTTCACTCTGTTGTCTTTCTGTCCTCCATGTCTCTCCACTTCTAGTTCTGGTAATGAAGGAGGAAGGTCAACTCAACAGTAGCTCTGTACTCGCTGATCTCTAACATTTTCAAGAATGACAGATTCACTTCCCATTTGCTGCACCTGTGGAGACTATATGATAAGAAACTGAAGATTTATGCAGCTCCACAAACAACATTGCATAACTTTAAAAAAACAAATGACACCTGTCTAGTGGTTCACAATGTCAGATGATTAATGTCACGCTTTTTGCAAACAAGGGACTGATTCATCTTTTTCCATCTTGCTAAGGGCTCTTGGGCAAAGACAAGGTGGAACTTTCATCTGTTCTGTGTTATATAAGCAAGCATGCTTATAATGATGATATCGAATATACATTTGGACCTGTCCACTGGGTATTAACCTTCAGCTCTGCAGTCTGACCACATACAAATGCCAGAGAACAAATCTCTGAGCAATAAAATGAATGTACCACAGAGACACTCTGGCTCAGGATGTAGAACTCCTTGGCAAAATGCTCATCTTTGTCTCTTTCAACCACTCAAAAATTACTGTAAGTCAATATAAAGACTCGATACACATCCACTTAGAAATTTTACTACTAAACTTGCTCTTGCTTAATTTAAATAAGAAAATAAATGATTACAGCTGCAGAGGACAGACATGATGGGCAGATCATGGATACATACCTAATACTTAAAATGTTCTCTGTTCACTTCACTTTCCACTTTTTCTGTATGTGACATTAAAATGATGTTTTTATGGAAAATTACAATAAATAATGAATCTTGCTGTTCTTTCATCAGTGATTTTTGAAAATCAAAAAGAATGAAAATAACAGGTGGAGAAATGACTCAGTGCTTAAGAAAATGTACAGCTTTGACAAAGGACCTGGGTTTGATTTCCTGCAGGTTCCTTTATGGGGGCTGCGACTCACCATGTCTCCAGCTCCACAGGATCTGAAGACTCTGGCCTCTGTGGGCACCTGCCCTCACACACACATACCAACAGAGACATGAAACCATGCACTTAATTAAAAATAAACTGAGAAATAAGAATGTAAAGAAGCTTGTCTTAGAAACTTACAAAAAATAGGGATTCATGTTTACTATGTAGCAAAACTGCAGTAGGCTCAGAAGGTTCAGTGCTAATTTTACAGATGAATTTTCTATCCTTCTGGAGCTTACACTATAAAGAACGAAGGTAACATATCATGATAAGTGTTTTCAAATTTGCTGGTACCTTTGGTTATTTAATAGATTTAATATAGTACAATAGAACAAAATTTCCAGAGAAGGGAGGAATTAGGATGTCACTGTTATTGGGCCTGAAAGAGATCACAGTTGCTCAGCCTCAGGCATCGCAATAGAGGGTGAAAAGACCATAGATTTCAAACAAATATTGGACATTGACTCAAGAACTGCAGGGATAAGTTTGTATTATGTAGATATTTTCTCCAAATGGAAGTTGATGAAACAATCCAGGCTCAGGATATTCATGAAATTTACGAGGCTCTGAAAGCTCAGAAGTTACAAAATCCCAAGGCCCTTTACAGAGAGATATATAACGACTTAAAAGAAAAATAAAGAAAGGAAGAAAGAAAGAAAGAAAGAAAGAAAGAAAGAAAGAAAGAAAGAAAGAAAGAAAACTGCTGACAAAGGGATGACTCTTTTTAATGAAGCTGTCTACAAGTCCAGCAGGGAGTTTCCACTGGTGATGCTCTTGTGCTTCAGTGGGCCTCTGGATACCTGGTTGTCTTTAGGTCATCCATGGTTCTATAGCTAACCACTGGCAAAGGCTCCTGTCAGCAACACCAAGAAATTCATGAGTTCACAAAAATAGACATAGGTGGAATTATTTCTTTGACATATCACTAGTATCTGAGGTAAACAGACGTTTGTTCACATCTCCTCTGGAAAAAATCATAAAGATATTGTTGTAGGAGATGAAAAAAGGGAATCATTGTGATACAAACATTTCTATGTTGAAAAATCTCCCAAGTGATAATGTAGTTTCAGCGAAGGCATCAAGAATCAAAATGATTTTGAAATCTTTTGAGATCTTCAAGTAGATTCAATGTAAGACAAGGACAATCACCTTCAACTTGAGTGTAGAATTCATTAAGTTAAAAAAAGTTAAATTGAAAACACTATTATCAAAGAGAGGTGGAGACAGACATACAGACTGCAGTGTAGATCAATTCGGTGACAGAGAAGGCTGAAAATAACACCTCCTTCTTCAGAAACATATTGTTTACTGACTTCCCTAGGTGCAAATTTAATATCTTTCATAGACATGTATCATATAATAAAATTTAATAATATATTATCATGTAATATAAAATCCTCTCTTGGTGGTGATCCTGTGTGAAAGAAGATTAAGTTTTATTTTATTCCAGAAATGTAAAGACACATTTTGAGTTACATGTTAGTTGGTCATACTTCAGAACTGTAGTTACAAGATTCTAAAAGTATGCCAGTATAGTTTCAAAAATATGAATGTAGTCTGGCATGGTGACCACATTAATCCTAGCACTGGAGAACAGAGTCAGGTGAATCTCCATGAGACTGATTCCAGCCTGCTCTACTTAGCAAGTTCAAGTTCCAGGCCATCTGGGGTTACAAAGAAAGCTTGTCTCCAAAGGACAAAAATATTGAATCTTATTTGACTTCAGTGTTTAAACATAATAAAACTTGATAATTACTTTTGTTGATAATTCATTGTTTAGTAATTAGTATATGACATATATGGTGATACTATATTATTATCATTTCTGAATACCTAGTTCTTTTTTCTGTAAATTTTATTCTATACCCATATGTCTTTTGATTTAAAAGACCAGGGTGAGTGGAATGAATAAATGTTATAATCAAATATTTCCATGGCATTTGGAAAAGTTAAAGAAAATATCTCTCATTCTTCAGAAATATTGCATGCCATAAAATTGCTTAATATGCTTATTTTGGAAACATTAACATAATGGAATGCAATCAATAGAATCTAATAATTACAGCAAAACCACATAATTCCCATAAGTAAACATGTGCTGTACATGCTATACAAATTGCTATCCTGTAAAATGCTTAATTGCATTCTTATGTAAGGCAATTCATCAGGAAATAAGACTATCTCATTTTACTCTTGAGAGCATTTCAGAATTTATCTAATAGCTGTAGCAATAAAGAATCAAATCTCAAATTTGTTCAAGACGAAAGACGGGCAGAAGGAACATGTAAGATGACTCTATCTTCCTATTGGAGGTGCTTCAAGGAGGTTTAAGTGATAACACAATAAAGAGGTTTTCAAATTTAGAAATATTTCAGTAATAAGTATCAAAATCTGACATTAAACCTTATCACTGGTTTATATTATTAAAACTCTTAATGTATGTTTACATAATTCATAAAAGTAAAATAAAAGCATTTCTATTTTTTGTAATAAATTTTCAAGTTGATTAATGAACATCAAGAGACTTCGTTTGGTATCAAGTAATTCCATACCAATTTGCATATCTACTCCAAAGTCATTAATTAGCTTGTCAGTCTTCATTTCCCATACCAGGAAAAAAGAGAAGAACTAAATATTGGCAGGAGAACCTGTTATTTTTTTCCTTCTCTTACAATACCTGAAAAATATTTTAAAAGAAAATTATGCTGTCATTAGTAGGTTGATTCCAAACTCAGATGATTAAAGTTTTATCTTGTGAATAGACTCAATTGGGAATTATATTTTCCTACTGTCCTCATTAATGTCTATTTTATCAGTACCCTATAAGTTAATAAGATGTTTGGTGAATAGCAGTCTCTCCATAGGTTTATTCTTCTAAGCACACTAAAATTAATTTAATCACAGCTTCAAAATATCATACAATAAAACTAATTTAATTACATTTAGCAATGGCCACTAGACTCATTAAAATGTTAATGGAGCTTATAATTATTCAATTGTTTAATGATTGCTAATAAGAATTAATGACAAAATAAAATTTAAGTACAAAACAAATATGCCCTCAGGTAATTTTTCTCGGTTTCAGTTCCATTTGATACGGCTATGGTGAACTCCTAAGCGAGATGACAGAATTGGGACTCCTATAAAGCACATAATGTTGAACAGTATTCTAAATAAAATGCCTTCACAGCTAACAAAGTCATCCAATTGATTCATAGGAAAGTTTTCTAATTATTCCAATACACTAATGAATTGATTAGAAGCAGAACTGTTAACAGGAATGAAATTCTGGTATTTTGTTAACTATATTATTCACAGCACAAGAATACACACCACTATAATTTATGTTAACAAAGTGAGTCTTGGTGCATCAGAAATTCTACATTTGCCATTTTTATGAGTAATTTTTATGACTTGCTACAATAAATCCCTAAAGTCAATAATATTTCCTTTAGATAATTGCATGATTTCAAATTAATTTTATTTTGACATAAGTAGGCACATTAGATCCATATTAAAACTTGGTTGAATGGTTATTCCTTTGAAGGATAACTGCTACTAAATACTATGTTGGAGGGGAAGTTAATATACATAAAAGTTAATAAAGATATACTGTACAAGTTATTGGCTACTTGAGATTCACTTAGTTGCCAGTACTTTTTTTGAATACATAAACATAGAAAAACTCATTTTTGTTATTTTTTGGACACTTTTAGAAATATTTTTATTTGAAAATTTCATATATTTTGATCCAGAATGCCTCCTGTTTCTCCATCCCCATGTTACTCCCTTGATTTCATTTCCTCTAGTATTTATCCTTTTATAATGCCTACTGAGTCTAATCTGTGTCTATCCCCTGAGTATGGTCAGCCTACTAGGTATCTCACTGGTCAGAAAAACTGACTCTTCCCCTTCTAGCCTGCAACACTTGCCAATAAATCCTCAGCTAGGGCTGGGGGTCCCTGCCCACTTCCTTGATCCATGCTGGGCCCCTGTCTGTCTTGGGTTTGCACAGAACTTGTGCATGCTTTCATAAGTGTTATGGGTTTATATGTACAACTATCCTGTTGTGTCCAGACAACACCGTTTCCTTGTATTCAACCGCCACCTCTGTCCAAAACAAAACTAATATTAATAATTTCCTTTGAAAGGTCCATAAAAAGAAGTTATTTTCTGTGCCTTGGGTTGGGTCATAACACTGAATGATCTGGCCTGAATTTTCTCTTTCTCAGAACATGTGAATAGCCAGATGTGACTAACACCAGCACTCAGGAAGTCGAGACAGGAGAACACAAAATCAAAGCTAGATTAAGATACAGTGTAAGGCCCCATTGCAAAAGCACCCAAAAAGAAGAACATTTGGATGATTATCAATAAAGAAGATTTTTTTAATTTAATGAATTTTAGCAATCATTTATTTAATGTCTTATGTTATTACAGTTATAAGTCTGAAGTGGTAAAGGTCTTTCCAAGAGCACAATATTAGTTATCAGTAGGTTTATGTCTAGTTGCTGCTGAGCCCAGACTTGAGCTATTTCTTTGATACAGTAGCTTTGTTAGATAGAAGCAATTAGGATGATTGTAGTGGAAAAATGAACTATTTGATGTCTCTCTGAGTGGGATTCTGCCTATCCCACTTCATCTCTCTCATTCATCTTCAACTTCTTGGTAATTTTCAACCCTCTGTAAGCACTTGAGTCAGTCTCACTCCTTTTAAAAACAAAGTATGGTATTTTTATATACACACCCCACCAAATCATTCATCTTTTCTAAACCTTGTCTGCTTAGTTTCAACTCATTTGTCCAGACCTGATGAGAATTTTATTGATTCTCATTGTCATAGCCTTTCCCTCAATAAGTTATTTTAATACCAAATGTACAAAATTGTTGATAGCATAAAGGAATATCACATACTTAAAGCTATATTTGGTAAGGGCTTTTTGAATAAATGGTGGCAAGTACATATTAATTAGTCTATAAATAATGGGCACTGTGACTGTTCTGAGTTTTTTAGATGACACATTTTCTTTTAAAAAATATTTTTAATTTTTTTTTCTTGTGGAAATAAAATAACAAAATTTCTCTCAATCGCTTTCAATTATACATTTTATTTGTGGCATATTCACAGCACTGTGTAATAGATTTCTGGAGGTATAATTAATAATAAGAGTAGCTATGTGCTTTATTCTCTTTACTTCTTATAGGTAAGATAGGTTAAGTACAAGCCTACTATTAGTTAATTTTAAAACAAGAGTGTTTATGTGGCTATTTTAAACACTTAGAGAAAATTGAGAGGTAAAACACTCTGGAATATATGAACTTAGGGATCATAAAATAAACCTATTTACAGTCATGATAGAGAGGCAATGGAGGTGTAAGCTTCATCACTGAGCCTCATGCTTGCCCTACAAGAGGACCTTTTAGGATATGGGTAGTTAAATCTCCATGGACCATTAACTGCTGGCCCCCTGTCTGGCACTGTCAGCAAGGATGCTTAGTATAATAACTAATATCAGGAGTCACACACATGGCTCCTATGCATTGGCGTTTCAACCATTCACTTCAATGGGTCACTGATCAACCATCAAGAGGGAGTTTTCAACATGGCCCTGTTTGAAACTAAAGCCAAAGAATAATGAGATATGAACTCTAGTCAAGGCCAGCCATCATTCTTCTAAGCTGTTAGATGAAATAACATATGGTCGTTACTAGCTTAACAGAATTCATCTAATTGAAAAAGCAAAAGCAACATTAAAATTATAATTGGAATCTATACACAGTTCCTTAATCTAAGACCATTTAGTACTTTTAAATTAACTTTTTAAAAGTTAGCAAAAATGTCAAGGGGGTCATTTGTTTTCCTTTTTTAATATATGTAGTTTAAAATATATATTTTACTTATTTATATATTATGCATATGAGTATATTGCCTGCATGTTTGTAAGTACACGTGTGTCATAAAATGCCCATGGAGATAGGAAAAGAGTATCAGATCCCCTGGAATTAGAGTTTAGGATGGTTGTTAGCTGTCATGTCGGTGCAAGGTACCAAACGCAGGTCCTCTGCAAGAGCGGTTAGTACTCTTAACTGCTGAGCCATCACACCATCCCCAATATATAAAAATTTTAAATGTGAAATACGTGGGACCTGAATCTGTAATCACTTAAGATGTGTATTTGAAAATTTTAAGTAATAGTATCACTTCATTATAGCCCATTCTCAAAGGAAAGGACTATCAGGGGAACAAATTGTTTTCAGCTTAGAACTATAGAAATGAACTAATAACATTTAAGGAGAAAAAGGCCAACAGATCTAGTTTGAGTTGTACATTTATACACTGATACTGACTAAGAATGGTAAGTTATATAACCATGACATGTTGAATAAGGCTGACTGTACTGGTTGAGTTAGTGGACAGGCAGTGAGAAATGTTTGTACAGATTTCTCTGGGCCTGTGTGCCACCTTTAATCTTCAAAATAATAGTAACAGCATGTTCCTTCAGCTAGGAAAACCATCTTTCCGATGGGAATTTCTGATTTTAAGAGACAAAAACAAAGTCAGGGTCATCTTCACGTACCTGCTGTTTTCCAAGTGACTGTCATGAAAAATAATCACTAGACTAAGATGGTCTATTTGGGGTTGCAACTTCTTAGTTCCCTTGGCTAATATCCATGCACATCCTTGTAACATACCACTGAGTATTAGCAGATAAGGCATATCCCAAGAATTCCAGTCCAAATCCATGATTGATGTATGTGTGTGTGTGTGTGTGTGTGTGTGTGTCTATATGACGTGGTGGCAGATACTTGAGTTTAAGTTGCTGTATCATATTTCTAAATATATTTTTATTCTAAATTCTCTTTTAAGCAGGTTCTCTTTTATTCTCACTCAGCTAAGTAAAAGAAGAGGCAAACTGTTTATATTTTGTGCTTAGTAATGCAAGCAGTGCTTTCTAGAGGAGCACAAATTAAAATCATTGGAAAAAGGGCAAAGGCATGATGGAACTAAAGGACATATATGGGATTTTGTTTGTGTGTCCTATTGTCAAATGTCAGCAAGGTACTTAAACTAATAAGAGAAACCAAAGGCAATGCCTGTCTCATCTTGGGGCTGGTTTTAGGGTTTCATTCTAATTTTAAAAAGGGAAAAACAAAAGAACAGAGCACAGAAATATGCATCAGATTGAAAGGCCATTAGTTCCCTTGGGCTTGGGAAGTGTTTGCCTTACCTGATTGTATTTCTGGCATATGTGGAGAAAGAATCACAGATAATTTTCAAAGTTAGAGAAGGAAATTTAACATCTAAGAGATAAAGAGAGCTGTTTTTTTTTTCCAAAAAGAATAATGCGTAAAAAGCACAAAAGGAGACTAAACTTAAGTATTTAAATATAAATAACAATAATTATTAAAATAAATGAACTAGCACTATGATTTTGAAATATTGCTGTGATTTCTGAGGAGACTAATTGCAGAAACAATAAATACATAAAGCATTAGGTACCAGTTGGCAAACACACATAACTGCCCCAATACATCAACTTGCAGAGCTTGAGTCTTCTAAGAACTCTTAGTTATCCACATTTAAATGCAAACCAATCTAATTTAGCAAATACAGACACATACTCCTAGAAGGGA
This sequence comes from Eospalax fontanierii, assembly GCA_035773235.1. Taxonomy (NCBI): domain Eukaryota; kingdom Metazoa; phylum Chordata; class Mammalia; order Rodentia; family Spalacidae; genus Eospalax; species Eospalax fontanierii. The sequence continues at coordinate 33,591,073 of CM069542.1, forward strand.
AAACATCCTGAATGATTTGAATAGGTTCTTTACTTGGAAACCACTTTCTTTGTATTATCAGAAAAACGACTTTAATTTGTTTCCAGCTGTGAGATGGTGCAGCATCCCATAATGGAATCAAAGGGAAGAAGCATTCGCTTTTGAGTCTATATTTCTATAGTGCCGGAGTATAGCTGATGAATCACACATCCATCCACAGTTGCTTACAGCGGGGAAGCGGCAGTGTTCTTACTTAAAAGGTATTTTGTAGCAGCATTGGGAACAGCTGCAACCACTCCAGAAATGAACACTATCAGGGAAAGAGTGCACATGTATATCAAGTTCAGATCTGTTTACAGCAGCCACAAGCAGAGGAGCAGTGCTAACATAGACACTCTGCCTCTGCGCTCCTGGAAGAAACCCGAAGGAAGGGAGAAGACCTTTTAATGAGACACCATAGTGCTTCCACTACTCAAGGCCAGATGAGGCAGATTGCTCTTATTCCCAGAATCCCTGTTATCTCTCAGTGCTGACTGCACATTCTGTGTGCGCTTGGCTGACAGGAGAAAATGACAGTTTGAGAATCCATGCCTATTGCTGTGATGAGAAATGCCTCGCCTTCCTAAGACCAAATCTGGCTAGAAAATAATCAGTCCCTCTCGTTTTCATCTACTCCAGAGAAAGGAGACAAAAATGTTGACCAAGGTTGTTTGTATTATAACAACATAAAGACAGCAGAGCTGTACAGTCCTTCCCATTCCTGCCTGATGCACAATTTATATCTGCAACGAGAACCAATCCACTGTGGACCTCAGGTAATTATGACTGAGAGTAAAAGGGTGAAAAGGGACAGGTCCCGAGGTATTCATCATTTCTTGTGCAGATAATTCACAACCCAGAAGTCAATCATTTAAATTAAAAAATCTCAGAGAGGACTGGTGAAACAGATGGAGTTGTAACATCCGCATGACAGGAAGTTGTAAAGCTGAAGGGACAGATTTCCAGAAACAAGAAGTGAGTCTTGCCTTATGTTGGAGTAGTCCCTCAGTGTGTGTGTATGTGTGTGTGTGTGTGGGGGGGGGTTAATCTGATATTTGCTGCTGGGTAGAGAGCCGATTTTAACAAGTCGATGAATTACTTTCACAATTCAAAGACAGAGTAAGAGACTTTTGTGATATTCCTCTATGGTCTATTCCTCTATCTACATTTTTAGAGGAGCTACCTAGGAGATTCTGTGAAGGCTGGTTGAAATGGAAATTCCTAAAAGTTACCCCATGATGAGTAGGACTCAAAAAGGCTACAAGCCCAATGCAGTGACAAAGATTTTCCAGGACTGTTGCCAGTCACTTCTCTCTTCACACAGCTTGGTGTGTGTGTGTGTGTGTGTGTGTGTGTACTAGATTGTGCATCTGTGTACAGTGTGTACTTGTGTGACTGCATGCACCCATGTTTGCACATGTAGATGATTTCTGCATTACTCTTTACCTTATTCTTTGAGGAAGTCTCTCACTGAACCTGGTGCTCACCATTTTTGGCTAAATTGACTGGCCAGTGAGCTTCTTGGGATCTCCTGTCTCTCCCACCCAGCACTGAGATTATAGACACCTGTCAGAGAAAGCAAAACACAGTTTCATATAGAAGTCACTTAAATCATGAACTCAACATGAAATCAGGAAAGGGATCCAAATGTTGCGGCCCTTATCAGCTGAAAACTAGATAAAAACTACTAGGAAGATGTTTTCCTGAACATCTGTAGCCTGAAACATCTGTAGCCTTGAAAGAAAAAAAGAAAAAAATCACTGAAGCCTTGTCTCATCCAGAAAAAAGAATCAAGTTAAATGTTCAGAAAAGTTCATTGAACAGCATGTGATCCCCTTCTACACTTTTCCTATTATAAAGGTGTATGTATTATTCTTAGGTATCAATAGTCTTGTTTACAAGAAGAAACATGTAAGAAGTCACAGTACAAATCACTCTAGCTCAGTGAGGGTATGTAAATGACAATGGAGTAAGCTATGCTAATTTACACTAACTAGATGTATCTCCTAGGGAGGATGCTGAGCGAATTGTGTAAATAGTATACCTGAAACTGGGGAAAATAGAGCTTGTTTTTCCCTGTCTGCACAAATTTATAGAGGATGCAACTGTTATTTTTGCAGGTGAAACACATTAGCTAACAAGGGTGTCATTCATTTCTCTTAATGTACTTGGAATAATTTACAACCTAACAGCATTCACTGGTGGCAGTTCTCAAATGACATCGTTCTGCCCTTCCCTCCAGCAGAGCATCTGTTAAGAGATTTCAGGAATACAGTCCTATTTTGTTGCCCAGAAGTTATCAACCTGGTAAAGACATTAGGGGTCACAAACCCTCCAGGCAAATGTTAAGAAACAGTTTTCCTGGCTCATGTTTAGCAGTTTGTCCCATTAAAAATTAAATTTAAAACAGAATTTTCAAAAAACAGTTAGAAACACTAATACCTGGACAACTGCCCAGTAATGAGGGACAGAACCAAGCCATCCTTTCTGGTCCCCAAGTATAGAAAATAATTAACCTTCCCTTTGTAAGAATAGGTACATCAATTTCTGTAAACTCGTTATATTTAGCGTAGACCTTTGTCCACTGTACTTTACCATACATGGTTTAAATTCATAGGGCAGAAAATAATATACTTAGTACTCAGGTTCAACAGATGGGAATAATAAACAGGTATGGTCATTTCTTAAAAGTTACTCTAAGGCAAATTATTTTGTCATTGAACGTAACTTCCAAAGAGCTGAAAAGATGTCCTAAGATGCTGGGAGGGGCTTCATGTACTACATGCAAAGTCATCTTTCAACTGTACCTAATTTTCTTGCTTTGCCAGGTCAAAACGAATTAGGGAATAGTTTCTTCTGTCACATAGACATAATAGGTAGGTATATTTTGGTAGCTACACAGAAGAACCTACTGTCTACTTAGAGAAAGTAAAATCTGTGTCATCACTGTATAGAAAACAGGAATGAGAAACCATTTTTAATCAAAACGTAACTATATTTAATCTAAGAGGCTACCTGGTACACAGGTTTCTGAGCACTTTGGACAGAAAAGAACTGATTCATTCATTCATTCATTGACTGATTGGTTGGTTTTAGCATTGTTTCCATAAGAAGTAAATTAATCTGTCTGAGTGTAATTTGGCTCAGGGCCTGATAACAGAAAAATGAAGTGTTAATACCACATAATTCTATTATTTCTATGGTAGTCAAGAGTAGATAGTAGCTTTTTTTGAATCTCTGCCTTTGTGGACTCTTATCAATACATAAGTGAGATTATTTTAGAGACTAAAAAGTAATTTATGCTTTACATCTTTGACCTACACATAAATTTAATAGGCACATAAATAGTTCTCTCTATTCCTATGCAATTTATTTCTAATGATGCTTTGAAAGTCCAATATTCTCTTCTAATATTTAAAAAAAGCCTTCTTATAAAAGTTAAGGGACGATGACTATTACACACTCACTCTTTTTTGCACTTGTAAGAGAAGTCAAGAATTAATTCGACATTGCTTCAGATATTCATTTTATTTAATGATAATACAGGTGATGTATAAAATGAAATGTATAATATGCATAGATTGTATACATTTATACTTATGGATGACAAAAGAAGCAAGCAGGGACCAGCACAAGTAACACTGAGTAAATTAGGGGAAGTTGATAAAGGAAACAAGGAATAAATTCACAGGATAGTGTCTTTATTCCACCAAAGGTATGTAATGTTACTAGGCATGGTATAATTGTTATGCTTTCCTGAGAGCAGTTCTACTGTTCTCTGTACCATCTCTCTAGAAGCAGTGCTGACATCCTGAAACTTTTTTATCTCGTCTACTTGAATGAATACAGGTAAAGCTGCACACATCATCTCCTTAGTTACTGCCAAGCATTAATTAGAAAATTGTTTTTGAACTTAAAACATATGAAAATAGCTTGTTTATTGAGTGCCTTTATTGATCCATGACTCTCTCCCACACATCCATAAGCATCTATTTTTTTCCTGTGGTGGTAGAATTTGGAAACTGTTTTCCTGTTACAAATTGTCTAGGACTTAAAAAAATTATCTTGAGAAAAGTATGTTTACAGTTTAAAATAGGTGTAAAATCTTAAATAGAATTGGAAAGATAAGATATAGATAAAAAGACAGATGATTGATAGAAGATAGATAAATTCATGGATATAAAATAGTAGGATTACGGGCATATTTTCTTCTAGTAGTTTTATAAAATACCTATGTGCTGTCTGAGATTATTGTGACTTAGAGTTGTCATTATAGAATATTGGAATATTAAATCTTCAAAATTTACAGAAGATTTCTCAGAAGTTATATAAAATACATTCAAGAAGAACTATTTGTTGGATAAAGGTAGAGGTTAGATCTTTGTATCTATAACCACACTTAGAATTAGGACACTCTTTTACTGTTTAGACTGAAATAGTTCTCCATTAGTCATCCATAGGAATTAGTGGTCTAATACCTCTTAGTGTCATGTTTTATTTAACATTTGTTTTGTGTGGCTCCCAAGGACTGTCCCAGCTGTATTTGTGCTTGACTCCATTAAATGTTTATTATGTGCCTGTAATTGCCTCAGGATCTGATAGATTCATTTGCTTTCTCTGTTTCAGTCTGAATCAAGCAGCAATTCCTTTGAGAAATAGACAATGTTGAACTTGCATTAGGAACTCAGTACTATTCTAAAATGTCCATTAGGGGTCAGTTAGAGAAGAACATCCCGATGATTCTACAAGTCAGATGAGTTTTCAAGAAATCACTTTATTTGCCAATATATTCTGTCAGTGTTCCATGTCATATAAACATATGGAGAGAAAGACAGAGAGAGAGACAGACCAAGAAAAATTGACAGAGACAGAGACTTCTTTATAGATCAGGACTTTCAAGTCATTTCTGGCCCTTCCTCAGCAGAGGGCCTCTTTGTATGAGGTTTGTGGCAGTTCACTAGAAAAAGGTCAGTAATTTCCTCACCCCTGTTTCTATTTGACTGGACTCCAGGGAAAGCTGCTTGAGGTATAATCCCTTTGCCAAGATGCAATGAATGCAAAACCTTTACTGTCTACTCCTGTGGTTACAATTCATAAAGCCCATTTTGGAGACAAGCTGTAGTCTGTTGTCTGCAGTAAGAGTTGGAAATGAGCTGCTGAGACATCCTGCTTAGGGAATTCTCTTAAGAAAGGTTAAGTGTAAATTGCCCTCTGGATTAGTCTGAGCATCACCATTATAAAAGTTTCTGGAACTAGCAGGTAGAAATAAAAGTTTTCAGACAAACAAAACATAAAGAGAAAAAAAAAAAAGAAAGCAAATATGAGGAACAATTTCTTTTGTTCTCAGTAAATACTTATGAAATGTGTTATAAAGTTTGAGAAGTAACATCAGAAAGATGCTAAAGAAATGCGATCAACTGTGCATTCTAGAAAGCAAATTCTAAATTATTGTTGCTACTTAAAGACATGTTAACATATAAATCCCATATTGAAACCCATGCGTATGTTCTCATGGATATAGTAAATAAGTCCCTTAAGATTAGTAAAATGATATTTGAATTCAAACGAAAGTACAGTTAAATTTTTTCATAAGCTCTTATGAAGCCTATTTTCAAAGCATGACCTCATTTCAGCACCGTAGGGAATTGCCATAATTAAGATTCCCTGTTTCTAAAAGTTTTCCACAGAAAGGATAATTTTACATTGCTAACAAATTGTTAAATGTAGGCATTTTAATAAAGGTAGTACAGAACTATAATGAAAAATAATGGTCCAGCTGTGTCCCTCCTCTCTCCCAATGCTACTTCCCAGAGGCAACTTCTTTTTAACTATCTTTACTTTTTGTTCTTTTGGTAGTTACCTCACATCTCTTAGGTAAATTTTCCATTCATTAATATTGATCGTTATATTTTGTGTTTTTCCTATGATGAATAAGAACTCGCTGGTTCCTGGTTCCTGCCCAGCTCTTCATTTTAATGCTATTATTTAAATGTTCTTGTGTTTACTGGAGGACTTTTAATAATATGCTTTAAATGTAATCTAAGTCTATACTTTTTATTAATATTCTTGATTTTTCTTCCATGTCTTTCTTAGCCTGTGTCAGCCACTCTTGATTCTATGTTGTTTTGATGGATAACATTGACACTGATCTGGACTGTTATGCTCATATGACTTATTAATTGATTTAAAATATAGAAAATCAGGAAGTAGGGCTGGAGAGATGGCTCAGTGGTAAAGAGCACTGAGTGTATTTGCAGAAGACACTGGTTAGAATTCCAGCATCCACATGGCAACTAACTCCATTTCCAGGGGATCCAACACCTTTTTCTGACCTCTTTGGGCATTGCATGGTCCAGGTCCACTGACATACATGTAGGCAACACACTCATATGCATAAACATCAAAATAATTATTAAAAAATAAAATAGTAAAGAAAGTAGTGTTTATAACATCTTAACTATATGAATACTTTTCACTATAAGCTATGTTAAGGGTCAAGTTGAATGCCCTTTCCTATGATAAAAGACCAGTACTTTTTTGGTATTCCAACGAGATAATTGAAACGGATCCCCCTCTCTTTCTCTTAATGAATTAATTCAGATAAATATCTGCTCATGTTTTGAATGTCAATTACTATCCTTGTATTATTAATTTATATTTTATTATGTATCTGTTAGTTATCAGCGAATAATAATGCCCTTTACTTTTCTTCAAGTTAAAGATCTTGTTACTATTTGTTGTATTTCCTTGCAGATTCTCGTTTATTATGTTTAATGTTCACTGCATTGTACTCCTTGAGTTCCAGTGACTAATTCTAATCTCTTCTGATCTACTTGCAATAAATATAGCATCAACTGTTTTTCTTCTTTTGTTTTATTTTTTCTTTAATGATTCCACACACACACACATGCACGCACTCACGCGTGCACGTTTCTTGACCAAAGTCTTGACCCATTATTCTCTCACCACCTCTCATGAAATCCCTCTTTCTTCCCGAGTCTCCGACACCTTTCCCATATTTGTATGTGTGTACATATGTGTGTGCATGACAGTTTGTGTCTGTGCCCTGCACCTCTTAGTTAGGTTTGCCTACATGAACTAGAGTGCTATTTACTTGAAGGAAAGCAAGACGCTTGTGGTCATAGAGTTCTGCTTTTCAGTGGTGGAAACACCCCCAGCTCCTCAGGAAGGGGTGAGGCCTCATGAGCTCCTCCACACTCATGGTAGAATTCAGGTTGGTGGGAAATGAAAGAGCTGGAGGATGAGAAAGTGTGCTGTAATATCTGTCTTCTGGGGAGATTCCATTCTTAAAATTTCCAGACAGTCTGTAAATTCTTACATTCTGTCCTCTTAATGTTCTGGAATTATGCTTTCCAGTGGGGAACCATTTATTCCATTTAGCAGGAGAATGTGAAGGTCTACATTGTTCCTAACCTCTACAGCGGCGATCTGGTATTATTTCTTTCATAACTTGCCTACTTTTGTTGTCACTGGGATTTATAATGAGTATTAGATTTACTGGTTAAATCCTGAGTATTTTATACAATTTCATAAATATTTCGCCTGTCCTTAACATTTTTTTCATAATCTTGCACATTGTCCAAATTTCTGTTTTCACCACTTTTGTTGTTTTCAAAAGTTAACAATTGTATTTTCAAGCTCTAAAAATATTTGTTTTCTGATCACCAACTTTTCCTAACATCTCTTTTAAATCTCGTATATATCAAATTTTCAAATTTTCCATAGGTTATAGGGCACTTATGGGCAATTTTCAAAATAGCTCATATTACCACACCTCTTAGAAGTAAAGGCATGGACATTCTTTAGTCTATATTATCTTGCTAGAGCTTCCTTTTAATGTAAAACACGCTTCAGGAAATGAAGGAACTCTCTATGGAATTGGTCAGCTTTGTTTAATGCCCAGCATCACACAGATAACACAGATTTATTCTAATGCTTGAAGTCCATTAGAAACATTTCTTCAGATTGGCAGTCCTGTCCTATACCTGGGTCCATTGAGTAAGGAGGTTTTCTTGGTCTCTCTGCACCAGCTTCTAGAGATTGGATCCTAAGGAACTGGTGATAAACTGCTGATTCTCTGTCTAAAGCTACTGCTGTGAAAAATAAAATGTGTGAGATCTCTGACCCAGAAGTCTTCTGCCTTTGCCAGAATTCATGAAACTGTGACAGATTAATTGATATCAATAGGAAAAAATTTCAGATCCTTAGAGTTTCAATATATGTATTTTTTTGCAGATTCTCTTCTGTTGTTTTTCTTACCACTGTACACAACTATTTTGTGCTTAATCATTGTCTTTATGTTTTCTATTTCTTCTGACCTTCTTCAAATGTCTAATTTTTAATTTCTACTTGTGTACATATTTGAGAATGAGGAACAGAACTTGTTTTATCTGTATATTTAAGAAGGACCAATAAATGGAAGGTATCAAGGGGCAGAACAAAAATTATAGATATTTGTCTATGCTTGTGAGATAGGATAGATAGAAAGACAAGGAAAATTATAGAGATGTGGGAAGAGAAAGGAACCCCTTATCAGAGCATCTGTTTGAAGCCTGTTTTCAGGAGAAATTCAAGAATTCTAGTACAATTGAAATTTGTTGTGAGAGTTGCCTACATAGATATATTCTTTTCATATATAGATATTTTATGTGCCAGGCTTAAAGCCAGAATACATATGAACCTGGGTAGAGTATCATGTTTTCTCTTAGACATTTTCTGGGACTCTCCAATAAGACAAATTGGTCTGTTTACTGTAAAGAAAGACTACCTGGCTGCATAGCTGAGATTTAGATTTTACCTTATCAACTGTAATCCTGTCAGGTGCTGCTCAGGAACCACTCTGGGATCTCATTTAAGTTCCTTGGCATCTATTTGAAGAAAATAGCTTCCTCACTCAAATCCTAAATGTGACTATTGTAAAGACAGCAAAGTGGATTTCTTAGAGAAGTGCACCGCATATTTTCAGGGATACTTTCTTCCCAAGGGTCTCTATTTCTTTTAACCCTCAGGCTTAATCCATATTTAAATGTCTAAATAAAGCCCAACTCCATTTCATACTGACTTCCCCTGACATTGTTTCCTTTGTCAAGGCAAGGATCTAGTTTTGCCTCAGTATTGTGCCCAAAAGATAAGGAAATGCCTTAAGCTGGAAGAAGAGGGCGTCAGAGGGTGGTGATAGAAGGAGAATCAGCGTGAAGAAGCTGCATCTCTCTGTCCCTGTCATATTGAAAATTTAGAATGAAGAAAAGGTTAGAAATTCAGTTGTCAAATATATAGAGGTAGATTCTGGTATATCAGTATTGCTGTTGGGCTAATTTTTATAAAAGAGCTTAGAAAAATGTTGGTTTTCTCACCATGAACACTTCTATTCAATGTGCTCAAAATTTGGCTGCTGGGTCTTATGGAAGGGCATGTGGGATGCAGTTAGGCAGATGAGAGTGAGTTAACTCTTCATTCTATATGCATACAACCAAACCCAATATAACTATTGAAAACATAACCTTTATTTAGAAACATATACACCCAGTCACATACATGTTTCGGTTGATGCTGAAAATGTTACTGGCATTAAATATAATGAACCCATACATGAGCCCAGAATAAAGAATTTCCATGACTTTCTGCAAAGAAGTATTTCAGACCTGTACCCACATCTCAGTCTCATCAACCCCATACAAATCTCTAAATGCAGGGAAGAGACCGGAGTTAATGAGAAGTGCTAGGAACTGCACATTTAAATGTTCATTGCATTATTTTTCCATCTGTTCAGTATCTTGTTTTGCTTTGATTTCTTTCTTTTGAAATGGATGATTTGAGGCACACTTTGCCTCTAGGTTGTGAGTACAGCTTAATTTTCCAAGCATTTAAAACTCTTATCCTGATGATTTGGCTTCAGTTACTGATGAACTATTAAAAGAGAATATTCCTTTTAAGAATGCAAGTGCTTCTATCTGGCATCACTTGAAGGAATAATTTTAAAAGTTTGAACTTGCTCATTATTTCACATTAAAGAATTTTTCCTCTGGAACATTCAGTGATATAGATTTATTCTTAAACCCTCTGGAGTAACAGTGATTTTAAGGCTGCCATCGATTTATTTGATGATCCACAAACTTGAGGGGTCAGCATGATTTACTTAATTTCATGCTATTATCTCTTGTTTTACTCACATTAATCTAAGTAGTCCTTCCAGCACCTCCAGCCAGTCCTGGTAGTGTTCTCATTTCAATTAAGACTTCGAAGTGCTTTTAAACTGTCATTTAGCCATATTACACCTTAATTGTTTGTGTTACTCTTCCATGAAATGTTTCCAAATGGTTTTTCCTCTGCCTGAAGGGATGGGAAGGCATGTATAAGCTCATCAAGTTATACAGAATTATCTGAAGTGGTACACTGACCAGCAGGTCTTCTTCCAATGTTTTTATGCTATTATTACAGTGGCTCCAAGTAACCAGAAGTTTATTACCTATTTCCTTAAACACTAACTGTTCAGAATTATACTCCAAGTCCCTACAAATTTCATTACAGTCGTTTGCAATCAATTCAGACCAATCTTGGCAGAACACTTGTCTGTTGTAAACTTCCTTCATGTTTTAGATTATTTTCTTCATCAGTCAGGGTGTGTATGTAACAGAAACACATTTTTACACTATTAGCTTTCTTTTTCATTGTATAAGTCTTTGTTTGGATGTATTGCCATTTCAAATTAAACCAACCAGTCTCCTCCAGTAGTTTTTGTACGGGAGGTACGGTTATGAACATGCTTGGGTTTTGCCCTTCGTGACCTTACAGTATGATTTCATTAATGCGAAAGTGGTAGAATTTAACACTTTAATGCCTCCCTTTGCATTCCAGTTCTAACCCTTTGCTTCTCTCACTGCATACTCTCAGGGCTGAATTGAATTGCTGGAGTGAACATAAAAATAACACATCACAGTGCTTTCAGGCTCCTTGCTCTCCTTCCTCTCCTCAGCTCGTTGAAAGGCCTGCTGTCAGACTAACTCCTCCTGATGTACACATGTTTTCACTACTGTTGTTTTTAATATTAACATCAAAATATGAGGTCTCTCTATGGCACCTCCACAAGTTTTCTGATTTGGTCTCTCCAATCCCGTGTTCCTCCTGCTATCTGTCTGCTATGCTTCCTGTTTGTACCCTACGACCTCAGTGCTCTTTTCCTTTTCCCATCACACGCTCCCCACCTCCCTGCCTTAAAACCTGTTTCCTCCTTATCATGGGCCCTTTTCTAGTTTCTTTATATTTGTACTCACACCTACATAAATATACATGTATGAAAATTAGAAGTAGGATCTTCATAGGATGGAGAATATGTGGTATTTGTCTTTCTGGGCCTGGGTTACCACACTTAATGTATTTTCCAGTTTCATTCATTTTCTTGCAAATTTAATAATTTTATTTTTCATAGTGACTAATTAAAATCTCATCACACATATGGACCACATTTTTTATTATCCTTTCATCTGTCCAGGGCACCTAGAGTGGTTCTATTTCCTAAATATTGTGAATAGAGTAGAAATAAACTTGTGCAAATATCTCTGTAGTTGGAAATAGAGCCTTTTTTATATATACCCAGAACTAGTGGAACTGGGTATAACATAAATTATGTTAGTAAACTGTCATGCAGTGTTTATGCTTGTTTACTGCTCTGAAAAGATTGTGGGATTCCTTGTCTCAGATATGACCATGTGTTGCATAAATCTTCCCATCACGCTCTAGCGGGTGGAATTTAGTTAATCCAGCTAGATAAACGGAAAAGTGATCTTTCATTTAGAATGATTAGTTTATTTATAAGGTATAAGTTCTCTGGGGACGCGCGCCATGCTCTCCCGCCGGCTGCCCTTAGTTTGGAACCACTGCGTGCAGAGCGCAGGAGATCCTTGGATGGCGGGGGGCGTGGCACGCTGCTTCCGGGGTTCCTGTCTGTCTGCGTGGGCCTGGGATGGGGCATTTTCTCTCTCCTTGGCTCCTGGCCATGATGGTTTTCCCCCCTACTCCCACCTCCCTCCTCCCCCTATTGGTCAGAGGGCGGGACTTGCCATAAAATGAACCAATAAGAAACAAAAACTCCAGAGAGACTGTGTCTACCATTCTACACCATGTTCATCTCAACTGTCCTTAGAAACATCCTGTCCATGGGCAAGATGACCCACTGGCCCTATAGCATGGAGAAACAGAGAGCTAAGATATCAAACTATTACACCCTTGAGAATAGCTAGAAGGTAAACCATGTCTAGCTAAGGTTACTACTGTTTACCTTGTAGTATAAAAATGCTTTGGCAAGAATGAGAAACTGGAAATCATTCATTGAGCGGACACTCTGTTTTCATTTGTGAACTCACTATGATTGTTTCAGCAGGTCTTCCCCTGTTATTTTTGCTGGATATTGTAAGCACCCAACTGGATGATGTTTTCTATCTCTCTTTCTCTCTGGTAATTTTAATTTGTACTTTTGCATGTAAATGTCATGTAAGAAAGCTCTGCATGAATAATTCTCCTTCAAGAAATACAGTAGGCTAAGTCAGTGGGACACCCTCGACAATTTCCATTGGATAATGTTTTTATTTTTAATATTTTGGCCAACACTGCTTAATTATACATACTCCATACTCTTCTTTGTAAATTCTTTCTCTACTTAAACTTAAAGCTCACCTTCAAGATGGACTGGGAATCACTGGGCTTCCTTATTCATTCTTCTTCTCATTGTGGCCACAGTGAGTCAACATCCTCCCTTTGCACTACACAATAAGTTGTCTTTCAAATTGGCACACTGGGCGTGACTGGATAAATCTAGGTTTTGGAGGCTGCTGGAGTCCAGGAATTTCTCCCCTGAAAACTATTGTTACTGATAACCAGGTATCTGAGGTTTTCACTCCAAGCCCCACACTGATCTCCCCTTTGGTATTGTAGGCTTTTGTCTTAAATCTATTAACCAAAAGTGAATGTAGTATAGAAATATAGACCATTTTTGGTGTGCTTGTGAGTGCAACTTTAGAAACGTTGATGGTCTTAAGAATCATTGTTATTAAGTAAATTTCCTTCACCCTAGTGAATAAAATGGTCAGATCAAAGAAGAAAGGGAACCAACGAGAAAGCAGTCATTTCTTGAAGTGAAGATGTCATTTGATCTTCAAACCTTTTCTTTTCCAGGCAGGAACTCAAAAATAGAAAAGAGAGATGAATGGTAATCTCTTTCGCTGTAAATATTTTGGTGAGTTGGTTGGTTGATTTGGCCCATTTACTGAGAAAATAAATAAATATTAAAAATTACTTAAAAGTAAAGAAAATATTTTGTATGGGTTTCAACATTTTTCTAATTATATTTTGATTTGATAGAGCATATCTCAAGCTTTAAATCTTGTGCATCTAACATTTATTTTTCAAAATTAAACTTGAAAAAATTTTGAACTATTATTTTTTAAAGAAAGTATCAAAGGCTACAGGGACCAACCAAGTGAGAAGCACTAGGAATCTGGCTCCCCACTGAGAAAACAATTACACAGCTAAAATCTACAGCTGTTTTGGATCTCTGGAGTCTATCAAAGGCCCACTGTCTTCAGAGAAAAGTTCAGACAGTAAAATGAAGTGAATTTCTGTCTATTTCAACTCTGCACAGTAACAGCCATCCATCCCCTATGCCTTGGCCACATGGCAATGTTCTTCTGAAGCCAACCAAATATCAGGAAGTATGATCTGATTGCTGATTGATATTTTGGATTGGTGAGACTCATATAAAAAATAGACATCCATTCTCAAGGTACATCACCTGACCATGGCAAGCCCCATCTAAGTAGCATGAATGACATCAAGAGGATTGAAAGCGTTTGCACACAAATACTATTCACTTTTTTTCCTCTTTTGTCTTTTGAGAAATAGATACTAAGAGTAATCATTTAAAAAACAACTATCCATATTCAGAGAAAAGTAGAAAAGAATCCCATATCTTCTGGGGAAAGGATGAGAAAAAGAGCTGAGGAAATTTTGTTTGCACCTGAGTGCAGAGTTGGCCTATGATGACCAGCAAAAGAAACCAGCAAAGGAAACAACTGAAAACAATCAAAACCAGAAAACTCTGAAGAAGATCAAGAGTTTGCCTTGCCAGAAGTTATTGTGACTGAGGAATTAAGCCTCCCACGTACACTAAAGACCTTTAAACTGAAGACAGTGGATATACCGTGGAAGCAAAGGCTCTCTGCCTTCTCAAACTCTTAGTTTCTTCTCCACTATGAGTCACAGCAATGAGAATTTCTCTGTAAAGAAGGACGGCAGAAAGCAGAATTCCCTGAAGCAACCAAGAAGCATCAGGCTTTTCCTCTTCAGTCTATAGAAATCATATCCTTCTGTTCAATCATATTTCTATGTTGCTATCCAACCTAAGCTTAAAAATGCAGTTATTCCTCTGGGGTGCTTGGTTTCTTATTACTAAATGTAACATATCATATAAAATTTTGACTAAATAAATTTATTATGGTTTTCTCTCATTAACCTATCTTTTTTGAAGGAACATTAGCTATGACTCTTATGGTATGTAAGAAAAGATACTGAGATGGAGCATATGGATCTGACTTCCCCAAAGATTTAAGTCTAGAAGTTAATTTTTTTGCTATATATTTTATTTTATGTATGTGATTATTTTTACTGCATGTTAGTACACCCTTGGGTACATTATCCATGGGCATCAGAAGATAACATCAGATCCCCTGAACCTGAAATTACAGATGGTTGTTAGCTATCATATAGGCTCTGGGAACTTAACCCAGGTCCTCTGTAAGAGCACAGCAAGTGCTCTTATCTGCTGAGCCATCTCTCTAGCCCCAAAGTTAAATAATTTTAATATTAAGAACACTGATGTTAATGATGTGTCTTTATGATAAGAAATCTTTAAAGTGTGTTTTTATTTCAAATAATCTAAGCTGTTGGTGGCCTGATGCTTTTTCCCCTTGATCAACAGTCCTCAAACCCTTCCCTTGTGCTTAACATCAGTGGTGTTCTGATACTTTATGGATGCTTTGAGGAAACTACATCCCAGCTACAAGGAACATTGCAGAGACAGGTCTGCTGTATCCACAGACTGTGCGCTAGGAAGCCTTGTTTCAGTCATCAATCCTCTAGATCACTTACAGAAAACTCCATTCCTAGAAATAAAGGGCTCCTGATGACCCTGCCTACCTAGCAGTCATTTTCACATAGTACAGGATGGGTGATGCTCTCGACATCAGACTGGGCCCTGCTCCAGTCTGTGTAAGATTGGTTTTACAGACTAGGCCTTGCCATATGAGTCTCCATTTTACAGGATTTGGAGAATTTCGCTCCATTATGAGTACAAATATAGAAATGAGATGACTTTACACTTCATCTTCATCTAGTCAGCACCACCCAGGAGTTCCAGATCCACAAAAAAATCTTAGTACAAGTAGAAAGAGTGATACCTTATACATTTACTAAAGCAAATTTGGACTATAGAAGCACAGAAAAAAACAGGTCTAAGCCTTTATCAGAATCAAGACTTGAGAAAAGTACACCTTCTCACCTAGACCCCATAAAGCACAGGATACCTAACAAGACAATGCTGAAGGTGGCACTGACTTGTCAAGTGAACAAGGGAAGACAGTCTGAAAATTCCCCAGTGTCTGAGGAGATTCAGTTTGGCTAAGTCCCTACTCTGAAAGGAAGATATTCAAACGCATTTGTCCATCTGTAACCCGTCCTGCCCTTTGACTCTATAGCCTTCATGACTGTGCGCCTTGCTTTAGCAGCTCACCTCTAAAGATCGATTCAAACCTCACCCACAGTCACTTCAGCAGACCTCCGTATGTGTCGGCTGTCTGTTTCACATGGACACTCTTTTTGAGTTCCTGTCAGCATCCTGTTTCTGCCTGTATTAGAGCACTTGAACTTTACCGTGGCTCCTTGAAACCTTTCTGGTCATTCTTTAATCTACATATATATGTATAATACTGAAATATCACCTATGTGTTGTATAATGTATGATCTGAGAATTGCTATTGGTTGTTGAAGTTTAGAATAAAAGAATTTGAGTTGTTTCATCTGGCTATCAAGGATTGAAGGACTATTTGGCAAATTACTAACAATCAAACTTATATACTTGGTGAATTTATTGTTATGAAATAAATTCTGACTTTGTAGAAAGACAGATATGTGGTCAGGTAAGATTCTGATGTAACACATGTAGGAGAGATTTCTTCCAATGACATAGAAAAAAGGCCCACTATTGTTACAATGTAAGGCTTTTTTTTTTATTCCTTAAGGAATGTTAATGATTGGCTCTTATGTAAGGCTAGTGACTGATAGAATTGTAATGGAAACACAAGTGAGTCACATTTCTTTCTTAGCTATAAAATCGGGTTATTTTCAGTATTGTTGGTCGAATCTAGGAAGTTTCTCTTCTGTGCATTGACCTCCTGGTTTCTCAAAATTAGGTCCCAGTAAGCCTTCTTCTGACTAGTTGTCTTTATTATGGGTAGAGTGGACTGAGCTCATTGCATAAAAGGCAAAGTAAACCCAGGATCGTCTATCCTTGGCTATGACAGAATTAAAAAGAAAGTGTGTGAAAGGTTCTAGAGAGTCACCAAGAGGGAGTTAAAGATGCTAATACTCAGAGACAAGAACTATAATGTGAAGAGGCAGCAGAGGGCTCCAAAGAGCCACAGAGAACAAACTGCTCAGATGTCCAGGACTCCATACTGGGAGGCAGCTGAGAGTTCAAAAAAGCCACTGAAGTCTAATGGTCCCACTATTTAAAGCACAACACTTGGAGGTGCCTTTAGAGTTCCATGTTGTCTCAGTGTTGAATTTACTTGAAGTTAAGAAATATAACAGAAGTACTGAAAAAGAGATAGCCACCGGTGGGAATTGATGGCAAGCACTGTAAACCCCAGTTGCCAGAAGAGTTTAAGAGAGCTGAGAGTGGATAAGGAGCTGAAGGACCCTAAACCCCAAACTCGAGAGCTATAGATCTGGCTGCTTGGTGCTGGTACTCTGAGTCTCAGATAATGAGCTCAGTCTTTATCACCTACAATAATAAGTCTCCATTTTACAAATGTTGGAACTATAATCCTTGGATTCTCAGGACTTTGGGCTAAAATCATCTGAGTTTCGAATCTCAGGCTCACCACCTCTAGAATTAACTTTAAAAACTAAGCAACTTCCTCTTTGTCTAACCATGATTTCTACAGATGGGAGCAAGGAAAGAAGGAAGGAAGAAAGGGAGGAAGGAAGGGAGGAAAGAAGAAAGGGTGAAGGGACAATAACAATAAAAAAACCAGAATATCTTAAGCCAGTTGTTTGCAACACTATCAGATCTATCTGCTACCATACTATAGTATTAGATTCACATATCTATATTATGAAAAGATACAATAGGTTTACAAAGAAACAAATGCATAGCACATTTAAAAGGATGAAACTGAGTCATTAGAAAGTAGCTCAGAAAAGATCTAATGGAGTTTTATCAGAAACCATAGTGAGGTGATTGTGCTGAGAGAGGCCTGGCAACAGCTAAAGTACAACCTGTGTGAACTCAGGCTGAGAATTACTGACTTTGATGAGGAAATCCAAATGTTTCTGATCACCAAGGAAGAGAGAAATCCCCACTAGACAATGCTAAGCAGTGTGTAAGAGAAACAAAAAACAAGTATGAAAACTATATTCCAAGAAGTCTGGGCATATTGAAACTCAAATCCAGATACAAAGGAAAGGGAGTAGACCCTCACTCAGGCCCATGTGTGTGCAAGAACTATAGATGGCTGACATTCTATGGTTTCTTTGGCAACCAGTTTAGATGTGTTATGTAAGATAGATGGGATTTTTCATTTGCTAAAATCTTTAAAGAAACTCTTAAAGATGTTCTAAGAATTAAGGGATGTTGCAGAAAAGTCACCATGGCTGAACTAAACATAGAGAGAAATCAAAATTAAATGCTAAAGTGAAAAATGCACTGTCTAAAGCAAATGTGGTGTGCACTATAAAGGAGAGAATTGAACAAGTAAAAGAAAGAATCCGAAAACCTGAAGTCAGGACAACAGAAGATGCCAGGTTTAAGGAGTCAGAATCAAATAAACTAATTGATGCCATAACGTGATCAATATCTGCATTGTAAGGATCTCAGAAGAAGATATGAGGATACATATAACATATACAAAGAATTATTGCTGGAAATTTCTTAAATTTTATGATAGACATGAAAATTAAAATCCAAGAAGCTCAACAAGCCCAAAATTAATTAAAAGGGATTCATACAAATCATTATAATCAGACAGAAAAGACAGAATTTTGAAAGTAGAGGCAACATATATGGGAAAATTCTTAATATGATTACCAGCAGACTTGTCATCAGAAATTTTAGAAGCTATATGATAGTTTAAAAATATATTCAAAGTACTTGTTAACTTGAGAATATTAGGCAAAACTATTCACTAATCTTCAAAAGTTACAGAGAAATTAAAACATGTTCACATAGATAAAATAGTTGAAGGAATTTGTTACCACTAGACCTGCCTTGCAGGGGATTCTTACAGATTAAAGAGATACTACCCCAGAGAGCAATTCCAAGCCGTATGATAAAATAAATATTTTAATAACAATGAGTATGTACACAATTATAATTGAAGCTAGTATTGATGAAATTATATTGATTGAAAGTATACTTTTGGCTTTCTACATGATTTAAACGATTAATATATTTAAAATACAATTATTCTAAAAGCCATAGTATGTTGGTAACTCCACATATTGCTTTCTATATAATTGTAAAGAGTAATTCATTTAAAAGGATTATTAGCTTTTGCTTGGAGCATATAATGCATAAAGATCTAATTCTATGATAACTGGAAAGGGTAGAGATGTAACTGTAAAAGAACAGAGGTTTTAAATTGTATTTAAGCAAAGCTGGTATAACACTAGAATACTATGAAGTTGGAATGTTAAATGTAAACTCTCCACAAAGAAAATAGATACATATACACAAAATGAAAGGAGAAAGAAATTTACACACACTACTATAAAATGTCAACTAAGAAAAGAGGGCAGTGCAAGAAGCAAAAGACTGTATCTCAGAGTTCTACAGAAAACCAATTACAAAATTATTTGTATTTATAAATTAAAGCAAGTAAGTGTTCTAACCAAAATATATGATTTAATTACATGTTGTCAACCAAAGAATAATTTATATTCGAATGTACAAATAGACTGAAAGTTAAAAGATGAAAACGGTATTCCACATAAATAGTCAACAAAACATGAAGGGTTAGCTATCTTAGTATTAGATAAAAAGAACTATGATAAAGGAATGATTTAAAAGACAGAGGAAGGTATTATGTATTAATAAAAGTTTCAATATTGAACAAACTTATAATAACTTTAAGCAAATATGTACCTAATAATAGTCAAAACTATTAATCAAGTGCTGGAAATGCAGGTCAGTGATAGAGTCCTTGTTGCACTTATATAAGTTCATGAGTTCAATCACTAGCATCACAAGGAAGAAAGGCAGGGGATAAGGAAAGAGGGAAGGAGGGAGGGTGGGAGGGAGGGAAGGAGGAAGGGAGGGGAGAGAGAGAGGGAGAGAGAGAAGAGGCGAGGAGAAAGGAAGAAGAGGAAGAAGGAAGAAGAAAGTTAAGAAGGAAAGAAGGAAGGGAGGGGCGAATGAGAGGAGAAATGGAAAAGGAGGACAGGAAGGAGGGAGGACAAGGAAAGGAGGAATGAAGTAACAAAGGGGGGTAGAAAGGAAGAAAGAAAGAAAGAAAGAAAGAAAGAGAGGGAGGGAAGAAGGAAAGGGCAAAGAAGGAAGGAAGGAAGGAAGGAGGAGGAGGAGGAGGAAGAGGAGGAGGAGGAGAGACTAGAAGATAAGAAAAAAGAAGAAATGTGAATCAGAACATGATAGAATTGCGAAGAAAAATAGACATTTGGATGGTAGTAGTTGTAGATTTCAATGCTTCTTCTCAATAAGGAGTAAGATCATGAGGAAGGTATGAAGTAAAATAATCGAGTACTTAAACACTAAGAGGAAATTCCTAAATCTAACAGACAAATGCGGAATAATTTCCCCAAGAACGACAACATTGTTCTGAAATATCCTGGAACATTTTCGTAATTAATTCAGTTTCAGTATAATTAAAAAGACACGGAGCTATTTAACAAAAGACACTGACAATAGCACAGGCTACTGTGACAGCCATTGATTAGCTCCCATAACTTGAAGAGATGACTCCATTGCTGAAGACAGGACATACTTCAGATACAGGGCTTGGAGCATTGGCGCTTTAATTGACCAGAAAGCCTCCTCCCTGAAGACTAGTTCTCAAAGTTCTAGAGGTGACTGCACAAGCTGCTAAGGGAGAAAATCAATCAGTGCTCCAACCGTAGCTTTAAAGTCTAATAACCACAATGACAAGCACAACAAACTATAGCAGGGAAGTAGTAGTACTTTTATCTAGGGAGTAATCGCCACTGTCTAATCATACTTAAAGCCCTCTCAATAGGAGGGAATTCTTGTATGGCACTGAAAACAGAGCCAAATACACATGGCTGGAGAGGTCATGGATGCTGCATTAAACCCTGCCCAGGTCACATCTCCAGACAATTGTAATGTCTTACTCTATGCTAACTAGGGATCTTTATAATTACAGACAAATGCACCATTCACCACTCAAAGAAGCTTCTTTTTGCAATACATGCAGACTATTACAGAGATCCACAACTGGTCACCAACAGAGAATAAGTGACTGAGAGATGCCCAGCTCTTAGTGACACATCTACAACGGAACCTCTACATGTAAGGGTCACAGAACTTAGCAGAACAGGTTCAGTAAATGCTAACGAAGCTCTCAACCCACACCAGAGACACCGCCTTATGCTACAGGGGGTGATGCACACAGAACCTCAACTGGCTACAGTGTAGACAAGAAGAGCCTGCAGAGAGCACTGACTCTTTTGATAGGAGTCCTCTGCCATCCCAGGGCTCAGGGATCGTTGTAAAAGAAGGGTCAGAAAGATTTTAAGAGCCAGGGTTGGTGTATGATAATAAGGAAACAAAGTCTTACAGACCTCTGATAACTGGCTCATGTGAACTGACAGCAATGACAGCATGCACAAGACCCATGCAAACTCAACCCAGACAAATATCCAGCATAGAGCTGGGGAAATGCACAGCAGGCCCCAACCTGCAGTTAATTACTGCTGACTGAGGGAGAGTTGATCTTCTTCGACCATCAATATGATTACTATTCACCTTCATATATACACTGCAGAAGTTTGATAAACGGGTAAGTTTCTAGAAACAAAAGACATATCAATACAAATCACAAATATAAAAGAAATTTGAGTTTCTTTCAACACTGATAATAGTGAATTGATAATAAAGTCTGGGGGACATTTGGGTACACAAACTTGACTCAGTAGTCCTTAATATATATGACAGAGTGCATTAAATCTGATGGAGCTATGGGAAGGGTACAGATGGGTGAGGGGGGTCTAAATATTAAAATGTATCATATTAAGTGCACAAAAATTCAATAAAATATACATTGATAAAATATAAAAATACGGAATATCAAAAAGAAGGCTGGAAGTGTTGCTTAGTGGTAAAGCACTTCCTCAGCATAAGTGAGACCCTACATTCAATCATCAGTATGGTAGACAAGGAAGAAAACCAACCAACAAACAAGAAAATAAACAGAAATCATTCTGGGGCTATAAATCAAAGATCATTATCATCACTGTGGAGACCATGGTCTAACAAGCTACTGAGTATTACCTCAGTGATCAGGACAGTGTTAAGCCACCAACCTATTCAAACAACCTAGCAAAGGACAATTTTGTTCTGCATGAGGCATATTTAAAGGGAGAAAAGCTTCAGAAGGTGCAAAGAGTTGAAAGGGATGTGTACTGTCGTAGTCTCACATAATCTGCTTAGTGAGTCAGCATCTGATAATAGGGGGTCAGGGTAAAAAAGAGCAAGCAGTGAAATCAGAAACCAATAAGAAAATATAACTGGAAAATCAAGGAGGGTGTAGAACTTAAACAACGTACTCTTAATAAGTCAAAGAGTAAGTTATAAGACAATACATTAAAAGTGTGAGTACAAATGAAAGTAAAGTATGATATAGCAAAGCACATGTGAAACAGCAATCATGACTAAGAGCTAAATATATAGCTGTAAACATTTATGCTATTACCAAGAAAAATTGCAAAAATATTTTACAACTTAAGGAACTAGAAATTGTCAATCAATCAATGAAAAAACTGGGTACTTTGTAAGCATCATCATCATTTACAGACCTTAATGTAGACTAAGAAAAAATTAGTAGAAACAAATTACTAACATGACAGATGAAAATAGATATATTATTGCCAATTCTACCCTTATAAAACCATCAATATGATTACTATTTACCTTCATATATACACTGCAGAACTTAGATAAACGGGTAAGTTTCTAGAAACAAAAGACATCAATACAAATCACATATATAAAAGAAATCTGAGTTTCTTTCAACACTGATAATAGTGAATTGATAATAAAATAATCTCCCAAGAGAAAACATCTGGGCATGGCGAATTCAAGGGAGATATCTCTAAAACATTTAAATAACTAATACTAATCATTATCTAAATTTCCAATAAACTAAAGACAAGGAAAAAATAGCTTATTATGTAAGACCAGAATTATTCTGACACCAGAAACAAAGATTCTATAAAAATAAGTAAATAAAAATTGTACACCAAAATTCCTTATGATTATAGTTACAAAAATTCTTAACAAATTACTAGCAAACCAAATTAAAAGTATATTCCAATGAACATGTCCAGTGATTGAGATTTATTCTTGACATGCAGAGATGGTTCATTAAGCAAACTCAGTCATATAAATGATCAGCTACATTAATGAAAACTTCTGTGCAAATACCCCTGATATTATTTATTGATGAAGATAAAGCATGTAATAAAGTAGCATAAACTTAAGAAACTAGTGATAGAAGCACTAAATCAACAGAGTCCAGAATTCCAGAAATAAGGTGTTTCACAGATGGTCAATTGATAATTTTTACAAGAATTCCAAGAACATTCAATGGGGAAAGGATAATCTTTACAACAAATAGTACTTAGAAATCTGGTTATTTATATGCTAAGATAAAGTTATATGATGCCAAATGGAGAAATTAAATCAAATTAGAATAAATAAATTAAATAGGATTTAAAAGTACAAAACTCTAAAAAGAAAATATATGGGAAAGCCTTGCTAATATTATTCACTTCTGGGACATGACATAGGCAATGCTTTGAAGAGATACTTATACACTCACTGTTAAAGTAGCAAAATCTCTTAAAATTGATGAAGAGAATAACAATCTCCTGCTTTCCAGTTTTTCCGTATCACCTGGTCACAGGTCACATAAAAAAGCAGGCTCACCTTATATCATGGTAAGAGATGAGCAGACTACCTAGTGACACAATGAGATCTTTTCCTGCCTGGAATTCTTGTCCCCTATTACAGTGCATATGGATGCAGTTACAGCCATGGACTCTCCATAAATCTGTTCACTTTTTCTAAATTCTTCAGAAAAGTGTAATCTCTCCTTTAATTCCTCATGTCTCTTTGCTAACTATGCTGTCCCCAATGCTTTGGGCTGCCCCAACATTTTGAGCTATCTTATTTTTTCCTCTAAATCTCTTTTCCCCTTCCTGGCATGCGGCTGCTAGCTGACCATGTGTCTGACCTCCATGCCAGTCTAAAACAGTTCTAAACAGCCAGGGGTTTATGTTTCTTTTTATCCTTCTTTCCTCTGTTCCCTTCTTCAAGGCAGCTGCTAAGATTTACTGTTTGCCTGCCCAGAGGATTTTTTTCCAAAAATCCTATTGAAATTTTCCTAAAGCTTCCGTTTGAGTCAATTCTTGAACTTTTTTATGAATAACACTGAGAAATTTTCTAAAATTGGACCCTGTTTTTCCCCTGTAAAATTACATTTATAACAGCATTTTTCCCGATAACAGAATCAAGTGAGGCTGAGTCAATGAAAGAAATAATAAAAATTGTACATCACATAAAAATTTCAAGACTTTGCATCAAAAAAAAAAATAACAAAGCTAACTTGCAACTAGCAGAGGCAAGAAAATCTTTACAAGTTATATATTCATGTGGGATTATTCCACTCAGAATTAAGCAGTATAATTAAAAATTGGGCAAGAGAGCAGCTGAAGAGGTGGCTGAGCAGTTAAGAGCACTTGCAGGGAGCCTGGGTTTGGTTCCTAGCACCCAAGTGGTGGCAAGTAATCATGCATAACTCCAGTTCCAGAGGATCCAACTCCCTCTTCCTGCCTCCATGGGCACTGCATGCATGGGTGCACTTACATACATGCAAACATTCATGACATAAAATGAATACAATTTTAATTAGGCAAGGACTTAGAGGGTACCAATTTTCATAGATATACTAGAAAAACTAAGGTACGTAGAGATACAAAATATTAGTAACCTTTAGGGTAAAGCATAATAACAATAAAATTAGATATGTCATTGATCCATTTAGATGACTGCAATTTAAAAAAGATATTAGGTGATAGTGACAATATGAACAAATCAAAGCACTTCTGTACTGTTTGTTACTACAAATCTAACCTAGTCCAGCTAGTTTGGAAAACAGTATGCAGAGTAGTCAAACAATTAAAAATATAATCACAATTTGATCCCACAGAATGGACTACACTGTTTTGAAGAGAGATTTGTACACTTAAAGTCACAGAAGGACTATTCACAACAGAAAAACATGGGGGCAATCCAAGGATCCAGCAATAGGATTCCAATGGGCATGTTACTTAGTTGATGAAATATTCACCTAACATGCACAAAACCTAGTCCTTAATCCTCAGCATGGCACAAACCACAGTGATGGATAAGTGTGCTTCGAGCAGGTGGGAAATTCAGGCAGGAGGGAGAGCAGTTCAAGGTCAGTATAAGCTACATAACAAGTAACCTCACTTAATACAATTTTATTTTGTTGGATAAGGCAATGTTTAGAACCTTGAGATGATATATATATATATATATATATATATATATATATATATGTATTCATTTTAGATTAAAGTTTTTGAAAGACGGATAAGAATCTCATAAGTCCAACTGAAAACCAAAAGTAAAGAAGAAAAGCAGGATCAGGGCTGCTATGACCCCATGCAACAGGGAGGGTGATGTTAATATTGCCTGTCTCACTAAGCACGTTCTGTGGTCCCGGGCAAGTTAAGCCTGATGCAGTAAAGGAAACCACTGCCTAATGCACCCTGGAAGAGGCCACTCAATCAATTCCACAGAAGTTTCTTTCCCAGGTAGGAATAGGTCTTCTTTACTGAACCACTTTGCTGTCAATTAGATAGTCATTAGGGTCAACAACAATTGTACTGACTGGGGAAAGTACTAGCTTTACTGCCAAATGCAGATTAGAAAATGCTCTCCCAGGGAGCATCTACAATGCGCTTCCATGGAACTTCCTGAGAATCCAGCTCAGGATCAATGACTCAGGCCCTGTGAGAGTAAACCTCTGAGGATGCCTTAGTTAACAGCAGGTGCTCTTTAATTTACAATTGCTCTTCAGTCACTTCACAAAATCTTGCCTTGAAATGCATCACCTTTTTTTTTTTTTCAATCCCTCTATAGGGATTCAAACAAAAGCATTCCTTGAAGCAAATGTGAGGTCCTTAAGTGTGGGTTCTTTATACTTTGGTAACGCAGACCACTAAATTAAGATAACTATTTTTTCTTGCTCAACAATTCAGGAAAGACACAGAAGTCTTTGAAGGAAGGTCGACTTAACTCAGGAAAAGAAATGAAGTTATGACTCCAAAGTAGTTTTCTTCACCTAGTAATTACATGTCTACCTAATGACGAATGAGAAAAATTAAATTCTTACAATTTTCATTTTCCAAAGGAGTCTCTGGGTCATTTAACATCCTTGCCATCTGTCTGTAGGCTACATATCTAAATATCTTAGGAACTATTTGCATCCATTTGCTCTGCGCCCACGCTTCTTTCTTTCTGTTTTGAATTGATGTTTTTTTGAGACAGGATCTCCCTATAGCCCCATCTTGCATGGAACACTTTTTATAGACCAGGCTTGTCTTAATCTCACAGAAATTCAACTGCCTCTGCCTCTCAAGAGCTGGGACTAAAGGCATGTGCCACCACGCCCAACGGTTGCTCTGATTTTTTATAGCCGTCTCTTCCTACTTATGTCTTCTATGGAATTAATTGAACAACATAACCAACTACTTCCCTGGGCTTGTGCACATAACTTTTCACGCCTTACAATCAGTCTGTGATTCTCAGCCAGGTATAATGATCCATACCTGTAATCCAGCCTGGAATACATAATACTCTGCCTCAAAAATCAAACCAAAATAATCAGTCTGATTCCCCTTGATATTTTTCTTTTAATGCGGACAACTAATGTGTGACATCTTATATTTTACAAAAATTGATGCTCTATGATAACTCTATTACACAGAGAAGATATTTCAAAATGTTATATCCATTTCATCTTCACTGAAGACCTTAAAGCTAGAGAAGAGACTCTTCTTTCATTTGGGGTGAAAAAGTGATCTAGATTATAAACTGATCTAGAAAACCTTAGTAACTCCAGCCAATAAGCTTCATTGTGTGATTATTCATGCTCTATGCTAATCTTTAAGGATTAATTAGTTAAACTAACTAATTTAAGAATTTAAATATTATTTTTCAACTCAGTAGATACACATGGTATTGGACATTTTCTGAAACTACTGAATGCCTGCTTCACAAAAACATTGCAATTTAATTCCTGGTTCTTCAGTTTTTAACCTGGAAATAATTAAACTTCTCACACAGTGCCTGCTTAACATTATCTGCTCTTACCAAATACTGTAAGCCCTAGCTTACACCAGAGAGGAACCACTGAAACTTTAATAATCTGAGTTCATCTAAACAAACGTATTAGTGAAATGAATAAAACTGAATGGCTTAACTTTTTAACTGATTATAATACAGAAACTGTAGCTATAGTAACTAAGATTATCTGACAATAAATTAAGCTTAACACATTATTCCAGTTAAAACCATTTAATTGACTAGCAACAATGAAATGATGTATCCAGACACTCATCATTTCCTTCCCACATTTTTTAGGAAACAATCATCCTCCAGATCCTATCTAGACTGTAGCATACAAAATGAACAGAGTTATTTCATGAATTTGTTGAAGCAAAGGGAAAGACATTTTCACCCAAACAACCTGGGAAGTGAAAGAGTAGAAATATACACAGGATCACCAGGAAACATTGCAATTGGGAAACTTACAGAAGAGTTCCTAGGGAAGTACAAAATGACCAGGTGTGAGCCAGAGAGCGGACAAGCAGGTTGAAATAAAGTCATTGAGATGAGAGATGGCTTGTGAAGTGATCACTCTAAGAAATTCTGTCCTGATTCAGTAGAAAATACGTGGCTGAAAGATCAAGAGATTGGTGCAGGAAAGTCAACCAAAGTTCAATTACACAAAGTTTGTTTCTTCATATAAAAAGGCATGGCTTGATTTTACACATGACAATAAACCACAGGCAGATAACACGATGAGACTTGTGTTTGGGGCAGGTTATTTTGACACATTTTTAAAGGTGAAGCTATGCCATGTTAGTGTGAGAGAATTATAGAAGTTGGAGAGAAGAGTAAGGAAGTAAGCAGATACCATGTGAAGTCAGATGAAAGATTTTTGGTTGATGTATGGAATGTTGTCAGGAACTATGTAGAAGAAGTAATACAATTCATTATGATAATCAAATGGAGATCCCACAAAAAGGTGACTACTGATTGAATGACAGTAAACTCCAAATAAGAGATTAAAGTAATAAAATTATGTTTTATTAGCAAAGCATTCATGCAGTGAGTCCCCAGTGAACAGTAAGACCACTGCCTTTTCACAATGGCCTAACACAAGAAGTACTTAATCAGCTGGTACACTGATTAAGTGTAAAGTTGAGCCAGAGACAAGTCCCCATGATACCCTGGAGACTTACAGCTTTTGTTTTGGTATTCTTATGCTTAAAACCATTGACATTTAGGTCCAGTTAATCCTTTACTGTGAGATTGTTCCCTGTGCATTATAAGATGTATAATAGCAGTCTAGGCCTCTACCAATTAGAAACAAGTAGCAACTTCTTATTTTTGGTAATCAAAAATGTCTTAAGATATTTCCAGTGTTGCCCATGGATCTAATAGTCATCTACTGAGAACTCTTAGACTAATTCATCTGTAAAAGTGCTAGAATATTCTACTTCACCTGGTGCATTACTGGACCAAGTTTACTCTGAAAATGTTATAGGATATAGTAGTGTTAGTGGTGTGTGTGTGTGTGTGTGTGTGTGTGTGTGTGTGTGTATGTATGTGTAGGGGTAATGGGAGAAGCAGTAGATCACATGTATGTCTCACAAAGAAGTCATTCTAGTGCTCTTAATGATCAATTTCAATTCCTCTCCATGATGTCTACTATTAATTGTGACCTTGACAAAAATCTAAAATCACTCAGCAGATGGGTCAGCCAATACAGTTTTCTATTTGGGGTTATCTCTGTTACTGTATTTGTATGGGTAGACCTATCCATTGTCACTGGCACAATTTCCTGAGTAGGATCCTGAACTGTAAAATAGAGAAAGTGAGCTGAGTACAAGCAAACGCTCCTTTTCTGCTTCCTGACTGTGGATGCAATGTGACTCTTTGCTTCAAGTTTCTGAAGCCTTGATTTCTACACCAAGATGGACTGTACATTGAAATGGGAGCTTACAGAAATAAAACCTTTCTGTCATATATTGTTTTGTTAGAGTATTTCAGTACAGCAACAGGAAAATTAATTGAGAGGCTATATTCTACAAAACTAAAAAGGTCGCATTTCAAAATTCTATCATTTTACGATAACGGTTATCATTTCCTGGAACTAAAACAATATATAATATAAATATCAATATATTCAGAAATTATTTTTACAATTCTATATGAGGATGGATTATTAGATTACCTCTTAACTATCTAGCTTATTAAAATAAAAACCCTGAGCACAGAGGTTTTCTTTATTGGAATGGTATATAATGGTGTGGTTTTCTGATATTTTCTATTAATGTGTCTAGGGTTAAGCAGTATATATCCTAGAAAATTCTCAGGAGGCAAATTTGAATTGCTCTTAACTGACCTTCCAACACTTAACTCTGTTGGCTGCTTCCCGTGGTCACAGCCATACTAACTCCGATAGATACATCCAGCAGTAAAGTTGATTATTAAATTCCCTAGAGATTATGCTGAAAGTCCTGGAAATGACCACAGTTCTATATATCAATGGCACTCAATGTGATTAATAAGTTATGAGAGTCTTAAGCAGGCTTAATAGCTTCATCATATTCAGATAGAAAAAGAAAAAGAAAAAGAAAATAAAGGTTTTCTTCACAGCTGCCAGAGAATACCTAGCACATTACAGCCCAAGGTTTAAGATGGAAACAGGCAAACCGGACTGTGTCAGCCAAACCTCTAGACCCTCAAGTATGTTACTGGAGATCCAAGTTCTTTATTATTATTATTATTTGTTAATATTGACATACTAAACGCTTGAAAATTCCCATTCAGCAATATCAGGGACTTTACCATACAGTCCCTAAAAACATAATTGGTAAAATCCCAACTGTTCAAGGAACATTATATATAATTTTAAGCCAATCAATATGCCAGGATGGCATGCTATTGAAATATTATAGGAATGACTTACAATATTGACATAATTTGTTCTGAAAACTTTTACCAAAACTTAACAAAAAGTTAATGTCTAAAATGTAAACAAGCTTGGTGAATTATCTGTTTCTTCTGTGACCAGGCCATATGATTTATTCGCTCAGGACCCTCCTTGCCCTTTATGGAAGATAGTATCAGATACTTTGTGATCATGGCATAGTACTTTACAGATAAACGTGCTGAAGGCAGTATGCTTTCCTCATTGCAAACAATGAGAGAAATTGTGAGCTTAGGATATTCTAGGCCTAGAGATCAAAGTACAAGATTCCCTGATAAGATACAGGAGTGTCCTGACTTCTTCCCCATTTCATGCTGGAGATACTGTGTTAGCAAGAGTATGAGCAAAGCCTTAGAGTGCAAGTACAGTTTCCAGAGACATCTGAAGGAATGGGTGCTCTGCTGATCAGGTGTGCTCTTGACTTTATAAATGCTAAGAGTCAGGCTTTCTTTATTAAGGTATAACCAGCCTTATGAATAAGAGTTACGTTGCTTCTTTAAGACATAACTACAATGTGATTCAAAATGTAATAGTGAATGTAAACAACTCTGAAAATAGTTTTTGCATATTTTATTGAATTTTGTGTGTCTTATAAATGATATCTTAATCATTTTTATATCCTCTTCCCCATCTACACCCTCCCATAACCCCTTCAATTAGATTTCATGCATTCTGTCATATATGTTAAAGCCTAGTAAGTCAACTTAGTGTCCCCAAATGTTCCTCAATATAAGTTCATCCACTGGGGTGCAGTCAGTTCATCTGGAGTCATTCCTTGAAAGATCAGCCATCCCTCACCCAGCAGTAATCAGCTGCCCAATAGTTCTTTGCCTATGTTCCCTTCCATTGAGTGGACTTAAATCCAATTAAATAACAGTTGATCACCAAGATAAAAGTCCCACGACTGCTCCAATACCATTTTCTGTGCTGGTCATTGTGGTTATTAGGCTTTAAACCTGGGGTTGAATTATCAAGTAATGGTCTCCAAATGTTCTCTAAAACTATGAGAGCTAGCCTTCAGGGAGATGGTTTTCTGGTCATTTCAGCTCCATTGTTCCAACTCTTATGTCAGAAGTATGTCCTATCTTCAGCAGTAGGGTCTTAACTTCTAGTTCTGAGAGGCAATCAAGGGCTGTGTCCCTGTGTACTTTTTGGGAGTCTCTTGGACTGTGCTAGCCAACCGATTTGAAGAGAGTCGGGCAATATTTCTTGCTATATAGCCTTCAGCTACACACATGGACTCATGTAGAGTTACGGTATGTATAATTTTTTCAGTAGGCTTTTGAACTAATACGTTTTTCTCTTTTTTTTTTTAAACCAGCTAGACATTATTTATCTCTCTCCTCTCCCTCCCAGTCTAACCTTCCTTCTTCCCTCACCTTTCCTATTAAAGTACCAAATTTTAAAATATTTTGTTCATAGGTATTATGAGCATGTTCTTTGTTTGTAAACCAAGTTACTAGCATGTCTTTTTGTAGTCGTTCCAACATGCTTGCTGATTGCTGTTCATTTCATTCCAAGCTCACATTACTATTCTTGCTGTTAACAACACCAAACACAACTAAGAAAGGAAATGGTGGTGCTGTATAAATAACAAAAAGTATATTTGAGCTCTTCCCTGTGGGTTTACAGACTTCAAACTGAACCTGCATAACATTCACATTACATACTAGAAAAGTGAGCACAGAAGAAATGTACATCTCTGTGTAGGGTTGGATGTTTTCCAAATTAAATTTAAATGTAACATTTCAGTGTACACAATAGCTCTCTATTTCAGCATTGTTTCACAGAGAAATGCTGTTTAGTAATGATAGAAATAAAAGCCTTTCCTAGTAGAACTGCAGTTATATAAACTCCAAGCTGGGAGTGTTTCATGTGAAACATGTTGAAATACAAGCACTACAAAATAACAGTTTCTAGAAAACCCTTAAGAAAAAACAAAAATGTGAATACAAAGGAAAAGATTGTGTTTTACATAAAAAGTGCATTCTCATTCAAAATTCTTACTTTGATCCAAATTTTCTGGAGATTCATAAAAGACACATATATCTCACTGAAATGTCTCTGGGTCCCACATTTTTAAGTCTTTCTTCCTCTACTTACATAACTTAAACATTCACAGAAGATATTTATAGTCTAATATTTTCCCCTCATTGTCAGAATAAATATCGACTGGGAGATTTTGAATATTTTGCTTCTTAAATTTAAAACTATCTTAAAGCTATTCAAGTAAGCTGAAACAGTATTTTAAATTATAAATCTTACTTGATTATCTCAAAGATTTTTATTTAATATAAATGCAAGCCAGAGGGACATAAGAAATACAAAAATATTCTATTATCAAATATGCAATTTGCAATAGGGTTCTTTTATTAAAATCACCAATTATTATTTCACATAAAATTTAATTGAGGTCATTACCCTCCTGGCAAGATATTTCAAAAACCTTTCTTATAATAAGGTGTGTTATTGTAGTATTTCCTCCTCAATGCTTCTTTCATTTATATATACTTTTATATCTATTTATCATGATAACAAGCATCAATCATAATTTGGCTCAGTACATAATCAAGTTATGTATTTCAATGCCCATCAAGAAAATGTGTGCCTTCTATTTCTCTACTATTAATAAAGTTGACAAAAGAGGAAAGTTCTTGTATATCTAATGGCCATTAATAACTCATACCTAGCCAAAATATCCATATATTTGGATAAGATCCAGCAAGTTCAGGGTGGTATAGCTATAGAAAACTTATGCATTCTGAGAGAATGAAACAAAACATTCAAAACATGTTCTTGAGGAACAAATCTCAGATTAGGTGTAATGTTAACCTCATGATATGTCTTATATATTAGTTTTCACTTCCTAGGAACCTCTTGTCAGTATGGAAGTGTGATTTCATTGACCTTGAATGTCTATTGATTACAATCATTTCCATTTAAATAAATGCACTGCACTTTCCATGAAACAAAACCCAAATTGCACAACTTGCTGCATTTGCACATCCATTCATCCATTCTACTTCACAACTGTCTTAACATTACAGTATCTATAGGTCAATTGATGACTTCCTGTTTTCCCCCTTCCCCCACATAATTAATGGAAGACTTTTATGCCATGCTCTGTACAGAGGAATAAATAATTGACACCACACAGTTCTCCTCCTGTAAGTAGTAAACTTCCATTTAGAAATGTGTTATATAAGGGTCTGTGGGCTGACTCAGTAGGTAAATATGCCTGTCATAAAAGTATGTCCCTGGATCCCATATATTAAAGTAAAGGACCAGCTCTTAAGTGTTGTCCTCTAACCTCAACACATTTGCTGTACACACACACAACACACACAACACACACACACACACACGCACACACACACTAATCATAAATGAATATAAAGCAATATTTTTTACAGTACTAAAAAAGAAAGTTATCATATAAGTAACCATTTTCTTTAAATGTGCTGAAAATTATATTTGAATGTCAAAAACATATAAAGAAAGGCCAGGACAAACTAGTTGCTATAGTCCTAAAGTAAAAATGCAGGCATTTTTAAATGTCATTATTGACTATTAAATCACAGAAAAATGTAGACCTTTTCCACAAAGATTTGCTTTAGAAAAGTTTGCACAATTGGACGTTTTGTTAAAGAAATTCTATTTTCCCACTAAAATATATTTTAGAATGGCACATGCATTTTCATGAGAGAGAACATATCCCTTAAAAGAAAGAATAAATGCATTAAAAGAAATAGCTGTCATTAGCATGTATATACTAAATATTCTACTGTGAGTTGGCTTTTGTAGCACCTCAGCTGTCAACATATTTCAATTCTGAACCTGAGTCCCATGCTTTGATGTCTTTTTTCTCTATGTTTCATCTCTATTTTCTTTATCTCACAGTTTAATCCACACAAGAATATTCTAATTGTTCTTGAATCACAGAAAACATGCAATCTGTATCAAGAATTGTCACTATGATAGTGTTTAGGTTTAAAAACATGAAGTTCAGTTTAACATTACCAGTCAATAGATACACTTACTATAACAAATTTTTATATTTTATAATCAATCTTTATCCTGTTCATCTACATTATTCTATTAAGCTTATAGGAAGGCCATTTAAGCATGAAATAAATGAATGAACAATGAACTACACTAAAAAAGAAACCAAAATGACAATACAAAAATACTTCTAATTGCTTGGCTGTAGTCCATCACTCTTGGTGTCATATAGTTTGGAGAGTGCAAGATTTAAAATAAAATAGTAACATGTTTCAGTTGCTGATCACTCACTTCTTAACTTTCTGAATTTACCTTTCTATAAGCCTCAACCTTTTGCTCTTCAAAAACTACCTGTGTTCACACCTGTTGTGAATTGTGGTTAACTTTAAGTAATGAGATGGTGAATTTTTTGCCTAAGATCCCAGCCCCTTAATGCAGTTCTTGTTGATCTAGGTCACAGACATTTGGCTCTCTGTAAGGCCTGCCCCAAGGCATAACCTCTTCTTTACTTCTATAAAAAAATAAAATATTTTATTTATGATTTTTATTTTATGTGTATACAAGTGCACCTTGGTTGTACGATGCACCAGGAGGTAAAAAGAGGGTGTCAGGTTCCCTGGAACAGGAGTTACAGACAGTTGTTAGCTACCATATGGTTGCTGGGAAAGGAACCATGGTCGTCTGCAAGAGCAGTCAGTGCTCTTAACTGCGGAAGCATCTCACCAGCTGCATCTTTTTCTTCTTTAAATCTCTCTTTTGTAACCATGCTTTCCCTAATA
Organism: Eospalax fontanierii; assembly: GCA_035773235.1. Lineage (NCBI taxonomy): Eukaryota > Metazoa > Chordata > Mammalia > Rodentia > Spalacidae > Eospalax > Eospalax fontanierii. The sequence continues at coordinate 33,625,721 of CM069542.1, forward strand.
CTCTGGACTGTTTCAACATCCTGGATTTTACTTTTTCTCTAAAGCTTCCTTCTTCTTCCACAACATGGCTGCTAATCCACCTTTTATCTCTAAATGGGCATGGTTTATGGCTTGTTTGTCCTTCTCACCTCCACTCTCCTTCTCAAGGGAGATGCTGAGATTGACAGTTCACCTGCTTGAGGATTTTTCCTTAAATTCTAATAAAATTGTCCTAAAACTTCCTTTTGAGTCTATTCTTAAATTCTTTCATGAATGAGAATAAGAATTTGAGGAGATCCTGCTCTTCCCTATATCAACTGCATTTCCACTCTCTTTTTATAAAATAAGATGGATGCTAAAATATTTGCCATGTTTTAAACAAAGCTTTGAATGAAAAATTGCCTTATTCATTAATTTAGTACATATACACTTATTTATTTTTACGTGTATGAGTGCTTTGCCTGCACACCTGCAGGCAATGCCTATTGAGGCTAGGAGGCATCAGATCCCCTGGAACTGGAGGTTCAGATAGTTTGTAGTTACCATGTGGGTGCTGGAAACTAAATCCTGGTCTTCTGCAAGAGCAGTCATTGCTCTGAACTTCTTCTAAGCTGTCTCTTCAACCACAAATTTATATATTTTAATATATTCAAGGTCTTTATTTCCCTTTAACTGCAACCATTAGTGAGATTTTCTTTTCCCTGGTTCCAAAAACCTGCTGGTTTGGATGCACAGTTAAAAAAACAAAAACTGGACAGGGAATCACACTGAACCTCCTGCCTCTGTTGGTTGCTAACAGTGAATGGAACAGAGGTGGAGGAGACAGCACACCATGGGATGCTGAGGAGGACCAAGGGAAGGGCTGATAGTTTCTGCCTTTCCATTCACATGGCCAGGACTTCAGCAACAGACAGGGAAGGGTGTCTCATAGAAAATATGCCCTGAAGGTCTGGAAAATGGACACCAGAGGCTCAGAGTCCTTGAGGCTTTACAAATCACTTTCTTTATGGTTTTGTTCTGGGGCTGCAGAAGGTAACCTTGTCCAGGGGGAGTGAGGCTGGGCAATGGAGCTGGTGAGTGACTTGATGACCCAGATGTAGTCCTCATGCCTCTGTTTCCTGCTGCTGTTTCTCTCTGCTGTCCTGCTCCCCAGTAATAATTTCCCTTGTTCTGCGCTGGTGTTTTGTGAAAGACTAAAATGTAGAGGAAGGTGGCATAGAGTCACAAATAGACATCCTGTGCTGGATTCATGGAATTCTCTTAAATTTACAATGTCCAGGAATTTGGGTTTTAAGCACTGTCACGAGTGCTTAAATATCACCTTTGGATGTATCACCAATGCCTAGTATATACCACACATCATGAAACCTTGCTGCCAGCCTCCTACCTCAGAATGATGCGTAGGGAGGTTATATTTCCTGAGAAATGTGTTTTGGTCCAGTAATCGTTTCTACTAGGCATCCATGGCAAGTAGTGCAGTGGGCTACTGCAGCAAGAAGCGCTGAACACGCAGAGAGAAACCACAAATCTGAAAACGTTGAGATCTAAGCTTTGTGAAAAACACAGGCTTCCAGGGACTGCCTGAAGAAAACTTGTGCGCTCAAGTTTGTGAAAAATTTCATGGTCAGCTGTAAAATGAAATCTGTCAGTCATCCTTACAGTCTTCAGTCAGACGTTTCTATGACTACAGAAAAGAATATGCTAGCAAGGGACAGAGCATCAATACAAAATAAAAGCTACATTTTTATTATACCAGAAATTGCTAAGACAGTGGGAAGCACCCAGCATGCCTTTCCTGCATGTTTATGATGTTTGCACTGAATTCCTAACTATTGTATCTCAGTGCCCTACTCTATGTCTCTGCTGAGATGCTTATAACTCCTGAAACCTTCCATGTTCATAACTCAACTCTCACTCACTCTTCTTTTGAGCTACTTCTCTGGACTCTTCCATCGCTGCAAATGGACATTCTATCCTTTTAGTTGTTCAAGTCAAACAACTTTGCAAATACTTCAGTCCTGTCTTTCATAACACGTTTGCAATCAGATAACCTTTGCAGTTGTTCCACCAAAATATAGTCTGCATTCTCTCTGGAGCACTGTGGCTACTGCAGTCCTCTTCTAAACTGCCACCACTTCTGACTCGGCTCCTTACAATGCATAAGTGTTGTCCACTTATATGGAGTAAGCTCTTCTGCAGTCTCGTCTATTCTCCGCTCAGTAGATGAAAAAAGTACTAAAAATCCTACTCAGGTACATTTACATGTATGATTCAAGCTCTCTAGGGCCTTCCTATTTCAATCATAATTAAATTTGCAGTCGTCTCTGTTGCCTGCAGGTTTGTGCATGATTTGATTCATAATTAACTTTCTCCAACCTTATTTCTGTAGGCTCTGCTCGCCACTCCACCCACATTGGGTACAGTTCTTCAAACATTTCAAAAATGCTCAAACATGCCACCACACTGAGGCCATTATTCTTTCTGCCTTTAATGAACTTCTCTCTGCTAGAGGTTTGACTTGTCCACATCGTTGATCAGTGACATCAGTTCTGTTCCTCTCCTCATCCTGCTTTCTTTCCTCTGTAGCACTCACCTGAAATATTCACAACCAATTCTTATTCATGGATCTCATATTCAAGCTTGCCTACTGGGTAAAATCCATTTGTAACCCCCAAATCAATACTTGTGGCATTTTAAGACTCCTGGATATGTGCAGAACTGAAAAAAAATTGAATCACCCAATGTCCATATTCCCAGCTGGAATTGAACAGGATAATACAATGCTTCTTTGTTTCATCTTGAGTGTATTTTTTCTGTGGTGTCTATACTGTAATATTTTCTACTCTTTCTTCTTCTTTTAGTGTTGTTGCAGTATAAAATGGCTGTCACGCATAGTGGTAAAGCACTATAGTTTTCCTAAGCAGGAAATGGCTGGCATATTTTGCAGAGAATGTAGATGTGTTAGATAAGCTTTACTCAGATATGACCTAGTGCTGTTGCCCAGATAGTCAATGTTAATGAATAAATTGTACACATTAAATACTGTATCTCAAAACAGCAATATGCATCAAATAATGTGATATATTGATCAGTTGACAAAATTATTGCAACTCCAGTGTCACTGGAACCAGATTCCAAATTTATTATAGGAGTTTTTTCAGTAGTTCATACAGCATGACTAGTGATTTTATAGAAGATAGTTAGAGGTAATGAGAATCAATTATGTTAATTCTGTTTTAATATGACCATTATTTATTGTCTGCATGTTCTAGATAGACTGTAAGTTCCAGGAGGCCAAGTATTTACTGTTATTACATTCACTGATATGTTCCCAATTTCTAATAAGATGCCGATGAATGCTTTAATACATGAATGGATGAAAATATGAAACAATTATGAATAAGTAATGAATTACTAAATATGAATAAAATAAATAACTAAGAATATAATAAAAATAACAAATGAAAAATGCTTAAATAGATAAACCAATTATAACTTCTGTGGCATTCAGTGCCAGTCTAGTCTTAGTGTTAATATAATAGAACTAAAAGACATGATAGGAGCGTCACTTGAGGCTTGAGTCAACTTAGAACTCTTAAAAAAACTAAAAATGAATCTATGTTTGAACCAGTTGTACCACTCCTTGGCATATACCCAAAGGACTCACCCTGATGTAGAGATATCTGCACAACCATGCTTGTTGCTGGTCTCTTCTAATATTTTATTAATTACTATATTATGTGTGTGAGTGTATTGCCTGCATGGATGTAAGTGCACCTGTGTCATGCAGTACCCACAGAGGTCAGAAGAAGGCATAGGATTCCCCTGGATCCAGAGTTACAAATGTTGGTTAGCCGCCATGTGGGTGCTGGGAATTGAACCTGGTTCCTCTGCAAGAGCAGCCAGTGTTCTTAATCACTAAGCCATCTCTTCAGCCTCTGTTGTTATTCTTCTTACAACAGCTAAGTAATGAAAACACAAATTCCCCACAATTGAGGGATGGATAATGAAAATGTGTTACATTTACACAATGGAATTCTACTCAGCAGTAAGTAAAGATGAAATTACATAGAATTTGCAGGTAAATGTATGTAATGAGAAAATGTTACACTAAGTGAAGTAACACACTCAGAAAAGAAAGCGACATATGTTCGCTTCACAAATCCCTTATATGTGAGTAAATATCCTGATGTTAACAGCAGGAGCCAGAAAAATGGAAAGGAAGCACAGAGATAAAGGGAAAGAAAGAGGCTGAAATAGGGAGGTAGTAGATGTTAACAAGGGCAAACTGAGGACAATGTCAGGTATTCAGCTGGGAAAGGACATACAAGGAAATGTGGAGGTAAAGGGAAGAAGAAACTCAAGGAGAGATGGGATGATAGGAGACAGGGATTATCAAGGGGAAATGGGAAAATTTAAAATGGGGAAGGAGGAGGATGACGAGAGAGAGAGAGAGAGAGAGAGAAGAGAGAGAGAGAGAGATATTGATTATGTGGCATAAAAAGCCAGAGGGAAATGTATTAGTTCAAAACTCTCCTGAAAAACACATATACAGTATCTGAACATAAGTACATGTATATACCTGAAGGCTATATAACATGGAGCACAGAGCCAGACAGGAGAAACCTCTCTTCCTGTTGTTAGTCAGGGGAGTCTAAGAGATTCCCAAAATAATACAGGCTATTTCCAGGGCCCCTGACCACCTCCCAAAATCTGAAGGTAAGACCCTATTGCCTAGGACATAGGACTTGGACAGGGGACTTGGAGCCAACCTGGAAAACTTTACCTTGCAAATTAACTCCAATAGTTCTAGAGGATGTTATGCAAGCTACTAAGGGAGAAAATCAATCATTGGTCCAACCTAGCTCTAAAGCCTAATAACAACAAAGACTGCTGCAGCAAACTATAGTGGTACATTAGTAGTACTTTTATCTAGGGGGGTAATCAACAGTTCTCTAATTGGACACTGAGTCCTCTCAATGGGAAGGAATTCATGTGTGAAACTGTAAATATAGCCAAATATAAATGGCTGGCGAGGTCGCAGATCCTACCGAAAACCCTATCTTTGTAATATATCTGTACAAATGTTATTTCTTACTGTATGCTAATATAGATCTTCATATTTTCAGAAAAGTATACTGTGTACCACTCATCAAAGAAGCTTCATTTTGCTATTACAGAGTTCCACAACTGGGCATAGACAGAGAATATATATGTGAGAGATGCCCAGCCTAAATGATACATCCGCAATGGAATCTCTAAACCTAAGACTCATGCTACATAACAGAACAAGGGGTAGAGAGTATACTGATACATCCCTCAGCTCTCACCAGTGAAGCTTCCTCATATAAAGGAGTGCAGTGCGCAAAGAAGGCCACAACTGCCTAAATTTTAGAGAATAAGAGACTGCAGAGTGCATGTCCCTAGATAGGACTCCTATATTAAACCTCACCCACCCAAGGTTCAGGGATCATTGTGGAAGAGGGGACATAAAGATTGTAAGAGCCAGGGTTAGTGCATGAACATAAGGAAACAGAGGCTTTCAGGCCATGGGAACTTGGAAACATGAACTTTCAACAATAGTGATAGCATGCCCAAGACCCATATTGACTCAACCAGCATAGAAAGAGGGAAATTGGCAGCAGACCCAGACTCTAGCCTAAGGACAATTGGCAACTGATTACTGCTGAGTGAGGGAGAGTAGATCTTTAAGGGAGAGGTACTAGATAGGTTGACTGGACTCCAGTGGATGAACTTGCATCAAGGGACATCTGGGTACAAATGCTTGAGTGGAGAGTACCTAGCATATATGACAGAATAAATGAAATCAGGGGAGGGGGCGGTGATAGGTATGGAAGGGGGAGATCACCTAAATTTCATAAAGATCTGTTACATGAAATGCACAAAACTCAATAAAAAAATTAAATGAAAAAGAGACAGCTTAAATTCATTAGAAAACTACAAGCTGTCTTTCTCATTCCAGGTGTTTTTTTTTTTTTCATATCCATTTAAGTGACTGAATATTGATTATATTTGTAAATTCATTGAAGGCTACAGATTATCTTTAACCTCTGTCTACGTTTAGAATCAGAACACAAACTTTACCTTAGAATGTTTCATGGTTTTTCTCATTACACTTTTTTACTATAAGTGTAGCAGTATAGAGCTTCGTAAGCAAATATTTCCTAATATGTATGTTCTCTCTACTGACTACCTGGGCTTTAGCATGTCCCTGATTACATTAACATGTGATTTTTTCCCATTGGCCTAACCTCTTTGTTTCAGTATGTTTTTAATGGGGAAAATAATAGCATTAACTTTACAAGAGTTGATTAAACATATAATACACATAATAATTACTGTATTTAAGAAAGTGTTTAGCACCTAGAATCTTTTCTGCATGAGAAAAAAACATATTTAAGTTTAAAACTTTTCTAAAGTTAAATATATATTAAGTGTAAAACACATTGGTCTCATTTTATTTCCTGGAATATTTTAGGAGGGTCCAAAATATAAATTTTGTTATATGGTATGTTTTAAATTTAGTCTAGAGTTTTATTGGAACTTCATAATTTTGTATCAACATATGCAAATGTGCTCAGATGTTCCATTTCAGTGGTTACATTGTAAATTGAGAATGAGTACTGTGAATATCCATTTCTTCCAAAATCTATCAGCATGAATTTTACATTTTTAAGCAAAAACGGATTATGCTAATAGGTTAACTCTTGATATTCTGTCCAGAGTTCTAATTCTCCTTTTATGTATATTTAATGTTAACTTAATTATAAAACTTCTTAGAAATTTAAATGTATAACTATTTTTCTTTGCTACTTTTAATGTTTTAGTAGCAGAAAGATGTGGATAAGGGATGGTCACATTACACGCCTGAATAAAGGCAGCCTGATTGTTAGTAAGCATTTCAACTAAGAGTGGTACCCAAACTGTTCTGAGAACTTGTTCCTCCAGATTTCTTCCAGAACTGTGTTCTAAAAGAAGGCCTTACTCTCTCTTCATTGAAATTATGTATCCAGAATGAAATGGGGAAGTAAAAGAGGAATTGTCTTATGAGAGGATTATATCCTTTCTTACCCCTACAGACCTAGGACAGCACCCACAACACAAACAGATGCTGTCAATCGAATCTTACCTATTTACATCACAGATTGCACAATCCTGTGATTGCAGGACTTATTTTCACAGTACACACATACACACACACACACACACACACACACACACACACACACACACACACCATTTATTTCTAAGAGTCCTGGGTATTGAGAAATCCAAGATAAAGGGGCTAACACACTTTTTGTACCTGGTGAGAGTCCTCTTCCTTGTTCACAAATGAATTATAGCTCTTATAAGATGGTGATATCATCTCTCATAAAGTCTTTTCTTATAGGGTACCAACATTCATACATCCACAGGACTATTTATCATATACTGTTTTCTTGATTTATAGTTGCTATAATATGACTAAAATTTCTCCCATTTCTAATTTAAGAGTCTCAGCTCTTTTAGATTATTGTGCCACATAAAGATCCCCCAGTATGATTTGTCCTGATCATTGTGATAATTGAATTTTGATCAGGATCTTTAAACAGAATTATGTGACACATCCCTTTCCAGAGCGTTGATGGATTGATCGTTACCACACAAGTTTTCCTCATACATTTGACTTGAGGTGCTAAAAAAATGGAAATATTAATTCAACTCTTGTTTCGTCTGGGATTTTCCAGGTTGGAAAATAGAGCCTCAATCTATGAACAAATCTTTATTGGAATGCTCATTGCTCTTGGGAGAGTTTAGTTTTAAGGGAGTCATCTGTAGCAGTTCTTGGACATTTTGTTCCATAAGAAATATTAAAATTAAACTCCCTAACCAATAAGGTTTATGTGTTTTTTTTTAATGCATGACTTAAATTTTTTATATTGAATGTACACTTGTATACATGTGTGTTCTATGTGTAAATACAAGTGTCTATTACTTGTTCTATGTTTAAAATAAGAATCAATTTGTTTTCTGGGTCTTCACTAACTTTGTGCTTCACATTTTAAATTTAACAATACCAGCCCAGAAGAGGAAAACAGAAGAAACATATTTTCTATCTTCTTTGGTAATTTATCTTAGCAATTTATAATTCTAATTTATAGAACAATCCATCTTAGCTTAAATGAAAATAACTTGATATTCTGAAGGAAATAATAGTGATACGAACCTGGACCTCAAAGATTACATATTTGGTGATTAGATAATTCTGAAAATGACCATTCCTATTTAGGATAATTAAATAATCTATTATACCAAAGGTTTGTTTTTAAGAGAAATGTCTTATGTTGGACTCAAGGACATGAGTATCCTTTAGTGTATCTGAAAATTAAGTTGAGGTGAGAATATACTTTCCTCAACTTCACTTTTCTGAATACTTGTGGTTTGGACTAGTCTCGAGAAATCTCAGTCAAGTTGTTCAGTCAGATGTTAGCAATTGACCTCCATTACATAGAGAGGAAAAATCCATGACTACAACTTAGAAAAGATACAATTTGGTGACAGAACCTTGTTCCCCTCCTATTTGTTTCCAATCAGAAAAGCAGTCCGATTTCAACCTTGTATTTGGTAGGGGAGTCAGCCAGTATAACCTCAGGTCACAGGAGAAGATGATGCAGCAGCATAAACAGAGAGGAATGGGCATATTCCCTACACTTTCTACTTTTACTTTTTCTATTGTGCAAGATAAGCAAATGTATACACCCCACGTCTTCAAACTATGGATCTCATTTACTTATGTGCATAGTTTCTGATGCCATCCTGATCAAAATTTCCATAAAAACTGTTCAATCCTGTATCAAAAATATATCACAGAAAATAGCTACATTTAATAGAGACTTTGGTGTCTAATCCTTTGAATCGTGTGAGAAGCAAAGATAGCTATATGCAAAGCAAAAATTCATTGCTGTCTTTGAAAATACCAAAGGTAGCTTTTAAGTGCACCTATGATTTTCATCTTTGGAGATAAAATGTGTGGTAGAAAGGCTGATAGAAGTTCGTGGTTTTTCTCTGCCATTTAAATGTTTTTGAAATGATCAACAAACATAGTTATCTTTTTAAAAAGTATAAAAACACTTTAAAATACTTTCATGTTATACTTTGAAACTCTGAGTGGACAATCATTATTCTCTGAAACATGGGTTTGTGGTTAGATGTCCATCTTTAATGCACAATGCTTAAATGATGTGTCTACATCAATAACAGAGTACAAAAACAAGTACTCTCCTAACTGCAACCTGCATGTTTAGTCTTATGGGTGTAAATATGCTACCATGTGTCACAAATGACCTTCTTATGCATATTGAATATTCTCTAGATCTCAGAAAGAGTTTTAAAATTATCTCTTGAAGTAGAGATGTTTATAAGCATCGTATAAGGCATAGATTATTTACATGCATCATTTACAACCAATTTTTTTGACTCTTTTGGTTTGGGCAAGGCTCCAAAAATCCAAACTACAGACCAAATGTAGTTTTTGAGAAAAAATATTTTATTTTTAATAATCTATATCCATCAAATTCAGCAAAAAAGCTTTTCAGAAGATGCGTTTAATATCTATGTGGACCATGAAAGGAGAGAAACAGATGTGTACTCATATGTGGAACACATGGCTGATTCTGCTCTTTCAAAAAGTGGTTCAACATAGCAGAAGGAGAGAACCAGCTCTCTATCAACTGGCTATTGCATAGTGAACAGAAATCCATTTCCCTGATTTAAGGAGGCTGATTAGTAACACTTGCATCATTGCAGTCGTTCTCAGCTGGCATCCCAAACACCTGGAGTGGTTGTTAAAATTCTGACTGCTATGCCTCCTACCCAGAGTGTCAAATTCTGGAACTGTCATGAGGTAAAACATTTGCGTCTGACAAAGACTTGCTTTTGTGCCAAATCTGCTGATGTCAGAGATCATGCAGGGAGCGTGGGTGAATTGCTGGATTTTACTTATGCAGGTGAGTCACAGCTTTTCAAACTTTTAAAAGAGCAGTCATGAAACTTTTTAAACTATTTCAATCATTATGCTTTGATGTGTCAGAAGGAAGAGTTATCTAAGTTCCCTTTTTTTGGACCTCTGGAGGAGATTTCAAAGCCAAGTGGAATGAATTAATTTGATAGAAATTATAATCAATACCCAGAACATAATGAGTGCTACATTGATTTCTATGAATAATTCTAATCTTATCTTTCATTCTGCATTTTATTTATTTTTTTTTTCTCGGCAAGTGTTTACTCAGTGAAGAGGGATGAAATTCTGTATAAAAATATGTCATTTACTCAAAGGTCACATTTTAATTGCCCTCTATACTTGGCTCAGTACTCCCAGATGATATCTTCAGATAATTTGTTTCAGAAAAAAAAAGAAGTATAAATAAATTTTTTAAAAAAGTAGATTCCTGTCTCTTCACCTACTGTCTACTTCCAGTCCCTAAGCAACATATTAGTGGATATTTGTAAAATATGTGTTCTTTGGGAATTTTGCTTCAGTGGTTCTGAACTGTTAGAGACACTGTGGGAAATGTGATGTTCTAGTGGACAGGAGAAGAGGAATTCACTGTGGGTATGTGGCCTGTTTCCTATGCTATCATTGGCATTTATCAACAGCGTCTTTACTTGGGCAACTCTTAATTTCCTGAATGCTCTCTATTTGTTTCTAAAATGCTAATAACTCCTTTCTACTATTAGATTGTTCAAGAAAACAAAATTAGAATCATACTCCCTATAAACAGAATTAACTGAAAGAGTTCCATTGTTAATAAGAGGAAGGTTTTTTTTTAATATATTATTAGATGAAACAATACTATGTTACAAAATATGTTGAATGATAGCAGTATTTATCAATATATTACCTGATTTAAATTTGGATTTAGTATCAGTTGATAGTCAATCTTGTTTCTTTCTATGATTTTCATGTTCTTCCCTTTATGAAGCAATGTAAGATTTGACAGCTTTAGCTTTTGATTTTATTTTATTACTTTAAGAAAGATCATTAAATATTCAAAAACTTATTGACTGGAAATGTTATACTATGATAAATCATAAGTTCACAGTGTTAAAATTAATGTCAGTATACTATTTAAGAAAGAAAGTCACATTTTCTGGTAGCTCTGTTTCTTCATCCTTGTGTTGTCTGCTTGTGCGTTTGCATGATTGCCCATTTTGGTGGCAAAACAGTGTAAATATCCCGGAAGGAGTGATTTCAGATTCCCTACATTAAACAATGTAGATATGGTAGGGGTGAAAGAGAAATGTGTCAGTAGGAAATAAAGAGTCTTTAAAAAGACTCTCTGTCAAGAATAATGTCCTTTGTGTGCTCTTTGCCTTTGTTAATGACAAAGAGAAGCAAGTTGATGCCTCTGAAAGATGGCGCAGAAAGAAAAGGAAGAGCTTTGTAGGTGAACTTTGAGCAAGAAGCCAGCTTCATTTCTTATCCTACAATGTTCAGCCTTATTAGCAGTCCTGAGAAATATAGTTAACCATAAATGTCAACTTAAAACATCCCTCAATGTTGTATTTGCTACACAATGTTCAAATTAGAAATGAAGTATGATGGCACTTCATCTCCGGGTTTCCTTTTAACTTTTTTTTCTTTTTTCTTCCCCCCAAACTTTTGCCTTTTTCAAGTGCTGGTTAAAATGCTGAGACAAACTCTTTTCTTCCCGTGCTTTGGTCTGGTGGGGATACAAACAGCAGTAAATGCCACAAACTCCAACCAACAGAAGGGAACTGGACTGTGGTTTTCAAAGATCTTTCAAATACAAAAGCACATTGCAGCTGATTGTTTCTGTGTCCCTCATTCACATATAAATCCCAAAGACACTCATAGTTTGATATCTATGCTCTGACACATAAAAACCTGTATTCACTTTCAGCTATTTTGTGAAAGCTCATAAAAATCTGAGGTCCATGTAAGCACCCTAGTGGTGTACCACTGCCTCAACCCAAGTAGAAAATAATTGCCAAATGTTTCCTTTCCTATGAATCACAGGTGAGTAAAATGGGCACAGAGGAGCCCAGGGTTGAGACAAATGAAAAGATCCAGTTGTTGTTTTTGTTGTTGTTGTTGTTGTTGTTTCCTGTGAGAGAATTGTTTATGTATTAGAAGCATTATAAAAATTCAAAGTTAATGCAATTAGTAAAAGTTAATGCAATTATTTGAGGTCCAACAGTTTGTTCTCTGGTCTTCTAATCTTTGCTAAAGTTAATTAGGTGGGTTATCTAAAAACGGAGCCTATAATATCTTTTTCATGTCAGCTATGAAAGAACAAGAGAGAAAACAGCAGCAACTTATGTGCACCTTATACCTTCAGACCTCCAGTCAAGTGAGAATGCCTAAAACAAAATTAATGAGCAGAAGTGTAAGGGTCTAGAACAATGTGTGGGTTTACATTTAAGATTCATTGGTCCTGCTTATTAAAGACTTGTCCTTAACTAACAGGGAATATGAACTTATAACTTGGTTCTGACAAATCCAGCAGAAAATGGGATGATAGACTTTCATAATAAAGTATTTTAAAAATATATTTAAATTAATATTATATCCATCCTATTTTTCCCTTCTGAACAACATTTTTTAAATGAATACTCAAATGGTAATATGAATGAATGATCACAAGACAGATAAGTTTCCCTGTCAATAAATTCATTATATGAGAAAAGTTCTAGTTATCCACAGAATTGCTGTGATAATCTATATTAATACCACATCAGCAGATTTGTATTACTAGCATAATAAAAAATATGAGTTGCCATAATATATGTTTTTAATTAATCATAAGTAAAATGGATTCAGAAAAAATAATCTACATAAATCAACTATATGTATATTTTCTTTTCTTTTCCTCAGAAATCCCGTATTTTCATACTTCTCTAAAGCTGACAGGTTTAGGCAGACATTTCTGTAAAAGTTTAATGGCATTAATGACATTTCATGTTGGTGTTTTTTTATAAGAGTCTCAGTGGGACAGAATGTTGGTATAACCCTGATGTATGAAACACACATACATACACACACATAGACATGTAGAAACACATAAACACATGTAGATACATACGGCACACATACACACCTCACACACATGTAGATACATACAACACACATACACACCTCACACACATAGACATATCTCACAGACATATAAATATGTATATATATATAAACACATATACACCAATGCACACATATGCACATACATGTATACACTTCTCACATACTTTAAATTTATACATGTATACAGACTTGACATACATATATAAACCTCACACACAGACATACACTCACATCTACACATATATACATATCATATGCATATATACATGCCATACACATATCATACACATATCCCCCTACACCTATGTACACACACTTTCATACACAAGCATATATACATATACTGAAAGAGTATTCTTTTAGATGAATCCAACAATTTTGTATGAGCTGTCCTTCAGGCATTGTTCTGCGCTTAAAAGAAAAGGAAATACATGGAAATGAAACCCTGACATAATTAGTAAAAAGACATTTCAGGTAAAGCATACTGACATAGACTAATCACTGACTCAGTCTGAGCCACTTCAGTTATATGTACTGCAGGTATAAGGAACAGTTGTGAGACTTCACATCCTAATTGTGTAAATTAATATCTTTAAATATACTGTCTCAATACACACACACACACACACACACACACACACATATATAAATTCTACCATGAGAAGACCTCCAGACTTTGGTGACTAACACTAGATCATAGTTTAAATAAACTGACAAATGTTTAGAAATAAGTTCTTGTTTTGGGAAATAAATCACCTATGTTCCCTCTACAAAGAAATAGCTCCAAGAAAGTTTCAAGGAAAAAAAAAAGACCCATCCATTCAAGAATCAAGCTTAAGTCATAATAACTTTACGTTATTCAGAGTGGTTGGTATTTCTGGAGAAACGCTGCCAGCATCTGAGGGCCTAGATCTAGAATACAGTGACTCAAACTTCAACACCCGTGGCGGCGATTTTAAAGTAATATATAATCTTAGGGATATTCATGGAATTACAAAGTATCTGTTTATAACTTGTCTTGTGACCTCCACACACCTGCATATGGGCATAGCACACATATGTACATGCCCAGAGTAAAGAAATATAATATATACAGAAATAACTCTTGTTTGTAATGCTTTTGGGTAATTCTACTGCTTATATCTAAATACTTATCATGATAAAATAGAAGAGAGGTAGTAAATTGTTGGTAGATTTAAGCCCAACTTCATGAATCATATCATGTGGAAATGCTCTATATATTTCAAATAAAAGGCAGGGACCACATAAACCACATACAAGGGTGGTACCCATCTATACTTTCTCAACAAATACACCTAAATGTAAAGGAAAAAAATCAAAAGTAAAGAAAGATTTGTTAAAATACAGGGCAAAGGTAATTGCCAGGAAGATATAATGTCTATTTTATATTTGAGAAGATAAAAAACAAAAAAACAGTTTTGTCAGAAATAAGACATAGCAGTTAAAACAGCTAAGATGCTCCAAAAGGTGTGTACACTTAGATATTCAAAATACATGAAATAAAAACTGGCAGTAGAAAAGAAAAGAGTGAATTTATTAATGACAGAGATCTGAAATTTAGAATTTGTTCTGCAGCTCACACAACTGGTAGAAAACAAAAAGGAAAAAACAGTGAGCATGACCAATTCTCTCAGGTACTCAACTAAATGGAACTCTCACTCGCAGAACTCGGTATTGAACAGATACTTGACATGGAACTTTTCACATGAAATGAAGCTTCACAAATCAACACTAGGTTAAATCATTAACAAACCTCTGTAAATTCCAAAATATTGCCACCACATTGATATCCTCTCTGTGCATATGGACCTAAATAAAGACTAAATATAAAGCATTTTCAAACAAAAAAATGCATTCTCCCAATCAACTTTGAACAGTTTTTCCTGTGGTATTTAGTGGAGGGTATAGACTTAAGGAATGGAGAATCTAGAACAATTAGAAATCTGCAGGTAACTAATTAATTTCTAACATGAGAAAGTTGGAAGAAGTTATAATATAACTAGAGAATCCAAAATTAACAGATTTTCCAGAAGAAAATAGAGAAAAGGTATATTCAAAACACTGAAAAAAAAAAAGGATTGCTTATAGAGTAAGAAAAAGTACATTGGGTTTTTTAAATTATAAATTATCAAAATTAAAATTCTGCTTATCAAAAGACACCTTTGAGACAAAGAGTACATCTAATAAGTAGGAGAAAATATTTTCACTGTATGTATCTGTTAAGTGATTTGCATACAAGTATAGGAACTGGTACAATGCAACAAAGGAATAATTCTGTAAAGTTAAAAAAATACAAGAATTGATCAGGTACTTATTTACAGGCCAGATAATATGGAACTGTGAAACCTGGGAGAGAGCTCGGTGAGTAAATTGCTTGTCACCAAAGCCTGGTGACCTATGTCAGATTCCCAGAACGTACAGAATAGCTAGACACAGTAGCATGAACATTTGCAATCCTAGCTTTCCCTGACAAGGAAACTAGAAACAGAGACAGAGAAACAGATAGAAGGAGAGGACCAATACCCAGGCTTGTCCTCTGACCTCCAAATATACACTGTGGAACACAAATGCTCACACATATACACACACACAATGAATGAATCTGTAAGTCATGTAGTACAATAAACACTAAAAATTAGAATATGGAAATGTGTTCAAATTCATTGAACATAAAGGAGATCTAAATGTAAACAGTGATTTATATCTGCATATTCAGTAAGATGGTTAAGATTGAGAACTTTAAATAGTGAAGAGACACTGGAATTCGTGTATGCTGTTGGACCAGAGTTGACTAATCAAGAATTTTTAAAATTTCACTATTTGTATTTTACGTGCATGAGTACTGCCCACATTTGTGTAAGTGCACTGTTATGCAATGCCTGCAGAGGTCAGAAGAGGGCAGTGGACCCCCTGAAACTGGAGTTACAGACAGGTGTTAGGCACCATGTGGAGGCCTGGATTCAAACACTGGTCCTTTGTAGCTCTAGCTGCCAGTGCTCTAAGCTCACTCTCTCCGGCCTCTGACCAAACATTTAGACCTGGTTTGTTAGTTGCTTTCTTTATTAAAAATGGTTGAATGAGATTCAATTTTGTTTTTTGTTTCATGCTTTTATTGAATTTTTGTGTATTTCACAAAGAATATCTCAATGAATCTTAATCAATTTTCTACTCTTTTCGCCTGGCACCCTCCTATAGTACCCACCCCCGCACTGGAATTCATACATTCTGTTATTTGTAATATTATGTTACATAAGTAGCAAAAGTGTGTTGTTAAGACATGCCTTGGCACTTACAGTGTAATAATGAAGGAAACCGGTCAGTAGAAAAAAAATGAACAAATATAAAATATAAAATTACAGAGCTCTGATACAGCTTATAGTTAGATGTCTAAAAATGTATCATCCTTTTCATTCTTCAGGAAAAATTTAACAATGAAGTCAATTTCTTAATAGATGTCTAAAGCTTTTTTTTTTTTTTAAAAAAGGAAATATCTATCCCTGTTGAAGATTAAAGGGATACTATCTTCATAAGCTGATAGACTATATGTAATATGAAGAGATGTGTAAAATAGATTTGGAGATATTTGTATATATTAAAAACACTTGAGCTGATAAGATGTCTCAGTGGGAAAGATGACACTTGCTGCTAAGCCTACTGAACTGAATTCTACCCCTAAGGTTCACCTGGTGCTAAGCCTACTGAACTGAATTCAATCCCTAAGGTTCACATGGTGCAAAAAGAGAATTGACTTCCATAAGGTGTCCTCTTAACTTCCACAAAAACACCACAACACACACATCCACATACATTCACTGGTATGCATACAAAAAATTAAAATATAGTACAAATTTTAAATACTGTGCATGTACTATTGCAATACTGCCACCCTAGTGTTCTGTCATTTATAATCAAACACAAAATTAAACTGCATGTCTGATATATTACATATCACTTTGCAGTAGCAAAACAAAATGGAAACTATAGCAAAATAGTAAAATTATCCCATGTAATTAAATGATTGCAGCATATATATATATATATATGTATGTATAAAACATGCCTAAACTATCATTACAGTTATAGTGCTTGTTATAAAGAATAAATTTATCCCAATGTGATTGGCATATTGAAAATACTTAGAACAAAATGTGAATTTTGGGCAAGTTTATGAATAATTTCCTTGGATGGAAACATTGGGTGAAAACAGAACACTGGACTTTGCTGAACTAAGTGGGCAGAGATACACTCACTGCCCACTTACACTAGCTTGAACCCTTCACTGGCCCCTCAGTACACTGCATGTACTGTCCAATGAAATTACATTTTTCATTTCATTAGTTTTCCTTTCTGTTGAACATTCCTATATGTATTAAAAAGGGAAATGATTCCAACCCCACAGATCCTAGTTCCAAATGCCAAGCTGAGCATGCCACAGGTAAAGCAGTATCTATGTGTGAAAGTTTTACAGGGTCTTAGCCAAATCCTGTAGAAATGATTCCTGTTAGCTCTTGCGCAGGCTGGGACTGTGGTTTGAAACATCCTTACATTTGTAAACCGTCAGCTGTTGAGCTCAACTGAAGGTGGAGAGCAGAAAGTGTCAAAAATCATCTCCACAGCAACACAGAAAGTAATTAAAGAAGAAGGCTGCTCATTGGGTCAAAGATTTAATTTTGATAAAATATCTATTATAACCACATGCCTCAAAGGACCTTTATAGCAAATACAGAAAAACTTGCTGTGGAATTTAAGACTGCAAAAGATCATTTATATGTGGCTTTTGGTAGCCATGTCTGTGATCTGCACCCTTCAGCACTTGATGGTATAAGCTACCATCTGATTTCCGTTAACTCTTTTCCCACCAATTCATATGACTCATAGTAAAACAGAAAGAAGCCACTCCCTGTGACCATAAATGACTTTCATTTGCTTCTAAAGCTATAGTTCTGGATTTGTTAAACCAGATATATTATATTTTTAATCATTCCTCTATAAAAATTTTACAAGATTTTTAATCAGATTTCCATCACTTCAAAAATTACATCACGTGTGTGTGTGTGTGTGTGTGTGTGTGTACATGTTCATGTATCATCAGTGCTTGGGGTGTGGGGTTAAAAAACAACTTGCAGGAATTTGTTCTTTCATTTCTTTTGGGTCCTAAGTATCAAATTAAAGGAGCCATATTGCTGACCTTCCTGTCATTTTTAAATGTATGTCACTAATACAGATGTAGAAACTTTTGTCTTGGTATTTTATTTCCCTAAATCCTATGGTTGTGTATATCATGGTGATTTTTAGAAATGACGATACTATGATAGCAGAAAGTGTACCTAGATAAATATACTTCATCCTCCTCAGTCTATCATCTATCTATCTATCTTTCTATTGTAATAAAATCAATACATTTTATGACAAACTAAAAAGATACCAAACATTTTATTTATTATTTTATGTATGTGAGTGTTTTGCCTGTATGTATGTAGGCAGACCCATGTAGTTTAATGCCCACAGATGACAGAAGAGGGCATCAGGTCCACTGGAACTAGAGTTAGAACAGTTGTTAGCTATAGGTGCTGGGAACCAAACATAGGTCCTCTGCCAGAGCAGCCATTTCTCTTAACCACTGAGCCATCGCTCTTTCCCAAATTTTGATATTTGTGTCATTCATTAAATAACTTCAAATAAGTGTGCTAGAGAGAAAACACAACTAAAATGTTCAATTAGTGTGGCTTGGCCCTGTATTGCCTGTCACCTGGTTGTTGTTTTTGTTTTTCTGCTCCTCATTCTCCTGCAAGACTGCTAATACCAAATTAAGGATGGATTTAATGGATCCTCTTACCAAACATTTCCAAGAAGAAACTGGAGAAGTACCTGCAAAAGATGGCCCAAGTGATCTCTCATGGAAGGGGAAGCTCTATACTGACAGGCCTATCAATTTCAGTGACTGGATTAATCGAGACTGAACCACTAATACGGGGCCTAAAAGAAAAACTTTACTTCTAGTCTGCACAACAAAATGAATTGTTTACTTTTTGTCGTTTACTAACTAATGTGATCTTATGACAAATTCGCAATATGTTGCTTCAACTCTGCCATTATTAAAAACTGCCACCATTCTCTTAAATAAAAATAACCTCGTCTCTAAGCGTGTCTTATTGGCACACATTTTAATGAGACAACGGGGATGCCCAAATATGTCACCTCATGTCCCTCTTGTGCTGCAATTCACACTCCTTCATTTTCAGGATGAACAAACCCACAGAGTACTCAACCTAATGAAATTTGATAAACTAACGTAACTGATGTTCCACCTTCAAATGTCTCTCATGTGTTCATCTTACTGTTGACTCCATCTCTGGGTTTTTCTTGGACCATTGTCTAAGCAGAGGGTAACTACCCATGCTATTACTCATATACTAACCACTTTTGCTTTTCTAGGGCTTCCTCAAAATATTAAATCAGATAATGATCCTGCTTTGCTCAGTTCCAGGCTGATTAGTGTATTTCCCACCGCTTAGGAAACTCATACAACCCTGAAGGCCAAACTACTGTATAATACAAAAATTGTATTCTTAAATTATGTCTAAACATAAATGAACATTTATGCTACCCCTAAAGAACAACTGACTATGACATTTTATGCCATTAATTTTGAAATTATGGGTGAGCATGAGTGGTAGTCTGTGGCCCAAAGATATTGGGCTAAGGGCAGTCCTGCTTTCAAATCACAGTCTAGTCAGTGGAAGGACCTAGTTTCTAATGATAGGAAACCAAGCCAGCTGGGCTAAAGCATAGGGCCCAAGTTATGCTTATATATCCACAGATCACTATCAGTATTTCTGGATGATGGCACAAAGATTAAAACCAAACACGACAACACTTTAACCATAAAGAATCCCTAGATTCCCCTTTCAAAGAAATGCACATCATCACCATTAAAGATTTGAAAACATGCAGAAATGGCTGAGGTCGTTAAGAGCACTGGCTGCTTTGATAGAGGACCCACATGGCAGCTAACAACAGTTCATAACTCCAGTTTCAGGGGATGTGATGCCTTCTTCTGATCTTCATAGGCATTACATGACACAGGTGTACACCTACATACCTTCAGGCAATACACATACACATAAAATAATAAACGGAGCACTTTTAAAGAAGATGAAAACATGCCCTGTATTTAGCAGGCCACTGTTTCTAGCTGGGGCCAAATAAAGAAACCCAAGTGGCTAAACAGCAAATTAGAAAAAAGCAGGACAATACAATTTTACTAGACTTAGAGGAGTGTCTAAGAATAATATACATTCCAACAATGCCTTAAATGTGAGCCTCTCCATGGGTTCCTCAAAATCCATGAACATTCAAATTTTCCATGTTCAATTAACAATAGATTTTATGTAAGGGTCTATGTGCTAGAGGGAACCTAAGAGTGTAGATTATTAGCTAATAATCTTATCAGTTTAACATATAACAAGGATGTCAATGTTACAAAAGATAATCTACGAAGACCAGATTGAACAAACACAGAACAAATGCTACAGTCTCCTTTGTTGTTCAGCAACAATGTTTATGTATTGATTTTATTCTCTCTTTACCACCTCTGAATTGTGTTATTGAACATAACATTTTGCCTGCTGGGAAAAAGCTCCTCATGAGGTGGGTCTTTTTTATGTGATGACACAGCTTTTCAAGTTTTGCCTGCCCATTTTTAGAATATGCTCCATCAATCAGATATTCCTTTTGTTATCATCCCTTGCTTGGGGGTTCCCAGCCAACTGTGTTGACCAATTATCTCTCTGAAGCCCCATCCAAGCCAAGACTACGGCGGCTTTTATTTTACCCATTCCTGGAACCAGCCACGGCTATTCTTTTAATACTATTCACTATGCCTTATGTACTACAGTGCTTTATAAAACTATGTATCTCATAGCAATAGATTTAAATGTATATTGTTATAAATCAGTTAACAAAAGAAAGACGTAGTTGTTTCTTTTTCCTCTTTGGAACTAGGGCACACAGTGCACACAAGGTCAGTAAACTTCCTTAGACTCAGCCAAGCAGTGGCTCCTCACAATCCTGGAGGCAGGGCTGTGCTCCCTCCTGGAATGCTGGGAGTTGGACTATTTTACAATTCTCATTTTGGGCAAATGTGCTTCTAAGCCCAAACTAAGGGAGTTTGTTCTTTCCTTTGGGTCTTGAAGCAAGTCATCATGACCTTGTATAAGTTTAAGCCATCTCCTAATTAATGTGATACTAAAATTCCTTCCTACATGTTTGTACTGCTTAAGAATTAATAATCATGTGTGAGTTTTGTGTGAATTTTATACACTGAGCTTCCTAATAAAAGCCTGCCAAGCATCAGTAAGGCACTCTTGAGCTGGCATAAGCCACAAGTACCTTGGTCTGAAAAATCCAATTCATTGGTTGGGACTAGACACTGAGGCAAACAACTATAATTTATCTATCTTCCTTCCTTCATTTCTTTCATCTATCTATCTATCTTCCATTGATCTAGTTGCAATGAATGTACATTCATTTAAAATGTGATTCTCAAGTGCCCACATATGTTTAAATTAGGATATTAGGAATACCTTATAATTTTCTTCCAGTTTTGTAGCTTTTGCATAAAACATTTTTCTAAAAATTCATGGCTATCTTTTTATTAGAAAAAAAAGTACAAAGGAAAACAGCAGCAACAAACACCAGGAGATTCTAGGTTCTTTTCGTAACAATTTCTTATCTCCTAGGAAATAAGAAAGCACCATTATGGGAGCAGCCTAGCATATCTTTAAGGTACAATTGCATCCAATATTGAATCACAAAAGGATTCACCTTGGGATACCAGTGGGACAGTCTGAAGTTTAATGATGGCCAAGTCTTATTACCACACTGTAGTATTCTACTTAGTGTAGACATATCATGAAAAAGCTATAAGGGTCTGTTGGGAAGATGTGCTGAGGACTGGTGGAGTAACTTATTAGTACCTATGCTATTTTATTTCTCACTAAGTTTCAGCTTTTACACCCTTGCTTGTCATAAGCTTTGAGCAGCTTTCCTCAGAAGAGCTCCATCTTATTTAATCCTAAGGTAGCAGCAGATTGAAAGACACTCCCAACTAGTCTTTTTTGTTTTCCTATTGTCTGCTATCCCAAGTTTATTCTAAGTGCCTTGAAAAGCAGCAACAAGGTTTGGACTGATGGTTCAGAGCTCTTGCAGATGACCCAGGCTCAGTTTCAAGCACCCACTTGGTAGCTAAGAATTCTCAGTAACTTCAGCTCTAGAAAATCTGATACCCTCCTCTGGCTTCTGGAGGCATTATACAAACATGCAAGCCAAACACTCATACACAAACATACAATAAATAATAATTTTAAAATAAAAGCAGTAAGAAGACAGAAGTCCTTGTAAACTGAAAGGAGAGTGAGAGTGAGAACACACTAGCAATTGTTTTAGTGGGAGATTCTGGGGGGCTCAGTAGCATCTGGTTAAAGTGTTTCTATGAGGATAAGGAAGGCCCTTTGGAAACTAGATAGGTATCAATGAATCAAGAAGCCTGGTTCAAAGGGTCTCTTGGGTCTTATACCCCCCATATACCCAGACCTCAAAAAAAAAAAGAAAAAGAAAAAGAAAGAATACCCAAGTTTTGACCTGTAAAAATATGAAAATATGAGATGCTCTCAACAAACGAAGCTACAGGATCTCAACAAAGTTAACTAAAGCATCTTTGTGACACACACAAGAAACACCCTCAAAAATCAAAAACAAAAGTCACAATAAGTTCTCCAACGCAGTGGCATTTGTTTCCCTCTTCATCTGAATGAGCTCCATATTTTCTTACTCCACACTCACATCTCCAGACATGGCCTCTCATCCTCTGACCCTCTCTGTAGTTCTCCTTTTCCATCTCCCATCTCTGAGCTACACATAACTTGCCTAAATCTGTCATTTCAGTAGAAGCAGGAAAGATTTCCTGTCTTTCTTTCTATTCATAACTAATGTGAAGAGCGGTGGATAATAGACAGAAATAAAGAATATGAGAAACTCACAGGCTCCTCCAAGAATATGTACATCAAAATTTACAGAATAAACTTGGCCAACTAGACTTTTCATTTCATTTTGTGTAAGTAGGAATAGATCTACAAATAGGGGCAAAGGCCCTCCTGCTAAGATTACAATGGAGAAGAAGTCATTCCTCATCTGCTGTTGTATCATATCCACTGATTCACTGGGTTTCTCAAGAAGCAGATATTATACATGGTCACAGAAGAGAACAAATGCATCCTACAAAAGGCTTTAGAAAACCTAGGAAGCCAAATAGCCCAGCTGTTACAGGAAAAGCAAATGAACCAATATGGTCTTTTGGGGTGCTACTATTTTGTTTGCTAGTCTAAGGGAGAGTAAATCATAGTATGAATGATAATATTCTGCTCTTCACTGCTAATTTGAAAAGATTTCCTTCTGCCAGAGGTGTGTTACATTACATTTTCCAACTTCATGTCACATGTACTGTCCTATAGTTTGTTAAAAGCAATACAGAGTAAGATGTGTTATGTTCAGATTATAAAGGACTCTTCTTTTCTCTCAGATAAAAAAAGGATATAACAGAAGAGAGCTTATAATATTTCAAAGTAAATCTTAGAAGCATATGGAATCAACAGATATTTTTATCACCTAAGGTACTATTTTTATTAGACATAAGATTAAGAGCTTTCTGGAAGATATTTTATCATGATTTTTCAAACTTTAGCTTCCCAGAGTAATTGGCATCAAAATAAATATAAATCTTTAGGTTCTTTGTAAATCCTGAAAAAAATAAACCCACTCAATTTTAGTACTGAAGAATGTTGTGAGTAAAGCCAAGTATGTGCAACCTAGGAGGCAGGCCTGGTTTTAAGTTCCCAAAGCTTTGTTTTCTGGAAATGATGCTACTATTATCTTTTATATTGAATATAAACCTTGGCTTTAATATGTCTATTAAATAGCTTCTTTATTCGATAACAGAAATATGAAGTAACTAAAGGTTCTACTTTTTCTTTCTTCCTTGGTGTGATTCAGGATCTTATTCTGTAGTCCCTGTTGACTTTGAACTTACTATGTATCCCAGGCTGAACTCAAGCTCAGTGTAATGTCCAGGATGATCTCAAACTTATAACAATTCTCCTACCTTTGCTTTCCAAGTATGGGGATTACAGGTATGAGTCAATGATCTTGGACATATTCTATTTCTGATACATCAAGATTACAATGGTAAAGTTTTAGCTCATCCTTTCTTATGTATGTGTATGTATTCATGTGCATATACATATGTGTGTACAGGTGTGTATCTACCTGTCTCTAGCTCCTCAGTATTGGGATTAAACTGTGTATCATCATACATGTGGGTTTTGGGACTTGAACTCAAATCTTACACAGGCTCATGCTTCATTCGTGAGTCCTCTTCACTATAACACTTCCTCAAAACTGACCACTATAATCATTCAGAATGACTTTCCATATATACAGATATGAACATCCCACCTAAAACTTTCAAAGAGAAAATTTTACACCTGTGACATTTACGGTTCAAATTTGATATTCCCAAATATAAGCTGATAACTACTAATGAAGGTATGGAAGGACCTACGTTTATATCCAGTTTACAAAGTGCTATTACTACCAGATAATTGTGTAATTAATAGACTCACAGTGATGGGGGGGACAGTTATTTGTTGTATTGTTAGACTTTCAGGATTATGTGATTTAGTGCAAGCTGTGAAAAAGAGACTAGATTCCTACTCGGAGACTAGATTGCTTCCCTGGAGCAAATTACTTGTAATCATGCATAATCAAAACTGAAAATCAAAATAGGAAAATATGAAGTTGAGAAAAGCTTATAAAATAAAGAAATATACGTAGGAATGGTCTTATCCTACCAACTCTGCTTTGATGAAATATGAATTGACACTAAATTTTAAATCCCATATAAAACAATTACTGTTCTACTTAAATTTATAAAAGAGAGAAGTGATTGTGTTGGAACATTCAGCACTGCTGTAGTGCTTCCATTATTTCTCCTTCATATTATAGACTGATGGTACTGTGATAAATATATATTTGTGCATATATATGTATATTTGTGTGTGTGTACAGATACACACCGCTCTATATGTGTGTATATATATATATATATTTCTATATAAAAATTTAAAATACTCTTAAAGTGTTTTGCCTGCATGCATGCAACTATACCAAGTGCATGCAATGCCCATAGAGGTCAGAAGAGGTCATCTGGTAACTTGGAAGTGGAGTTACAGATAGTTGTATTCTGCCATGTAGGTGCTGGGAACTGAACCCAGGTCTTCTGTAAGTGCTATTAACAGCTGATCCATCTCTTCAGTCCCTATATATAAACTTTTAATTGCACCGTTTAAGCATATGTATAATTTCATTTTGCATTTACATGTATTTATCATATTAAATCTATAACACTTGTTTTTTTTTTTGGGGGGGGTAGGAAAGATGGTATCCTTACGATTATAATTGAAGTAAAAATGTTCACAAATCATAATAGTGACTAGAAAAAAATGCAGTACCAAAGGAAAATATTTTGATTTTTTAAATTTTCCTGTAATTAAGTTTTCTTTGGATATTAAAGCAAGATTTCAAATTCCATGTGTTTTTGTTCAGATTCCAAGCTGTAACATGTAGGGTGAGAATAACCAGTGTTTTTTGTGATAAAACACTGATGAATTTGTTGTTTGTAATAATAAGCTTCTAATATAAGAGTTTCTACTTATGTTTTCTACAATCAAGTAAAAGCTATTTTTTAAAGTTATGATAGAATCTCTTCTATGTTGTACCTAGAACACAATGTAGTAAAAGCGAAATTGAGATTAAAATGTATATCAATTATAAAAAATGAGAAAAATCATCAAATATTTCTAGAGGTCTCATTTCAATCATGTCATACGTCCTCACCTTATAAATGGATCCTAGAGACTCATAATAGTAGTTTGCCTTCAATTGTTGTGACGGAACAAGCTGACCAATAATACCAACTTGGGAGGAAAGGGTGTATTTAGCTTACTTCTCCTTAGTCACAGCGTTCACTACTTAGGGATCCCAAGGTAAGAACTTAGAGCAGAAACCTGGAGGCAGGAGTTGAAGCACAGGCCATGAAGGAATTGTGCTTACTAGCCTCCTCCCCTGGTCCATGCCTTGCCTACTTTCTTCTACAAAATAAAGCAACCTGCCTGGGGTGGCACCACCCACAGTGGGGCTGGGTCCTCTCACATCACTCACTAATGAAGAAAATACCCTTCAGACATGGCCACAGGCCAGTCCAATGGAATCAGTTCCCCAATTGGGGCTCCCTCAACCCAGGTGTGTCAAGTCGACACTAAAGTTATCCAGCACTATTGACCCCTTGTCGACTTCACACACATACATCACTTTTTAAATCACCTTTCCATTTCTTGCACTCAAGATATGATGTTAGCATTAATATCACAACATAAGACAGTATAACCTTAAAAGCCCAGAGTCCGTAAAAAAATCCAAATACTTTAAAGCTCACACTTTCTTAAAAGTCTCTTAACTGAGCTCCTGTAAAATCTAGAGCAAGTACTGTCTTATTTCAAAGGGAAGAATCAGACACACCTAACAAAACCTAAGTCTAGTAAAGTAGCTCAAGAATGGACATCTGGGACTTACTCGTGATTTTCTGGGCTCCAAAGGAATTTGGCTGCTCTCCTTCTCTGGTTCTGTCTCCAACATACACAGCTAGTCTTGCAGGCCCAGGTCAGTTCCATTCCACACCGTTTTCTCTCCTTGGCTGTCATCTCATAGTCCTGGCATCTCCAAAATCTGGAGCCTCTACTGAGGCTGCATCATCACCAATAGGTTCTTTGGGCCTCTCTTTGTGCAAAACCCTCAGATTCCTCTCCATGATCCATGGCATCACTGGGTTTTCACTGTAACCGAGGCTGCACTTTCAACAACGGCCTTTCCTGGCCTTTCACAGTTCCAGGCCTCAATGGCTCTCTTTGACCCCGTGGATGCCTTCAACACCAGAACCATGCAGGAGACTCATACATACCAAGTCCTGCTTCCAGCTTGAGATGGAGGCTCGGACTCCCTCCTGAACATCATCGCCTCTGTGTGCAGACCCTGAGGAAAGAGTTCTCAGAAGATTTCACCTTGATGATGCTAATCTCTTGTTATTTACAGCTGATTTTTCAGCCCCAGCTAACCAGCATCAATTGTTCGAGGAAAACAAAGATTTCACATCAGTGGGCCTGGTCTCTTCTTAATTGCAGCTGATTCTTTAGCCCCAAACAGAATCCACAGGTTTCCATTCACAGTATCACACGATCCTGTACCAATTTCTGACCTAGCTTGCCTTCGATTGCTGTGACAAAACAATCTGACCAACTAGGGAAGGAAAGGGTATTTCACTTAAATCTCCCTGGTCACAGAGTTCATCATGTAGGGAGTCCAAGGTGGAAACTCAGGGCAGGAACCTATAGGCAGGAGCTAAAACCCAGGCCATGGAAGAATGCGGCTTACTGGCTTGCTCCCCTGGCCCAGGCGCAGCCCTCTTTTTTATGCAGTACAAAGCAATCTCCCCAGGTGCTGCACTACTCACAGTGTGATAGACCATCCCACATCACTCAACAATCAAGAAAATGCCCCACAGACATGGCCACAGGCCTGTCCAATGGAGTCAATTCCACAATTGAGGCTCAGTCAACCCTGGTGTGTCAAGTTGACACTAAAGCTATCCAGCATAGTAAATATAAATGTAAAATTTTTTTTATTTATTTTCATTTTTACCTTTTTATGTTTATGAGTGTTTGCATGCATATATGTATTTGTACCACAAGTAAACCTGGAGTCTGGAAAAGGCAAGAAGAGAGTGTCAGATTACCCTGGAATTGGGTTATAGGTGGTTATGAGTCACCTGATATGGGAACAAGGAAAAGAACCCAGGTTCTCTGCAAGATCAGCAAATGCTCTTAACCTCTGAGCCATCTTGCTACACAATACATGTCTAAATTTTAGATGTGAAATAATGAACCTTAGTGAGACTTGATAACATATCCATGCACTCATATTTACTACTTCATGAGGCTGAATTTCAAGTGACCTCAGTGCATGATCTAATAGATAACCATAGAAATATATATTTGAAGTGTTCAAGTCTATCCTGGAATTTGCAACAGAGAAAAGAATCTTTGTTGTCCACCAAATACATTTCAATTAATATTTCTCCTTTGTGCCATGGGATCAAAGACTCAGTAGCACACTGACCTTGCTTGTAGGGGATTTAAGTCCTTGGCATGGTATTTAAGCCTCTCTACAACTGAATGTAATCTGCTTTCCAAATGCTTCTCAGCTATTTCAGCCTTCACCTCACAGACAGTAACTGCTCAGCTTCCTGCTTCCAAGACCATCCCCAAATCAACTTTCATTCATCCTCTCATTATATTTGTTTTCTCTGCCTGAAAGGTCCCATACACATCTCATCTTCAGGCAACCTCAAAACTACTGTTCTGGTGTATCTTATCTGTCCATCAAAATGAAATATTTGCCACCTCATCTCCATAGTTGTAGATATACTTCCTGATAGAGTCTGGCTCACCTTTAAGTATTTTCTCAAATGTCGCTCTCTTAATGAGTATCTTATTTAGTATTGAAGGTCTCCTCCCTCCTCCGTTCATCTCATTCCCCTGCTTCTCCTGTTGTGTTTCCCACAGCATTTCTATTGAACTTACTATATTTTCTGTGGCTCCCTTCCATTGGGAATGCAACGCTTCCCCCTAAAAGCAGGTCTTCATTTTTAAAAGTGTATCCTAAATATCTAGGAGAGAGTTAGGAGTGAAAGCACTGAAACTAGGTAAAAACTGAATCCTCTCTTTTGGATGGTCTCTAGTGTTGAAATATTTAAAGCTTAACAGTAGTAACTGCAAGTGGATACTCATTTGGAGCCAAATTGTCTTATCTATCCAGAATGGGATCTATGCCTACCTCCACTTATAAATGTCCATGAATTTGCTTATGCTATATTTTATTGTTTTTGTGATGTGAAACCCAGAACATATCAACTAGTGAAATGCCAATTTTTAATGTTTCCTCTTGATAACTCCTTGAAAAACTCCTTCAGTATAATTCTGGGTCATTGTCATTTGTTTGTAGAAACACCCACTTCCCACAGATAATTCCTATCTTAGAAACAGTACAGCTTTTTAGTCAGCTCCACATTCCCAGGCACTTGGGTAAATGGCTAATTTTCATATGAGACTTTTGCTATGTTTCTCTTTAGCTTAAATTTTAGAATAAAGAATCTTATCCTAAACATAATGAAGAACCTTGAAAACCAGTATAGAAAAAGTTTGTGACTTGTACTTTATTCTTTGTGACTTGAAAGAAAATATTAACCTATATGTTACTCAGAAGAATTTGAAATTTACTGGAATGAAATACTTATGCATTACTTATTGGGTATCTAATATGTTTAAATTCAGGATTAAATAATTTATAAACTATTTATTGGGCATTGAGAAGGAATAAATTGTTTCATGTCATCTTCAAAATAATCATCCACCACAGTTCTTGTTCTCTTAGGTTTTCTCATTTACAGTTGATGATATAAAGCAGAAAGTTTAGGCAACCTGGTCAAACTAAGCTTAACAGTAGGAAACAGAGCTATACTCGAGGCAGCCTCATCTTGAGGAAATGGATGATCTATAGAGCTGGGTGGTTGTGGACTGAATATTAGATTGGTCAGTTCAAGCACTGTGAGCACAGGTAAATGACTTCTTTCAGGAATTTATTTTGAATTGTAAAAACGAGCTTGAAAACAAGAGTGCTGACCTGGGAAGTCTGCATAAGAATTTGAGACTGTACTATTCTAGAATTGCCACACAGTATTTCTCTGAATATACAATTCCCTGAAGTAAACTGCCTGACTGAAAAAAAGAAATCTGTGTGTGTAGGAAAAATTGAGACTAAAAGTTTTATTGTATTTTCAGTAGCTACGAGACGGTATTGTCACGCTGTTCGCTATCCAGCCAGACTCTCAAAAAGTACTTTTTACAGTTTAGTTAAAACTCAGATTTTTCTTTGTGATATTGTTTAATATAATAAACATTGTAGAAAGATATTTGGATCATCAGATTTCTGGACATCTATCAAAATAAGAATGGACTTATTTGTAAAGATCAGCATTGTTTGAATGAAAATTGTATATATTTTCTGCAGTATATTTTACTTACTATGTATATATAAAAACTCCAACAAAAATATCATCAATTATATTTGTTCTTTTAAATATATTTTATTTATTATTTTCATTTTATGTGTATGAATGTTTTGCCTGAATGTATACAGGTCCACTATTTGCATACAATGTCCTGTAGAGGCCAGAAGAGGGTGTCAGATACACTGAAACGAGTTGTGGACAGTTGTCAGCTGCCATGTGGGTGTTGGGAATCAAAACTGGGTCCTCTCGAAGAATAGCAAGTGTTCTTAACTGCTGAGCCATCACTGCAGCTTCAGTATTGATATTTGTAACTCAAACACTGAATCATGCATAACAATTTTGTCTTTTAATTATATTTAACATTTTAATACTACTAATCAAAAATATACTCAAATAACTGCATATATATGTGTCTGTACTTTAATTGTGTAAAACCATCAGATAGTATGCCATTAAATTCATGCTTCATATTTAGAGATGGTTTAAAGAAGTGTTAGAAACATGGAAAATTCAAGCAGAAAGGATTTTTTCCCCTTTCATATTGTAAATTGTATTTCTTCAAGAGCGCACAACAGCAGCTGACATTTATGCTCTAAACAACAGTGCAGCATTGTGATACATATGTGAAGCATATTAGAAATGAGGTACAACCCCATGCAAGCTCAAACCAAACAAAGTCCCAGCATAGACGTGCAGAAGTAGGTAAAAATTCCCAACCCTACCCGAGAAACTATTGGCAACTGATGACTGTTGGGAGGGTCAGAGACAGTCTCTTTCAAGGATTGGTTTCTTGGTAGGTTAACCAAGTTCCAGAAGATAGACCCATACTGAAGGATATTTGGGAACACAAATTAGACAGTCTAGGCTCTATTTAAATATTTGTTTGTATGTATGTATGTAATAGAGTATGTTAAACGGGGCAATGGCAGTGAAGGACCATGCAGGGAGGGGAGGGCGTCTAAATACCATTAAATAGAATACCAAACTCTGCTCATAAGTGTGCACTGCTATAGCTCACACCCCTTAATTTTATACAAAATCGATGAAAAATAAGTTAGGATATAAATGGTATACATAGAATATGAAGCTATGTATACATAGAAAATTTCTGCCTGGACAAAATAAAAAGACAATATTTTCTACTACCAGAAGAGTATTTATAAGAAGTAGATGTGGGTCTGGCGAGATGGCTCAGAGGTTAAGAGCACTGGCTGCTCTTGCAGAGAACTCGGTTTGATTCCAGCACCCATATCGTGGCTAACATTGATCCATAACCCCAGTTCCAGGGATCCGATGTTGTCTTCTGATCTCCACAGGCATTGCAAGACATGGATACAGTAACATACACGCAGCCAAAACACTCATACACATCAAATAAAAATAATAAATAAAAGCGTTTAAGGAAGTAGATAGAAAGAAAATTTTAAAAATTCTTTAAATGATCCATAAAGGGGCATATTCTCTGATAAAAAATATAACTGTTAATTCTTAAAAATGTAACTGTTAATTCTAATAGAAATTCATGTCTAATACTTTGGGCAAACATGCTCTAAGATGAGACTACACCACTTTTTTGACGACTTGGGAGTCGGTAAGAGAACACTGGCACTGCTGCGTGTTCAGACATTAACAATGTGAGAAGCACAGCGTGCAGGGGCATCTGTGGTGGGCTTAAGAACGTGTTTTCTAAACTGCGTGAATTAAGGAATCAAATGTACAAAAATGAGTAAGTTTCTTAATAGTGATACAGAATGTCAGTGATAAAACATGAAGAAGTGCAGGAATGGCTTTTATAAAATGGATGTAATCAGGACTAGCGGCATTTAATAAACCCCAGCAAAACCATGTGTCTTTGTATTGTGAACCAAGCATCTGATTTTGTTTCCTTGGCAGCCTCAATTTGGTAATCCACCCAAGAAAATATGAATGAATGAATGAATGAATGAACATGTATATACTTGAGAATTAACGTGTCAAAGCACGGAAAGGCAGGACACCCATCGCCATTGCACACAGTGAAGACTGATAAAGACACACGACTTTGAGTGAATGAGATATTCTAGAATTAGGAATGAAAAGATGTTAAGATTAGGGTGAAGCCATGCTTGTACTTCCCAGGTGAAACTGGAAAACCATTTGAATAAAATATGGGCACGTGATGACTCAAGGACACAGTTCCAGAAAGACTTCAAGAGACAGTCCCAATGGCACAGTCCCAGGAGACAGGCTTTCCAAGAGATGTCTGCGGCAACGAGTGTCAGCTGAGTTCAGGCTTACTCTTAAAAATTAAAATTTAAAGTCTGGCTTTTTGTGCAGATAGTTGTAATAGTTGTAATGTTGGTGTAGTATGCCCCATAGAAGTGTGAAATCGATAAATACAGGCAGTAGTTGAGATGTTTAAAGAACACAAAAAATGACTTTAATAAAATAAACATCCTCTTTGAAATAACATAAAATATACATTGCTTGTTTGATAAGGGGTGAGGAACATTCTTAAAATATAAATCACATTAATAAGAAAATGTTTGTAATACTATATTGGAAAAAATATTTAAAATGCTATAAAAGGACAAATATTTTACTTACAGTTTGGAAAATGTAATAATTTTCAAATTAAATGTAGCTATATAAAATACTTAAACTTCATAGAAAAATATAGATGTGGAAAATAAATTAATAAGTCACAGAATGAGAAAGTCTGTTTGACGCAAATGGCACCAGATATATGACTAAACATATTTACATTTATTTTAGATAGATAGATATATAGATAGATATGGATTCTACAACCAAAATTCTGCTAAGTAATCACAAAATAGAGAAGATAAAAGGAGCATGTATTACATTCATTTTGGTGCAAAATGGATTAATACAATATAAATCAATAGAATTTAGCTGAGTATCAAAAGACCTCATCCAAGAAATGAAAGGATCATTGATCATTCAGTATTGGGAGATTTAATATAATTTAGTATTATAATAGATTAAAACATAAAAATATAATTTTAATGGATGACGAAAAATCATTTGATCAAATTCAATACCCATTACTAATCATTAATGCATGGCAAGGCAGAAATTCAAAAATACATTCTTAACCTGAAAAAGAATTTATCTGAATTTTATTCTTCAGCACAGACATTAAATATGGAAAGGGGGCTGGAGAGAGTTTCCAGTGGTTAAGCACACTGGCATTGCTCTTGCAGAAGACCTGGGTCCAATCTCTAGCACCCACATAGTGGGTAACAACTGTTCATCACTCCAGTTCGAGAGGAATCTGATGCCCTCTTCTGACTTCTTCAAGTATTTCACAACACAGGTGCACTTACATACATGTAGACAATACACTCATACACATAAAACAAAATAATAAATAGAAAAGACGCAGATGTCTTAGAATTTTTAGTATAGTACCTAAAGTTCTACCTAATCCAGTGATATAAGAAAAAACATGTGCATCTTAGAATCTTTGTATGATTACACCTCCTTCTTACAATTTAGAAGTCGCAAAAATGCCTCATAAGATTAACCTGTCAAGACTACAAAATCTCTGGTGTACCTTTTGGAAGATCTATCTTTCCATTTTCACTAGTCAATCATCTGGTCATAATCACACCTAGGAAGGCCGGTTCACCTTAAGTCATACTTAATAGATGGGCAGAATGCCTAGTGCATTGATAACATAGTCCACTTTTCCTGCCTGGAATCCCATGCCCTAATGCATTGCTTTTGGACATGGCCACAGACTTAAAACTCTCTACAAGTCTGTCGACATTTCTGTAATCCTTTTCTTCTTCATATCCATTTCCTAAGTATGATTTCTCTAAAGCTTGGGGCTTCCCCAGCACCCTATATGTATTTACTTTTTCTCTGATGCTTCCTTCATCCCACCACTAGGGTGCCAGTCCATGAGACTCTAAACCAGCACGGTTTCATGACTCTTTCCCCTCTCCCCTCTATTCTTCTGCTGAGATTACCAACTTGTCTGCCCTGAGGATTTTTCTTTAAATTCTAACAAAGTTTTCATAAAGCTCCAGTTTGTGTCCATTCTTAAATTACTGTATGAATGAGACTAAGAATCCATTAGGGGATGTTCTATCTCACTGTATCACAATTTCCACATGAATTAATTAAAAAACTCTGAGAACAAATGCATACATACTCTGTTACTGTGATGGATGTAAGCTAAATGAAACAAAATATATATGCTTCTTCTGTGCCAACAATAACAAAGGAAAGTTAGAGTAAAAAGAGACCTCAACATATTAAGAAAAACTACAAAGAATTATAGAAAAGTAAACAACAATGTGTCTATAAAACTTGATGGAAGGACATGCTTGTCAAGTAGAATAAATGATGATGAGTCCAGAGCTATGACTCAGGCCAACCATACCACCTCTGAGGCTAAGGCAAAAAGATGGCAAGTTCAAAGCCAGCCTTGAGTATATGGTGGGGTCTTATCTAAATACAGACCCTTTTGCCATTGCTTTTCCAAATTCACCTCAACTATCTATAAATATATATTCATAATCTATTTATGTTACTTAAAAAAAATAAAGATTAAGCTGGCTATTTTGGTGCATGCCTTTGATGCCAGCATTCTGAGGGAGAGAAGGACAGATCTGTGTGAGATCAAGGCCAGCCTGGTCTACACAGCGAGTACCCAGCAAGCTGGGGCTACAGGGAGTCCTTGTCTCAAAAAGCAAACAAAACAAAAGGAAAATAAAATATATTAAAAAATGATTAAACCAAGAGGGTCTAAGAGATTGCTGAAGAAAGAAGAAATATTAAAAATCAGTGCTTTTCTACTTATTTTGATAAATTTAGATTTCCCAGTATCTTCAAGGTAGAATGTTTAGTTGATCAATAGGGCCTATCTTTAATAATCTCCATAAAAACACATTCTTTTTTAAATTAAAAAATAATTTAATGTATATGATTATTTTCTGTGCATGTAAGGCACCACATCTTTACAATGCTAGCAGAGGTCAGAAGAGAACAGCAGATCCCCTGGAACTACAGACAGTAGTGTAGAGCGATAGAAACTGTCTCTCTGCAGTTTTTGTTTCTTATTGGCTCGTTCTATGGCAAATCCCACCCTCTGAGCAATAAGGGAGGAGGGAGGCGGTAGAGGACGTATAATCATCATGGCCGCGAGCTGGGGAGAGAAGCGGAGGTTGCTAAGATCCACGTGGGAAGAGAAACGCCCCAAGAACCCAGGAGGCAGCATGCCATGCCCCCACCCTCCGAAGAATCATGTGAGTGAAATGAACTGAGAGACCTGCACCCAGTGCACAGCAGTTGCAAACATTATTGGGCCAGCTGGCAGTAGCAAACTTTCGCAGGCAAGGGGTCGCGCGTCCCCAGAGACTTTATAACTTTGTAAATAAATAAATCATTCTAAATGGAAGATAAGTTTCCGTTTATCCAGCTGGATTAACCAGATCCCATTCCCTAAGGCGTGGAGAATAAATTTATGCAACAAGTAGTTACAGACAATGTTAGCTGCCATGTGGGTGCTAAGAACCAAACCTCAGTCCTCTTTAAGAGCAGCCAGTGCTCTTAGCCACTAAGCTGTCTCTCCATCCCCTAAAAATCCATTCTTTTATAGTTAGTGATTGTTCTGTATTATTTGGGGAAACAATGTGCACAAATAAAAGTGAACACATCCCTGCATACACATCAGCTAATTTGGCTGCATTCATATTGGTCACATGTAAGAGAATACTGTGGGGAAATGTTTCAGGTTTACCCAACACTTGACATTGCAACATGATGATGTCGTCTACAAAGTTCTCATGTCAGAACTACACCATTGAATTACAAAAAATATTTGTTTGTATAACAAATCTCAGAAAGATTTACGTAGCTTTGTGATTTTATGTTGGGACACATTCATAGCTACTCAGAGCTCCATATACTTCATCCCTGTTAGATGTGGCAGAGAAGTACAGAAAAAACATCTTTTCCACATGTATTCTGTCCCCTGCTCTGTGGATAACAGGTAGCCTTGCCAGGGTGCAGGAACTGTGGGGCTGAAATTTAAAAGGAACAAGGAGCTCAGTTTGCCTCTGAACCAGACTTAATAGTAGTACTGCACTGACAATTTCTGGACTTATTTTCCTTGGAAAATGAAGTCGCATATTTTGAAATCACCCCTTTTGCTGATGATAATTTGCATGAGGCTCAAAGAAATGTGACCTGGCCTGGGGTAATGAGCGAGAGACAGGGCTGTAGCCTGTAATGTTAGAAAGAGAATGAACCTTTGACAACACCTACATCAAAAGTCTCCTCTGTTGTTGCTCATTAGGAACAGGGGTCAAGATTTCCACCAGGAAGAGAAGGAGGAACGTCTCACATTGGTGTTGTAAAAAGTATTCTACCAGAGAGACTTATCATAGCTTCATAGGAGAGCCACACTGTAGTCTTGTGCTAAAAAGAATGCCAGGATGCTTGACTTTTCTTCTCTCAGTCATCCCTGAATTTTAATAGAGAGAAATTCTATTATTCAGTATGGCACAAAAGAATGGCAGAAAACACACAGAACTTTAATTTTAAACCGTTTTGAAAAATATTACACTTTCATGTGGATTATTTCATTTAACAATTTTACTCAACACAATTATATTATTACTATGAACTAAATATACCCAATACACTCATTACTATTTTCATTATTTGTAATACCTTTTCTTTAAATTTATACAAGCATAGTTTTAATGATAAGTCTGTAATGAACACATGTGAAACTTATTCTAATAAAACAAACTTTTGTTTTCCTCTTCTTATAATACCTGGTTTATTACAATGAATAACATAATAAATATAACTGAATATGGTTTAAATAAATTCTAACCAACTCAATTATATTAACATCAAAAATAATGAATCATTTAAAAATATTCTGCATGTAGAGGTATTACTTGTGTTAGTTTTGCTGAGCAGTGAAACCAAAAGCTGAGGCAACCTGATTACAGGAATATGGTGACAAATGATTTATTTAAGTCTGTCATAGGTTCATTTTTCCTTATAGTCTTTTGTCAATCACCTGAATTTGTTTTGGGTAGAGAGTGTTCTCCTGGACACTGAACAGTAAAAGTTGACAATGAGATGATTGTCACCTGCTGAATTGTAGGAGTTTTTTCTTTAAGAACTCACTTGAAGGAATATTAGTGCAAAAGATGGAGCTGAGGATGTAGCTCAGTAGTCGAGTACTTATCTTGCATGCACAAGAAAAGGCAAAGAATAGTGGCCAAGACCTGGAGAAGGTTGAAATGCTAAAATATGAGAACAAATTGGCAAAGAAGAAAGCCAACCAATGGTCCAATCCTCCGGTAAAGCCTTATAACCACAACAATAACCAACATAGCAAAGTA
Organism: Eospalax fontanierii; assembly: GCA_035773235.1. Lineage (NCBI taxonomy): Eukaryota > Metazoa > Chordata > Mammalia > Rodentia > Spalacidae > Eospalax > Eospalax fontanierii. The sequence goes on from CM069542.1 coordinate 33,663,435, forward strand.
TGGCTATTGGTACAATAGTGGCTTTTATCTTGGGGGTAATCAATAGCTATCTAATTAGACATAAGGCCGGCTGAATGGGGACTCATGTGTGGTACTGTAAACATAGCCAAATACACATTACAGGAGAGATTGTAGCTCTTAGAGAAAATCTTACATATGTTACATCCATAGATAAATGTATTTTCTTACTGTACACTAGATAAATATCGCTATATTTACAGAGAAGTGTACCCCTCACTACTCATCAAAGAAGCTTCTTTTTGCAACAGATGGAGAGAATAACAGAATTCCACAATGATCCATCTTGATCTAAATATCATAGATCTATTGTATGAAAGGCACAAATATTCCATCACTTTTTTAAAAGATGTGAAAAACCAAGAAAATAAAAGTCATTTCAGGTCTTGACTAATGAATAGTGTAGTGAAATATCAGGGATACAGATCATAGGTGGCTGAGTGACTATACAGGCATTTATAAAAATGATGACAGCTTCTGACATTGCAAATTTCTAAATGCTATTACATCTAATCTTTATGTATTTTTAGTAGCTTTCAAAAAATAAAAATTCTGGATAAATTCTCAAAGAGTATTCTGCCTATGGAATTAGTGTGCAAATAAGAACTTCAGTTTTATAATATAGAAAACATTCAAGATGAAACTGTGTTGTGTGGTCTGTTTCTATGGGCTGAAGTATTTACTACATTTAACACTCCTTTTTAAAAAAAATGTATGAGTATGTTGCTTGTATGTATGTAAGTGCTCCCATGCATTCAATTCCTGCAGAGGTTAGAAGAGGGTGCAGATCCCCAGGAACTGAGTTATGGATATTTGTTAGTTGCCATGTGAGTGTTGGGAACTGAACCCAGGTCCTCTGAAGAGCAGTCAGTGCTCACAACCACAGAGTCATCTCTCTTGCATCTTACATATTACATTTGAATGAGATTTTCTGCTTTATACAAGTTTTTGATTATATCTTTGCAAATACCAATGACTGATAATTGACTATGCTTAAGATATCATTTCTCTACTTAATACAGTTCCAAAATTTGAATGACCTTTCCTGTCTGGATCAATATGTGAATGCCCTCCACCCCGTTATTCCTGGTAAATCAAGAACAGTTTTGACTGATCCATAACTTATATAGGCCTTGAAATAATATATATCTACTATTGATGTTGCTTGATTGGCTGTCGTTCCTCTATATCAAGAGCAAAGACATCTGCCATATGAGAAGACTGGCATGCGTGAATGTAAGAACTGAAAGTGACAGCACATTAGCTGAGAAAAGATAACCTGATAAAAAGTAATCCCAGGAAGCAGTGAGAAGAAAGCTGACCAAGCATGTGGGCATCCTTGAACTATTCATGTTCCAGGTTAAGAAAGAGAAGTAAGGAATCCTTCTAAACCCTTTCTTCTTTTCCTGATCTGCTTTCTATCTCTTGCCCTTCTGGTTTTCTGACATTAGACACTGTAAATAGTGTGCAAAAGTTGTCTCAGGGAATGCTTCATTTTGCTTGTATCATTGTCCAAGTGATGTTCCCAAGTGCTCCACCAAAGCGTAGACTTAAAAACTAAAATGTTTCATTTATATTTTTGGTATCTCTTAATTTTAAGAAAAATTATAGACTTTTGAGAAGTCAAAGTTTTTGGAGAACTTAACCCCTGAAATCATTGTAATTATGTCATTTGGCTTTGTAAAGCAGCTGTACAAATTGATATTTATTGGCATGAAATATGATAAATTACTAAAGAGACAGTGCTAAATTTTCATTTCTTTCTTATATCATCGGAGTACACAGGATCTTAGAGGATACTAGATGTCCAGGTTTGAATGACTACAGGCATGAATAATGTGGCATGTTATAACTGGAAACAGATGAGATTGCTTATTACATACTAAACTACCTTCTGAAAATCAATTCTAAAGCATAAAGTTTATGTCTATTGAAAGTTTTTAGAGGAGGATAGATACAGTAAGCCTACAGAACATGGATTGTTGCTGGAGCCTGTGCATATTTTCTTGAAAATTCCTTTGCCAGTATTTATAAGCTCTTTGAAAAATGCACATTATAAAGCTAAATCAGGGTTGTTTGGTCAGATGGTTCAGTTGGTAAAGTGTTTGCCCTGCAAACATGAGGAAGGCTCTTAGTTCAGATCCCCAGTGTCCACGTACAAGCCAGGGTAGCAAGGAACGTAGAAAGAGGAGGATCCCTGAAGCCTCTGGTTATGCAATGTTGCCAAACTGGTGAGCTTTGGGCAGAGTGAGAAACCTTGTTTCAAGAGGTAAGGGAGAGCAGTAGCAGAAGAAAGCTAACATCAACCTCTGGCACAAACAATTTGTGTACAACCATACATATGTGCATACACAGATGAACATATAGAACACAAACGTGCATATGCTACATGGATGCACACACAACACAGGCTAAACCATGAAGTATATGTTAACATCCCGTCCTGGGATATATCAAAGTGTAACAGGACAGCCAACTCACCACCATGCCAAAGACGTAGCAATATATTTTAAGGAAATAGCTAAGTTGTAAACTGGTTTGAAAGTCTTTTTACACAGTAACTTAAAATATCATACATGCACACATATTGCTACTTCAACTACAGCATCCATTTACAACATAAACTCACATATGTGTGTATATGGATATGTACAAATATATATCTATATATCTTTGAATCCATTTCTATTAAATTATTAGAATTGTTAACATGACTCAATGAAGTCAAATGATATTAGATACTGGCATTATGAAAGTTTTCTCTTTTTTTGGAATAAAAATAGAAATTCAACTACTATCATAGGTAGGGGTTCAAATTATACAGATAATAATGCATTTGTAACTGTCTTTTGAAAGAAAATACACTTTTCTTAAACATCTCCCAATAATTCCATACTCGTGTTGGTGAGGTAAAATACAATTAATAGTCAAAAGCCTTAATCTCAAAGCAATGTTGATTATACATGACCATGAAATTGCAATCAGAAACACTGCCAATGTTTACTGCTCAAAATTAGTGATATTCCTGAATCAATAGCATAGTACCATGCATTTCGAATTATAACTACTTAAATCACACTGTCCACATTACTCTCATGAGCTATTACTTGCTGTTTATTTCCTTTTCAATACAAATACTGGCCAAATAGATTGCAATGACTGTAGCACAGATTTGAATTTGCGTTTCCAGTATGCTGAATAAATGTCCTAGTCTTTGGCAAAGAAAAGAAAACTATAAGAAACAGAATTAAACTTTGAAGCTTTAAAACAAAGAAAAAAAAAAGGACCAGCTGTCATTAAAATGTCTATTCATTTATCTTACCAAAGAAGGCAATAACCTCCAGGCACTCTTCACAACTAAACTGTTAATTAGCATTCTTGTTCAACTTCTGAAAGAAGAGAAAAGATCTCTTTGAATTCACACAATGTGTAGTTTGCACTGTCTCTTCTCAGTAATTTTACAGGAATTGTTGATGAGAGCATTGGTTATGATCTAGACTTCTTTGGTCCTCTGTCAGAATCCCAAGAGTAAGTTAACTAATATATGTGATTCAGGAGGTAGGGCAGATTGCCTATTCATTCAGTGTGTTACTGAGTGCTTTGAATCCCTACTGTGACCAAGAAGAAAGAAAAATAACTGTTGAAAAATATGATCTTTAATGTTCAAAAACCTTTTCATATAGTTATATACAACAATAAAACAACCCTAGTGCAACATTTTAGCATGACTACACATAGACACATATGTGTATGTAGCCCAGATTAAATTTTACTGTCAACTACTAGCTCATTTTCACACATAAATTATTCATATATAAATATATACATCATGTGTATAAGTATGTAATATATGATAGATATTTTTATATAGTAAACATTTTTATATAGTACATATAGTCATGCACAGACACACATATGGCAGGGAGCTGATAAAAGCATAAGGAGTGGTCTGTAGGGAATCACACAATATCAGCAGGTGCTGAGCCATTCAGGAGCAAAGATGTCAAGTGCAAGTCTGGATGGCAGACTGAGAGTCAGTCGGAAGTGGGCTGAGTATTCTGGGTAAGAGAAACAGTGGTCAGACAGAGTTGAAGACAGAAGCAGGAGTCCCTTCCTGTGGCAGTTTTCTTTGAGGCTTGTCTTAGGGGCTACTGGTTTGCATTCAATACATCAGGCTTGAGGGGTTCTTTCAAACACCCACAGAGGGTGTTATATCTGGTATGACTGATAAGCTCAAGTCTGCTGTTTCTGATAAGATTTGATACATGTTCAGGTGCCATTATTTAATGGCACAAATAGATTATCAGTTTGTGCTTCCTGGTGTGCTGGCAGATGGTGGTTGTTCATTTGTTAACTGAGACTTAGAATCATTCTTTCTCAGAACTTATCCTCAGAATAGAGTAACTCGCGACTGGGCAGAGCCTGAAAGCAGATATTGCACACAAAACAGAGCAATCCAGGGCAGCCATTGTGTTCTCATGCACCAAAGGCCCTGACCCACCAGTATCACTCCCCTGCCATGAAACTGAGAGCTAAAAGAAGTCTTTCTATCTCCAAGAGACTTTTGGTTTGGTATTTAGTTTGAGGAAATAATAAGGAAAATAAACAACACGAAGTTGTTGTAATAGTGACTTTTCTTTTTGACAAGAAGCAGTTTAAAGAATGGATTATTTTGATTTATAAATTCAAAGGGATTCATTCCATCACAGCTGGGAAGCCAAGATGACAAGAGCAGCAGGAGAGCTGGTCAGCCTGCATCTATTCTCCAGAAACAAAGAATAGGAAGTAGGCCAGGCTATATAAACCTACAAGGTCCTCACTGACCCCCTTCTTCCTGCAAGTCTCAATCTCCTAAAGGTTCATCCGTCTTCTCAGCAGTGTCATCAGCTAGGGAACATTTGACATTCATACCTTCACAAGTATGAAAGGTACAGGAAGACCTTCGATTTTTTCCCCAAAAAATAAGTGAGAAGAGATGGAACGAAGGAGCCAGTGTCATCAACTGATCCGATACAGCATAGTGAAACAATAAATTGGTTTGGAAACCCTGGAAGTAGAAGAGGCCACTAGTTCACCATCCTGTCTACCCCATGTTCTGCGCTTGGAATTCTTGTTCTCTCTTCTGTCTTCTCTGCCTACTTTCCTCAGGGAAGTAGAACATGCTATATGGTAAAACAAAGGGAAGCCCTGAGGTTACGTCCATCCTGAGGCTTTATCTTCTGTTCAAGGTGACATTGTTGTAACACAAAATAAATGAAAAGCCTGTCAAAAAATGGAAGGTGGTTGAGAAGATCCAATGGAGAGACCCCATCCACACACATGAAGACCTATTCTTCCTGAACTCTGACCACTGATGGGTAAAACTGAGCCTGTGTCAGTGAAAGGTACAGGGGTCTCATCAAGCAGCCCCTGTCTTCAGCTGCCAAGCTGGCAGCTCAGACATAACTCATATGAATGAGTCTGAGTGACACGGGGAGGAAGAGAACTGCTGTCTGAAATTTTCCTGGGGAGACATCAACATATGTCTGTTCACCCCAAATGGCACCAATGGTAGACCAAAGAATGAAAGATTCCATGCAAATCTAACTTTATGAACCAGTGAGTCTACAGGATTCAGGGTAAGGAGTTACCTACAGGAGAATGTAAAACCTTTGGCCAAGTACATCACAGAAAAAAAAAATGTCAAAGTTTCCCTGAACCCTCCCACCCTCACCAAGCCCCTCTGCAAGCAATCATTAACTGCCTGTGTATCCTCGGGGAGGGTCCTGGTCTGCCTCTACATCTAGTGGGTTGCCCCCAGGAAATGCTAATAGACCAGTTTAGTTCAAGTCTGCTGAGATGATTAAATCTGTGAAGTCAAGGGGGCAATGAAATGGTTGCCTGGTGCCCAGGACAGCACTGTATGACAAGAAAGATGTGCCAAAGCCATAGCCCGTTCCACATTACTGTGAAGCTTCTCAGAATGTGCACACAGAAGGGAGGGAGGAGACTGAGATTGGAATTCAAATCTAATTAAGGTAATGTTTGGTCCTTGGGTCTTTACTGAGCTCTGCTTTCAAAAGGTTTAGCAGGGTGATTTGGCATGTACCTATATTTAGAAGACTCCAAGTTTAAGACAAGAGTTTGCTAGACTATCAAAAAGAAAAAAAAATCCTAAAAACATGGCTTTCCACTTTCAGATTGTTCTGTGAATCACTTACCCACTGAAGATCATATACTACCATATTCAGAATTGCAATATAACTATAGGGAAAGATGAGTATAGGAAAGGAAAATGTGTGGCTGCTGGAGAAATATGACTTCAAAGCAAACTGATTAATAAATTCTATATATATATATATATATACACATAAAATTATATATATATATGTATATATATATATGTATTCATTCTGTCATTTCTGTTCCTCTAGAGAACCCTGACTGATAGAATACCTCACCTTGCTATTCTATAAATGGATTTAACAGTAGCTAGCATATCAAGTTGTTGTATGATTACAATGAGACAATCTGTATGGGAGTTCACACAAGAAAGTCTAAGAAAACTGTGTTATGACTGCTTGAGGAAAGAGAAGTTCGATAACAAGGATACTCTCTGAGTATGAGGCTCTATTCTAAGTCTCCCTGATTGCACTAGACACAGTTTTTCACTACTGGGTATCTTCTGAAATAACCAAAACCAATGACACTTTTTATGTCTTCTCTTTATCTCTGAGTAGACATAAATCATTATTCCTTGAATGGTTGCAGTACTTAGCCAGTAAATTCCTTTATAGTATTTGTCACTTCCTGCTTTGTATTATTTATGAGTGACATTTGGATGCCTATTACCTTATCAGAGAGTCAGCAAATGAATCAGGAATTCTGTCTTCTGTAAGTATTTTCTGTGAATTTGAAGCACATGGTCTGCATGTGACCTACAAACATATTTCTTTTTGATCTGGTGCCAGAATTTTTATCAAACCATTTTCTCACAGAATATTCTGATTCGTTCTTTGACACTAATTGCACTAATAGATATAAATTTTACATCTTTCTAATGTTGATATTTTATATGATAATTGCATTGGCCTAATGGAAAGAACTCAGACTGAAGACTAGAATCCTTGGGCTATTAAATGAATTTTGCTGCTAACTATATTTGTGATCCTAGATTGATCATTAAGTTCAGTTTTGTTTGTTGTACGAGAACATTTGTTCTGTGATGTGATTTTACTCCTTTTAAGACACCAAATGACAAAGCATTTGCACTTGGAACAGCAATAGCCTTGATAGAGTGTCATTCTGTTTCTTTGGTTCATGGTGTTATTGGCGTGACCTTTATGGCCCAGTGCCCCCTGTACCACAAGACAGAGTACAAAAAGTCACAGTACATAGGCTCAGACTAATGAAAAATCCAGTTTTAATTGTGGGTTGGCCACTTTAATGATATTACCTTAATAAGACAGCAAAGTGCAAGGACTACATCTCCCTTGCAAATTCACACCTTAGTTTGCACATTTCCTAATGCAGTGACAGTATTGAACTTCACTTTAAATGCACCGTGAACTTTGTAGTCCTGAAGCAATAGGAAACAATTTAATAAGACTACCCTGTGAGTTCCCAGTAAGCCATTCTGAAACTTTCTTCCTCTTGCTGTAACATTAGTTCATACTAAATTCAATCCCACCTCTGACTAGAATGTCTCATCTTCATCACTTATGTAATGCCAACTTTGCCTTCAAAGCCTTTATAAATAAAAATGCTAATATCTATGAAATACTCCCAATTTATGTGCTCAATTCGTGTGAGAACCTTCTATCTCTCAAACTTAACTTCTTTTTTGCTAAATTTCCAACTCCCTAATACCATTCCTTATTTCCCTAACTAGATTCTCCCATCATCCCTCAATCTAACCAGCACTGACATACAGAATACTGAGAGCCAGAGCAGAACCCAAGAAATCCCCTTAACTTCTTGAGTAATTCTCTTCCTCATATCCATGTTTTTATAAAATTTGTATTTATTTATTGGAAGCTGGAGAGATGACTTAGTGGTTATGAGAACGAACTGTTCTTGCAGAGGACCAGTTTGATTCCCAGCACCCACATGGTAGCTAACAACTGTCCATAACTCCAGTTCCAGGGGATTTAATGCCCTCTTCTGACCTCTGTGGACACTGCACGACATGGGTGTACTTACCTACATGTATGTAATACACTCACACACACATAAAGTAACAAAACCCTTTTTAAAATTATATCTATGATTTATTTTCTTGTTTCTCAACTTGAATTGCATCATATTTATATAAAAATTACTATTTAAACCATCACTACATAGCTTCCTTTATTGCTTAAGAGAAAAAAGTATTCTGTGTTTAGGGACCTATCTAATTCTACAACGTTGTCTTTGTTCATTACTTGCACACTCCACCTCAACTTTCACTCTGCTCCCCCCAAGTCTTCTTGGTTTCACAAATCTTCTAAAGATATCAAGCAGAATGCTATGATGTTCACAAGAGTAAAATGAAAGCATGAATATACATCAGGAAAATTAAACATTTTTGTGAGAACATCTAAGATACTCTGGGACCATTTTTGTCTTACAGAGAACCAGTAATTGATCATTGCTAATGTCTCATGTCCACAGATCTCTTGTTTTGTATCTTCTACCTCTCTTCCCAAAGATATTGTTCAGTTAAATGATAGACTGGGATACAGAGAAGCTTGGTACCATGGCACAGTAGTCTACTATGGCAATGGATAAAGAGGTGTGAGTGGTTAACATGACTCACTGGCACCTCTTATTTGGCAATGAAGATGTTGTAGGGTGACAGCATCTACCATGGGTTCCCCTTTTAGATAACATCAATTGTCCCAGATAAAGACAAATGAAAGTGTCATACTGAATGGAGTAAAAGTGGAAATGACTACTCAGCTTGGCCCTCTCATCAGCACAGCCTTTATTTTGGTGAAAAGCAAGTTAGAAAAATTTGCTATGCTTTAAGAGTATAGTAGTATTTTTCAATATGCAGTGGAAAGAGCTCTTCGTTTAATTCATTTAATAACCCTTAAATGGGAAGTGAAAATTACATTATAATTATCATTCTGTGTCTGAGTAAAGTGAGGCATAGAAAATTTAATAAACTTTTCCACCAGACAGATTGAGATTTATGTTACACTGTGCCTTCCGAGTCTACGTTTTTAAGTAAAATGCTGATAGCTATAATTCTAAACCAAAACCATGGAGAATATGGATAGCAATCCAGAAAATGTCTGTAAATTTCTTCCTACGGTTCAGCTAGACTTGGTCAGTGTGGTAGTTTGAATGAGAATGTCCCCCATAGGCTCTAAGTATTTGGACAATTTGTCCCAACTTGTTGGAGCTGTTTTGGGAGGTCTTAGGTGTGGCCGTACCAGGGGAAGCATGCCACTGGGGATTGGCTTAGAGAGTTCTTAAGCCTTGACAGATCTTCAGTCACTCTCGGCTTCCTGTACCTGCTTGAAAATGTGAGTGCTTAGCTTGTACTATAGTCTTCTCTGCCTCTGTGGCTCCCTACCATGATGGACTCTTGCCCCTTTGGAACCTTAAGTTAAATAAAGTCTTCTTTTTATACGTTATAAACACTTCCTTGGTTAGTTCTTCTATCACAGCAAAAGAAAAATGACTGATAGAGTCAGTAAAGTATCTTTCTTTTCATTGACCATTTGCTTATGATATGCTGCTGCTGAACATGAGATACAGGACGGTACACTTGCTGTGCTAACCTCTGTAATGGTAATGCTTTTACTTCTGTTTTTGCATGGGTATGTGTGTGCTGCATGTATGTGTGTCTGTGGTGTATACATGTACGTGTGTTTGCATGCGCTGTGCACAGGTTGACATTGGGTGTCTTCTTTGATCATTCTCTACCATATTTTTTGAGGCAGGATCAGTCAGCCAGCTTGTTTCAGGAATTCCTTGTCTCTAACTACAGAGTCTTATGATTACAGGTAGGCTGATTTGCTCCCTGTCCCCAGCATTTCTGTGAGTGTTGAATATAGAAACTCTGTTCCTCACTCTTGTATAAGTGCTTTATCAACTGACCCATCTCCTAAGCCCCTGTTTATTTCTTATAAAATAAATATTTATGTAATCAAAATCATTTTGAAATTATTTTAAATTATAAATATATTTTGAACTGTCTACCTCTTTGGAAAAATGCAATCATGTCTACTTGTGAAGAAGGTCGTTATTCAACTGAATAGTAGATTAAACTTGCAATGCAAGCAACATCAAAGTATGTATGTGCTCAACCACTATCTAGTACCTCATAGGTGAGTAGACAGCCAAAACAAATTTTCTCATGGCTAACCTATGTACATGTTGATTGCTTTATTGTAAACATTAGGTACACCAAACTACGTCTCTCTTTAACTAGTTTGGAAAAGAAAAACAAAAATAGTTGCCAATCTCCCAAGTATTTGGGGCCCTATTACAATATTAATGATGCACGGTAATGTTTTAAGCAGTTTGTTTTGGCAGAAAATTTATTAGATTTCTAGAGAGTAACATTTAAGATGATAAATGGACCAGATACATTTTAAAATTTATGTTACTACACTATGGGGAAAATTTATATTTTGAAAAATTATATTGCCTTGGAATTTATGAAATTGAACACATAACTAGAAAAAGTATACTTTCTGCTCTAATGTGATATTCAGAGGCTTAAATTAAAATGCTGAAAAATCATATTAATATTTTTATGTTTAACAATTATGTTTAATTAATATATTATCTAAAATGTCAGAATATGTGGAAGGGTAAATTTTGAAATATGCAGAACTTAAAATATTACTATATCCTTTAACTTCTATTAACTTAAATATTCCAAAATATGTATTTGTCATGTTTACTTAAATGTTCTCTAATGATAGGCTGGTATATTTATGTACATTTAGTTCATTAATGTGTCAAAGTCAGGATAATTTAAAGAAACAAGAGCAAAACAAAGAGGTGTGGATACTCTTTCATTCAGTATATCCTAACAGAAAATCTAATTTGAAACAACATTGGCAAAGTTTACTATCATTTTAAAAAGACACATTGTTATAACATAATAATATGATTAATGCTGGTTGTGTCCTAGGGAGATCTATGTACTAACCCTGCATCCTTATCACTTTCCTTCCTCCTCCGACATTGTTCTGGACTTTCCTCCAAATGTATCCTCCAAAAAGATCATTCATAACCCAAGTACAAATTTCTTTTGAATGGAATTTAATAGAAATCCTAAGCTACTCTTCCAGTTCATGTCTTACATGGAATTAATTATAGAGTAAATATATTTGCTAGTTGCTATTTTATTGATGAAATCAAATTCAATAAATAAGCACATTTGCATTCCAGAGACAAAATGTTAGTTACCTCGGAAGGAAAAGCAGATTTTCACTTGTCTTCCCGGGTTGTTTGCTTATCAGAACCCAGGGAATTAACGGATGGCAATGGGTATCCTTTTGAGTTTTGCTAAACCTGATCATGTTCATTTTTAATTGTTAGAAATACACTTAAAGCAGATAGGAAGCTTTGATTTCAGTATATGTTTAGAGTTAATTATAAGGAATAAAGGTTAAATTATGTGCGCACACATGCTGAGTTCCTCCTTGAAGACTCGTATGAAGAAATCAACACATTAAAGAGGAGAAGAAATAAGTGGCACTTGTGCCATTTCCATTTAATTCTACTGCTTTCCTAATGAAAATTCACCTAAACACCAAGTGCCTTACTAATTATCGCATCACAGCAGGAAAATAATAAATAGTAACTGTACAATTCTACTTAGAATTGTGTTCAGAACTGCTTCCCTTTTACGTCTTCCTTGAGGTATGTTAACCAACGGGGAAGTGCTAGTACATTATCTTAAGAAAAAGGAGACCCTTAAACAGTTCACGTTCCTCTTATTTTCAGGATATCAAACTTTTTATTTGCTAGGGATGGTGGTATGTGTCTGTAAATCTCTGCCTGCTAGAGATAGAACCAGAATGATTCTGAGTTCCAGACCTGTCTGAGCTACAGTGTGTAAACATGACATTAAACTAGATGCAAAATTGTCTAAGGGAACAAAGTGGACCAAGGAGAGAAGAGAGAGGCACAGACGGGTTGGTAGGATGTAGGAGATGGGAGGGGATATTTTCAAAATATCTTATATACTTGTGTGAAAATAGTATTCTGTATCTCAGTGCAATAAAATAAAGTTTAAAATCTAATGAAACAAAACAAAAACAACACAAAAGATTTGCTAAAATTTGATTAGGGTCATTTAGTAAAGTATTCAGATTTTATGTTTCTTTTATTTTTGTAGCCTCTAGTTAAAAATCTTTCTTCAAATACATACTACCCTTATTAATCTTTACTTCATTGTAAGATGTTAATGTTAGTATAAAGAAAAGTTGTTTTCATAATGCATACACAATCTACTGTTTGCTGATGCACATAATTTTAGGAAAAGCACTGAAGCTGTGATTGCTCAAAGAGAATATTTTAGGAAAATTCCATTTGTTTAGTGACAAACTTTGCTAGCAAAGGAAACACATGTGTTGGGGAAAGGTAGGAAGCAATGTCTGATCTCAAAACAAAGAATGCTCATTCTACTGAGTCTTCTTCCTGTAGCCACTCTTCCTTTCAATGCTTAGGAAATATCCCGCTGCTTTTCTTCTTTAGTAAGATTCTTTATAGCCATAGTCAGAGAACAATCTAGCAAACTAAACCAAAACAGCAGCAAAGATATAAAACTTGACTTGGGCATTTAGCAAAGTATCTGAATTCTTTCTTTCTTTCTTTCTTTCTTTCTTTCTTTCTTTCTTTCTTTCTTTCTTTCTTTTTTTCTTTCTTTTTTCTTTCTTTTCTTTCTTTTCTTTCTTTCTGTCTCTGTCTCTCTCTCTCTCTCTCTCTCTCTCTCTCTGATTGGCTAGCTGATTTAGCCAATGAATACCATAAGTAATATAGATTTCAGCTGAACTTTAACACATGTAATTATAATCTTACAGATAAAATGTGGAGCTGTGCATCAGGTAATGGTACAGTCATGAAAGATTTGCCATATTCTGTACAAACTCAATTTAGAATTGATGGATTCATACTATTCCCTATGGACATTTCCAATGACAGAAATAAGATGGTTGTGGCAACATTTTTCATTGGAAATGTGAAAGTTACCAAAAAATGTGTGTTTTTATATTTGAAAGACATCAAAATTCAAGATTCAAAATTATTCGGTTAAAGCTGAAAAAGTGGAACTCAGCATAATTCTTAAGTTTAGTTTTTTTTTAAAAAAAATACAGATATAGACAAAACAATCTCAAGATTGCAGTGGTTCATAGGAAAAGCATCTGAACACATTTTAATACAAGGTCACTTGATATCGATACAAAAAGCGCATGATAAAGAACAAAAAATTAGTAAGCCAAAGCCAAAGCTATAGTGGTTTTTGGTTTTAACATACAGAAATGAGGCTTCTGAGACACAGGAAGTAAAATGTTCATATTTACATTGGTCGCACATTATCTACAGCATTGTTTCTTTTCTAGTTACTTACCCAGAGTTCATTCAATAAGATAATTAAACACTTTTTGTATGCAAGGTAAATTGCCATTAAAAAAAATACACCTAAAATAGTTTAAATACACTGACAGCTGAAGACTTCCAGGAGGAAGGCAATTAAAATGCTGAGGATCCCCTTGTCACATAAATAGTTAATGAATTCTGAGAAATTTTCACTCATAAAGAGAATAGCTGGAAAGACTGAGCTCACATATTTGGAGACCTGTCATAAAAAAGTTTTGTGTTGTCTTATAAGGTGAAATGGTGGCTAACAGGTAACAATCATTGAAAAGCCTATAGGGGCCCCCCAAAAGACTTTTCTAATTAGTTATTCAGAAACAGGAGTGGCAGTCTTATAAACACCTGTATGCCTCAGTGTCATGCACATGAAATCTGACTCTTGGGGATTGTAGAGAGTATTCCTGTTCCCAGCTAAGCACAGAGGTAGGAGCCCAGGCTTTCCTTTGATTATGATTCTGTTCCATCTTATGCTAGGAAGCTGCACTTTGCTTAGACACTGTCAATTTCATTTAGACATTTTCATATTGCTAAATATCTTGTTTATCTTGAGACCATCAGTGCTATTCTGTTCCATTTACAGATTTATTGCTGCACCCTAAGTCTCGGGGCGTTCGCCCAGTATCCGTAGCTTCCTTCAGCCTTCAGGGAGCTATCTATTTATTATTCTCTCAGTTCCTTAGAGGAATTACATCTCTCAGAATGTCAACCGTAACTATTTGGCTCTAGGCTGAATTCTGTGGAACTGCATAAACTCCAGCCCTTCTTGATTTCCTAGTCTCTGTGCTCAGACTCCCTGAGCAGTCCCCACCTCCCCACTATAGTGTATGTCACTATACCCTTCCATTTTCAAACAGCTAATTTGGGGTTTACCTTGGTCCGATTTTGTAATTTGACTCTTATGAATTTACTAGTAATAAGTACTCCAACCCCTTAAATGTAGCTCAAATTATTTATTGACTCTATCTTTTGCCCTAAAGCTCTAGGATTCTTGTCAATAATTCATGCCCACTCTCCTTTGAGCTTTAATTTTCAAAGCAATCCAGTTCTCTTCAAACTTTGCTATCTCTCTTAAAACAATAAAAAATGCAACTGTTGCACCTGTAATTTGCTAAATATCTAGATAAATATACAGTAAATAAAAATGTTTTTAAAATTAAAGATCAAAAACAAATAGGAGCCATGTGTAGTGGTACACACCTTTAATCCCATCATACTGGAAGCAGAGCCAGGTAGATCTATGTGAGATCTTGGCCAACCTGATCTATACAGTGAGTTCCAGTCCAACTGAGGCCATAGGAAGATCCTGTCTCAAAAGCAAGACAAATTAAAACCAAAACCAAATAGACATGTAAAGGGACATAACTTTAACACTAATACTGTGAAGGCTGAGACAGGAGAATTCCCACAGGTTTAAAACCATGCTGGGTTATACCAGTGTGAGACTCTACATCCCTAAGACAATCAAAAGGAAAAAAAAATGCTGAAGCCCATAGGAAAATTTAAATTACACTGACAGAAAATAGAAGGCAATGCTATCATTGATGACAGTACAAATAATGTAGTAAGATCAAGACTGGAAATTAAAAAGATCAAAAGTGAGAGCTACAGATAAGTCAATGGAAAGTGTAGTTCCAAAAGGGAAAATAAATTGGAAAGATTAGAAACGTATTTAAAAATGGTGAAGAAATATTTAAATTATTATTAATAAAGAGTGTGTTCTAATATTGAATTAAGGACATTTGGTAAGTGCACTTGGTTTTTATATACTCTTATTTTGTTATAGGAAAAAGTCTTGTTTAGATGTTAGATCTCATTTCAGCCCCATCGATTTCAGTAAGATTAGTACTATGAAGTGCCTGCATGCTAAGTAAATCATGCATTAAAAATCATGGACACAGACACACACACACACACACACACACACACACACACACACATACACATACACATTGTATCATGAGGTAAACATCAGCAACACTAGCAATGAAAGAGAAGGTCGTGGATAACTGGAATAAATCATCTCTCTGAGGTGAGGAGTTCCTTTTAAGTTACTGGCTGACTAAGACAGATTTATTCTTGATGTTTGTTGTTGTAGTAGCATCTGGAAATCGATGATAATACTTGAAAATATGAAACACTTATTTTTAAACAGTCTCCTTTGCTTGCAAATATATGAAGCATGCCATTGGCAATGTAATGTACAATTTTTTAGGTAAAAACGAATTAAGAAGCTTTTTTTTTTATTGTTGTATGTTTTACTAACAAGAAGGGATTCTAAAACTTCAGCTTTCCTTGCAAAACTCATAGCTTTCTTACACCCAAAGTAGGATTCTTTCTTTAAAGGACTGTCATGTCCTCCAGTCTTCCTTTGCTTTTGTGATGGATGTACATATAAGGAAACTGGGAAAGTAAAGGAGCTTTAGTTTAAACTTGAATGTGCAGTTAATATACAACAAAATATAGATTTACATAGAGTTTAACTAGTTATTACCTATTGGCGAAAATGCAAAGGAGGACGCATGGGATGGCTGCCTGAGACTTTTCTAAATGATCTCATAGATAGCTCATCTTGTCTGCCACATTATATTTACTAAAAGTACGCCGCTCAATCTAGCTCACATTTAAAGACAGCCTCTACGAGGGTGTAAATACCCAGAGGTGAAGATCATTAAGGAACATAAACTGTGCCTATCACACACTTCCAACTCGTTTTTGTACACATAGGAGCCAAATATTTTAGAATGCTTTTCAATTATAAAGAAACCAGAAATATCCATGCAAAAATGTACATAATATTTCATATACACTGATTAAGTGAAATAAATGAAAGTTAAACACATAGTTTGTATATAGCTCTTTACCTAAATGCATTTTTATTCTTCATGACATTAAAAATACATATTTAAACATTCTTATAATTATAGACACAATATATTAGGCCATTAAAGAATGATATTTTTAAAAAAGAAAACTAGATGATTAAAATTCTTATTATAAAATGTCTCAGAAAACTGTGGAGGTGATGAACATTAAATGAATTAAAATTCCAAGGAGAGAAACATTTCTGTGAATTGAGAAAAATTTTAGTAGTATTGACCCTTTTGTGATGCATATTGCAATTTGGAATGCAAACACTATTGAGTTGCTGATAAAAAATTGACATACAGAGAAACCAGAAAATATTTGTTAAGACAGGTTTATCACAGGGGTCTCAACAAGCCTGATGGGACAGTTTAAAACTTGAGACTCAAATGATCGACCTGTATCCTGTGTCATGTATAGATAATTTGCCAAAATCTGTTTTGAAAGTTTCAAAAACACTGCAAGAAAAATTTTAGCAGTCCTGGGGTGGTCAGAAAACCGTGGTGGGAAGGTGCTGATTCAAGGACAGTGCTTGCCTCCTCTTCAAACACTAAGGAGTTTTTGCTATGTAAAATTAGAGACTGAAGGGAAATCCTGAAGCATCTAAAAGAATGGGTTGTACCCCATACAATGTCCCATGTTAGAGAAGACTCTCATCACATTCACAATCAAAAGTTGATAGTAAGTTAAAAATGCTAGACAATAATTTTAAAATAGGGTTAATTAATAAGGAATTTCAACAGAGAGCCTTAGCCTTGTAGTTACGAGCACTTTCTTCTCTTGCAAAGGATCTGGGTTTTGTACCCTAAATCACTTGGTGGCTCATAACCATCTGTAACTCTCAGTCTAGGACATCCAAAACCCTCTCTACAGGCACCAGGCAGGCACATGGTGCACATACATACATACATACAGGTAAACACTCATACACATAAAAAAATAAGTAAAAGTAAATTCAATAGAGAATGCCAATTTAGAAAATGCCATTAAGAGGACATTTTGTAACAAAAACAAAATATATGAGATCTGATTTATACTCTTGAATAAAAAGATAGGTCTAATTATGAAAAAAATAATAAGGTTACTTTTCTTTTGAAATAACAAAATGTCTGAGGCTGAGTAATATATAAAGAGAATATATGCATATATTCATCTAGATCACAATATTGTACACAAAAATTCAATATCAGGTGGACTTGTGTTTTCAGTCTTTGATGAGAGGCTTTAAAAGGATGGCATCACAAAATGTCTATCAAGGGACTAGAACAGAAAGCCTAGAAACACCTCCATGAATATGTGGTCGATGGATCTTAGATGAAGATACAACAAATACACAATGACGAGTGGAAATGTGTTGTCAGTGAGTAATATAAAATCTAGGTATTCATATACAAACATTAACTCAATATTTAAACACAGAAGAATAAGCCATCCAACCAAGGAAACTCCCATGGAAGGGAAGATGAAACCCACTGACTGGGATAAAGTCTTTACCAGCTACACATCTGAGAGAGGATTAATATCCAGAATATACAAAAAACAGAAAAAAGCCAACAAATTAAGAAAATAAATGACCCAATAAAAATAGGGGCTATTTACCTTAACAGAGAGTTCTCAAATGAAAAAAATAAAAATGCTTAGGATATACCTTGAAAGATGCTCAACATCCTTAGGAATTAGAGAAATGCAGATAAAAAACCACTTTAAGATTCCATCTCACTCCAGTCAGACTGGCTAAGATAAGGAGAACAATAGACACAGAATGATAGAGGATGCAGAGACAGGGGAACACCCACTCACTGCTGGTGGAAACATAAACTTGTGCAATCACTATGGAAAGCAGTGCGAAGAACTCTCAAAAATATAAAAATGAATCTACCATATGATCTAGTTATACCACTCCTTGCCATATATATCCAAAGGACCCACCTTGCTGTAGAGATACCTATACATCCATGTTTGTTGCAGCTCTTGTCACAGCTTAGAAATAGAAACAAACTAGATGTCCCTCAACTGATGAATGGATAATGAAAATGTGGTACATTTGCACAATGCAGTTCAACTCAGCGGTAAGAAAAAGATGAAATAATGAAATTTGCAGGTAAATGGATAGAACTAGAGAATGCTAATCCTAAGTGAAGTAATAAACTCAGAAAAGCAGATGACGTATGCTCTTCCTCATTTGTGGATGGTAGCACAACCCCTCTATATCTGAGTGTATATATCCTAATTTAAAAGCAGAAGCCAGGAAAATGGAAAGGACACATGAGAGTAAAGGAAAGGAAAGAACCAGATAAAAGGGGATAGTTAGGGAACAGATGTTACCAGGGGAGAATGCGGGGCGGGGTAGGAGTATTTGGAGGAAGGAAAGGAGCAACATACGAGAGAGATGGAAGCTTGTACTTGGGGACTCATGGCAATGGTGTCATTGAGCACAGGATCCACACCAACTCAATTATACAACAGACTAGAGTGGAGCCAAACAGATTGGTGGTGGGCCTGACCTAGACTACAAACTACTGGAGACTGGTTACTACTGAGGCAAGGAGAGTATGCCTCACAATATCAAGACAGGCTGACCAGACTCCAGCAGATGAATTCACACTAAGGGACGTTTGGGTACAAACTGGATAGGACTTGGAAATGTTATCATACACTGTTTGTAGCAAGCACTTAATTAAGAATGTATAAATACATTTATATCAGCATAGTGAAGGAAATTATTTAAATCAACAAAACAAAGGAAAATACCTCAATTAACAAATGCACACTGTGTGAACGATTACTTCAGGTAAAAGAAGGTAAACATTGCCAATAAAACAAAAAGTGCTCAGACTCATTGAACACGCAAAGAAAAATATAATGTTTTTAGTAAACAACAGAAGAGTATAAAAACCCATTTTAGAAAGAAAAACAATTCCAATATGTTGCCAGGATTATAGAAACACTGGGAACTCCATATGCCTTTGTTGATGGTGTAACATGGCTTCACTACTTTGGAAACACTTTGGCCCGATCTATGAAAAGTGAACTCATACATAGGCTGTGAACTAGTAATTGTACATCCAGGAAATCTACCAACACAAATGCACATGTGTGTTCACCAAATGTCATATGTAAGGAAGCTTATAGCAGTGCTGTTTGCAATGGGTTCATGCTGGAAACCACATAAATTAACCACACAAGTGTCTTTAAAGTATTAAAACTATGGGTTACTGTCACATAAAAAGGATAATGGTGGAATCCAGGCATAATGTGTTAAATATTGCGTATCAAAATGGATGAAATCAGCCATAAACAAAAGAAATCAGAAAAGGACAGCCTTCTAAAGAAAGAGCAAAACAATATAAATTTTCATGAAATGCAACTTTTCTGAGGAGGATAGAGTTACTGGATCTAGCACCAAAGCCATCTATCACATTAGTTATTATATTCATGGTCTGCAGAATTCAAGTAGTCCAGTTTGAGAAGTCTTAACATCCTTGCCATGGTTACTTTCCAGGTTAGAAATCCAAGATATATTGTATTCAATACAATAGAAGCAGGAGTTGACAGTTTTTAAGTCAAAAGTTTAAAATAGTAGGCATACTTTAATATATATTATATGCATATTTTTGTTAGTATATAGCTGCTCAATAATACTAAGTGTGAGACAGAATATTAAGATTTTAACGGAGGTGGTTCCTCTATTCTTTATCATTCCAGAAAGGAAATGAAGGTCCTGAAGCACCAACAAGATGATTTAAATTATTTAATATCTGAAGTAAAAATTTCAGTGCCAAATTTTATGGAGAACATTTTAGAAAAATAGAAACAAGACCATTCCACATTGATTAATTCCTTCTTAAAGCACTGCCAGCATTTCAATGGAATATTAGAACATTAATGAAAATATATGCAAGAGTCACATGAACCGTGCATTAATTTACCCAGGATGCCGCTAATACCAAAAAAATTTATTATAACCTTTGAGATGCATTGTTATTCAGGCACATTTTGTAAGCATAAAATAATTTTCATCCTTTAAAGGCACTTTGTTTTTATATATTGGCTCTCATGATGTTAGTAAGGAAAAAATAAGATTAATGTGCTGGTTCTGAAAGAATGACCTGCTTCACAGAAAGCTGTTATACATACATGGATAATTTAAAACATTTAAAGTAATGTGCTATTAATTTACATAATACATATGTATTCCTTGCATTCAACTTCAAAAACGTTGAGAAACAATAAATATTTCCGATGACTTAGATTAATTCAGATAGTCTACTGTAGTTTCGTATATTACTATAGCTTGACTCATGTTTTTATTTTCCTTTGTGATTGACTGAGAGTTCCCTCCAATATTAAACACACACACACACACACACACACACACATACACACACACATACTCTTTAATATTTGCAGAGCATGTTAGAATAACTCAGATCATATAATACGAATAGATATTTGAGCAATCAATACATCTAAATAAATATGATTATATAGACACCTGAAAACTTCTCAATGTATGTACATTAGAGGAAAATAATTTATTCTTATGGAAAATATGAAGAATATATGTTATCATATTTGTGTAAGAATATAGTGAGTTATATTAGTTATAAAAGCACAATGAAACTAGATATTGTCTTCGTTATTTTTGTTCTTTTAAAAATATTTTATTGAGTTTTTGTGCATTGCATATGATAGATCTCAATTGAATTTAGCCCTCCCTCATCTGTGTCTCCTGTTGTCTTGCTCACAGCCTTTCATGAATTTTGTCATATATGTTAAGTTCTATCCAGTCGAGTATTTAGACCCAGATATCCCAAGATGCAAGTCCATCCACTGGACTCTAGACAGACTACCTAGAGTCACTCCCTTAAAGAAGATCTACTCTCCCTTGGCCAGCAGTAATCACTTGCCAATAGTTCTTTGCCTGGGGTTGGGTCCTGCTGCTCATTTCCCTAGTTCTGTGCTGGGATTTTGTCTGAGTTGGCATGGGTCCTGCCCATGCTTTCACCATTGTTGCAAGTTCATATGAGCGATTTCCGAGAGACTGAAAGCCTCATTTTCCTTATATTCATACACAAACCCTGGCTCTTACAATCTTTCTGCCTTCTGTTCTGCAATGGTCCCTGGGTAATGGGGACATGCACGCCGTAGTAGACACTGCTCTTTAAATCCAACTGCTACACTGAAAGAATTCCTGAAATATGAAAGAGTTTCACATTTGTTATTACAAAGTAGGAAGTGTTAGTGCTGGAGAGCTGACTCAATGGTTAAGAGCACTGACTACTTTTCTAGAGGACCTGAGTTCAGTTCTCAGCACCCACATGGAGTGTAACCATACGTAATTTCAGTTCCAGGGGAATCCAATGACCTCTTCTTATCTCCACAGGCATTGCACAACACGAGTGTTGTTAAAATCAAAGTAGCAAGTGTTATAAATCATTCTATACCTGAGTAAACTAATGTTCAGTTATTTTAAGTGAACTGCATTAATTAATTGATATACTGTCACACCTATGTTTGCACTCTATCCCTTCTCTTTATTGCAACAACTAGCACTTAGGAAATTTAAATTAAATAGAAAACTAAAACAGAATAAATAGGACAGAAATACAAAAATAAGAAGCTTTATTTATTTATTTATTTATCTTATTTCAGAATCTCCATATATAGTAAAGGGCAATCTTGTTTAGGTCATTTATAAGTGACAGTATATAAATGGTGATTCTTTTAAATGATTTAATAAATAATTCCAATTTTTTAATATTAAGATATACATGAGAAAAATAAGATACCTTATTCATTCTAATAAATAAAATGCATTAAAGGGATTAAGAATATGCATCTTTAGCAAGTCGTGTTGCTGCACACCTTTAATCCCATCATCTGGGAGGCAGAGGTAGCCAGATCTCTGTGAGATTAAAGCCAGCCTGGGCTACTGGTCTACATAGTGAGTTACAGGTCAGTTGGAGCTACAGGAAGAGACCCTATCTCAAAAAAAAAAAAATACGAGGAGGAGGAGGAAGAGGAGGAGGAAGAGGAGGAGGTGGGTGGAGAAGAGGGAGGAAAAGCAACAGCTATATTTTGTCATTTCACTTTGTCAAACTAATTAGTTTGATCCCAAGACAACCCCAAAACTTGACATAAGAAGAACTGTTCATCCTTCATCTACCTAAACTGTGCTTCTAAACTTTCCTTATCAGAGTGCCTGCCGCACTTCCCCAGGTTAAGAGATGAGCCTGATAATCAGAGGTGGAAATGAGGGAGATACACTGAGCTGAGTCTGAAAAACAAACAATACCAACAACTACAACACAAAACGCACTTGCATTGATTTCTTCCCTGGATTTCTACTCTCCTTTCCACAGCATTTTACCCTGAAAATCCTTAAGCCGCCCTCGTTTTCCTGGTCTGTTTCCACAATTTCATATCCTTGGTTAGAATGCCTTTCACATTCCTGAACTGTACCACTTCTTTAAGGTTTTTGTTTTGAAGGTTTTATGCATGCTAGACATAAATATGAATCAAATTTATAAAACTTTATCCTTGCCAATCTATTATCAATTAAATTTATAAGTTTTAGTAAACAAAAATAAGATGTAGTTGAAAATGTTTTCTCTTCAAATTAAGTGGCCATAGATAAAAATCCTGATAATGTAATTATAGATATTTTGCTGTAAAAGGTTTGGTGAACATTTGGTCAAAATTTGCTCATATAGCTATATATATATATATATATATATATATATATATATATATATATATATATCATACTTCAGAAGAAAATGTTACAAGAATTACTATGATCCTTATGATCCAAATGTACTTGATAAAAGTTTCCTTCTCAAAGATGTAACGACTGTTCTCATAAATATTCTGCTTTGAACTGGAGTGCACTAAAGAGAAAATTTTGATTTCATCTTATTTACTAATCATCACAAGGCAGAGAAATATGTTCATGCAAATTTTGAAGGTTCATAAAGAACCTTCACCCTGAAGAGTAGCTTAGCTATTATTAACTTAGCTTTTTTTCTGTTTTTTTTTTTTAATCAGATAGATTATGGCAGTATTGATGCTTGTTGAAAAGTATGACATTTTTTCAATGAACTCAATTTGGTTTAAGCAGTTCTACCAAACTTGATCTAAGATCTTGTCTTCACTGACTCTACATGTAATGGCTAAATATAAATGTACATATACAAGTATTTTGCTAATATTTTATAGACAAAGTAACATAAAAAGATTTTGATTCATACTCTTATTTAAGGTTTGAAATTTTTGGCACATTTTAGCATTTATTAGTTGCTCTCATACTTTTTGATAATATTTTTACATAAAGCCGAGATAAATTATGAGCTTCTTTCTCTAATTGTATTTCTGCTTTACCCCAAGGAAAACCCACTGTTATTCAAATCAATCTTTACTCCCAAAATGGTTGCTAGTGACACCCTGAAATTAGCATCTAACAGCCTCATCAATTCCAGACGACAAAGAAATAAGTGCCCCTATTGTACGATTAGGAGTTAGCTTAAATCCAAAGAATAGTCTCGATTAATTTCAGCATATTTTGAATCTCTAAAAAGTTCATGTCTTTAGAAGAATAAGACAATTGTATGACAGATTTCTTTTTTCCCCCATCCCCACACAATATTTGAAACAGATACAACCTTCCCACTTGTGCATGTGAAAAGTGATTTTAATATTCAGAATTGTATTATAGTCCCCCTTACATTCAAAAAATTTGAATAATTATTTTCCTATTACAGATTTCTTTGTTAGTTTAGAATTCATTGCATTTATTATTTGTTTTCAAAATGTTTTTGGTTTTTATAGGACTATTGGAAGAGAACTTGGTTAAAAGCTTATATATGAATATGAAGTTGATAATCTCTAGATGATCTCTTCATGTTGGAGAGAATAAAATTCTCTGATTTGGGGCTAAGTTAAAGGGGCTACATATTTTCAAAGGACAGGCATGAACACATGACATTTTCCCACTGTTGAGATTCTATAAAGGGATGTGTGATTTTCTATTTTCTTGAGCAGTAAAAATTGGAAAAAATAATTAAGAATAAAATAGCAGAAATATCAAATAAAGTTTAAACCCTAACTCATCAGAGATTCTCCTGTTATTGTTAAGGTATTACTTGAAGTTCTACCAGCTTTGAAATTAGAGTGTTAGAAACAGAGGGGCATGTGCATGTCTTTGCTTAATGTCAGAATTTATGGAATAATAATAATAATAGAAATAAAAATCCACAAAGTATGGAAATTTCAATAGAAATTTTCCACATATTCTCACTTTCCTTTATCTCATCAAAGCAAACACAGATTCTTTATTCCAATCTCATGAATATTATTTACTCTCTATTCACACATTGTACATTAAATTATCTATCTCTCTATCTATCTATCTACATATCTACATATAAATTTCATTGTAGTAGCAATGTGTTAAAAGAAAAATAAATATTTCAAGGAGTTTCAGAGCCCTGAGAGATCAAATCTAAGAAGCTGATAGGGGTTAAGAGTTTCTATTGATGAGGACCAACCTGAGTTAGAGAAAGTGGAGGGAATGTTGAGCTGAAGACTCCTGGTCATGGGCCACAGGATTACAGCTGACCTGCAGTAGCAAAGGGAAGGACAGGACCAGGATCACAGTATTGATGAATGTAGGGTCAACAGACAGATAGATGAATGTCGAGTTCGAGGTGATGACAAGGGAAATCTCTATTGTCAATCCCTGACTCACACTCCAAGGACAGGTCCGTAGAGGCCATTGTCAAAACTCCTCTAGGGTAACTGCTGTAAGTGGTTCCCCACTTTACATGATCTATGTGAAGTACTTACCTCCTTTCTCTCATTTTGTGTATCTCATAAGTGCATGACCCTGTTTTGTTCATAGAAATAGAATACAATCATACGTGTCTACAGTACCAATTCTTCTTAAAAAAGTACAAGAGTGGTGTGCTTTCCACTCCTGGGACTATGTTACTTATGAGTCTGTCCTCTGTCGCTGGTGCTGGGTAGATGGTTCCATTCATGTGTTGATGCACTCACACATTCATCCTCCATCCATAAAATGCCACCCAAATCTGCTTGGAAGAGAATTTGGTTAAAAGCTTATAGGTGCATGATATGAAGCTGATAATCTCTACATGATTAAGTTGCAGTGTGAAAAACTGCTATTTTACATAGAATGGAGTAACCTGGGGAAGGACACAGCCTGAACTCAACACTCACTATCATCAAGGGATATTCTACAATTAGATTACATATTTTTAAATTTTGAATCCCAGTGATTACTAAATCAGTTTTCATTGAACAGCAATTTGACTTTCACAATCAGTTTTTTTCTTTGAAGGACATACTTCCTGATACTTTTTCCATAACTAATGTGTATTGAGTATGGGAAAGAGATGAGTGGTTTCAGATGGCAAGGTTACAGAATGTTCTCTACTTATAAGATATCAGTCTAACAGAACATAGGTAAACTTACGAAATATTGTCATGGATTATATTGTTCCTCCTCCCAAATTCATAGTTTGAATCCCCAAGGATTCAAGGTGAACCTATTTGGAAGCAAAATCCTTAAATGAGCTCATAAAAGTGAGTCTCTAACAACAGGACTGTAGCCCATAAAAGAAAGGAATATGCCTTAGAGATCTGTGCACACAGAAGAAAATCTGAGTGACACAAAGCTAGAGGACATCCAACTGCAAAGCATGAAGACAGCCCCATCCAGATCCAGCTCTGCTGGCCCCTTACCATGGACTTGTGCTCTCCAGAAGAGGAGAGAAACATTTCCCTTAGTTAGTCCAACCTGTTGGTAGTCTGTCATGTTAGCCTGAGCAGACTAATACAGATAGTTGGAACTGGATTTAATTTTCACACTAGTATAAACAATGAATCCTCACAATAACAACAGGAGACAGAATATGAGATGCAGGAGAGCAGACCTCCAGGTGCGCTGACTCACTACTGCTTATGTGGCACTTTTTCCTGAATGTCTTCCTCCCCCGTATGCAAGACACTGACTGCCTGGAAAGACATTGCTCTTTTAACTTTGCACATGTCTTAAACACACCTTTTCTTCTTTCATTAGTCCTTCTTGGATTTTCATTTGATTATTCCTACTTTGAAAATCTTATTGCAGTTATCCAGCAATCTAAATTTGTTTCAACTAATATATATAAGGTATAAATATGTGCTAATTATATATAAATGGACTATCATGTAATGTTTCAGTACATATGTACTTGGTATAATATCTAAATTGGGTTAAAAAACACTATCTCCTCAAACTTAGATGTTTAATTAGGACATTTTAAATTCTTCTAGCTTTTTGAGAGGCACACTATGTAATGTGCTAACAGCAGTGATCGTACTATGCAATTAGCATACAAGGGCTTTTATTCCTATCTAACATTAACTTTTATCCCAAGTTTCACTTTGTCCTACATCTCCCTTTGTACTACTTCCTTGTCACCAGTCACCACCATTCTGTTCTCAACCTCTATGAATCAGGTTCTTGATTATTCCACATGAGTCAGATCACTGGACATTTGTACATCATTGAATGCATACTGGCAGTGTTTCACCCATATCATTGCAAATGACAGGATTCCCTTTTATTTTATGGTTGAATACAGGTCTATGGTGTATATGTACCACATTTTCTTTGTCCATTCATCATTCAATTAACATGTAGTTTCTATTTCTTTTTTTTAATTATTTATTATTTTTAGTTAATGGGTACAAGTGTATTGCTTGCATGTAGGTAGGTGTAACTGTGTTGTGTAATGCCCAAGGAGGTCAGTCAGAAGAAGGAGTCAGATCCCCTAGAATTGGAGTTATAGGAAGTTGGTAGCCATCCTATGGGTGCTGAGACTCAAACCAGGGTCCTCTGAAAGATCAGTTAGTGCTCTTAACCACTGAGACATTTCTCTAGCCAGTTTCCATTTCTTGACTACTGTAATTATTATGAATGCAATAAACACAGGAGTGCTATTTCTTCCTCTCTATATTTTTTCGTTTCCTTTTAACACAAATTATATATAGGATAGTTCTGTGTGTTAAGGAACCTTCATATTGTTATCCCTAATGGGGCAGCTAACTCATATTCCAGCAGTGCATAACGATTGTCTTTTCTATATCTCGTAACCAGCACTTGCTATCTGTAGTCATTTTTATTATAGCCAGTTTTAGGAGAGGTAGGTGTCATTTTGATTTGCATTTCCCTGACGTGTAGTGGTATTGAACTTTTTGCCTATACTTGTTTGCCATTTTTATGTCTTCCTTTGAGAACTGTCTATTTAGGTTTATTTCCCATTTTTAAAATGCATTATTGAAGTTTTTGCTATTGTATATTTGGAGATCCTTATATAGTCTGGGTATTAGCCATCTGTCCAGTTATAGCAGTTACTAACTACCTCCCTGTGGCACTTATTCTGTGGTATACCTCTGTGTGATTATACCAGACCATTGACTGGAATTTTCCACGATATAATGATCAATGAGCATGCATTTCTTAGGATTACCTATGGCTTAATAATAGCTGTTGATGCGTTGAAATTGCATTTCATTTTTTCCCACTTGCTAAAGAGTTTCTGACAACTTCAGGGTACCTCAAAATCATCTACTTAAAAAAAAGATTTATCATATATATATATATATATATATATATATATATATATAATTCAATGTGGGCCTGGGTTTATGCACATGCACCATGTGTATGCAAGTATCTTAGCACGTCAGAAGATAACATCGAATCCCCTGGAACTGAAGTTACACATGATTATGAACAGCCTGATGTGATTACTGGATACCAAATCTTGGTCCTCAGTATATGTGGTAGTCAAGTGCTTCAACACTGAGGTATATCTCCAGTTAATTTTTTTTTGTACTATTTGAGACATGACCCAATGTACCGCTAAATGCCCTCAACCTTTCCATGCTGCTGGGGGTGACCGTGAACGTGTGCTCTTCCTGCCTCTACCTCCTGAGTGTAGGATTTACAGAAGTGTGCCACCATGCCCAGTTAATGTGCTAATGTGAATGAAACCTAGGACTTTATGAATGCCAACAAATCTATGTACTCAGCCCCTTTTTATGTAATTAATCAAAATTTATTGCACTAAGAGGGAAATATATATTGGAGAAAAATTCAAGCCAAGAATAAATTAACTTCCTTTTCTATAAGCAATGTAAATCTAGAAATGTCTCAATGTACATATTTTTAAATTGCCTATTTATTTTTTGTTAAAACAATTTTACTTGGATTTATCTTACATGTCTTAAATAACTGAGGCAGTCTGCATGTTAAATGATGAACTAATTAAACATAAGTCTGTGAAATCCATTAGCGGAAGACATAATGTCTTTTATTGAGGTAGGGAGAAAAATATGTTCCACCCCTGAGGAGAAAGCTGCATGCTCTGTTTGGCAATGTGTCTGATTTTGGTGATTTGGAACCCCCTCATCTACAGCGGCAGCAGGGTTCTCTTGTCAACACAACCCCTGGAGCCAACTTGGATGAGCTGAATTCCTGAAAGTGTAGGGTTAAGATGATGGTTAGCAGCGCAGTGGGAGAAAAATACTGAATGACTTGCTTAGCATGCTCGTAGTACAGTGGACACCCCAGAAATTATTGTCTAAACTTGCCCTCCACATTGTAAAATAAAATTTAAAAAAATCGTTTGAGTCCCTGAATCCTCTATCTGAGAGGATTCTAGGTTTTACTAGGAGAACATCCCACAGTAATGTAAATGGAGATTGCAATATCATTACTAAATTCCCAATGTGGATCTGAATATCTTCTGAGCATCTTCTATGATAAAGATGCAAAGAAAAAACAGGTGCAGGTGTTTATATAACCAGTAATTCATAAATTTACAATTGTCTTCTTTTTCTCAGATGAAGCAGAATCAGATACCCATCAAAGTTAACAAGCAAGTGTACCTTCCATTCAAAGACTTGGAATAGAGTTGGCTTTAAAAATACTGCACTGCTTTCTAGTCATCATAAAAACTGCTCCCAAATTTTTAAAGAAAAAATTTGTACATTTTATGTCTATGTCTCAGAATATTCTTGCACATGTACGTATTCTGGCTTGACTGTAAATCATGATAAATCAGTTTTCTTAGTATAAAAATAAATGCATCATTAGGGATGTCATAAATAAACTCTAATAACTGAGAATTCAAACTTTTACACTAATGCTCAGGTTTCTAATAACCGAGTATTTGAATCTTCTGAATCTTGGAAATCTAATTAGACAATGTTAAGTTCTTTCTAGCTGAAGCCACAGATGTTTCACACTGAGAAAATCAGCAAGCCCCAGGGTTTGTTTGGTCTAGAGGAGTGTCAAATTTTCATGGATAATTTAATAGCTAATAACTCTAATTTTTCCCGTAAACCAAGAGATGATAAATAATGATTGCACTAAAACTGTAAAATTAACCCTCTAGGCTAATGAAAAATATTAGGAACCATTGAGGAAATTAATTTCTAGTACTTAATGCTTCTTTATTGCCAATCTTTCTAGAGTTGCATTATATCTCATAATATGACAGGAAAGGCACATACACACATTGGAATGATGTAAGTCAAAAAGAATTATGCAGCAAGGGAAGTGTCAAGTGCCTCTCATCTCTTCTCATTGAGTAATCAATCAGAAGGAAAAAAAAAGATTATTTAATTTGGAGCACAGGCTGACACTGTTCCATAATTTTTAATTCATGCACCATCAAATAATTGGTCTCTGTAACAATATGTGTGCAATATTAAACACAGAAAACCTGTTCAAAGTACACAACCTTGTGGAATACTTTAATGCAATACTTTATTAAGTATATAACTGTTCAACTGAAATTGTTGCTACAAGATTAGTTATGAAACTTGATAGAGAATATTGACATTTGTAAAAGTTAATGCTGTCTCTACAATAAGTACAAAATTAAATTTTTCTTGATACTCAGCATTTATTGTATCCTAATCTTAAAAAAAGTAGATTAAATAAAATTCTAAAAAAAATTGTTTTGCAACTCTACACCAACAGTTTTCATTGCTTAGAAATATAAGTTAAAAAGACTACAGGAAGTCTAAGGGGAACACAGCTGTTCACGTTATGTGGTTTATTCTCGATTCAACCTTCACTTGACCTTGGTGTTTCTTACAGAGAGACAAAAGCTTTGAAACCCAAAAGGAATGAGGAAATAGCATACTTTTAAATCATGCATTAGCACTTAGCATTTGGAAATCCCAGTAGCAGTAACCAGAGATAAGTCAGTGGGATTTTTTTTTTTTTTTTGTAGCTGAGTGCACCTCAACACAGGTTAGCAACAAGAGACTTGAGTAGATCAAAAATCATGCCAGGCTCAATGTTCCTCTCAATTAATGGCACACCTATAGTGTTCAACAATAGTGTTTTCCTGGTATGATTTATGACTAGTATTACCTCATTGAAAATTGGCCAGTAAATGGTAGAAACTCTCTGGAGTCACAGTTAGTCTCCTCTGTAGTGAAAGAGAAGGGCACTGAAGGATCTCTCTAGACACCAATTTAAATTCTGTCTATCTGAGTTCCTGTTATTGATTTTTCATAAATGTTGACATGAAAAATTTGATCATAACTCTAATATAGTACAGCAAGTCACAGACAAGGAAAATAAAGTGAAGAAAAAATAAAGATTACATTGCTCTTCCTGTATTATGATTTGCAAAACTTGACTGATTAAGGGGATGGGTCACATCCAGGGCTAAATCTAGAGAGCACTGATTTACAAAAAAAAAAGGCTTTTACTATATGAAAAGGCCTATTTCCTCATGTTCTTTTCCATAAAGATACAATAACTAAAATATAAACATCATTGTTATTTAAGTAATAAAAACTTTGTTTTACTGAAACTCATCAGTGCTGAAGTTAATTCAGAATCTACTTTGTTTGGATTTCAATCCTGCCTATAAAGTTTCAGTGTAGCAGGCATGTGCTGTATATATGTGTATGCATACATATGATGACTTACACAAACTTACATGGACATATTTTATTCACACATGTATCTTGTTGTGTATGTCGATATAATTTCATTTTGTGATTTACAAATATCTACTAAAAATTATCATGACCTTTTAAACCTAAATGCATTGCCTGGCATTTTTCCCTGCCTGTTCAGAAGTGTCAAATAAATGACAGATATTAATATTTTCTTTATCTTAGTAAGGAGGCCCTTAAGTCCATAATAAAACAAAACAAAAACAGCCAACTCATTTAACTCTGAGTCAACATGCTCTGTCAGTTTTTTTTTTAATTTTTATTTTATGTGTATGCATGTTTGACTGCTGTATGTAAGTATACCACATCTGTGGATATGGTGCCTGTGGAGTCCAGAAGAGGGTGTTGGATCATCTAGAAAGAGGTGAGTTTCTCATATTTGTTAGCAGCTATGTGGGTGCTGGGAACTGAACTTCAACTTTGGTCCGCTGCAAGAATAGAACTGCTCTTAACCGCTGAACCATCTCTCCAACCTCCTCTGTAAAGTTTCTTCTTTGAATGTATGTGTGTTTTAACATACAGTACAATCACATACAATACATTTTAATCCTACTTAGACCCCTCTACTATCTGGATTCCCTCCCACCATAGCCTGTCTACTGGATTTCATGCATTCTGTCATGTAAGTTAATTCACCAGAGCCTGGTCAGCTTATCCAGTGTCACTTCTTAAACAAGAAAAGCTCTCCCTTACCCAGGATGGTTCATCTTCCAATAGTTCTACTGCTAAGGTTGGGGCCTCCCAGTGCTTTTCTGGGTTTTTGTTTGATCGAGTTTGCATATGTCTTATGCATGCTGTCACCACTGATGGAACTTCCCAGAAGCTGGAAGACTCTGTTTCCTTGTGGTCAAATACTCCCCCTGGCTCTTACAAGCTTTCTACAACCTCTTCTGCAGTAGACCCTGAGACCTGGGTGGGTGAGATTTCAGTATAGAAGTCCTACCCAGGGGCAAGTGCTCTGCAGTTAGGTTTTTGACTAGAGTCTTCATAGCAGGGTTTCTGTAGCATGGGTTTCACTGTAGTAAATACAACTGCCTTTCTGGGGACTCCCTGAAGATGAAGGCTTTGAGTTATACATTATAAGATGATTTATAATCTAAAAGGAATCCTGGATAGAATTAAAAGGTTCATCAGTAGATTTGTGGTGGATTGAACACACCAGGTTAGTCTATGGGCAGGTGACAGTGATTATTTGCCAAATGCAGAGGAAGTGTTTAGATTTGCCAGCATATATTTTTATATTTCAGCTAAGGAACTTGCCCAATTCATTCTCTTCCTTTACCAAGTATAACAACCATGGTACCTGCATAGAAAAGGACAACCTCTATACATTTGCTGAACATTTTTTTCTCAAGTATTTTAGAGTTTCACCTAAATAATACTCTTTCCTGAATTCTAGACTCTAACTTCTCAATCAAGGTTGCAAGAAATGCAATGATATGGCATTGTATCAAAACTGAGACAGATCTAAAGTAAAGCTTTCTTTTATAATAAAATAAGCCCTAATTCATATCTGTTAACCAAAACCTTGGATTTGTGATTTTTTAAAATGATTTTTAACATCTCATAGAGTATCCTACATACTGTCAAATAAATACCTTTGATTAGTAAACTCAGACTCCAGGGGAGGAGTTTACTAATGGGAGATAAGCATATGAATCCCTAAAATCAGTATTTTTCACAAAGTTCCTTAGCTTTCTCGGCAAGAAGATTATATCAACCAGATTCATACATCCAGTGGGTAGGAATTTGGTGAGCTTAGATTTGAATGTGTCCCTTGGCTACGAAACAGGTGTAGCAGCTCTTCCTTTCTCTAGAAGTTTAAAATTCCTTTTTCAATATACATGTACGTATGCAGACAACAAGGGCATACAGCACTGTGCAACCAAATAGAGCTAGGCGACCTCCTCTATGCATAAACATAAGAATATGAGAACTCTCCATTAAACCTGTATTTTAGACACTTTTAATAAAACGTAAAAATAAAAATAATGTATTTTAATAAGACTTATGACCCTATTAATTTTGCTTTCCCTTCGGAATTTGTCAGACATACAAATGATATATATAGGCTGGCCCAGAGTTTATCTTCATATCCTAAGGAAAAAAATCCAGTAAATTTTGCCTAGAAATATCTGTTGACAAGTTTTAGCACAAGCTGGAAAATATGATCATTTCTTATACACACAATACTCCAAATGAATGCATAGATACACAAACACATGCCTTATAAATGATAATGTAGTAAACAAAAGTGGCGATATACATATACTTAATATGTGGTATGTAAATACTTTAATGAATATTCAATGCATATAATCATAAGCTCTAATTTGCGGTAGGTAAATATATGTTCAAAATTTCTTTCATACTGTACTCATTTAAAATGACTTACTTCCATTTTAAAAAGGTAAAAATTAAAATTATATATATATATACATACACACACATACATAATATATATATATGTATATATATGATCTTATTTCAAACTAGTCAGAGTTCTATGTTAAAACTTCATTCTACCAGAAACTAATGGTGATGGTGAACTCATGACTTCCTGAGTGAACGCATTACAGTTTTGTATATTTGAAATTAGTAAACTTACTCGTTCACACACTGTTCCCAGATATGTTTACCTTTAATAGAACTGCTGATCTGAGTCCTATGCTCAAGAAAAATGTTCGTGTTTTTGTTTCTTTCTTATGCAATAAACTGTCATATATTTCAACTTAATTATCAGGTCACCCTCTCTTTTTGTTAAATATCATAAGATCTCTGATAGATTTAGGGTTCATTGCATTCTGGTATTCTTCATTGTACGTGACAGTAGTCTAACCACTTCTCTGAAAAGACTGAACAAGGAAGGGAACTCAATTCACACGTGGTCAACTGAGACTTGGACAATTGCCTTTTCTGTGTTAATTCATAAAGTGATAAACACAAAAGTTTCACTAAAAGCGTCAAATAATTATTCTTCAAAACAAGAATCCTCACATGACCAAAGAAAATGCCTTTGTAATGAACAAACTTAGGAAAATTTCCCTTTCAGAAAAATTAGAGGTGTTTCTTCAAATATCGTTCAAGATCAGTGGTTTACAATTTACATATATTTTGTGCGAGGGTTTAAAACACAATTTTTACTTTCTTTTTTTAAGAAAATGTTTCTTCTGAAATTCATTGTTTCTTGTTTAATTCATCTCAATATTTCAAGAACAAAATTGCTGCCTTTGTTTTTGTTTTGATTTCTTTTAATTCATATTAAATTGTATTTCTAGATCCAAGTAAACACAAATAATGAAAAGGTAGAGTTTGTATTAAATTTGGAAGAGAAATGCATGCTGGGTACTGACCACACTCACTATTCTTGGAGACTCTTACTCTTTCTAGCAAGAAGACAGATCCTCATAAAAATTTAAGGAGTTCAAACTTTTCTACAGGGCATGGACGGTTAGCCAAATCCTGTGGCACTTTAGCCAGTTGTGACATTTTTTTTCTTCCGATGATGGAAAGAAACAAAAAAATGACAACATAAAAAGAGAATGTTTTGCTCAGAGTTCATTGCTAGGAGCCAAGACTGAATTTGCCATTACAAATTGACAGAATTTTGAATAAAGTGAACCTCCTTAGGATAATGAAATTCAGTTCTATAGTGGAAAGCAAAGCTCCCTCAAATAAAAACAAATAGTACAGATATTAGAAATAAACCAACCTTTCCTTATCTTTAATCAATCTCAATATGATGATTAGATGAGCAAAATTGCCTTATAAAATATTCATGCAATACAATTTAGATGCCACTTAATGAGATACCTACAATTATTGCTGGGAAGAGCAACTAGAGAATTTCCCTTAAATTGCAAACAGAATTGAAAGGGTTGGGGGCTTTGTACTAATTTTTTTTCAGTTCAAACTTCTTGCTCTTTTGAGATCGTTACTTAGTCTTGCATACAAATCCCTATTTTGTTGTTAACAACCCCTCTCAGATAGCTTTATCCTGCTCTCCTGCTGAATTATTTTGAAGAAACATAATCAACTATGTGGGTAAAACCCGGTGCAGATTGATTTTGGCCTTGACATCGTTTTAGAATCTACTAAAACCACCATCGTTCCACTTGATCTCAGAAATCTACATCCTTCTTCCATAAGGGTATCACAACAGCTCGGTTCAACAAGTCTTGGAGAGAAACAAAATCAGACTCAGTATTCAATTTTGAGTTAAAATGATGACCACCAAATTTGATCTGTGTGTCTGAAGTGGCTACAGATTCAAGGTTCATAATAAGAAACTGGTTGTGTAAGTCATGGCAGTGCTCTGTTCCCTTATAACTTGTCTTCAGCAATGGAATCATTTTCCCAATTATGATAGCTTTAGAGAAGGGTACAAGGCTACTATGAACAAGATAAATAGTCACTCCTTTGGAAAAAAACAGATTAAATGATTTGTGGCTGTATATGCACAGTAAGTGAAACTAATCATTTTTTCTAGTCAGTCATTTCATCAAACAATAATCTAACTTGAAATTAGTCACCTGACTAGATTTTGCAGTTCTTATTCAATTCTCTTTTCTTCTTCCACTCAATTTCTGAATAGGAGATGAAGTATTTTGATACTCTTCTTTGTAGTTTAACTGTTTATCTTCTGAGACCATTACTTTTCAGGTTTTCTTCAAGACTGACCATTTTTCTATCATTCTGCCTCAGGTTCCTCTATCCTGACACTGAATGTGACATTTACTGAATTCTCTACCAGCGCCTTGGTCAGGGTTTCATTTAGCTCACATACACTATTAACACAGACCATCTAATGCTTCTATTTTCATGAAATTCAATTTATAAGTGCTCGGTTGTGAGACCCATCATGATGCACTGTTACTTTGCTATGTCTTATATGATGGTTTTCAATTTCATCAAATTTAAATTCCATTCTACAATTCCTTTAACTATATCCCTGCAAACAGCTCAGTATTATCATTCTCAAGGTCTCAAACACTGCCTGGGGTCAGTCTCATTTATTTACTTCCTCTCTATCCAACTTTCTGGCAACTGATGTTTTCCCATGTTTGAAATTTTTCTATTCTTTTATAACATGGTTCTATACTGCAGAAATCCAACAATTATTTTTAGATCCCTTACACAACAATTTCATCTGGTTCTTTCTTTTATTTCTTTCTTTCTTCTATTTTTCTTTCTTTTCTCTCTCTAATTCTCTCTCTCCTTCCATTCTTTGTCTCTGTATTTGTTTCACCTGCACACATGAAATTATATAACATATATAATTGTACTTTCATATATAAAACGTCCAATTAATTGAAGAATCATTATAATCAATGCTGAGTAATAATAATATAAACATATCTAGTATTGATGGCATCTTTTTACTGCTTTAAAATTTTCTATATTTGATGAGTAGAAATACAGCTGCAAATTAAAAGTAAAATGTTGGGGTTGGAAAGATGGCTCAGTGGTTAAGAGCACTGGCTGCTCTTGCAGAGGAGCCAGGTGACTCCTAGAACCCACATGGGGGCTAACAACTTATTGTAACTCCAGTTCTAGGGGAACCGATGCCCTTTTCTGACCTCTGCCACCATGATATGACAGGAATGTACTTATGTGTATGCAGGCAATACACCCATATACACAAAATAAAAATAAATAAGTACCTTAAAAAATAAAAATAAAATGGCATTTATTCCTAGTGAGAATAGTGCTCCGCACCATACTCATATACAGCATTTGTGTTCTCCATCCCTACCTCTGTTTGTGTGGAATTGACTTTAGAAAATACAATGATAAGCATTGCCTATATCTTTTTGAAATATATGCAAATTAATTTTAAACTAAATAAGACTTACTCTAGCTTTCACATTCAAGAACCATTTCTTTGAAATGTACTTAACAAGGAAGACTGTTTCACTCCCAGTTTCCTTTGCGGGCAGGAGACCACCCCTGGTGGGTACTTTGCCCCAGGGGGAAAGACTGCCCTGTGTCACTCCAAGTTGCAAACTGCCCTCTGTCATAAACTTAGGGAGTTAAAGTCCTTTAGAAAAGGCCAGTTAAGTAACACTGATGGTCACATTATCACCAGTCTCAGTAACAATGAAAAATCAAGGACCAAGGACAAACGTTGCCATCAGGGCCTCTCACCTGAGCGTTAGTTATTTACCTTGAGAATATATACGCAACAGTTTGTATTGGCTTGACTCTCTTAAAGAGAGAGAACATTAAGACTGGAGAGATGGTCAGTGGATAAAGTGCTTGCTGCTCAAGCTTGAGGACCTGAATTTGGATCCCAGTAACCCACCTGGAAAGCCAAGAGCAGAAGCCAATACTTGTAATCTCAGTGCTGTGAGACAGAGAGAGGAGGATCCCAGGGACTCAACAGACAGCTAGTTTAACTCAAACCTTCAGTTTCTGTTTATGTGAGAGACCTTCTAAAAATATGTTTGATGGAGGAAAACACCTAAAATAAATATCTGACTTAATATGTACATACCTAAGTAAGCACTTCTTTGTATACACTTGCACAGGAAGAAAAAGTGTAAGATGTTCCTATCTATGCAACTGCTTTATCAGATTGCCTGTGGGTCACATTCTGTTCTTGTGGATAAAATATATTTTATTTATTTATTTTTATTTTATATGAATGAGTATTTTACTGACACATTTATAAGGGCAGCACATGCGTAGTACTCATGGAGGACAGAAGAGGGCCTCAGATTGCCTAGAACTAGAGTTCCATATGGTTGTTAGTTACTATGTTGGTGCTGGGATTGAATCCAGGTCCTCAGCAGGAGCATTCAGTGCTCTTAACCACTGAGCTACCTCTTCGGGCTCACTGCATAGTTTATTTTTGAATTCATGCTGTTCTTTAATTTTTTTGCTTTTTGTATTTTGTGTATGAGTGTTTTGTCCATATGTAAGTAAGTGCATCCATGCATGCAATACCATAGTTGACAGAAGACGGTGTTGGATCCCCTGGGACTGTAGTTACGGACAGTTGTTAGCCAACATGTGGGCTTTGGGGACTAATCAGGGTTCTTTGCAAGAGCAGTCAGCAGTCTAACATCTGAGTCATTTCTCCAGTCCCACGTATGTTATTCTTCAATAATGCTTATTCAGTAATACAACTGCACTCTTTTTCTTATACATTTGTAGATGGATGTTCTGAATTTACAGATATTAAAGTTTATATTTCCCAATTGAAGCTGTTACTATCATTAATTGTTATTATTTTATAGATAAGGAAACTGATCAAAGACTCCTACTGCTATCAAGTGATAGATCAGGGCCAGGAATGGAGAGATGTGTCAGTAGTTAAGACCTTTCTTTCTGTGGACACCGGTTGATTCCCAGCAACACACCGGCATGCGGACTAACAGTCCTCGGTGACTACAGTTCCAGAGGATTTCTAGTGCCCTCTTCTGACCTCCACAGGCATTGCATGACACATGTGGCAGATGAGGAAATTAAACTCAGGTAGTTTGGCGCTGGAAGCAATCGTCTTAGCCCTCCTTATCTAATGCTGTACGGCATCTTCATATATCTCTCCTAAGTTGCTGGGTGGTCAGGTATCAGAGTTCATTCCTATTATTTTGGGGGGCTGTGATGGGGAAGAGATTGAAACAGGATCTCCCTGAAGCCCCGCTCTGGGGCACTCCCTGTACAGATTGGGCTGATCTAGATATCACAGAGATGTTCCCACCTCTGCCGCTGGGATTAAAGCCTGGGCCATCACATCCAGCCTATTTCTCCACTTTAACTCCACATTTGTGCCTATGTCACCACACAAAGAATAACTGATTGATCATTAATTCATTCCTTTCTTTCATCTAATATGTTCAGTCCAGTGGGGTTAGTATAAGAATGTATTTCTTTCTGTTACTCGTGGAACTCTGTTCCTATTGCTCTATTTTTTTCTCAAAATAATTTCTCCCCTTTCTCACTTCAGAGTTTGCATGCATTCTTGTTTGTGCCAAAGTTTTTAAAAATAATAAAGCAGCTGTGCTTATTCACAGTCTACTCAAATCAAGTAGAAGGGAGGCCCACCCTTCCACAAAGAAACAATAAATATGTCAAATATACATTCACAGCAAACTAAACGAAACTTTGCTTTTTTATCAAATGGTATTCACTGTCATTCTCAATGAGACAAATTCTGCTCATCAGTTTTTTCACTAAGTCTTTCACCATGTGGAACTGTCTCATTGTTTCAGTAAAACTGTGAAATTATAGGCTCTGAAACTATAGGCTCTGAAGTGAAACTTGAGAGAGTTT
This sequence comes from Eospalax fontanierii, assembly GCA_035773235.1. Taxonomy (NCBI): domain Eukaryota; kingdom Metazoa; phylum Chordata; class Mammalia; order Rodentia; family Spalacidae; genus Eospalax; species Eospalax fontanierii. The sequence goes on from CM069542.1 coordinate 33,703,230, forward strand.
AATTCCAAATTTTCTTGTTTTAGCAATTATATGACTTAGGACGGGTCTTTTACATCAATATGAGTAAAGCTGTCACATTGAAAAAATGCAGCTTTTAATCAGAAGTTGCCCAAAGTGCATGGTTCATGGAAAGCAGCTGAAGTGCCCCAGTTATCACCTCAGTGCTAAGTACCAAGAGCTATTCTTTTTTATTTTAAATTAAAATCTTTTGATCTATTTTTATTACATGTGTATGAGTGTTATGCCTGCATGAGTGTAAGTTCATGCATGTCATGTAGGGTTCATGGACGGCACTGGAGTCCCTGAAACTTGGATTACAGATTAATGTTAGCCATCATGTGGGAGTTGGAATTCAAACCCAGGGTGAAAACAGCTAGTTTTCTTAACTACTGAGCCATCTCTCCAATCCTCCAATGGCTATTCCCCCAATTACTGCTCTGCAATTGGATTCCCTTCAGACCTAAGACTGGTTTCTTCCATTAGCACTTGTTATTTAGAGTCTAAACTTAACAGAATTACCTAATATGACCTCAGAAAAGTCCTTAAATCATGACACCTACAAATACAAGTCTCAACCACGTCTCTCCAAAAATGTTATGTTTTAAAGGCTAAGCAAAATGTCTCAAATTAGGCAAATCTGAAATATTATATCAAGTAAAGAAGCATTATAAATTATTCCTGTTTCTGTGCTTATATTTTTAACTATATTTGAAAGGTGTATTTTGCTAAGCAAATGCCTTACATTTTGTACTTGAATTCAATCAACATTTTCTTTTCTGTGGCATTTTCCATCTAAGCAATGCTGAAGTTTTCCAGCTCTATTATAGTGGATAAAGAATTAACAATTTTTCTTTATCTTCCAGAGGAAACACTAGCTGCCAGGGTTCTGTAGTCACATGAGTTACAGAAAGGCATTATTAAGATCACAGTGGAACACTTTTTACTTGCTGACTAGAAGCAACTATTTTGCTGTCCGTGTTCTTTCTCTCGTTTGGCAACTCAGTCACATTAATTTTCTTTCACTTCTGTCCACATCCTTATTTATCTGATAACTTTCTTGCTCCTTCTCTTACATGAGAATGATGGAATTTCTCCTGTGATGTGTTTTCCAGAATTCCCTTCGGTTACAGGACAGCAGAAGTTGAGCCTTGTGATTCTGATCCACGTACCTGCTTCTCCCAAGACAGAAGCCTCACTATGTGGAAGAAAAGGTGAAGATACGTGCCACATCCTTGGACAGGTGAGAGAAATAATGGCTTCACTGGGGCTGACTTAACCTCATTGGGTCTACCACTTCCATGACAGCATCTTGACCCAATAGTCATGTGAGTAGAGATTCTTTTGACAGATAGATTTCTCTAAAGAAATATTTTCCATGAAGTTTCTGGTCTTATATGTCAAATGTGGTTTATTAGTAACGAAACTTCAAAATGTGATGATCTGTCAGGACTTTTATTTAGTTTGCAAATATTTAGAATTGTGAACTGTTTCATTACTTATACTAACTACTGATTTCTACTTTTGCTTTAGGTTAAAGTGACAAGTAAAGATGTCTAAGAGTAAAGTATCTTCATGTTTCTCCATCTTCTCATTTCTCTCTCATGATGTCTTTATTTCTTTTGATGTATATTTTATTTTTCTCAGCAGTGTTTGGGAGGAGAATCAGGGTACATATGTAGGGAGGTTTCCTCCAAACTGGAGAAATTAGAAATTTAAGATTCTGATCTACAGTTTCATTGATTTTGGGGGGCATGGGAATTACCTTGTACTATCTAGTGCTCTATGTAAAAACTGAATCTTTGAGTACTTTCCTATTAATCTACTGTGTTTCTGTCACTGTGAATATATCAAATTGCTTTTCTGACAAGATCTTATAGAAGGGTTCAGTTCTTCCTACATTCATCTCTTGGAAGTCTTTAAGTGCCTCTTTTCATACCGGAGGGCAAAACCCTTGAAAAGTTTTCCATTGCTGCCATTCAAGTCCACTTGTGGAAGGGGAAGAGGGGCAGGAGGGCACTCAGTGCATTGTTGTGCTAGCCACTAACTCAACTGAAATGCAGCAGCATTTCTTCTCTGTTATTTCAGATTTCCATCCACCTTCTTCCAGAGTGAAATGGACCTGGACCTTATTTCATGTCCTCATGGTTCCCTTTCATTCTGCTAAGGGACTTTTTACCAAAATGGACTCTTCTTTAATAATGATTACAGCTCACACCTGAAGTACCAACTTATCTCCTAGTCCCTCTGTATTCCAGGACCCCCTATACTTCTCCAATAGCAAATATTTCTTTAAAGTCTGCCTTTGCTATCGCACTTGTCCTGCCTCGTCTGTCTATAAAATCTTCCATGAATCTTCAACACGGAAGTGCAAATTAGGCATCCTCACAATAGGGATTGCCTTTGCTTACTACTTTTAGTTGTGCAAATAGGTTACATACGTTATGTTTTGATATAAATTTCAGTTTAAAACTTCATTTATAAAATTTATAAAATATATATTTTAAGATATTTATTATGAAATTATGAAATATCTAGAAAATTTAATACTGAAAAATAAATTTCGGGATTGCTTTGATATTGCCTCCATTTCTTTTCCCCTCTTTTAAAATAATAGACTCCTTCAATTCAACAGATTTAATAAAACATTTTTAGTTCTTTAATTTCCTCAGGTCCGATCCTATCAGTACTTTGACACATTTTGTTTTAATGAGTGTTGGTATTTTGGCTTTTGCACATGGCCACAAATAATGTCTTATTGTTTTTGACTTTAACAAACAGAACAAAAATATATAATAAAACTATTTTCTGTATATTAGACTAGATCTAGTTTTATCACAAAGTAGTTGTTCTCTATTATAAATGCTTCCAGTCCTGGTTAGAATTTTACACATTTGAACACAAAAATCTGTTCTGTTGGCACAACTGTGTGGATTCCATACAGGACAAAGCTCTTTTGCTATCTTGCCTCCAAAAATCTCACCTTTTCATGGTGCATTTTCTAAGAAGTTACTTGAAGGAGACATATTTTGCCTGTGCCCCATGACTGCTCTTAAAATTAAAACCAAGCCTGGTGATGCAGGGACGTACTCGCAGCAGCTCTGGAGCTAAGAAAAGAGAATTGCAAGTTCAAGGACTGACAGGACAAATTAGTAAGGCCGTGTCTCAAAATCAAAAAGTAAAACAAGAATCAGACATGTTGCTCAGTGGTAGAGCACTAGCTTAACAAGCACAATGTCCTTGATTCAATATACAGTACCGAAAAAAAATTAAAATACCAATGTTAATTAAAGCAGGAGACAAATCATGTCCTGTTCACTTCTGAAAACATCCTTTAATACAAAGGGAATTTGAAATTTGTTCTTTTGTCATGCTTTACTCTTTATAAAACTCAGGAGATCCTTGTAACAAGATTCATCCTTGTTTTACTTTAAGGCATTCAGTGGGTCAAGTCTGCTGCCTGAAACTGAAAAAGCAAATCAAATGTCCCCAGTTTTCCATTGTGCTAAAGCTTTCAAGGGCTTTCTTAGAGTTAGCACTTTCCCACTATGTTCAAATCACATGTCCATTTTTCGATTGCTTTAAGTACAGCAGTTATGAGATGCAAATACACCCTGACTGTAAATCCAGAAAAAAGTGTAAGGCAAACCCTTTAATGCAATGAGGTAAAAATTTCTCAGTGTAGAATTTCATTTCTCAGAATTCTGACAGCATGGAGATTTGTAATGTCCCTATACTATGAAGTAGCTTTCTTTGTAAGGGCATATTAATATAGCATACACATGCTGCCAAACATATGCTCAGATGTTGGGTTGGAATTTTGCCATGATAATGGTGGCTGTGGGCATCGCTCCTTTCAGCCTCATACTTTGCACACCCAATGCATGGCACATCCCCAACTCAACACACACCCTGTTTTCTCTTACTGCTTAATTATGGCTCATATTCCTAGCATATGCTTCATACTGTCAACAAAAGAAAAAAAAACACTTCAATTTGGACCAAATTTAGTGTCTTTAAAATATTCAAATATTCTGTTTTACAATAACATATGGCCATGAACAATGTTTTTCTTTTCTTTCTAACAGTATCTCTCTTTAAGGATAAATCATGTATTCTAAGATTAAATTAAATGGGTCCTGCTGTTAAGAGAAAAATGCTTTTGTGCTACAGCGTGGCTTCCTACATTAGTGTTTATTAAATCTTTAAAAACTTAAATAACCCCATGATAAAATTCAGGAATATGAAAAATTGCATGTGTTTATACTATAATGGGTTTTAGTATATTAAAAAGTGATATTAAACCAAATGACTTTATAAACCAGGATAGCAGAACTGGGCTATATGTTGCACTATACAGTGTCAAATTGCATTATCAAACACCGTACTGGGAGGTGAAGAAACGTCCTGGGTCCTCTTCTATTTCCTTTGCTGCCCTACAGTAGACTAAAGATGTTCAGAGTCATATAATCCTCTCAGAAATAGAGAATATAAACCAGTCTTTCACTTCTTTAGCATTTACAACTGTACTTTTATATTTCAGTTTCAATTTTTAATATCCTTCCACAGCTATGAAAGTATATCAATCTTAAATCGAGCTCCAAGAAGTTGATCAGGAATCAGTAAATGCCACTGTTTGGGCTTTCTCTGTACTCTGTTCCCAGTTGATATCTTTCTCAAACACATTCTATAAGATGGATCCACCATTTTCATTTCCTGTCATAGCAACAAGTATGCTTTCTTCAGGCCACCAAAGACACCTTACAACAAACTCATTTGAATATCCATATGTAAACATCCATTGCATGTATACAGAAATATAAATATATTCATTTGATTCTCCTTAGAAGGCTATGTGATATCTTTGATGAGGCCATTGTGTCCTTAGCATAGGCCGTGGTTATAATAAATAAATGACTAAAACCAAGGAAATATATTATATTGTCCAAGGTCATTCAGTGGGCTCATGTTTAAATAATTATGGGAAGAAACAACCCTGTGGACTCCAATCTAACGCATTTTTCTATCCTGCCTTTTGTCTTATGGCAGCTAAGAATTATGTGACAGTCCTTAATAGTCTATTGCTATGCAAAATATCATCTACAGAAGAATTAGTTCAATTGTAATCATTATTTGCCAAACAGAAAAGGTCATAAACTATGTCAACTTCAAGTATATGAATGTTTGGAATAAACACAGTGTTGTTATCTCAAAATGATTTATTTGTATTTCAACGGACTTACCAATTCATTTACAGTTAGTGGAAACAAGAGTTGGGTTACCTTGGAAAGTCATTGTCTGCCTTCTTGTTCTATACTTAGTGCCATGCTGTGCTGAGAAAAGCAAATTAGAAGCAAACACTACACACTACTCCATCTTTCTCAATATTTAAAAGTCAATTTCATCATTACGCTATAGAGTATATTATATACTACTTATGCAAAGTTGTTAAATGAAGTAATTATGTTCTAAAGAACATCCCAAGGAATGAATAACAAAGTTGAAATTGCTAACAAACCTTTTTTTATATGTTATCTTGCCTAAAGAGTATGAGATCTTATAAGGCTCATAAAATTTCCGTTTAAAATCCTATAGCATGGCATATGTGAAGTAGTATTTTCTTGTTTCTTATTAATGGTCCATTTATTTTAGATAAAATGATCTTCAAAATTAATTGATTTGATGGGAATGATTATAGTCCATAATATTTAGCAATTACATTGTGTGATACTACTGATAAATAAAGTCTAATTAGATTGCTCATTTTGATACACTCTAACTTTTATGGTTGTTTAAAAGTGATATATGTAATTGGATTTATTTCATAGATAACGATTGAAAATAAGAGACTACAGAAGTTTTACTTAATAACAAATGTAAAAAACAACAACCTGTTCAATAACTTTTTTCTCAAGCTTCACAGCCTCCTAGCAGATGATAAGTATAAATGTTAAATGTATGAAGCATATCTTCCCATTTGATACATACTGGCCTAAATTTTTTGCTTCACAGCCCCGGTATAGCCTGGCAGACTATTCTCTATATTGTACGTGAACCCTGTTTCAGGCAAGAAGTGGACAAAGCCACCCACAAATGGGATTATGGAGTCCATGAAAGGTCACGAGTTCATTTGTCAAAAGAAATGGAATGTGAATACTGGACCATAGTGCTGCTGACCTCAAAGTCCAAAGGATGACAGGATATGGGCTCTAATGCTTAGAAAATTATAGTCTCTGTGCATTTAGAGCCCATGGACCCTGTCTGTTGGGCTAGTAATTGCCATATTTTTTCCACTAGTGAAACACATATTGAGCAATGGGTATTATCACAAAGATGTTTACAGCAATCCATTAGGACCTAACATCTGCTGACCCTGCTACTTGAACTAACATGACTTTTTTTTTTTTTTTTTTTTTTTTTTGCTATACCGCTCCTTTCCATTAAATGGGAAAGAGAGTGATTTATGAGGACATATTTTTAAAATAGTTTTTTTAAATGGCATTTGAGCTAATTGACTTATGTAAAACCATATTTGTCACTGTGGCACATGTTTATGGGTGGTAAATAAACCTTGCAAGCTTAGCTGTCCCTCCTGAGACCCTACTTCCCCCTAGGTCGTCATTAGCTTTGATGATCTGAGAAGCCTTGAACTTTGGTCAGTTCTACTTTGAAGGAAAAAAAATTCCCTATTTTGGAATAAATGTATATGAAAAGAAACCTTCAGTGTCAATCTTTGCATCTTAATCTTAAGAATTAGTCTATTACTGCTCACAGCTAAGCTGCCCACGATGTCTAAATTGATCCTCTATCGCTGTCCCCTGCTACTGAAATCACCAAGGACAAAATCTCTACCATGCAGTGTGACCTTTGATCTGAGAAAAACAGAAAGAAAAAAGCATCTGAAGAGTGTACTAATGACTTTTTTACCCGGGGATTAGAAGAGCAAAGGCCTGAGATGTCGCCAAACTCTTCATCTAATTGCACTGCCTCCAGTGGCCCTTATTTATTAGACTGTGCCAAAGCAACTCCTGTTTATGAAAGTGCTTTGAGTTGCTTAAGCACATATAAAATGATCTGGATATCTCTTGCAAGCAACTCATATCTTTATTCTCCCTCAAGATAATGCAAATACAAAATTAAAATGAGTATTCTTAGGTCTTCCATAATACACTCATGTTTTCTTTTCTGTTTATTCATATTTTCATTGTTTTGCTCAGTTCTGTTCCTACCCACAGACTCTCTTTTATAGTGAACTCCTCTCCCTGATGTTTCCATCTACTTCCATATGGACTTCTCTTCCTGTTGAACTAGTTATGCTTCCTCCCACCCCAAGAAACAGCCAATTTACTAATTCAAACATACTTTCTAATTCTGAGTGCTAGTGCACACTGGAACTTCACAGTAAGATTGCTAATAAGTTTCTTATTTACTTTAAAGGAAAAAATAAGTTGAGAACCTATAGTGAGAAAGAACCTCAAATCTATGCTATGTTGGGTTTAAGTCCTGGTCCTGTTCTTTACCTGATACACAATTTGGGGTAAGTTATTGATTCCCTCAGAAATTTTAACAGAGAGATTACTATAATGGAATATAATTTTCCATATAAAGCATCTTCTTAGTGTATAGTTAATGTCCAGTAGCACTAGTTTTTGCACTGCGACCAGTATTTCATGAAAGTTCATTCAGGTAGGGACAATAAAGTAAGTAACATGGTATGTGCACTAGAGAGAAGGCAAGAGAATGAGGAAAGACTGACTAATTTTCAATACATCAGTAGTCTTTATTATTATTGGAAAACTCAGAAGCCAACGTGGAAGAGGAAGTGTTTTCTTGCAATACGGTAATAATAGCATCTTTCTCTGAAGGTTAATTACCTTTTCAACCATATGAATTTTTCAAAGACAAGTGTAACTGTTATGCAACACAGTACGATTATTCAAACAGAGTTCTCAAAAAGCGCTGCAGAAACCTGGGCAGGAAACCCACCAGGTTTTGGGGAGGCCATCATGGATGTGGTGTTGAAGTTCTACCCTGTGAAATGCTGTGTGAGGAAGAGATGAGATGAGGCTGCAAGAGCGACTGTGAGTACAGAAAAAGTGGGGTAAAAGTGAGCATAAGTAATCTAGCCTGGAAAAGTAGCATATAGGGATAAATTATGGGCAGCTATGTAAGATTATAATAAATGAAGATGTATGGTAAGGAGGGATGGATTATAAAGAACATTTAATTTCTGTTAAAGAATTCACTCAGTAATGTAAATTCTGGTTTTTGGTTTCTCCCAAAGGCAATTCTTTTTCTTTTCCTTTCTGAATGATTTTTCAATGATTATATTACTGTATTCCTTGCTCTACTTTGCTCCTCTTCTGAGTCCCTAACGTGTGAAATGGACAGGGATGTAAGGTCAGGTCAGTCAATGTGAAAAGAATGCCCCCAGCCTACTCTGCTCAAGTAGAAATGACTCTCTGTGTATTCTGTTCAATGCCTTTATTCCCCCATATATGGGAGATCAAAGGGGCTGGTACAGGCAACTCCTGTACAGGGTTACATGGATTAAGCAAGCTAATAATGAGAAATGGAAAACTTTAAGTATTTTTGTGAATTAAAAAAAGAAGTCTCTTTTATTTACTGTGTTGATAATGACACTATTGTAAAGCCAAAGAGGTTGCTATTATAGTTAATATTATGAATATTTTCTCATTATTTTCTTATAACACTGGGAAAGATACTGAAACTTAATGAATAATGATTTTTACTGATGTTCATAAGCTCTTCAGAAATGTGGTAATACAGTTGAGGTCTCAGTTATTTTCATTTGGATCTGACTAGCTGTTGGATAGATCTACAGTTTCCTCTCTGCTGAGAAGGACAGGCTTACAAATGTGATTGGCAGCCAACTAACCAATGACTTAAGGGGGAGGTCTAGCAGAAACTCAGAGAAAGCTGGGGAGGAGAGAGGCAAGCGCAATGTGAGGGTCTCCATCCTGGGTGCCTGTGCCAGAGGTTCAGGGAGATTTATAATCAAAATGCAGGCTCCACCATATGAAATTTCCGTCTCTGTTCCTGGGGATGAATCCTTTGTATGCAATCTGGAATAAATTAATTTCTCTAAGAGAGCTTTCTCTGTCCACTCAATTGGTTCAAACCTAGGGGAGGGGGGACTGAACACCAGACCTCACCACAAGAGAATTCATAAGACAATTGACGTAGTTGAGGAGGACCAACTGACAAAAGGAGAATGCTTCTGGGAAAAGGATTTAAGTGGCCACCTCTAATATGGGGACCAGCTAAGGGAAGAGTATGGGCAGAAGAAATTTTGTTATGGTGGATTATCCCCATACGACTGGTGTGTATGGCAACCTTTGCAGGGGTAGGGCGGCTTATAGTGAAATATGTAACTAAGGTGAACTTGCCTAAGCAGATGAAATCAGTGGGACAAACACTGGTGGTGATGGTGCATGCCGGGGGAGACGCCATGGAGGAGGCCGTGGCATGCAGGTCCACTTCGAGATGGCCGTCTCAGGCTGAGGTTGTAGATCAGAGAGAGATGAATTAGATTGAGAGAAAGATATGAGGCTTGCTTCTTCAATACTAGTCTCTGAGCTTGCTAGCAAATTGGGTAAAAGAGAAAAGGAGATGCAGCTTTTAGCCTACTGTTTTTTGCAGCTAGGAGGTTGAAAAGGGATGAAAACCCAGGTCAGGTTGATAATACAAGACTCATTGTTGGACCCTAGGACCTGGAACCGCTGGGAAGAATCAGGCAACATTGAGGGAGGGAGCAACCCAGAAGGAGCTAAATGTGCCACTCAGGTTCAACCTGTAATGTAAAAAAAGGAAAAATCTAGGTGTCAGCATGCTGATAGAGGCCTTAATGGGCATAAGAATTTAGTGAATAAAAGGTTCTCAGCCCTACAGCTGATGGAGTTAATAAAGATGTTCAAACAAACCATGAAAGAGCCCTTAGATACCTGGCTTGTAAGTTTGTGGGACAGAGGAGCAGATGAAATTATTTTCAATACTGCAGAGGCAGGACTGCTAAGCAATGTAACAGCTCACCTCTCCTTGAGATTTAGGCTCCATAACTTAAGGCAGTACAGGGGAAGCAGTCTCTGACAGACTGGTTTGTGTGAGCCATTAGAGAAACCTGATTATCACCAGTGGAGGTTCTCATGAATGTCAGGAGCTGGAGAACAATAAAAGGAGAACAGACACTGATGAGAGAACTAGGTATGAGAAAAACAATATAGGGTGCCCCTTTCAAAGGACGAGATAAGACAGTGTTCACTAGAGATTTAATGAAGGGCTTAATTGAACAAGGACCTCGACATTGGTTTGGAGGTTTAGTGTCCCTGCTAAATCCCTAGTGGGACAAGAGCTTTACAAGGCAAGAGAGGCTTTGACAGGTTTAAGCAACCTAGACGAGCATGTAAAATATGTCTGTAGAGGAATAGAACATCCTAAATGATATATAAGAGAGACAAAACAGAAAAGGAGATCTAGCTGGGACCGAGCCGCAAACTCCCACAAATGGATGGGTGACCTTCAAAGTGGTATGTAGGCCGCTAAGGGAGAATAGTCCTGGAAAGCTCTGCTTAATAAGAGATCTTGTGTGTTTGACCATCAGATGTCTCTACAGATGTAATAGAGGCTCATCTGGTATGTGCACCCCCAGCATATTTATCGGATTTAGGGTCGCCTGTTCTGGGAGGAAACACACATCTGACATTAGGAAAAAAAAAAGAATTTCAATCCCCAGTGTTGATGACAAGAGCTATAAGCTCCCATAAAGAAGCTACTGTAATTGTTTGCAAGGTAAATACAATGTGCCTACTTAGGTACTGTCTAAGCACTTGTGAATGACCTAACCCATAGGTTAGGTCATTCAGTATTTGTGTGGATGTTACTTTTGCGGTTGTTGTTTTACAATTGTGTTTTTACAGTAGAAGGAGTATCACTGAAGCAAGACGATAATCCATGCCACAAGGGAAAGAACATCATCCTATACCTGTTATTCCCTCCCCAGACCTCTATCTCTTGTGGCCCAGGGACTATCACAGAAGAGAATGGCAGAAAGTGTTGTAAGAGCCAGAGAAAAAGAGGTGGGCTGTTGGTTAGATCTAGAGTTTCCTCTCTCCTGAGAGGGACAGGCTTCCAAATGTGATTGACAGTCAACTAACCATTGACTTAAGGGGGGAGGTCTAGCAGAAACGCAGGGAAAGTGGGAAGGAGAGAGGCAGGTGCAATACGAGGGCCTCCTTTCTGGGCACCTGTGCCAGAGGTTCAGTAAGCTTATGATCAAAATGCAGGTTCCACCATAAGTAACCAGGAATAAATTAATTTCTCTAAGAGAGCATTCTCTGTCCCTGAATCAGTTCGATCCTAGCAGTGGAGTGGGGCTGAATGCCAGGCCTCACCACGAGAGAATTCATAAGACAGTAGCATTGATTTTGATTGTCAATGTATTGTACTGCGTGGTGGCATTTTTGAGAAGTAATAATATCATGAAGGATCTACTTTCATCAATGGGTTGACATATTTCTCAGGAGTTTGGATTTTGGTGAAAATGGAGTAGATCTCATGAGTGCCTGTGCTCTGCTAAAGCAGCTTTAGTTCTGTTTTACCTCTTCTGTAGCCTCTTACCATTCCTCTCATCTACCACATGCCAAAAAGCACAATACCCTTCCCAAGTGTGTCTTTCCCCTTTTGGACTTCTTGCTTTCATAATTGTGAGCTGAATAGACTTCTTTTCTGTAAAAACAGCTGGACTTAAATACGTTCTGTCATAGCACCAGAAAATGATATAAGACAACTTGTAACGCAAGCCTCTATCTTAACCACACACTATGCCCCATGCTGACCCTAGGTAGACATTGCATTCCATGGAACTGAGAATTCTTTCCACTTCTTTTTAAAGATGACCTGAACATAGTGCTGAGCATAAGCTACGGATACCTTTACGCACAGTTGTGTTGGTCAGTTTTCTGTCACTACAGTTAATATCGGATAAAATCATAGTGTGAAGAGGAAAGGTTAGTTTTGGCTCATTGTTTTAAGAAATTTCCGTCAATGATTGGGTGGTCCCTTGTTTTGGAGTTGTAGCATTATATCATGGCAGGAGCAGGTGGTTGAAGGACCCTACTCATTTGACTATCAGGATGAAAGAATTTCATAAATAAATGACAGAGGTAAAAGGGGGCTGAGTTCCAATTACCCTCTTTTGCGGCACAAAAGACCTCACAACTTCTTGCCAGGCCCCTCCTCTTTTTCTCCCATTATTTTCCAATTCTGCCTTCTTAGGGAACATGCTATTAGCACCTGGATCACTGAGGGATTTTCAAAATGCAAATTATACTTGGTTAGCTGTTAAGATATCTGACTGCTCCTGCAGATAACCCACAGTCAGCTCCCAGCATCCACATGGTGGGTAACAACAATCTATAATCCAGTTCCAGGAGTTCCAACTCCGTCTTCTGGCCTCCCAGGTTTATATACATGACGGTGACTTATATACATGCTTTAGAATAAATTTAACTTGTACTTTTGTCTAAATTTTTGATATTGGCTCATTCAGCAGCAACACCTGACCTCTGACCAATGATGGGCTTGAGAATGTGGGCAGAGCAGGGGGGAAAAGGAAGAGAGGAGAAGCCTATGTGGCATGAAATTGGAACAGGAGGGATCCCAGGGAAGATGGCTGCCAGCAGCAGCAAGCAGAGGTGTGAAGGGTTCCACCCTTAACACATGGGAGACCTGGAAGGCTGCTTTTCTTGACATAGTGGGCACACATAAACAGAACTCTGCCTGCCGGCAGAATGGAATGGAACTGGAGTGGCCCTGGGCAATGCATGCCTGGACCCAGCGCAAGCAGGAGGCCCAGGGCTGGGAGGAGCCGTCATAGTAGCAAATATTTGAATGGGAACTCACCGCAAATAAATCCCTCACCAGTTTGAGGACTATTCTCCATTTTATTCTGCCTGATTGGTGCCAGAGGGTGGGACCAAACCCCACCCACTAAAGTGCGGTCGAATTTGGAATTTGTCACAACACATGCAGACAAAACATCTCTACAGATAAAAATAACAATCTTTAAAAAGTGAAAATGCAGATGATAACAACCCTGAGTTGTTGAATCTATTGTGTCAATTTTAGTTGGCACATATTAGGAATTCATCTCTTTCTCTACTTTATCTGCACAAGACTTAAGGCCTCAAGTTATAACTGCAGTGAAATTGTTCTACTTTCTATTGTCCAGAGGTGGGGCAGGGGACAGAGGAATACTAATAAAAAGCAGTTGAGGAGAGCAAAGGATTTATTTGGCTTATATAGTCTACCATTGACAGAAATCAGGGCAGGAACTTGAAAGCAGTCCTATCTGCCATTCTACACAGTATTACCTCTAACCAGAGAATTTCCTCATATCCAATGGAATACAGCAGAAGCCACAGAAGAATGTTGCTTACAGACTTCCTCATAGACCCAACTTTAACAAGTTTTCTGATACACTCTATACCATCTGCCCAGGGACTGATGAGTCTCTATAGTGGAATGAGTCCCCTATATCAATTAACTATCAACACAGCCCTCCACGTAATGCCCACACGCTAATATGATCTGGGAAACTCCTCAACTGAGACAGTTTTCTCTGGTGGTTCTGTGCTATGTCAAAGTGACAGTTAAGGCTAACTAGGACAGACCTCAAGTCTGTACCAGAATTAGCTCCCTTCTTAACAATGAATGTTTATGGATTAAGGTGAGATTATTGGATAGGAAATATGCTTGAGACAATGAAAACTGAAGGGAAACAATGTACTTTATCCCAAGTCAGTGGGCATTGCCTGAACACTCAACATACACACAGTATTACATTGATTATTATTTTATTGAAACAGTAGGTTGTCAGCCTTTATGGACACATATCTACTTAATATGAATAGGTTGCTAAGTACACAATGTCTCACTCATTACTCATCACAACAGTACAAATTTGGAAGTATTGCCTCTATTTCCCTGGTGAGATAAATTGTTCAAGAGCTTACAGCTAAGTGGCCAACTTACACCCTATTTCACTGAAAATACCCAATCCCTTGCTTAGTTAAAATGGCATCAAATAAATAAAAATATTCAGTCTGCATATTGTGAACAATTTAGCTAATGTGAAAAACTTTTTAAAGTTATCAATTGTAAACTACATTAATCAAACATGTTCTTTGAGTATGCATATTAATACTGCTGTCAAGGCACATGAAGATATTTCCTTTATGGTTACTGTTATCCTGACATTCATGGGAATTCATAAACTCAGTTGTCGGTTCCTATTTAAAGACTGTATCAAGCGCTAACAAGAAGCAGTCACAGTAGCCTAGCAGATCTGCTCATCTGGACTTTAAGATCCCAAAATGCTTCCTTTTTTTTTTTTTTTTTTTTTTTTTCGTATCCTAATCATGTTGACATTTGTTTCAGAGATTAGAGAGAAGAAATGGAAGACAGCATATGAACCAGAAAAGACGGGTCAAAACAGCTACTAGCCACCGAAGAGCTGCTGAATGAGATCTGAGATCTGAAAATACCGTTTGTGTCTACCCCCACTAGAGAATGCCATTCCCTATAATAGCAAGTAACATGGAGGCTGTGGAGGACACGACTGGCACCCTAGATGTTGGGCATCAGACATCTCTACTAACAGACATGCAGCTCAGAGGAAAGGAGCAAAGGAATGCCCAGAGCCCTGATGCGCACTTCAGAGCCGGTCTTTGAACAGTTTTGTGGAAAGCCTGACAGCTATCTTAGGAAACAGTGGGTAGTGATGTGGGAACTAATCTGATTTATATCTTGAAAGGATGGGAATATGCTACTTTTTAGAATTTGAGCTGTACAAAAGCAGCTAGTGGCATAATGAAGCTAATCACAGGAAACTAGTTTGGCTTTGTGTGAGGCTTGCTAATTCTTCCTGCTGCAAATTTTCCATAAAGAGTTATTTACATCTCACTAACCACCAGGTTCACACCTGGGGTTGGCAACACCTGGCAGTGCTCTTAATGAGTTCAGCACTGTTTCCAAAGAAAACGCTGACATTAATAATTGTAATGTTACCTTTATTGCGAGGAAAGTACAAACATAAATGTGGCGGATTAGTAAAGGTCACCGCAATCTAAATCCTTTCGGTGCTAATGTAGCTTGACAGTATTTGCAAGCCAGGAAGTAGACAGAGGAAAAACCTTCTGTGATAAGTAGATCTTTCACGGCACTGCCTGATTGCATAAGGACACCTGCTTAGGAGATTGTGCCCTCCACAATGCTTTTGGCATTTTCCAAAATGGCACCTGAATTTCTGTCATATTCTATCGAATCTGTCACTAAATTCCACTGATACTTTTCTCCATATTTCTCAACTCAGTACTTTCATTTCCATTTTCATGGTCTGCCGGAGTCCTGGACTGACCTGCCTGAGTAAATTACCACAACTGCCTCCAATATAGTTAACTAAAGAAGCAGAAAGGACTGTCTTTGCCTGATGTTGTGACTGATTCTGAAACCCACAAATAACTACTAAATGCCTGCTAGGTTCCAACCCATCACCTGGTGACCTGTGAACAGGCAGAGGAAGGTAAGCAGTTTTATGACTTACAGAAACAAAATCAAACAATTTAATGAAGAAAGACATTTGGTGTTTGATATACATGAAATAAATAGTTTAGATAATACACACAGTATGCTTTCACAGGACAGTGGGTTGTAGCTG
Organism: Eospalax fontanierii; assembly: GCA_035773235.1. Lineage (NCBI taxonomy): Eukaryota > Metazoa > Chordata > Mammalia > Rodentia > Spalacidae > Eospalax > Eospalax fontanierii. The sequence goes on from CM069542.1 coordinate 33,718,963, forward strand.
ATCTATTACAGGTTTTAGTTGAATATTAAAATTTTGTTAAGCATGGTTATTCTTGTATTTCTCAGATTTTGAACCAATAAGGCAAATAAAAGTTGCTTATCTCTTGAATCTTGGTGTAACATGTGCAGTGTATAGTATATCATTCAATGAATATTTATTTTTCATGCTGAATCTTCATCTTATCTATTAACATCTGTTGTTTCTGCTTAATTATGTTTATTCTTCTTATCTGACTCTAGTTCTATAAGTTTCTTCCAGGTATGTTTTCTTTGACATTCTTGACACATCTTACTTATATTTGTACACATATAATACCCAGGCACATACACATAGACACAGAGACAGACACACACACACACTAGTGCTTGGAAACAAACCAAAGGCCTGTGTATGCTAAGCAAATTCTTCATCACCAACAAGTCCTTGGGTTGCTTCTGCATAGAGAAGAGCTTTTGACTTAGAGACTAAGCTTTTGAATGGTTTTCATTAATTTGTTAATATAAATATTTTGAGGCTGGCTTTATATCTTTCTTCTTTTGTACACTCTCAGTGAATCCCTGCAGACAGGACAATCTTCATCTGTCCATGTAGCAAAGAATCAGCATTTTTTGCCTAATTGCTGGTTCAGCAGGGTGAGCAGTATAAGTGAATGCCTTTGGCTTTCTCAAAGCCACTGTGTACACTATACTTGCTAGGCTGTTCTTGCTCCCCACACAGCCTCTTTTTTTTCAGTCACTTGGCCTTTTACATAATCTCCTTTTAAGAAAGTCCTTTTAAAACCTAGATTAACTTTCCTTTTGATGGCTTCACATTGATTCCCAGAATTCATCTACCTTTGACAGGACGATGAAGACAACATTTTTCTCACTCTACCTTCCGTTTAGGTCGATAGTTGTGTTCTATCATCTTTAGACTAGGTAAGTGGACTTGAATTTCAGAGTGATAACCATACTCTTCTTTTTTAGAGTCATTAGTTCTCAAATGACATTTACATCTCTCTCCAAATATATCTTCACTGTAATCTTGATATCATTTCTTTGGTATCTGAGGCATCTTAGGTGAATAAACTGAATCCTGCCACATTGGACGTATTAAAATGAAAATTTAGCTTAAAAATCATCTGACAATAACAGCTACTGAGGAAAGTTAAGCAAGGATGCAACTTTATCAGATAAGAAAAATCATTTTAAGATAAGGATTTTGGATAGTTTCAATGAAAATGTTGGAAAAGGCATATACAAATGTGTAAAACATTATATATATATATATGTATATATATATATACATATATATATATATATATATATTCACACACATATTCTATATGCAAATAGTCTGGATAGGTTGGAGGATGGATAGGCAGATTTTATGATCCACACCACTAATTTACTTTCATGTTTTTCTGGACAGTGTGAGAGAAAACAGGATGAATTACAAGTAATTTCAATGCTGGCCTAGAATCATTCTCTCTAAGACCTTTAAGATTCTCTTGTTACTCATATCTCCACATTTAAGAAAATAATTTTCCATTTGTATATGTATGTGTTTTGCAGGCAGGTGTGTAAGCGCACCTGTGTTGTGCAATGCCTATAAAGATCAGAAGAGAACTTTGGACCCCTGGAACTGGAGTTACAAATGGTTGTTAACTGTCATGTGGGTGGTAGGAATCAAACTTGGGTTCTCTGAAAGAGTAACCAATGTTCTTAACTGCTGAGCCTTCTCTCCAACACTGATAAGTCCACATTTTTCATCAAAGTTAACGGAATTCGCTCCATTGTGATATCAGCCTTCTCCTGGTATAAAAGAGCAGTTTGGGATTTATATTTTATTATGACTGATTTACATGTAAATTCCTATGGCACATACATACATATCTTAGATGTATGTAAATATTTGAGAATATATGTCTTAAATTTGGCAACTATTTAACTGGAATTTAGGTTCAAGGAAGATGTACTTTAGTGAGTTTGGTATTGTGCATAGTAAATTATAAGAGCAATGAACAAATATCATTAGATATAATAACCCAGCAATTCTTGCAAACTACTTCAAAGCTTACATATTTTCCCATAATTGGTTATAGAATGTATATACGATGTTAATTCACTCTTTTAATAACTTTTTTCAAGCCATTATCAAATAACCATAACCATCAGACATTAATTTTTAACAAGGTATCTATAGTCACCTATTTATCATTTATAACATGGATGGCAAAAGCACTATCAAACATTTATTAAGTATTTATAAATAATTTTTCCTACTTCTAGTGTGTGTTATAAATATATTATTAATTCTCTCTAAATTATTGATAAGGAATCTATGAGACTGAATATGAAAGTTACATTTATTATGTAAATGACATTCTGTGACCCTTGCATTCCCTCAGGTAAACTGCTACATGTATCTCAGGTAGGAATGAAGAATTACCATTTCCCATGTAAACTATCATATTTACATTGGCACTTGATGCATTTAGTGTAAATTTAATTGAATTCAGTTTCTCTAAAATGAAAATTCTGCTAATTGACCAGACACTATGGGAAGTGACTTTACTATTTCTCATTACTATGTAATACTGAATGAGGCAATAGAACAGTTGAGTGCACTATGTGTTTGATCTGTTTTGCTTATTGGCAAATATTCCATATCACTAGTAAAATGAAAGTATCTGTTCACTTAATAGGCTAATGCATGGTCCATTTCTTAAGCCATAGGGAACTACTAAGATATAAAAGAGTCATACAGTTTTAGGACCTTTCCTGAAGGACCTGAGATATTCAGAAGAATTGATTGAGTACTTCTCTTTGTTTCTGGGGTACTGTGACATCATATAGAAAAAAAATTCCAGGTCTACTGCGTTCCAGGTAAGCATGGGATATGAGATGGTGACATTGGAGAAATACAGTCACCACGTTCTGAAGTACAGTTCCTAGTCATCATAACTGGAATTGAAAGATAAGTTCTAGAGTGGTCTTTGTGATTGTAAACATATGCATTAGTTTGGAGCTGATTTTCCTTATCCTGCCTTTCATACTGCATGGACCCAGAAACAGCCTGAGGTTCAGTCATGGGGAGATATTCTGAATCCAGACACACAAACCAATGTCCAAATCATTTCAGAACTCTCAACTGAAGGCTTGCATCACAGTGAGACAGACCCATTATTTGATTCAAGGTTCATTTTAAGAGGAATTGAACTTTTCTCATTCTTTTTCTGTCTCTCAGAAAGGACAATATCCCTAAATTTTTTTTAGAATTATCTTTTGGTTAATTCATTTCTATAAGTCTTACATTTAATCTTCTCATTGTTAACACACTACTGCTTACACTGACCTAACAAATCTTCAGAGAAATATGATCAAAAATACAAACAAGATGATCTGGCACTAACTTTGAGAATAAACCATATATTTTATATAATATAATAACTTAAAATACCTCAAAACATTATAAATTTCACTCCCTGGAAACACAAATTTAGAATAGTTATGTGAAAATTCCAGGCAGAGACCCCGCAGATAGACACTATCACAGTTGCCCTGTTTCCTGGTTTTTATTTAATTTTATTTAGACTTTTTGTTCCTTGGAAGTTTTATACAGAACTAATAGAGATAATAAATTATACAATTCATCCCGAATCTTCCCCAGCTCCCCCTCACACACCAAGTATTATTATTACTTATGAATAGGGTGCAATATTTAGTGAATTTACTACTATCACATAAAGAATGTAGCAAGCACCTTTAGAGGAACATTTCATGAATATCTAAGATGTATACTCTGTCATTCTAGCAATTAACCTTGACTTCACTTGGGTCATGCTGAAGCAACACAATGAATGAAATATTCGATCCTTCCTAGCCCCAGCAAGGTCTGGTGCAGATGAATTATAAATGCATAAGCCCTAGCCTTTATTAGGAAGCTACCTTATGCTTTGAACATGAATGAAGACCAATGCCAGAAACCTTATTTCTGGCCAAGTGGCACTGGCAATGTCACTTAATTCACTGGTTGCAGTTGCTCTTTCTACAAGCTACTGCTAACACAGAGCTGGGCACGTTCAGGACACGGCATTCAAGGTCTTTGATTGCTCTTCCTTCCCACAAGTAAGGCAGAGATAAGGCCAATTTGAAAAATTCCGCATTAGGAATGAAGACAGAATGAGTCCAAACAGAGCCATGCTGTGAAATTAAGAGGGACTGGAGAAAACTGGGAAGTTGAGGCAGAAACAAACACCTTTAGTTTTCCACGTATGATATATATTTGGGAAGAAGATCAGACCTGGAATAGATTGTGTAGTGCCTTGTTCCTATTCTGGTCGACAGCAACATTGTAAAGCAGGCAAAGATTGTGCTAAGTACTTGTCCTTTGTTGCACTAATATCTTAATGCCCACCATCTCATACTCTGAGTAGTCTGTTTTAAAGCTCCAGGCTCTCAGAAGCCTCATGTTTTAAATTTCATCTATTCACTGTAGTTTACTAAATTCTAGCAAATTGGCCCTACTTTAATTTCCATCCTAATGTTTCTATCCCTAAATGTCTACCAAATTCTCAAACATAAAGTAACTTAATAACTAAGGCTAAAAGAAGCCTACCTGTTTTTGTAGTATTACCTGTTTATCAGACCACACTAAAAGAGAAATGGAGACTCCCATCTTGCTAAACTAAACTCCTTAAAACTGAACTTTATATTTAGAAACAGGAAGTTAATCTAGTATTTGACATTAAATGTTATGCTAAGCTAGAACTCTGGAAAAGGTTCATGTAACTAGGTTTAAGCAACTGGCTGCTGTAGATTTGATAGAACGTTTTTACTTGCTATGTTCATGATTGATGTTGACTCTGTTATTAGCTTCTGAAGTATAACCTGGCTTGGCAGCAAGATGGTAACAGTGTCATGTGCAAAGGAACTAAGTAGATACTTTAATTTTAGGATTCACAAAGTATAAGTAATTGTTTACAAGTTAAAACCAGGTAGTCACTGCGTAAAAAAATAAAACAAGCTAACTTAAAGACACACAGTGTTCTCCCTTCCCTGTAACCTGTTCTACTGGACCTGGTGGCAAACACCTTTAATCCCAGAACTGGGAAGGCAGAGGCAAGTGAATCTCTATGAGATCCAGGCCAGTCTGGTCTTTATAGTGAATTTCAGGTCAGCCTGGGCTATAGGGAGACACTGTTTCAAAAAAACAAAACAAAACAAAATACAAAACTTAAAACCTCTATTACAGTCTGGAGAATAAAAATGGTACCAGAGACTTGAGTGTAAATGGGGCTTCAAAGAGGTAAGTTTCATAGTCACTGTGTGTTGTCCACACTGAGCACAGCAGGGGGTCATGGATTTAGTAGCTTTGGGAATTCATGCATCAGCACATCTCTCAAATATGCCCTTCAATCTCAGATATCACGTTTCCTACTTCAAACTTCAGACAGGAAGGGACTGCATTAAATAATCCTTAAGCATTCTAATCATATTTACATTAGGTACAGTGACTGTTTCTTAATTATTCCTTCTTCTAAAATCTGAACATTTTTGATATAGTTCAAATATAATTTTAATGTTGTTAAACCCTGTAGTGACCTGGAAAAATTAAGGTAATTCAAAGCAGTTTTCATTTTATTTTAAACCCCCCAAAATTTTGAAAATTTCTTTCATTTAAATGAACATTAAACACTGTATTATTGTCTTCACAGAGTTTTCTCTGTCTTATTTGGTACATAGTAATTAACATTGAAAAACTTCCTAATATTATAAAAGCAAACAATCTATGGTGATAGAAATGTTTTAAATTGTGTGAGATAAAATTAGTACACTTTTCATTTGCTTGTACAGCAAAGGTTAATCTCTGTACAATCTCTATACACTGAGGATAATACTGCCTTGAAATGAGTTTGAGCAGGTGTGAAAGTAAAGGAAACACCATTCATAAATATATGACAGGAGACCAATAATGTTAATTAATTTGGAGAAGAATGCAGCCAGATTATGCTTATGGAAGACTTAAATCTTAAAGGCTGGCAAATAGATGGCAAAGGCCATCCAATCAATGTAGATAAATAATGGAAGTCTTTAGAAAAAGTCAAAATGTGACCAGTGAGAAGTGGTCATGTCATTCAATTTGGAGGAATTTAAATATTCAAAAGTCAATTGTTTGGGCATTAAATTTAAATGACCAGAGTAATGAAATACAGAGATGAAGGAAAATCTATGTGTTCCTCTATGCTGCAGGTCAGATTTCCCCAGAACTTAAATGGTTCTCTATATATGAATCACACATTCTGGTGTATACACTGTCCTTTATTAGACCCTTGCAAACCTAGCAAAGACATCACAGAGAGTCAGTGCCGATGTGACCAGACACAGTCCCCTACAATTCTAATAGTAAAGCATTGTGTTTTATGTGTCTGAGGCCTCTGCCTACTCCAAGTTGCCTCTGCCTGTTTAAGAATGTTTGATAAAGCTCAATGTACAAGTTTACAAATCAACTTTATTGCTTTCAGAAATAGAAATATTTGTACAACAGCCATCTTGAAAGGAATCAGACAAGAAAGATTAAAATTGGTCAGTTAATATTGCAGCAGAATTTCAAGAGTATAGCTGAGTTCTTTGTATTCTGCCACCAGGGGGCACTATGAGCATAGAGGAAGTCCCAGAAGAGCAAATAAAGTGATCTTATCTATGGGGATTTGTGATGCCTCTTGTTCTCCCTCATTACCTTTCCCTGCCTGAAAAGAAAATGAAATGTAAGAAAAATGAATGAAAAAACTAGGAGAGATGAAAAATAAAATCAGAAACTACATAAAGCCCGGAAGACTGGTCCTTTGAAGAATCCAAGAAAAAGCTGGGTTTTTCCAGGTTTAACAGTTTATTACACATTATTTTCCAATGTTGATTAATATACAGACTTAAAAATATATTAGTTTCAAGTAAATGTCATTCTAAGTTTCTTCCATTGTCGTTTTGTTTAAGTCTTCCTCTAATTTCTTATAAAACAAAACATAGTCCAAGAGACCACAAGGATGATCACCAGTTCATTGTTGATCAGGTATGTGAGGCACAAGGAAAGGCGGTAGATCCACGGACACTCCTCAGCACAAGGTGGAAGACATATTCCTGCTAGGTGTGTCGCCAGGGCGGCAATGAGTTGAGATCTCTAGGCCAGCTGCTCCAGACGGCATCCGGATACTACTGCACAGGCACGCACTGAAAAGAATGTTCAGCCCGAAAGTGTTTACCTGCTCTGGCCTGGCTTGTATTTTACCCAAGGAAACTGATGTGATGCAGGAAATAATTGCATTGATTATTATTTTTTTTCTTCTCAATCACAGATCTCGTACTCTGTGTGTCAAAGAAGGCCATAAAGGCAGTCTGGAACACGGAAATCTGCCAAAAATACATGAACTGAGGCACTGCAGTGTTCTCATAGGAATCCAACAAAGCATCCAAATTTTACCATAGGCTCTTCCTAGATAAGACTTTATAAAGATTTCTTTATTTTTTTTCCAAATATTACTGAGAGCATAAACATATAAAGTGAATTTTTCTAAACATAATTAGATCTACAACGCCTCATGCAGAAAATATTTGAATGAATACAGTGAGATAATTCACACAGTGTCCTTGATAATGCTGAAAGGTTTGAATCATAGTACTCCTTTAAAATCATATTTGCCTCCTCAAAAGATTCCAAAGATAGACTGAAGCTGTATTAGTAGGAACTGTGAATAAATTTTAAAGTAATAACATCTCAAGGTCTGCATTTTTCATGTTCATAGAATATGTGTATGATGGTCATTTTAAATAAAAATAATTAGTTGAAGAACTGAATGGTACTTGAAGTATTTTGTTGAACATTTATTCAAGCACGTTCTTTAAAAATAAAAACATACACAAGTAAATGTTTCACAGAGCCTGATGTGAAGAGTATAACATTCAATTACAAATGTGCTTGTCCTTCGAATAAGAAACTCATGAACAATAGGAGGAATGGGGTACTTAGAAACCTAACACTGAAACCTGGTGGTCCTGGGTGCATCAATAACCATAAGTATGTGACTTCACTGCCACCTAGTGGTGTGAAGAATCAGCCTTCCAATAAAGCCTAGTGTTTTGCATACAAGACAGTGGTAATTTCATAAATGAATATTTCCTTTATAAAGGGAAACAAAGAATTCTAGAGCAGATGTCTGAAGAGGCACAATAAGAGCATTTATCCCTCTTCCCTTGTAGATGTATGCCAAAACTTCATGATTTTCATTGATAAAAACTTCAGGTGTCTGAAGAGAAGCAAGCTCAGCACCCCAGGCAGGGATGGATGAAAACAAGTCTCAAGTGTCTTTGAATAAAAATTCTGTGTTTTCTTACTGCTTTAAAGCAGTTTCTCTTTTATAAAGTCTGTTTAAGATTTACATCTCTATTTTCCTTCACAAGTAGAAAACAAAAACTAAAATCACTACACGGAAAACCCCTTCTAGGATATGTCAAGTGCATCTTTTTTGCCCTGAACTGCCAGCCTTCTAGGAATGAAATCATTCAACTTGTGATCAATCCATGATGCAAACTGCTGAAAGAAGATCTTTCTAATATTGACATCTCTATTACAGGCAGCGAAGATGCCAGATTGTGTCTGCAGAATAAGGTCAAAATAAGGCCTGGGGAAGAAGAAATATCTTGCAAGGCATCAAATTCTTTTTTTTTTCTTTTTGAGAGGGTTAAAAGAGCCATTGCTATTTATTCATTGTGGATTTGCTTTTCAGGGCATCGTTATTACAGTGGGCACCAAACCATAGGAGGGAGAAAGAGCTACGAACAAAATTTCAAGGGAAATAACCACAATAAAAATACATAGCAGGACAAGCAGAGTTCACAGTGCCTGATATGAACTTAAGAACAAGCTCAGACATTGCATTTTATGAATAAGTTTTAAGAAGATACAGAAGCCAGTCTTTCTTCTACATAAAATTATTCATTGTACAGCCTTTGCCAGACTAACAGAGAAGTGGTTTTGGTTTATTTGTTTGTTTGTTTAAATTCAAGCTCAAGGAAGGGCTTAAGGAATATATTGATACTTAGGAACAAAGAAATCTAACATTTCTCTAAAAAGCATCTTCTCCTAGGTTTCACAGTGTATATATTTGTAATAATATTTGAAGAAAATCAGGTGTCATGTTAATCCATAAACAACCCATTTTATTTTGTCAAGAACACCCTGCTGCAAAATCTCATTAGATGCACTTAGTGTAATTTCTAATTTTATTAATGATGTTATCAGGCCGCACATGCAAAGGAGCTGAAGTAGACAAGGGTAGTCACCAATCACCAGTACAGATCTCGGAGTCCCTGTAACTCAATTGTCACTGTATCTTACAGTCTCCTGTTTGAAGTCAAGTGCACTTACAGTTTCCTGAGTGGTGTTCAATAATCACAACAGACTGAAATTAAACTGCACACCGTAGAGTAGAAGACAATGTTTTCACGTAGTGGGAAGCTTTGATGGTCACTATTACTATCCTACATTATTTTAATAAATATAACACTAATGTCTATTCATTGTGAAGTCATGACGTCCATGAAGGTAAAGGTTTTCACAGCAAAAAGCAATTAGTTAAGTATCACACATGGAAGCAAAACAGCAATTTGTAGACTTCTGTTGCTCCGTGCCTTAATTACTTATATTGCCACTAGTTTCAGACCACTAAGGACAGGGCTATCTAAAACTCCCCAGGCAATTAAAGACAAAGCATGCTCAAACATGAACAGCTCTCAGAGAAATAAAATGAAAGACCAGTTTTGTTTTTGTTTTGTTTTTTTTTTTTATCTATAACATTATTAGTTAGATAAATCACTGGGAAGAATAAGCCAGCGGGGAAAAAAAATGAAGCCCAAACTAAGATGAGTCCTTTTAAAAGTCTCCTTGGAGATTATGCAATTTTCCTCAAGAAATCAATATCAGTTCAATTGAAGATAAATTACATGAGCAATCAAAAACAGACACTTCATGAGCAAGCAATAATAGTATTGTCTCCCTCATTCCATAGCAGATTCTGATCACAAAGCGAGGAAAGGAATGGGGGAGTGTGACAATGTGTGTTTGTTATCTGTTTTTTCACTAAATGACTCTTGGTTTATTGAAAAATTGTCAGACTGCCTTGTCGAGGCTGGATTGTGTCTTTGTTTTGTTCCCAGCTTCTAACTTTCTTGTAGCTAAGATAGGAAGGGTATTTTAAAGGGTTCATTCTCTCTAGCTGATGTTTTGGAATAGGATTTGTTAAACTTTTTCCATTGGTAATCTTTTCTTGTCTGAAAAGTTTTTATGTAACTCCAGATATGTAAGACTATAAGATTCTAATCAAATCAAACATTTACTGATAAGTTAAAATGAAATTTATTTTGAGATGATTCTTTGTTATACATACAATTTATTAATGGATATATAATTTATTAATGATGAAGGAAAATTTACATATTAATGAGATGGATGTACTTGTTTATATTTCTTTTAAAAATTAACACCTTGCTGGATATTTGGTACTGAATGGTATAGAGCATTGTCAATGTTTTTATGAGTTGATATTTATTTAGATTTTATAACTATCAGCACTGAGAGTGTGTTTATTAAAAGCATACTACAAATCAACAAAAGTAATTTGGGGGTATTTCAAAAATTGTTCAAGATTCTCTTTTAATCCCACGCCAACATTAATTCAACGATTTTTCAAAAATGCTACTCAAGTCTGCAAATAAGCAGTAATTTTAAAAATGAAACATTCAAACAAAATGCAATCCCAAAGATATGCTAATTTGATATTTACATGCTGAATAGAGACAGCAAAAAATCTGAAAAAAAAATATGCTTTGTCCAGTTAAGCTATTATGTCTCTGAAAGAGCAGAAAGCCATATATAGTGTAAAACCAGAAATTCATAGAAAACAATAGTTTTGAATCTGAGCTGATACATTTCATTCAGCACTTGGTGCTTGGTGGCTTGACCTCATGCCCAAGTGCTAACTGTTCAGCCCTCAGGCCTCAGTAAAGTCATATTATGAACATAGTAAGCACCTCCACAAACACCTCAGATTCATTTAGTGTTCAGTTTTGAATTAATTTTAGGTCACGGGACATTCGTAAATATTTCATTGCTGCCAAAATTTCCAATAACATGTAAATTCAGTTATAGGACTCCATACAAAAATCAGTTTCAGAAGCTGAGTTTTGGAGCATATACTATTATTATTATTCCTAGAACCTAAAAGCTGTCTTGGGAGGTGGTCATGGGAGAATTAGGAGTTCAAGGTTATTCATAATAGTTTTGAAGCCTATGGTAACAACTTTTATGATACGGACATACTCTGAACAAACAGCCTTTGCTTAACCTTGTAACAAGAAAGTTAATCTTATCTTTCTATGTGTATAAGGTAGACAAGCTCACAGAGCCTTGTAACATAAGCATAGAGCTCATGATCCTTCTTTACCCTTGACCTAGCACAACATATGAATGTGTGTGTAGGTTTTACATGTCAAGCTCAGAAGCAAATAGCACATGTTAGGCAGAGCAAGGAGATAATTATCTACTTTGTGTGATAAACAATAGGCAGTATTGAATTGATCTGTTTCTCCTTATAAGTTTGCTCTCCTAGGTCAAGAGGGGTCAGCAGGGACATAGTCCTTCTGTAAGGGTTCACCTTCCCTTCTCCGTTTCATGCTAGACACAATGTTTCAGTAAAAGAAAGAGAGACCTTTGGTCCAAAGCACAGTTCTGAGAGTAAATTGAGCTCAGCGAATTCTGGGTCCCTTGTTAGCTTCTAAAATGGATACAGAGTCAGGTTGTTTTTATGTTCAGACATAGTTGTAATGTGGTATCACAGAGTGACTGCCACAGAGGCCAGCCTGAGCTAAGTGAGACATTACTGAAATCACAAAGCTAGTATGATTTGTAAAGAATATAAAAAAATATGGAAGGTCTATTGATTTTTCATTGGAGAATTTTAAAATAGAAATCGGCAAACTGTCAATTCACATATTGCTATCTGCAAATGAAATAGCGTCAGTGCACATGAGAGCATAAAATAACATCTTTACATGAGAAATGTATAGCTCATGATATGAGCAGATGTGTGCATATAACACAGTAACATTTAGGCAGTGTGAACTTTAGTATGCGGTGGTTCTGAAAAAGCCACACTGTCACGGAACAGAAGCATTAATTGGTCTTTGGTACTACATTCTTTTTAGACACTGTGTGCCATATCATGTGACTGTACACAGGCTCAAGAATGCCAATTTGAATAAATGCAGTGTTTTAGTTCATTGAGAGAAAGTGACTGCCAAGTAAATTTTGACTCAGAGAGTGAACAACACTTATATCACACTTACTTTTTTAATTACACAGAAAAAAAAAACACAGTTTTAGAGATGAGAAATCATATCAAGGAAATTGTAAAGTATCTATTGAGTGTCATAATGAATTCTTTTTCCTGCTTTTAAAATGTATATGAACTATTTTAATTCAAATGTGAATTAAATATAATCATAGAAACATGTAGTTTGTGCTGGAAGTGGCCTTAAAGTCTGCTTCATAATCCTTTATAAAAGAGAAAAAATATCAGCTTGGAGAATATTTGCTGTAACATTTCAGCAGAAATCCAGAGATTTTCCTTGGCTTAAAATCAGAGATAAATTGCTTTTATCTGGACTGACAAAGAACTTGTTAAAGGAAACCACAATGTAGCATTTGAAAAACAATTTCCTGATTCTTTAGTGTTAGAGGTTAGTCAGATCAATATTTTTAGAATGTGTTAGATTACATAGAGTAGTCATCTCATCTATGTTATATATTTCATTTTGGAAAGCCTGCAATAATGATTAGTCTTCCATGTGAAGAATGGTACACACGAATACAGAAATAGCATGGCAAGGAGAAGGACTGCTATGTAGAAGAAAGGATTTCTGATTTTAGGCCTCATAAGCTCTTTCTATTCTTGCTGGGCATAATGGCTCATTCCTGTAATCTCAGCGCTCAGAAGGTAGAGCAGGCAGAATGCTGGGGAATTGAGGCTAACCTGGAATGCATAGTAAGTTCAACACCTAGATTATGGAATGTAAGCCTCTCTCAAAAAACGGAAAACAAAACTTTTTGTTATTTGAGGAGAATTAATAAGGTCTGAAAAGATAATGAACTGAAGACAAAATGTCTCAGGCTCAAGTCTCTCTTTTGAGTGTATAGGGAAACCTGATCCTCATCATACATGTTTGGTGACTTGCAATTGAGAGTCAATATCCTGGATTGATTAGAGCCAGTAACATGGAATTGTACTGTGGTAGTTTGAATGAGAATGTCTTCCATAAACTCCAAGTATTTGGATGCTTGGTCTCTAGTTCTTGGGACTGTTTGGGGAGGTTAATGGAACCTTTAGGAAGTGTGACCTTATTGGAGGAAGCATGTCACTGGGGATGAGCTTGAGGGTTTAAAGCTACATACAATTTCCAGTTTCTCTCTCTGATTCCTGTGCCTGCTTGAAAATCTGGCTACTTGGCTTTCAGCTCTGGCTACCTCAGATGCCATGATGAACTGGCCACCTCACAGCCACGATGGACTCTTATATCTCTGGAACCATAAGCCAAATACATTTCTTCCTTCTGTAAGTTGCCTTGGTTGTAGTTTTGCCCTAGTACCAGAAAAATAACTAATACATCTACCATTAGCATAATAATGCAGTTTAAGTAATTGCAGGCAAATGTATGCACTTTTGGTCTTTCTAAGTCACTTTTTCATTGCTTCTCATATATGCCAGGTATTTATTTAGACAACGTGTATAAAGGCGAAGGTAAGAGCAAACAACTGAGGCAGTTCTGTGGGGTCAGCTACATTTTAGATCTACTACGTAAAGAGGAAAAGCAACATCAATAATACATCTTTTCGTGTGTGAAATAAACAAATATGATGTTTTGCATAATGGGAAACATATTTCAAATGTCAGCTCTGGAAGTCACACAAATGATGCAGAATCGGGAAGCAGGGGGTAACTTGGGTTATGAATGACTGCATTTTTCACTTACCAGACTGAAGCACCCTCAGATAAGACAGAAATAGAAGTCACACAGAGAATAAAGGAAAAGGAAAAGCAAAAGTGTTTTAGACAGTTTTATAGAAGCTTGATAGTCACTTAACTAGAGAAACTTTAGGTGGAATCTCACAACTAAAGAGCAATGGAACACAATTTGAAATGAACTAATCTTTTCAAGCACATCTATATATTGTATAAGACAGGCTAAAATCTCTTGGTGATAGTTGTGTGTGGGCACTTGTTTATCATCCTAGCACCCAGTAGACTGAGGCAAGAGGATCACTAAGCCAGTCTGGGGTAAATAGCAGGACCCTGATGCCAAATAGAAATAAAAATCATACAAATGGGCTATTTTAACATTTCCAAATGAAGTCAGGAAGGCTTTACAATGTGAAAAGTCACTCAAATAGTAGACCTCAATTTCTGAACAAATAAACTCACCTTATGAGAAATTACTAAATAGTGACATCTGGTTGGGGCTCATTCAGTTCTCTCAGTTTTCTGATTTCAAAACACTTTCTGAATACTCCTGAGAAGACCATCAAGTACGAATAAGGCTAGTTTGTATAGAAGATATCACTGATTTCCAAGAGGAAATCTTGTCACTTCAACAGTTTAGTAACAGCTGTACAGGCCAAGGGTCTGCTTTCTCTCACACAGGAACCTGAGCTGCATTGTGTTCAATCTTCTAAACCTCATCCAATCAATTACTGCATCTTACTAATTGTACCAAAATGGTATCTCTGGATTCCACCTACTTGGAGAAAGGCCAACTTCCAGTGGCCTTTTGTGATGAATATCATACATTATCTTTCATTCCAGCCTCTCAACCAATTGTCTCTAATCTAATCTTTACAGTCAGAAGGATTTATTTAAAACACAAATCTCACTCTGTTTTACTCCTTTGAGATCACTTCCTTTGTTCCTTTAACAACAACAAAAAATTCCAAACCCTTTATCTGTTCTGTTAGACTTTGTCTGATCTCCCTCCTGCTTATCTGCCTAGTAACATCTAAACCAATTTTCTGCCCCCTTTCAACATTTCAAGTAGATTGGACTTACTTTTATTTCTTGAAATGTCCCAAATACTTTGCCACCTCATGGATCTAGTTCTTGCTGATTCACCTCATTTCCTTTCCTCAAACACTGAGTGCTTTTAAATCACTCTCCTAGGGAAGTTAAACATCATTTGCCCTAGAGAAGTCTTTCTTGATCAGAACTGCTGTACCAGTTACTCCAATCATGAAAAAGAAAATGTCATGTTCTAAGCTTCCTTATTGCCTTTACAATGTTTGTAATTGTGCAAACCTGGATTTTGTCTTCACTTGTAGACTCCTTTGAAGAAGAGCCCAAGTCTGTCCTTTTAACTCCTGTCACTCACAGTAGCATATTTCCTAGTCTAGAAGCATGATAATAAATGTTTGTTTGTTTTTTAACATGGACAAATGTATTAATACTGTTACATACATTACTGTTAAACCTTTTAAAGTGTTATACATACTTGTTGACTTCTTTATCAAAGGGAATCGAGCCACTGAAATATGAGGTATGACGTCTAAAGCTATGAATTTTTGTAAAATAATTTGCATAACTAATTACTTGAGAAATTGGAAATGTTTGGCAACATCCACAATATTATAATAATTGTCAACATTGGCAACACATGACAACATTGTTTTTATGAGACACTGCTATAAAATGTGGCAGAGAGTCAACACTAATATTTTCACTGTTGCTGGATAATTGTCTAACATTCATGCCAATATTAATATGTAAGAGACTTATTGACTGAACCTATTAGCACAACGGACAGTAAGTTCCACACAGAACAATGAATCAGGCTGATCTGAGTTCCAGATCTTAGAGACAGTCACTAAGCATTTGAGCAAACTCGGTCAATATAGTGACCATTATCTGTACTCCAATCATGTGCAAAAGAGTTCACTCTTTGAACTGTTCTTTTAAAAGCACTCTTTTTCATTAAGTAATCAACCCGTTTTTCTTTTCCTGCTGTGGAAATTCCACTAGCAATTCTTCTGTAACAATATGTTTAATAATAATCAGGAAAGTATGTCAACATACTCCTTCCTCAGTAGTGAGGAAAATGAGCTGAGGTATTTGGGAGAGTATTTTAAAACTTGGCAGACGGTAATAATAGCACGGGAGACAGAAATGGAGTTTCTGTCATGTAGAGGATACATTTCACCATGGGGTCAGGATCTCTGCTCAAATACGGAGACCAACAACAGAAATAGTTATGCTTTGTATATATGGAATATTTTCTTTATCCACTCTTCTGTTGGTGGACATCTAGGCTGGTTCCATTTCTTTATTACTGTGAACAATGCAGCAATAAATATGTATGTGCAAATGTCCATGTGGTAGGATATAGTCCTTGGGGCATATGCCTATGAGTGCTATAGCTGGATCACATGGCTCTCTCTCTCTCTCTCTCTCTCTCTCTCTATATATATATATATATATATATATATATAGATAGATATAGATATAGATACAGATATAGATATAGATATAGATAGATATATAGATAGATATAGATATAGATACAGATATTTAGCAACAGATATCTGCAGTGATTATGCCAGTTTACCAGTTTTCAATTCCACCAGCAGTAGATAGGAGTTTCTCTTTCCCCACACTAGCATTTGTTGCCATTTATTTTGATCATAGCCATTCTGATTGGGGTAGGATGAAATAACGTAGTGTTTTTTATTTGCCCTTCCCTGATGACTAAGAATATTAAAAGTTAAGAAAAAAATATGATCTGTTGTGTATTTTCTTTTGAGCACTGTCTGTTCGTTAAATGAACTCATTTAGTAGACAGGAATCCATGAAAGGGGAACAAGAGGAGTTGAGAAAGTGGTGTCAGAAGGCAAATGCTCATCTGTGACCTGAAGGGGCAGGGGGAGGCTGCTGCTGATTGGATGGTACAATGGATGGAGAGGGAATGGAAGAAGTGGGAGAAAGAAATAAAAATGCACATTGTTGAAAATTCATAATGAAGGACTGGACAGACGGTGGTTCAGCAGTTAAGAGCACTGGTTGCTCCTGTGGAAGACCCAGGTTTGATTCCCAGCACCCACATGGTGACTAACAACTGTCCCTGACTCCAGTTCCAGGGAATCCGATGCTCTCTTCTGCATGACATGGTTGCACTTAAATGCATGCAAGCAATCCCCTCATGCACATAAAATTAAAATAGTAAATTAGAAAAAAATTCCATAATAAAACATAATTCATTATAAGAAAATAAAAAAGTTAAAAATGTGCAGACTAAATCTACATTATGAAAAAGATTGGTGTAAAACAAACCCTTCCACCTCATCACTTTGTTTCTCACTCTAATTTACATTTCTTCATAGTAATTAGGCTTGTGTTGCTTATTTTGTCTACTAATACAATGTAAGTAATTTTAATGAGAGTTTGTCTATAGCCTGAGTTCCTTGAATCATGCTTGTCAGAAAAGAACGTAATAAATAAGTGTCAGTGAACAAAGACTGAATAAATCTTTAAGTATGTTTAGTTAGAATCTCAGAAAAGCATGATTGGTCGCCTCATCCTTAGTTTTGGAGAAAACGGACTTCAATATTTGGTAGGATATTCGAAATAGTGGCAGGTGGTAATGATTAACGGGAAGGCTCAGATGGAGGATCACACATTTCCTGATGGGCATACCACTGTATGTCCATACTCAATGCCAGGTCTCCAGAATGATGGTGCCCACTAATAGACAGGTGATCTGTATCCTCTGGGTGAGAAATTATAGAAATGCAGGGAAGAATGAAAGAAACAGATTTCTCGTTTACCAACACTGAAATTTCACTCAGTTGATGGCCATTAAGTTCTACAATGTTGGCTGACAAAACATTCACACTTTGGGGTGGGGGTACGAAATCGGTTCTTTTTCTCCTCTATCAGGCTATGACTGGGACGGGTAAAACATTTGCTTTTCACATAAAAGTGTCTTTAGATTTTGCATCCCACTCACTTCCCTGATCTATACCACAATGTCAGAAACTGCTAAGCAACAGATTACACAGTGCAAATTTGAAGGAGCTTCTTTACAGAGTTGAAGGCCACGTGCAGTACAGAATTCAGTCTGCTTGAATGCTGCATTTATAATTTGATAATATAAGACTGATAGGAAGCTCACATTGAACGGTTCAGTGCATTTGGAATTCCATGAAAATTAAATGAAAGGTTAAAGCTTGAAGCTTCATATTTACTTACATATGTATCTGCAAAGAAAGTGGATGTCTAACATATGCTTTGTTATCGCTGATACCCTGTGGACTAGCCCTCTGTGATTTAATAATGGCCTCAAGCTAGCAAGTAAACTATATTTTGTCATTTCCCTACTTTTATTTGCTTTCTTTTAAAATTCCATATAATATTTTTATTTCATGTCTATGAGTGCATTGCCTGTACCTAGGTCATGAAATACCCCCAGAGGTCAGAAGAGGGCATTGGGTTTCCCTGGAACTGGTGTTATAAATAGTTGTTAGCCCTCATGTGGGTGCAGGAAATTGAATCTGGGTCCTCTTCAAGAGTAGTCTGTGCTCTTAACCTGGGAGCATCACTCCAGTCTCTGGTTTCTCTGTCTGAAACTTCAGTGTAAAAGTTTATGTTCCCATTTTGCTTGGAGAAGCTAAATGTAGACATTTGTAGCTAAGGTAATTCTGTCTGGTTTCCTTACTCTCAAAATCCTGTGTCACCTTTTTCATACATCTTTTAGAAAATATCATTTATAGTTAAATGGTCAATATATTGTTATTTTCCTGTTGTAGCAATTCCAGTGGCAACGCTAACAGAACATTTGAACACAGAGGCAACAAGATTACAGATATAAGTTCTTCTTAGGTGTTCTTGAGCTTAACCAAAGAACACAGTACCAAATCCAGCAGATGCATTCACAGCCACAGAGGATAACTGCTGTTAATAAATTCATTAAAAACCACTCACTTCTCCTTCAGAAAACTTATTCTCCACTTCAGCCATTTTCATCAAACTTTATAATTAGATGTGGAGAACAAGCAAACTTGCTTTTATGAGCAATAACAACTAACATTTGTACTGCATTTTCTAATTTGCAAAGAAGTTTCCAAAAACAGAATTCTTCACCTGCTGCCACAGTAGATGTTAGGTGTTATTAAGAGCTTCTGAATTTTACTAATGAGGAATCTGGTTTGGCAAGATTACAAATTTGGTACATGACACTATGAGGAAACCCAATCAAGTGCCTTAGCACACAGAACCTTTTCTGTTTGCATAATTCACAGTCTAAAGTATGGTGGGAGCCAGTGCTGATGTGTTCACCAGCATAAAGGTACCAACACTGAAGTCTTATTTTCTATAAGGCTATTGAATAACAGCATTCCAGCACAGAGGAATAAGGTTCAGTGTGCTGCATCATAAAACAGAAGTCTACCCCAAATTACATGACAGGCCACAGGCTCTATTGTACTGAAATGACTAAGTCATGCTGTCTTCCGGTCTTGCTGGAAGACAGCAAGAGAAAGGACGTGCAGATAGAGAATCGGTAATGCAAGCACCTTTTATTATAAGGCCACAGAATTTTAAATTCTCTTATCTTACTCGGAACTCATTCCCTTCAAACAATAGTAGACATTTCATCAATTCCCAAGAAGAGTGAAAAATCTTAAAATTGCAGGTTAAAAAATAAGTCTGTACTTGGGATAATCTACTGACCTATTTCTCTTTAATTCCTTTGTCTTGTTTGTTAACTAAGGGGAGGGCTCCCTCTGTAAATCTGAGTGGTCTGGAATACAGGTAATCCAGGCTTTGCCTTGAGCTAGCAGTTAGGTTCCAGGTTTAGTCTCTCAGTTGCTAGGATAAGGGTGAGATACCACACACAGTTTGTGAATGTCATCGATCATACAAGTATTTGAACTATATTTATATGCTCACGACTTTTAAACCTCTACCCATATCACTCAAGTAATATTTTTCTATCATTAGTTTTTTAACTACATTTCATTACCACAATCTCAATATGACTGAACATTTATAGCTTAATTGCTCACTATCATGCAGTGTAGCTGATACTGCCCTATGCTGTTTATTAAAGTTGATTTCCAAACTTTCTAGAAATCTTTTCATGGCACCATGATTTTCATAGTGCTGGATCCAAAAATTCAGTCACATTTGTTATTATATGTTCTTATCTAACAGGTTACAGGTCACATGTCAAACATTTGTGCTACATGCTTTAACTATATCAGGAAATAGACTTAAGATCACAAATTCTTTACATGCTCCATGTAAGGGTCCCTATTTCATTAGATATATGCTATTGCAAAATATTTCACTTTCTTTCTCCACTCCACATTATAATAACACAATACACTTTCAGAAATATTGCATCAATTACACTTGTCTTAAATTCAATAGATTATACTGCTTGCATAGTAATGAATGCACAGTGTTCCCATAGTGAAAGATTTTTGTTGGGGGTGGGTACTCAAAGCCTTTGATTATTTGAATAGTCAACCATGCAACTGCATTATCTTAGAAACCTGGGATTGCAGGCATTAATACCAACCTCCAGAAAAAACTGGGCACTAAAAAAATTAGGGTTCTAATAAAATATGGGGACTCAGAGTCTAGGTGAGTATTTTTTTTTTTCTGGTTGGCAGTATGATGTGAATTACTATAACTTAGGGGAAAGACTAGCATTCCTACTGGTTACACTATGACAAACCAATTCTAATCATAGTGTAATCAGAGGCTGTCCTATTTACCTTATCCAAGAGTGTGGGGTTTAGGCATGTGTGAGAAAGTTCACCAGTTTCTCACACAAATCTCTGAGGGAATACATGATAAAAAGTAGATTATATATTTTCATTTCAGTTTGAAGAATCAGAGGTTTAAGTCAGAAATACTTAGAGGAACAGTAATTTTTGGAACCAAATTTTAACCTTTTTGAGGTTTTGTCATTTAACATTCATGACAATACTGTTCATAACATGCTAAGTCAGAAAACATGTTTTGTGGGTGTGTCACTCAACTTTCTGTGCATATTAGTTGATGACTGTATGTATATATTTACACAGGAAACATTTTAGAAAGTGATAACCATGATTATTTCTTGGTACTAGGATTATTGATATATCCCTTAGTTTTTTGCATATATTTTGTTGTCTAGAATTAATACAGATAATTTTGGCACCATACTAATTGCTATAGTTTTCATGTTAAGATGAACATGTAACCACAATTAAAAATAATAAAATTATATTTTAACTTTGGAGAATTAAGAAAAAGCAATGCATTAAAAGAAACTTGCAACTTGATACATTTTTAGGGCATTTAATTGCTTTTCAATTATATGTAGGTCGTGCTTTACAATGATTTTCACATAAAACTATGATTATATCAAAGCTTGAAAATTCCTTAATATAGATATTCAAAAATTCATTTGTCAGTATCTCTAATGAGGCCATTCAACATATCTAAACATTATTGTCTCTTTAATGTTCTTATTGCATAGTCACATAAGGTCACAAATCAAGTATACAATAATTCAAAATTATGCATTTTGTGTGTGAGAGAGAAAGAGAAAGAGAGAGAGATGGAGAGAGAGAGAGAGAGAGAGAGAGAGAGAGAGAAAGAGAGAGAGAGAAAGAGACAGAGAGAGAGAGATTTAATTCAGGACTAAGCTCTATTGCTCAGTGATAGGATCAGATAATAAAGTCAGAAAGGAGGCAGTTATGTAAGCAAGTACTGACGTACTGCTTATAGGGTGAGCAGCAGGATTTTTTAATTTGCCTAAGCACTATAATTTTAAACGTGTGAAGGACGTTTTACTCCATACATGAAAACCAAACTATAAAATTAAAAGAATTCATGCATTAAAAATTCCCTTTCTAAATGGCTTTCTGTGTAAGGGAAATTTTGCTATGTTCGGTCTTCTTTAAAATTCAATTCAAGAATATGTTTCAGAGATTTATACTATTGGTAGTAATAAATGTATGAGTTCACTTTTCATTGCAGCAGAAAGCGCCCAAACAGAGGAACTAGACTTGTCTGAGGTAGGCGGCTTTGAAACAAAAGAAAATGTTGTTGAGGGGCAACTTTTTGTATCCACTTCACGATTGTGCCCGGATTTTGTTAGACTTGATGGCCCACTGGCATTGCGTATGTCTCAATTTTGTGGTGATAGAGTTGGTGTCAAAATCCCATTTAGACATGCGCAAATTCATTTATATGATTTACTCTGAGCTGGAAGTCAGGACTTTGTTTTCTACTGAGGGCTGCTGACACATGGGAGAAAGATAGATTACAGGGCTCAGAGAGACACAGACACTATCAAATACAGAGTGAAAAAGAGACAAAAGGAGAGACAGGAAAGTGATGGGAGAAGGAGAACAGGGAGGTCACTAGGCTGTGGCCTGTTCTTTAAGAGTGCTGTACACCTTGCCAATTATAAGCAGCACACGTTTTCATTTGAATACCTCCTTTTTCTTTTGCCTGCTTAGATTGTTTACAATGTAAAGATTTCAAAAGATATTTCAGGATACAATTGTTATTGGTTTAGGAACGAAATTCAATTTTAAAGAGAATCATCCTAATTCAGAACAATGTTTCTATTTGTGTGAAACATTTGATTTAGTTGTTAATTTTCTATTACTATTGTTGATTAAGTAATATTAGCACCAAAATAAAAAAATTATTTTGCACATCTTCACTGAAAGCATTAAATAAACAAACAAAAATTCTTTACATGTAAAAATGTTTTTTAATAAAATGTTGGATAATTCAGATAAAGTGGGTATATTCATTTGTAACAAAGTACTTGTCTATATTATAGAATTTTAATATAATCATTTTGTCTATAGCTTCTGTCATTGTTTAAAAGTCTCCATCTTCTATTTTTTTGATAGAAGATACTTAACACAATTTGATTTTATTTTGCAATATTTGTGAATTCTTAGAGAATTAACGGGATCACAAATGACAAGGAAGTAGGTTATGGAGAAAAAGTGAAATTTTATACATTATATTCAAACACGGTGTTTCTATCATGACAGAGTCCTGTTTTTCTTCAAGTAGTAGGATATATTATCAAATTCCTATTTCGTTATTGTTGTGTCTTGAATTTTAGACTGGATGCTAATATCCTGTACGATTTCTTAGAGTCTTCATAAAACAATAAGCATGGCTTTGTACAAGAGAAAAGTGTCAGGAGACTTCATTCACCAGTGGAACTCCTTCCAACACCATCTATTATAACATTTAAATAGATTTCATCAATTTATATTAACTAACATTTGAGTTCTAATTAAAGTGAAAGTTTAAAACAGTTCTAATTAAACCCATCTTTAATAACTGTTATAATATTAAGACCAATTTACCTTCCCAATTAAATTAGAAATTACATTTAGAGTGACTTCTGTTCAAAACAATTTATTTAATTTAGTAAGAATTTTGAGATATAGCAAAGTTCTATTAGTTTAAGGATTTAAAATGGAAGAACAGTTACTGGTTTTGAGGAAAAAAAAGCAATGTTCACTAATTCGTATTTTTACCCCAAGAAAGTGATCTATGTTTAATATACTTAAAATATATATTTGTTATATAATTTTTATAATTTTATACTATTTTGTAAAGTGTAAAAAGAAAGTCCTATGCGAGAGCACTGATTTCCTTTTTCTTTACTTCATCATCTGCTGTTATTTGTCTCAACTAAATTAGAATTCGTTTTCATTGAAATCGGCCTAGATGCTTCATTTTTTATTTGATGCGGTGAAAGATGCCTAGTTGCTCTATAGTCCCATAAGTTGCTTGAAGAGGACTTCTAATAATAAACGAGAAAGACTTTCTTAGTAGTATGATCTATTTACTAGTTTATTACTAGTTTACTAGTTTATTCCCAGTACTAGTAGGGATCATCTTCAACTTAATGCCCTTAAGGGTGGAAAGAGCCATTTTGTGCACTCTCTCAATGGTGTCTTTCTCAAAGGGAAATTTAAATCATCAAATGCTATACAATGATTATTTAGGCAGTTATCACTCATGAGTTTTAATACAGCATTCTTTCATCTGGCAATTATTAGTACTTAATACAGCATGTTTTTTCTCAGTGCCACAGACCTGGCAGAAGGCTGTTTAACAAAAGATTCTACTTTAATGTATTAAATGAAATACACAAAATTCAACAAAATGTATGTAGTAAAATGAAAGATTCTATCTTAAAATTATCTTAAAATTCTATCTTAAAATTCTAAAAGCAATTTCAATATTTGCTGAACAAATCATTTCTCATTTATTGCATACTTACAATTGAACATTGTGATTAAATGTTTACTATGTAATAAAATAACAATTGCCATTCAAGATCTAGAATAAATGAAGATATTGTAACAAAAATGTGGGAATACGTAGGTGATATTAAACAAAAGGAGCAAACTAGGAACAAGCCATTTGATTGCATTAAAATTTAGCTGCAAAAGAATGAAATGGTTTCTGTGTGGAGAGTCAGTGATTCTTATAATTTACATTCAAAAACAATGACTGATAAATGATAATGATGATGAGGAGCCCCAGAACAGCAGAGCCTTGTTTTTTTTTTTTCCCTTGAAGTTTATTATCCAAGCTTTTCACTTTCCCCAGTAATAAATGTACAAACTCTATCAGATGAGTGAGCATTCTAAGAAGTACTAAAATACCTCTGGCTGATTAAAGGCAAATTTGTTCTAATCATGTGTCTGCACTTATCAGCATGATGTTTGAACAATATGTAGTGTATCCTGACCAGGAAACAAACATAAAAAGCTCCATTACACACTGGGACCGACGATTTTTCTCAGTGGTAGTTTCGATATCTAATGTATAGTCTTTATTTGTCCTAAATATCTTTGATTTTCTGCCAGCTAAGATATAAGCCTAAAAAAAAAAAAATCAAAGCCCTAAAATGCTAAAAAGAATTCAGCATCAAGCAGAAAAGCAAATCATGCTGTGTTCCTTGCAAATGCTTTTAATTTCAAGATCATGCAGTCTTGACCTTGTTAACCTTGTTGCCTTGTTGTGTAGCTCTTTTTCTTCACCTGGGATGCTAACTGGCGACATGGGATACATTTTCATACCATTTTCAAGGTCAAATCAATTTTAAAGGGGACATAGAAAATCAATCAAGATTTTTCTTCTTTTTTCACAATATATTCAACTTAAAAATAGATATATTTTTCATTTAATTTAATGTTTTATTGAATACTTTTATTGAATATTTGAAATTGTCATACAATGCATTTTGATCCTATTCAACTTCTTTCCTCATCTCCTCTCAGATCTAACCCATCTCCCTTCCACTTTCCTTCAAGCTACATGTCCTCTTTTTTTCTTTTATTTTCTCTTCTTTTGTTTTTTAATGGAGGGAGACGGGGGGGGGGTGGAAGAAAGCGTCTCCCTGTAGCCCTACTTGGATTGGCACCTGTTGTGTAGACTATCTCCTGCTGGCTTCAGTCTCACAAAGATCCACCTGCTTCTGCTTCTTGAGTGGTGGAATAGTATAATTTGAAAGTACAAAAACTGATGCTCAGAGGAAGCTGTTATTCAACAAAGAAGAGCCAAGGAGAGAGAACACTGTTGAAGACCTGTTTCAATTTGCCTTTTCTTTCATTATATGGCAAAAGTTACCGTTTGATGTGTCCATATACAAATGGACCTAAGTCCCATAGTAAAATATTTTAAAGATTTGTTTTAAATTTTGATTATGTATGTGTGTGTGTGTGTGACTGTGTGACTCTGTGTGTGTGTGTGTGAGAGGGAGAGAGAGAGAGAGAGAGAGAGAGAGAGAGAGAGAGAGAGTAAAGGAATTTGCAGAGTCCAAGGGTGTCACATCCCTTAGAGTTTGATTACAGGCAGTTGTGAATCACCCAATGTGGGTGCTGGAAACTCAACTTGGGTCCTCTATAAGAGCAGTGTACACTCTTAACTGCTGAGCCATGTCTCTAGCCCCCAAGGAATTTTTAGATTGAGTATATAGCAGGAATAAAGAAGTAATCTACAACATAAAGAAAACTTGGGAAGTCATTGTGACTTTAGAACTCTGGTACTCAGCATCTCTGCCTTGTTCTTTGAAAGTGACAAGGGAATATTTGACAAAGGAATATCCAAGGACTTCCATTCAAATAACTAGAGATGTGTGGTTGGGTTACTCCTTGCTTCTCAGCAGGGGCAAATGATATAGATAGATAGATAGATAGATAGATAGATAGATAGATAGATAGATAGATAGATAGAGCTACATAGATACTCCTCAAAATTTCCAGGACCCTATGGTTGCAATTCTTAAATTTATCCTCAAATTAAAGGGAAAATAATAAATCCATGTTCACCTATTTGGCACAGCAACACCCAAATAATTTTCAGCTCCATATTAGCGTATCTACTTTTAAAAGTGCCATTTTCAGGTTTATAAAATGTAGGGTTTTTTATGCTCTATATCTGTTTTTCAGTTATAAAAACGAATTTGACTTTGGAAAAATAACTTAAAATGTGTAAAATGCTGTGCACACGTAAGTGCTGTAGCATCTAACAGCTGAATGCAACTTCTATGATCCTGTACCCAATTGATTTTTGGTCATAAACAAACCATTATCATACTTAGCTAGTAAATTTCCAAATCTCATTAATTTATAATAGGTGTAAAAGTATTCTAACCCATTCACTCTAAAACAAATGGTGACACCAATTTTTGCTAATTCTTTGGATTTCTTTGTAAAGAAAACAACAGAGACTGCACAAAAATTACTTTAGGGTGATTTATTAATCCAGGTGCACATTTTCCAAAGGAGCAAAGTCAGCCCAAAAGAGAAAAAAAATTTCTTTTGGTGCTGGGAAAAAAAAGAGCAAAATAATTTAAGATAAACTCTGTGCATATTTCTGTAATCTTTGGACAACGCTTGATACAAACTATCTTATAACACATTTTGCACAGATTTTAAGATCCCTATTATTCATTATTTATTCTGATCAAAACTAATAACTCAAAAATTTAAAAATACTTTAAAAACACTTTATATTAGAAGCTATACATATGCTAATAGTGTTTGCATTTCCTATTTTTATTTGTATTTGATTGATCTAATATCCTTATGGAAATACCATTTCTCATAAAAACAATTCTATGACAAGAAGAGTTCAAAATCTCATCTCTATTTTATTTTGTTTAGTGTCTTTATTCTACTATTTCTATCTATGGAGTTATTTTTTTGCTTTCCAATTTTGCTTCTTTCATTGCTATATTATTATATTATAGACCAAATATTCATGACCAGAAAAATTTCATCCAGTACATAGCAACATACTTTTATCTCAAAAATACAATACTCAACAACAAAGCAACTGGGTGCACCTTGTTCTAAAGGTGAACACTTCAGAGGCTTCTGCTGGGCCACCCCATGGATTCAGACATCCCGGGGAGATAGAGTACCATGTCCATTTGTATCTAGTAAACATCAAATAGAGAAAGCAAAAGACGCTTCGCTATTTCAGCTTCTGGGTCCTCCATGCCAATGCTTACGTAGCAATATTAGTCCTTATTAGAAATAACAAAGCAACATTCATGAAATCATAGACTACTGTTTTAGAATCAACAAATCCTCTAAATCCCACTGTGAGAAGCCACACATACTCTGTAGAACCACAAATATAGTTGCATGCGCATCGTGAACTATTTCAAATTTCCTTTGATACTGAATTACAATATTTTATTATAAATTTGTATTTTATCTATCTTCAGAAAACATGCCTCTTTGTCCTGAAAAGTGTGACTGTTAAGAATTAGAGATAATAATAGAATAGACTATTCTTCACTCTCTATGTGAGATTTTACTCTTTACTTTGACTGAATGGCACAAGTAAGGTGACTCTGAATTCTTAAAGTATAATTAGAGTATTTTCTAAATATTAGAGAATTGTGTTTACTTATGATGTATCATTTTCTACTTTTATAAGACAATTCATAAAATGAAATTCAAATTAGTTAAGAATATGTTGTTTACCAGAGTTCTAAGATATCTTCCTTGAAACAGAATTCGTTTATTACATCAACGTGAATTAATTCACTCATGAGAATGAATTGTATATCATATCACAGAACTGCCCCATTCTTACTTATATTTCAGAGAAGTAAAATTTACCTAAGAAGCTATATATATATATATATATATATATATATATATATATATATATAGATAGATAGATAATTTTTTAGCATTTATCTATTTTCAAAATTCTGTGCATTCTTAGCTGGGAATTGGGCTTAAAGGATTATTACTATTTATTTGTTTGTTTGCTTTTCTTTGATTTTTATTGTAAATAAGAACAGAAACTAGAAAGCAAAAACATAATTGGAAGAAAGAGCTAAAATTAAGAGTCTTTATTATTTTTAATTCAGTCTTTAGCTGGGGATGTGGCTCTGTGATGCAGTGCTTGACTCATGCACATGGCTCTCTTTTATCTCCTCTGAAGAAAAATAAAATAAATTTTCTCTTGCTGCTGAAAATTTGAAATTGATTGATAATGACCATGTCCAAATTAACAAGGGGCAAATAAATAGATGTAAGGAGTCAAAATATAGGCAAAACTTAAGTTTTTTCTACATATTTCTCTGGACTTTTTCCCTGCAGTTTTTCTTTGTGGCACCGTACATGGTCCTGCTTGGTTTTCCAGGGAGGAGACAGCCTGTTGCACACACACTACCAAATATTCCTGGAGGAGAGCAAGAGATTCCAGAAGGGAGAGTAAGGCAGAATTTGTGGATTTTGCTGTAAAATGACAGCTCCTGATCCAGCACCCACACAGAGCTGATTCTGGAGCAAACTTGATCTTCTGGTGCAATGATAGCATCCTTTCCAAAAGCAGAATAGCATCACTTGGGTGGTGCCCCAGTGTATTTGCAGAACTGCTCAGTGGGAAATAGATTCAGAGTCAAGTCCTTTTAGAGCACAGAAAAAGAGTCAGTCTTTTAGTTCATGACACAGAAGTAAGTGTTGTCTCTTGCATCTTGTCAAATTTGGCAAGAAAGGGTACCTAAATTTAGATGTGATTATCTTTGGTTTCGTTAATACGACTTTGAAAATACATGAAAAACAATTTGTGGTCATGCAAGCACAAATCTCCTTGAATTCACACCGAAACTGATAAGCCTGTTCAAATTTGGACTGTGATTACTGAAGTTTTAATTTGTGGATTTTTACATTTTTTGCAAAAGTTAAGTCATGATTTAAAAACTATATCCTAAGAGAAAAATATAAAATATACAAGAATTCTGTCCAATTTAAAATAACATAATCACACTTTTCAAGGAACTTCCCCAGTATGTTTTCATGTGGAAATCAGTAATAATTATTTGCAACTACATAATCTCACCAAATGGGGGCACATGTACCATGTTTCTTCAGAGAAGCTTCAGTTTCACGAAGCAAAGAATCAGCTGCTTGTGTGTTGTTAGGGTATTCCTTTACATTTATAAAATTAAAGATTAAAGAACTCTTGGTCTAATAAATGTTTGAATTAGAATGAAGGTTTCAACATCAAAATTTACCTGATTTATTTTGAATGCCAGTGACTGTTAGTTATCCTGTTTTGAAAGTTAACAACGGTTTAGAATTTTAAGAAGCAGAATACTGTCACTACTATAAGAATGCAATAACAGTCTTTTGCGCAGAGTAAAGAATCTGAGAAATTAGTATTTCTCTTATAAAATGGTCTTACATATCTCGTTCTCTATTTAGCAATTTTTCACTCATCAAGCTTTTACTGAATACTTAGTATGTATTATGCAGCATGCTCCGCATCAGTGATAAGAGTAAGAACAGGACAAACAGCCAGCACAGCACAGAACTACATGGATATCAGGGTGGCTTAGTTATAGCAAGTTTGATAGGTATGAACACTATAAAGGATGTAATTTAGAAATATCTTAAGCTCTGAACGATATCAGACGTGACTTCCTTTGGCTCCCAGCTTTTGCCTGTGACCTGAATTATAACATTGACTCTGCCCTTTGAAGTCGTCAGTGTCATCCCAGTAATGAATATTGATATTTCTTAAGTATGTTATTTATATTTCTCCTGCTTTGCCTGTGCTCTTTCATCCTTGGTTGCTAGAAAAGAAAAAATAGAAGCTTAGAGGTGTTCATAGTCACTCTGCCAATAGCTTGGTTCCAGACATAACTGCATTCTTATTTCTCTCCATGTGTTAGATTTACCCCATCTTGTTTTACAGATGAGGAGACTGAGAAACTTTTTGATGTGCTTAAGATCAAAAACCTCAAAAAATCAGCACTATCACTAAAAGTTTTCTTTGGCAATTTTCTTTGCCAAATTTGTTTGGCAATTATTTATGAAATAATAGGTCTCATACTTTAAAAATTAAGGAAAACAAACTTTCGGTAGCCAAGGATATCTAACATTTGATTATCACAAATTTGACATACACTGTCTTTGCTTAACTCTATATCACACTGAAGCTTAACTCAACTCTATATCACATTGAAGCATCACTTACATATGACATGAATACTATAGCTATTCTTCATTTGAAATCAACTGAAAATGTTCTTTTTATAGGTATACATGAAGGGTTTTTGATGGTGTAATATGGCACATTGACAATTACAAACTTCTGTTGCCTGGCTTAGGAAGTGATGGAAACTGGCTGTCTTTCTTGACTTCCCATAACCAGAGAATCATTGTGGAAACCAATGAATGAAGCAGTCTGATAGTGAATCTTTACACCCTAACTTACAACATAATTTCCCTGACCTGACTTCTTTTCTAATAATGTTGGGTAGCCTGGCATAGGATCTGCTATAGTTTGGATGATCAAGGTCCCAAAAAGCCCATGCATTGATGTCACGGTCCCCAACAAGGCACTCCTGGCAGGTGAGACGAATGTATTAGAAGAACATCTTAAGAGCATTTGGGTCATACCCTATCTCCTTCCCTTGCCACTTTTTGCTTTGTACTCATGAGGAAAATGACTTTGTTTTGCCACACGCTGTCACTATGATGTGCTCCCTTACCACTCCCAAAGAAGCACTAGAAATCGACCAAAAACTCCCAAACCTCATAAGAAAAATTAACCCTTTTTTTCTTATATGTTTATTATTTCAAGTATTTCATTATGGTGACTGGAAAATATAACAGACTCCATTGCCAAATACAGTGATTTGAAGACTCCATTAACAATCAGCCGTGTTGAATGAATGGAGAATAATGTGTTTATAATACTTTTTGAAATCTCAGATTTGGATTTGGGCAGATGATCTCTAAGGTTTGGCATTCACATTTATGGTTCATATGCTGTATTTTATACACTATTCATTCAGTAGTTCGTGTTGTCACATTGGTTAAAATACTGTATGTCAAGAACTGTGGAGATCTCAGCTAGACAGTGTGCAATCAGTAAGTTGTAGCTTAAGAACTCCAAAGAATTATCATTGGTGCCCTGGGCTGAGCACCTAACAATGCGCTTTACTTAAAGTTCTGCAAAGCACTGCAGCGTAATCTACACTACTCAACAGAAGAATGTGTTGATGATACAGATGTGCATGAATTAGAGATGCTATTCTTAGTAAGTGCTGTGTCTGCCAAGATCTCCCACTTGTCTTACAGCTCTCTGAATGCTTTGACTGTGATCAAGTGGAAACACGGTGTGTGTGCGTGTGTGTGTGTGTATGTGTATACACATGTGTGTGCCTACAGAGTTCTGAAGAGGCTGTTTGATCACCTGGCTTTGAAGTTAAAGTCAGTTCTTAGCGTTCTGTGAACTAATTGGAGGCCAGTGTGGGTAAGCTAGTTTCAAAGTAACATACATTTTTAAAGATTATTGCCCAGCGATAGAGCACCTGCTTTGCATAAACAAAGCCCTGAGTTCAACTCTCAGTACCGAAAAGCAAAACCTTTTGCCCATTTCCAATGGCTTCTGGAAGTCAGATCTAAACAACTCCAAAGTCCATTAACAAGGGTCAATAATGGGGACAGGAACATTAGTTCCCACCCCATTGTAGATCCCTGAATGAACTGAGGTTGAGAAAGGCTTAACACAAAGACCTTCAAGTCTCAGGGCTTGCAGACAAGATATTCTCTGCAATGGAAGCATGTTATGTCTGTGAGCCTCAGACCAAGGCTTGCTGACTTGGAGCACGTACATGTCACATCTCATTTTGCTGCTGTGAGACAATTCTCCGGGCACTTCATTCTTCTATATAATTTGCGTAGTCAAGGGCTCACGGTCACTGCATTCCTCATCACTTCCCTCAGGTCTGTCATTTTGCCTTTTCAAACACAAGTTGGTTTCCAACTCTTGTCGTTAACCATGTTAGACCTGAGGGATGCTCCCATGTCCTTGATTTAAGCTATCTTTAACATATCTCATATATATGATTTATCTCTTTATATTATTAGTAAAAAGCTAGAATCATTCTGTTCTGTGAACACAGCCATAGGCAATTTTTATGCAATTAAAAACTGATACTTTCCTACCTCGAGAGTGGTACTTTATGACCCATAGTTTAAGAAAGTATATGAAGAATTTAAACTGAGAAACCTTATGTCAAAGCTTCAGAAAAAAAATCTTATATACAGCTTGAAAATTGCTAAAGCACACACACACACACACACACACACACACACAGAGTTTTTGAAGATATTCTTAGCTTTATCTCTTGACAAATTTTGGTGAGCCGACGAGTAAGCAATGAAGAATATTTTTCCTGGGCAGCTCTGCTGTCTCTGTCTCTAAATCATTCTGTATGTCAAGATAAGCTTATCTATATATCACAAAACTTCTCTGAAATATAGCTTACTCAAGGAAAAAATGCTATCTTAATGTATCATGTGATAATTAATCACACATAGGACAGAAAGATAAAGATTCTTTCACAAAACAACAAAAGAGAAAATAAAGAGGTTAGGATGCGATAATAAATTAGTACTCTGAAAGAGTTCAGAGTCTTCGTTTTTCTCAGGTTGCTTCATCGAGAAGCCTGGAGGATACTGCTGTAATCTCTAAAGGAATTTTATTCTTCCTGCTAGAGCTGTTTCTCCCGGCAAAACAATTAGGTGATTAAAGAGGTTTACACAGTACATCACTGTGGTCTAATAAGGATTTGTACTCGACATTGCCAGTAAATGAAATTCACAAGGGAAAATCTGACTCATATGGGCTTCTATATAAAGGCAAAACAATCAGTCAATCAGTATGGGGAGTGGGGAGCTGGTGGTACCAGATGTTGAGACACAAAATATTCTGGCTGATGAATTTTTAATTTTTTTTTGCCTTTTTGTGGGGAGGGTAGCTTTTACAATGGTTCCTTAGTGAACACACACACACACACACACACACACACACACACACACACACAATTATCCAAAATAGAACAAAATTAGAGGAATGAAAAGAAAGAAAAGTTGAAAAGAAAATGTATATTAATCTACTTTCCAGCAACCCTTTTCCGTTGTCCAGCTGGAGGACAACGAAGTCCAGTTAGACAGCCACTGCAGAAAAATCATGATCAAGTGACATGCTATAGTCTTAAAACCGTAGATAGAAGCTCACAGGGTGATTGAGAATGCAGGTCTGTAATCTGAGCGGCAGGTCCCAGCTAAACTCTTGCAGAAATTGCTTCAAATAGTTTCTCCTACTAACATATTACTTATATAAACTAAGCTACTCTCCATTTTCTAGTGCACTGCAAATCTTGGAAGAGAAAGTGTCTGTCAAGCAACAATATGTGATTTGCTTATCTTCAGCATTGCTGCTTAAAAACAAACAAACAAAAATCAATGACCTGATGTCCTGATGATGTTTAGTCCAAAGAGCAAAAGTTGATTTCTCAGTTGCTAAAAGCAAGCAAGTTTTCTTATAACTGTTAGGCTGAAGCCTATCTTTTAATTATTTATATCCTGTCTTATTTACAAAAAAAAAAATCCTGCATTTATTAAATGGGTGTCATTCAACATATCCTTTCCACAAAATGTTACTAGGGAAACTGAATTCTCAATGACCTTATCAGTACATACATTATTACTCAGCTATTATAATAACTTTCAAATTGCCACCTGATGAATTGGTTTTTGGTATATAATCTATTTAAACAGAAAGAAATCCCTTATGTATTAACTAGTTACTAGTTAAAGGTGGCAAGGAGGCGTTCATAAATTAACCCAAATAATTTCCTTGCCACCCTGATCCCATTTCTGGTGCAGTAGAGTTGGGCAGGTAAAGTCCAGTAACGCTATAAAAGCTGCCCTTACAAGTGACAGGACCGTGGGGATGGTACTGCACTGTGAAACTTCTTAAGAGTGGAAGCAGGGCTCATGGGGTCCTGCATTGACAGGTTCCTCCTGCCGGGCCTCAGATCTCTTGGTCTGATCTCAAGCACGTGGCCCAGGCAGGAGCAAGAGAGCCATTCAAATGAGTCTGCTGGTGTGTGATCAGTGAGTGCATCTTTGAATCTTGCACTGGCCACCTGCCTGCTGCCGAAGGCGGACATCAGAGGCACAGTGCGATCAGTGAATAGCACCACACATTGTGGGAAGGTCGAGTGTCTCGGGGAGGGAGTGTGGTGGTGTAGCCAGTTCAAGAACTCAGAAGCTCAGGTGGTGAGAAAGCTAGAGTGAGGGGTGTTGCATTTGTCTTCCTTCTTTAAAGGAGGATTTTAGATTATATTATATATAATTTATATATTATAAACATATGGACCGTTCATAAATTGACCTGTATTAGAGAAGAAATATCTGGTGGGAGAGTTTGGCAGAACACCAACTGACTATTTGGATTCTCACTTGTGAACTATGTGATCAAAATAATTAACTCTCCTTGCAACAGTTTCTCCATCTGCAAAATGGAGTTAATGACAACACCTGCCTCAAAGAGTTGGCTTGAGAATCAAGTAAGTAAAACTTATGAATTACACAAAACAGCAATAGGCTGTCATTAGCTAATTACTAGCATCACTTTTATAAAGAGCAATAAAAAAGGAATCAGTGACCCAGAAGGATTCTAGAAGCAAAACTTCCCTGATAACAGCATGAAAAGGATCAAACATTTCCAGTCTCTTAACATTGAAAAGACAACAAACAATATTTCTCAAAATTTTATTGGCATGAGTTTTAGACTCTCATAAAGCGATGTACCCAGAACTTTTAACACCATATATTCTATCCTCTTACTAAATAAGTGTTCCTTTGAGAGTGATGGGAGAATAAGGAAAGAAATATTACTTCAAAAAGCATTCTGTTCTATAAAAGATAAGATTTTTTTAAAAAGATAGTATGCACTTCTTTTTTAAGAGATGTTCAAATTGACTTCAAAGATTTCTATCACAAAGAGAGGTAGAAAGAACAATAAACCTGCACATGCTCATCACCCACGTGAATAATGAATTACTCCTGGCCTATCTTGTTTTCTTTCACTTAAATCCGTGCCTGCTTTCCACTAGATAACTTGCAGCATGCATTTTTAAATGAAAGAGTCTTAAGAACACATACATACTCCCATCATGAAAAATGCCAAAAAACTCTTATGCAATACTAGTAAATATTCAGAAACACATTTTTTTAAGTAGGAGAAATGACCGTTTGCCTACTTCCTGCAATAGAGTTGTGAATTTATTCAGTTCCTGCTATTTTCCAAATATTTATATAAATGTAAAATGTTTGAATTCCTTAGAAGGAACACTGCTTGTAGATGTAAAGACCAGAAACTGTAAAAAAATAAATAAATAAAAACAAAACAAAAACATACCAACTACTTCCACCACAAACAAAAACACATAGTCCAGTGATGTGACCCAGAAAAAGGAAAGGCAGAGGAGACATTTTCCAGGGAAAGGAATGAGACAGGCACAGATCAGAAACGGAGGCCGGGCAGTGCACTGCAGGAAGGTGAAGCTGCAGGAAGATGGCTTGTTTGGGAGAAATGGCTACTATTTGGCTGGAAAACAGATTTTCGAGGGCAAGAGGACAGCTACTTTTATTGTGTTGGGGAAAGAATGACATAAAGGAGCAATATATCATGTCAGATCTCATACTGCATGATTTTTAAATGATAGAAATTATAGGGGCAATGTCCTTACATTACATGAAGAATAAATATGTACAAGGTTATTAATAGGTGTTCCACATGTGAATTATGGGAAGAGACATGAGCATTTTACAAGGATACTTTCAAATGTAGATGAGAGAAATAAAAGCATGCTTTTTACTCAGCTCGGTGCCTGGTCCATGGACTAAATAAGACAATACCGTAGTCATGGGTTAACTAGGTATCTAGACAGTAGCTGTAGTCTTGCTAGTCCTATTTCTCCACCTTCTACTCAGCTTCTCTCTGCGTAGACACAAATTCAGAGAACTGAAAGAGGATGGATGGAGAGAAGACAGATGGTACCCAGATAGTCTGAGGTGGTAGAAGAAGCCAGGGGAAAAGCTTGGGCATAAACGGATACTAAAGAGATACGTTTATTTACATTTCTATTTAAACTCAAGGTTTTAAAACCCCAAATATCAAAATAGGCATGTAGACTTAAAAAATAGATCCTACATACAAAAAGAAAAACAAAACATAAACACGGCAGAAATAAACTTTGTTCTAATCACTATTTGTTGTCCAGGGGTATAGTATACCATAAGAAGAGAAAAATACCAGTCACCTTTTGCTGAAAACTGCCTTTAAATGACTGATTTGAAAGGCAAGGTCTGCAAGGGCTGTGAATGTACAACCTGTTGAGCATTTTCTTTTAAACAACTGAAAACAGTAATTTAATTTCAAATAGCTACATTTAGTAACATATTGCCTTCGTTCCAAACAAATTTTATAATGTGTATGGGATTTACACAGTGGTTTTCCTGCAATTTATGATAGATAGGACAAGGGGAGGTATTGATGACTGCAAGATCACTTAATGTCCCCATTTCCTTTTAGTTTATAATATCATTCTTAGTTAGAATAGGGATTAATTTCAAAAGATCAGGAAAATGGCCCATGCAAAATGATGCATTTTGCAGAGGTTCCATTTAGAACCTGTTAAACTTTTAGAGAGAACCATTGAAAAGAAAATCTCATGAACATGCCTTAATAGTTCATTAAAGTGCCGGGACTGGCTGAAAAATCTATTCATATTAAAGCACTCATAATATCAAGCAGTGGAAGGGGGAAAATGCAATGACCTTGAGAAACCTCAAATAAATTGGGTCTATAAACTTTGATGTCTCCTTCAGGGAGAATTCAGTCCTTTCCTCATCTTTCCGTCTTTCTCTTTAATGTACGGCCTGAGTTTGAGAACAAAATGTAAAGAGGCTGTTTTGTCATGTTTCGGAAGGGAGGGAGATTGAATCTCCTAGTGAAAATGTTCAATATCATGCATAGAGACTAATATTAATTACTAATTTTACGCAAAGTGATATGCCAAATTAATTACTGATGAGTTTTTTAGTGGAAAGATGCCAGGATTCAGATTGTTTTGGGCAGAGTGACTCAGTAATAAATATTTAACACACTGTGGGATATTTTGGTTGCCCTGGTCAGCTCTTCTTTCCTTTGATCCCTGGAAACTAATTTTTGTTGCAGTCAACTGTAACTGATTGCAGACAGCACTTTTTTTTTTTTTTGTAAACCCAGCACCTAATGTACATTTTCCAATTTGCTTTTCATCTGATTGTGACTCTGTCACAGAAAGCAATAAGACTAGTACGAGAGTTGCTTCCCAGATGTTATCTGCTAATCGTTTAATACTTCAGATTTTAATCACATCTACCTGGCTCTCTCACGCTTTTATTTATTTATTTAAGTAAGACATTCTATAGAAAAAAATCACTTGGGAATGTAGATTTAAAGGGTGTTCCTGTATTATCATTCTTTATGCAGAGACAAATAATTTGTCTTCTCTAAATATAAATCTTTAAAAAACAATACTTGATTTTTTTCTTGAACATTTCTAAACATTTACTTATTTATTTATATTTTATATCTATGAGTGTTTTGCCTGTATGTATGTAAGTGAACCCCTGTTTTCAATGCCCACGAGGGCCAGAAGAAAGTGTTTGATCTTCTGGAACTGGATTTATGGATGGTTGTTACCTATCACATGGATACCGGAAACTCAACCCAGGTCCTCTGCAAGAGCAGCTGGTGCTCTTAACCACTAAGCCATCTCTACAGGTCCTTTTACTTGAACTCTTATTTTAAGGTATTTGGTTCTTAAAATCAAAACTTTACAATTTCAAAAAAAGAATATGTTTTGAATAAATTATAAATTTTAGCTTGAATAATATTTTATCAGTATAATACAACATATCAATTACTTAGAGCATGCACGTGTACCTGTTATTATTATATAATGTATATTATACATGGAATGTTTTTAGGAAGGAGATCCTAATTTAGAGCAGCTTTTGTTTCCTTTCTTCCTTCTTTCTCTTTTTCTCTTCTTTCTCTTTCCTTCTTGTTTTTCCTTGGAAGGTATGGGGATTGAGAAAGGGTCTTCCTTTATCCCCAGATGGTCTGGAACTCACTATGCAGATCCACCTGATCCTGTCTTTAGAGAGATGGGATTTGAGGAATGTGGAGCCTTACCTTGAGAAAGCAGCTTTAAAAAACCAAATAGACAATTGTGGAATGTTTTATTTTTATTTGTTTGTTCGTTTACAAAACTCTTGTAGATACACAGTTATATCATATAACCTACTTCCAAACATAAATATAAACTAATTTCTTAGACTAAAGAACATTTTCAATAATGAATGCAAATGTTTAGATTTTATGCTAAGTAAAATGGATAATTTAGAAAGATTATCCTTATAGGATCTTTTAAATTAATATTGTCCAATTTTGTCACTAGGAATGTGAGACTGTTTAACTGTAAATTTTATGTTTAAATTAAAAATTAATTAGGTGCAGGAATCACAAGCAACTCCTAGTCACAAGTCAAGGTGGATTTTGTACTAGATCGTGAAAGTTCTAAAACATGACCATCATACAGAGTGCTCTAGTGGACAGCATTGTTTGAGAGCACTACATGTACCAACATTGCATTTTGATGTGGCCTAGTATGACGCCTACATAATTAAAAGTAAAAGATAGCCTTTGTTGATGATAACTGATATTCATTTTTGATAGTTATGAGAAAACAAATCAGAATTGTGGCCATTTGACAAATTCATCTGTTAATAAATTGATTTACATTAATAATTTATTCCACTTAGAGGAGAAAAATGTTTTCCTGTGATACCCTTTAAAATAACATATACAGGGGGCTGGAGGTATGGCTCAGTAGTTAAGAGCACTGGCTGATCTTGTAAAGGATCTGGGTTTGATTCCAAGCGCCCATATGGCAACTAACAACCTATGTAACTCCAGTTCCAGGGGATTCAGTGTCTTCTGGCCTCTGTGAGAATTGCATGACTCAGGTGTGCTTACACACATGTAGGCAATACACTCATAACATAAAAATTAAAAATAATAAAGAAATAACATATTCAAAAACATAAATTTCAATATCAAAGTAATCATAGTAAATTTACCTAATTATAAACATTGTGTTCTCATATATATATATATATATTTATATGAATATACATCCAAATTTTGGTTAAGTTTTTTTTTACTTTATTCTGAGAATCTCACACATGTATACAATGCATTTTCATCACATGCACC
This sequence comes from Eospalax fontanierii, assembly GCA_035773235.1. NCBI lineage: Eukaryota > Metazoa > Chordata > Mammalia > Rodentia > Spalacidae > Eospalax > Eospalax fontanierii. The sequence goes on from CM069542.1 coordinate 33,758,738, forward strand.
CACAAATTTCCCTCTCCAACTTCTATGTTTGCACCTTTCAACATGTCCCCCTCATGATTTCATGACCCCGTCTTTATTATTTTCCCTGTGTTTCACTGACCAATTACTGCTGCCCCTGTGCAAATAGGTTTGGGGTTGACTGTGGCCACCCTTCCCCCAGAAAATTCTTCCTCACTGTGTTGTGATCAACAGTCAATACCTAACTAGGGGTGAGGCCCCTCCCCCATCCATGCTGGAAGGTTGACTTGCTTGGTCTTGTGCAGGCAACCAGAGCTGCTGTGAGTTCGTTCATAAGTACAACCATGTCATGTCTCGAAGACAGAATTTATGGCACTCCTCCCATTCTCCATCCTTCTTCCCTGATGTTCCCTAGCCTTGGGATAGGAGTTGGTGGTTGATATAGATGCTTCATTTAAGGTTAAGCATTCAGTCACTTATTCTTATCTCTTGGGCCAGTTATGAGTCCATTCACTGTCTGTTATTCACTGCAAAAGAAGTTTCTCTGACCAATTGTTGTGCCTGAGCACTAGGGTGGCTTGGCTGTCCTTGTTAAAGCTGAGTATTTGGTCATCACTTATTCTCAACATTTTGTAAGGATAAATCTAGCTAGGGTCACTACTAGGATGAAATGAAGTAATTCAAATGCCTTTAAAATATTTATGCTTGTGTTACTAAGTGAAAACAGGTGATTGTGAGGCACCTGTATTGGATCCTGGGAGCTGAACTCTGGTCCTCTGAAAAAGCAGCAAGTGCTCTGAACTACCAAGCTATCACTCCAGCCCCTGATTCAATTTTTTTAAATTTAGTTTTTTAAACTTTTTAGTTTAGAATTTCCTACTGCATTTACATTATTTCCAACTCTCTCTCCTCCCTCCATCTCCTTCCGTGCACCCTCTCAATTTCCTCTCAATTACATGACCTTTTCCTTAATTACTCTACACATTAAGTCCAGCTGAGTCCATTTAGCAGCGTTCCTATGCGCATGTGTTTAGAGATAACAACTTAGTACTTGATAATTTACCCGAGTACCTGTGGCTAGAGAGGTCGTGGACACTAGAGGGCCACCTGCCACTGCCATTTTCCTAAACAGATACAATTTCTAGCTATTTTAAATACTTATCCAACACCCACACATAGGTGTAGCTCTTGACCCTCATTAAAGAAGATCTGTTTTGCAACAGATGGAGACTGTTACAGATATCCTCAATTGGTCAAAATGCAGAAAATAAGTCACAGGGCAGTGCCCAGCCCCAATTGGTACATCTGCAATGACTTGCTTTTGATCCCCTCTACTTTGTGTTTTATTTCCGCAAGTCACATGATACCTATGCTTTCTGAGCTTCAGAACTGTTTCAGTAAGTGTTCTTTCTTTTTCATATATCTCCAGTTCTTTTCCTACATGCTTCCCCATAAACAAATTACTTCCAAAGTAAAATTACACTAATTAACTTAGACAATTAATTTCTCATAGTGTTTTATTTAATCCCTTAGAGTGCTTTTAAAAACCTAATTAAGGTATGTTTCATATTTCAGCAGTTGTTTTCTACATAAGAAAGTTAAAAATGTTTACACAATTAGGACATTTATAAAAATTATAGTTGCTGAGTTAGAGTCCCTGAGAATGGTACATTCTGGAGTAGTGCAAAGCAAAATTGGTACAGATGAGGACCTCTGCTCCTATTCATTGAGAGTTTGTCATTTTTTACTTTGGCTTTATCAGTTGAACCTTTCTGAGGTTGATTTGGCACAACCTATGCCAAAGGTCTTGAGTAAAGCAGTTTACTAAGGACAGGACAGTAGTATTTAACTCTAAAAGTAGATTTCAAACAATGCATTTCCATGCCTGGGCCCCTACTATGCTTAATTGACCATTCAATGAGAACTAAGAGCAAAGTAATTCATTCATTGAATTACTCTTTAAAAAAAAATTGTAAGGGACAGGAGAGAGGGCTCAGCAGTAAAGAGTGTACACTGCTTTTGCAGAAGACTGGAGTTCATTTCCCAGCACCAGCATTGGAGGACTCACAACCACCTGTAACTCCAGTTCAAGGGACTTAGTATCTCTACTCTATGGGTACCTACATTCATATGCTGATACACTTCCCACATACATGTAATTGAGTATAATAAAAATTAATTCTAGGGTAAGAAAGATGACGCACCAGTTAGAAGCACTGGCTGCTATTGCAGAGAGCCTGGCTTAATTTTCCAGTACCTATATGGTGGCTAACAACCGAACATAGCTCTTATTCCAGGGGATTCAGTAACCTCTTTTGGCCTCCACAGCTGTTGCATGCATACAATACATTTACATACATGCAAACAAAACACGAATGCACATTAAATAAATTCAATAAATACATCTAAAAAAGAGAGAATCTGAGAATATATCATATATTAGGCTTTGTTATAGTGACATAAAAAATAACCCAGCCCAAAGGTTCTTAGGGTAACCAAAATAGAGATAAAGGAGGAAACATTTATGTAAGTTATTATAACTGTACATAAATGAATATGCTAATGTTATGGTTAGAACAATGGGCAATTACCTAAGCTATATTTGGTGTCAAGAGAAGTTTCTTAAGGAAGTTCTGAAACCTGAGCCAGACTTAATTAGGGAGAGTAGATCTGAAGGAAAACATTATACAGTATTCCCAAGCATAGAAATAGGAAAACAAAACAAAACAAAACAAAAAAATCTCAGCATTATTTTCTTCTATGTTTAGTATATACTGTGATAAATTCTGATACTTATTAAATATATATTTACATGGAAAATTCTACTGTCTTCTCAACATACACTTCTCCTCTTCTTCCTACTTCTTCTTCCTCTTTTTCCTTCTCCTTCTCTTCTATCCTATCTTCAATAAGTAGACATTTAGAATTTTAGCTTGGCACTTAGCCGACAACTAAAGCTTGCCTTTCACAGTCTGCATAACAACTCCATGTTGGCCTGTAACCAATTCTTTCCCAGTAGAATATAAGTGGAAATAAATGTGCACTTTCCAAGCCTTGTCCTTAAAGGGTATGGGTGTGACTTGTATTCCTTTCCTGTCCTACTACTATCTGTAGTACATGTGGACTGTGATAGCTTGAGCAGCAATCTAGAATTACAAAATTAGCATTACTTGCTGAGGATGACTGAGCATAAAACAGAAGAAACATGGGTCTCTGATTCCAGAGTGCTATTAAGGCTGCAATAAACTGATTGTACTTAGCTCTCATATGACAGAAAAAAATGAATTCACAACTTGTTTAACCCTTATCTTTCCATTAAAATTTAAGAGTGTGTGTGTGTGCATGTGTGTGTGTGCATGTGTGTGTGTGTGCATGTGTGTGTGTGTGTGTGTGTATGTGATGGACTGAATGTGGGGGTCAGGGGACAACTTTATAGACGTTCAACTTCCTTTTTCATGAGGGTCTCAGTGATCATTTCTCCAGGCTGGCTGACTTGCAGGTCCTAAATCATTATTTAGAGGTATTTCTTCTAGTAGCCATACTTAATTCTGAATTAAGAGTGAAGTTTTAAAAATATTTTAATAGGAATTATTAATTAGCTTTGAATTATTGTTGTTATTAGATTAGAACTATAGATGTACCTCTAGTCTAGAATCCATAAGATGGCAGTGCTTTAAAGTAAATTAAAAAATAGGATTAGCACTTGTTATGTTTAACTATCTATTTTTAATCTCTCTCTCTCTCTCTCTCTATATATATATATATATATATATATCTTTCTCTGTGTGTGTGTGTGTGTGTGTGTGTGTGTGCTGTTTTGTAAGGTTGGTGATGGATCCCTTGGCTTCAGAGATGTTAAGCAACCACTCTTCCCATTCCTCTTTCTTCCTGTGTCACCAGTTATAACCAAATCTTCTTTACTGGTTTTTACTTGGTCTGTGCTCAGGCAGACCCTGAGGTTCAATTCTAATTCTGCTTCTAGAAAATTGGAATTGCAGGCGTGCATCATTAGCAACAGCTTTGATGCACCTTTTGAACAAAGACTTGTGCTCATAGACTCTCAAGTATTATATCATCATTTCACAGATATTTTTAAACTATCTTAATAGTATCTATTCGCTTATTTATCCAATGCAGCCACATTTTTGTAATTCATTTTAGACTAATTTGCAAGTATGATTTTATTTATTTACGTATTTATTTATTTGTTTGTTTGTTTATGTACGGTGTGTGCGCAGTATCAGCTGGCCTGGCACTCACTATGCAGACCTGCTGACCTTGATCTCAAAGAGATCCACCTGCCTCTACCTTCTGAATGCTGGGATTAGGTGTGCATAAACATGACCATCAAGTATGATCTTTAAATATAATATTGGGATGCTTCTTGATGAAAAAATTTGATTTTTCAATGTTTCTCTTCCATGAATCTAAAACACTTGCCCATATTGTTTACACTTCTTTGAAATTAAAAAATTTCAGATGAAGCATGTTCTGTACAACTAAAGACAGTAACTTTTTACAGTATAACAACCCATATTCTTAATTAGGAAGGAAATGCAATGTAATGACATAAATGCCACGTTTTGTGTTTCGAATACAATTGTGTCTGTTTCATCAGCAATTTTGCTTGAAGAAATTCAGATGGCCAATTTTATGACTTCGAAGAAAAATCTATGAAGAGCATCAGGCAATAACAGAATAATATTTTCTAGAATATGAGCTATTTAGTAGACAGTAGAACATCATTTGTCAATATATAAAAGAGATTTAAATGATTATCAGATTTTAGAGAACATATGCCCTAGCATCCTCTAGGAAGTTAAACTAAAGAGCTGTTTTATTTTGGATCACAGTGTATTCCTATCAATCACTAACATAGTGTACTGAGTAAATATTACTTTTAACATCAACATGTGCCTTTATAGTGAAATTAATAGTACTAATATGTCACAGTTGAAGATAAACAAATTGTTCTTGTTCTTTTACTTGATACATCTGTGTATAGTTATATATTCCTTTTATGCCAGCAGTATAAATATTTGTTTCACAGACACCTTTAATATTTTTATATGTCAACTGACAACTTCAGTTAGAAGAATGAACACTATCTGGTAACATATCCATACACTAGAACAGGAGACATTGTTTGTTAAGTAGATTGTGGTGTCATGACATCACTTCTGGAATAGATTGGAATTCTGGATGATATGATTTTTCTCCCGAATTTTACATCTCAAATAAAAATCCTTTTCTTTGTAGTAACAATTTGGAGAGAAAGAAAAAGGGTAGCAAAACCAATGAGCCTATGGACGTTCTAGAACTCTTCACTTGAAGCCAAATTGAAAAGATGTTTTCTAAGTGATAACTTCCTGATAAGATAAACTTATTCTCCCAAAATTTCTGGCACTCAAAAGACAAAACCTGATTCTTCCCATGACAGTCATCCCAATTCATGTATTCCCCATAAATCTGAAAAATATTCCCATTTCTCTGATTATATCTTCCATTCCAGAGAACATATCCTAGCTCTGTTGTACCCATAGGTATAAATTCAGAATGTGCTAAAGATATTCTATGTAGCAAGTGGCACTGAAAATTAAAGAATGATATGTAAAGAAAATTCAACTGTAAATGACTATCCAGAAGAGTGAATGCCTGCTCACCACAAATCTGCTCTTCTAGTCCTGAAGGATGAGTGACATTTTGCAGTTCATGTATTAAATTAGAGAGGACAGCATGACACCCAAGCAAGCATTCTGGAGTGAGCTAAAGAATGATTGTAAACAAAGTAAGAAACAAAAATACCACAAAGCACAAAGTCAAATATGACATGGCAGTGCTGTCAAGTGACTATGATTGAACATGCAGTAAGCCCTGTGCTCTCACAATCCAGCCGTAAGTCACGAGAACAAAGGGACAAATATGATTCGCATGGAGAATTTGGCTACTTTTTGCAACAAATTTTTTTTGAGACAGGGTCTCCCTGTAGCCCCGTTGAAACTCATTGTAGAGACCATGTTGGCTTCCATCTCACAGAGATCTACCTGCCTCTGCCTCCCTCTACCACCTAGCCAGGCTCAACATAGGTTTTCTTTACCAAAAAGAAGGGTTGATAACATTACCAAGCACAAAGGTCTGCAGAGAAAGATTTTCAGAAGCAGCATCTCCACAGTAGGAGTTGGAATAATTGAGACTTTGTTTTATATGAGAAGATTACACAATCGGTTTTTAACTCTATAAACTACTAGTACAGTCAAGGGGAATCATTTGTTGACACTTGGAACTATGATACATTGAAATAATTTTGGTCTGAAGTAAATAATATTTAATCGAGAACATATTCACATCTCTGTTTCGATTCTCTCTCACCTTGTTCCTTAAGGACAAGCAGGACAGAAAATACAGAAGAATCCTACAGTGAGGAGAATCTTAAATCTTCAGACAACATCACAGCACCAATTAATTGGGCAGTTAAAATGTAAATTACTCAATGGAAATGGAGAATTAGGCCATACATTTTAAATAGTTGAGAGTCCTTGATTTTGATTTTGTAAACTAAAGTAAGAAATGTCAGTTTAGCCCTCTTAATTCACCTCTGCAAACATTTGCCAAAGACAATGTATTTGCCAGACACTGCACTAGATAATGGGGGTTTGAAGATAAATTATGCACTGTTAGTTTATTTAAAACACCTTCCTGACTCAATCTATGTTAAAAATGTTAAAATCCATTTCATTTCTGTATAAATTACCATACAGTATATAGATGTTCAATACACAAACTAGTACAGAACTAAATCATGTAACTACATGCATGCACTAATGTATTCATCATTGTGTATTTACCTTATACAGTGTTTTAAAGAAGCATAAACAGGAACAAAGTTTCAATCTGAATTTTAACAAAGACACTTTCCCCTTTCCATTTATGATTTTTTTAATCAAGATTTTCTATAACTGAAAGTAATTCTTGAATTCTTCATATTATAACCGTGCATAATTTTCTAAATAGTAGCTTTTTATACGAATTATTATGAGCAGAGCACTATGGATATTTTATGATGGGGTCAGGATGAAAACAGAGGAAGTTCTTAGGCAAAACTGTGGCAAGGAGGGGATCTCAGGTCTTCTCTCTTCTCTAAGTTCACCTTCTTTCTGGATTAGCATGTTTTGATTTTCTTCAGCTCTGGTGCTCTGCCTGAATCCTCAGCCTCTTGAATGGTAGGTATGTGCTCCACCAACAACCAACATGACCACATTTTACTTGTGGGAGAATAAATCAAAATTTGCTCAATTTTTTTACTATTTAAGCTTTACAATTTACTCATGTAAAGCATCAACTTTGTTTCCTCATCCTATTGAGTCCATGCTGCTTTCTCCCATTGATATTATCAGTATTATCTAAACTATTCTATCTTTTACATTGCTTGCTTTTGTATATACTTAGGTTCCAGTATTTTTGGCAAACTGGAATGATAGTTTATTTACAAATGGGTAAATAAAATTGTTTTAAATACCTGTGGGAAGCCAACAAAAGATAGACCATAGCACAAATATAATTCTTAGCAGTCTAGCCTATGTAAAACAAGAATGAAAATTCACAATATTCACTGAGGAAACAGGTATCAGAATTTTGAAGTCAAAATATGTGTGATTTTCTAAATGTCTGAATAGCCTACTTTGAAAGATCACCAAATATTTTATGCTTTACTGCTAATATTCACATAGTTAAGGCCTCAAACATTTTATAGTAAGATAAGTCTTTTGGTTCAGGGCCTTTATGTCTTTATACAGGGTAAAATGACAAGTCTTAGTCTCTTACGGTTACTCAAGTAAAGTATTCTCCTTCTGTTATTCAATAGAGAAAATACTTTTCTTAAGTCCCATTGGATATTGGCATCCTATACTAAAATTGATTTTATTCTCTCAAAGTCAAATAATTAGACAATATCCTATTTAATATCTAAAAATATAAACCAATGTTATTACTCTTTTGATCATCCACTGATACACAAAGAAAATATTGAGGACTTAAAATTAAAGCACATGAGAAAATACATTAAAAGTAAACAAGTGTAAAAAATTGATTTTGCAAGATTTAGTACAATTTATTTTTAAATACAAATACAAAGAACACATTGTTTTATAACTCGCCTGTGAATTGCTCACTTAGTGAATGCTATCCCCATGGTAGTCATATGCTTTCTCCTGTTCATTTTTATCCCCTTAAGTCAACCCTGAACACAGGATAGTTCTCATATTTGTTGTATAAACAAATGAATGATAAATAAACAAAGTTCGGGTCAAACAGGGTGAGAATGAAATGGTTAAGATCACTGGGTGCTCTTGCAGAAGATCCAGAGTTTGGTTCACACCACCCACATGGCTGCTAACAATCATCTGAAATTCCAATTTCAGGAAATTCAATACCCTCTTGTGGCTTCTGTGGTCACTGCAAGTGTGGGTGCACTTATATACATGCAAGCAAAGCATTCATACATATAGAATATAAATAAATAAATAAAAACATTTTTAAAGGGTGAAGATGTATTTCAAGAGATATGTATAGATTCAGTCTTCCTTTAAGAAGGGTCGTTTGAATCTATGATATGCTTGTCTCCCACTGGTGATATAATCTTGTTAAATATAATCTCTTGCAGGTTAAGGCACTTTAAACATGTATTTAATAGGAATCCATAGTGGTAATACCCAAACTCTCATTAACTGATGGAAATTTAATGCTACTTAAATAATGTGTGGACATAAGAATTGACAAATGATAAAGAATGTTCCAGCACTGCACCATTATCAAAGTACATGCAGAATTTATACTAGGTCTTGAGAAATTGATAATGCTATGGGCAGAAGTGTGTCCCTACAAAATCTGTAAAACAAATGTCAGGCATGGTGGCAGCACCTTTAAAAGTAGCCTTCCAGAGGCAGAGGCAGGCAGATATCTGTGAGATCAAGGCCAGCCTGGTTCAGAGTGACGTCCAGGTGGTGGGACTAGGGAGACCCTGCGGGGGCAGGGGGAATTGTTAAACTGGTGATATCTCAGTGTGATGACAATCAGATGGAAACAAAGGGGTCTAATTAGATCATGAAAGGGAAGTCTCATGGTGGGGTTGCAGCTTTGGAAGAAAGAAGAGTCTGAATTCATCCTCCATCTTTCCTTCTATCCTTCCCTCCCTCCCTCTTCCCTTTTCTCTTCCCATCATTCCTTTCACATTTTTGTGATGACATCAGGACTTCCCATCCTCAGAACTGAGAAGGAAGGAATTTCTGTTTAAGGCATCCAGTCTGTGGTATTTTGCCATAGCAGGCAAAGTAAACTAAGATGATAGCAATTAAAGGCTAGAGAAAATGACATATCTTTGAGGATGCATTTAGGTGACCAGTCTCCAAACACCTGAGAAGGAAGAAATAGGTCAGTCCATGGGGATTCATAAGGAAATGCTCATGAGGGTAGAAAGAAAGATAGGAACCTATCCCCCAAAGTAAATGATAACAATATAACATGATCTTCCTCTATGTGTGTGTATGTGTGTGTCTGCATGTATAATATCTTTGATTTTAGAAAAAGGGTTTTTGATGTCACTAACTTGATGTTTTAATAGTTTCATTTTCCCATACACATAAAGACCCTAGCAGTCCACAAAGATATCAATAAAATACACTTATTTTAAGATGATAAATCTAAAACTAGTTAAGACGCCAAAATTTTAGAGATACTACTTATTTTTCATGCTATATGTGAATCTAATTTTTATATGCTACTGAGATTTAAGAGGTGTTATTTCTGTTCATCAGAATCATGGGGATATTCTTTTCTTTTGTGTGTGTATGTGTGCGTGCGTGTGTGTGTGCCTGTGTGTGTGTGTGTGTGTGTGTGTGTGTGTGTGTGATCAGCTTACTTGGAGCTTGCTAGGATAACCACACTGGCCTAGATAGCAAAGAGATTCACTGTGATTAAAAGCATGCATCACTACACCCAACTACATGGGGATAATCTTTAAGCCATGGACATTTAAAACTTTTGCCAACTTCTACCCAGGAACATAACATCACTTTTGTAAACATACAGCTTACAGCTGTGCATGCAGCTATGCTTACAGCATCTGCACACTGTTCCCTAGGCAGGTGAAAGTCTACAGCACAAAGAATGACCTGATACTTGGTGAAATATTTGCCTTAAATCTGCTTAAGGATGTCCCAAGGAGGAAAGCAACTGGGCTACTGCAAGCACCCCTTAGAGCAGGAGGCTGCTTGGGGTTTGGACAACAAATTCCAAGGATTTCAAACTCCAGAGGCCTCTTATGTTCTAAAGTACTGGCAATAGGACAAAAAAAAAATCAAAGAAAAAATTAATGTTCCTTATGGAAGGTTGCATTATAGAAAAGTGTTCCTAAGTGTTAAAATGTGAAGGAAGGCTTTTTCTTCATCAAATAAAATCGTGCAAATGATTCCAATTTTATTTTCAAAATCAACTGAGGTACAAATACAGGTCAATAGAGGTGGAGGCAGGTTTGGCCACCTACGGCAAATGTCATTTTCACTTGGTTTGACTAATGTTCCTGGTCCTTACAGAAGTATTCATGTTAAACCATCAGTGAGACAGTGTGACAAAGGAAAAATCAGTTGTTTCCATCTCTTCTGGGATGCTTTCTAGTACAAAAGACAAGTGTGAATTCAACCCAAAGACATTAAACCTCAAGAGGCAATGGCACAATCTTAACATTTTAAACTTGATGAAAATAACAAGTTTTTCTTCATGTTAAGTTTATACATAGTTATCAACATTGGAATCAGGAAAAAAAGAGCATTTTCAAGTAATTGTACAGAATTTATTGTATTAAATTCTACAATGGCAAAGCTATTATGAGGAAGGAAAATCGAAAAGGGAAATAAATATTTTACATCAATTGTGCCCTAATTTTCTACAGGTCTAGAGAAAAAAGTTCACTGTAAGGTTTTCTTTGCTGAATGAGTGTTCAGCACTATCATACAGGAAGACACAATGGTCATCAGGTGCCCATTTTGGTTCACTAAGTGAGCTCAATCCCTTTGTTAGCATTACTTTAATAGAAGAATATTTTAAATCTGAGATTGATTAACCAATTATTTACATAGTTTGATGTTTGAAATACGAATCAGTGTCCCAGTTAATCATGTGGACCTCTCTAAGATATCTTACTTCTAGTTTGTACTTTGGCCCCTTAATCATAAACTCTGACATTACTAAAGAAACAGGATTTATCCTTCTATAATATTCTGTTTTCATCAGTGACTAGCAAAATTCTTTCCTGTAATAGGAAATTCAAAGTTAGCCTCCACTGCATGAGACCTTGCATCAAAAGTCTAAACCAACTAAGCAAGCAAATAAAAAAAAAAAGTAAGATATTGGTTTTTAGAAATATAGGCCAATGCATATCATTAGATAAGTATAATTTATAAACCCAGGATAATTTTGAGATAGCTTTGTAGAATTTTATAAAATTGTTATCTTATTAAATTTCTTAACATTTAAGTGTTTTGTTTTTATTCAGTAGTCATCCATTGTTCATATCTATTCATATTAGTTAAGTGATATGAATCTAAGAAAAATACTATTCATAACTGAATCACTTTCCAATCCCTACATCAAAACACCAAACAAAATTTAGGCATCGTTATCTTAACAATTATTCATGGGTTCTTAGTCTATTGAACTTTGAAAGTAGTCACTTGATCATTTTCTATATTCCTTTTTAAGTTCCTACTATGTTTATTTTATTTGTGGTGTGTGTGTCTGTGTGTGTGTGTGTGTGTGTGTGTGTGTACACATGTCACAGCCCATGTGTGGAAGTCACAGGACAGTTAAGAGGAGTAGGTTCTTTCCCTCCACCCTGTGGGTTCTGTAGATCCAACTCAGGCCCTCAGCCTTGGCAGCAAGCAGCTTGACTTACTGAACTTTTTACTCAATGCGCATTTGTAAAAACGGACATTCAGAATATATGAAGGTGAGGGCTAAGAGGGGCCAGGCGTAGGGAGGAGATGAACCTAAGAATTCATTGCCATTGTATATGGAAAAGGAGTTCACAGAACTGCAACTCTGAATTTGAATCTATACCATTAATTCAGTGCATGAGCTGGTGGCGGTGAACTACTCCTATGCTTGCTGTGTCTGACTAGCCTTGAATCATATCGGTTCTAGTGGTATTGTTCTAGATATCAGAGGATGTACTGATGTGATTTAAGCTCTTTCAATTACTGAAAGAGCTTACATTAATTTAGCCAAGAGCAATCAGCTTTTGAATCAAACATTTCAAGCTTCAACATGGATGGACATATAACTAAATAGAAAAAAAAAAAAACTACAAGAAATCCATTTAAATGTTATTGTACATCATTATTCACACAAGAAAATCCAAGCATGAAATTCCAGAGAAGATTCATTTTATTCTTAAAAGTTTTTATTCCATTGTATCTAAGAAATAGTTTCAGTTTCATATGCATTCGGAACCTTTTGGAAGACGTAACTACTATTTTAAAAGTTAGGTCTTAATATCACGTTATTTCTCTCCCTAGAGCTGAATTTTCAAATATTTTGTCATTATTTGGAGCTTTTATTTTTCTGTATTGTCCTAGTGCCACAACTTGAGACACCAGATGGGCAGAATTCCTGTTTAAAATTCCTGAAGTCTGTGTATATTAATTAATTAGATGGAGAAAAATGCAATATACAAAACAAAGATAGAAAACTAATCATGTAAGTCAAGAACCCATTTGTAATCCCTGTGGACTCATTCCTGATAAACTCTCCTCTATTTCAAACTGTTGAAGTGTGGCCTCTGCTTCTTAAAATGTTTTGCATTTCAAGCCACCACATGGGGTCACTATATAAGATTTGCATAAACTTGTTCTCTATGAGACAACTAGTAAAATACTATCTTCTTTCGTTGTGCCAGTTGGTTGGAAATATTTTGGTAAAGTGAGTTTTTTTTGAATTCTATAAGATTATTGTAGCAGTTGGCCCTTGTTTTCTCTATTGGAGGACTGAATTTTGAATTAAAAAAAAAAAACAACTACATTTACTTGGGACATTTCAGTCAGACACAGGAAAGGAGCTTGAATGGATTAGAAGCATCTTTTATGCCTAAATGTCAGTCTATTTGTGTCATTCTTGTATTGTAATTGCAAATCTTGCACTATTTGAATGTCAACAATTGTACGCTAGAAACACTAGAGTTCACCTCTTTATTTCAATGTGTACGGAAACAAGAAACAACTCTTAAATGTTTTACTTATTATTTTTATTTTACATGTATGAGTGTATTTTCTGCACATATGTTGGTGCACCCATGTCCTGCAGTGCTGGAGGAAGTCAGGAAAATATTGGATTTCCTAGAACTGGAGTTACAGACAGTTGCTAGTCACCCTGTGGGTACTGAGATTAAATCCAGGTCCTCTATAAGAGCAGAAGGTGGTCTTAACTGCTGAGCCATTTCTCCAGCCTCCAAGATAGAATTCTTTTAACAATATTCACTGACATCAATTCTTAAACCCTAGTCATTGCTAGAAGAGAGAATAGCGAACAGCCTTTTCAAAGTGGTATAACTAACTGCCAGCACAAAAAGCAATTTCCTGGTTAATCCACTAGGGAGAATGAAGGTGAAATTTCACAAAAGAGATAAATGAACATTTAAAAAGATAAGTAATTGATTCGACAAATGTAGAAAACATCTTGAGTGCTTTCCCTATATCCAATCAATGATATGCTGAGTTTCCAGAAAGGAAATTGAAGCCCAGCCCTACCTCAACATACACGAATTCACAAAACGTACATTCTTGTCTGGCTCTTACTTCAGTGAGCAAACTGAGAAGACTCTCCTGAGGTGTACGTTACTTGAAATAGGGTTCATTATATAGTCCAAGCTAGACTGCAATGCACGAAGTAGCCCAGATTGACCTGGAACTCACTATGCTACTGCTTAAATGTGAATTTCAGATATACACCAGCACATCCAGCGAACATTGATATTTTTACATTGACTAGCTAGTTAACCCATTTTCCTCTATCTCAACTCATGGATAAGTCAATGAATCACTGAGGTATTACCCACTCTGCCATGCGTGCCTGGTTTTCACAAGATCAGATTTTATACTCAACTGTAAAAACAACTAACATTTACTGAGCACTTACTATATCCCAGGTACCATTCTAAATCCCTCCATCTGCTTTCCTCAATAAAATCTATAACAATTGTATAATAAAGGCAACTTCCCTGATAACTTCTTACTGAGAAGAAAACAAAGGCAGAGAAGTTAAATGAGAAACCCATGTTCACACTCCCAGGCAATTCAGAGTAAAGATGGAATCCCAATAATCTGATGCCCTCTGGGTCTTGCTTTCTTTACTCAGATCTTCTTTAGTTAGTGAACCAGAGACTAGAATGGGTAGGGACCAAGGTCTTCTTTTTTTAATTTTATAATTTTTTAAAATTGTATTTATTTTTATTTAATATGTTTGAGTGCATGTATGTGTTGTGCACCGTGTCTTGCAGTGCCCACAGAAGACAGAAGAGGGTGTCAGAGCCCCAGAACTGGACTTATGGAATGTTGTTAATCATAATGTAGGTGCTGGGATTCAAACCTCAGACTTCTGCAAGAATAGCCAGTGCTCTTAACCACTGAGTCATCTCTCCGGACAAAGTCTTTCATTTTAAAACTACAAAAATTGCTCTTCCTATGAAATATAAACCTTTCCTCCAAGTTTAGCATTCACTACTTTTTATCTGACTGAGTTGATGGGGATCTGTGGGGAGAGGAGGAGATTAGTCCTCTTATTTTTTGTTTGCTTCTCTTACTGGTAAAATCAATCTAAAATATCTAAGACACCCATCTACTTTATTAAGCCTCATGTACATTTCCTTTAAAATTGTTTTGAGCTAAAAGCAACACTCAAGGAAGAGAAAGTGCCATGCTTTGTAATTGCAAATAGATTTCATGCTTAAATATGAAAATGGATTGTGCCAATCAAATATTTACTTGCATCTATTGTAAGTCAGTTTTTAGGGAACTTTTTATTTATTTTGTATGATTTGTTTATTTTTTAATAGAAGGTGCAGTCAGTAGGGAGAGCACAAACAGGATTTCATTTCATGGTCAAGTGTCTGAATAATAGACTAATTTAGTTTGTTTGTTTTCGATATTTTCTCCATATGTGTCTTGCTATTTATACATCTATGAAGGGAGAGCTATGTTAAGGAAAACAAGACACCTCAATTCAGGCATAGTTATATTGTCAAAGCAGTTTCAATAGCAATTAAAATATACTGTATTGAAAATAATGCTTTATCTATAGGCATGGTTAGACTCACTGGAGTTTTTAAACAATCAAAAATGTAATGTTTTTGAGTGACAGCACTGTCAAGGCATTTCTATGACACAAGTGCTTAGGAAACATTGAAAAGTCCATTGGCTTTACAAAGTATACTTTGATACTATTCCCATATTGTTTAATTTTCCTTTCTCATATCACTTTGATTCAATTCTAGGTAACTGAGCTTAGAAAGGTCTTCTAACTTGGATGATATTCCCTCAGCAGGCCTATCATAAAGATATGGAGAGTGATGATGATAATGCCAGTCATGAATGAGGTAAATGAGTCACTTATAGAGTTTTGCTACAAATACTATTCAAGTAGTACTTCATAAATCTTTCTAGTGACTCTATGGATCAGGTATTACTATCCATTTTAACATACAGAGAAAATGAAACTCAGAGGTATTAGGTTAATTACCTATGATGGCTTGATTAGAATGGTTGAACAAGCATTGTGTTCCAAATCTTATCACTTTAAAGTCCATGCTCAACTTTCACACACTAATGTCCACAACACTCAATTTATGTTGATAATCCACCCAATAAAAGAAAATTGCAAAATGATAGGCTTTAGGAAGTAATGCTAAATAGTCAATCAGATAGGCCAGTATGGAAAGACAGGCTCTATGATTTACTTTCATTGGATTCTAGAATATATTTTTTAAAAATTCTAAATAAAAAAAATATGATACATAAGAACAAACTTGTTCATAAATTCTTCCTGAGACCTTTTAGATTGAACACTGTGGTACAAACATTGTTCCCAGTTTGCATTTTGGTATTTTCTCTTTCCATATCTAAATCAGAACTTCTAAAAATTTAAATATAAGACACTGACATTTTTACAAAGCATGAATGTCTTCCAACATGCAAGGTACTGTGATTGCAAAAGAAAACCTAGAGGCAAAATCTTTTATATTTCTGTGTAACTTTTGCCTCAAAATCAATTGCTATGAGTACTCATAGTTAATGTATGAATCAATCATCTCATTAAGATTTTATATTATACATTTAAAAAATTCATTTTCATTGCTCAAGGACAATATAGTTCTTGCAATGTAATTTTTCTTTGCAACAAATAAAAGGATGTGAAGGAAGATTCTTGTTATTCAGCCACCCCAGAAGGATTTCCACACCTGCCTTTATGGAAAACTGCTGATTGGATCAAGGTTTTCTTTGGTGTGTGGGATACAGAATTTTTAATTTCATTCAAGTTTTCTGCATGCTTTAACTATTGGCAATGAAACATATGCATTTCTGAAACTCACTCAGTTCTCTTTCACCCAAGGCACATATAAACAAAATATTTTCATAAATCCAGAGACTATGCAAAATGAGGTCAATGTCAGGTTAATCAGAACCATGTCAATTTCAGCATGAAAAATTTATGTTATTAGTATAAAATGGAGAAAAAGAATTGGCCAAAATACAGATTGGTTTTATCTTTCAGGGGCACATGGGATTTTATTTTTATGATTTTGTAGTGTTTTGAAAATAAAATGCAAAAACAAGTTGCAATTTGATACAAATTTCAGTAATCAGTAAAAATAACAATTTTGACAACTAGTTCGAATTTCTAAATTTGCTTGTTTGAACAAATCTTCCATCAATGTCTGTAAAAAATAATTCTAGAAAGGAAATAAAATGCTTATGTGAATGATTTTTGATCCAAATGACTGCAATTGATAAGTGTTTTTCTTTTTCTTTTCTGTTTTGTTTTGATCTCCATGTTCTTAAAGAAAGACGTTTTAGAACTTGCATAACCATAGATCAGGAGAGTCAAGATTAAGTAAGAGAAAATAAATAGGAAAAGTAATTTAAGGAAAGAATATATTATATATATTTGAAAACAGAAAAGTGACTAATACATGGAATGAATTATGGAATAATATGCAAAATCAAGGTGTTCCAGGAAACTCCTGCCTCCCCCTATTATTCTCTCCATAAGTTTTACCTTTTTAGATAGATATTTGAATACTTACAGGTTTTAAAGAAAAACATGATTTCACATCAGAATTTAATTAGTGTATTTTAGCTGACTCTTTGCCAGTTGCCAGCATTTCCAGTTGCCTTCAGAATATCAACCTTGCTTCTCTGAATGGGGTCTCCAAAAGCACGGTTCTCTTCACAGTAGTCTGTTACTGTGAATTTCTGTTTTTAAACTTAGGAGCAAAGTTGAGGACCTCAGCAGGACATGTGTTGTTAAAATTTTCCCGTAGGGCTAACGTTTCTTAATTTGTGTACATTTTCCTGTGTGGCTCCCATCAATGTGGGATACTCCCATTGTCACATTTCTCTGACCTGTCCATTTTCTACAGGTCTTTAAGACCCAATCAGTATCTCTCCTGACAAGTTTTATGAGGAATCTTAGGATCTGGAGATCCTGGCAGCTGTCTCTTTTGCTTGCAACCCAAAGCTGTAATCTTGCTTTATAATTATGTGCTTTCTAGATTATGAGTCCCCACTGCAGGGCTGGGTTCAATTCTGTTAGCATTTCCAGTACTGAAGGCAAGGACAGGGTCAGTGTGAACCTTTAGTAAATGGCTAGTAAATAAAACATATAATGAGGACAAAAATGTCTCCTAACAAAGTTGCTACCAGCCAGAGAGAGGAATATTAGGTTTATGTAGGACTAGCACCCTGCCTGGAACAGCATATGTCAACATATACACTCAAGTAGTATTTGGGTTATGTATTAATAAATCCTCTCAATGGAATGCATGGGGAATGACTACCTATCCCTCTCCAGTTTTATGATGGTGAAGATTTCACACCTCAATATTAGTGTTGGAAAAAATAATCTCCACACAAAAACTGAAATTATACATCACAAAATCCTGTATGAATTTCACTCCTGTGGCACTGTAGGGATCTCTTTTCTGGAAGAGAAGATCTCAGTAGCCTCTCTGGACCATCTGACTGAGACAGAGGAATAAAGAAGATTTTCCCATGAAATTAGGAAGAAAAATTCGAAGAAGAAAAAGCAATCATATTAATGTATTTGAAATAGTTCAACTGAGAGGGTCCTTAAATAGTTTTACAGAGGACACTGGCCACAAAGAATGCCAAGGTTTGCTTCAGGCCAGACCCCAGACCATAGGAGGGAAGTGGGGTGTTGAAGGTTGAGCTGATAAATCTTGCTTTGCATTTAAGCCTCATCAGAAACCCAAAGGACTGTTTCCTCAGAGCTGCTGGACCACTGTACTCGTGGGGTTTCACAGAGGGACTTTTCAAGAAAGGCCTGGAAACTGCATCCTTCTTCACTGTCTTAACTCTGCATCCTTCCATCCTTATCTCTCAGACATCTTTTATAATAACTAAGTAAATGTTGGGTTTTCTTCCAGCTGCTGTAAGCTTTTACTCTAGAAAATTCATCAAACCCCCAAAGACATCATGAGACCAACAGTCTGTAAATCAAAAAACATAGATCACAACCTTGGGATTGATTGGCACTTACAATATGAGACACTGATGGAACTGGGCCTTTAATCTGTGTGATTCGATGCTAACCTCAAGTAATATAAAAACTGAATGGAATTAGAGGGCACTTGGTGTCTGATGAAATATTGTGTGATATATAGGGGAAATCACACACACACACACACACACACACACACACACACACACACACACTGGGTTTCAGAAACTCTATGTTACTTGTATTTGCAAGAACAAAAAGTCAATTTTTTCTTCTAGTAATCAACAAAATTTCTTTCTGGACTCTTGATTCCAAATTCAGGTATTATATTTAGGTGCACAAATATATTAAATAAGTGAATGCTTATTTTCCAATATAATAATCATTTAAACATAATAGTATTAGGTACTTTGTATAGGAGGTTCAATTATCTAGTTTCTCAGATACACATTTTATACTCTTAATAAGGAGTAGTGAAAACTATTGTTTGTTACTATTTTTTAATCACTACCATCATTTCTTGCATGGGTTGAGACGATATAGGTGGTAAAATTATCTCTTCAGACTATTCCTCATAAAACATCATGGATCATTTTTAGAACATAACTGATTAAACAAAGCAGATAAGGTGAACTTGGAATAACATACCAGAATGTGATTTCTCTAATGTGTAAATGTTTTAGGAAACAAACACTGCTAAAAATGGTGAAAAACTCATTGTAGCTAATTTTCTTCTATTGATTTCTCGGAGTCTCCTCTTAGGGTTTGATGCCCATGCTGTATTTGTTTCTTCAATTTTTGCCTTCCAATAATTGGGCTGTGTCCTAAGCATTGACAAAATGCTTTCTTTACATCCTCCGGATCATTTATTTAAGTCAGGAGACACAAATGGTTAGCTTAGATTTGATACGGAATTTATTCATGCCCCAGGAGTACATTTGATGTACTAGTTTGTCTCCGATGGCGCATTTCTGCCAAAATCATATACTGACTACAATTCTTTGGATAATAATAAGAATAACGACTGAGTTGATTGTAACTCTGATCCCTCAAGTGGAATTTACAGCAGTGGGTTGAAGCCATGAATTGCATCATAAGTTACATAGCAGTTGTGCCTGTAACACTGAGATGACTTTTCATGTAGCAATCTACCAGTGCTTAAATATAAAAGAACTGCTTTCTATAATACAGTCTTCAGTATTCTGCAGAGGGAGCGTAAGATCTGATTATTTAATATCTGCTCTGGCAAAACTTATTTAGTATCTGCTCTGGCAAAACTTTCCTTGAATTCAACCAGAAATTTCCCTTAGTAAATAACACAGAATTAGCTCACTTAATTTTTCTTGAGCTATTTTATGGCTCTATAATAAAGCAGAATATACAAGTCTAATAAAATTTGTTAAGAGTCAGCTAAGGGATCTGTACTTATTCTTTTATTGTATTCAAATGAATGTTTATATAGATCTTTATTTCCTTAATATTTATTGTTACTTCATATCTTGACATAAGAACTATTCTACAAGGGCTTTGATAAATATAGTGAAACTAAGCAACCATTCAATCTGCTCCAGTCTATTTGCATCTGTGTTTCTTGTGATGATGCTGCATTTTGTGCAATTTTATATTTTAGACTGTGGATGTCATATCCATCAATAGTTGGGAATTATACTCTCTATGAAGCAGAGCCTCAACACATAGAAATGCCAAACTGATGGAAAAAATGAATTGAAAAGAAATGAAGCAATCGCTAATGAACAAGCGAACATGACTTGTTTAGCACTGAAAAAAATCAATGACATGCAACAGTCTCTCCTACCAAATGAATAAGGTGAAAATCAACCAACCCTTGAACCCTGTAATTTCTCATCTTTATAACCACCGTAGGCATTGGACCACCATTCTAATACCGCCTGATTTTTATCACTGAATATGATATCAGTTCTGTTTCTTTAACAGTTCCCACTTATTCATTAACCCTTTGCATTTTTCTTTGCTTGAATACTTTCAGTAGTCAGTAATGACCTTGTGGTTAACAAAACAAAACACCTTTTTGATGAACCCATTATTGGCAACTGCTATAGTGTTTGACATTTTCTGATGATGACCTCAATGAGACTGCATCCCACTATTTATTTTCACCTGGACAGTTTCTTTGAACTCTGTGATGTTGGTTTTCCTTCACCTTCATCTCACTCTGTAGAGAAATGCTTGCTTGTTTCATCTTTATTTCTTCTGTCTGTTTGCTTCCTTTTCTGTATCGCCTATCTACCTATTTAGGGTATCAGCACTATCTCTGTAGTCAATTCATATCACCAGGGATATATTTCTTTTGGATGAGCCAGTCCTGACTTTCAGCTTCTAGCCAAATACTCACGTGGTTGTCCTGTGAGCGGTGTAAGTCCTTGGGCTCCGACTGGCTTTGTTCCACTTCATTCATGTGTTCCCCATGACCCAGACCCCAGGTTCTCCACGGAGAGGATGAGTGGTAGTGGAATGCAGCACCGTGCTTTTTCAACTTACAGTTTAGAAACAGAACTGGATGAAATGTGGAAACAATGAGTAGTTCTTCCTTGTGGTCTGCTGCTCGATTCTAACTGCACCATTATTTTCTCAGGCCTCCAAACTGGACAACTTATGACCTATTTCTTTCCCTAATATTTCCTTCTACTTTTACTTCTCAACTATGGTTTGAAGAAGCTCCTTGCATTATATGGTTTGACTTCTCAAGTGCATTTCTTCCTCTAACACTTACACCTTTTAAAATTCCTTTTGCCTTTGGTTTTCTAAGCATCTGTCAAGGACTCTCCATTGTGGGCCTAACTTATCTGATATTTCTCCTTCTTAAATGGCAGCATTCAATCAACTTAGGCTACCTGAAATTTCTCAAATGTGGTGTTCTGTTGACCAATATTTTTTTTTCTTCCTGAGTTGTCCTTGTCTCTGTCTCAGATTAAATTCCTACATGTTATCAACATTTTAATGGAATTTAAAGTGCCAAGTAATATTTAACCATGTACATAAACAACTTTCTCTGAATTCCCAGAAAGTGCTTATATAAATGTTCAAGTTAGAATTTTTGTTGTGATATCACAGTGTTGCACACACATGTACACATACATGTACACAGAGACCCAGAGAATCCTTCTACTTGTTATATGGGGAGATGGCAGAGTTAAAGGGAAAGGGATTGGAATAAGGCAGAGTTGCCCTTTGCAAACTATTATAGCTTGTTCAAGATAGTTAACCTCTTATCTATAAAGTTAAATGTGATAAATAATGCAAAGTACTTTGTAGAGCAAATGGCATATTATAAGCATGCTATAAAGGCTTCGTATAATAAGAATGAATCTTGTAAATAGAAACTTACTGTAGAGAAGACTGTACTCATCTAGTTCATTATTTTTGACAGGGTCTAACAAAGGCCTTTGCCTATAATACTTGACCCTCAATGAGTGCACTCTGTAAATGAATATATAGATTCATCTACTTTGTAAGAGTATTTTTCTCCCTGAGAACTCCTCAGTGCTGCCTAGGATCTCACATTATCTTTTGTGCTTGTGGTGAATTTGAACAAGCATTGTCTAGATTAAATTTCGGAAATGTGTGATGCACAAAATATTTTAAATGGAAAAATATAAAAGTACTTTTCACAAATTTGTACAAATATTTTAATTAGGCTTGGATCATTGTATAATGACATTCTTCATTATGTTTGGCTTTCATTCATACTTTTGAAGTAATTTTGGAAATGAACTAGTTGTACAATTTTAAATGTTTACAGTGTTTACACTTAAATGAACTATATGGATTTAAACATATTTCTAAATAATTTATTTATTATTTTTATGTGTATGAGTGTATTGTCTACATGTGTGTTATGCAATGCCTGTGGAGGTCAGAAGAGGACATCAGGCAATTATTAGCTGCATGTGGTTGTTGGGAATTGAATCCAGGTCCTTAATTTAAACATGTTTTCAAGTCTGGTATAATGTTGAAGTTATTAACTTGAAATTTCCTAGTTTTAAATTTCCCATAGGAAAAAAAATAATCTAAAGAACTATTCAAAATATAGAAATGACTCTTTTCTCCTATGTATCCAAACATACAACGACGCTAATATTTTATTTTAAAATACTGTTGCAAGAAAAATATTTTCTGTCAATAAACTATTATTATTTTCTTGAAAGATACAAAATTACAGTTGTCGTGTAACATCACATGAAAAAATTACATAATTGCCATTCAACAAGATTATTAATAGATCTTGCAAGTTATTAAACCTACTCCAAAGAGCACATAGGATGTTTCATAGGCATCTTGGATAGGATTTCTGGCTTGGATATGAAGTTTATTAATATATAACATAGTTAAAAGAAGTAATTTTGGGATTATCAATTCCATTTGGTAAAATATTCTGTAATTCCATACCATACAAATCCACAAGTTTCAACTTTTATAGAGTTGTGAAACCTATAGGTAGTAGGCCTAACCCTGCCAAAAAAACAGTACTAAGGAATATTTCTTGCTTGTCTTCTAATTTCAGAGTTTTGGCCTTAGACAGTATTGTCATGAAGCACTATGCTCCGAAATATATTAGCATGACTAGATGCTGGTTTGCACCTTCCTCCAAAATGAGACCTTTCCTTCTAGAGAGAGGCTCACTAGACGCAGGGAACTACCAAACTTCTAGGTTCAGGACTCTCACCCAACTAACAAGACTAATAAGGCCCCTCCCTGTGGTTATATAAGAAGTAAACAGTTTCTGAGGAGAGAAGACACCTCATTGAGGTGGTTTGCAAGTTGATCAGAGAGTTCTTTCGGAGCCTATGGCTGCTGTTGCTGCCTGAGTCATCCATTCTTCAAGGAGTAACCTCTCACCCTTATTCCTGAATGTAATCCCATCAAAGTCTTTGGTTCACTGAACTGTGCTTGGGAATAATTCTTCTAGGATCTGTTGTCAGTACCTAATCTAAGGTGAATAAATGTTCACTTCTCCTCATAGAAAGTCACATAGCAATTGCCAACATTTGCTCTGTGTATTTATTCTTATAATGGAATTCTCTTTACCATGATCCACTCTGTTTAAATGAACTGTGGGCAAAGTTCTTCCTTCCTGAAACTTTCCTGGAATACTGGATGCTGAAGACCTGAAGAA
Source organism: Eospalax fontanierii (assembly GCA_035773235.1). Lineage (NCBI taxonomy): Eukaryota > Metazoa > Chordata > Mammalia > Rodentia > Spalacidae > Eospalax > Eospalax fontanierii. Next base: position 33,782,631 of record CM069542.1, read on the forward strand.
TATCTATAAGAAGGAAAGATGCCTAAAGAAATAACAAGAGATAGCACAATCCACATACTCATAGAAATGATACAAGTGGAATCAAAGTCCCATAACACATGCCTCCCAAACAGCCTTTATTTCTCTTAGTGCAACTGAGTTTATTAACATTTCATCTGAAACTATCAATTTATCATCTATCTTTCATTTTCTATTATCCATTATCTATCTATCTATCTTTCACTCATCTACATACCTAAGTAACTGTCATTTTGTCTTTTTTTTTTTTTTTTTTGCTTTAAATCAGAGTCTCATGTAGCTTCGATGGGCCTCAAACTAGAGATCCATCTTTCCTGGTCTCCAAGGTGCTGAGATTACAGATATCCTTGGCAGTGTTCAGCTTCCGTCTACCTTTATATTTACTAATAATCACAGGTTTTGACCTTATAGGAAAAATATGACACATATCAACAGCACTAGGTTTTATCATAAAATATGGACTGAAATGACATGAATTGAAAAATGTTTGAAAGTATTGACAAATCAAACGGTACCTTAAGATGGGTTTCAAATAAATGTATGTCCTACTTATAAACATGTAATTTTGTTTCTTATTTTGATGGATATCTTGTATTTCCAACAGTACCTGTCCTGAGTCACAACTTAATATAACACCTACAATACTTAAAGAAGCATCTCAAATATATTAGGTCTCAAAAACTCTTGATCCCCTAATCTTTGCATCATCACTGTCTTATCTTTTTGCTTAAATTAAGGAAACAAATTTCAAGGTTAGAATGATGACTCGGCAGTTAGAAGCATTGGCTGCACCTTGCAGAGGACTTAGGTTTAGTTCTCAGAATCCACATGATGGCTAACATCTAACTTTCTGTAACTCTAGTTCCAGGGGGATCTGATGCTCTCTTCAGAATAAGGTTGCATTTATATACATGCAGGCAAAACACTTTGTTTAAGTGGCAAATAGCCCCAGAAAATTAACTGGGATAGATTAAACTATCTCCAGGGTACCCGTTAAGAAAACCCACCTTTCCAGTTCCAGTAGTCAATCACTGGACCACCCCTAGGGAGGCAGGGGCACCTTAAGCTATGCTAAATAGATGGGCTGAATACAGTATTTTAATGCTGTGCTCTCTAATTCTTTGCCCAGAGAGTGCATTTATTGGACCAGTTAAATGGATTCAGTTGATTTAAACTTGGAATAAGCCTGTTGGTCCTTCTCTGGTAGTCCCAAACTCCTTAACATCTGCAGGCCCCAGAAAGATAATTCGGGGGAACCCCGCATCTGGAGAGGCTGGTGGTCCAGAGCGTCCTGAAACAGGAGATAGGGAGAGAGCCCACATTGGGCTCTGAGGCCCACAGAAACCTGAGACCACAGATATCACACATTAAGGGAGTCAATATTCAGATTGTTCCTATACAGGAAGAGAATGCTGGTGTGCTTGAAAGACCCTAAGGAGCCCAACTGTGACTAAAATTGAAACCAAAAAGCATTAAAAAAAAAAAGATGAAACCAATGATTGCCTTGCTCTTAAAGACAGAACCGATTGGTGAAGACTCTGGGGTCTGGACATTTGGGGAGAAAGATGGAGAGATTGGACTCAATCATTTGACTCTGTCTCCAAGTCAAGAGAAGATATCCTCTTGTCCCTCTGGTTTCTGTTTCCAATTCTGGTATGTAAATGGATGTAGCCACTATATCTTTTGCTTGTTTGTCCTGATCTTTTGTGTCTTGTCTTTTGTTTTGTGGACTGTCTCTTTGGCAGGGGGGCTGTAATCACTGGTGAAAAAATGGGAGGAGAACCCACTCTGCTTAAACCCCAATTAATTATATGTTGAGATATTTCCAGAAAAGATTCAGTGAAGAAGTAAAATATGGAGTGAAACCATGTAGCTGACAATCAGGAGAATATGGTCCCAAGACAGTTACTTTTCTGACTAGATGTAAGCATTTTAAATTTAGTGAACAAGGAGACTTATACACCATGCTCTGATGAGATATGTGGTAGCAGGATAACAGGCCAAGAATGTGTGTAATTGATATAGCCTACCATTTTTTCTGCTGCCTTTCAACAATAGCCTGTATCCAGAAATGAAGAAATCCAGAGGACACATCTTTGCATTTGCAGCAGTTGCAGTGGCTGGTAAGATACATAAACTCCCTTCCTTAGTTTGAGACCATATTTTCCTTTGCTTTGCTTTCTTATGTGGGGTCTACATATCTGAGGTTTCTTTCTCCTGTTATATCTGTATATACCATTTAACTGAGTGCTTTCTAAAAGTGAAAAAGGGGTTTCTATTCACATTTAACCTGTGAGATATGTGAATCCCACAGGGTTTGTATCCTAGTGGGGGATGAGCTCCATTTTATCATGGGGCTCAATTTACCATGTGTCTTGGTTTCCATCATGGCTGGTGACCTCACCAATAGGGAAGCAACCATGTGATCTGGTCTCCATCTTGGGTGATGCCATCATCAATATGGGAATAGTCAGATGGATTGACTGCCCTCTTGGACAGTAACATTTTCAAAATGGTAGTGATCCAGGTGCCCGTGCTGCCATCTTAATTCAACCATGTGGCATAATTCAGAATGGCAACACCCAGGTATTTACTGGTACTACTGAACTCTAGGGTATCATGATAACCTGGAAATTCTGTGGACTGCAAGTATTTAATCATATGTTCTAATCCTTTTACAATTTATATTTTGTTTTTGCTTTCATCTTGAATTCTTGATTGGATCATATAAAATCAAGAGATTCTAACACAGTCTTTTGTAATAAGGTTGACACAATTTTATGTTAGACCAGAGAAACAATACCAGGCCTCCACAATAGTATTTTCAATTTCAGTATTATTTTCATATGTTTTTAAAGGGGATTATTTGAATTTTAACTTCTAGTATGATATATTTACTGGTTTATAAAATGTATTTAAAGTTTTTACATTGTCTTATGTATTTACAAGTTTTGTGCAGGGAAATATTTGGGTTCTGATATTGTTTGCATGATATATTTATGTCTTTTTAAAGAGGAATTGTTTTGGATTTCAATATCTTTTATATGGTATATTTGCTTACTTCTAAAAGTGACTCTTTTGAAATCTTACATTGGTTTACATAATATATTTTTCAGTTTCGAAGAGGAACGTAGTTTTCCTAGCCATGGGCCTCCAAGACTAGCCAGGTACAAAGCAAGCTGACAATTTATGATTGGCAGACCTGGGAAGCTTATGTGAATATTCAGTACTCCAGGGCCAAAACTTACAAGAGACAAGCTACTACCAGGAAGTAACTACATCAGTGGGTCATAAACTGTCCATAAAGAAGAATAACTTGCTTGGGTAGGAGGCTTAAGATGTGGCCTTTGCTGATTTTAATTCCTGCCTTTCTGCATTGTGATCCAAAACCCATTTTTCTCTGAGAAAGAGTATTTCCTTCTCTGATAATGAGTTGCTCCAATCTTGCTTTTGTTCCTGACCCTTTATGCTCTGATATCTCTGCTTTTCACTTTCTCGTTACAATGTCCCGTACAGACTAAAAGGAAAGAACATTCTCATATCAATTCTTTCCGAGTTCTTTTAAGTACAATTGTTTTCTGTGTTCCTTATTCTCCAGAGTATGGGTACTTAATTCAAAATTATATATGATAAATTATAATATGATTTTCCTAATCCAGATAGACTGAGAGCCCTCTTTAAAAGAAATCATCTTGAGAGCTAATAGTCTTTCCTCTCATCTAGTTTAGAAAATAAAATTTGGACAATTTGTAACTTTTAGGAGAAGGGTCAGGGAACATTCAAAGGGATATTAATGTTCAGCCTACAGCTAAGCCAGATTAGGAAGCCTTCCCTAAATTATGTAATCATTAGCCCTAATCTGTATGAAGAAAAATGTAAAAAGTAGGGCACTTATTAAATCTTTCAGGTTGTCATCACCAAAAATAGAAATAAACAAACTGATTCTGGGTATAAGTTTTCATACATCAGGTTACATCAAGTATAACCAGAGATGATTTCAGGTTTAACATTGGTAAATGAAGAAACTTTCATAAGCCTGGACCTTCTTGATCCTGAGTGCTCACTGTCAAGTACCCATAGCTTCATAAAGTTTAGAAATATCAAGTAAGGTAACCTCTTAATATCAGTGGATGAGAAAATTTGACGTGTAATAGAAAATTTAAAGAAAAAAGAGTTCTTATTCAATCCTTCAGGTTATTATTGCCATGAACAGACACAAACTAACTGATTATGGGCATAAGCTTCCATGCCTCTGGTCATCTCAAGTATAGCCAGAGAGAATCTCAGATTTGATATTGGTAAAGGCCAACACTTCTGTCAGCCTGGCCCTGCTTTATTATGAGTGCTCACTGCCAAGCAACCATGGCTTCATAAAGTTTGGAATGTCAAACAAGATAATCTCTTAATATCAAATGTTCTGTCTCTTGTCAATCAATCCCTGTTCTGGATGAAAGACCCAGCAGATGAGAAGACTTGCCTACCAAGATAAATGTATACAGGTTATAAGAAGGACAGATGTGTTCATTTACTAGTTGTCACTAGACCCAGCATATCTCCTGTCCAGTGTAAACTAAGTTAAATTCTAAAGAGAAACAAATGCTTTTTTATGCAAATCATATTGCTAAATTTTCTTCAGCTGCTTGAGCTCACTGAGAAGCTGATTGTCCCTTCCACTTCAGACTCAAGCCTGTTATCTTGAGGTGTTCTCCAAACTCTTGGCCAGGTTCAGGCTGGACCTCTGACATTGTGACAAGGATAAAGGAGAACAACAAAACAGCCTAAGAGTAAAGGCATGGTGGAAAACTAAAGATAAACTAATTTCAATAGAGGTTATTGTTATTCATCTCATGGTATAAAATGCCTATAGCAAAAGTAGATAATGGAATTCTTTATTTTGTCACAAAAATGAGGAAAGCGACTATCACAGACTAATGCAAATGTATAATAAACAACCAATAGGATAGATTTTTTTTTTTACGAAAAGTAATTCACAGTCCATTGAAAAAGACAGAGCGCAAACTCTCCCTAAAGTTCCTCAGTCAGTGATTATGCTGGAGTTTGTGAACTTCGATTTGATAGTATATTGCTATGTTCTAGTTGCTTCTCTCTACCTAGTGTTTACTTTACACTCGCTCAATACCTAAAGCAACATTTTAGTAGATTGCTCTCTAAACTACATAAAGTAAAAGAGATTTTTACAGTTTTTGTGATTTCTATAAAGTTTATATGGGAAGTTATATAATGTGTACATGGATAATATTAATTCATTAAATCATCTTGTTGTGCAATTAACATTACATGTTTTTTTCAGTAAAATGATGTTACACAGCACTCTTCTGAACCAAATAACTGCAATCTTCATAACTTCAGCTTGAATATTTGCAAAAGATTATCACAATTGTGTTTGTTAATTGGTGCTTTCCTTCCTTAAAGGAGGGGTAAGCAGAGTCATTCGACCCTCACCTGATTTTCCAGCCATTCATCCCAGTGAGCTGTATGTGATTCTGTCCTAATCACAAACGGTCTCCTGGATTTGGGGAGGAAATCTGGGGAGGGTAAGAAGAGAGGACTTGACGCACAGGGTTCTAGAAAAGTTGACATCTGTGCTTAATAAAGACTTTGCAGTGCAACCACACTTAGGTCACTCATATACATGGAGTAACACTTCACCCATCTCTATGAATAAAGTCATTGGTTCCTCAGGGTGAACTTTGATCAGACATGTATCAATCATCATTCTTTAAAATTTAGTATATAGTAATCTCTTCCATGTATTTACTTTCAAAATATAATAAAAAACCTTATGAGTGTTTTGGTACTCAGGATGTGTTCATGACTCACCTTCTGTACCTATCTCTTTATAATTAAGCATGATTTTGGTTGATACTGCATGTTTCCATTTGAATATCTTTTGCATCATATTTTATAATAAATATTATTTTAATATTAAACTTAATATTAATATTAAATAATATGATAATTATATAATAAGTCAATATATTAAAAATTATCCCCATCCATTTATTTTGAGGCATAAAAACAGGTTAGGTCAATAGATTTGGGGAAATATTAACTTATAGTAATACTGAGTTGATGAGATGAGATAATATACTGTAACTTCCCTTCAAGACATTACATCTTACCTGAAAGTCTTAATTTCTTATAATGACCAGTGTTTTCAATTAAATATCTCTTGTAATTGGCCACTCCACTACTTCTTATGCAGCAGTGTTAAAAATTTTTCCCTTCATCACTATAAATAAGAACGAGATGATGGATTTCAATGAGGAAACAGATTGCTGATCAACAGTGTTGATCAATATACAGTTGGTAATTGAAGAGCTAGGCATTAAATTTAAATATTTCACTTCACTCTTATTCTTTGTCTATCCTCAATTGCTGAAGAGAAAAAATAATATTCAACCTAGGAGCAATGCCCCATTATTTACTAACTTGTTCAATCTGGAAAAATATATCATAGCTTGTGGTATAGATATAATCAACGTCTCTACTGTTCCTAGTGTTGACCTGGATGTTTTTAGTCATTTATATTTGATATATTAACAGAAATGGTGTTGCTTAACATTCAATATCATTGACAGCATTTTAGGCTATATTCTTGGAAACCCTATCAATGTTTACAAATTCTTAGCAAAATAGATATTGCATATCAAGGATCCGCTAGAAACTATCTTTGAACTTTAGAGTTGCATTTGATAATAGACTTCTAAAGTTTGCTGTCTAATGAGCTATAAAATATGCATGGAAGTGCATTCTATAGAATGTTGGAAAGTAATAATTTTCATGAAAAACAGCAAGTCAAAAAGATTAATATTGCAGGGAAATAAAAATGGGAGCAAGGTTGTAACTATAAATAACATCACCCTAAGACTTTGTTCAGAAAAGGATATTTGATCGATATGAGTAAGGAAGCAAAAGTGTAATTAAATTAACTTATAAAAGACCTTTGCAGACAGAGAAAATGGTCAGCATAAAGGCTCGTTTTAAACAGAATTTCATTCATTCATACATGTGTACTGATTAAACCCACACACCCCCATTCATTCCCCTACAATTCCTCCCTCATGTCTAGTTCATCTAATTTCATGTATTCTTTTTCTTTAAACTCAATGAATCCACTTATAGTCAGTGTGTACACTGCTGCAGGGCCATCTACTAAAGCAGGTGTAGCTTCTCAGTGGTTACATCTTTCAAGAAAACGAATTCTCCTTCCCTTAGCAAGCATTGATGGACGCAAAGGATTTAAATCCAGTCACTGTGGAACAGAATAGGATGGGAGAGTTAAGAGAGTGATAGGGTCTAACAAATCATGAGTGATAGGGTCTAACAAATCTCATCTGCTGTTATAAGGACTGCTTCCTATTCAAATGGAAATGGGAGTCAATTAGAGTGCTGGTAGACAGAAATAACATGGTCTAATCTTGTCATAAAAACCATTTTATAAAGACCAATTTGGCTATCATAAATGGACTCTAAGTGAACAAAGGAAAGGAACAGAGGATACGGGTAACTGTGTTTATCCTGGTGACAGATGGTTATAGATGTGTCAAGATTTTTATGGGTTGTGTATATTATGTAGTGGGTTTTATTGTTGTTGCCATTTGTTTATTTTTTGAGACAGAATCTCCTGTAGTTCCAGATGTCCTGGAATTTGCAACCTAGACCACAGTAGCCTTGATTTCACAAAGATCCATCTGCCTCTGCCTCTTTAGTGCTAGGATTAAAGGCATGTACGACCACATATTATGTTTAACTGGAGTCCAAAGAATGGGTTAATATGATGCAGCATGAAGCAAAGGACAAGTATGTGTTTGGGGTTAGATTATAGAAAAATATGAGTTCAAATTTGGCCATTTTAAGTTTCATGTACCTGTGAGACAAAATTCATCAACAATAACCATGATATCCTTTCTCTAAATTAGAGTGAAACCCACAAACTCCTCAATAGAACTCTCCCACTCACCACTACCACCTGATATGGGCTGACATTAAATGAGGAACTCATTTGCCCTCACTATAGCCGATGTTGTTTCCAGAAGCATTTCCAGTAGATACATGTAAATGATCACTTGCCAACAAATACTTGAGATTTTACTTTACATATACATTTCAATTATACATTACTTAGAGTACATTACTAAGAACATTGTGTTAGCAGAATACAGTCACTTTAATGTTATGTTTTCTCTGAAAGCAGACTCTGTTTTTACTTGGAATCATTAAAATCTTGAGAAATTTTTCAAGCATATAAACAATAAATTTTTACTTAACATGCCAGTGTGCTCCCCGAATCTGTGCATTTCTGAGTGGCTTATTTATGTAAGAAAGTTTAATGGTGACCTATCTACAGGTCCCTTTTACTTAGGTGACATTTCTGATAACCTATAATTCTGGGTCAACTTCACATTGTAATAGTATTTGAAGGTCATTACCAACATGCTCTATGACTTTCAAATTTGCTGCTCATTTTTAGGCAGTATTCTAACTTGATATATCTATGATAATAAGGATATTAGGTTAAGTGAATCATTAAGCAGGTGGTTTAGCAAATACGGATAATGCTCGGAGAATAGAAAGTGAAAAACACAAATTCATCTTTGTTGTTGCTGCTGCCGCTGCTGTAATTACCAGTATCTAGGAAGTTATAATAATTATGTCTAAAAGAAAAAAAAAGAAGATAAATATAACAGTCAAGTGTCTCTAAGCACCAAGACAATTAATGCACTGGATGAGAATATTAGGATTCGAAAAGACGTTGGCAGATGGAGTGATGGGCAATAACTGACAAGTGGGTATTTAACCAAGATAGATTAAGTTCTAATTTAAGAACACTTACTTAGATGAATATATCATTTTGCAAAAAAAAAAAAAACTCTAATATTTTCAAGATAAGAAAAATGCATTTATAGTTTGGAAAGTAAAATGTAATAGCCTTGACATATGGGACCTGGACACACAGGATCTTTAGGAAACTATTTTGTGTCCTTAACAAAGCTCTGTTGGATCTCTGCTTTTACCACTTTCAAATTTTTGAAGCTTAACATCTAAATATTTCTTCTTCAAGCTAGGTAATGATTGAGATGATGTCAGTAAGATGAGTTTGCTTCATACTTGTTCAGGTTTCATTTTCCCCATGACACACAGAGCAAGACTGCATATGAATACTCCATAAGGTCACACTGCATAGAACTTAGAAGAATAGCTGGAATGCATGGATTTCTTATGTCTTGTATATTGTGAGTTTAATTCCATGATAACCAAATACAGGCATATATTCTTGAAAAATATTGCCCATTTACTTATTACTTTCAAACCTTATATTTTAAAATTTTATTTTATGTGTGTGAGTATAATGCCTGCATGAGTGTAAGTGCACTTGTGTCATGCACTGACCACAGAGATCAGAGAAGGGCATTGGATCTCCTGGAACTGGAGTTATGGGTGGCTGCTAGCTTCTGTGCAGTGCTAGAAACTGAATCTGGGTAACCTGCAAGGGCCACCAGTGCTCTTAATTGCTGAATCATCTCTCTAGTCCCTATTTAATTATTATATATGAAATATACAAAAGCATTTTCAAGATGTGTAGTAACAAAAACATTAAAATCTGTCTAAATAATTATTTCATAGTACATTTTTTTGGAATTTTAAGGAAAGTTTGAAATTCATGACATTCATTTGTCTTCATTAAAATAAACAGATTTTTAGAAGTTATATCTTTCTTTGAGTTCTACATTATACCTCATATTTATTTGATCTAAATATAACTTATGTCTCTGTATTCATGATATGCCATTTCTTCTGATACAAACTAATAGTGAACTGAAAAGATACCCATGCATTTCTGTATAACTGTAATAAAAGATGATTTCTTGTATGATTGTAAAGAAAAAGTGATTCTTTTGAGCTGCAGTGAATACACTGGTTCCTGGATATTATATAAATTCCTTCGGGTACATGATAATTGTGTTCTTTGGAATCCAGAAAATATTTTATAAACTTTCGGGTGACAGTATTAATACACAATTAGTCAAGCAAGCAGAAGATTTAATTAGCAGCTTTTGGTCTCCTGACCTTGTTAAAAAAAAAGAGAGAGAGAGAAAACAACTTCCCATAGTAACTGCTGGATGTGGCTGTGGTCTTTTGAAACTTCTCACGCGGGGAACAAAGAAACCATATGCATTATCTCTTAATGTTGCATGTATCCCCATGAAACTAAACAATGTCCTGTTCTTCTGTGTTCCACAAGCCTTAGGTATAGAGGTTCCACTGTAGGTGTGTCATCTAGGACTGAGCATCTATTCTCTGAGTGTGATCAGTCGAGAAACTATGCAGTAGACTCCATCTGTTACAAAAGGATGTGTGTTTGAAGAGTAGCGTACAGTGTACTTGTCACTAGTGATCCCTCAGCTCTCCCCAGTGGAGCTTTCTTGTACAACAGAGTGCAATGTACACAGAAGGCCACAACTGGTCTTGTTTTAGAGAAAAAATGACTGCACAGTGTGAATCCCTGGGTAGGGTTCCTCACCCTTCCATGGCTCAGGGACCACTGCTGAAGAGGGGGCAGAAAGATAGTAAGATCCAGAGATGGTCCATGAACACAGGGAAACAGAGACTTTCAGGCAAATGGAAGTTTGTGCTTGTGAACCCGTGGCATTGGCGGCATCAAGAGAGCACAAGACCCATGCTTATGTAATCAGACAAGGCCCAGAGTGGAGTAATGTAAACAGGTGACCAGCATGCCTTAGTCTTGGAACTGTTGAACGCTGATTACTACTGTGTGATGGAGAGTAGACTCTACTTATGATCATTAGATAGGTTGACTAAACTCCAGTGAATGAATTTGTACCAAAGGACATCTGGGTACAAATGTTTCACTGGATAGGACTTATTTAGCATATATGGCAGAATGCATGAGGTCTGGTGGGGCTGGAGTCTTGAGGGGCATGAATGGGAGTTGGGGTGTGAAATTGATTAAGAACTGTTGTCTGAAATATACAGAAGCTCAATAAAAATTTAAGGAAAAAAATAAACAACATTGTCTACTATTTTGACAGTGACTGTAGGTACAGTTTATAGAATTTAGGTCACGATGTATCTATAGCTCCCAATATTTTCCTTCTCATTTGTGTAACAATTGTGCTTTTGGTTAAAATACATAGAAAAGGTGTAACTATGACATAATCATACATATGTATCATTATTTGTGGATCTCATTCACCTCATCTTTCCACTGTCGATTTTGGCTTTGGTGGAATTTTGAATGAAAGCACAGTAGCTAATGGCCTTAAAATGTAAACTTGCATCTTTCTAGACAGAATGGTGAATTTTACTTAGCCACAATATACTTTCCAGCCTAAAAGATTATCCAAGCATTGTTTTACAGATGAGGAAACAGAGGTGGCTTAATAAGATGCAAATTATTTCTAGTACATCACTATTGTAACAAGGGAGGTGTGTCTAGGATGAGTGATCCAGTAATGGAAGGGAGTCAGTCATTTGTCAAGCAACAGAGGAAACTAAACTGTGTGTTATGGATAATATTGATCATCAACTTGATTGGATTAAAATGCCCTGGAGATCAGAAAAACATATCCTTAAGCAAGATTATGAGGGTGTTTCTGAAAAAGATTAACTCCAGGGGTACCTCACCTAGATAAGGGAGGTACTATTCAATGGGCTGGAGGTCAGGGAATAATGACAGGTGGAGCCCATCAAAGTAAGCATTTCCTCTCGCTGCTTCTGGGCCACTAATTTACATAGCTCTGATGTACTACAAATACCCTACCACCCATGCTGGATTGAAAGTCTGAGCCAAAATAGTTTTTCCCTTCTTTAAGTTGTTTTCTTCAGACATTTTGTTACAACAATGAAAAGCCAGACTAGTACAACAAAGGATCAATACATCAAATGAGTTTCAAAGTTTTCCTAAGCCTTTCAGCTTATAAGACACCAAGATCATCAGCTAACTGTAGAATCATATCCATCGTTCTTTTGGATAAGGTGGCAAACCATTACCTGCTAGTTTTCCTTCAGTCCTACCCATGGGACAGAAGAGCATAGATCATAGATAGTTATAGTCACATACTAACTGCATACTCTGATGGAAAACCAATATTCCTCTATTATCTGTGCTTCTATGAAAATGTGGCACTATTCACAGAACATTTCGAGTGTTGATGTTTCTCAGTGTTTGGTCACTTTTTTCCATTTTTTTTTTTTTGAGACAAATGTTGCTCTGTAATTTTTCTCTATATATTGCTGCCAAAATAAGACATTTAAAAATTCTCCATGATAGGGGCATTTTAGATAGATAACACACAATCTGCTATTTGTTGTTTAGGAAGCGATTTTATATTATTCATTTATGAGGTATGTTTTCTGTTTTTTTTTTTAGTTTAATAAAGTATTTCATATTTTTGTATGTTAACATAATGCCTCATGTTAGTACTCATTCACAGAACATCAAAATGCAATGTTATCATGGACACTCCACCATTTCCTTAATAGGATATAACATACTAATGAAGCATGTAATTTACATTAGGATACAAAACTTTCAAATTTTTCTCAAACTCAAGGCTATAACCATGGGCCATGATTCTGGATTACCTTTCTTCCTCTTTTAATGTAGGGCAATTTACTGACATTGCTGAAGGTATTCATCTTTCCATCCCCATGATCAAAACAATGTTGTCATGAATTATGAAAGATAGAACTTCAAACATCCAACAACAAAAAGAATCCTGTGATATTTTACCTACTCAGGACATCTGAGCTTCCTTTTGATGTAGATACTATTTTGTTTTCTGTGACCTCTCTTGACTTTAAGTTGCATATTTTAAAGTCCTCTCATCCTATATTTCAGCATTTTACTGTTGTTCTCCTGTTAGTGCAATGTATTCCTGAGTTACTTTTCAAAGTGTGTCACCATAATTTTTAATTTTTACTTGAATTTTTGCCAATATATTTTGATCATATTTAGATCCCCTCCCATATCTGCAACCTCTTACCAACTCCCCACCAAATTTTGCTAATCTAATCTAATGTAATCTATCTGTCTGTGTCTGTCTGTCTATAATCTACCTATAGCGATTGAGTCTGGTTTCTATCCTCAAATATCCTACTGTGTGTGGGCTCATACACTGAAGACTGCTCAGCAAACCCATTCTCAGCCTTTAATGTGACTGAATCTCCCTTTCTCCCAGCAGTCATTTGTTAGCAATAGTAGGGCTAGAGCTTCCAACCCACTTCCCTGTGCCTAAGTTGGAAGTTTATCTGTCTTCAGCTTATGTAAGACTTGTACATGCTGTCATAATTGCTGTATGTTCATATGAATAACTGACCAGCTGTCTGGAAAACTCTGTTTCCCCGGGGTAATCCATCTCCTCTGGTTCTTACAATCTTTCTGCCCCATCGATCTTTTAAAATGCACTTATTCATGAGTTCCTGAATGCCCTATTCCTGTCTCAAAATAATTCCTGAAAATTGAGAGTGAGAATTGTTCCTGATACTCATGTTTAAAAGAGAACCTATATAGTCGAGTTTTGTAAATGGTGGTGCAACATCTCTTTCCTTGTGTCTATCCTCTGTCACGTGTCCCTGAATGCCAACCTTAAAAAATACCAAAACCACGTTTCAAAATTTGCTGAGTGTCTGATATTCTCAAATCACAACTGCAAGCTTTATTACAAAAGTCACAGCCCTTACGATGGTTTTCTGCTTTCTCAGGCAGAAGTAATTGCCTATCTATATTCTTGTAGCAAGTGGCACTTAAATCTGCTTTAACTAATGCTACTTGCATTGCCTTCTTACATCCTTCTCCCTCACCAGACAGTGAGTTTCTTGTGGGCAGGAAATGCATGCTTCTATATCTTACATATTGACTGCTGGAAAATTTGTATCAACTAGACCAATAAATCAAATAATCTGTTTGCACTTTTATCTGCAACAATATATACTCTGCTATAGGAGCTAAAGTGGTACTTAATCACAATTCTCTTCCAAATTAATATCACACTTGCATCGAGCAGTGGTGGAGTTATGGTTTAATGCATCACAAGTATAGTGTATCACATAAGAACAATCTGTGTGTGTGTTTGAATGTGGATTTGTTAAATGCCATTTAAAAAGCCCACATGAAGGGACTGGATATTACTCAGTGTTAGAGATATTGCTTAGTCTATTCAAGGTTCTGAATTCAATACTCAACACACACACACACACACACACAAGCCTGTGACTCATTGACTCCATCATCGAAAACTAAGTGGCAGGCTTCTCTGGTCAGATATCTGAAGATTTTAAAGGATTTGAAACCAGAGTATTATTCTGCTTTAGAACCAATAAAGGGAGGCAAGCAACTCAGAGTCATTCCTAGCTTTGGGTAACAACTTTATACTCTGATCTAGGTCTGCATATCATATCACTGGGAACTGAGCTAAAAATATCAAAGAGCCACCCACCCTTTACTGTCTCTACTACAGGTCTTCCCTTTTCCAGATAGGTTGTTTTTATATCCTGAAAAGAGGCAATTGCCTTCTCTAAGCACAACACTTTTTCCATTGTATACTTAAAAAAAAATACCTCTAGGTCCCTTCTCATCAATTTCCCATAAATAAATTCTTAAGGAATATCTGCCTTAAGAAACTAGATCTAGCAATGGGCACTCTGCTTTGAGGAGGACTGCTTCTGAAATGGACAGTAAGAGCAGAGCGGACATAAGATGTGGTTGTTCTTTGTAACTCAACATTCCCAGCTCTGGAACTTGCTACTAACTGATCTATCTCTCACTTAGGAAAAAGGTCATACAAGAAAGTGTGTGTACTGGAGATATGGCTCAGTAGTTAAGAAGTAGTTAAGAGCACTGGCTGCTCTTACAGAGGATGGGGTTCAGTTCCCTGCACCAACATGACAGCTAAAAACCATCTGTAATTCCAGTTCCAGGGATCTGATGCCCTCTTCTGACCTCTGTAGGCATTGCATGATACAAGTGCACTTACATGCATGCAGGCAAAATGGTCATACACATAAAATATTAATAAATAATTTAAAAATAAAATATGAATAAACAAAAGCTATACATGTAGGTGAAAATTTTACCTTACACACTGATAGTATAAATAAATCCTCATAAGCAAGTGTCCATTCTGTATCAGGCTCAGTGCTTATGTACCTTAAAATGATTAACAAATGATCCTCATTTGTGTTCAGAAACATTACATACGGAAACTTCAGTCACAGAGGCCATACAACTACCCAAGCAGAAATTACATAGAGGTAAATCATGTTTATGTTACAAAGATCTCTGCTATGCAACCTAATGCAGTAGCTTCCAAAATATTTCTTATGCTAAACTATGAAGGGAAACAAAATTATTCTTATTATTTTAATAATAAAAGGAAATAAATTGGAATGTTCTCCTTTATCATCATAAATCTATTTTCAGTTAGAATAATTAAACACAGATTACATTAACTGTTTCAAATTTATCTGACAATCAAAAAGTGTTAATAGGTGCTAAAGAGATTGGCTGCTTTTGCAGAGAACCAGTGTTCAGTTCCCAACACCCACATGGCAGATAACAACTATCCGTAACTTCAGTTCCAACATATCTAATGTCATCTTCTGGCCTCCACACGCATTGCATGTACTCATGAACTTGAGGCAAAACATTCATTAACACATATAAAAATTAATTAATTAATTAATTGTAAGTAAGATAGGCAAGATATCAGTCTCTTAATCCTTGCTGCTTGGGTGGTAGAAGCAAGAGGACAGTGGTTCATGACCTGACTGGGCTAAAGAATGAGATCAAGACCAGCCAAGGCAAGTTAGTGAGAACTAATCTCAAAATAAAAATTAAAAATAGGTCTGGTTAGGAATCTTAGTTATAAAATATGTAGCATGCACAAAGTCTTAGAGTCAATTTACATTATTATAAAAAATAAGTATGAACTACTTACATATTTAAATAGAATATAGTTATATATTTTTAAGTGATCCAAATGTCAAACATGAAATATGCTTTCAAACAAGAGGATTTATTCGTAATTATATTTAAAATAAATTTTGTAGAAGATATTAGAAATTTTTCCATGGTAAAGAAATCTCTGAAATGATTTTTAAAACAAATCTTTTCTAATTTTAACAGTGAAAGTTTGGTGAATTTTAATGTTTCAATCCAGAAATAATTTAGGTAACCAGAGTACTAGGGAATCTCTTTGTCACACAGTCACAGACAGAGACAGAGAGAGAGAGAGAGAGAGAGAGAGAGACAGACAGATACACATACACATGCATTTAAGGAAATAGCATTCCATAAGAAGAAAGAAAGCCTCCAGGCAAAGTTTGAAGACAGAATCCTCTATTGGCAAAACCATTATCCAGCAAGTGCGGGTCACTAAGTTCAGATCTTGGCTGTGACTCACTTGTTAAGTCCCAACTTCTGTTTCTGAATGATGATAACATGTGAGGGGATGATCTCCAGAGAACTGTCCATTTCCTCAGTGAATAACTATAATAGTGATTAATTTGTTTTCACGACAACCTTTCAATAAGAAGACTGATATTAGTGAGAAAAATAATAATAAAAAACAACAACAAGTTTTGGTGCTATTGTTGAACTGGGTGATGAGCTCCTCTGGAGGTTGGAAGTAGGGTTCTTCCTTCAGTGAAGCTCTTCCTCTGGCCCCACCTGTGCCCCTGGCTCTCTGGGTGATGCACATCCATCCTAGTTGCAGCAGGGTCACACAGAGAAAGAAAACCCAACATACTTTTTTTTCAAATGTCTTCTATGAAATAAGTCAATCTTCATTTTGATAGGCTTTCCATATTTAGCAATGAAAAGGATCAAACTATGTTTTTCAACAAAATGTGAGACATAATGACAGTTCATTAGGGTTGTATAACAATCTTGCCTTTAGGATTATGAGCACATTTCTGACAAATTCTGTGGACATGTCAAATCTATGATTTGAAATGAAGGCATTTTCACAAAAGATTGACAGGACCAAGCCAAAAGATGGTTTCCCATTCCCCAAATATTTTTTGAAGAAATGGTAGTTTATTCCTCGGATTCAGTTTGTGTCATCACATGTTGTAAAATGAGAAGTCTGTGTCCTGGGAATCTGAACTGATCCCCTTTCTTCTGAGAAACAGAACAGAATGGCAGTGGTGTCCCCAGAGTTTATGGACACTGTTGCCTGCTTCTTAGACCAGGCCAGTATTTCAAACGTGTGAGCTACACAGTTCTCATTGATCACAAGAGAGAAACAGGAATCCCTGCAGTATGCATTGCTTTGCATGTCTAGATAACAAAAGCTAATTATAGTGATAGACAGGAAATACACACTCAGGCTCTGTTATGTTCTGTTTTCTTTGTGAATTTTCTAAAATGTATTATAAAGCATAATCCCAGTTTGTAAAACTCATCAGAATTACTACTAATACCTCTACGGCTGCTGCTGTCACCACGGACTTCTCATGATGTAAACCACAGAATCTTTCATTCTCCCTATGACCATGAATGAATGACTGAATCTTTTCTAACCTGGATATGAGCTTGATTCCAAAGACAGAGGAGCATTTAAATCTTTAAAAAAAGGATGTTGGTCCTGCTTCAATCAAACCTCTATGATATGAGCAGCAACAAGGCACAGGGCTGTGGTCTGGGCATCCCTCTCTGCTGCTCACCAGGACCAGCTGATGTTTGCCCTGGTCTGACACTGACCCCACATGCAAACCTCCTCACTCTGCAGAATCTCCTGCTTTCTTTTACTAAAGGACTTAGTTGGAAGTAAATTCTCTCACTGTGTGATTAAATGAACAAACAAATTAAAAACTCAGAAAAAAAAAACCCTGACCTTCAATTCCCTCTTCTTATTGTTCTGAATTACTATTTCTATCATTTTCTCTCTCCATGTTCACTGATATCCAAGCAACACATTTCCTTCCTAAAACCTTTTTTTTTTCTTTTTATCAAACTCCTTAAATTCAATTTAGAAAGCATTTATTGAAGGCACAAGAAATGATAAGGCCTTGCTCCTGTTTTCCAGGAGCCGAAAATGTAAATAAAGAAGAAAAGAAGACAGAAAACAAACAATAATTGTCTTACTTCCCTTCTGAGAGTACTGTATAGGTGCCTGCATTGCAATTTATTTGATAATCCTTAACTTCCTGCTGGGGTGTGAGAGCTTTAGACACATGCGCCTAATTAAGATATAATCATCTCAAATTAAGTAAACCTAAAAGTCCAGTTTTACTTACTTTAAATGCATTTCAAGTTCTCAGTAGCCCCACAGGGCAAGTAGATGCCCATATTGGGCAGGAAAAGAGACTGTGCCCACTACCACGATAGATTTCCATGGATGGAAGATCCAAGCTTATCAAATTAATTTATCTGCTACAAAATTCTTGTCAACATTTTCTGAAATAAAGCAAAGTTCAAACAAATGTAGTACTCATCTTAACTACATAGGGGTGATCTACAGCAGAAAAAAAGTATGGGGTATTTCAGTCAAGGAATTGATAAGTTAGATTTTTTGAGTCATGTAGAAAACATTTTTAAGAGACATTGTATATGAAGAAAAGGCAATTTATAAACACAGTATGAGTTTTATAAATAATTCATGTAAAAATGATGATACAGAAAGTACTTCTTGTTGAGTGTGTATGTCACTACCGGAGAGAGACAGAAACAGAAACAGAAACAGATGAGAGGAAGATATTGATGGTGATTCCAAAGAATATAGTGTTATGTCTTTTTTAAACAAAGTTACAGTGCTCATTTAAACAGAATTATTTGACTTGACCTATCTCACATCTGAATACAAATCAAGATTTACCAAAGATTTGACAAAAGAACCTTTAAGGGCATTTAAAAATTATTCAAGATAGGAGGAAAATTTTCTATTTTAAAATGAAAATCAAACTAAAAGCTCTACATTAACCCCATCTCTCTGAACTGTAGAATACAGTATTTTTTAAAAGAATACATATAACACAGAGACAGCAAAGTTGTTTTTATATAATTCTGCCCTGTGTCAACATAGGCTATGACACAGTACAATAATAAAACCTGTGCTAAAGCTTACATTGGTTGAAGGACTCCCCAGAGGAATTAGACAGCTTTAAGTTCTTACTTGAGATTGATACTTCCTTAAGTTTGCTCAATCTAAGAAAACAATTAAGTCTTTGAAAGTCAAAACCTCGCTCTTCATTCCACTCCCATGTATTGAGGCAAGATATAACCTACATAAAAGGCTTCTCTTAGACTTTCCACACTACAGAACCCCAGGGGATGGTAAATATGATCTGAGGTTCCTCATCCCCTGCCTTTGCCCTTTGTACTCAACATCTTTCTATGGGGCCTTCATTGCCTTTCAAGGTCAGGAATATTTTCTCCTGGACTGACTGGATTCAAAAATTGAAGTTACCTGGGTGATTACAGTGGCTACAGTTTTTATCCTTTGCTTCTAATTATTGCCAGATGCAATCTAATTAAACCCACCAGGTGTCTCCCCTCAGGTTAGACTACCTCATAGAATCCTTGCTAAGCATAAAATATGGAACAACAGAATGCCAAATATGTAATGAACACTTCATGGGGAGGTTGATTGGTAGGCTTTTAAAGATGTTTTTATCATTATAATAAAAGTAAGGAGAAGTTAGCTAAAAGTGTGCAGGCAGAGATGTACAAGATCATTCTGCCACTTTTTCTCACAAACATATTTATTACTGCAATTTTTCCTTAATGTCACTGAAAATATTATTTACCAGTATACAAAAATATAACAATAAAGCTAACATGTACCATGTGGGATTTTTCAAATAACGATACTCTTTTTCTTCTATTTTCTCAAGGATGTCCAGATAATAATTAGTACTTGCAAGATGCTGAAATAAATTAGAATAATATTTTATGTTATAATTTTTCAGGAATATAAATTATTTTGGTAAAATATTGAAACTTAAGCAAAATTTCCCTAATATTAAAAAAAAAAGTTAGCGTGTGTGTGAACGCATGTTTCTGTCTCTCTGTCTGTCTCTATGTATATAGTTCATTTAAAGGACTGAGGAATGTGCATTTGGAGTTTAGAGCAGAGTTTTCGTGGGGGTTTTGCTTTGTTATTTATTATTTTTTTTTATGTGTATGAGTGCATTGCCTGCACTCAGAGTGTATGTAGTGCATCCATGTCATTCAATCCCTGAGGAAGTCTGAAGAGGGCATTGTATACGCAAGAACTGGAGTTATGGACAGTTGTTGGCTGACATGTGGGTTCTGTGCATAGAACCCAGGTCCTCTGCAAGAGCAGTCAGTACCATCTCTCCAGCCCCACAGAAGATTCTAATCTCTTCTCTGCTTCCATCCTCATTTCCAGGCTTCCAACTCAGGTCTGACACTCGTAAGGCAAGTGCTTTTATCAAAGGAAACATCTCAGTACCTAAAGGTATTTAAAAAATATTTCAAATTATTTAACTTCATAATCAATGTAGGGATGAAAAACATTTTTGCTGGTTTTGTGTCTTGCAGACACATATACTTTATATATTTTAGGAGTCTGTGGAAAAATTTGGCACACATAATTTTATTTCTATTTTCC
Organism: Eospalax fontanierii; assembly: GCA_035773235.1. Lineage (NCBI taxonomy): Eukaryota > Metazoa > Chordata > Mammalia > Rodentia > Spalacidae > Eospalax > Eospalax fontanierii. The sequence goes on from CM069542.1 coordinate 33,803,270, forward strand.
TCAGTAAAAGAGCATTTTATACAGAAATCCCAACGTTCCTTCACCTTATCCCTGGATGTATTTTGATTAGTTTATGTAAATGATATGTAATATGTTTACTCTTTATGTTATCTAATGTTTATTTGGAAAATGTAAATAGGTGAATAGAAGGAGACACTAATTTGATATGATTGCATTTTAAAAATAACTAATTATACTAATTTGAATCATAAATACAATTAAATTTGTTCCTGAAAGATTGGAAAAAAATAATTATCATTTGTTTTCAGTATCAGTGAATCATTGCAATCTTATTTATGGATTATTTAAATTATGGTATAGAAAATGTTATTTATTAAATGCTTACTATTTCACATTAATCTCAAATTCACAACACATTTTCTAAACCATAACTCCATAGGCATTGTTCTTCCTTTCACAAGAGTAAGACCCATGAGTTTATAATCTCAGATTAATATACTAATTAGAAATATTAATTATATCATATGCAGTTACTTTCATTTGAATCTTAACAATGATAGGTAACACATTTAATTTATTACTTCTAAGAAAATTATTCAGTATACCTTATAATATAATAAATCTGTGAAATGATGTCTGTAATATTACAATTTTGCATTTAAATGTGTATTCAGATTAATGTATTCTTTAGTTTTGATGAGTTATTTCAAGATAATATTAACTTTTCAAATATAAGAATTCATTTAAAATATAAAGTGATTTATGTAGTATAATTAACTTTTATAAAATAAAATTGAAAACAGTTCAGCAAAATTCTGAACAAAAAGAGAGCACAATAAAAATACATTAGGTCATTTATAACCCCCAAATTAAAATTTTCTTATCTTGCTTATTTTTTCCTTTAACATGCTTTAACATTTTGATGATATAAAATCTAAACAGTTTTTATCATTTCTTCTATAAGCAAAAGCAGATATCTCAAAATGTAAATAATATTTGTATTCTTAACAATGCCAGATCAACGTCTAATTTTTTTTATTCAAATGCTTTGATTTTAGAACCATGATTTGACTTCACCTTGATATTAATATGTTGAAAAAGATGTTTTTGGAATTATCTATAATTGTACATAGACTAAGACTTATGTAATTTAAATTAGTTGTATGATTGGTAATGTACAACACAAACCATGAGCATAGTATGTTTCTTTGTACATTAATGTTTATGGGTATACTTGATTTAAAGATTTTAGACTTTATAACTGTTGTTCTACTGACACATATTAGCATAACTTCTCAAAGGCTCAAACATAGAAAGTTTATTATTTTGTGCTAAATTCTAACTCTTTTTTTATAGTAGATAATACCACTTCTCAAATAAGAATTCAATATTACCAAATAAACAGCAAGCGAGGGCTAAATGGGCTTGTGTTGTTATTCCTACGTACTCTTAATGATCTAGCTAGGTTACGCTTTGGCCTTCCTTCTCCAGGCTTGCTAAGATACACTTCAAGAATACAATAACTAGATTTAACTCATAACACACCGATTGTAGCTCCAGGCTACAGTTTTAGCTAGCACAAATCACCTTTCACCGGGCACACTTTAGAGTCTCTAACACAAAATGACTTTGCCAGAAGAGCTAGTGTTGACCAAACTGCAGATCCATCTATATATTGTCATAAATCTGAAGCCAGGCACCACAGGTTTTTGAGACTTTATATTGAAATTGGGCTGATATAGTTAAAATACTCTAATTATATTTCCAAATCAAATCAACTTTAACCAATGTACCCTATGATTAAATGTGAACTAATCTTGTTTCCTATTGGTTCCAGAGAATTTGTTGGCTGAAGGCTCACTTAGGTTCATTAGTTCATTTGAAATAGTACATTTGTCTTCAATTTGGAAAAATGAAAGTAGTAATTGAAATGCAAAACTACGGGAACAGCATGTTTGGCTGGTTTATAATAGTTAAAACAGAATCTACATATATCATCAAATTGTATAGTATAACTTGATAGCAAAACAGGACACATAAAAATGTTAGGGTTAAACATTTATAAAAATGTGATAATGAAATAAATTACACGTTAATTAAAAAGCCAAGGAACATGTTTTTAAAATTCTGTTTGATTTTATTGGTCTGCTTCGGTTGCTTCTTAGTGATTTGATCAGTCATACGTATTTTAATAAAGTTATGAATAGTCAATTGCATATGAGCACATCATTAGACAAATAAGCATAAATGTATGGAAGTTTATGATTTAATTGGCAACATAATGTATACCCAGCAGAATAAAATATAATATGCCTTGAGGAGTTTGAAAAGATCACAAAGATTTTTTTCAATAGATAGCTCAACTTCTAAAAACACATAAACATTTACATGCTAATTTCTATAATTTCACAGAAAAAAATACAACAAGAATACTTTAAAAATTATGATTAAAGGAATCAGATCCTGCTGAAACTGTGGTTTGTGTGATTTCCTAAAGTCCGAGAGGTTAAAGCTATATAAATCTGGAGACACAGATTTGTAAGTATCTTCCATTATGACCTTTTCTTTCTTATATCAAATTCAAGATTCATACCCTTCAACATAGAGAACAGTTTTGTTTATCTCCTTTTAAAGCACATTTCACAGATAAAATATATTCAAAATATATCCCAATGTTTATAGCAAAAAATAATTCATAAAAACAACCACACTATAACACATTTTATTTCAGTGTCTTGAATCATGAAACCCAAACAATATTTTCAAGTGTCATGATAGCTGAAGGAGCACTGTGTATCTACACAAAAGGAGTGCATAGATAGATTGCAAAGTTGTTGTCAGTGACATAATACAATGACTTTTAACAATATGTAGACTGATTGAACAATGATATGTTTTCCTCTTCTTGCTAGATGATTTGTGATTACTTATAAGGAATCAGAACTTTAACCAATGGCCAACATGTCTTTGGGCTTCACTTACAGTATTTAATGATAAGGAAAGCATACTGTAAGGAATACATTATTTTAAACAATGAAGACTGGTATATCTAATGGAAATTGTTTATAAATGATGACCAACCAACACTAGAGACTGCTTCAAAGAAAATACCAGCACAACCAGCAGTGATATAAGACACTGGCAGTTACCACCCTTTCTTGATTGAATTCAGAAAATAGGACACATAAGAATTCATTGGATTGGTTTCTCAAATTACATTGATTTTACCTAATTCCAAATAAGATACTGCTGCTTAAAAATACAAGAATAATGCTGCCTGGTCTTTATGTTTCTTACCTGTAACACAGTCTAAATTTTTGATAGGGATGGGAAAACATTAGGCTGCATTTCACAAAGTCACGGAAGAGCTAGCTTTCATACCCATTTACCCATAGAATAAGAGAGATCACACCTAACGATAGTATCTAAACTTATTTCCACATTTATTAATCGACTAGAAAAGAGACAGTTTTTGTGAATGTCAGATAACTCCTGTGCCTGCTTTCAGGATATTTAAACCAGTTTTAGTTGCCACATGTGTTTATATCAGCTTGTATACACACATGCACTGTATGTATGTTTAGGGCATGTGCACACACACGCTGTCTCCCTAATGTACATAATGCCTGTGAAATGTATACAATCAATGAGATCTCAGCCTTCTTTTACCCTGAGTACATTTTCCTAAAATTGTTTCTCTCTCTCCATACAAGATAAAATAAAGGCCAGGGATAACATATAATGTACAAAATAGCAGAAGTTTGTATGCTTCTTTAGAGCAAGGAGATACAAGCTTTGAGATAAATATTGTACTTACAATTGTGCATTTTATTGTTATTTGGTCTTCTTTTTCTCCTAGTATGTCCTATTTTCCTTAATTCACTTTCTGAGACCCCAGCTAAGATAAAATGCTGTCTTGACTTTGTCTCCTCTCTTCCTGCAATCTTTTCTCCTTCATTCCAATTCTGCACCTTAGATTACATCTCACTTTATTACTTATTCTCAGAAATGTTCATTTATCTCATTAAATATTTCACCTTTGATTAAAAAAAAAAACAAATCTGCTACATAAGACTGATTCACTGCACTTGCTAACAGTTGTACATCCATGGTAATAAAAAGGTAAATAGCAATGTCATGGTAAAAAAAAATCTTATATTCTAGTAATCCAATGTCAATATCATTTATTGACGCATTAAAAGTGGAGACTTAACATTTCAATTTGTAATCTTGTCCCTAACAAATCATTTTAAGGCTACCAGAAAAGCCTGTAGATATTTTACAGTTTAGTAACGTTTTTCTGTCATTTTAAGTCATTAATATATAGTGATTATACGATTAGGCTTTCAGTTAGCAGGTTACCAGATTTTATAAGTTTCTATTTTGCAAATGATTTATTACCAGCCTATGAATAGCATATTAGCTGTAAGATTGAACATTTATCTATATCCCCTTATTAAAAATCAATATAGCAAGTTATTCCCAATTGATCAATCCTTAGAGATGTTAAGCACTAAAGAATTTTAGAGTTATACATATGCTGTCTTAAAATTATGTCTTATTAAATAAGACCAAAATCAAAACAAATTACACAAAGTGGGATTAGCATTGTGCAAAGACAGGAACAGGGACGTCTTTCAACATCTCCAGTTACATTCCCAATGTCCCTGGTTGACTTAGGTTGAAATATACTAAAATACAATCTCATCATTTAAATTATAAATGCACAATTTAATAACATTTCAATGGCTTTTGAGAATGCTATGCAAAACTCACCTACCCTTCTGCTGTCTTGAGGGTTGTTTCTTTCCCATTTTCCTCCGTTAAACTAAATTTGATCTTGCCTAAAGGTGTGAGTAGACTTATATGTGCAGGGACTTCAATAATTCATAGTTTTGACATCCAGACATTATATGACCCACTGAATATTCTTAATTAGTTAGGGAAGGAAGCATCTGTATGGATTCACAAATTATTTTAAACATGCTTTTAAATATTTTAAATTAGAGCTTCCAATTAAAATTGTACATGTCACATTGTCTCATTTAATTCCACTGTTCTTTTTGGGAAGCACAGCCTCAGCTGAACAAGCCTCATTGATGTGAGCTGAGCTCAATTAGTTACTGATGTTCTGCCAAATTGCCTCGTTACCTGTCATACAAACACTGCTGACACTTTTAACGTTGGGCTCTTTGCATCTATATTATTCTCTTTAGACCCAAAATAATTATTCTCATTAGAGCAGTAAACATAAGCAATTTGCTAATAAACAGCAAACCAATATGTTTGTAATATAAATAATAGAAGAAAGCAGTGATGAGCCTTATAAATCAAATGTGTGTTCACATGGAAATGCATATGAGTGCTTAGAGATTGTGTGCCTGTGTCTGTGTGTCTGTGTTGGTGCTGTATGTAAAGTTTTTTGAGTTATATAAAGGGTAGATTATTAAACACTTAGGAGTTTAATATGATTTATTCGTCTACAAGAACACCTAAGAGGTGTTCATTCTGTGCATATCTGAATTTGAAATGTATTAGCTAAAACATTCCTCTTTGCAACAGTGGCTTAGAAAGTTTTAAACTATGGTTATATTGCAGTCTCCAAGAGGAAGTATAAACAACTTCTTAATCTTTATTTGTAAATCCTTCTTTAATGCCATCCACTTTTTATCAAAATATTGATCCACAGTTAAAGACCCCTGTGGTTTTAACCCTTGAGATTTTGGTCACCCATACAACTTTTCTTTTCCCTTGACTGTTTCGTAAGGAAACAGAAGGACAGTGGTTCAGATCTAATTAAGAGGTGATGTTTTCAAAGCGGCTCTATATAGATGGCATGTATTAAAGTAGACCCTATTTCCTTCTGTACTAAATCGCTGACAGAAGATCATTAATTGAACAAAACCCTTGCATTCCATTAGCAGTTCTATGATATTGTAAAATACTCTTGCTATAAAAGTTTCTGTTCTCCCTGTGGCTTTCAATTCCAGTTTCACATTATAATAACCCAGAGGGGTTTTAGACAACTCCCCTTGTCTGGGCTCCACCACTCACCAATTAAATCAGAATCAAGGAGAGATCTGGAGATATGATGGTTAGTCAAAAGCTCTGCTGCACAGAGAGAGGAAAACTACTCTTCTTTGGGCTTCTACCCTTATAGGACAGGAACAGCATAGATACCAAACATATGCACAAGACGGTCTTTACTCCTTAAACCTACTCTTTGTTTTAAATAAAACCTAAAGGATTCCTTCAAAGGTAAAAATACCATGAACATTATTTTATCTTGCTTTAAATGTTATTTAATTTATCTAAAATTTAACACTGAAACTTGTATTTTCATAAGGTTTTGAGTGTTATTTTTAATGAAATTCAGGTAATACAAGTAAATAAATATTTTTATAACTACAATATATGCATTTAATTTTTTGCTTAGAATGAAAGAATTCTTTTTTTTCTCTCTCCTATAAGATTAAATGGAATAAAATGCTACTGTTGCCTTGGATACAAAGCTGGGGTAATTATTAGGAGATTGGACTATCTGAATTTCTCTCCCACTCATTTCATGTTGATTTTATAATACATTCATTGTTATTAGTGTTCTTGGAAAATGTGAATAAGCTAGAATCTACAAACACTTAACAAGGCTTGCTGGGAAAAATAAATCTCCTCTTGCGCTGCAAGGTCCATGCCCTCAGCAAACATCACTGTGCAATTTGGTTTCAGTTCCCTTTCCACTTAGTGGGGGCAATCCGAAAACACATGAGGAGGTCATGAGAATAATTCATTGACTGCCAGCTACACCCCAGTCTGTGTGGACGGAATGTTCTTACCGCCCCCATGCCTCCAAACCATTGGTTGTTGAAATAAGTGGGCCACTGGCCAGTGTCTCTAGAAACAGTTAGTTGGCATATGTGAAAACATGTATACAAATCATGTTTATTTCCTATTATTTAGGACCAGGGAGTAAAATTGAAGACCATTATTACAACTGTCCATCTCAAAATAGCTCTTCTAAAGTTTTCTTTTACCTCTCAAAAATCAGATTTTTCATAATCTTCCTGTCTGACATAAAAAAGGAAGCCAGCTCCTCCATGAATTTGAATAAATTAAGGTCTATTTTGTTAACTCTTCAATGACTCATGGTCATAGAGTACATGCCTAAGAGATGCTAGGCTAATATGCATTCTGTATTTACAAATTATTTTGTTAAAAATATTTAGGTCACAGGATGTATAATGCTTGATGATACCATATTTTACATTTTTCTCTAAGGACCATAAGTAAAGAAAGAGTTGTTACTTCTCATTCTCTTCTCTAAATTTACCAATTCTTTACAGTGCATTGAAAATTTTGGGAGACTAGTACATGTTTAATCTAATCCTATGTCTAAACATTTTTATGACTTATACTGATGTGAGTACTTTTAAAAGGACTGAAACTTGGCTCTGTGTCCTAAGCAAAAGTCTATTCCCAACTCAGTGGCTGAGAATGGATAATGACTTTGTTCATTTTTGTTTCTTTAAACAATAAAACTTGGTTTTAATATCTGTCTTTCTAATAACACAAAGGAAAAATAAAACAAAGGAAAAATGATGATTGGGGAAAGAGTCTAGTTTCAAGGTATGTTTTTATCCTCCTTTTCTGGGTGAAATTAAATAGCATTTGGGACAGGTCATTCTTGGAAAAGACTTTTAATTAAGAGTCTCTCAGCCTTGGCCTGCTGACAGTTTGGGAAAGAAAATTCTTTATTGTAGGGAGATATACAATGCATTGTGGGGCTTTACCAGCATCTATGGCACGCATTCAGCAATGCCAGGACCACCGCCTCAACCATGGAAACAAAAACTTTCCCCACATCTTAGCAATGTCCCTGAGGCGGCAAAATTGTAATTGAAAACCGTCGTTCTAATTCATATACTAATGCTTTTTTGGCATGCTCTATTACTGTATAGTCGCTATCCGAATACATGTCAAGTTCATGTTTTAGACAATGAGAACTGGTGTTGAGTTTCGTTCTCAGCATAGACAAGTTTCATTTTGAACACTGATAGGTGAATATGTTACTGACCACAGTTTCTCCCATTCCCTCACTTACTGTGGGAAACTTACTGCAGTTTCCATCCTCCCACTTTTGCCCTTGATATCATTCCCATACCCTTGTGTTACGCACTTTTTAGGACCTAAAGATAATGGAAGGTATGATGGGAAGACACGAATCTCTTCTTTGTGGATGACTTCAAAGTTGTATTGCATTGGTTGCAAAAAGTTTTTTTTTTCCTTTCCCATCTTTAAGTCAGATAATAAAATTGGCATTGGAAAATTTACAATCATAAAGGCATCTTAGTAGAAATATCTTTCTTTTATATTTTAAGGGGCAGTAGCCCCAGTAATTTAACTATCTTGTCAATAACTCTCATGGCAAGTGCAAAAACTTGCATTATACATTGCCAAGTATTCTGCCACAATTCAGTTTTCACTTAGTGCACTTTGCTGAATTTCCAGTGCCATGAAAGCCACATGAATTACTACAGTGAAGGCTACTGAAGGACATACCTGACAGGAAATGTTTATATGTATATCTACTGAAACTTATAAACAGCGTTATGAATTATTATTTACAGATAGTGTTACATATGCTTTCAGGCAACTTAGCTAGCTGTAAAATGATTCCAAATCTGCTAAGTCTTGTGTCGTTAGTGTTCAAAACGAATTTTATTTAGCTTTTTGGTAAGGTGAGTAATAAAGAACTAATCATGGTAATGAAGTCATTTTTCAGAAGAGACGTCTTGCAACACTTCTTGGATTTACTACAGTCTTGCTATTTTTCCTTCACGTGCATCTGAAATGCACTGCCAACCTTTAGAGTATATTATCCATTTATTAATTAACAATGGCCATCTTCATTTTTCATCTCGCCAGTCTTAGAATAATTTCACTGCACCTAATCACATTTATTCAAGCAGATAGAAGGTAGAAATAGAGGAAACATCTGGTAAAGTTCATTTTTCCATCCCAAAAGCAGGTCCTGCAAGCTCTCAAGGGATTTATGTTGCTTTCCACTCCATCTATGATTGTTGTACCTCAGTTCCTCGAAATCAGCTACAATCAGCTGTGTAGTTTTCAGTTAGTTTCAGCATGATTTTCTCATAGCTTCTTTGTCTAAAGTGATCATCTTTGTTTTCTTCTTTTCTTTCTACATATGTAGACATAATATTATTTATTTAGGTTTCTTTTTTGAGGTAGGTTCTCCTTATATAGATCCGTCTAACTGGCTGGCCTCAAACAGAGATCTATCTGCTACTGCCTCCAAAGTCCTGGGATTTAAGACATGCACCACCTCACTTGCCACATGTATTTATTTTACCTTATATTTTGTACATCTTGGCACAATATTTAACCCCAAAATAAAAAGAATGCTTGAGCCAGGTCATATAATTTTCCCTGACACTACATCAATTGAGAGTCCTACATATGCTGGCAAGTTAGCTACTTTTACCTTAGTAAACTTTTTTCTCACTGAAATTTTGTATTATGGCTATATAATTACTGCATCTATTGTTAAAGATAAAAAAATAACATGTGGTTAATATCCTTACTCTGTTGAATAAAAAAATCAAAATTCCAAGTTCATTGATTCCTATTTTAATTGAGGTTCAAAATATGACTTTACTATTTGTAAATCACTGTATGTTCAGGGACTATGATGTTAATATTCCAAATTTTATTATAACGTTGAAGCACATCCTCCAAGAGACACTTCAAATGAGGTAGTTTAGAGAATATCATCTGTTGGACAACTTGGGGATATAATGTTACAAACGAAATAACCATGCTGGAAGAAATTAACTGTACTGGAAAAGGTTTTGGATCCTTATACTTTGAGTTGAAATAGGGAGAAAGTAATCAGTAAGAAGGCTATCTCCCTCAAAAGTCAGGACAAAATTATCTGATTCCCACAAGGGTCAATATTCTCTCTACAATCAAGTTGCCATGTGATGTTACTGAACAGACTCAACTGGGAAGAGATAGAGGGAATCAACTCTAGATGGGCAGTACACATCAAAGAGATAGGGCTGCAAAGAGGGCTTAGGAAGGGCTGATGCAGGCTTTTCCTAGTGGAACTGCATGGAAGTCAGAGCATTAAGCTAAACGCAATGCAGCAAGATTCTCACATCTTACAAACTAGGTCATGTAAAGATATTTAAAGATGAAAGCACCTTGACTGTCTCTTACACATTTGTTATAAATGCAAATCTCAGACACATCTTCCAGACTCGTCAGAGTCTGCATTTTGTAAGGTTTCCAAGTGAGTCACAAAGGTAGTAAAATTCGAGAACCACTGTTTTAATAGTCACTCTGTTCTAATGCATCCAGCATTTCTGCAAGAAAAAAAAAAATCTTATCCCATCAGCTTGCTTTCCTGTGCTTGGAACCCTTTCTTGTCCACACAGGGCACAATTCTGGAGTCTAACTTTTTTCAGGCCAACCCATACGTGTCTCTGCTTAGATTTAGCAAATTACCCGCTGAACAATTATAAGATTAAGAATCAAATATGTTAGGTGAGAAAATTTTCCTTTATTTATGACCCACTGGGAAAAGAAAAGGCTCTGATTTAACGATTTTTCCCCTTTGTGCATTTTATTCACTTTTTTGTAAATCAGCCAACAACCCTCCACAGTCAGGGGCAGAGTGTTCAGAAACCTCCGGTAGCTGAAGCCCGATGTTAAAGGAGTAGAGTGGATGACTATTTCTGGCTGGCCTAGCAGCAGTGACAGGGTCAGCCAAGTCATGCATGGCTGCAATAAAAGATCTGTGCATGGCGGTAAGACGAGAAAGGTATGTGGATTAGATGGGTTCTTCTTTGCTGTCTACAAAGATAGCTCTTTTTATTTCAATACATCCACCTTTCCCTGTTCCATTCTGGAGCTATTGGAAATGACGTCACCCCTTTCCTCTTTTGCATGACCATGCTTATCTACGTTCTTGTATTTCTTTTTACTTCCTGCACAGATATCATTTCCATCATTGAGATTACCTGTGTCTTAAATCTTCTGTATCTTATTATCCAATGAGTCCTTAAAGGGACATACTGAAAACATTTCACTGTACCCATAAGTACAATGGGGAAACTACGGGTGGGTATAATTTTGACAGTTACCTGGATGCTTCGACATAAATTTCAAATGAGTTTATTTCGTCCTTTCTGAAATTATACTGATGATTCAAAGTTCAAGGTGTTCAGGATATCATGCGCTTTTAGCTACTGGCACGTTCTTTTCAAATGGGAAACACTCAAGCAGCATGGCTTGTATTCTAGTACCATAATATTACATTACAAAGACTGGACTCTTAAAAATCACCAAGGATTCGGGGATCTGTAATTGGGAAGGTGCATGGGTTCTTTCCCTGTTTATTTTATATTTACAGCATTTCCTATTTTGCTACACTTGGCATACAAATGAGTTTCCTGTTATAAATGGACTACCATTGGGAATTATAATTCATGATACTTCTGACAACACATTTTCTTCCATTTTAAAAACTTCATGTGTACTCCCTTTAAATTATAACTTTGTCTTTTCTCAGATTGTGTGATGCTGCTGTATGAGTTGTTCAGAGACACACGAAGCAGTAGAGAGATTGCAAAAACTGGTGTCAGACAAATCCTGGCTCTCCCACATTCCTGGCAAGTAATAAAAACATTGTCTTGGCTTCCGTTTCCTTTGCTAAGGATTTTGTATTTGGATTTTTCTTGAAACTTAAGAGGTAAAAATTATTATGTGTAAATACCCAGCATGAAATTAAAAAAAAAATTCAAGAAATAGAAATTTTATCTTCCTTTATTTTTTACCCCCCTCCCATCTGGGCTAATTCCTTTCTTATTATAGGAAAACATAGTTGGATTATACTGAGCCTGTGTTCTTAATTTTAGTCATATCATGCTCACTTTTGACACCATTTATGCCACATTTAACCATGAGCTGTTGTTATTATTGACAAATAACTGCTTTGCAGAATGTTTATATTCCAGCTTATATGCATTACTTTTAGAAATGTGCTATCTTTCTTCATTGAAATCTCATGAAAAGTGCTATGATTTTCAAAATTGCACTGGTTCATAATATGCCTTCTGAAAAGACAGGATTTGGGGACCGTATATAAAAATAGATATTCTTCAAGAGGAAACATTTCAATAGATCATGAAAAATGCCAAACTCAAAATCATTTCATTTGAATCCTGAGTAGTGCAGTCTACAAATTCACTTCATATTTAATCTATCAAATCATCTAAAATGACTGTAAATGATTACTTAATTAAAAATTTTAATTTGACATAAATGTTTCAATATATTCCCAATATTAAAGTCCATAATGTTTAAGCATGTGCTATGAAGTCATTGTATATATAAGATGTGATTAGATATGTGCATGTGTGTGCATGCATGCATGTGCAAGGCTCATTTTTTTAAACATCACGATAAGCATTCTGTTCCCATAAGGACAAAATTGAGTGTCTTTCCTCTGGGGACTATCCATCTTTCCCTTGACAGAGGGTCTCTTTCTGCCTCTCCAGCTCTGACATAGAGACAGATGTGTACTGAAGACTCACTTGCCAGCTAGTCTAGCCTACACCAGAAGCTATCCCTCTTGGCTCCACACACACACATGCATGCACACCCATACACATTCACACACAAAAATTAAAAACTGACTTAAGAGATGTGGCTTTCATTAATGTCATCATGCCGTAAAACGACATTTTTTTGTTTTGCAATGCAAAAATACTAAGGGGTATAAGATGTTAAAAAGAACTGGTTTCCACCAAGTTATTTGATTTTATAACGATCTCCCTCTGCACATTCTTTTTCTTGGCATGTACTCCCACAGGCCTATGAAGTAGCTTTTATGACCCTCTGACTTACATCGGTTTCAGTTGGGATTTGAAGCCTCAGTGAGCACATGGGAAAATCACCCTTCTGGGGACTGTGTGAGCTCTACCTCAGAGCCCAACCTGCTGCACTTACAACAGGAAAAGTATACAATGGTACCCTTGTGAATGCACTGTTTTAAAGCTGCTGGAGTATAAAATACAGAATTTCCCTTGTCTTGTAGCCATTGCTTCAATACTATTATAATAGAAAAGCTACTTCCGTATAAGCATAGGACAGACTTCGACATAAAGAAGAGTGGTGCATGAAGAGGACGTCAGGACTAAAGACAGGGGATGCATTTCCTTCTGTTCATGTCTTCAGAATTATCATGACCTGGTTCAGGGAGGGTTGCTGTTTTATAGCTTTGAAATAGATTTAAATAAAGCCAAGGTAATAAAATAGACTTTCAACTATGCTTTAAAGTGACTAAATATTCAAATGCGTGAGTATATAGAGACTTAAAACGTGCATTACACTGCTTTAGCGCAATACATTTGGATCACACTTAACATGTCATTATAGCAACAGTGTGTTCTGGAAGTACTCTTAAAGAGTACAGTGAGTATGCGCTCTGATGCTATTTTGGTTGTAAATTTGTATAAATGACAAGTCACGCAGGGCCAGGCCGTATGTCCATTATGCATCATTGATCCCTCTAAATGTAGTTTTCTGACTTGAGATGGAATAAACTTCTTTGAAGTCATCAAAGTAACACAGAAAGTCATTTAAATCGCAAACAGACAGCTCAGTCCAAAATGTTTTACATTACTTCTGTCCACATTTACCAGCTGCACTGTTTTATAGCTCAGTGCATGGAAATAGCCATCACAGCACACCCAATTTTAGTGCCTCTCAGACAGAATCTCATCAAAGTAAATGAAAATGGTGCCACAGTGAGGTGCTGTGACTTGGATCGGTTCTCCATGGTTTCACGCACACGGTATGTGAGTAATTTTTTAGACAGTGTGTTCACATCCAAAATGGCTCCGTAACTATTGTGATTCCCATTTTAAGATGAACAGCTGTTAGGGTGAAATCTGTTAGGAAGATATGATGGTCCTCTCTGCTCCTCCAAAGGAACTGCCTCTTTTGCTGGAGTGCTTTATGACGGAAACTAACATTTAAAATCCACAGTGTTTCCGGCTGGGACTTCCCCATTGTCTTAGCTTGCCTGAAATTCGCCTAGTATGTTGATCAACTCCAAAACTAATGAAACGCTAATTTAACTAAAAATGTCTTGGGTTATATGGAGCCAAGCACAACATTGCTATAGACACTAGATTTACAGTATGTGGATATTATGCCTTTTCTCCGGAAGTTTATGTGCTTAATGGCAAGTCAGAACATTTTCACAGACAACAGCAAACTGCATGGTTTAGATGGCTATTTCTGCTGTGGATGAACTAGGTACCAATAAACTTTAGCAAAATGGGAATACTTGATGTTACACACACAAAGACAAGCTGAAATCTGTCCACCATTTGAAAGATTTCCTAGTGACATGAGAATTGTAACAAGGACTCAATTTAAGATCTGCATGAAGAGATTCAGGCAAGTCAAAAGCAATTGTGGAGATCCTGTGGAGAGGTGGAGTGAACGTTTGAGAAAACTGAATAATGGATGATGTGGCTGATCAAGTAGTCAATGGACAGAAAGAAATTTGAGAGCTTGCGAGGCAGGGCTGACAAAATGACTCAGAGATTAGAGGCAAGTCTGACCAAGCCTTGTGATCCAGGTTTGATCTCTAGGAACCCCATGGTGGAAGGAGAAAATGCATTACACCAGGTTGTCCTCTGATGTCATGGCATGTATACATCTAAACACTCTCAGAAACTCTATCTCTCTCTCTCTCTCTTCTCCCCTCTCTCTCACACACACATACACATAAAAATGATAAAAATATCTTGTCAGGTGATCAAAGCACCCAGAGACTTTAACCAGGAACATCCTTAATTTGGAGCCAGCCTGTGTTACATAGTAAGTTCAAGGTCAGTTTGAGGTGTTATATGCTCAGACATCATTTCAAAACAGCAATGAAAGGATAGAAAGAAAAATTAAGTGGCTGGAAGTTGGCTCAGCATTTAAGAGCACTAGCTGTTCTTACAGAAGTCCCTTGTTTGAATCCCAGAATGCACATCAAAGCTAACAATCTGTAAGTACAGTTCCATGTGATCGAGCACCCTCTTCTGTCCTCCTTGAGCACTGTGTGACACAGGTGTACTTACATACATACAGGCATAACACTCATACACATAAATAAAAATAAACTAAAAATGTTTAAAAAGTGAAATAAAAAGTAACAGGAGGAATAGAGAAGTACCTTATAAAAACTGATGGACTCTTTGTACTTCAATTCATCTTCAGTTTGAAGGGTAATCCCTGAGAGCTGCATGGATGTATACATAGTTAGATTTGCCCAGTAACACCTCCTACAGCTCATGGATGACAAAAGTCATTTCTTTACTTTTTTACTCCTAAATATTTATTGAAATCTCTGCTATAACTTTACATCTTGTGAGATTTCTATAAATGATGTCTTTATTTTTATTTCTTTTGTAAACATCAGTTTGGCTTATTAGGGTTGCTATAATATACCAAATTCATGAGAAGAGGTCATCACTTATTTCTACATAATTCTTTTTCCAAATTTATTTTTATTTTCTGTCTACAAGTGTTTTGCCTGCATTTATATAAGTGTACCTATGTCATGCTATGCCTGAAGAAACCAGAAGAAGGCATTATATCCCTTGGAACTGGATTTACCGATGATGACTGATAGCTGTCATGTGAATGCTAGAAACTGAACCAACGTCTCTTCAAGAGCAGTCAGTGCTTTTAACTGCTGAGCCATTCCACTGGTCCTCTACTTTATTCTTACAAATGGGAATTTTGAAATATTTTTCTCATGTATTTTAGGTAGCTTGTTTATGCATTTGGAAGTCTTTGGTTTCCTGCTACCAGATAGAGTGATGGAGCTACTCACGTCTTCTTTTAATAAACAACCCTGTATCCATCCCACCCCCCAACTTCATCCTGTCAAATGTTCTGAGAAGAATTACATATATTTTAAAAATCTATTTAACAGAAGTGTATACTTTGCTCGATATCCTGACAATAATTCATTTTCAATATTAAAAAAAACCTATATATTCTGATGGATATTTTTGTTATGACTAAGTACACCATAATTAAAGATGTCACTTGCATGAAGTTTTGCATGATGTTTTAAACCTAAATTTGTGGGGCTGGAGAGATGACTTAGTGGTTAAGAGCATTGGCTCTTGAATTACACGACATGAGTGTCCTTACATACATGCAGGCAATACACTTATACACATAAAATTAAAATAATAAGTACAACAAAAACTACTTTTGCTTGGCTGGACTGGGAATTACTGATGTTAAAATGTCTGTTTTAAGATATTTCCATAAATTCTTTATTTCAGAAAAAAATATTTAAATGACCACTTTAAAAATGTAAAACAAATGGAATAATTATTGCCCTGTTCTTTTTTTCTCGAGTATACAGAATTGTATATCATTATTTTTTCATATAAAGCATTTTCCCCTGTTTATTTTATGTGCGTCTTTTAGAAATGCAGGTACTTGAAAAGTTTCAAAAGTTCAAAAAAATCTCCTCAGAGATGGGGAGAATTCAAAATGCTATTAAGCACATCTCTTTGGTTCTATGTGAAGCTTAAAAACACCAAACTCATTTTTAATATATATAAGAGCATTTCGAATTAAAGACTTTAGCATTGCAAATGCATAAATGATAGGAATTGCTTTTTTACCAAGTAGCGAACTATGATTTTAGTCAGTGAGTAAAAACTTTGATGGCTCAACAAGGTGTTTTGTGTGTGTGTGTGTGTGTGTGTGTGTGTGTGTATGTGTGTGTGTGTATATGTGTGTGGGAGCACATGTGTGAGTGTGCCTGTGTACATATGTGAATTTACATGCAGAGAGCCAAAGTTGATGTTTAGTGTCTTCCTCAGTCATGCATCATGTTATTCTCATGTGATCGGATCTCTCACTGAGCTGAGATTTCACAGGTTCCAGCAAGTCTAATTAGCCAGTTTGCCTCTGGGATCATCAGCCTCTGCCTCCTGAGTGCTAGTATTTTGAGTGGTTGCTAAGGCTGTTTCTACATGTTCTCAGGGATTCTAAACTCTGGTCCTCACTCTTGGGAGGCAAGCCCTTTATCCACTGAGCCATCTCCCTGGCCTCAAGGAATTTTTAAATCTCTAAACTCTTCCCTTAGCTACTACACACAAGGGAAGTGTATTGTATGAAATGTATATTTAATACAGCTTTTCATATATTAAACATAAGTAGCATATTATATAATCTCTAAAGTTATCTAAGGTTGTAAAGGCTTTTAAATACATCTTATATTTCTAAACAAATAAATTGAATTCCATGAGTATTTGAGTAGTATATATAAATTGAGTGTACTTTTACTAGGTTGGATTATACATTTATTTAAGGTGTATAAATTTTTTTGCTTAAAGTATTAATGATCACTTCTTTAGAAAAATATCTAAATTTATAACTAATGCTATAATCTAGTAAACATATCTTAAATGTAACTGACCATTATCCATTAAATTATGAATGAGTTCATAACCATTGCTATGGCTCATAGTTTTTTATGAAGGATAGACGCCAGCACTCTGGGAAAATAGAATTATCAGCAGATTGCCTCAAGAATGGAATTTTTAATAATTTTAATTTTCTAGCAAAACAAGCTGGTGACAGGGTATCTTTATATTACCGGATATGATATTTAAAATCTTTCAAGTATCAGTTAGCACCACTAGCTTTCTATCAGACAGTAAACAACTGATTAGTTTGGGATGGGATTTAGCGGGAAAGACCTACTCAAGTCCTACAGTGACTTGGGGAGAATGCAGTCACGCTGCCTCCTCACAATATGCTCTACAGATAACCATGAAAGAAGCATGAAACTCCAAGAATGAGTTTCACCACTTGGAGAAGAATATTTCACCACGTAGAATGTTCTACCATTTGAAAAAGAGATTTGTGCATTCTGTGCATTTAAACCCCCATATCATATTTTTCATCCTCAAAACCAGTGATAAAACCCTTACTCTCACAGGGAGAATTTTTATATTCTAAAATGCAGTCTATATCTCTCCTGTGGAGATAAGTTATACTTAATGTTTTCTTGCATTGCTATGAATATATTGATTATGTATTACATGTAAAGATCATATACCACTAGACCACTAGAGTGTAGACTCATGATGTCAGGAATCATATGAACTTAAATTATATATATATATATATATATATATATATATAATTATATATTATATAGTCATATAATACTATTAGACAGTGCTCTCTCTCAAGGTTACAAGACAAGAGGAAGTTGAAGAGATGGGAAGGAAGTAATTGTTATAGGACATCAGAATCTCCAGATATACCTCCCAAGATTAATATATCTTTCCCAGCTCCATGATGTAATTATATATATATATACATATTTATATGTGAATATAATATTATATATATATATATATATATATATATATATATATTCTAGACACAAACTAGAAGCTCAGCAAATATCTTCAAATGAATGACTGGATAATGAATTAATGAATGACAACAGTAAGAATATTTTGGACCTTGATATTTCTTCAAGTGAGTTTCTCTAGTTAGGTTAGGGTAAGTTGGGATGATTGTAGCAAAGGGCTTTTGTTGTACTTTGCTTTCTGTGGATGGGAAGGAAAAGATTCATTCGTTCTATAGGTTACAGTCTATCAACAAGGAAGCAAAGAAGGAACTCAAGACAACAACTTGGAGGTGGAAACTGATGCAGAAATAATGGAGGACCATTGCTTATTGCCTTGTTCCCTCTGGCTTTCTCAGCTACTTTTCTTATACAGCCCAGACTTACCTGCCCAGAGACGATATCTCCCACTGTAGGCTAAAAACACTTAGATTAATTAGCAATCAAGAAAAATCCCCATAGACATGCCCACAAGTCAGTCTGATGGATACAATTGTTCATTTGAGATTCCTTCTTCCCAAATAAGTCGAAGTTTGAGTCATGTTGACAAAAGCTAATCAGCACAGCTTCACTTTAGTGAGTTCTAATCAGAGGTATGTAACTTAAAGCAGTTCAACTTATTAGATAGTGCTAGCTCTCAAGGTTATAAGAAAAGAGGAAGTAGAAGAGATAGAAAGGAGGTCATTGTTAGAGGACACCCACCAGAGTCTACAGATACACCTCCCAAGATTAACATATCTTTCCCAGCTCCATGATGTCATAAGAGTTAAAACAGCTTCTCTTCTTTTTGTACAATAGCTCTTCACAGTTTCTGGAATGTTTTGGAAAATAATGTTTAAGAATTTACTATGTTCTCAAAATTTCTATCACTCTATCCATTTGCAAGTTAGCTAAATAAAACAATGATCTCATAAATGTATATGAGTTCCTTAAGTACACCAACAAATAAGACATATAGACCCTGTTAATCTAGTAACTCATACAGATAGAGTTAGATAGATTTGATTTTTGTTAATTCTGACTGGTGAACTACTTGAAATATACTAACGTATTGCAGATTCATGTTCTTCCCATAAGAACTATGCAACATTTCTAAATATCTTTCAGATAACCTATCACTTTCTTCAAGGCAGGAAGACCACTTCATTCTAATTGATGGTATTTCTTTCCAAGGTTGATTCACTCTCTGGCTTCTTGACTAATGGATTATGTGAGAAGAAGATGTAAGGAAAGAGCTTTAAACTGAGAAGGGGAGAGACAGGTATTAAATCTAAAAGACCAAATTAATTACAAAGTAATTCAGGAATACACTATCGCTTGCTGATTTTATTGGTATCTTCAAAGTAGCTTGGGAAATTCTGAAATTCCCTTTGAACTGTGAAGTGAAACAACAGTCAAATAAAAATTCAATTTTAGTAATTATTTTCACTTTAAAAAGTTGTCATTTTAAGAGATGTCATTTGAAGAACAAACAGTAAGCATGATAATCATCCAATTATGTGTTAGTGTAAGAAAGCTAGGATCTAGATAATACAAAGTGGATGAGCTGAGATAATGACTTCCTTCTTCAAGCCTTAGTATATTGACCTTGACTTCAGTGCACATAGAGTTCTCAGACTGGCTTGCTCTGCAGTCCCTTTCTCATTCCCATCAACCCATTCTCTGTGTCTAACTGATTTTCTTCACTGATTAACCTGAGAAAATATATCTGTCCCAAGATTCCCAAGATTAAAGACATTTGAAACATTTTCAAATGTTGCATATTCACAACTCTTTCTCTATCATTATTCATGATTCGCCTTCTTTATTTCTTCCCATGACAGCTTTTAGAAATAAACTTATCATTTTTCTTTCTAAGGCATTGAAATTTGATGGATTTTAGTTCTGGCTTTTTTTGCATTCAAAAAGACTAACAAGATTTTGAGTGGAAATCATTTTTCATTGGCAAAATTATAAATGTTATATCATGTGAAAATATCAAAAGATTTACAGTGAAGTTTGTCCTTTAAAAGCCAAAAATGTAAAACACAGAAATCCAAAATGAGATCTTTAATGTACTGGTATCCTGGCAGAAATAGTCTGAAGATATGTAGGCTCTTGTCCTTCCTGTGACTTTCTTACAATTCTGAGTGATCTTCTTCTCCCTCTACATGCCTTACTGTTGGACTCCAATCCTAAACTCCAAACATCTATGGGGAAGTTCTTTTCTTTCTCTTAGACTCAATTATTCTTATTAATAGTTAAGAATGAACTTAAAAGCCTGATATGGTGGCATGTATCTTGAATCCCAACACTCAAGGCCAGAAGCAGGCAGTGTTCTGTGAATCTGAGGTCATCCTGATCTATATAGTGAGTTCCAGGCCAGCCAGGGCTACACAGCGGGTCCTTGTCTCAAAACAACAAATATGGAGCCCAAACATTTTATTTTTGAAGGTTGTATGATTTCTACCTGAAGAGTCACTATTTATTTTGAACATTCCAATCCTCTGTTTAACTTAAGGTAGGGCTTGGCATCTTGTATTACCATGACTGTTCTGGTCACTTGCTGTTGAGTTCTTCATCAGTTGAATCAGGTATTCAGATATTCTGAATCTGATTGATGGAATAGTTGAGCAAAACCACACTAATTGATAGAAGTATTATTAGAAGAACAAGGATCACATAGGAGACTCCTGAGTAAATGCTTCTTCCATTTAATGACATTTTTAAGAAACAGCAGAAAACTAAAGGAATCACTAATTGCAGTTTTCTTTTTCATAAAAAGTATTATTTAATTCAGTCACTTTTAAATGACATAGATTTCCAAGACCAGGGAGGAGGGATAGAAAAGTCAGTGTTGGATGGCCTATGAAGGAAACGTTGCAGAAACAGAATTGAGGTATTTACCATCAGCATGAATTCCAAAATTAGTTATAGCTTTTGCAGTGTTTCTATTTTAAAATGCTCTAAACAGAATCATGGAAATCTTCATATGTTCTGTATTTGGTCTACAAGAAATTATTCTTCTCTCTGGGTGGGTGACAATGAATAATTAGCACCTAAAACACAATATGCATAGTAACAAGGGTGTTAATATAGAACCTATCCCCAAGGTACATGGAACAAAGAAGGATGAATTATGGTTTCTAATCATCTGTATTTTATCTTGAGAATGAACATTAAAAGACACTATTTAGAAGGTAATGAACAACAGATTTTTAACACCATAGGACATTTGTACATTCTAGTAGGTTAAGAAAATCAAAGAATATTTAAGAGCAAGGAAGATGCAAATGGCTCAATGGATGAAGAAGCAATGAGGACACAAATTCAAACTCCAGAAATCCACCTAAGCATGCCTGGGTGACCCAGGTCTTTACTTCTAGTGGTCCAGCAATGTAGTTGGAGGTGAAGAAAAAGAACTTTCTAGAAGTGTGAGTGCAAGGTAGCTTCACACATGCTGTGATGAACAGCAAAGAGACCTCATCTCAAACAAGGTGGAAGGCAGGACCAACAGATGAGGTTGTGCCTCTGATTTGCTCATTATGGTATGATTCACACATATGAATATGCACACATATCATGTTTAAACTTTGCACGTTAAGATGTGAATCCATTAATTGGATTATTGTGATATTTCTAAATAAAGTTCCAGAAAATACTGCTCAGATGGTTTGAAAATCCAGAGGGAAACAGAGTAGTTTAAAGTCCTTCTGAAAAACACATATACACTATATATGAGTCGATGTGTACAGCTGAAGGCTATACAACAAAACCACATTACCAGGTAGGAGAAACCTCCATTTAAGTTGTTGGTCAGGCTAGCCTAAAACACTCGCAAAATAACATACACTATTACCATAGCCCTTGATTGCCTCCCAGAATTTGAAGGTGTATGGTAAATTCAAGATTCTCTCTGAGATTTTTTTTTTTTTTCCTATTGCTTCATTCCACAGCAAGTACCGCCCTCTGACTAATAAGGGGGCAGGAAGGCGGAGAGAAAGGAAGAACAACATGGCTGCGAGTCCTGGGGAGGTACAGATTGTATCCACAAGGGAACTAAAATGTGCTGGTCCCAGGCCCACACAGAAGGCCAAAACCCAGGAGGACACTTCCAAGTCCCTGCTGTCCTAAGAATCATGTGAGTGATGCTGGCTGGGATCGGACACAGAGCCCCGTGCCATGGACAAAGGGCTTTGCGCCCAGAGCAAAGAGACTTGCGCGTCATCCCTATCGCGGCTTTAGGCTGGTAAAAATGGCTTTATGGCTCACTTGAAATAAATCAATCTCTCTAAACGGAAGATCAGTTTCTGTTTTATCCAGCTGGATTAACCAGACCCCGCCTGCTAAGGCGTGGAGAATAAATTTCATGAGACAGAAGGTAAGACCCAACCGTGTAGAGTGGCCATAATTCTGTCACTAGACTTGGAATAATTAATTAGGACCTGACCTGGAAGTCTTCTTCATGGAGGACAGAGGACACTTTGTAGGTAGCCAAGGGAAAACCAATCAGTGGTTCTACACAACTGAAAAGCCTAATAAATATTAATGACTGGCCCAGCAAATATCCCTATTGGTGTAGTAATGGCACTTTTAGCTTGGGGGAAATCAGCAGTTGTATAATTGGAGTTAAGTCCCACTCAATGGGAGGAAACATTTGTGTGGTAATGAAATATAGTTAAATAAACATGGCTGGAGAGAAAAACTTAACTTTTGCCACATTCCATGACCAACATAATTTCTTACTCTATTCTAACTATGCATTCTCATATTATATACAAACGTACCATGCATCACTCACTAAAGAAGCTTCCTTTTGCAACAGTTATAGACTATTATAAAGTTCTACAGCTGTCTAACTCAGAGAATAAGTGTTCTGAGGCACTTAACTCTACATGACACATTTTCAATGCATTTGCTACACCTAAAATGAATGCATCTCTAAACTCTCCCCAAAGAAGTTTCCTTATGCATCAGATGTGATTAGCACAGGAACCCACAGCTGGTCAATGTGCAGAAAACAAGAGGTTGCATGTACTCATGCCTGAATAGGTCACCTCTTTCAAATCTCTGCCTCCGAAGGCTCAAGAATCATTGCAGAAGAGTGGGCAGAAGAACATAAAAGCCAGAGAGTGGTGGACGACCACAAGGACACAGCTTTCCAGACAGCTAGTCAGTCACACATATGAACTCACAGCAATGACGACAGCTTGTATAAGTCCCATGAAAGACCAGAACAGAAAACATCTCAGTCTCTTACAGGTGCTCTTGGTAGGTTTACCAGTCTTGAGTGGATGGACAGGGGGCACTAAGGAACATACAGGTAGAAGAGGGCAAGTAAATAACATCAAATTATAGTATGAAAATCACAAAAATATCAATACAATATTTTTAAAAGTTCTGCTTCTCAGTTGTAAAAAATAAATTTGAGTAGTGTTTTCAAAAGTATGCTCCTTGGGGGACTGAGACATGACTCTGCAATTAAGAACACTGCAGCACCTTGTACAGTAACCAGGCCCAGTTCCCAGTACCTACCATTTGTAAGTTCAATTCCAGGGGATCCAACACCCTCTTCTGGCCTCTGTGGGCACTGTAGGCAGGTGGTACACTCATATGTAAGCAAAACACCCATACCCATAATATTAAAATAAGTAAGTCTTTAGAAAAGATGTCCCCCTGACAAACAATAGCAGTATCAACAATAGTATTCAA
Organism: Eospalax fontanierii; assembly: GCA_035773235.1. NCBI lineage: Eukaryota > Metazoa > Chordata > Mammalia > Rodentia > Spalacidae > Eospalax > Eospalax fontanierii. The sequence goes on from CM069542.1 coordinate 33,827,397, forward strand.
CAATAGTTGGAATGCACATTCTTGGGCTTCTCCATCAGAAAGAGTTAAAACTTCTTGTGTATGTGAAAACTGATCTATATCTCAACAAGTCTTCAAGGGACTTTAATGCATATTAAAAATTGAGAGCAGCTTTTTAAAGACTGTTGAAATCCCAAAATACATAAATGCTGTGGTTAGATTTTCTGAAAACAAGTTAGAAAAAGAATTCTTTAGTCTCTGGTGTAGATGTTCGGTCACAGTGTCTCTTCTCTGTCTCTTTTTTTCTTCTCTCATTGCTCTATAGTATTTTATTTTCCCATGTATCTGTGAGGTCTTCAAAGATGGAGCTTATTTTAAACTCATTTTTGTTTAGTTGGCATGTGATTCTCATGACCATTGTTAGTTAGAATTAACCTTGCTGAAAATTATTTTGACTTCCAGGATTATGACTTCATTTTGAGTGATTTTTTACCATATGGCACTAACATCTTTCTTTTTTTGACGATGAGCCTGCATTTAAAATTTTCTCCCCATTACTGTGATTTGCGAAGGAGGAAGGCGTGCTAAGGTCTGTAACACTACATGATGTTAAAAGCACTGTGTGGGATAAAACAGAGAATTGAGGAAAATGTAGCCCATAGCATCTGTAGCTGTGAAATTTCATGCTTTTATTTGTTTATTTACTTACTTATTTATTCATTTTTATTAAACTTACTCAGAAAGTCTTCAATATTTATCCTATTTCTATATCTAAAAATGCCACATCTTACGCATTCATTGGGGTGGGGGGCTGCCACAGCACATAGGTGGATGGCAGAGCTCAACTTATGGGAGTTGATTCTCATCTTCTAACCTGCGTGTCCTGAATATTGAGCTCAGGTCCTCATGCTTGCATACAAACACATTCCTCACTGAGCCATCTTGCTGTCCTTCTGTCCCTATATGTTCTGAATTAACAGAAATGTAGAAATATAAGTATTTATATTTATATCTATATAAATGTAGAAATATAAGAGAAAAACATATGATAATGACTTCTCATTTGAACTTTAAATTCTATTTTAAAAAGTGAAAACAAAGTCCACTTTAACCTAAAATCTATTGTTAATCTATAATACAACAAAATTGTTATGTTAAGAGATCTGTTACTTAAAGGCAAAATATTTATGGCTGATTAGGAAGAGGATTTGTGTACATGTGTGTAATAATGATATTTTACAGGGTAGAGACAAGAAAATAAATATATCCATTGTACATAATTTTCCCTGCACTTTTGTTTCTGGGTGCTGTTTGAATAGTACCATTTTCTTTCATTAGTTTCATTTTTTAAATTAAATTTTATTAGTATATATTAGTTATACAAAGAAAGTAAAAACATACTGAAATATAAAATGAGTAGCAATATCAAATATGATTAATTGATTGGGCTTGAGTCATTCATTATCCATGAACATTTAACCTGTATTTGTTTAGGTTCTAGCTGAAGTTTGGTTCAGCATGTATGCATTCATAGCATCTTAGTAAATCTCAATTCTGAGAAGATTTTTTTTCCTTTTTCCTGTTCACTGTGATGTGTATAACACTACATTTGATTGCTAAGTTCTGGTTCCTCATTAACTTTCATTGGTTCTGAGAATGGAACCCAGGTCCTTGTTCATACTGAGCACATGACTTACCTTATCTTTAGTCTCAGCCCCTACATTCTGCCACTATTAATATGTCTGTCATATTTACTGACACGTAGTTCAAAGGACTTCCTGGGAAACAATGCTATAGCAAATTTTATTAGAGCCCTATTTTATAGACAGAGAAATGGAGGTCAAGTATCTGGTCAGAATTACAAGAAAGGAAGTTCACTGTAATCTAGAACTTATTCAATAGTATGAGAAAATAATTACGATTGAAATACATAGTCATACAACTAATGCAGTTAAATGGGAAGTTGGTACAGTTTAAGCACCAATATCTAAACTGCAGACAGCCATGGCCAGAATTCCCCGATTTGGAACATTCTTGTATCTTCTAACAACTCAGGTAACTTTACTCACCCTTAGCCATTTTTTTCACTTTATTATAATGTTGCATATTCAATAGTATTTGATTTTATCTCCTGAAAGTGCATGCTGGGTGCTTTGTCTACCAAGAAAAATGTGGGGATGGCCCAAAAAGCTGGGCACAGTGCAGTTCCATGGCTTCATGTGGGTTCATGAAACTTTAAACATTTTATTATTTTTAGCTGGTTTATGAACGTATTGCCCGCCTGTGTGTCAGTGCTCCCGTGTCACGCAATGCCTGCAGAGGTCAGAAGAGGGCATTAGGATTTCCCGGGAACTGGAGTTACAAATGGCTGTCGGCTGCTAGGCGGATGCTGGGCATCAAATCCAGATCTTCTGAAAGAGTAGCCAGTGTTCTTAACTGCTAAGCCATCTCTCCAGTCCCATAATGAAACTGTAAATTCTGGGATGCCAGGCTGCTTTAACAGGCAAAGTAGGTTTCTTACTTCAGTGACAGTTTATATTGGGTGTTGATGCATAAAGCAATAGTTTGAAAATGATTTTCAGGTTGAATTTAGCACAAATCACCTGTGGTGGTCCAAATATTATGTTTAAATCTTTTATGTTCTAAGTAGTTTAACACTTGGCCAGTTGGTGGAGGTGTTGGGGACAGGTGGTGCTATAACTATCAGCAGGAAGAAATATGCCACTGGGATTGGGCTTTGAGAATCTATAACTTTGTCCCACTTCTAGTTTTGCTCTATCTCTGCTTCTTATGTCTGATTGAGTCCTAAGATTTCTGTTCATGTGGTCCCCTGCTGAGTCTTCCCTGCCATGATGAATTCTTACCCTTCTGGAGTTGTAAGCCAAAGAATTGCTTCCTTTGATAACTTACCTTCGTCATTTCGTTTCTGTTTTTTCATGGCAACAAAAAAAGCAGCTCATACATAGGTTGGTACCAGAGAATAGGGTTTTACTGTGAAGACCCCACTATGTTGTTTATTGGAGGAATGTGGAAGCCTTTGGAAATTTGGACTGGAAAAGTGGTTACGTTAAGTCAGGGGTTACTAACTGTTCTTGTAGAGGTCTGGCTCAAGATGTGCCAGAGAGAAACAGAAACAAGAATCTAATCAGCAACTGGGATATTTTGGCTAGGACTATAAAACTGCCATCTCTCCATGACCTAAAAATGTGCCTTAGGCTAGATTTAAGTGTAATTTACTAACTTATTTAGTTGGGGGAGGAGTTTTAAGACAGTATAATGTTGAGTCTGTGGTTATTAATAAGAAATATTATGAAGAGAGTTTGGACTTTTCAATAGCATTGAGACTGTTAAAGACTATGGTACTTTTCAAGGTGAGCTAACTGCACTCTTTGTCACAATTATGGCCATAGGAACCAGGGAGATGTTGGTGTGAATGAGAATTGTTCCCCATAGGCGCCAAGTAAATACTCAAACACTTGGTAAGTTGGTAGCACAGTCTGAGGAAGGTCACAGAACTTTCATAAAACATGGCCTTATGGGAGGAAATATGTCACTGGGGGCAGAATTTGAGAGCACATAGTCTTATCTCACCTCCATTTCTACTCTCTCTGCTTCCTGTGTTTGCTTGAAGATGTGAATGATCAGCTTTCTGATCAGGTGCCTCTTGATTACGCCTCCCCTGCCACAGACTCTTATCCTTCTAGAGCTTTAAGTCAAATAAACTCTTTTTCCTAATAAGTAGATTTTGACATGGGTTTTATCTCAGCTACAGAAAAGTAACTAGCATGATGACACATTTCAAATAGTGCTGTGTAAGAATGATTCATGTAATATTATTTCCTGTATCCACTTCCAGATAAAGTTACAGGTTCATAGTCCCCAAACAGTTTTCTTGATACTAAGGTAGACAGAATGAGGTAAATCCGTATGGAACTGCATAAACTAAGCTTCTAGTAAAGTGCCACGGAGACTAGAAATTCTGTGCAATGTAGAAGAAATGATTCACAAAGGCCAAAAATAAATCTAATGATGGGACAAATAGAATTTTGGAGGAGAGATAATGTTTTTTTTGGTTGATATTGAGCCACTAATATAAAAATAGGTTTAATACATATTAAATGTTTAAATTAGGTGATCCTCGAAAACAGATGATATATGACAACATTCTTCCAGATTTTAATATAATATGACATATCTCTAATAAAAATAATGACAATGGGCTTTTGTGATCAAATGGATTTACCATTACATGTGTAAAAAGAAACCTGTACTTATAATATTAAATCTCTAATGACAAAAGAAAATTTAAAAAGTTCTTGGGCCTGGCATGATGGTGTATGCCTTTAATTCCACCACTCTAAGACAGAGACAGTCCAGCTGGGTACAGAGAGATCCTGTCTCAGAAAATCCACATTTCTTTTAATATACCAAAATTCTATATTAGTAAATAATTATTCTTGAAAGTTTAGGAATCATTGTGATGTATCCCTAAGGAAAATTTTTCCTTGAAAAGCGTACAATATATTTTAAATGTAGGTTTGAATAGGGTTCTTCATGGTGGAATCATGGCACTTTAAATAAAAGTTTAGCTTTCCAGAAATCTCAAACTTCTGATTTCTAAGGAATGCATTTAATTGACTTACTTCAACCCAGTGATACCAGTAATCACCTAAAAATTTTGTGCTCAGAGTGATCTGTGCATATGATCTCTCATTATCTATTGTAACTGACTTTATCTCCTGTTGCTGCTGGCATAGATGAGCTACTATAGAGATGCTTTCAAAGTCTCAAGAGGAGAAGTGAGTTTAATCTCTTTGCATTCCTTTTGTAACATACCAGTATTATTAGAAGAGAATTAAATTAATTATGTTGACCAAATAACATGTGACATTCTTGTATCTAAGGGGAAAAAGTTAATCTTATAGTTTTTGGTGACAAATCTCAGAGCAATGTGTATTGCTTGACATGTATTTTTTTTTCTGTAAGTAAAAGAAAATCCCAACAGACAATAATCTTTTTTAACTCTCAAATTCAACCAAAGCCCACATCAATATTCTCTAAATTAATCATAAACTTTATGATGTAGGATTTTTTTTTCACAAGGCATATTCAAGCCACTAAGATTGCTTTGCATGAAAGAAGGAAATGTATCTCTAAACTTTCTGAGTGGAGAAAAATTCACAGTAGGACAAAGGAGATAAGACCCTTGATGGCTTCCTGAGGGTAGGGAATTGTTCTTAAATATACTTGCCACACAGAGTAGGCTTGCTATATGTGTAGTGAATCCTTGGGGAGAATGACTGACTATATAATTCTGTCCAATCTAAAGGCAGGGTGAGGGAAACATTGTTCTCAAGACAACAGCAAATGTCAGCCAGTACTTGGAGTCACTAAAATTTATACAAAAAATGCATCAAATAACAGTTCAGAGAATTTCTGTATGAATTACAGATATTAAATCTCTAGTTGTCATTCTTTTGTTGAATAGTCTGATAAATGACAATAAATAAAATTAATTAGTATTATATGAGACAGGAAAACCTTATCTCCTTCATTTATACATTATTTTGGTAGAGTTCCTTGTTATTCCCTAAGACATGATTTATATACTCCTAATCCACCATTTTTCTAGTATGATTCATTTTGTCACTCTCTCACGTTGGTTTTGCTTCCCAACTACTTTACTGTGTGCAATGAAGCTTTCACTGGAACAATACTGACCATGTCTTATGCCTTGTCTCCCTAAATCACTGTGGTGGGATCACCACATTTGGAACAAATAAATAAATACTCAGTTACTTGATCATTTGCTAGAGCAAAGTGATATTCTAAATATGCTCATAAGGTGGTTGAGTCATTAAATGATGGGCTATAAGGCACACACTGACTGTCTTTTATCCCTGCTGTATTTTGTGTTTCCTAAGGTCACTTACTGGATGCTTGGTTGTTGGATGGCTATTACTGATTCATTTGGTTCTAGTAGGAAAGCCATAACAGTGACAAGAGTTAATGTCTGAAATCACAGTCTTTTGAGATACATTTGAAATTCAATCAGGAAGTGGTCGAAGAAACAGAGGAACAATAATATGATGCTTTTTCTTTTAGTTAGAGTGTATTTGTTGGGACCATGTCTGATGCGGCAATAATGTGCAATTATTCTCAGGGACTTTTCTCAGGGTACAGGCGAGCAGAGAAACTTGGGAAATAATTTCCTAATGAAATTCTTGAACAATCCATTAAGAGACTTTTAATGCATTGTTTTTGTTACCAAATCATAAGATACTCAATAAACAAAAAGCAAGGGATGAAATAGCAAGCTACTTAGGTTGAGCAAAACCAAGTACTCTTGGGCAATGAAACAGCTGGACCTGAGCAGGATTAGAAGTTCCAGGCACTCAGATCCTTCTTTCAACTGCAGATGGTGAGTCTGGTGGAAAACCCTGTGGGTTCTCTTGAGACTTCCTTACACTTTCAAAAATACAGTGGTAGTTCATAATTAAGAAGCATTTTCATTAACTACAAAAAATTATAAAGTCAGAAATTTCCAGTAATTTGGTCATTACTTCTCCATCGTGGCAAATATTTGCCTTACTGTTCTTTCTCAAGGTCCCAGGTGTCCTAAAGAATGTAACTACTCATGAAGAAATGGATTCATTGTGTTTTCTAGCCCAAAGTCAAGTCACTTGAGATGGATAGAGTCTCCCATTGGAAACTGCCACAATGCTTATTTTCTTGCATTCTAAGCTTACTACGGGTACACTGAACTTTCAATTGCAATTTATCATTTATATTTAGACAAATGATCTTTCACAGGTCATATTACTGCCACATTATTTAGCTTTATGCTCTATATCAAGAAGTCTGATCACCTGACAGTCCTAGGTTTCAGGTTCTTCAACATCAAAATACTATTCTAATCTTCAAATTATGTTCTCTACTGGGCATCCAGGAGTAAACAATGCTCTGACTTCATTATTTGAATAGAATAGAGGTGATAGAGATGTGTCACTAATCAAGAGTGTGCCATTTAAGTACATGATTAGCTCACTAGTGCATCAACATGTATGTATGTATTTAATAATCAGAATCTAGAACTATTCCAGTATCATGAATTAGAAGCTAAAGTGAGGTGTCAACCAAATCTACTCAGAGTTGTATAGTTTGCATGAAAATTTAAGGTAGTTTTGATAAACTTATTTCATCAAGAGAATTAATGAAAAAATTAATGAACTAGGCTGCTACAGTAAAAACAGAACAGAAATAAAATCATGTATTATGCTAATGTCTTGCCTATGTGAAGTAAATTCTCTTATTTATTGATTTTAACTTTATGATTCAGTGTTTTACCTGCATGTAAAGTGCACTATATGTATAAAATGCCCACAGAAGTCAGAAGTTCATTGGATCCATTAGAACTGGAATTACAAATGGTTGTTAGCTGATATTTAGGTGCTAGCAACTGAACTCAGAGGCACTGCAGGAGAAGCTAGTGCTCTGAACCTCTGATCCATCTCTCCAGTTCCTTAATAAACCCTTGGTTTAGCCTTAATAGTTCAGTTATTTGACAGCAAGTTGTGCTTAATAAATAGAGTAGGGGAGTACCAAGGATGACTGTCTCCTATTGATGTTTAACATCTTAACCGACACCCAGTTATATTTCATTTGCTTGCCTCCAAACCTGATCTTATTTAAAACTACATATTTCTCAAAAAGTTGGGGAAATCTCCATGTTTTCACCACGCAAACAGGAATGTGTGTGTGCTTATCAAGAATGGTGCAGAAATAAATATCTGTTGATAATCTCAGTCAGGAAAAATGTATATGTGGATGTGCCCTTATTAAGACAAATGATGACGCTTACTATGGTGAAACGTAGACCAGTACTCATCAAGGTGAAGTGTAGTGAGAATTCTTCATGCCCACAGTAAACGTTGGAGTACAATCTACCAAGTAAAATCTATATTTTTAGAATTAAGTATTAATATTGAACATTAACTTTGTGAATATTTTAAAAAAACACTGAATTTTATACCTTACAAAGGTGAATTTTATGGTATGTGTATTTGATTTTAATGAAAGTATAATAAAGTAATAAAAATGAAAGATGAAATTCAGTAGAAATAAATATAATTTTTACTTATATTTATTAATTTCCTATTTGGAAGTTTTTTGTTTGTTTTTGTTTTTATGTTTTTGAGACAATATCTTGATATGTTTGCCTGGTAATTGCTCTGTAACTAAAGTAAACTTCAAACTCCTGGCACTCTCTTTCCTAGGGCGCCTGGGTTTACAGGTACATCATCATACATGGCTTTACATTTATTTCTTAATTTCATCATTTTATGACTAGATAACCTTTAAAAATTTTAAAACATTTTATTAGTACACAATACATGTGATGAATTTATATATGAATGGGATGTGTTTCTTTTCAATATCTTACTAAACAATTCCCAAAAGCTTGATGAATATGGTTGATCTACATACAGAAACTGCAGTTTATATACCTAAATTAACCAGCTCCACAGATAGATAGAGAAATGTAGCTTCCATATTTTATACATTTTTGGTGAATACTGTATTTTTCGTATAGAACATCTCAATGAATCTTAATCATCTTTATACCTATTTACCCATCGCTACCTCTCATAGTCCCCCAACAGAAATCCATACATTCTTCCTTTTGTGTTAAGGTCTTTGTTTCTAACTAGTGTCCCAACTGATCTCTATTCAGGTCCATCCACTGAGAAGTTGCTAATATTTCTTAAGTGAAGGTTGTGGTTTGCTACACATCTCCCCAGTTCCATGATCTGTTTTTGTCTGCTTGAGTTTGCATGGCTCTTAAGCATGCCAAAACCATTGCCATAAGTTCACATGAGCAGGGTCCCCGGATCCTGTATAATCATTAGATTTATTTGCTTTACATTTTATCTCTTGTCGTTAGCCACTGTGCATATTAGGAAGTATGTTGTATGGCCCAAAAAGAAAATGCAACTTAGATATTTCTAACAATCTCTGTCTCTTGTTCCCTGTTATGTCACCTCAACTTAACCTGCTGTTATCCAAATGGTGGTGGGATCTATAACCCCTGTCTCCCAAGACTTACTCATATATCATTTCCAAAGAGTTTGACAGACTTCCTTCTAGAAAGTCACATAATGATTATATCTCACATTTTACAGCACCTTTCAGTTTATAAAGCATTTCCACATCTACCATCTCCTATAATATAATGCTTACAAGTCTCTGGCTTCCTGGGAATTCTATTATCCAAATCTCTCAACAGTGACTTTCAAGTACTATTCTTTTCATAAGTCTTGTTGGTTTTTCTTCTATCTTGGCTTTCTCTGTTGATTTTATTTGTCCTAAAGAATTATGCCTCTCTTCTCCAACCTTAAAATTTTATCTCACTTCTCTTCTCACTGTACACTACACAGTAGACAGTCAATCTATACTTGTTGATCGTTCTCTTTTGATCTCACTGTCTTTCTGCCCGGCAAGCCCTACTGGTCTTAGTGTCCTCTTCTCTGTCTTAGGTAGAACATTCTTACTTTAATCAAATGGTGTCCAAAGCCCCATAAAAGTGTTCCTGATCTGTTCTTTTTCTGAAGTTTATTCGCTGATATTTATTCTATAATTCCTGCAATTATACTTTTCCTCACTCTTTATCTTGTAATGTATACTTTTTATTGCATTTTTGTGTATTCCATGTAATGCATTTTAGTCGTATTTGGACCCTGTCCCACATCCAACTTTTTCTTATGCATTCTCGAGTTCCTATTTGTGATTTCCATTTTCAGAAACAAAGAATTCTGTTTGAGCAGTATTTTTACTTGCTACACATACTTTATGTGCATCCTATATCTGGCTTTTCTGAAAAGATTATCTGCATTTCTGAAGTACAGTTAATCTCAAAATTTATTTGGAAGGCGTATGCTTATGGTTTATGCTGGTGGCAAATTCTGTTTTGTAAGTTTCTTTCCTTCAATTTTTTAAATTTTATATTTGAAAAGACAAAGCAATATAGTTGCCACAGAGTTTTGAAAGTTGAAGGCTATATTGTAGGAAAATGAATTCTCAAATGGCTATGATATCAAGAAGGATGAATTAAGTATCATAAAAGACATTTCAAAGAGAAAAAGTATTTTCACATAATGCTAATAATTTTAACACTAATTAAACACATTTATGAACTTTTAATTTATAGATGATATTTTATATAATGTCTATGTACATGTTCATGTACGTGTGTGTATATATGCATGCATGTGAGTGTATGTAAGTGTTGAGGCCACAGGTTGAAGTCAGGCATCTTTCTCTATAACTCTCCACCTTGTTTTTAGGGACCTCATTTCTCGCTTAGTCTGGAACTCATCCATTCTGCTAGACTAGTCAGCAATTGAGCCCCAGGGCTCTACCTGTCTCTGCCAGACAGCACTGGAGTTTCATATGTGAATAAAGATATAAAGGACTTCAGGAAGAATTAGTTTTACACATAAATGCTAATTAAATGGTAAAAGTATTAGCAAGGCAGTGAAATGATAAAAATTTAATATTTCTTGAGCTGTCCATCATTACTTATCCATAATGTAGAGATGTGATTCATGTAGATATGTCATTGCAGGTAGGAATCATGAGAATTGTGTAAAGCAGCATTCTGTGCCAATGAGGCAGGTCTAAAATCTGTTCAAGGAGACACTAGGACTCTGGTTCCTCTTAGCAGGTTGTAACTTCCACATCCATAATTCAACTTACCTGTTCATTCAAATATAGTGATTAAGCTTACAGGTCTAGCAAACACATTAAAATATAATGACAATACAGAGAATCTTTGAAAAAACTCATTTCCAGCCATCAACACTGTATTTTAGAGATGAAAATTATTTTCATTTTTGCTACTTCCTCCCTATTTCTTAAAAGCTACTTGCTGAAAATTTAAGAGACTGAGAACATGAGTGTGTTCTCCTCTGTATTTTAACCATTTAACTTATAATAGTTAACCAGGAGTTGTACCTATTTAACATTTTATGATTGAATAGAAATGCCTACTACAGCTTCCAACTGTAAATGAGCCTTTTGAGAAATGATTTCTAGAGAGTATAACATAGATACTTCTTTTCACAAATGTGCAGGAAAAAATTCATAAGCGAAAATTGAAATGCTTTGATCTGTAATTTTATTCCTTTAGGGGATAGACAATTGGCAAAAAGCCAATTCCTAAATAAATATTCATTGTTCCTCTCCTAAAGGCACTTCCATCACATTTTACTAATAAGTATGTTGTTTAGTGGCACATCGTAAAGGTCAAAGCCTAATGAAATCACATTTTCATCTTCTGATTCTCCTGAAGAAGAGAAAATTTAAGAATGTGCATTTTGTTATCTAAATGAATTGAAACAGTCCCCAAAGTGTCTAAACAAATAAATATATTTTAACTAGTCCATGGTTGAATTTTAAGAATGTTGATGAAGCTCTAGATTTTGTAGGAATAAATCTAATTATAAAGGCCAGTATCTCTGAGAATATATATTTGTTTTTATGTAAATGATCTGATTAAATTTACTATCATAAAATTAACTCCTAAAAGCTTTCTTGAAATTTTGAATTTGAAAAATATTTCCAATTGTCATTCATTAAAAGCTTCTTAGTTAATTGCACACAGACATATCTTTTGCTCTCTCCTGTTTTCTGAACACAACTGTTTTCTTGGAATTTGTCATTTAGTAATAAAACCTCTCTGGTCCCTCACCCATGAATGTTTATGAGAGGAATTCCAACTGCAGACTCGAAAGTGGAGTACACTGAAAACACACTAGATAGACAGTCAGCTATGCAGCTCTCCCGTACCAAGCAAATCATTGTCTGCAACCAAAGGCAAACTGGCTTTAGGACAGAAACAAACTTTTATGAGTTTTTAAGTTTGATATCATAGGGTGCAACCATATTCTTCTATGACAATCTTCTGGACTGATTAGTGACTAGATCACAGATCTGAATTCACCTAACATTTTATATATCCTCAAAAAATACACAGAAGTTCAGGAGGAATGTACTTCAGAGAACTGAAGAAATTTTCCCTTTAGATACAGAGAATAATATATAAGGATTTTCATAAGATTTTAGGCTAAGTTATTTAATTATTTGTACTTACAGATAACAGATTCTCTATTTTGAATAAATAAAGGTAAGTTACCTGTGTTCTTTGAAATATGTATATATGTGCCTGGGGAGATGTTTCAATGGAACAGAGGACTTTCTCTACATGCATGAGGACCTGAATAAGAACTCCCTGAATTCAAGTAAAGAAACTGGGCATGGTTATGCATATTTGTAACCCCAGCCTTTAGGTGAAGAAACAAGCAGAGACACCTAGTTGTTCAGTAAGCCTAGTCAAAATGTGAGCTCCTTGGCCCCTGAGGACCCCGTCTCAAAGATATATAGTAGAGAACTACAGAAGAAAGCATGCAATGTACTGCATTGTCCTCCAGTATGCAAGCCACATCCACATGAATCCATCCACGAACTCCCACACACAGTTGTTCATACAATCGCATATTATTAGTTGTTCAAAATGTTTTCTGAATTTGTACCATTTGTACTTAAGGTGATCATAAGGATTATGTGACCAACAACATGGATAAGTCTTACTAGTTCTCAGATTCTGGAAGGAGTTGCACACCCAACAGGACCGTCTGTATTCTACTAACAAGTAGATGACCTTGACCTGGTACTGAGACAAGAGAATTCATTACTTTGAGCCAAAAATATTTTGTTGGCATATTCTTTGTTTGCTTTTGTTTCTAGGTAGAATCAATGCTTTTGTTTTTAAAGTATTATTAGGGTCAGACAGATGATTCATTGTTAAGAGTATGTAATCCTTTTGCTAGAGGACTTGAATTCTGTTACCAGCACCCATCTCACAACTGCCTGTACATCCAGTTTCGTAGATCTAATGCCTACCTCTGGTCTTTGTGGGCATTTTTACTCATGTGCATATAATCCCTTATAGATGAACACACATACATATAATTATAAAAAAATAAATCTTTACAGGGCATAATTGAATAGTCATCTGTTATATTAAATATAAAATAAAAAAGAAAGACATTAGTTCAGAAGAATATGATATGGTAAAATCCACATTGAGTGCTGAACTGAATGAACTCCCCCCATGTCAATATTAATAACTTGTTATAGGCATATGGAAATTCTTTCCACATATCAATAAATACATTTAAATACAAATAGCAAGTCATACATCCCTTAAATAGGAATTCATACGATGGAAGGATAATTGCACATATCAATTGGTAAAAGGCAGAAATAAACAAGGTTTGCTTTAGCATTATTGGATACAGGGTCTTTTCTAGAGAAAATGGTTCTACAAAGGAGCAGGAGAAGAATTTTGCTTGTCTTTCAGATCATTTGAACGGAAGATAGAGAAAGTTTGTTGGAGGAATGATAAAACCAAGTTTAGGGAATATTGGCAATGTCAAGGAAAGCAGAGATTGGCAGACTGAGACAACATTGACTTGCGATAAGTTGTGCTATTGAAGTATAAAATGATGGTATAGAATAACAGAATATATATTAGTACACAGTAATGCATATAATTTAAGGTGTCTTCTTCCAAAATAATCAGAAGTCAAAAAGAACCTGTAATTTCCCAAGCATCTTGCCTCCATAATCATGAGAGCTGAGTTACAGTAAGGGAAATGGAGTTCTGCTTGGGCAATGAATCATTGTCCAGATTCTTCAAGACTCACAGTCTAGTGACATGCTTCTCCATTTGGTTCTTAATGCTTTCAGAAAGGAAATTCTGATTATCCAAACACTGTCATTAACAATTACATTATTTGAGATGAATATATCATAAACAAAGCTCATACTTGGTATAGAAATTCCTAAAATCCCAGAAAGGAATAGATATATGATTTAATCTTCATATTTTATGATTTATACAATTCATAAGAAAACCGGTAATAGGAAAGACATGGCTCAAAACTGAATGGAATCCTGATTTCAGATGGTAGTTGAATTACCAATAAAATCTTCTCAAAGTTTAGCAAGACATATTATATGCATGCATTAAACAAAAAATTTTCTCAGAATGACCTAAATATCATTAATTTGGCTTATTGTAATAATGTATTTATGTAGGTATAAAATTATATTTCACTTAAAATAGTAACCCAAATCCTCCAAATGTTGAGATATATATACACACATTAAAAATACTAGAGTGAAAAATAACGGATCTAATATATGATGACTGATGTTGATTTGTGGATTTGAAAAATATTACACCACTTTTCAACAAATATTGCTAGCAATTCAGCCTGGTTGAACGACTTTTGTCAGGATAAGATTTAATCATCAAGGCAATATTCTAGATATGATATTGAAATTTTAAACCTTTATTTTTATATTATGTAGTTTTAATATAGCACTATTTCTTTTACCTTCTTTGTTGCCCTTTCTTATATTTTAAAATCAGCAATAGAGTATGATTGCATTTTATCAATATTTTATTGGTTAATCAGTATCTCATAAGCATTATATAATCAACATTTTGGAAGATTAATACAGAACTAAACACATAGACATACACTTGTCTATGTAAAATTCTATTGAAAACTCTGAACCCATCACATAGCTCAGAGTGTGTTCCAGATATTTGAGAAATTAAGTTTGGAAATAAACACATTGAAAATCACAGAGGGAGAAGTTTTTGTTTATTTTTTGTCTATATTCATTTTTATGATTGTGATTAATTTTCTTTTGATTAATCAGATGTAGAAAAGATGATAGAACATTTCAAGTAAATAATGTATATTAAATTTTACATTATTCTTGCCAGAATTGTTGTTACCACACACAAATTTTCTTTAGTGAGAACAGATTTATAATATTTATAAAACATTCCAGATTTTCATTCTATAAATCTCTTATTTCTGGGCTCTTTGCCAAGATATAAAAAACATGCTGATAACTCCGGTGACAATTTCTGTATCACCTAGGTCATTATTATAGTTACAAATGGAGTGTTTGATTTATATGAAATTTAAAATTCCATTTAACAACAACAAAAAAAAATGGTTAAATGTTTTATTATATATTTATTTAGATTGCTTCAGTTTTCCAAATTATAAATGGATATTTAGACAGCTGAAAAGATGGATATAAGCATGCGATATACATTATTATATTTGAGTAAAACAAAGATATAAGGGAATCAGAAACTCCTGTGAATGTGAGATTATTGGAGGGCATTTACTAATTATTTTTATTTATACTTGAAGATGAATCATAAATTTGTCCTGTGATACTCTGGGGCACATTAGATCCCTTCAGCTCTTCTGAGAGCCCTTTTTGAAGCCATCTCCTTATAAACATATAATACCACACTGTTATAAGGATATATTCTATTTTATTGCTGGTTTCTTGTAAGGAGCCTATCTAAGTCCCTGGCTTGCTAGGGTTTCATTCACTGTGAAGATTCTGATAAAGATACCAGACAAAAATAAAATGTGAATAAATGCCAAGTGTATAGAATGTTCTGAGTTTGAAGGTTCAAATGAAAATCTCTGGTTCTAACTCATGGGTTGGATAAAAGAAAGAACCACAGGACAATTGAAAGAGCGACAGCTTTTGCAATCTAAATAGGGATAAAATGCTGTACAGTACAAACGAACCATGCTGATGCTGGTAGTGGGGCTTCTGAGCTTGGCTCAATACAGCCTTGTTTCTAGGCTTAAAGTAGCTTCTTCTAAAAAGCAAGGTTTTGAACTGGTGAGTACATGAAGCTTACTTACATGGAGGAAAACCTAGACTCTAGAGAGCCAACATCCCTCCTTTTAAAGCAATGTGCTTTCTAAGCAATTGCAGAAGTACTTGAGTGGCAGAGCTGTAACACTAACAATAAAATACCATTTAGAAACAATTCTATCAGTTCACTTCTGGGAATTCATCCAAAGGGAATAATAGAGACTATGACTATCTAGAGAGGTGCTCATTATGGTATTACCACTAATAGAGAAAAATAGAAAACAAGGTAATTGTTCCACTGCAGTGAGTGCGTACCATTAAGCTATGCAAATGTGATAGCGTCACACTGAACCACATGCAAGGATATCGACATATGATAAATCAACATCAAATGCAAGGAATAAAAGCATGAATAAGTGGAATATTCCTAATCCAAGAATTTCATACTTAAAATGCTCCAGACTTAAAACTGTTTGGTATCAACATGATGGTGCAAGTGGAAAATGCCACATCTGCGCTCATTGTGATAATATTGTAGAAAGTGCCATCAGAATATGCTTGTGATATCTAAATGGAATATAAATAGAGTATTTTAAGTTTTTTCTTATCCTTAAAATATGTTATTATGCATATGTAAATATTTTCAAATAAGAAATTCAAACTTCTCAAGCACTGCTCTATTTCCAGAGCATTTTAGATTAAAAAATACCCAATAGATAAAGCATACACATATCAGGCTCTTAGGTAGAAACAGATGGCACCTTGAATAAATTAGGAGAATCCTCAGAAAACTGAAGTAATGACTATTACTTAAAGGTGTTGGCAGAGTGTATAGAATGTTAAAAGAAGAGGAAGAGGAGGAAGAGGAGGATGAGGAAGAGGAAGAGGAAGAACAGGAGGACGAGGAACTGTTACCACTGTGAGAGTGACAGAGGCAAGAGAAGCAACAGAAGGAACTCAGAAGAGGTTGTTTAGGGAAGTATGCCTCAGGAGAAAGTAAGAGTGTGGTCTAAGAAGAGAGAGTCCATGGACACAGGCAACGTCTTTCTCCTTCAGATCAACTTCTACGTCTTCTCACTCACTGATCTGAGAAAAACCAGAGTAGTGGGAAATACTGTGGTTTCTGGTATAGGAATTAAGAGGACAAAGGTCAGTCTAAAACAAAGGGACTTAAACTGTAACTGCTATCAAGCAATGGCATTTTTATTTTTAAATAAATGCATAGCAAAGACTCAAATAAAGCACAAATAATGTCAGAGAAAACTGTCTCAGGGAATGGTGCTATTGGATTGAGATGGATTGTTTATTCACCAGCAGTCACTAACTGCATTTTGTGCTTTTTTTACACAAGCAAAGCTTACTCATTTTTTATGTGATCCTAGATATGGACTTATCTTGCTATGAAGAATTTTCATTGGTTGTCTCTAAATGAAAAACAATCTCTTGGGAATTCCAAAGAAGAGTCAGATGTGCACACTTCCGAAGTACTCTCTGGAGCTGGGCAAGACAAATCTGCTGTTAAGTGAAGTAGATGTGAATGTATGATAAGATGCATGAAAAACAAGAATAAAATGTTTTTTGCTTCATTTAAGGTAAAATGAAAATCATTAAAAAACATACATTATATCTGGTCTTTTGTGTTTTAAATATTTACCTAAAGTAGTAATTTAGATCTCAAAGGTATGCCAATGACTACAGTCTTCGGATTTGGAACATGTAAAGAGTAGATTAGGAAGTGAAAAAGAGATGCAAAGACTCAAGTCAAGTACTTATATATATTTCAGATCTCTCCATTGTTACTGAATTGGAAAAAAACTAAAAATTAAAGGAGACAAACCTTTGTGTATTGTATATCTTGTGAGTTTTTGAAGATTCATGGGAGAGGATTTCGAGTAAACAAAAGAATTGTCTAGATTTTTCAAACTTCTAGCACAAATTGCATGGTGACAAAAATGAAACAAAGTGTAACATATTAAGCTGAGTATGTAAGGAGTTCCCATGTAGGTGCAATCTTCATAATCTAGACACCTACCCAGCTTCTAGTCTATGAGCCTAGATGAACAGTCAGTGTGTAGATGCTACACTACAAGCATAATCCTATTATTAATGATTATTTTGAAATTACTCTGTGATTTATCAATCACAGATTATTATTAAAACAATCAAGAAATAAATGTAAGCCAAAAATAAATATCCATTTATCTTCAAAATTATTTTAGAACAGATATAATTAATATATTTTCCACAAAGAAGAGTGAAACCATAAGACATTTTTACTGCCATCTATGATAAGACTGAGATCAAATTTGGAATTTTCAGAAAGCACTACTCGGTAATAAATTTCAATAATAACTACATATAAGCACTAAAACTTAAAGATCAAAATTAACAAATATCAACACCTTTTAATTATTTATTCTGATATTTCAAATACCATTCAAATGTCATATGGGAAAGCTACATTTTTTTTCTTAACCACCAGAATTAGTTCTCTATGCCCAGGAAAATGTGAAACATAAAGTTTTTATTTTCTGAATACTTTATCAATGACAATATGTATTGCATGAATCAAACAGAAGTCTATTTTTAAAGTGAATATTTCATCTTTTCTAAACAATTGTCATTTTTGCTTCTTGCTTTAAAAAAATTATCAAGCTCCCTGTCAACACTGAGTTTATTCTGGTGAACAGTCTGGTGTGAGACTGGCTTATTGTAGTACTTTTCTTGATTTTTCTCCTTCATATTTCCATATGCATGAATTATTCCTTCAAAGAAAAATAATATATAAATATCTTTCAGCTGGTAGACTGCTATTTGAATCCTTAAACCTTATTGAATACTAGAAGCCAAGGATCCACCCCATATTTGACATTCTGACTTTGGCCAAGTAATACTTATTGATCATAAATAAAGTGATGATAATTGCTTCCAATGTAACATGATAATACTGTCCCTGTGTAAAATTATTTTGGACAATAAACAGTATAAAATATGAATTCTTCTTAATGTTTTGAGCAAAACTCAAGGGGACTGGAAAATAGCATAGAAAAAATTTTAAAGAGTTCATTTGTTAGAATTTTGAGAAGTGTAGGTATCTATGATCACCTGTATGAAATTTCTCATATACAGTAAGTGATGGAGAAAAAATAAGATACCACTAATGTGGAGAACTATGTATATATAGAAGTCTAAGTTTATAGAGAAGAAGCTACTCTGCTTTCACAGTTCATACTGTAGGATTCCTGAGAAAGACTCTGAGCCTTAAATTAGTTTCAATGCCAAAGAGACAATCACATTCCTTGATTTAAGGTAAGTCATTACAAAAACTTGGAGTGTAAATACAATTTATAACGGCTTGAGTCACTTTCGTTGAATTCAACTATTCCATTTCCAAGCTGAGTTTAAAGAGATAGCATTGCAAATAGGGAGATGGCATTCTTAGAAGAAGATGGTTCTAGCCTTCAGTATAATGTAAAATTAGTTTGGGGCATAATTAATAACCTATGAAGAGATTGTAAAGGCAGAATATGAAACAGAGAACATTATCTAAGACGCATAATCATTTCTTTACTAAACACATACATAACTTCACATGATAATTACCAAACTGTACATTGGGCTAATAAACTAATATCACCTGATCATGGGAATGGCAGTCATTGAATAGGTGAAGGGAAGAGCTGTAAACTATAAATTTGCCTACCTAAACAATGAATAAAGAGTCTCTAAACTGAGCCAAGTATGGTGGCACACACCTTTAGTCCCAGCACTCGGGAAGCAGAGGCTAGAGAATCTCTGTAATATACACCCAGCCTAATTTTCAAAGCAAGTCTCAACCAGCTGGGACTGTAGAGGGACCTTGTCTCAGAAAAGCCCAATTGAGAGTTGGGAACATTCAGAAAATGTCTGTGGCTCTATCTGCTGAGCTTGCATATAGACACCAGCAACAGGATGTAGTGGTACTGTATAGAGTATAGCAAGATACTACACCTTATTTTTAAATGCTAACATCCCATCAAGTCAGTGATCAGAGAAAAGTTTATGTACAAAAAGGAAAAAAAAACCTACCATAAATATATAATTATTATCCAATGAGAATTATGGAATCTGTCTGGGACTATGTGCATAGAACTAAAGATTTTATCTACAAAGAAGATAACAAACAATTGCAATTTCACTTTCGCCATCATTGCAGACATCCTGCAAAATGAGTATTATTATTTCTAGTTTGCAGCTTAAAATGACCCAGAGAGGTTGTTTTCTTGTTTGTTAGTTGAGACATATAGTATCCCTAGCTGGTTTGGTATTCTTGTGTAGACCAGGCTGGCCAGGATATCACCTACCTCTGCCTCTAGAGTGCTGGGATGTAAGCTGTGCTCCACCATATCCATCTTGTCCCAGAGATTTAAGTAACTTGTCTGAGGTCAGGAAGTGAAGAAAAGCTAGAGCTAAGTCCAGGCTACAATTGTATTTTAATTAAGTGCAAATTCATTGCAACAAGTACACATAACATGGAAATAAGCTGTAAATAGTCGCAACTTTTACTTCTCTTGTGCAATATACTTTGAACCCTGGCCACATAGCTTCTAACGATATTATTTACAACATTTCTTTTTAAACTTCAGAACTTCATTTTAGTTCTAGCAAAGCTAGTTCCCAATATAATATAGAAAATTTGTGCATTGTGTGTTTGAAAATAAGGAGTTCTTGGTCACTGAGCAGTCTTATGGAATTATACTAAACAGAGAGTACTGTTTGGAAAATACAAAGTACTAGTAAAGTGCACTTATTTTCAAAACACATACATAGTTTGACATAATAGAGAACACTCAATACATGAGGGGGTTGCAATAATATTGTCAGGTCATGGAAACATCACCCATGTAAGTGCGCAATGATTAGGCAGAGGAAAGAGTTGTAGTACATGAATTTACCAACCATAACAATGATCTACACAAAGAACAGATATGCCATGATAATTAGAAGCCGGGCTTAAATATTGCAAAAAATGAATTTCCTTTGATCAAGACAAACAAGAAAGTAAGAAAGAAATGGTCTTGTACCAACAAATATGGCATGTGAGACTTCAAGATTAGTAAGAGATTGGTGTTGTCACTAGAAGTTCTTCAGTGGTCTTTTGCCAAGGCCACAGGAGGACAATATTTCCTTCATTGTTTAAATGCTTAGGGATAAAGGAGTCTGGTCATTTCTTGGCAAATAATAAAGTACAAATCATGTACTACTTAAATGTTGAGTTTACATTTGAGTCTCATAGAATTCCTGGAAATGTAAATAGAAGATTAAGTCAACTTAAAAAGTTAACTCAGCATTGAAACTAATCTATTACTGATTTTACAACTGAACATATATTCGCGTAAAGAAAATGCATTCTTCTTGAACAACAGTAACCTGAATACAAAACGATTTTAACCTTCAAAATGACCAAATTATGGACAAATTCACTTTAATCAAATTGTGAAGAAAAAGAAATAAAAAAAAACTGTTCACATGAACCAAATCACTAGGTATTTCCATGAAAATTATATCAGTCTCTCTAGAACTAAAAAAAGGCAATGAAACTGATCAGTGTACTGTATTTCAACAGTTATTTCTTTCTGAAAATCAACAATGCTATCAATAATTCTTACTAAGATAGAAAAATGAGCCCATCTGTCCTTTCTGTTTAGTGTCAGCACCACGAACAGTAATCTGGAGCTTAAGATAATTAATGCTATATATCCTTACCTAGGAACAACAGAACTGCCAGCCACAGGGCTTTGAAATTAATAGGCTCTTCAAGGTTATAAATCAGAAATTATGATGCTATTATATAGTATTTCTTAAAAGGCACTTACCTTTTGAAAGGCAAACAGACTCTAGCAGCAATTTTCCTGTTAAAATCAAAACATATGATTTATTAGTATTCAGTAAATAATGTAAATAATGGTCATTGTTACACTTGGCATCACTTAAGGGCAACTTTGCAAAATCTTTCAAATCTCATTTATTTCTTTCTCTGTGAAATGAAAGTCACCTATTTGGTTGTAATAATTAAATGCTTTTCTGTTCAATGCATGTGCACTGAAACCACAAAAGCTAATGAGTTTCATGTTTGAGCAAAAACAGAAATAATAGGGCACATTATCCAGGTCATGGATGTAGATTCTAGCCTATTCCACTCAGTGAGTAGAATGAGAAGCCTGTGTATCAATGCCTATCACAGAAAGTGTAAGGGTTAGATTTTGTGGAGAATTTCATTTCTGCCAAATAAAAATAAAGTGCCACTAGCTAGAAGAGATTAATATAAGATACACTCTTTTCAAACATTTCATTAGTTATTTGAGTTTAATGTACTTTTCACTGAACTGCCTTAAAGTTGGAGAGATTTTATTTATGACACTTCATAATTATGACTGAGATGCAATAGACAGAAGTAAATTTCCATGTAATATGCTTCAGTTCTTGTACCTGAAACAAACTGCTTTGAACCACTATAATATTTAATGTTTACCATAGGCAAAGTAGTAATGTGTTGGGATTTAGAAAAACAGTGGAATGGAAGAAACTCTCTTGATGGCACTTCCTTTCCTATAAGACTGCGAGTTGGTTATGTTATCTCAGAAATGAAACATTATGACGTGTAATTTCCCCATGAACTCAACTTTTCTCCATATACAAATGTACATATGCAAACACACTTTTTAAATTGCATACATCACAAATGCTGGTGTGGCTGCTCATCAAGTTAAAGTTTTCTCTAAAAATATGTATACTTTAATTCTGTTGCATCTTCAGAATGAGTGAAATTGAAATTTTTGCAAAATTGATAGCCTTTAGACACTAATTTGTAAACAGAAGTAGTTCTGACTATAAACTCATCTGAATTCAATTGAGTGTTAAATTGTCTGGACAGCAAAATTGCCTCTCATTCTCACCCTAGATTGACTAGTTAATAAGCTTGAGGCAGAAGATTGCTCAGGTGGGGTGTGGTAGCTGCCTGCTGATTCTCCAGACTCCCTAGGATGGATTCTGCTGCTGTTCAGAGCTTTGCTTCTAGGTTACCTATGGTCTCAGTATCACTAGCTTGTCCTGTCCAAACTTTAGACTGATGGTGTTTCCTCCAAACTTAAGATGCACACAGGTTAAGAGTCAATGAAACAATTAATCCAAATTTTTCTTTGTCTGTAGAGATGATTTCTAAACATCTGTACATATTTCAGACAACTTTCTCACAACACCCTCCTCATTCATCATAGTGTGGATTTGCTCATCTTACTTTTATTATTCAGTTTAGCATCTGTTTTTCTAGTCTCAAGACTGGGATAACATCACATTAGAGCTGCAAAACACCTTCTTTCCATCCAATTATTTATCTTCTTACATTAGCATAAGGTCATTGCACAAGTGAGATGCTTCATCTTGATATTCTCATGTATTTTCATCTGTACTTTGTTCACGTTCTCCCTAGAACTTTCCTGTCCTTTTCCTAAATAGTTTCCCTTCTTCTTTTAGGTTATTTTCTACATAAATGAGAAACATGAGGATCCCTATTTCTTTCCCCGTATAAACTTAATTCAAAATGGATCAAATACCTTAATATAAGACTTTAAAATCTGGAACTTCTAATCCTTCACCCAACATCAGGACCTCAAATATTCCATTTAATTATACATTGTACTTCTAGAATGTAGTCATGACATTTTGTTCATTTTTTTTTCATTCAAACACTGGAGAGATGTTTTGATTTCAGATTGTGTTTAGCATGAATAGAGAAAATATAAGATTTATTATCCAAACCAGGAGACTCTTGAGATGTAAATAAGGCAGTAAGCAGACAAGACGCCAGTACAATCAATGTGATTCAGGATTGGCCTATCAGAAAAAAAGAGTGTGTTTGGCTAACCAGCCTTAGAAGATAAATTTTAATTCGAGTTTAAGTCTGCCCAGCACTCAGAGTATAGCATAAAATCAGAGGAGCAGCTTTGAAAG
The DNA here is from genome assembly GCA_035773235.1 of Eospalax fontanierii. Lineage (NCBI taxonomy): Eukaryota > Metazoa > Chordata > Mammalia > Rodentia > Spalacidae > Eospalax > Eospalax fontanierii. The sequence continues at coordinate 33,851,112 of CM069542.1, forward strand.
TTGAAGTTTATTCACATAAAACGCTATGGAAAGAAGTTTAAAGATGGGATAAAGTTAGTGTTCTTCTTGCTGAATGACTCTAATAAAATACATTGAAACATGTCCAAATAAAATAAAAACAGCATATAATAAATTTAGAAGGGTATAAATAACTCAACCACAGCCTAGATCAAGGCCATACAATAAGTGTCATCGTGACTCCTTTCTGGGCAAGCCATAACTGACATTTTTGTCTCTCTGCCAACTCTCACTAGCAATAAATTCACCTTCATCAGCCAATTTCCAACCAAGTTCTGTAGCATTAACATTCACCTGCAAGGATCATGCTCCAGACTTGAGGATGGTAGACCAGGCATAGATCATGGTCTGGATATAATAGGTCAGAGGTAAACATTCAACCCTTTGTACATTTTTGTAGTCTCCCAGCAACAGAAATTCCTTTGACAATATTCTATAGTCAGGCATGAATGCTAATTATGAATGATAGATTTTCTCCTTAAAAAGTTCAGCATTTAATAAAACTATCTGCAAAATGGGTCAGGAAAACAGAACTAAGTAAATGTAAGGACATTTACATTCTTAATTGACTTACCTTTCCTTTCATAAGCTTGGTTCTCTGGTTGTATGACAAATATATTATTAGATATATAAATTCCCTTTCTTCTCTGGAGGTTGAAGCAGAGGTGTGATTTTAAAGTTTCGTGGAGAGTATGTTTTAATCAGTCAGTGACAAATAAATAGGAAAAGGCCAATGACACTGGGGAATATTATAGCATTGCTTACATTACTAGAAGCCTTTAGCGGAATTCATAAAGGTGGTTACAGAAAATCTGTGTTCTGATGCTTCAAATATTTTAAATTGAAAGGAAGCAGAGAATCATTTTAGTGAAAGGGCTGTATAAAACTTCTGATTGTTCCAGTCCTGTGAGGAATACTGTAGATGGAAACAGCAGATGAAATAAGCCTTCTAAGGCACATTTGCATGAGTCAGTAACTGAAATGGGATTCTTAACTGCTTCTATGACAATGAGATGTTAAAACTGGGGAGCCCCAAGGCATCAATTGACAAAACTTACGTACAGCTCGGGCCAACTGAGAACTGGGACCTACAACATTTATTTCTGACTTTTGTCTTGAGTGGCTAATGTTCCGCTTGTCAAATTAGGGATTCAGAGAAATGAGCAGGGTCAATATGAAGGATGGGAAATTCAGTTTGCTTTGAAATGTGTAATGTAAAATATTAGATTTCTGAAGTTCAGAAATTATCTAATTAACTGTTTCAACTCCCTCTTTCTCACGCACACACAGATATACACAGATATACAAATAACCAGGGAGATATAGATTGCTATTTTTCTGTAATTGAAGAAATTACCACAAACAGATACTGTGAAGAGATACTGTATTTGTTGTTTTGCAAACTTATACCAATGTCATAGATATGGAAGAATTTGATTCTTGTTTCCTTGACTGCAAACCCCATTCTTTCCATAATTGACTCTTTTGTATGCCCACAGCTATGTACCACAGTTTCTTCCTTTATAAAGCAATTATGGCCTCTATCATTTGATTATCTGATCTGGTTATAATGAAATTTAAGGGTTAGTGAATAAAGAAGAAATAATAATAATAATAATAATAATAATAATAAAATGTACATTTTAGCTACTTTTGGTGCAATGTTCATCAGAAAATTTATCATCAATGGGCAAGTGCCTTGACCAAAAGTAAAATGGAAATGAATAGGAGGCCCAGCCCTGCCTATCCACATGGATTTTATTTAATTAGGGGATCAAAAACCATGTCTATGTCTATGTAGGTAAAGAACAGTGGATACGAAGCATGAAAAGAAGCTAGATGACAATAATGTCTAATGGGTTACCTCATAAGACAATTATTCTCAAGTTGTTTTTTTCTTTTTCCATTCCTTTCTCTTTTAGTCTGGCTTCTAATGTGCTTTTAATGTAGATTTTCATTTGTGTTGTTCCTGGCTGTTATGTGTATTCATTGCAACAAAATCTGTTGAATCTTAAGCCTTTTGTGCAAATAAGCACGGTTCTTTGTAGCTACACGTAACAACTGTATTAGCGCTGATAGGAAGGACAATTAAAGGGCTTTTTGTTATCTTTTTACTCTTAAATTTTGCTTATGTTGATTTATTTGGATTGTTAATCATCCCTAAACTTAAAAGATTATCTGAAATCAGAGCATGTCATATAATATGTATTTTGCTTGTTGCTAGAAATGGACCATTACACCGCCAAACTCATTGTTAGAGTAATTTATTCTCTTGGTTTCCATCCTCAGTCTCTGTAGTATGCAGGGGATATGCTACTGTATTCATCTAAAGTCTTCCATTTTCATAAAGGATGAAAAGAGAATTTGTCATGCATAGCAGAAAGCAGAAAAATTGTTTATCGCTGAAGTTATTGAAGGATTGAGACATGTTTAATTGTGTAAAGTAATGCAGTCAGTCAGCTTGTGAAATTTTAAAAGTTGAAAAAGATAGAAAGGATTTTGTTCTTTTAAAGGCCTAAATCCCTTTTTAAAAAAGGGATATCACTTGTATCATATGCATCCAAAGTAAATCGATTCCAAGCACTAACCTGAGAACAAGAATATTTCAATACTTAAGTGTGCTTATTTTTAGTTACTAACCTCTCTTTTTATGCCTGCAATGTTTTAAGTATTAAAAGGAGAAACAGCACATTTACAGTGCTATAAAACTGTCGTGTTGTGGAATGATATGGTAGAATGTATGTGAAGTTCTTAGAGTATTATAATGTACATAATTAGTTTTCCATACGTGTCAATTTTTATATTTTAATTGAGTCTGTTTTTTCTACTCTTTGCAATAGAAATTATCAAATAATACTTAAGAAATATCCTTAGACTTTTATAAATGTGAAAATGCATAATAACAATTATATACAAATCAAGAGAAAATTAGATACCACAAAAATATGAATAGAAAATAATTATCACGAAGTCTATGCTGAAGAACTGGAGTATGTTATTGAGAGACAAATGATGCAATTTTTAGGATGAACACAATGCTACAAGGGATAAAAAGAACAGTTTCATGGGAGTGACCATCTCTTTCTAATTGGATTTGATACCCACTGCACAGGAGAAGACACATGCCTGATACTTCAGATCTGGCCATGAACTCAAGGTTGAGGAGTTCACAGCCCTAGGAGTGAATCTACATTTTTTTCTGCTAAATGCATGTATTAGCACACTGTCCTCTAAATTCCTAGCTCGATACCCATAGATAAGTGCATCTCTCAGGCTACACCAAAGACGTTTCTTTGTGTAAGTGGACTGTTGTTTATTCAGAAGCTTAAAATAAGTGAATAGTGTCCAGTCACAAATGAGACATTTATATCATACCCCCTCCCCATAAGGCTCAGGATCCATCATAGAAGAGGGACAGAGAGACTATAAGAGCCAGAGGTCAGAAAGCAAAATAAAACAAAACAAAAGCAGAGTCCTACGGTTCTGACATAAGCATTGCACTCATGAACTCACAGCAGCAATGGGTGCCTGCATAAGAAGGGCACAAGATCAAACCAGTCACCATTCAGCACCCAGGGAGCATTTGGTAATATTTCATTAGTGAGAAATTTCATGTTTGGAGTAGTTTAACCAAGGGTAGGCCCAGCGTTGTTCTGAGATGTTCCCGTTCTTGTCAGAACTGTCCCTTTCTTCATCAATTGTATTCTACTGTACTCTATTCTATACTACTTTGTTGTACTCTACTTCACTCTACTACTAACAAAGGCTCCTCTCATGTTTATTGAACAGACTATCAAGCATGGTATAAACACACTTCAAGAACAAAATAATTTGTTTTTCTGATTCTACTGACTCAAACAGCACAAGGAGTCACTTACACATGACATCAACCTGTGCACATATGTTGCTGACATCATCTATGACAGAGACACTTTAACGCCATTGTTGTTTTCAACGTCATCACTGTTACATCACATGCACACACAAGCATGGTTCCACGTCAGGAACATAACTGAGTTACAACTATAAAAATAAAATTATGTACTCAGCTCAGCTTGTAAGAACTAAATGAACTAAATTCATTGTGTTGCCAAATCATTGTAAGACTGATTACGATTATAATTTTTTGTTTTAGAAGAAGCACATAGTTCTAAATTTCCTCAAAACATGTGAATATGGTTTACAAGGTTGTGTAAAATTTCATTTTGTAAAGTCTTGCTACAAAGAGTTTTTTCCCATTTTCCAAGTCATTCTCACAGGGCTAGGGGCTCATGACTCCCTACCCTAGGTAAGGAGCTGGTGATAGGTGATTGCTTCTAGCAGAGGTAGATTTAATTTTCAATTTTCTTTAAGAGTGTGATCCCGGGTAGCTGGACCATGTTCCAGTGGAGGCTCCAAACATATATGAACTGATGTTCATCAAAACTAGAGTTGGTGGATGAAGAAAGGTTCGGTTCAATGTTGAGAGGAGGTTGCATTGGGGGATGGTGGATTGGGAGGAGGCAGAGGGAGGACTGGCAAGTGAATGTGATCAAACTGTATTGTATAGTATATGAAATTATCAAAGAATTTATCAAAATATTTTAAGAAACAATTTTTCTCCATAAACAACTTATAATCTAGTTGAAAATGAAAAGTAATAAACGTAGCATTTGGTAATAGAAGATTATTTCCATGTAAAGATTACATGAGGAGAGATTGGGGGTAACAAAGCTAGTTTTGTCTAAAAATCCTCCAAAAAACCTCCCCAAAGAATCTACAAGAGATCTTACATTTATCTACACCTCTGCTTCTGAATCTTTTCTTTACTTTTACAATAATTTTCTGGACTAATAATAGATAGATAGATAGATAGATAGATAGATAGACAGATAAATACTGTGTCAGTCTTTTTAATGGGCAGTGCATCATTTGAAATTATTTGTATTGCTGAAAGTCTCAGCTAATTTAACCCATACTTATGAGTAATATCTAAGTAAAGAGGGAGCCATCGTGGGCCCTGTTATGTGTTATGTGGAATATGATGACAAATTGAGAATAAATTTGTATAAGTAATATGAAAAAAAAAAGAAATTAACATATAATAGAGGGTGACAGAAACCGTTTTATTTTTTGTGGTCATGGAAGTTTCTCAATATGCTCTACTTATTTTAAGATAACAATGAATGATGCTAAACACTCTCTCTAGGTAGATTTGGAAGCAGGAATCTGCAGAAAAGAAACTCTAGAAGAAAAGCCTGAATGAAGAAAGACTAGAAGAATAAAGTAAGATTGGAAGTCTTGAGGAGAAACTGTATTTGAAAGAATCTTTGGAAAAGGTCTGGAAGATGGGTGTGGGAGCAGATTTCTACCTCTGGGGCCAATTTATATGCAAAGGGTTAATAATAGGTGATAGGAAGAATGATATACTCAAGTTTATTATCTTATTTTTACTATTATTTATTTATGAGTAAGAGGTTCACTATATCCCCAACTACCCTAGATTTCACTATGTAAACAAGGCTGGCCTTGATCTCACAGAGATTCATCAGGCACTTACTCCCCAGTGCTGGATTAGAGGCATGCATCACCATACCTGGGGTGAGGTTTATTATTTTAGAATAACCTCTCAGGTGTTGTGTATGGAGAGCAAGTGTCAAGGATAGCAGGCAGAAGGGTCTGTAAGAGGCTACTGCAGTGGACCAAGCAAGAGGAAGCTGGGTAGGGGTTGGAGGATGGGGATGGGGTGGACAGACGCTTCAGTGGAGATAAGACCAGAATAAATTCTGAAGGAACAGCTGTCAAAGTTTGGTGAATGACTGGATGTCAGAGTTTGATAAGAGAAGAGTTAAGTACATCTCATAGGTTTCAGAGAAAATGGTGTGTGACCATTTTTCCAGTATTGGAATGTGAGAGAGGAGCAATTGTTCTTGAGAAGGTGACTAAAGATTTATATTTTAGAGAAAGTCAGTATGAGGTGTACATATATAGTAATGCTGTACATGTAAGTTAATACAACGTGTCACATTTGATTTATAACCTTGGAACTCTTTGGCGGTCAGGGGGTGTCTGATGCATGTTTATGTTGGAAGATGTTTTACAGAATTCCTTGCCTTTATCTAATACATGAAAGTAGCTACTCCATACACTTATGACACAAAAATATTTCCATATGTGGTCTAGTGGAGACTGGGCTTTTGGGGGCTTTTTCCAGTTTGAGCATCAATGTGTTATATTTAAATATAACAGTAAAGATGACATTAGTGATAAGCATGAATCATCCTTATGGAATGAGTAAACACAAGGCTTGCCCCACAGCCTCCAGAATTAGAAACTTAGCACAGGAAGAGGAGGAAGGAATGAAGAACAAATAGGTGGTAATTTACTTAAGGAGCCGATGCCTGGGGCATTGCAGAAGAAACTGTTGCCAGGAGGAGAGAAAGAAGTAGAACTCTTATGAGATTTTGATTAGGAAAACAAGAACAACAACAACAAAAAACCACAAACAAACAAACAAACAAAAACAATCACTTCCAGATCTAGGTCAGGGATAGGGCAGAGGGAGCTTTGTTTTTCTTCCCTACAGCTCAAGCTCTGTTCAACAGGAAGGCTGGGTGGGCGTGTCTAGGCATTTGCAGCTCAGCCAGAGCAATGGCAGCAGCTTGTCATCCCCAAAGCCACCAAAGGCCAGAAAGATATAGATGTGCAGATTCAATCTCCCAGAGATGTTTGGGATAACAGTAGAGAGACAGGAAGGCCTGTGTGTGTGCCACTTGTTGACACAGGGGACATAACACAGAGGTTGAAAAATAGCTACAGGAGCTCGTAAAGGTTTAAACATAGCTCTCATTTCTGTATAGCTAAATGTGATAGTTCAAAGGATTATGTGGACTTGCTTTTTATGGGAATTCATAGATTCTACTTTTAAAACAAATGATTCATAGTTCATTTTTTAATGTGTAGTAGCAATTTCCCTAAAATTTGGTCGATGATCTATTTGAAGTTTTTTTTTCTTTTTTTTTAATAATTGGTATCTAATGGTCAAAAATGCTCTCATTTTAAATGCTATCACTTTTTTCCTAGTCACTCATTCATTCAGTTATTCATGTGTGTGTGCATGTGTGTGACATCTTGTATATGTCGAGGTCAGAGATGAAATTGTAGGAGACAGTTCTCTCCTTCCACCATGTGAGACACAAGGGTCAATTTCAGCATTTCTCTTCAAGTATGTGAGACCCAGGTATTGAACTCAGATTATCAAGCTTGGCAGCAAACTCCTTTTCTTGCTAAACTAGCTTGCCAGCCAGAAAACTTAATACAGATATAGTCTGTGGAAATGATTTATGGGAATTGCCTACACATGTTCTTTTTCATTGTTAGACTCAGTTTATTTCATGTTTGTGGGCCTCAACTCTTTATATTAGGAACATTAATCTTTGACATATTTCAAAAGATCAGGCTATTTAATATGGCGTTATTTCGGCAACACACTTTACATAAGCCCATAAATCATGATTCCCCTTATTCCACTTCTCTCCTAGAAACCTGAAAACACTAAAGCTTAACGTGTCAAGCTTTGGGGACTCAGTCTGGTAAAGAGTGGCATTCCTTTTAGAATCCTCAACAGGTGGTGGTTATAAATTATAAAAGATTATTTGTAGATTACTTTTTTTCTGGGAATCATTGGGGGAAAAGACACTGCTCTGGTATCATTAGAATAAGGATCTGTCATTGCTTTGCATAGAAAGATACTTGGATCTTTCTAAAGGTTCTTTAAAAAAATAAATTACTGAACTTTTGTGATTTTACATAAATATAATTTGGTTGCATTTAGATCCCGTCTCTTATGCTCACCAATCTGTAATGTCCCCTGCCCAATTTAATGTACTCTATTGACCTAAAAATCTGATCTATAGAGTTTGATTTGTGTCCCCAAATGTGGGTTTAGCCAATGAAGACCAGTTAACCAACCATGCATCTCTTCTCTCTGTAAGAGATTGTCTCTCTCCCTCCTAGCAGCTGTCAGTTGCCAAAAGCTCCTTAGCCTGATTAAGGATTTCTTATGTCCACAGGCCTATGCTGTGATTTTGTCTGGTTTGAGTTTTTGTAGTTGTATATGCTGTCATCATTCCTGTGAATTCATATGAGTAATTGATCAACTGTTTGGAAATTTCTGTTTCCCTGTGGACTTCCGCCCTTTCTATCTATTACAATCATTCTGCCCCTTTTCTGTAATGATTCCTGAGCCTTTGGAGGAAGAAGTTTGGAATAAATGTTTTATTCAGGGATGAGCACACTCCAACCTCTTCTTCTCTGAGTATTGGCCAGTAGTGGGATTCTGTGTTAATCACCTTCTTTTAATGAGCGGTGAGAGGTAAGTACGAGGGTGCATATTCAGCACACAGCAAGAAATTATGTTAGTCTAAGGCCTGGGCAAAAGTAGGTTTTTCCACTAGGATCTATGACCCTCCAGTCACGTGTATTTGGCTATGCTTACAACCTCACATGTAAGTTCCCTCACACTGAGCATGTCCTAATTCCAACTGGACAGTTGTTGATTACCACCACCACCTCCATGATAAATGTACCACTATGACACCAATAATGATAGTTTGCTGGAGCAATTATAGCCTTTCATTAGGTTTTACAGCTGGGTAGGACCATTGATCAGTTTTCTCCTTTGATAGTTTGCTTAGTATCCTCATATAACACACAAGGTAGTCTTCAGGGAGGAGACTTCCAGGTCAGTTCTAGCCTGAGAATGCCAAGTCTAATATCTGAGGTATGGCCTGTCTTCAGCAATAAGGTCTTACTATCAGATTCTGGGAGGATATTCAAAGGATGTTGGCAATAGCATGTTATTTTGCGAGTCTCTTGAACTACCATCAACTCGAAGGGTGATTTCAACTGCCTGGCACTTGTTTTTTTTGTTGAATAGTCTTCAGCTTTACACATGCACTCGGATATACATATTTATTATATGTACACTTTTCAGTAGGACTTTGAACTACTACTGCATTTTCCTTTTTTTTAAAAAACTTGCTAAAAATTTTCCATACAAAAGCACCCTGTGGTTGCCTTGTTTCATACACAAAGTTTATAGTAAGATGTTTTTTGAAAATTCTTTTGTATGTGTATAAATGTATTTTTATTGGAGAATTTCATAAGTACTTCATATTTTAAATGCGTCCAGATTTATGGAAATATCTTCACACTCTTTTGCAAATGAATGGCTTTTTGTATTTGCCTTAACACTGCCATCTTGTCACCTCAAATCCTTGAGAGATAACAGCAACCTTGTATTAAATTACAAGCAGAAAACATTTGTAGCTATTCAAGAATTCAGCATGAGGTTTGAGCTGAGATGGCAAAAACTCAGTGTAGAGGAGGTAAAATGAAATTTAAAAGCCCATAGTATACAAATGTGCATATATGCCATATTTCTGTGAAGATTATAAGAATCAGTCTTTTAATTCAAGCAATATATGAAATGACATATACAGTAACATGGAATTTATCATGCAGTGACAAGTAGTTCCTAAGTAGAGCTAAAGCTTAATATTATATATTATATTTTAAGTGTTTTAATATATTCCTTTTTCATTATGATAGATTATACTCTTGTTTTAAACTTTTAAATAAACCTTTTCCTCTGTTGTTGTTTGTTGTTGTTGTTGTTGTTAAAAGGGTCTCCCTGTAGCCCCAGCTGGTCTGGAACTCACTATGTGGATCAGGCTGGTCACATTCTCGCAGAGATCCTCCTGCCTTGTCTCCCTAGTGCTGAGATTAAAGGGATGGACCACCAAGCCTGCCTAAGCCTTTTACTTTGTAAAAAGTATTTACCTTAACATTTGAAGACACTGAGGACATTCCCTATCTTTTTATATACTCTTGCATCTATTTTGTATTTCTACCCATTTACATTTATATATATATATGAAAGTAAAAATTATAAGGGACAGATTGTGACTGAGAGAATTATCCTAAATCACCTATATTGACGTGTTTGCCCATTGTCCATTTAATTATCAGTTACTATTGATAAAAATCTGGGTGAAGGATGCATAATTACTCACTTCTGAGTTCCTACGTTGGCCATTTTACACATAGTTCTTGGTAATTACTGGTTCCTTCACTGTTCAGTACATAGAAGCATTTCTTCTAAAAAGCAAGATTATGCATTGCCTATTAAAGTTAGTGGCAGCCTCTCAGGGCCTAAAGTAAATGCTTTCACAAATAGCGTTTCCAATGAATAATGCTGAAATCAGACTTTTTTCATTGCTAGAGCCCAAGTAGTTGGCTCCTTTCCCATCGACTACTTTGTAACTGTGAATATGACAACAAGACGGTGATTCATATATGCCAAAATATGACGAGTAGAGCAAATCTGTGTTCCAGATACGATAAGGTAAGGACAGCAGAGCTTGTGACCCCAGGTGATTACCATGAGGATCTACAAACATCTGGTTCACTATCTATGTCATGCAGCCGCCAACTCTAATAACCTGGTCCGTTGAAAAACACGTCTAGAAATGCAAATGAATAAAGAAAAATAGCTGGGTTGCATAGTATCTTCTTAAGCTAATCTGAGATATGTATACTTAAAAAAACAACAACAACATATGATTCAGCCTTGGAAAATGCCCTTTGTTATATTCAACACACACCAGGCTAGAACTAAGAAAAATACAGAGAAATTATAAATGTCTTTGAAAATTCCTTCTTCAATGCAGCAACCCCATAAGCAATGCAGCAGTGAGTGAAATAACAGCTTGTTTCTTGTGTTTATCATAATATTTGGAAACTTATTTCAAATATACATATGTTTCATAGATTAGAGGTTATAGTTTCATGTCTATGGAACAGAAAAAATAGATTGTGAACACGCATCACGGAAACACTGACAATACATTCAGATAAACCATTTCTCAGTCTTGCACTGAAGTACTCAGAAATAATAGAATCACAAAGTATATAAGATTCTCTTTACTGGTTCTACATATATATTTTGGGGTATTTAACTCATACATTCTGAGTTCTGCCAAGCTTGATTGTCAGTTCAATTCATGAGAACTCATTTATGGTTTGAATTTATACTTAAAAGTCAATCTTTCTTTGTTAAATCCAGAAAAAGTTTTGTATTAGACATAACAATGTAGATGAATATTAGAGCAATTTTACCATAATGATGAGAAAATTAAGGGTATTTTTATGTCAAACTATGACTCTAAACATGCTGGTCTAAATCAAGTTTGTAAATAAGAGAAAAACTGTCAATGTTTCCTTTAATTCAAAATGTAATGGCCTTATTTGGACATAACCACGTATTTTAATCCTAATGTTATTTTTGCAAATTGCTTAGTAAAGAGATAAAATGAGTTCTAACTTAAACTAATTCCTAATTATTTTCAAAGAAATATCCTTGCCATTTTCTATAGAAAAAACTTGAGTTATTTACAGATGATAAGCTGTCTGTGGAAGGACTCTTGCTTGTTTGCCATTGTATTCCAATTAACTACAGAATATACAGTTGCTTATATGGTTAAATGTATTAGGGGGAGCCTGGTATGGCGGCACATGCCTTTAATCCCATCATTCACAAGGCAGAGGCAAGTGGATTTTCGTGAGATGAAAGCCATCCTGGTGAAGTTCCAGGCAAGCTGAGGCTAAAGGGAGAATGGCTCCATGCCCCCCCCCTATATATATATGTTCAAGGAATCAATGAATATTAAGTGTATTGAAGTGAACTTGAAATTTAAAACCTGTTCAAAGCATATAGCTAAGCTATATCTATCAACCAATATGAAATATAAAATACCAGGGACTGGGGATATGTCTTAGTGGTTAAACCATTTGCCCTGCAAGCCTTTGAACTAATGAAGACTGATATTCAGATTCCTGGAACACATATGAATGGCAAGTAGATGTGGCAAAATACTTGTAATTCCAGCCTCAGAAGTGGGAGATAGGGGACACCAAAGCAATTTGACTAGCTATACTAGATTTATTGTTGAGCTCTGGGTTAGACTGAGAGACCCTGCCTCACTGATTAAGGTAGAAGAACAAGGAAAGATGATTCTCAGCATCGGCCTATAGTCTCCATAAGCAGGTGAACAAATGTGCATGTGCACCCACCCACAAGTGTACTCCTATATCCCAAAACGTACATATGGAAATGAAAATGAATGGAGGAAAGAAATGTAAACTATCCTACGCTTCACTACACAAATTAACTAAGATATTTTAAATTAAGATTGTGTTCAAGGAATTTCAAAAAATAAAAATATCCACCTATTGCTTTACCAAATTTTAGGAGTGGTACAAAGGAGTAAATAACATATTATCATGTAGAAACCAAACTTCCAAAAGCAGCTTCAAAATTAATTGCATTGTATTATATAATTCTATTTTTCTGTCTTATTTCTTTCCTTCCTTCTTTCCTTCCTTCCTTCCTTCCTTCTTTCCTTCCTTCCTTCCTTCCTTCCTCCCTATCTCTCTTTCTTTCTCTCTCTTTCTTTCTTTCTTTCTTTCTTTCTTTCTTTCTTTCTTTCTTTCTTTCTTTCTTTCTTTCTTTCTTTCTTTTGAGACAGATCTTCCCAGTAGTCCCAGCTGAACAGAAACTTACTATGTGAAACAGGATGGCTTTGAACTCACAGAGATTTGCCTGCTTCTGCCTCCTGAGTTCTGGAATTAAAGGCATGTGCCACTACACCCAGCAAAAACTCTACTTTTCATAGTGATTCTGTGAAAGAAAGCGAGAATCATAGACCTGTCTGAGCCCCACAGCCTGATGATATAAATTATCTACCTAATCCTAACAACATAACTAATAAGGAGTACTTTCTACATGTTAAGCACACACTATGATCTGGACATGTATAATCTGTACATGTATACTCTTCCTGTACCTATTTTACACTAAGAAACATATATGCTTACATAAGCAATTACTTTGCCCAGGGTTATACACTCAAGAAATAGAAGATTATACCATTTAATGAGCAGTTAAAAAAGGGTTTTTGGTGCTTCTCAGCTATACAGTAGAAGAGTCATTGAAAACTGAAATACAAGAAGTCACACAAAAAGACAAACTTAGAAATACCAAGAAGGATACAAACTTAGGAATGTCTCCTTTTTCTTAGGTTAAGAATAAATTTTTTCAAACAGTAGACAAGTAGTAACAGCTTTGAGTGTTCATTAATGGATAAATTGCTTGGGAAATGAAAGAAATGAATTTGATTATGTCTATAGGAAAGGGAGGTGGGGAGACATCTTTGCCAGATGGAGACATGAGCTTAGTGTGATTCTAGCTTGCAAGGAGGTGGCCAAGAGCAAGGGAAAGACTGATGTTGGAAACAAAGACCTCTGCCTCTAAATATTTTGCTAGGATGAATGTACTCTGTAGACTAAATTGAAGCCTCACTGTTGATTCGTAATGAAAAACATATAGATTTCTATTGGTAGGCTAGAGGTGTCAACTACATTCTCAACCTTATACTTTCAACTCGTTTATTGAACTGCTATAAGTCAAAGGCCATTTGGATATGCATAATTATAATTATACTCTCTATATAAATATATATATATGCATATATCAATATAATTATATTCTAAAACCTGTGTGCACATTTCTAAAATATGTAAATTTTGCTTTGGCACCAAAAATTGGAAGCTCAGAAGTCGGCCCTTTCTAAGTTGGGGACCATCTTCACATCTGAATAGACTCATAAAATACTGGGTTTCCATACCAGGGTCTCATAGAACATGTTGTACACTATTTGAAGCCCTGACCTCTACAGAGCGAGAAGGTTGGCAAAAATAATCATAGCAAATTTTCCTTTGCTTAGAATGTCTATAGACATTGATGCTTTGTTTTTCAAATTTTAATATTTGAAATCACTGTTTAACATGTACCTTGAATTATTAATACAATTTTGCAGTGCTGAGCATTGAAGCCAGGGCTTTTGTGCCTGCAAGGCAGCTTTCTACACTTCTTCATCCCAGAATTAATATTTTTCACTATTTTAATTAGAAAGAAAGATTCATTATAGATACAGTTAAATCTAGGTGCACTGGAACAAATTTTTTAATAACTGTAAATAATAATGTAAATCATATAATATTTATTCATTAGAACATTAAAGATAATTGATTTTGAAGATAATCACTAGACAGATACGTAAGCAGAAGCAAAGTTAATTAATAAACTGTGTTCTTTAATACAATGGAAGATTGAATAACACAGTATTATGGACAGCACTATAACTATGTAACCACACCACTGTAAGATAATGTAGGGGAAAATATTAATGAAGAAATCAAAGAAATCATAATACTAACTCCATCAAAATATCCAAATACAAAGAATAGTTCTAAATAGACTTAATCTTAATTCTGAACAGAAGCACAAACATATTTAAAGCTAAGTGAGTCTCTCTAGCTCACAGTGAAGTAACAGACATGCATGATGACATTGCAATGCAGTATGGACCCTGCTTGGCCCCATGCTGAAACAGTTTTTATTTTATTTGCTTTTCTTAGTTTGAGGTGTTGGTGGGTTCTCATAAGATATGAACTTTTGGCATTTATATAATAGATTTAATAATTTAGTATATTAAAGGGATTTCATTAATATGGGAAACTATTAATATTTAACATCTCAATATGTTGTTATGCCATTGTGACACAAAAGAAACGAGGAATATAAAGTTGTGTAATTAAATTTATGCTTTCCAAAGCTTACTACTTGATTCGATTTACAGCATAATTACTGTGCAAGGAAATAAAGGGCTAAATCTCTTCCTCTCTCTTTTCCTTTGTTGCTCCCTTTCTCCATGCCTACCTCCATTTTTATATTTCTACTTCCTTCTCTCTCTGATTTTCTCTCTCTTTACCTCTTACTCTCTTCTTATAAGTGCGTATACCTTAGTATACCTTAAACTAATCTAACTGAATGCCTGAAACACCATAAAACTGGTGTACTTAGTAATATTTCAGTCTTCTTTCTTAGGCAACAACTGTATATCCTATCCTTATTTCATCCAAGGCCAGTTAGTTTGAGTTAAAATCTAATATTAAAACCATTACAATAAGCAATTATTCAGAAAGAGAGACAGCGTGTTAGGAAAGGAGAATGATTAGGATATCCATATTGGGATTATGCTTGAATCTCATCCTAAGATTTTTCTACTTCATTTAAAACGCAGTAGAAATCCACTGCAGAATTTTGAGCTGGATGACACGGCCAATGTCAGTGTTAGAAAGAAAAGCCTGACAGCCATGCTTGGATCCTTTAGAAGGAGGAAAAGCAGAAGCTCAGAGATTATTTGGGAAGCCCATTAAGTTGTGCAGAAAACAGTATGAGGTACCTACGGTGGTTCACTAAAATTAATGTACTTATATATATTTTAAAGTTATTCATTTAAATTTAAGAAATATAATTAGCTTTTCATCATAGTGGCCACATGACTATATGAATTAAAGGAAACGCCTCAAAAAGTTAAAACATATTTAGAACAAAAATATGCATTAAGAGCCGAGAGAGAGAGAGAGAGAAAGAGAGAGAGGCTGTCAGAATCCTGTGAAAACTTGCCTACTTCCCTGAAAAATTGTCCTCCGGTGAATTGCCTTCAGGCTGCATTTTCAAAAATTATATTCTAGTAGTGGTCAATTTTTCAACCCAAAGGATGATATTTCTCTCCATAAATTTGATTCCCAGTCAATATTTCTTATACATAATATGATCGTGGTTTTTCAGAGTTAAAAATAACCAAGGTTAAAATGTCTCATAAATACCCAGCATCATTAAACATTGGCCACATGAAGTGAGGGCTCCGTATTTTGCTGCTGAAGCCCAGCATGTTACAGATCTACTTGTCACTCTTTCTTCTTAGACAATTGCAGCAAATAAACAGTGAAACCCGTTATTCACAGGGCCACAATCAGAAGCTGACATTCCTATCCCTGGCCAAGTAGGAAATGTGGTAACTATTCCTGGAAGAATATGGGGCTACATTTTATAACCTCCACAAATGCTCTAATTTCAGTGAAGTTGAATACAGGCAGATGCTAAAGGAATGATTAAGTTTAGGTTCTTTTCAGGTACATGTTTATTGCTTGATAGCATAGATGTAAATGTTCAATAAATCTACTTATTGAATGCATGTTAGTTAAAATCTACTCAAGCTAGATGGGAGCCCACAGTTCTGCAGGAATACAATGAGTACAATGAATTTGCATGAGAACCTGGTCCAGTCTGTTTTACACAGAGTGGATAAGAGTTGACATTAGCTGTTAGTGGACATCTGTCTAATTCACTCATTCAGCTCAGGACAGCCAGTAACACAACTGATATGTGTCTTTGCTATTTGATACAGGAGACCTCATTTTGTTCTCCAATACTTGCTTTTAACCCAAGGTCTTTATTTACAGTCTAATAGATAGCATTTTATTTCTTGATATTGCTTGAACTCAAAACTTTGCTCATCCCTTAGTTCTCCTTTTCCCAGCACCCACAACACACTCTCTTTCATCCCAGCTTAACAGCCAAGGGATTTATTGCTGATGTCCAGGAACTTTGAGTCACATGTGGCTTTGCTCTTTTTTCCATCACCGAAGTCCAGAGCTTCAGATTTAATGGGTTCCCATTCATTGTAGAATCTTTTCCAATTGCTTCTCTCTTCCTCTCCATTTTTAAAACAGGGTTTATAGTACCCCTTCACCTAAACAACTCACTGAAGCCCCTGTCTGTTTTCCTTATCTTCTGTATTCCTCTTTGTGTACTAAGTTGCTGACTTAGAGGACTCCAGATTCTTTCTGATGTTTGCATTCAAGAATTTAACATAGGTGCTTGTTTTAGCTCCTTTCTCTGCTGTGATAAACATCATGACCAAAAATAACTTAAGGGAAAAAGGGTTTATTCATTTCAGCTTATCCTTCTAAATCACAGTCCATCCTTGAGGGACATCAAAGCAGGAACACAAACAGGAACTGAAACAGGAACTATATAGAATGCTGCTGAGTGCCTTGATGACTGCTTATGCTAATCTAGCTTTCTTATAGAGCTCACACCTGGGTAGGCATGGTGCTGCTTATGGTAGGCTGCACCCTCCCGCATGAATCATTAACCAAGACAGTCTCTAACCAACATAGCCACAGGCAATCATGATTGAATAAAGCTTCACTGACATTTCCTCTGCCCAGATGACTTTGGTTTGGTCAAGCTGTCATTAAAAGCTAACCAGGAAACTCTTGCTTGTAAATAAAGTTATCATTAAAGGACCTCTTATCCAAAAGTGACAAGTGTATGAATTTTTCATGGTAAATATCTTAGGTCACAGTATGCTGTTTGAGATCAAAAGAGAAAAGGTGGCATTAATGAAAGTTTTTTAATAAACCTAGGGCTTGGCTATCATTTCCTCAAGTTAAAAGTATTTTGTCCATAAATTCTTCATCATTTATCTCTCTACACAGTACATTATTTATGTAAAATGGTTTTCAAGAATGTAAACTCCCCTGAAGTTCTACCATAAGATAGTGTTTTAAAGAGTAATTTGTTTTTCTGGCCCTCAACTTGATTTCTTTAAAAAAAGATGATCAAAATTTCACTTTGCTTTTAATTGTAATGTCTTACATTCAATCCACTTGTTAAGAAGGTCAAGATTAGCTACCCAGTCAACCCAATATGTATATTTATAATCAGAATATGAAAAGATATAAATCATCTATGTGTCTTTTTCTGTGAACCAATAATTATTTCATTCACATAAGAATGCACTCACACAAGAATAATGCTTTACATAAACTGAGCAAGTAATAGTACACAGATATTGTGTGCTATGACTTTTCTATACTCGTGCATTCTGATTGTAGTACAACAATTGCGTTTAGCTTCCAAAAACTGTTTTCTTTCCCATTCCATCAGATATGAACTTATTGAGTAAAGTCTTTTGCTTACCAATATTAGTTTCAACAATACAGTCTAGGATTCATCGTTTGTTTGTTTGCTTAACATCCTTTGTTGCTAGAGAAGGGAGTTGAATGCAGTCCCTAGAGTTCAGCTGTTTTACTACCTGGGTACTATTGCACTAATTATGATAACCATTTTATGACTCATTTTATTGGTGGTAAGAATAAAATATTTGCAAAGATTTCAGAAAAGAATATATATCAACTGACAAACAAAAATACACTTAGGTCAGGGTCAGCCTTAACACTCAGAAAGTATTAAGCTCTGTTATTACCTATATGTAACATAAACTTTCATAGACATTTTGGTCTCATGTAGTTTTAGTTTTGTCTCCTTGAAGTTACTGACAACTCAAAGAGATTCTTATTTATGAGTTTTTTTTTTATCTATTTTATGTACCTTATTGGAAGTTTAAAATAACATTATTTAAAATAGTTCATAAATAATATTAACATTACTTTTATTAGTGTCATAAATATTTATGAAAAAGTACATTTTTTTTTCCAAACAGAAGTATTGAGAAGAATGGCATCGGTTTCTAATTTTTCAAGTCATTTTTAATACTGTGGATACGGAACATAGCTTCTGGAAAATTCTTCATACACTTGTGAGGGAAGAAGGTAAAAATTTACCAGTAGATGTAGTATTCAGCTTCAGTCTTCCCTGAAAGGAGGCGGAGGATCCTCAGATTATACAGGCTGGACATGAAGAAATCATGTTTTAAAGAAAGGTCCTGAAAGTGAGATGATTCTCTGAAGTAAAATAGCACCAGTTAGGTCCACTCCATGCTTTTACACACTAATGGTTCCTTCCCGCTTGCTGTTAGTTCAGTATTTGTCCAGTGGGACATTCTTCAATTTCTCTGACTATATAATATTTTTATTGTGTAAAAACCACATGAAGTGTTTTGTCTCCTGGGAAAGAAAGTTCTAAGATGTGACCTTTACTTCTAAATAGATTCTGTGGTATCTTTGAAGGTTACATTCTCTGGCTCTGCATTGCTGCTGTGCATGAAACCTGCTTTGAAAGTACTGAGCTCAACTCTTCATGAAAGAGCATGAGAACCCAGTTTCTGGTTTTCTAGGAAATGCTCCTGGAAGATACAGAACTAAACCAAATGTGACACAAATGAAAGGAAGAAAGAAAGAAAGAAAGAAAGAAAGAAAGAAAGAAAGAAAGAAAGAAAGAAGGAAAAACTTTTCATACAGTTTTTCATTTATATCAGGATAAAAGTGTTTTAAATACTTAGAAGTTCTATTCTAAAAACGTAGGTTTTTTTAGCCATGAAAATCCAGTTCCAGGTGTGGGTAACTCGCTATTAGTTACTAGTAAGGGAAGCCTTAGAGGCCCTCAAACATTACAGGCTCTGGATGGTAAAAAGAGAAGATTTTATTGTTGAAAATTCAGGATAAAGAGAACTTAAGATGGAAGCAATTCCTTCTCTGTTAGCTTTGTTAGTGTTGAAAGTTGCTGTGCGGGCCTCAGTGACAGAAAATGTATTAACAGTCTTGCCAAGCTATGAGCTCTACAAACACAAACATGATACTTGCCTGCTTGGCAAGATTGGCCTCCTTGTGTACTAGTGTCAGGACTGTTATAGGAGTAACCAACTACTATCTGATTGGATTTCAGGTATACTGCACAGGAGAGAATCCATTATTGGTACTGTAAATCTGCTCAAAAGGCCATGGTAAAGGAGGTTATAAGGTATAAGAGAAACTTAATTCTTTTATGTAGCTACATTGACATAGTGTCCATCTAACTTCTAAACATGTATTCTTATACCTGTAACTTATTAACTCTCTCAGTGTTAATCAGGGATGCTATTCTTCAGTCAGTTGTGGTGAAAGCAAAGATTTATGATTGCACAAGTTTCTGACAGTTGAATGCTCAGATTTAAATAAAACATTTATACCATTCCCTCCAAGGCTCAGGCAATATTGTGGAAGCGGGCTAAAAAGACTATAATGGTCATAAGATAAAAAGATAAAGAGCAGGGCCATTTTCTGGTCAATACATAGCCATGGCAATCATGAAGTCTCAACAACTACAGATATCTGCACAAGAATTAAAAGCCAGAAATGGATAGAGGAGGGACTCAGGAGGCCATAGTCCTTTGTATTAAACTATTTCCATCAAACAGATTCAAGGGAGGATGAAGACATGATTTTCAGTTGTACATGCACTGGCGACAACAAGGGATAGTTCCAATATAATGGTCACAAAAATGGCCTTGGATAAACTAAATGGGTCACAAAACAAAGCCCAAAGTCAGGAATGTGGGAAAAGGAAATGAAGGGAAGAGGTTGATAGTGGTCAGAAGGAGGTAAGAGGAGGGAGGGGACAGAACAGACTGAGTTTGTTATAGATATGTATGAAACTGTCGAAGAGCTAACTTAATAATAGTTATACGAAGTGAGCCAGATCAGATTTTTAAACTAGCAAATTACATTTTTCCAGGGAATTTTTTAATTAAAGAAAATGATAACATATCTTCCAAATTCAGAATGATTCGCTCATTATTTGCTCGAATCAATATTTTCCATTACATTATATTTTCCATGAAAAAAGGAAATGGATATTTCACTGATTGAAGCTATACATAGAAAAGTAGAAGGATATTTCCCCACAATTTGTAAGGAAAGGGATGTGAACTCTCCAAAGCTGAAAACATCTGAAAAACATGTTGAAGTAAGGACAGTCATTTTTAATTGTGTCTCAAAGGCCCTGTGCTACACAGGATTGGGTGTAACAGCAATAATAATAGTGACAATGTTTCTTTAGTGTTTACTATGTACCTCTTGTGTTACTTCTTTAATTAAACACATTTGTCAATGTTCACATTTATCTTTTGTGGTTTCTATTATTAACTTCATTTTATAAATGCATTGACTAAGTCATAGAGAATTTAAATAAATCGTTCAATGTCCGAAAAGTTTTAGTTTTTGTTTGTGCTGAATAACTTCAGTTGTCAACTTGACACTCCGAGGTAGCTAGAAAGTCAACTGCGACATTTTCTCAGTCGGGTTGACCTGTGACAATGTTTGTATTTTCTTTATCATTAAATGATGTTGGAAGGCCCAGCCCACTGTGGGAGGCACCACTCCTAGGTAGGAGGTCCTGTGTGGTATAGGAAAGCAGGGTGAGCAGAGGCCACAAAAACAAACCAGTGAGCAGTGTTTTTCCATGTCGGTGCTCCAGGTTCCTGCCTTGACTTCCTTTGATGATAGACTGTGAGCTGTTAGCTAAATAATCCTCTGCAAGAGCAGCCAATGCTCTTAACCACTGAGCCATCTCTGCAGACCCTGGTCAGTGTTTTTATCATGGCAGTAGAAAGATAGCTAGGATAATAGTCAAGTTAAATCTTAGGTAGCCTCCAGTTTGAAGTTTGGTGGCTAACCACCATCACAACATATCTCCATACCCAAAAGTACTTATTTCAAGAGTGAATACATAAATGAGTGGGTTAGTGTAAGCAATTTATCTTAAAATATTAAGTTAAAAACACTCCATCGTGTATTTTGCAAAGAAAACAGTTAATTCATTAGCAGAAAACACAAGACCCAAATAAGACAAAATTAAAATTCTAATGGCAGCTAAAGAGTAGCTAATTACGTGAAAAACTAAAACCCGGGAAGAGCACCTGCTGAATTTCTAGTCCTGGTAATAGATCACATGCTTATGACACAATTTTACATGAAATTACATTGTAAAATCTCCCAGATTTTCCTCTCCTTTCCTTACATTATTCAATACACAGGTTAAATTCAATGGACAGTTTTCATTATATGGTTATGTCTATTTGAGTTAATCAGTATTTAACAATCATGTCTCTTCTTATGTCTATTTAAACCAGTTTGAATTCATTGGCTTGTCAGAAAGAAATATTTTACTGGTCACTAGAAAACTGCACTTCAAATTTCCAACTGGAAGCTTCCTTCCTCCGTACTCCCACAGCTGAATTAGTCGTTTGGTTCAACATCTTGTTCCTCCTTTATGCCAGTCTTAAAGAACTGTCCAACTTTAAAAGAGATGCCACTGCCGGTCACTTGTAAGAGCTTTCCAGACATATTTCTACCCTTTCACTTGCTCAGTCCAGTTAGTTGCCAAGACTTCTGTACTACCTGCTAGATGGTTATAAGCATATCAGTGCTGCTATGTCCCTTCTGCCTTGATCTTAGCTCCAGCCCCCATCATTTTCCTTGTAATTTTTGCACAGCCCTTAGCATGTGTCTGTCTCTTTGGCTGGCTTCTCTCCAATACTTCTACAGGCTGTGGCTGTCTATCAATAGAGAACATCTTTCCAAATTATAAATCATATAATGTCCTGCCCTGTTTAAAAATCTTCAGTGACTTTCTACTTTTCATCAGATAAAATTAGAACTGCTAACATGATATACAGTGTCATATGAAGCCTGTTCCAGACTAATTTTTTCAATTATGTTTTGATCATCTTTCTACCCAAGTACTCTGAAATGTATTAATGAACTCTGCAGATTTTAGCCAGCACTCTGAAGGCACTCAGAGTCTGTGTTTGTATACCTGGAATTTTGTCACCCAGATGCCACTCAGTCTTGTAATACCTCTCCCCTGCTGCCCCCAAGAAGGTTCTCTATCCTTCCATTCAACTGAATTTTCTCTTCCTTCATGTTGAGATCAGATGCCATGAATTCCATAGATAAAAGGTTCATCCTGACTTTGGAATTGCACTGTATACTTAAGCTTTTCTTTCTGTACCCTCAGATGAGTTGATAATATGCCCATTTTTGTTTTCTAAGTTCCCAGCATACAGTGTAATATGAAGATGATATTAAGTATTTTCACATTTAATGAAAGGGATACTATAAAGCAAAGTAAATTATGATTGATTTCCCTTATATAAAGTGTTCTTGGGTTCCTGGCACACCTCTTCTAAATTCTCTGGAATTACTGGAGTGATTATTGCTCTTTTGCATATTAAGGAGTGAATGGTGGCACAAGGACTCTGTGCGGAGTCAAGGTAGAGACTGATCACCAAAAAAAGCCCAGACAGGATTAGAACATTCAGCCTTACTGCCCAGTTTTCAGATCTGAATGTGGGCATGGATTAACTAATTCTAATGACCAATAGTGTGGCCCTACCCTACCCTGAAAAATAGCTACCTACACAATAATTTATTTGTATACAAACATGCACACCAACTTTGGATGATAGGAGTTAGAGAGCCTCTAGGTCAGTTAACCACTTGTTAGGAGAGAGGTATACACAGATAAGACCTGAATATCTCATGTATCCTCTTCCACCCTACCTTTTTCTTTACACGTCTGCTATTTAACTCTTCTTGAGATGTACCTTTTATAATATTCCATGACATGTATGAAGCACATTCCCAAGCACAACAAGTCATTCTTTTAACTTATTTGACTTGTTAGAGGTCTTGGAAATTCTCCTCTCAACTTCATAGCTAATCTGGCAGAAATATGAGTGGCCAGGACTTGCAGAAGTTGAGGCCTCAACTGAAGTTGAGGTAGAGATATAGTAGTCTATCCTTAATCTTTGGGATCTGTATTAATTCTAGGTAGTTAGTGTCATATTTGAAATGAATTAAAAGACAGCTAGTTAGTGTTCATAGAGGTAGAAAATTGGTGAGAACACACATACACACATACACACAGGTTAAAAATTATGGATACAATTAGTTCAGCTTAGTATTGTATAAATTAAATATATTGCTCAAACAGTAGATCAGTTGAAATACATTGAAAAATAATCAAATAGAAACTCATTTCTAGTTAAAATTAAATAATTGGAAGTACAGATTTTATTTTAATGCAGTATCCTTTTCCCCTAAAGAATTTTCAAAGGATTCATTTCTCAATTAATCTTGCAATAAGTCTTTGGGATGTTTTTAAAATGTTTAAAATGGCATTTATTTGCATACTTTAAAATGTGGCTTCAGTGACTAGAGTGTTCACAGCAAAACACACAGGTTCAGATCCTTGAGTTCTAGAATTAGTCTTGCTTGTGTTTAAACTTTAGTCCTGTCACTTCCTCGCTGTGCAATTTGTGGAAAATCACTTAACCTCATGGAGCCTAGGTTTCTTCAGCTGGAAAATAAGGTCAATGTTAATCTCTGCCTCACAGATTTTTGTGACACTGAAGTAAGATAAAGCAGGGATAGATCCCAACACATTGCGAGACACAGTAAGAGTGTATAAGTGACCAAATTTGATTTTGTATAGTTCTATAAAACTTCAATATTTGATGGGAATCTCCTCTCCTTTAGAGCACACCTCATTGAGTTCTGCCTTATTCATAGCCCACATGTGACCGGCAACCCTCCTGAGCTGCAGCATTTTCAGCCATGCCTTGAGAGGCAGGGAAGTATTTTTGAGCATCTGGCTCTTCAAAGCCAGCTGGCCTACATCATAAACACTACCTCCTGTTGTCCAAATTTCCAAAGTCAGCATGACACTGATAGAGAATTCAAGGAGAAGTTAGTGCAGGCACGGAATAAGCAATAGCTCATGATTCTACAGGGTCACAAGTCATTGTCTTTCTCAAGATGGGAGACTCTGATTTAACAGCTATTGCTTTGTCTAAATTACTCTACCAAGACTTCCAGAGATGAGTTCTTTACTTAATACTGATCTCAGAGCATATGGTGAGCAGTGCCTGCACAGGAATGAATTGACTTATTTTGTGCATAAGGACATGCAAATAGCTTGGCTGAAGGCCAGAATGGAATCATGATGAGGATTGTCAGACAGACACATTGCAGATATGGCCTAATATGACTCTTAATTTTTTGGTTTTTAGAGCTAAAGGCAAAAACTGAAAGAATATTAAAGAGAAAGTACGATATTCATAACTCTGGATGCTTCTTTCCTAGTCCATATCAGCATTTTTTCCTTTTACTCTAAAGTATCTGTGGTACTCTTTTATCCTTGCTACATTTCAAATCAATAAATAGAATGTATGTCCAACTCTGTGTGTAAATGAGAATGCTACACACATGACTGATGGAAATCAAATCAATCAATTACTAACATATCTTTATTGAAATTCAGCTAAAAAATAGTGTTTCAATTCTGATGGTTTATAGGAAAGGATTCATTAAATCAAGAAAATTAAATCAGCTGCTCAGTCACAATATGTAAAACTATTTCAATAAGGAGATTTCCATAATTTATATTTAAGACAGAGGGAGAAACATTTAAAAGAAATATTATAGGATCATGATCTCTAATCTTTAGTCTTTCCTTGTAGTTGAGGCAAATTGTCTCTGAGATAGAGGTTTTTAATTTTTTTTCCAAGATCTTGTGCATTAGACTCTCTCTCTCTTCTGTGTGTGTGTGTGTGTGTGTGTGTGACAGTCGTACTAATATATTATTCAAGATCATAGAAAGGATTGGATAAGGTAAAGATAAGGCATGGGGACATACCCCTTTGCACCCAGGACTTGAGAGGCAGAGGCAGTTAAATCTCTGTGAGATAGAAGCCACCCCAGTCTACACAGCCAATTCCAGGTAAGCTGGGGCTCCAGAGAAACCTAGTCTCATAAAATAAACCAAACAAATCAAAGATAAAATAGGGCATACTATAAATACAGCAGAAACTCATTCAGAGATCATTCATTTCATAAAAATGAGCAGGAATGAAACACCAGGTGAATACCATAGGCAATGTCTGCTTTGTTTGTTTGTTTCTGTTTGGTTTAAGCATGGAATAACAAGGTGTCTCTAGAAAACAAATAGGAGTAAAATGTGTGAAATAATATAATGAGGTCTATAAAACCCCTGACAACTAACCTGGTTTATAATCTAAATTCGATTAGAAAAGTCAATGCTCAGCAGAGGATTCAATTAGGTATGATGAATTATAACAACTACATTCTCAACAAGTTAAAAAACATGCAAAATGTATTACAGTCAAGTAAAATTAATTTATATGTCATGACGAGGTTCATGAAGACAGCAAAAACTAGAATGTAGGAAAGAATTAATTTGGGATTCATTCACCCTGTTTTTTTAATGGATGTACCTAGATTTCTAATAGACATCTATTTATATAGAAATATAGTGGTAAATTATAAGTAATTTGTTCAGCTCAGGACAGTTAGATAATGGAGCTGGCCAATTGTTTTACTTCGCTAATCACCTTTTTATGCTTTGCTGAATGGTATTAATGGGAACTGCATCCTTTTCACAAGCAGAAAATTGTCTTTCACGTTATTTCTATTTATCTGTATAAGTGGTATTCTCTAAAAACAGTTGGAGGCATTGGGAGTGCTTAGAATAACCTATAATACATGCTTAGCCACGGGAATAATTCTTTATAAATTTATCCTCTAATCTCAGTGGGATTCGGGTGAGCGATTTAACATTTACACCAATTAGTTAAATTGTTAAGAAGCAATCCATTGAAGGATTAGAGAGAGAGAGAGAGAGAGAGAGAGAGAGAGAGAGAGAACAGAAACAGAGATAGAGAAAAATGAGGAAGCAAGGGGGAAAGAAGGAAAAAGAATGACAAAAAGCATTACAGACACTTTTAAATTACAAATTTATTTAATACATATCTATGGAAGAAAATTGAGAGTATTATTTTATTAGCTAAACAACTGATAAAATATATATATAATATTATGTGGTATTTGTTTATCTTTAGTGGATGCCTGTGAACTGAGTTCTAATGAAGAGTCAGTCAGGTAAGCAATAAAGACTCAGTCACAAAGGAACATCCCAATTCAAGACTCAAGAGATGCAAACATTTTTCAGGATAGAAATATTAGAAAGAAAGCACCACTATAGACTTGATATTGGTGAGCACAGTTGATTCATAAACTCAAGTATATGACACTAAACTTATTGCTGACAAAAGCCTTCAGTTTGGTTAATGTCTTCTACTGATTTCAGAGACTGGCTTGGTTGGTGATGAGGAGGCAGAAAGTTCAGATGTAAACTGGTACTTTGTAACCCATTGTCTTCAGTTGTAAAATTGTGTAATAATTTGTATTGAGGGTTTAGACAAAATATGTAATATGTGCCCAGAGTATAGTGAAGAAATCTGTAGGTAAGAAAACCACTGTAACCAATATCCTGTGATGTACTTTATTTATTCCTAATATTGTGAAGATTATTATCTGCATTACTTCTTCCTTCCCAATATCAAAACTTTATTTACAATGGAGTCAATGTCCAGGTAGAGGGTAACTGGGAAGCAGGCTGGATGAAGTGTTGAGTCTACAATGAATAGCTTGAACTCCTCAATTAAGAAGACATCTGAAGGCTTGATTTATATAAAATATTTGCTTTCATCTGATTTTCAGAAACCTATCAAATATGTTTGGCAGTGATGGAGGGCACAGATGATGCCACTTCTCAAGGAGAAAGGATAAGAAAAAGAACTAACTGGTTTAGTCAAGAGGATGACGTGTCATGAGATAAAGACTCAGTATTACATTTTTTTAAAATGAAAGTTAATTAAATGTTCGCTCCTGCATATATTCCCAAAGACAGAAGGATTTGTCGCTGATATTTTGAAAAATGACAGCTACAATTATACTTAGTGCCATTTTGATCTCTTGCCTGTTTTTATAATATTCAAAAATCTGGTGAGTAGTGAAGAATTGACCTTAAATTAGAAGCACAGTGTTAAAGCGCAAGGTAGATTTTTAAACCAAATTTTTGCTTTCATTTCCATAGTAGTGAACTGAATATTTGACTAAGAAATATGTCCACATGTCTCTAAGCAGAAAAATAATAGAAACAAATCACCATGAAAAAAGATCAATAACCTTGAAAATGTAATTAACTATTCTTTAGGCAATCACCATGAAAATTAAATACAAATGATTTTCTGAGAACAGATTTGCAGCAGATACATCAACTGGATTTTAAAAGCATTCATGTATAAAATCTTAGAGATTAAAAGAAGGAAAAATCCTAGCACAATTAACAGAAACATTGGGAAAAAATGTAATAATAAAAGACTAAGAGCTTGATTCAACCTCAATCAAATAAACAGAAGTAAGGAAACAAATTGGCATTTGTCACTAAATGTGATTTCTTTTTTCCCCCAAATGTTGGAAAAGTTCTGAAATGTTGGAATCCGAATACAAAAGACGTGTGCCTATTTGGTATAGAACATTTAATGGAACCATTTAACTTCATTTAATTTCTAAATTCTAAAGAAACTTGTTCATATACAGTATTCGACTTAATTCTATTCAGTTAAAAATGGGGAACACTTTTCTAGATCAGTGCTTAAGCAAGAACTTTCTGAACAGAACTTCAATAGAAGAGAAAGAAGCAATGAGATGGTACTAAATGAAAGCTGAAACTTTTCTGGAAAGTATCAATCAACGGAACAAACAGAAAGCGAGTAAATCTTTTTACTTCAGACAATCAAGCTAACACCCAGAATTTGCAAAGACTGCAAAATCTGATCCCCACCCCACACAAGAAAACCGAAACTTCCAATCAACAAATGGGTTAATGAAATAAACAGACAAGTTTCAAAAGAAGAAACACAATTGCAAATAAGTATTTTAAAAACTGTTTTATATCCCTGGTCATCAAGACAATGCAAAGTACAACTATGTTGAGTCACCAACTCACCTCAGTTAAAACGACTATCATCAAGAAAGCCGACAAATGTTGGTATTGTTCCAGGGAAAATGGAACACTTTTCCACTACTGGTGAGAATGTAAACTCAGTACAATCATTATGGAAATCAGTATGAAGGTTTTTCAAAAATTTAAAAATAGAGCTTCCATACTGCAGAGTTATACTACTTGTGGCATATAGCCAGATTACGCTACATCCTGTCACAGAAAGACATAAATGTCCACCTTTATTCTGCTCCATTCATGACAGCAGAGCCATGAAACCAGCATAGTTGGCCATCAACAGACAAACCGATCAAGAAAATGTGCTGCATGTACACTATAGACTTTTATTGTTATAAAGAAATGCATTAGTCATGAAATTTGTAGGAAAAGGGATTGATTTGGAAACTATAATATTAATAAGGTGAGCCAAATGCAGAGACAAAAACATATAGTCCCTTTCAAATGTGTTTTCTAACCCATAATGTACATATAATTGGATGTAATGTGCATAACACTGAAAAAATTAGAAAGGAGACCAGTAGAGTGTAAAAAATTATTGATGAGGAAAGATGAGACTAGCAAACAGGAGAATCTTCTTTTTATGTTTTTCCCAATAGTTAAGGTTGCTTGTTTGTGAGAAGTGGGGAGCAAGTGGTTTTAGAAAAAGAGTATTTATAACATTATAATCAACAAATGTCCATTGTTGGTAGTTTTAATAATGAAGTCATTAAAAGATAAGCATAAGCTAATTAGACTTCACGTTAAAGACATATATCACTGATTTTCATTTATATCTGTAGTCTTATATCAGTAACATATGCTACTGTGCATAGGGAAAGCTCCAAACTTTGTAATTACCAGAGAATGACAGATCAAAGACATCTTCATTCACTCTAAACAAGTGATAATAAAGCCACAGTGTCAATAGATTAGGTGTTCAGGTACAAATCTTAGCTGAACCTGAGGTTTCTAATTTTTTTTTCTATTGTTTCAGTCTAGGGTGTGGCTTGGAAGGTCCTTGTACACGTAGAACAGGATCTTTTAGAATTCCAGAGAAAGTTTAAGCAATTTTTAATCTTTTGTTAGAGAGTACTACTGACAAGGACCAAAAACTGGCATCAAAGATGTTATTGTTCTGAAGAAGAGAGATTTTTGTTGCTATTGTTTATTTGTCAAATGGGGTTGTCTTTTAATTATTAATTATAGGCAGGCAAGTTTTATAAATTCAGTTATAAGTCTGAAAGATGTAAGTAATGCTATTAATTTCTCAGAATATATAAAATTGATTTTAATTTTATATTATTATTAAAGCATCATGTAATATGTTAGATGTCATTTTGAGAAATGTCAAACAAAGTATTTTCAGCTCTCCATCCACAATTCTTTCCCACTCTCTTTCTAATGTTGTGCTCCCTTAGTTGCTCCCCTATTCTTTTCCTCTTTATTTTTCTTATGTTGTTTTTTAGGAATCCTTGTATTATATAATTTCATTATCTGCTGTTAACAAGGAAAATACAAAAATAAAAGTCTATTTATCAGACTATAAATTAAAAAGTAATCTCCAGGATGTAAACTTATTATAGACTTAAGGAAATAATTTGTTCATTGGTGTGATTTCTCATTTTTTACACAAAAATCCCTAGATTCTAGAAAAATTCCTCTATCCCAGGTAAACCAGGATAGCTGGTTATCAACCAGTAGAACATAATGACTAATGTAGTGTAAACTATTTTGAAAGTGATAATTCTATCTTCATATATGAGGAATAGGAAGAATAGGAGGACTTTTTTCTTCCAGATAGCATAGAGTTAGACATATTTTCAAAGGATAAATGGAAAAATCTCCATCGTTGAGTCACATGCATGGAAAGTCCTTGATTAATGATTTCCATCTTTTCCCAGTCTCTTCAACCAGTCTGTAGTATGAATTATAATCCAGCTACCACTCCAAAAAGGGCAAACATCTCAAATTATAAGCTGGAAATTCACATCTATTTTGGGATATATAACTCATCCTCAAATCATCAGTGAATTTAGGCCAAGTTGGTCTGGACACTCTCCCTCAGGTATTATTGATTTTCAGATATTTAGTTATTAATATATTCATATATGTTTCTGTAGTAAGCCCCAGCTGGAATATCAAATTTCACAAAATGGTGGTGGGTTAGGTAATGTGTAATGAGTGATTTTAGGAAAGTTCTTATGCTGCTCCATGTTAAACTAGGAAAATCCCTTCAAGTGTAGGACTGATCAATAACAGAACGTGTATTGCACTTAGGGGAGTTGTTTGAAGACTGGAGATTGCTATTGTACAGTTACTCTAACAACATGCACTACAAATTACATATATCACCATTTTATTTAAATACTTCCTCATCAAATCAGAATTTTTCTCCTAGTTTGTATATTAGTACATATGTGATGTGATTCTATAGACTGTATTGAAATAGTTTATGAAATTTGTAATTATAAATCATGGAAATTTACAATTCTTAAGCTATCAAAATATATGGAACAATGACAGATTATTAAATTAATAAAAGTTAGGTTGGATGAATCTGACAGTGTAAGTATCAAATGGGAAAACATGTTCTTGTCAAAGCTAGAAAACTTCAGTTGATTCTCTAGATATTTTAGTAACATTCATGTTTCCATTCACAGATGTTTGGATTCACTGTGTAGACAAAGCATCCTAATGGCTGTCTTCAGTGGTCAAGTTTATTCAGCTCTTTTCAAATGACTGGTATTGTATGAGCTGCCTACATATTCCACATTTTGACTCATGGTGTCTTATAAAAAAACACATAGAAAAAATTTCTGCTAGAAATGTTTTAAAAAAACATAATTCTTAGTTCTGAGAATATTCTTCTACTTGAACTATCCTTTTCCTCTTCCATCTCTTCCTCCTCAGCATAGTGACCCCTCATCTTTACTCTTCTGCTCCTGTCTTTTCCTTTTCTTCTAATTCTCTTTCATCTTTTCACACATGTTTTTTTTTTCCTTTTGGCAGGAAATAAATGAGTTAAGAGTGTGCTATAGAACTGTTCATTGTCCCAGGCTGTTTATACAGAGATATGAATAAATTCTTGCATGACTTGGTTTTGAGACAGACACTGGTAAACTAAGACCATAAAATGCATGTGATTTTAAGTACACCAATTTTTCCTTCATTCCTTGTTAAATGTTGTAAAATGCAAAGTTTTTATATATATATATCACATATATACATATGTGTGACATATATATGTAACATATATATGTTATTAATTTAAACAATAACAGGCACTGAGAAAAATCTTTCAAGCAAGCACTCTTTGAAGACTAAGTTTGCATTTGCTCTTTGCTAGAGAACAAGACTTTCAGTCACATGTACTGCAAACCAGATAATCATCATGGTGGGACTTCATGGGTACCTGCTCCATTAAATTTAAAAGAAAATTTTAAGAAAACCAATATTCTACAAGCATTTTAAAATACTGAAAGGTCTGGCTCTAGATAAGGAAAACAATATAAATATTCGGTTATTATATTCTTATATTCATCAGCTCAAAATGAAGTATATATAAAGATATTTGACATCTCAGGAGCATTTCATGGTAATTATATTATGTAAGCAATAATTTCAATTTACAGACACAGTAGTTTCTTTCAAAAGGACATTGAGTTGCCAATCTAAATCATGGTTATACAAGGACTGTAGACTTTAAAAATAGATAAGGATTATGGATAGGATTATGACTGAGTAATTTATCCTACTTCATTTAACCAACTGTCTCATTGCCTCTCTACTAATTTTGTTCCTTTATTAAAACACTCTGCTGGGGCTGAAGGGATGGCTCAGCATTTTAGAGCACTGGTTATTTTTACAGAAGACCCAGGTTTGAATCCCAATGCTCACATGGAAGGTAACAACTGCTTGTAACTCCAGGGTATCAGACACTATCTTCTGTTTTCTGCAGATACTGCAGGAAATGAGTGCACTACAGGCAACACACTCATACACATTAAAGAAAAAGCTCTTGAGTATTTATATCCTTCACATATATTTGGAAACAAAATGAATTCATCCCCACATATTTGCTGACCCACCTTCCTTTCACCTCTCCCTCAGTCTCTGATTGTTTCTTACCTGTCTCAGATGAAAAGTCCAGATTATCTGCCTGAAAATATAGTCACATTCCTTTGTACATCTGATAGAAAATTGGCATTTGTTGATGAACCCCTACATTCTACCTTATAGCTTGAAACATGTACCTTTTATTTTCTTTTAGTCACGAAATATAATTTCCTTGAAATGTATTTTTCTGATGATTATGTAAGTAGAGAGGGCAGATACTGAGTGCAGAAGGATTCAAACAGTCGTGGATTGATGAAGAAATGGAGAAATAAGGAGCCAGGGGAAAGCTTAACCACAAAATCTATGTATGATGAAGCTACATAGAAACATATAGAATTCACATTTAAAAATACAGGGCAAGAGGAGAAAATAGAACATAAGACATATGAAAGAACAGGAGGACATACTGGAATTTAAAGCTTTAAGTGGGGATTAGGACAGTGGGTGGAGGAAAGAAGGAACAAGAGATAGGCTAACTAAACTAAGAATGTCTGAAGAAACCTCTCAAAACCCCACTTGTTTATAAGATAATTTAAAATATAATCGTCTTTTAAAAAAGCATTTGAATAGAAATACTCCACATTAGTGAAGAGTGGTGCTGCAAGAAGACATGGGCTATCAAATACAGAAATATCCATACCAGGCGAGGAATACCCTCCTACAAGTGATTGGTCAGAGAGGCCCCATAGGCCCCCAAAACTGTACACGTTATGTCTTTGTGGAAACTCTCCAGGCAGGCTGGCCTTCATAGTGCTGGAAAGGACACTGTAGGCTACTGCAGGAGAAAAGATTACCATAGTCTTATTCAACATTGGACCTTGCATGCAACAATATTGACCAGTCAGGCAAGATGTGTGCATTGGTGCAATAGTGTCAAGACTCTTTATGGGGTAAATAACTGCCCTGTTGACTGGATTTAACTCCTATTCAACAGGAGGGAATTCATACCAGGTAGTGCATGGCTAGAGAAGTTATAAACCATAGGGGAGAATCTATTACTGTTGTTTTTTTTTAAAGCCATGTAATCACTTTTCTTTCTAAATATTCATGCTTATATCCATAGATTGATGCTCCTACCAACATACATTCTGGTCAAAGAATTTTCTTACTGTTTTGGCTAGAGATTAATGCAGAGACACGTTACTATTCAAAGTGCTGAAAGTACTAAGCCAAAGATGTGACATCTGTAGCAATGTTGTCACTAAGGTTTAGGGAACATCATAGAACAGGGAGGCAGAAAGAATATAAGAGCTGGAAGAGGGGAAGAAGTACTATGTATGCTCTCCTCTGTGCATGACACATCTGTTGCACTCATGTACCCAGAGCAAAAGAATTACCTGCTTCAGATCTGAACAAGATCAAACCAGTTAACAAATAGAGCATGGAAGAGAGCTGGGCTCCCGATACCATACCTGTAGCTGACAATCCATTAGCAGTTGATGGCTTCTGGGAAAGGATAGTAACATTTCTTTAAGACTGTGACAAACCACATGTTGTCTATGTTCCAGTGGATAATTCTATGTCTGTGTACATTGGATCAACAATAATTGGACTTAGAGGGCTAAAATAAATAAATAATATAAATGTAGGCCATGACGACATTACATTGCAGATGTGATATGGGGTGTTCTGGGGGCACTTGGAGGGCAAGATATTATACACATGTATGAAATTTTTGAAAAATAATTTTGAAACAGAGGATTACTTTGTAATTTGTTTGAAACTTCTATTGGTTTTGATAAGTTTACTATGATTTATTTCTATAGTATTGGTCATGTTTTGTTAAAAATTCTCAGAAGTGATAATTTGGAACTTGTGTTATGGCTCATAAATACAGTTCTCTGCTTTTCAGTGTCGTCTCTCAGTAAGTTACATAATCTTGAACATGATACAGATCATTTCCTCTTTCTCAAACCTATAAAACTGACTTGTTTCAAGAGACCTTTAAACACAATACATCTGTGATTACGAATATACGACAGCTTATTGCTTTATACTTATTCTATCAAGACTGTCAAGGTAGGATTTTAGTAAAACATATGAATTGCAGCTATTGAGTCTTTTTAGCTTTTAAAATGCAAGTGATTCTAATAGCTGACATTTGTTGTTTCAGAGACTAATTACAAGATTCAAATTAATGTAAAATTTTAAATCACTCAAACTAGTGACAATTTGAGAATATGTGAGAAAGATTGAAGTCCTCAGAGACAATTAGTCATTGACTTATTAACTTAAGAATTTCTTATTTTTAAATGGTGAGAGAATGTCTGTACATGACATTCAGCACCCGTCAGTAACATGTGCAGTTTACATAGCCTATAAAATTCCAGGTTTTATGTACAATTACCTGACAAACCAATTTATAATTAAACAATTTGTAGTACTGTTTGCTTTATATCCACAACTTAAATTATATTACATGTCATGTAAATGAACTAATTTACCACTGCATATCTCTCAGTAGCAAACAGAAAATTCTACCATCCACAATTGGTACCCCAAAGACACAATGGCATTTCAGACTTTCTTAAAAAACAAACAATAAAGGAACTTCCCTTGACTTTAGAAGCTATTTTTTGTTTATGTAATCAATACATGGTCTTGAATAGACTTTGATAACTTTACAGATATTATGAAACTTATATAATCTCTATTACAAAATCACTATTATGGCACATTATGAAGTAAAACATAGAAAATAGAAAAAGGAAAGAATAATAGATAAATTAAATCTTTTTGGTTAAGTGGAATGTTGTTAGCCACCATGTGGATACTGTGAATTGAACATGGGTCCTCTGCAAGAGCAGCCATTACTCTTAACCACTGAGTCATCTCTCCAGCCCCAATGAATAGTTTCTTCTTTAAGTTGCCTTTGGTCATGGTGTTTTATCACAGCAATAGAAAAATAACTAAGTCAGTGTAGCAAAGTAAAAGTGTGATATTTTTATAAAATTGAATTTTATTAAAAACAAATAAATCAAAAAATGTTCACATAATGATTTTTGCTTATCTTACAACTTTGAAGTCAGTAAAAATTTTGCTTTTCCAAATAACTGAGATTTTTTATTATATTAGAAAATAATATCATGTAGATAAACAACTTGGAGATATGTCTATCATCTAAAGGAAAACTAGATTTAAAGACATTGATATGTTCTGATCCTTGTTTAAAAATGCATTCAGGAGGGGCTGGAGAGATGGCTCGATGGTTAAGAACACTGACTGCTCTTTCTGAGGACCCAGGTTCAATTTCCAGCACACACAGGGTCTCTAACAACTATTCTTAACTCCAGTTCTAGGGGATCTAATGCCCTCTTCTGACCTCTGTGGGCACTGCCCAGCATGCCTTGTGCACTTACATGCATGCAGGCAATACATTCATATATAAAAAATAAAAATAATTAAAATATTAAAAATGTATACCTAATGAAAAAAGAGGCATCTCTAGATCTTACAGTGATTAATTAATTATGAGTAATGATTAGAGTCATCCAAATAGCATATTATTGAAGGTTTATAGGGGTGAAGTCTAAGATATCTCCAATTTTCATTAGTATTATCATTTTCTATAATATCAACAACTATGATATTCATACTGATCTTCATCACCATCTTTGTCATTTATATTCTTCTGCTATAAAACTCTTATTATTCAAGGGAGGTTGTATTAGGAGGAAAATAACATCTTCTAAAGCATGGAAGGGAAACATAATGTTGAAATACAACTTAAACAAGACAGCATATGCTATTTATTGCAAGGCAATGACAGCTTCTTGTAGCAGGCAGTAATCTAAGTGGCCATCATTCAGTGGCAACAAAGACAGAGTACAGCTTCTAAGGCAAAGAGACAGAAATATGAACAGCACTTGCCCTACAGTCTACAGCCACAGCTGCTTCCCAGAAGACATAGTACAAGTGACTTCTCAATGAAAACCCTTTAATGTTAAATCACAGAGCTAGTAGTCAAGTTTTCTTCATGTCTGAGGGTATTTACATGAAAATCAACACTGTCTTTGAAATTATCAGTGATAATTTTATATTAAAAATATTGTTCATTTATTTTCAGAATGTGTTAATGTATCTGAAAGTATCTCAACTTATTCTAATATTTTAATTTTTCATTCTGTTACATATTTGTAAATTGTAGATACTTAGAATTAGTAACATTATTTTGCATAAGTCAGAAAAAGTTCTCCAGGTGGTCTGTTAATGATAATATTATCAAATTCATCCTATAATCTCCATCTTCTAATGTGTCCTATTTAGTTATTTTTACTGAAACATTTCCATTCAATATTTATTGGGGAAAGAACAACCTTCCATCTGATTATTATTAAACACTGTTGCAAAAATCACTTATATAAATGCATACTAGACAGAAAACAACAAACCCAAATATAAATATATAAATTATGACATTCCATAAAGGATAGAAAAATGAGCAATGAATTCAAATTAAAAGAACAATGTGATCTATACATAAACATATATATTTCTTATCATTTAATAGTCATAAAAATATAAAAAGCAAAAAAGTCATGTAAAATCAAGATAAATGTGTTATAGACACATAGATGAGAGAAAATTCTGAAAGCAAAGAGGCAGAAATGACAATTTTTGGTATAAAAGGTTCCAGGGAAACAGACTATATATCATGTTGCCAAGTTAAGTTTAGTAGAAAACTCTAGGAAAGGAATTCAGGTAGAGGTGCACTATAACCTAATTTACACATTTTAGAAGATAATTTTAAACTCTCAATAGATACTGAAACCGAGATTAAGTCAAGGAAGAAAAATAATGATCAAGATAGAATGGTGTCGTGAAAGATCACACAGAAATATGATAGTGGCATAGGCTGAGATGAAAGAAATGATGGAGGAGTGTGGCTGAATGGAAAGGGTCTGGGAGATAGATGATTTTTGGGTTTGATATAATCAGTAATTTTTAAATGGAGCAATATAATAACAGATTAGTTATTGATTTGTAGCATTGTTTGGCTGTGTGATTCCAATCACCATGATGGAGTAAAACTATTTCAAGGAGCTGAAATCATTCATGCCTGGCCTTACTTTTGAGGTGTCTTAGAAACTAAGATGTATAGTCTGACCTAAAAATTAGGAGAGGCTTTTGATGAGCCTGCTTTTAAACATTTGAACATGTAGGTGATATTTAAAATCACAGATGGTTAGTTTCAATCACAAGGACTTAAGTAGAGATACAAACAAAAATAAATTTTAAAAGCAAACAGTAGCCAAACCATTTTGAACGAGGAAAACGCCCCAGAAACAATATGGCTTGACATGATTAAGGTATAATAGTGGTCAACTTCACGCAGTAAGCGTTCAACTGGCAAAAAAAAAAAAAAAAGTACGAGAAAGAAAGAAAAGATACGAATACAAGCAGCCAGCAGTAAAGTCAAATGAGTGTGGCTCCATGGACTGGCTCCCAAGCGGGGAAAATGTCATGCCTGTGTTGAAACCCGGGGGGAAATCTATGAAAATACCACTAAGAAGAAACACAGACATGCAGATTCCATTATGGATGTTGAAAAAAGACCTTGATGAA
This sequence comes from Eospalax fontanierii, assembly GCA_035773235.1. Lineage (NCBI taxonomy): Eukaryota > Metazoa > Chordata > Mammalia > Rodentia > Spalacidae > Eospalax > Eospalax fontanierii. The sequence continues at coordinate 33,889,351 of CM069542.1, forward strand.
AAGATTTCAGTGGTATTGGGGGCACAATTTTGTCTGGCGTTAATAAACAATATAATGAGAGGAAATAAGGGAACCTGTGGGGTGTGTACACAGAATGAGTCTAATACTTAGTCCTGAGCAACATTTTAGAATTTTGACAGGAAACACATGTAAAGATTATCACAGAGTAAATGTTATAAAATATTGTCCCTTGAGCATGACGTGGCTATAGATCATGTGAACTCTCACAACTGTGGTTACATGAACTAGATCTGGACAAGACTGGAACCAAAAAGTGTCTGTTATAGAAAGGAGTAAAAGGAGTGTGCAGCTTTGCCCATTCTCAAGGATACATATGTGTAGGAAGCACATATTGAGTTGTGTCAGTGCTCAAACCTGCCCATGCTGCCACAGCTACTTTTTCATTGCTGTTCCTGTAAGTAAACACAACTAAACTCTTGGTTCATGAGTATCTGCTGTGCTCCATAGATTTGTTTTCTAATTGATTTTGTAAGTTTTGTTTGTAAACTTGTATATTTTGACCTGAAAATAAGTCTGAGTAAATTCATAATTTCAGTTAACACACAAAATATATATCAAAATATAAAGTGACTTTTATCAGATATAAAAATCTGTATTTATACCAAGAACATGTTTGCTAAATTTATCTCTGAACAGAAACAAAAGAAGAGCGTGTGTGTATGTGTGTGTGTGTGTGTGTGTGTGTATATATATATATATATATATATATAATCACCCCTCTACTGAAAGGCTTTTCGTGGTTTCTGGTTACCTTCAGGACATCGTATCTTCAAGTATCATGCCTTTGAGCAAAATGTCTTGGGAATGATTTTTACAATGTGGACGTGCTCTGAACTGATGACACTTCCTTAACCTTGCAACCTCAGAGTCAATCCTCTCTTAGCTTGTTTATAATGTAGTGAAGCTCACTGAGTCTTGGGCTCCTCTTCTGAACTGGGTATATGAGCTTAATACCTCATGACACTTCCTTGCTCTGGACTAAAGATAATCTATAAATGTACTTATTTTTTTGGAAATCAAAGTAATGTAAACCTCACTTCTCTCTTGAAAACAATGAGATAATTATTCCATATTTGTTATAAGCAATAGATGATATTAAATTGATAATATCTGCTATGATTATATATATATATATATATATATATATATATATACACTAATCTAAGACATTAGGGTTCAGAAGGGACACAGCTGTTTAAGAGGATAAGGGTCCACTTTTACTTCCCCATTTCTTGCTGGATATACTGTTTTAATGAAAGAATAAGCAATCTCAGTACCAAGAAATTTCTGCAGGAGCAAGTTTTAGCATTTGGGTGACAACTCCTGGCTTTAAAATAGATGGTAAGAGTCAGGATGTTTTTAATTCATGCATAACTATAATGTGGCTTAGCATAGCAAATATTGTAAAATGTTGAAATCTTTCATCACCTTGATCAGCTTTTATATGACAAATAAATAACAGTGTCTCCATTATAATCTCATCATCATTTCATCATTAGACAAATACCTTAAATATTACTCTTTATGTTTTATATATATATATATATGTGTTTATGATATGATGAAGTAGCTAAAATACTAATTTTCCATTAAGCCTCCTACTATGGATGTAGTTTATATCACTGGACACTCAGACTCCATGTAATCTCTATTTATGACTAATATCCATGTAAATATAATGATTAAACATATAATATAGTGATTTAAGAGCAGATTCCTGTCTTCAAACCTTTTGTGTCTCTAATTCTGTGATATATGTGCTTCAACAAACATTTATCTCTGTCTCTGACTATTTATTAGGAACTGAATATGGTGGTTAAAATTGAGGATCCAAAGCACATTGACTGTCATCTAAGATATTATACTAAATAAGACTCTCCTCACAAGTGTGTAAAATGGTCAATTCTACCACAGCATTTCCATCTCATTAATATTATTTTCAAAACTTTAAAAAAATATTCCTTTATTATTTTTACTAATTTAAGGTATACATGAGGAATACTATATATGTATCATTGTCTTCATTTTTCTACCTTCTTGACTGTTGAGTAAATTTAAAGAGAATATCTCTTACTTATTATTATGATTTTGTGTGCTTTCTAAAGGCAGCAAATAAGTAATGTGAGAAGATTTAATGTACACTTTTTCAGAACTTCTGTTCTATTTGTCAATTCAGTTATTTATCTTTATACAGTGAAACTATGTATATCCAGAAGTCAGTGTATGATAAAATGATCTGCTTTACTTTAGTAGAGCCACAAACAACCAGAGATATTCATATTCACTATGTGCTGGTATAATTTCTTCCTCTCATACATTCTAACTCTTGATATTGCTCGATTATATGATGAGTCCTCCCCATTTATTTCACTTCTTTGTTCTAAAAGTTCCTCCTCCTCTTATTTAAATGTAAAACTCTCAGAACTCTTCAAGATTCTCTCATATAGCATCATCATTTCTATGATTCTTTTTCTGATATCTACATGCTTATAGCTGTCTTCTAGCTCTTAATACTTTATTCTGGCACAAAATAGCATTTATGTGCTGGTTATTCTGTTACAGCAGAATGGTGTCATATTTTTCTTTGTATGCCCAAGTTTGAACACAATGATCAACATCATGTTGATGAAATCAAGTGTATCCTTAGGAAGATTTCTTTAAGAGTGTATCCATTCTTATTCCATCACAAAGCGGTCAATGATCTTGAGTTCTGATTTCATCCAACACTATATGATTCTAATATATTCTTTACATATTAGATCACTTTATATATATATATATATATATATATATATATATTGTCTAGCCCAATCTTGATATGGGAACTAACTATATAGAAAACATTATTGAAAATTATACATTAAAAAAGTAGATTTTGCATTCAAAAGCATAATGTACATAAAATGTTACTCTTTAATTTATGTGTAACCTGATCATTAATAATATCCTACTGTTGCTATTGTACCTTTGAATTTTCCCCTATGAAGACTCATAAGAGTTAAGTAGAATTTTATTTTTTATTAAGCGCTTATACACTGAGCACTTAGCCAGCTTATTGCTTTCTATTAAACTGCAAGAGATAATTTGAGAAGAGAAGGAAATGGAAACAACACTAGACACCTTGAAATGCCCCTAAGAACTATTCACAAAGAGTAGAAGGGATAATGATGAAGAACTTCTAAGTCGCATTGATGGGTTTTCCTGAAAAGCAAAGTTGATTGTTAGGAGCAGTCAACTGGTAAAACGTATACATTAGCTATGGTTTCTTGAGAAAAGCCATCAGCCATTATCTGAGTTTGTTCAAGGGTCAACATTGTAATACAGGTGAGGTCATCCTGCAAGCATTTTTCTTCTCACCATTATCTATTAGTGTACACATTTTAAAGCACTAGTTTAAGATACTCAATAGATATTAATAATTCATCAAATTGCCTACATTAGAGAGGTGAAAAATGCTGTTGTTTTCACATAATCAATAGACGGAAACAAGAAGATATTAAATGACTTAATCATTAGAGTAAAATCAAAAGGAGGATTTACATTGGATTAGACAACATTTAACAGTAAGCTAGCCTCTGAAATTTAGTGACTGCACTTAATCAGTAGTTGGTTGTATATAACAGACGACATATACACACTGACTCAGTAAAATAAAACAAAAATAAATACAAGAATTTTTGTGTCAGAACTCTCTAGTAATTCCCTCAGGTAGAGCCTTCTATGTGGAGAATTTCAGTGAGAATGAGAATACTGACAGAATACAATGTTAATCACAACCCTTATCATTTCTCAGGTAATTTCTCTCAAACTGCATAAGAGAACACGTTTGAAGTCAAAGTCTGAGTTTATTTCAGTTAATGGTTGAGCTCCTGATTGTCTATGGCATCTTGGATAGTAATTTAAGGAGACTATCTATATTCATTAATCATAGCTACTCATTTTTCAATTTGGGTGTTAAAGGCAAAAATTATATGAAACCAGAAAGAAAATGATTTTCATAAAAGAGAATCTGTGCTGTTTTTAAATGCAGCAGCTAGAGAGAAAATGCAGCTATTATAATTTCCTCAACTTCCAAATTAAATTTGTGATTGCCTAGATGTCCTGTAATGTTCTTCAGTCTGGAAAAGGCAGAACTGAAATAGATGGATCGAAAAACTTAAGCAGAGTATAAAATACCAACTTTTCAGAACATATTGACCTACGAATGACAGAAAACATAAAAATCAGAAGTGTGAGAATTTTTACATGTATAACTACTAGATAATCAAGAAGATTCTTTAATTCAAAATATATATATAATATTTGGAATTTCTTACAGGTAATGAAAAAATGTAAATGATAGAAATTTGAAAAATGATATCATTCAGGCTTTAACAGTGAAAAAAGAATATTAATAAAAGCCATATTTGCTGAGCCAAATCACAATTTCTCTTTCACTATAAATGCGAATGTTGATTCATCAATGCAACTGCATATTGCCTAAACAGAGGGACACCATGACAATGCATTAAGCAAAAAAAGGAATGTACTTGAATAAAATTGCATTGTGAATATATGTTCATTTGCTTTGTAATTGAAATATTGTTTAAAGGTCAAACACTAAGCTATCATAGGTCTAGAACGCAGAAGAGAAACCTCTAGTTCTACTTAAAACTGGACAGGGTTTTATATACAGATTTCGTGAGCAGATGGATAGACTTGTGAAGTATGAAGGAAAAATATAGGGTTAAAAAGGGACATTTTAATATTTTCAAACGAATTCAAGAACACATCAAATGATTATCCACCATGATCAAGCTAGCTTGCATCACAGAGATGAAGGGATGGTTCACCATCCCAAAATCTATAAATATGATCTAACATATAAACAGACTCAAGGAGAGAAACCACATTCTCATCTCATTAGATGCAGAAAAATCCAACATCCACCCATGGCAAAATCCATAAAGACTTTAGGGATAACAGGGGACGTATCTCAGCAATTCAGACACTATGTCACAACCCCAAAGGCAGCATCATACTAAATGGATAAAAAGTCATAGCATTTTAATTAAAATCAGGAACAAAGCAAAGATGTTCTCTCTCCATTCTGATTCAATATACTATGGGAAGTCTTAGCTAGAGAGCAATAACATAAATGAAGGGGATAAAGAGATAAGTGCCAGCATAGCCCAAATAATCCTGAGCAATGTAAGAAATGCAGGTGACATTACCATAACTGATCTTAAAATATGCTATAGAAAGACAGTAATAAAAACAGCATGACCTGGCATAACAGACACATTGATCACTGGAATAGAATCCAGGTCAAATGTAAACCCAAACATTAATAGTCACCTGATTTTTGACAAGGAGTCACAAACACACACTGGAGAAAAGAGAATATGCTCCACAAATGGGGTTGGTCAATCTGGATGGAAGTATGTAGAAGCATGAAACTGGATCCCTATCTCTCACCATGCATAAAACTCAACTCCAAGTGAATCAAAGACCTCAGTATCAGGATGTACACCCTGAATCACATGCAGGCGAAAGTAGGGAATATTGGAACTTAGGGACAAATGAAAGGCATATCTGAGAAGGACTCCTATTGTACAGGAATTAGGTTCTATAATTGACGAAACAGACTGGAAAACAAAGGATAGTATTATGAAGCGGAAATCTACGAAATGGGAAAATATCATTACCAGCTATACCTCTTTTTGAGAATAAGAACCTAGACTATACAAAGAATTTATATTTTTTAAAAAAGAAAAGCCTAATTGTTAAAAAAAAACAATTCAATTAAAAATTTGACAGGGAGATGAACAGGGAGCTCTCTAGAGATGGAACACAATGACTGAGAAATATTTGATTGCTCCCTGGATTTTAAGGAAATATTTTATTGCTGAAGTCAGACGGTATTTTGTACAGGACTTGGAGCAAATTAACTGGAAGTAATCTGGAAGTCTCTTGTTGCTGGTCAGGGTAGTCCAAAAGACTCCCCCCAACCCACAACTATTGCTACAGCCTTTGATTGTCTCCCAGACTTGAAAGTAAGATCTTTTTCCTGAAAATAGATTATAATTGAGACCATGGACTGGAGCAATCAAACTGGAACACATTGGGAAGCCTCTTACCTGAAGGCTACCTCTCATGGTATAACAGGATAGTATGCAAGCTGTCAAGGGAGAAAACCAATCAATAGTCCTAGAGAAAATCTACTTTTGTCACATCCCTAGGAAAATATAATTTCCTAATGTATTCTAAATATGCATCTGCCTATTACCAGACAAGTGTGTATCTCATCACTCATCAACTAGAACTACTTGTTAATTTTCCTGCCCACTTTTTAAAAACGAAATCATGAAATTTACAGTCAAAGGGATGGAACTGGAAACAATCAACCAGAGTTTATGTAACACATACAGAGAAAGATAGACATTATGAGATCAGTTTCACAGCTGAATGCAAGCTAGACTCTTAGCTATGCATTCTTCAAGATGGAAATGTAGAGAGATCAAGAAAATAAGAAATGACTTTGGAGGATGTGGAAACTTCCTGTGAAGAGAGGTAGAATGCAATGCTCTAAAGGGGGAACGGGCAGTAATAGGTAGGAAGTATTAAAGATGTATGGAATGGGAGGCTAGGGCACCTATTCTAGCCACTCTGCTGCCATGCTTCCCAGCCATGATGGTCTTTTGCCACTTTGGAGCTTTAAGCTAAATAAACTCTTCCTTTTACAAGTTCTCTTGGTCATGGTATTCTTATTATAGCAATAGAAAAGGGCCTAATATAAAAGTAAACATATAATTGTACTGGTAAATTGATTGTTTTCTCCCAGTGAAGTGTAGGCAGATTTTGGTCCTACAATAAGAGAAGGTAATCTTGGTGTGTTTTTGTACTTTTATATTACCAAAAATCTATCACTACATAGAACATCTATGAACTTTCCCCTAATAGAATTAATTTAAATAAAGCTATAAACAGGGGTTGAAAAAGCATGGATATTTGGTTCAGAACTATGCCCTTTTCAGAACATTATCAAATTTTAGTTCAGGCTTTTCAATATTTGGTGCTTGATGAAAATTCTTCAGTTTCCTGTACTGAGCAGCCAAATACTTGACATCCTGTATCTTTATTCTCAATGCCTAAACAAGGGAAACTTTTTTGCATTTCAATATAACTGAAGTAATACATCACCATTAATTTTTAGTGTGTGGAGATAAAAAACCATAGACCATTTGGACTTTTAATTCTCAGCATTTGGGTAGTAGAATTATTCAGCTGGAATTCCCAACGATGACTAAAATGATCTCAACATACTGCTGCCATTTTGTATTGTGTAATTATATAAAATTATATAATTTATAGACATATTTATATATATATATGTAATAACAATATTGATCAACTCTGAAAACCTTGATATTTTCCTAAAGTACTAAACATTCACTCATGATTTAATTCTTTATTTAAAAATAAAAAAGCACATCCACATTACATTATGTAAAATTTCTTTGTTTTTAAATAATTGGTAAAATTAGTAAATGTTTGAATTCATACCAGTTTTATAAAACTATCTACCTTGGTTCAAAAAATTCATGAGTGAAAAATGTTTAAGAAGTTCTGCCTGTTTATAAGCTATGTTGGCTTTAGACATGTAGTGATGCAATTTTTGTCTGTCAGTTGGTAGTACCAGTAAATCTTTCAGCTTTTTGTCCTTTCATGTACACTGTTTAGTTCTTCACCACACTAATTTACATTTCTCTTCTTAACACAAAAATAGATTTCATTACACAATCACTCTTATTCTTAGTATGATCAGGGATTGGGTTTTATTAAATATTTTATATGGCAAAATAATATGTACAAAAAATTCTTCAAGCACTATCATCTAATGTTTCTCTTTCCCACTTGTTGCTTGGTAACAGCCTCCATATACAGATGTTGAATATTTGTCCTTCAATACTGTAAGTTCATGAGAAAATCATCATCACCAATAACCCATGAATTGAAGTTATGTCAGTGAGAAATATATTTCTATTATACTAATGTTCATAGGATTTTGTCTGTTACAGGTATGCTGTGATTTTAATATTTCATTCAAAACATCTTATGCTGAGCACTTAATTCCAAATTCATGTTGGAGAAGAAGCCCTTGCAAGTTAGTTAAGAATAGATGAGTTCCAAGGGGATGAGACCCTTATACTAGGGTTAGTGGCTTCATAAAAGGGAGAGAACTCTGAGCTAGAAGATTTGCTCTGTCTCATCATGTATTATGGTTGGGATCTAAAATGTCATACCAATGCAAGTAGTAGGTTTTGATATGAGCTGATGGCCTTTGGAGAACTGCTTAGATAATGAGGGCTCAAACCTAGGTAAATGATGAACTCAAAGCTGAATAAGTAGTAAGAACTTTGTGTCAAGCTAATGGAGGCAGATCACTGGAGGTATGACATTGAAGCATGTGTCTAAATCTTCATCTGCCTTGTTTATCTGTCTCATGTCTGTTTATTTCTCTTCTCTTCCCTCCTATTTCTCCAAACCATAAGACAGACAAATTTGCTATTACATGGCTCCTATGTTCTGACATTCTGATCATAGACTAAAGCACCTGAAAATGTGAGGCAAAATAAGCCTCTACTCCCTTATGTTGTTCTTTTGGATATTTTTGTTATAGCCCACTATGTGATGCAGTCTGTCATGTTTTAATGCAACGAAGATTCCTTCACTAAGTAACAGTATCATGCTCTTGGGCTTCTCAGACTCTTGCATGTAAATAATATTGTCTTTATAAATTACCACAGTTCATTGTTCAAATACAGAAACAGAAAATACCACTAACAAGTGGCACTGGATTAATTAATCTAATTGATCTTGCTTGGATTCTTTGACACTCTTTTCCCTTGTCATAAGACATCTGTTAGTATTTTCTTGTCAGATATTTCCTTCAGCAATCATCAAACAGAATGCCTGAACTCCATTCTAATGAAGTCCTTTTAGGTGATATGCCCATTCTTGATTTGATATTTCTAATTAACTAGGTCTTTTCCCTCCTAACTAGAGCTGGGAGCAATCAATTACTAATAACACATAGTATTTAGATGAGTGGCACAGAAAGGGAAGGACTGATACCCAGATAAACTGTAACTGTTTTCTAGAATGATAGATAATGGAATCTGTCAGTCACACTACCATGAATATTGGCTACACTAAAAATATAAAGAGTAAAATATCCAAAATTTCCATACACACACTTTGTAAGAAATTATGAAATTTCAGTCATTGCTAAGCCAAATTTAAAAGTGGAATATGAGACCTGAAATATTCCAGAGGAAAAGAAAGCAACTAGCCATGAAAATGCCTTAATGTTACTTAGATATTAAATATGAGGAGAATACAACTTTGGTCATTTCTAGTAAATGCTTGTGTGTGAGAAAAGTAGAATTTAACCTCAGTCAATGAAAATCAATCCACTAATGTATGATTATGTGCCAAAGTGATTGATCAAAAAGGCAATTTTGTAACTAAACAATCAAAGAGTTTATTTTACTCCTGCATTTCCTTTGTAATACTTGCTTTTAAAGCCATCATGGCAAACAGCTACTTTACTTTGATAATTACAAGTACACAATGATCTTTTTGGTCAAACTTGCTAAAATTTCTTCTTATCTCAGATCTATGATATGACCAATCTTACACATATCTGTTCTAACAAGTTATCTAATTAAATATTGCAAGATTTTATGGCATCAGTAGATTTTTTACTTAATTTTTATAAATATTTATAAATTCTTATATTTGGTCTAAATTACAGTGGGATAAATCCATTAAATTCCAAATGTCCTTCTGTGTTTGAGATTAATAGCTTAAATTTGATGTTTTGGGATCAGTGAAATGTCTTAGTGAATAGAGGTGCTTGTATGTAGGCCTGACATCCTTAGTTCAATCTCTAGACAATACAAGGTGGCAAAAGAGGCCAGAGTCCTGAGGGTTGTCCTCTGACCTCCACATGCACCTATAGAAACACTTTCCTGTACACAATATATGGACACAAATAGACACACACTAAGTAATATTAAATACATGAATAATTAAAAGCTAATTTTTGTGATTAAAAAAATCTAAGCATGAATTAGGAGTAATAAGGGGCACTGATCTTTACTGCCTTCTCTTTAGAAGTTTGTCATTTTCAATTCCCTGAGCAATGGTTATGTTTAGTAAGTCATCTAGATTCTAGAAAGAAAGAAAGAAAGAAAGAAAGAAAGTAAACAGAAAACAACAACAACAACAACAATAGAACTACATAGTGCAATGGGATTGTGGTACTACTGAAAAACTTCCTAAGACAGAAATCTCAGTCCCAGGCAGACTCCTGTCAAAGTCTACCACACATTTATAGAACTAACAGCGATGGCCCTTCAAACTGCTCGAAGGGGAATTGGTGCTTACAAACTCATTCTACAAACCTATTACCTTGATACCAAAATTATATTTAATAAGGAAAAATTGTAATTATTTCTTCTTAAATCCAAAATGAGTGAAAGTTCTCTACACTTTCTATTCTTTCTCAGTATAGTGTTTGAATTTTTGGCCAGTTCCATTAAAGCAAGAGAAACAAATATAAAGCATACTAAGAGAAATGGAAGAAACCCAGTTATCCCAGTTTATAGATGACAAGAGCCTATGCTTAAAAGATTTAAAATAACATGGTATTAGTTCAAAAAGAGACACATAGACTAATGAATCTATAGAGGACCCAGAAACAAACCAACACATAAACAGAAACAAGTTATCAACAGAGGTACCAAAGCATACAGTGGAGAAAGGACAGCATCTCCAAGAAATGGTGCTAAGAAAATTAGATATCCCTGTGTAGAAACTTGAGAAATGAATCCTTCTCTCTCATTCTGTAACAAAAACATAGGTTGAACATAAAACAAAGCCTTCCATTTAAGGTTTTTAAATACAAGAAATTTAAAAAATGGATTTAATACCTGAAAATTTGAAACTTACCAACACAAACATGTGAAAATACTTTTATTTACAGATGCAGGCAACAACTTTCTGAATAAGATTCAATTTGTACAAAAGAAATATAATCAAAACTGTAAGCACAAGGAAAAGCCTGCACTATATCATGTCACAGGAATTACATTCCTTTACTTATAGATTATCCCTTGTAATGACACCAAATTCAAAGTAGCAGCAAACGCTGAAGCAAAAATTTTGTAGGTGAGAAATGGTTGAAAAGCTACAAACTAATACAGCACAGTAATGGGAACAAGTAAAATTGTTGATGAATCAATATGAATGAATGATCACATGGAAATATTTAGAATAAATGCAAGTAAATAGGTGTAATTTTCTATAATTAAATATACGGACAGCATATTTTGATGAACACATGCACATGTACCAAAACCACATTAAAATTATAGCTAACTCAAATTTATGTACCCCTTAGATGAGAAATTTCGGATGATGATCTCTGAGAAAACACCGCTGATTCAAATATACAGAATGTGTTGCCACCCAAATGCTATAATATATCACCCATATTATTATTCTTTATGCATAATCTTTCAGTTAGATGTTTAACGTAAATATTTAGTCTGCATGCTGTGTGGGAGAATTCTGAGGGGAAAAATGTCCACTAACAATGTTAGATAGGTCAGGAAAAATTAGCACCATAGCATCAATTTTGGTGTATTTTACTAAACTATTCAACATCCCTCTGGAATATAGTTCTCCATACTTGACGTAGAGGACATAGTAACGAAGTTTTCATTGTGACCCCCTTCTGTATTATTGAAAATGCAACCACCGTCAGCCATAACCACACAGATCTAACTTTTCGCATGTAAATCTGTAAGTATGTCTTGGAGAAAGTTTAGCCCTGTATATTCTACCACTGCCGCTATCATTTCTGCTTTCACAGAGGCTCCACAAATGATTCTTCAGCCAGTGCCTGCTGACAGGAACCATGCACAGAAGCGCCTTGGGAAGAACCCACACTGCTTTCCTCCCAGAGAATGTGCCATCAATTTTCTCCATCCCCTGCTATAAAACAAATCTTAAAGAAACAGCCACCTTCCTCTATAAACACACTTTTCAGAGTCAGTTAAATTGCTTTATATGCTAATTCCTGAAGCCAGCACAAAATTGTTTAAGCTAAAAAAGTCAACAGCTTTTATAAATGTGAAAGTAAAGAGAGAAGATTTGCAGGGTTCCATGAGTTTTTATGCCCTCCCTTCCTCAAGCACACACTACTCTAAATAGATTCCTTTGAGGATGCCTTTCATACAGAGATGGAAATATCATTGCTTATTGCTACCTTTAAACCAGCTTGAGTTGTTAACAAAAACATACCAAATAGGCAGATGGGACAGTAGAAAGATGCTGGCAAGCCATATCTAAAGTAATACCAACTTGATACCTTTTATAATAATGCCATTATATTAGTGCCTTATAGAGTTCAAGGGAAAATTGTGACCTTTTTTTTTAATTTTTGAAATACATTTTTATGCCTCCATTCCTTATCTGGATGTTGAACAACTCTCTGAGGAATCATGGCCCTGAGCAGTATTAAGAAGACAGTTTTCCCAGTAGACTCAGGTTATAAAAGAGATAGGCACTAAGATCCCAGGAGCTATGAAATTTCTCTCCAAGGAATTGAATTTGTTCCTGCGGTAGCAGACAAGAGAGGATTCTCTTGCTTCAATAATATGCATTGTGTGCTCAGAAGAGCATAAATGTGAAACAAGTGGGATATATATTCCTACAAACTGAAAACTACATTGAATACTTAATAAGTAGAGAATTGGATTTGCAAAATCGTTTCTGAATATGAAAAACACAAAGGACAGAGAGGCTTAAAAATGTAGAGCACTGGGCTGGAGAGGGGTTCAGTGGTTAAGACTGTATACTGCACTTGCAAAGGTCTCCTGAGATTACTTCCTATCACCCATGCCAATCAGCTCAAAACTACCTGTAACTCCAGCACCAGTGGAATCTAACACTTCAGGGACTCCTGTACTCACAGACTCATGTACACACAGAAACTAATGAAATTAAGTCTCAAAAACCATGTAGCATCATTTTGTGGGAGAACGCTTATAGTAAAAGTCACTGGGAATATGTCGCTCACTGACACACAACCTTTCGATTTTTTAGAGAATGAGGTGGGTGCTACACTTAAAATGTGTCAAATATAATTGATTTACAATAACATAGTGCTTGAGAATTTACATGTTTGCTTTTAAACAGTAAAATTCTTCTTTAGGTTTAGCATAGAAGAAAACCTTAGGGGTTAGGGGATGTAGCTGAGTGATACAACACTTGTCTAGTATAGGCTAAGCATGAAAAAAGACCAAAAAAAAAAAAGCAGTGAAATTTCTCTTAAACTTAAAAAAGACAAACTAAATGAACAGAAGCATAGAAAATGGGGCTGGAGAGATGGCTCAGTGGTTAAGAGCATTGACTGCTCTTGCAAAGATTTGATTCCCAGCACCCACATGGCGGCTAACAACTGTCCGTAACTCCAGTTCCAGGAGATCCAACACCTTCTTCTGACCTCTCCAGGCATTGCATGACACTGGTGTACTTACACACACATGCAGGCAATACACTAATGCACATAAAAATAATAATTAATTATTTAAAAAAACAGAAAATACAATTTCAGGTTTTCAGAAAATAAAATCTCTATATAGAAATTTACTGTGAGATTATTAGATGTTATGTTCACTATAAGAAGCTTCATTAAGGTCATTAAAAAATTCTGTATATATATATATATATATATACACACACACATACACTCTCTGTCACTTGAGAAAGTACGATCATTAATGCTACAGTTCTGTGCTGTTTTACAGGGTTGTTTGTTTGTTTATTTTGTTGACATTTGCTCTTATCATTACAGTCAATGTTAAAGCTATATTTTCTCCACTGAAAATTGCATTGCAGTTCAATATGGAATGAAGTGATACTATCATCTGACAAATTGGTTTTGTTTCAGAGAGGTTAACACGTTTTATTTTTATTATCTGTTTATAAAGGTTACAGACCCTACTTAGGAGCTGTGAATTACTCTGATTTCTGAAGTATATAATACTTGACGTTTGGAAAAATCATCATGAAAAGGGATGGTGGAAACGGCTCTCCTTATCCTCCCTTACTGCGGATGGTGTGGTCCATCTGCTAGCTGTTTTCAGTTTTCCTTATGCTAAACTGCTGCCATTCATTCTTTGATAAGTCCATATGCTGTGTCTGCCCACTCATATGACACTGTTTCTAAAACTATAGATGATTCCCTCTCAACTTCTAATAAAAGTAAGCATTTCTTTTTCCTCTCTGAGGCCTAGCTTCCGTAGTGATGGAAGGCACTTGTAGACTGCATTAGAATAAAACACATCAGTGACCATATCTAACGCTGTACCCTGCATATTATAATTCTGAGCTACAAGATAAGATGTTGATACAAAAGTGGCATTACTGTTATGAGTTTACCAACTACCTTCTGTTTGGATCTGAGTCTGGTGCCACAGCAGGGGATTAAGCCTGGTGCACATATCTCATTGCAAATCCATGAATAAGGAGGACACTTGCCCTAGGGTAAAACCTACTCTTGCTATTTTGCTAAATATTCAGGCTGTTAAAGTGCCTTATAAATATTTATGTTTGTAATCATAGATTTAGGCTGCTTTCAACCTTGGACAGAGAAGCTTCTATTTGCAGTAGTCAGCAGTCAATGCATAAAATCATAGCTGGCCAGAGTGCTAAGAATAAGTGACTCTAAATAAGCTCTAAATGGAACATCTATATCAACTCCCTGCCCATGCTGAGCAAATGTCATGCAAGAAGAGGAGGAGGAAAGAACGGAAGAGTGTAAAAGCCAGAGTATGGGAAAGAGTGCTGTGAAATGCTGTCTTCTGAATGTGATCCATTTATTGCAATTAAAAACTCACAGTAACTGTGGTTATCTTCGAAGACATCAGAAATATCCAGTCCATCAAGATTTCAGCATGTCAGGGAATGGAACTCATAAGGGTCTCTCCTTAACTGAAGAGGCAGTGGCTGGGACAGGGAGAATCACTCTTCTTTGTGATTATGGCTACCTGTAGGCTCCTTGCTATTTATTGTTCCACTGAATGGCCCCACACTCATGCCTATATGGGCAGGAGCATCTGGGGTAGTAGTCTACTAAAAACCAAACCAAACCAAAAAATAGTCCATGACGTTGGGAGGGGCCAAGATGTGGAGGATCCAGGGAGAAATAAGGGGAGAAAGGTTGTTGAATATGCTCCTATTTCCTGGTATACGTATATAAAATTCTCAAAGAATAAATTTTAAAAAGACAAAAAAAGAATGAAAAAAATGGTCAGCATATCGTTCATGTTGATTTTCTTCCCTACATGTTAGTGAAAACATAAATGCTACAGTAACCTAAAAGTCAGAACTCTGAATTTTCTGGCACTCTTCTGATAATTTTTAATATAGTTTATTTGCCTTAACGAAAGAGTTGACAAGACTTTTATTTGTGAAAGATTGAGTGATTCACAGGATACACAGGTAATATTGTTTCTGTAAAAGTTACTCATCCTCAGCATTGAGTCAGAAATATAGTCTGTCAAGGTGTGAGCAAGTAAAAGTGGATCTGTCACAATTAAAATTTGAAGAGAGGCACAGAATACGAATTCCACGTTATTGTCATAATTGGCAACATGTTTTCAAAATATTTTATTATTTTTATTTTTATGTTATGTGTGTACATGTATTACCTGCATGCATGTAAGCGCACCTGTGTCATGCAGTGCTTGTGGAGGACAGAAGAGAATGTCAAATCCTTTGGAAATGGAGTTATAGAGCTTTGTGTAACTGCCTTGTAGGTGCTGTTATTTGAGCCTGGGTGTTCTTCAAGAACAGTAAATGCTTGTAACCACTGAGACATCTCTCCAGCACCAACAACATTTAAAAAATACTTAACTATCGATAAACCTTTATGAGCTTGAGTGCCAGCTGTACAGAAGCAAGCAGTGGTCACAGTTCACTTATGGGAAATTTGTTTCTGTCCGTCTGTTGTCCAGTGTCTGTGGTTCACCTCTGGAAACCGTAACAACAATGTGCAGACATTTATAGTCTTCATTTATCATTAGAAATAAGATAAAACAAGAATTAAATCATTTAACTACAACGTATGCTTCTATTAGTGAATAATGTTTGCTTTTCTCCTTAAATATTTATGAACTTATTTTTGGAAACATAATTTCATTCAATTTTTGTTGGAACTCTTTGCAAAAACTCGTTTATAAACCTGTAACTCTCAGAAACCTTCTTCAATTTTGGAGATTTTTGATTTCTCTAGTAGGAGTCAATTCTGCATTGCTATCAATGTAAAAAATCACTGTTATATATTTATTTCCACTTAATTTCAAAGGATCCTTGAATTAAATCTATAGGGTTCAAAACCTGGATAGAATAAAACATTTAGCTAATGTAACTGAGTAAAAAAAGAAAGGCAAGCTTTAGAAAGTAAAGTAAAATTAAACTTTCTGCTTCTCCTGTATTATGGCAGTATTTTTCTTTGCAAGTATGAAAATTACACAATTGCCTTGTCTCAAGGTATATATTTTCCTCTCTGAATCACTGACAGGATTATTATTTGTATCTTTGCCATCGCTAAATAAATTGCACCTTTATAAATTAGTGCTTACCTCAATGAACTCTGCAACAAGAGAACCTATGAGTAAATTAAATATCTGAAAATCACATATAAAAGCATTATGAAGACTTTATTCTCTTTGCTAAAATTTAATCACACACCTTTCACTCTCCAAATTGCTTTTATCTCTTTTATTAATAGTTTCTATATTTCTGAGAGTAAGTTAGCATTCTAATCAATCAGTAGCGAAGAATTAATATAAAAATCTAATGCTCTCAGTAAAGTAGATCTAGCATTATTAACTATTAAAAGTTCGAGTTCATCCACACGCCATCAGAGTGCACCTGACTCTGAATGTCAGTGGAATTTGTTTCAGAGTCTTTTTACAGACAGAAAGTGAGAACAAATGCTTGTTGAAAAGAATTGCTCAAAATCATGGAAAGAGATTTAATGGTGAAGATTCCCTTTTATATCTAGACGTACCTAGCAGCAGGTGACCTGTTCTTCTGGTTCTTAGAATAGTTCCACCTCCTCTTCAGAAATGTTCCCTTAGGTATAGGGGTTGCATTGTAAATATAGACCTTGGGGCTGCATACCTTATATTTACTTACTCACACATTTTGACTAGTTGTGGATTTCTGGTCTCTACCTATTGAAAGAAATAAAAGTCTCTCTGCTGAGCTTCGAGAGCTATGCTTAACTGTGAATATAAAGGTAATTATTAAGAATATAGTTAGAAATTATGAGTTAAGGAATGTGGCCATAATATGTTCTCCTCTCAGGTCCATGATTGTTTTCTAGGTTTGCATTTCCAGGCATGGATTTCCTCCTATTCAGTGGACTTTAAATCATTCCCTATGAATGAAATTCTCAAAAAAAAATTTAAAATAAAGGAAGTTATGAAAATGTTTCTTTAGTTACTGGGTGCCCTTTCTAGACTTCTTCAGTCTGCGCTGTTCTTTCTTATCCTCACTTTTCTTACTGATGACTCAACTGAAAGTCCGTTCCCTCTGTGCTTAAAAACATGTGTTGGCTCAAATCTGTAATACCAGTATTTTGGAGACAGAGACAGGAGAATCAGATAGTGAAGGCCTGTTCACCTAAATAGCAAGGTTCAGATCAGCCTGGGTTGTATGAGGCCAATTCAGAATTTCCAAACAAACAAAATTCCAAGCAAACAAAAAAGCCCAAATTAAATTCAGGAGCCCTCAAGGCAACAAAGCATTTCTTACTCTGGGCTCCAGTATTGCTGTGTCCATACTGAATATGAAAGTAGTTATGTAATGCTGTAATGAGTGTTATATATGTAAGAATCAAAACTTAATTCAGAAAATGTCTTATTTCTATTCATATTGGCATCTTTGTCTCCTCAATCTGTCAATAAATGTTTAACTAATATATAAATAAATTTATGTAAGCAGTGAGGCAAATGGCATGTCCTGGCAGAGGTCAGCCCATGCCTATCAGTTACCCATTTCCATATCTGAGTCAGGTACAGTAGTCAGGTACAGTAGTGCCGACTTTATATATATCTAGATATATATCTAGTCTGAAGCTGAGGCTGGATGATGGCTTGAGTCCATGAGTTTGAGGCCAGACTAGAACAATACTGGTAGACAGTAATCTAAAAAAAAAAAAAAATCAAAGCAATAGCAAAAAGCCCGAATTTCTGTAACACAAGTATTCAGCGGGATAATACAAGAAGACAGAGAATCCCAAAGCCAACCTGGGCTTCAATATGCTAACCTATCTCAAAATGAGGGAGTTTGGAGGAAGGAGGGAGGGAGAGAGAAAAAAATAGAGACAAATTTGATAATATCTCTGCTTTCATGTCTTAAAAAAAGTCTATTAAAGGTCATCATATTTGAAGTTTTAACAGTTAGATACAATATTAGACTAGTAAGTATAATAATAAAAAATTGCTAAGATGTTGAGACAGTGTCTCATTATGTAGTGCTAACTAGCATGGATCTTGCTTTGTAGGCAAGGTTGGCCTTGATCTCACAGAGATTTGCTTTGCATCATCCTCTGGAATGGTGCCATACCTGGCCCAACAGTAAAAAAAAAATATTAATGATAACAATTACTGTTTATTATGTGCATCTCTACTAAGCATTATATTTTGTGTGTTGGGAGTTATATGTACATGTGTGTATATAAGTAGAGGGTGGAGATCAACTTCAAGTGTATTTTCTTTTGAGACATGATTTTTACTGGGCATGGAGCTAATTGAACACCTACAACTGGCTGGACAGTCTCTGCTAACACAACACTGTAATTTCAGAAGTACTCTGTCATACCTAGGTTTTACATGGGTTCTTAAAATCAGACTCAGTTTTTCAGATGTGTGCAGTAAATCCTTATCACTAAGCCTTCTCCTGAGCTCCACATTGTACTTATTTAACTGAATTTCTTTTACTAGTATTTTTATGCGAATGGGGGCTCTTGATCAAATGTGAGCACTGGTGCAAGAAGTTCTATTTAGCAGGGACTTTATTCTCTTATTTGTCCCTGAAAAATCACTTCCAAGATATTAACATCAAAAGAGGGCTATCCAAATAAGTACATTCATGTTTTTAAAGAAAATTCCAATTGTGTGTAGTTGTTTTTTCTTTTTATTCCATTCAGTTTAAATCTAGTTTGTCCCATTGTGCAGCCACATGTATAATTGTCAGAACGAAATTTGTTTCAAATTATAAACTCATCACCTACAAGTACATTAAGGAGAAAAAGAAAGAAGGTAGAGTTAACAAAACTATAGTTCTCCATGGTGATTCATTCCTGTGTGATACTGAGTTTTGCCTTATCTTATGCTTTCCTGTAAATTGCATTTGTGAAAGCCCAAGAATCTTATTACACATTAGATGTTATGTAGGCATGGCTTATATAAGTTATTTAGAAAAACATAATAGGAATGGTAAATCTTTCTCAATAAAAGTGGACATAAATATGTCAGCAGATTTAATATTTTAAATAGATGACATTTTAATTTTAAAATAATGTTCAAATTTTAGTTATTTTTAACAAGGTCATTGAAGAATATAGTATTCTATCATAGTTAACATAAATTGCAAAATAACCTTGAATTACATATTGGGATAGAGATTTATTGCTCTTTAATATCAGAGATACATTTTAATGTCATTCTCCAGTTCCATCATAATGACCCATTCATTATGCATTACAAAAACATAAAACCCACAAAAATGGACTCTATGAATGTAAATGTTGGTAGTGCATATCCACAGATATTGAGAGTGTTTGAAATGTGCATGGCATTTTATTCAATCCAAGCAATATACCCTCTCACATACTTTGTTTTAAAAGCATATCGTCTTTATATTTATTCAAAAATTAATTTTAGTCATCAAATTAATCATTATATATGGAAATTGTACAACAAATCCCATAGTTAGATATGTATGCAATATTAATCATTTCCAGCACTTTTATATATCAGATACATAATTTTAATCATACTACCAACACATTTAAATTATTGTGTCTAGTTAATCTTTAAAATAATCTAAAGATATATGTGTTTCAATTTGCAAATCCTTACAGATTAGAAAAGTGCAAAGTGACCATGTGAGGGAGGGGCTTCATGGGAAGGGAGACACAATGCAGTGATGTAAGGGAGGAGAGGGGAAGAAGAGAATGGGAAGGGTTAACTGGGTTAGGGAATGGGAAAGCAGTGTAGAGGACAGAGTACAGGAAGGATGGAAATGTTAAAAGTCTTTTAAAAGTCATGTAACTATAGCAGCTTTTTAAAATATACCCACATATAATATAAAAATAACTTAAATCCCTGTAATGGGGGGTGGGGCAGTGCCCCTACCAGACATATAGAATAGCAAATAAAACTCCTGTTCCAGATGTGAACTCTGTGTTTGGATCTATTGACTAGGGAGGATCTAAGACCCTCAGACATTACTAGCTATTGCTCTTGATCTTGTCTATCCAAATTCACTTGATAGTAAGACCTTATTGTTGAAGACACTATATATGTGAGTGAGTAATAGAGTAAACAAAGAGAAATTAACCTAGTCCTGACTTCAAAGCTTCATTTCTATTGGCTCGTTTTCATAGTACTAGAAGTTGGTATGCATATTTTTGGCAGAGAAAGATAATCACAGACTTTGACCAGCTATAAACCCTGTGAGCAATATTCACAACTGCCTTAGAGCAATATGCCCCTGGTGTAAGAGTGGCAGGGATGTAATTGGAGCAACCAATCATCTTCTGATTGGATTTAAGATGGAGTCCATATCTAATTATTTTGTCTTGGTCAAGAATCTATGGCTAAACAAGTCACAGG
The DNA here is from genome assembly GCA_035773235.1 of Eospalax fontanierii. NCBI lineage: Eukaryota > Metazoa > Chordata > Mammalia > Rodentia > Spalacidae > Eospalax > Eospalax fontanierii. The sequence goes on from CM069542.1 coordinate 33,910,338, forward strand.
CCATAGGTGAGAACCCACCACAATTATTCTGCTAAATATACATATCATTAAATTGACTCCTAATGATTTATTGCTGCACCCATAGATCAACACATCTCTCACTTCTTGCCTCAGAAGCTTCTTCTTGAAGCAGATGACAATTAACATAGATCCTCACGATTGTTAAAAGTGCAAAGAATAACAGATTCATGAGGACTGAGGCCTAAATGGGACATTTATCTCACATCACACCCTCTTTATCTAGGATTCAGGGACCATTGCAGTAGAGGAACAAAATGATTCTAAGAGCTAGAAGTGGTGGATAACTACAAACCAGGGTTTTCTAGCTAGTAGAACAGTTGCATTTATGAATTCAAAGCAATTGTGACAGCATGCACAAGACCTATGCAAACTCTAGCCAGACAAAATACAAACATGAGGATGGGAGATAAGGAGCCTCCTAGCTGAGGATTCATAGACAGTTGATAACTGCTGGGGGTGGAAAAGTCAGTTTTCTTTAAGGATTTGAGGCCAAGTTGGTTAGTCAGGCTCTGGGGGATGGATCCATATCAAAGAGCATTTGAGGACAGTAATTAGCATCAGAAGCTCAATAGACCATAAAAAATAATATTAGAGGACAAGAAATTGAGGTTGGAGTAGTGAGATTGGTGTCGAGATGGGTAAGGACTTATCTCTAAATGATAAGGATACAATGTATGAAATTCTCAAAGATTCAATGAAAACATGAAAATTAATCTAAGGAAAGACAACTATGTAATCAGATGTTGATAATATAAAATACAATACATTTGGTGTGTATTAACATGACTAAAAAGAAATGATGGTTCTTATATCTTTTCAGAATTTCAAAGTATTGGCATGGAGAGCTGGCTCAGTAGTTAAAGGACCAGGATTTGATCCCCATCACCTACATAGAGGATAACAATTGTCTGTACCTCCAGATCCAGGAGGATCCAACACCCTCTTTTGACCTCTGAGGGGATTGCACACTATAAACTCAGATTCATAAAATAAATAATAAAGTTTTAAAAAATTCAAAATATTTTATTTAATTCCTGTTGTGTTATATACCAATTAAAATGTAACATTCAGGTTTAGAGTGCACATTGGTAATTCTTTATAATAGTATTGTAAATAAAATTGTGCAATCATTAAAATTAACTCATTTGGGATGCTTCTAGATTCAAGATTATTGATGGCTACTTTCACATAAATTCTGTAACAGTGTTCTACCTTATTGAGAAAATATATAGTATATATTTTAATAATCATTGTGCTGAAATATCTTGTACAACATTTTCAAAGTATAGTTGTATATGTCTTAAAGTAGTTGACAAATAATAAATCTGAAATATTTGTTTCCTATTAGCTTTATTATGATAAAGGAAATTAAACTATTTTCTATTATAACTCTTATTTTGATAGAATAAGTAAATACTTTTTAAAGTATTTAGAGGCTTAGATAAAATATTTTAAACATACTAATTATAAAATTACTGAATGCCTAATAAGATTTATTAAATTCTTACTAATTGTGCTAATTTTATTACTATATTTAATAAGTATCATACATTCTCAAGAACTGCTTTAGGTTAGGGAATCATGTTTCATCTCAATTACTCTGAAATATCAATGGTTTTGCTTGAGTCTTTCATGTGTATGTGAATGATTATCCAATACACAAAATTCCTAATACAAATTGATTATTTCATTCTTTTAGAATTAATGCAATTTTTATGATGTATGAGTCATAATCCTTGGCACTGGGAATACAATGTTGAAAGAGATCTGTAGCATTGCTGTCATCAATCTTCTTGGGAGCAAAGTGAATTCTAAGCAAATTCACATGGAAATACAGAATACACACTGACATGATGCATTGGAGCTTTTACAACAAAGATACAACAGAAAAGAATTCTAGGAGGAATGTTGTTTTTTAATGTATCATAAATCTCACAAATACAAGTATAGCATCTTCTTTTCATACAGGGAGAGACTGTTGGAGAATAATTCAGTAGAAGTAAACAAGTTGAACAGGATGTTCTTTCTTTACTTTGAGAACATAGTTGTATTTTCTGGAAATGGAAGTCTATAAAGATTTTGTTTTAGGGTGAATGGGTTCAAATACTTTGCTGAGCTCTTCAGTCATGGAAGAAGGACCTATGAATATATTGACTAATTCCTGCATCTTCAATCATCTTAGCATGTTTTAAAAGTTTGTATTTGGAAGTATTTTGCCTGCATACATGTCAGTGCACCATCTGTGTATAATGCTCACAGAGGTCAGAAAAGGGTGTCAGATCTCCTGGCACTGGAGTTAGGTACAACCGTTAAGTTGTATTAAGTGGGTGCTGTAGCCAAATCCAGGCCTTCCCCAAGAGCAGCCAGTGCACTTAACCACTGAGTATTACTATATTCATAGTAATTTAACACATATTTCCAAATTAATTAATGAAAACACTTTGTAAAGAGCATATCAGATGTTCTTGAAACACTTAAGAAGTTTAGTCTTATAGATTGTCATAATACTATTATAAAATTGTCATTATTATCTTTACTATAAAGAGTAGATATTTAAGTTCCCAAGTAGGTAAGTCACTTCCTCATTATCCCACAGCTTGCTGTAGGTGACACGGTTCAGATTTAATCTCCTTGCCAGATTCAAAATATTACATCATTGTATCAATCGTATATTATTTTTATTAGTCTTACGCCTTCAGCTAATGGATGGCTGAATATTTGATCAGTTAATTTTAAAATGTAAGATTTTACCTGGGCATTTAGTTCGCTAGCAGAGTGCATGCTAGTATATGACTGGCCCTACGTGTGATAGTATGGTCCCTGACTCACTGGGTCACACTGGGTAGTATGTTTGGAGGTCTGTGTTGAAAATTTTATTACTGAACATTAAACATAAAGTTGCAATATGCTGAAATAAAGCAAAGGAATAAGAAAGGTTACTAGGATTAAAAGAACAGGGACTGTAGACATAGCCCAGTTCTTAAGAGCACTGGCTGCTCTTGCACAGGACCAGGTTCAGTTCTCAGAACCCACATGGTGGTTAATAACCATGCAAAACTCAGTTTCTAGGCCATCTCTGGCCTCCTATGCATTGCATGACATGGCCCACATTCATGCATAGAGTCAAAACACTCATACACATAAGATAAAAATAAATAATATAGCAAAAAATAAAACATGAAACAAATGACTGAAATCTTACAAGATATAGAAGGTGAAAAAAATGAAAATCCAGTAAAAACTGGTAGAAGTCTATGAAGCACAGTGATCACTTGTCCACCAATATATCCTTTAAGGAGAGATAGTGGCACTTTGATTTTGTGGTAACTAACAACTGGTTGGTCTTACAGCATCCCCAATATGAGGGAATTCATGTTTAGTATACAAAGCCTAGCCAAACAACTCAGGATGGAGATGTCATTGACCTTAGTTGAAAACTTACTACTGTCATTTCCCCAAACCAATATAATTTCTAACTGTATTTAAATATGCCTCCAAATAAGAATAGCTTTTGCCCCCATAAAAGATGCTTCTTTAGGCAATAGATGGAGAAAATTACAGAAACCCAAACTGGTCAAAACGCAGAAAATACGTGACCACATTGTGCACAGACAAAATAGGCATGTATGCAATGCAACCCATGTACCTAAGGCTCAGGGAGCAATGTGGAGAAGGGCTGGAAAGACAGTAAGAGTTAGTGACCAGGACTTCTGTTGCTAGATAATGTCTTCTATATATAAAAGAGGAACTTCATTTCTGTTGCTAGATAATGTCTTCTAGATATAAAAGGGGAACTTCACTCAATGAAATTGAGCAATGTGGTTGCTTGTAGACCTACATAATGACAGCATCATTTGACATAAAAATATGGGTGAGGGAAATTCATATATATATATATATATATATATATATATATATCTGTTGTATGTGTTAATATGTAACAACCATAATTAAAGACTGGGAAATCACAGAATTTAGGGAAAATGAGGAATGTTGAAGGAGTTGGAGGAGGGAGTGAAAGGAGTGGAAATGATGTAAATACAATAAAAAATTTAAAGAGACTATTGATAACGCACAGGAAACATAAAAGAATAAATGATTTTTATATTTGTTTAGTTGTGCAGGCATTACATGAATTAAGTTATCAGAAGTCAAAAAGCCTAAAATAAAGTTTTAAATGGTAAAGCATCCAGGTCTAGATATTCCTAGAATTCTAAGTCAGAAATGAGTGCACACCGAGGGAACATATGAAAAGCAGTCTTGGATAAAGAATCAGGCTCAGTATCTTGTGCTTATATTGCTAAATCCCTCATCTTTACATCTATCTAGCAACGGTAAAATAAGGATGTCTAACCAGACATATGGGATATATTCCTTTAGAGTATCAGAAGGAGACAAGTCACAGTGACAATTTTAGTGGGAGTTTTATGGGTATCAAGTTTGCACTGAATAAAGTCAAGTCAGGGATTGGAATGTAGATGCAGTTCAGCAATAGACAACTTGTGCCAGGTCCTGAATTTCATCCTCAGAATAGTGAACAAACAAACAAAAAAGTGAAAAAGGAAGTCCTGCCAAAATGTATCATGTTCTTTCGGGCTAGGACACATATTATTCACAGTGTACTTTGTTAAAAGTACAGTATAGTTTATCAGAATGTACGTTTAACTAGAAATAAAAACATAAGAATTATAATGCCAGACCTGTTCGTAAGTAGTAAGATGTATCAACTAGATAGCTTAGTTAATAAATATGAGGAGGTTAGACTAGATAACCATGGGCAGCTATTTATATCTAAAGTCCATAGGCATACATGCATCCATTTGTGCATGCCTATGTCTTCAATTTATTGTTTTTAAAAACTGCAAGAGGAGTTAATATGTTATGTGCAGAGGTTTTTTTTTCCTTCACATCAAAGCAATAAATTCCTGTAAGGCATGAATACATTTGGTTATAATTCCACTGCATCGTATAAAAGGATTTCATTTAAATGACGAGGAAAGCTTTTGAGGAATGTGGAAGAAAGTAAATGAATATAGACCAGAAACTCCTGAAAAAGAGTATTATGATGCTGTCGTGGTAAAGGAAATAAGAATATAATTGAAGAAGTCTTAATGTACATTTTATGAGCACATTAGTTCCTGCAGAGGCTCATAAAGCAGAAAAGTAGCCAACACAATTTCTTTATTTCTACAAAATGGAAAAGGTCCAAATACACATAGGGCTATTATTATCTAATTTAATGACCACTGTGGCAAATGTCATAGAAACTACTTAAGGGGATCAAGTGGAACACATTTTACATTTTGATTAAGGCAAATGCAAGATATTTCAAAAACTCATCCTTTGCTTTGAAAATACTATACTTATATTTCTAGCACAATATTGTCACATCATGGAAGCATTCACAAATGATTTAAGACTTCTTCAATTATATTCCTATTTCCTTCTCGCATTTTCTTTGACTTCTAAGCAGAAGGATCACTACAGCTCTAGAAGCTCTGTCTTTTTTGGTCTGTGTGATTCCTGGAAGACATGAATGGGTTGTTTAGATGCCCCGTCCTTCAAACTATGTGTTTTTAGAGAGCAGAGCTTTTATTTTGTAACTGTCACCCAGCAGGTTAAAAAGCTGGAAATAAATGTGTTTGCCTTGTATTTCATCTGTGTAAATTTCTTCATGTCTACTTTCACCATAAACATTTTGCATCATAAACTATAAACGCATCTAGTTCATGTGAGAAGAAAGCATGCTTGTGAAAGTTTTCATCTGCAACATTCAAATTCTGACAAGAAAGGGTTTGGTTGAAATTTTGTTAATTTTTTTGGAAAACCCTTGAAGCCACAAAGAATAAATATTTACTTTTATATGAATGAGGCACAAATCAAGTGAAGCAACATTTTAGAAAACTACAATCAGTTACCAAAGAGTTTTGTTGAATGAGTTACATTTTTGATCTTTTAAGACATTTATATATGAAAATCATCATATATTTTATTTATGTACTGATCTGATTAAAATAGTAACTCTGATCTTATAAAAACTCATTTAAGTTAATTATGGGTTTATTTTTAACATCTTATTTGCAAAAGTATATGTTATTTAAGCATCAACAAAATTTAAAATATGCTTTTAGAGTCCACATATAGGATATTTAAACAAGAACAGTTTGACAATGCCTGTAGTTTAATATGAATGAGGCAAACAGAAAGAGATAAGAATAAATATAAAAAAAAATCCTCCACACGTGAATGCATTCCTCTGTGTCACTAAGACGTCATACATCTATTTACTGGAATTTAACTAAACTAATTTGCTGTGCTTTCAGACACAAGCAAAACATTTCAGGTTTTCAATTCAATAGGATACATGCATATATAAGCATACAGACAGACACAGGCAAGCATACAGACAGACAGACAGACACACACACACACACATACACACACATCATTCCTAGAGTCAATTAGAGGGTTATTTTTTTTTTCTAGAGGAACCCTAGAAAACAGCCTCAGAATGATTGATTTCTGATGCTAATTGCTGTTCTGCAGGTATCACATTCTTCTTGGTCCAGACAGTTATGACAGAAGAGGTGCTACTTCCATAATCAATTTTGGCATGAGGGATGCTGTGCTACTAGGTGATGTGGAAAAATATGGACCAGACATTTCATCCATAATTGATTACATTCCTAATGTATTATTCTAAAAACCGCAATTCAAGTCATAAGCCATTCCTGTTAAACTATTTTTCCTGTTGCTGTTTTGCTTTTTATAGAGCATTTCCACGAATTTTAAAACTGGAATATTAAACTAAGATGAAGTTTTTGTACAGCAGCTAAAGCCACTCAATGCCCTAAAGACTATACAATTCCTTTAAATTTCACAATCTGTAAAATGTACAGAAATATTCTATCTGCTTCTGAAGATTATGAACTTGAAATATAAGATCAAGATTCACTTCATTATTTCCTTCATAAATGAAAACACTTTAGCCTTTGAAGAATAGTGAATGAATGATATATTGCATACAGATTGACAAAAATGACATAGTAAATTATAACTTTAAGGATTATACATATAATGGTATATTATATAAGACAGTAGTATTTATTAATATTTTATTATTTCCCTAAACAGATATTCAATTACTTTATATTACAAAGAAAATTTAATTTCCTTAACATCTCTGAGCAATATAAAACCACAAAGGCACTCTATATTTCTTTCTCTTTGTCTCCTCTCTCTTCTCTCATTCTCCTTTAACAATAATAGAAGTTGAATGTAGGACCTCATATATGTTTGTAAAACATTCTAGTCTTTGAGCTATATATACCCAGCTCTCTCTTTTTGAAAACATTCTTAGCGTGGATACATAAATTATCCATGATAATAGGTCTCATCATGACATTTCATACACGGACACATTATGTTTCTATCATCTTAATCTCTATTACCCTTTCTTTTTCCTTTTCCTGACTAGCTACCTCTGTTTCCATGTTGTGTTTGATTTGTTGTTCATACTCTAGGAAATGCTTTAAGATTGCTTACAAGACTGTAGACCAGAGTTCAAATCCTAACCAAAGAGTTAGATGTGCCCACATGAACTTTATTTAGGAAATACGTATTCCAAGAAACAATGATACTTGATTGAATGAATACTATTTATATTTGCTAAGACCCATGAAATGGTATGTTTGCATCTCCAGTGAACAGGCTCATTTAACTTAATCAACAAGTATTTAGTACCTGTGTGGTGTGTTCAGTGCGATCCTCTAAGGACTGGAAGTTAAAAGCATGATCTGATGCAACTATTGATTTGGACGCTTGTTGGAAAATCAGACCGATATTCTCTTGATTGTGTCATTATTAAGTTCAAGGTGAGTGGATGACAGTATTCTATGAAATGAGGTTTTCTAGAGGAGTGCAAGGCAACATTGGCAGGAATCAAATTTGAGGCCAGGTGAAGAATTCAAAATATATTTGTGGAAGTGAAAATAATTCCAGCCATGGAAAACAGCATATGCAGACTACCAAATGCAAAAGATATAATCTAGTTACTGAGCGAACATCAAGGGAAATCAGCTTATGTGAGTCTGGAGTATAAAGGAATAGTTTGAAGATCAGTAGGAGCTAGATCTTCAGGTACAGTGAGACATATTAAGATATGTAGAGATTTATTTCTTTCTATTTGGTGGCAGTTTTGAAGGGATATTAAAGCAATCATAGGCCCACCCTAACAAAATGACAAAATGGATAGAACGCATTCCATGGGGAAGATTCTAATATTTTAAAGTACTGAAATTCTACTAAAATGAAGTTTCTAATGTTTCTTCAAAAAGCTACAGAACTGACAATTCCATGAAGTAAAAGAAGGCAAGAACTATCTGCAGTTAAGATACTTGGAAGTAACAACTAAGCTGTCAGAGTCAATTCATTGAAATGAAGCAGATTTGGAAAAGCAAAACTTGCTTGCTGCCTTTTGTTACAAACTATCGACTTCTTCTTATCTCAGAGATCAAGGACAATCTTCTTAACTACTCACTGATATTTGTTTCAGAATTATTCTAAAAAGTACATGTTCACATGTCTTTATAAAAGCATGAACTCAGATACTCATATGTATTTTAAACTTTGAAAAAACATGTAACAAAGATAAAATAAGGAGCAAGAGATGACATGGTTTATACTTAAGTCAAATGAATTTATTTGTTAAATGACATTTATGTGAATAAGCATTTAGGTGTTCTCAAGTGTCCATTGGTATAGCAGTTTTATTTATCTCTATATATCTATATCATCAATTTATATTTATATCATCAATTACTCCAAGAATTCAAAAGACATATTTGTTATGATGATTATAATGAATAACATTTAAAATATTGCATTTCACATAGATTCATGTACTTTTAAAATTGCTTTAACTAAGTGAAATTTGATTTTTTTTCTGGACAGTTTTTATTATTTTTAACAAAACAATTTAGGATCATCTAGACTTCCTTGGGCTAGAATTAAGAGCTATCTTCCAGCATGTGCATATTCTTAAGTAGGAAGTACTGACAGAAGAAAAATGGAGCAAGAGTATCCGAAAAATTGTGATATTGATAGTTTCTATCAAAGTAGAACCAAAATGGGAATGGAACAGTCACAATATTATCAATACTAATGAAATCAAGCACATTTATTCATGTTCATTTTAAGTTGATATGCTTTGCTAACTAACAAAATGGGTGCTCTCTAAATACTTGTAATGTTAAACTAGGTAATGTATTCTTTGTAAAGCATTTTCCAAAGAAGGTGTTAGCATTTTATTTGGATCTGAAATAAGCATTAATGTCATGGGGGACACAACAGATTTGTGCTGTTTTATTTTTATTTTATTAACTGATGATATAGACTCTTGAAGGAATATAATATCAATAGCTCCTAATATCACACTCATAATATCACACTCATAAGACTGATTAAAACTGTAACCACCATCTCTTCTATAACTTTATATTATGAACTATCTCAGGCATTCACATATTCATGTCTGTAGCTAAGTTTTGTTCTTATCTGTCTCTAAGTCTGCTTGCCTATAGTCCATAATTTCCTCCAAATTTGATGTATTTTATATACACTTTGATATAGTTAATAGATATACATTTAGTTCCACAAGATGAAATATAAGGGGGCTGGAGAGACGACTCGATGGATAAGAGCACTGCCTGTTCTTATAGAGGACCCAGAGACGGTTTCTGGCACTCACATGGTGGCTAACGTCTTCCTGTAACTCCAGTTTCAGGGTATCCAACACCATCTTCTCACCTCCCTGGACATTGCAGGGCATGGGTGTGCTTCCATAAATGCAGGCAATCCATTCATACCCACAAAATATAAATAGAAGATTGACAAGGAAAAGCATAATGCTAACTCAGTGATAACAATAAAGTACACACTGTGAGCCTGCATGTTTAGCACATCCAGAACAAAGATTTCTAATCCAATAATAGATTTAACATATTAGATAGACTTCCCTTTCATAATTCCATATTTCAAAGGCAAAATAATAAATATAGATGAAAACCCCTGAATTTCCTGGCCTTTATTTTAGTGTTATAGTTCACAGATTACCAATACTTTCAATTTTTATTTTCAAGTGGTTATATAAATATTCTTCAACTTTAAAAACAACAATTTAAAGAAACTGTTCACAGCTTTATATCCAAATGGCATTTAAATTGTTTTTTCAAATAAAGTTTAATGAAAAAATTATCTGATTTCAAAAACATCTGTCTTTCAGAGTGTAGTTGTAAAGGTACATAGGAAAAGAAACCCACATTTCCTTCTTCTCGGCAAATAATGTAAGAAAAGTATTTTCTGACACATTAAAAAGTTCAAAGAATATCATGTGAATCATAGACATTACTAGACGTGGTTCTAAATTGTCTGACGACAAAATATAATACATATTTTATGCTATTTCCCTTTGGGAATATAGAATCAAAGACCGTCACCAAAGAAGAAGAGTTTGCCTTCCTTTCATCTTCATGTTCCCTCCCTCCTGTATCTTTGATGACTGACATTTCTTAATGTTATTTACACTGAGGTTGCTTGGCACAGGCCTGTATGTCCAAAGCTAATTGGTAAGCTGAGGGAGGAGGAACAGAAGTTAGAAGCTAGCCTGAGCTATAGTGTGAACTCAAGGCCATCTTGTGAAATTAGGCAAGACCCTGTCATGATAAATAAAAAAGCAAAAGAATGAAGAAGGGTCGGGTTAGAGTCCAAAGGTAAGATAATTTTCCTAGCATGCATAAGGACTTGTGTTCAATTTTCGGTACCAGAATAAGATGTTTAATGAATTCATTACTAAGAAGTAGATTTCTTACATATTACTTTGTAACTACATACATAGAAATAAGTGGGACACTACAGGTTATACAAAGATACACAAAAAGTCATAGACACAACAACATAAGTTATAACTCTTTCCAAAATTCCCAACTAAATTATATACATAATAATCTAGGAGAAAGAGAATTGAATTAGAACATGACTTTGAAGTATAACTGCACAAAAGAGGGATGGAAAAATAAATTCTAAAAAAAATACTAGAGGAACAGACACATATTTGACAATCACTGGATAAACTGTCTTGAAATATTATAGTGAAAGAACACATTGGGGAATTGTTAAAGCATTACAAAAAAAGACAAAAATTAAATGGTGAGGAAATTCAGAAGCAAACATAAAAAGTAGAAAATACTCAGGAATATTTTTTTTAAGTTTTATTAAGAATAACATAGTTTAGGGGTCATCAAGATGGCTCAGTGGGTAAAGGTGCCCACTGCTAAGGCTTAGGACCCGAGTTCATTCCTAGGATCCATATAATAGAAGAGAACTGACTCGCAAAAGTTTTTCATTGACCTTCACATATATGTCCAAACAGATATAGGTATACACACACATGCACACACATACACACAAGCAAATGAAATTTTAAAACAATATTTTCTAATATTAAACATACATGAAATATTAATTTCTATTCTAAGCAGCATTTGCATTATTTACTTATTGCTATTATTATGGAAAATGTTTTCTATAAATATTATTCAAAAGCATAAAACTTTGAACTTGATACTAATCAACATTATTTTCTACGATAATGCCCAAATATAGTAAACAAATGAGAGATGGTATTAATTTACTAATTACTTTATAGTCACTTTTATTCTGATTAACATTCAAGTATTAACTATAAAACAGAATAATCAGCAAAATCACATTCAAGGTTTTCACAAGCATAAGCACTGTGACCAGGTAACAGCTTGTCTTATTTACTGTAAATACTGTGTAATATTTACTGAGCCTATACTATTTATAGCTAAATGCATGCCCAACATATCTCTTTTGCACAAACCCATGTCATGTAATTTTCTTAACAGTTTTAGAGATGAACAGCTATAGAGTTCAGGGATGTCAAATGAATTATCTTAAATATACATGAAAATTGGACTCCAAATTCAAATCTAACCAAATACTCAAACAACAAAAATTATTAATTCAGATTCATTTTGCAAACACACCCAAGACACTACACAATTTAAATGCAGAAAGGAAATAGAAGAGATGGATGTTTTCCTTGATTAAAGTTATTCTCTCACAATATCCAGAAGAAAATGTAGGTGGTAAAGCATAATTTAATTTCAAAAGGTGTTCAAATACCATTGTAAAATAAATTAAATTTGAAGATATTATAAACTCATAATAAATTAAAGATATAAATGTAAGGGCCTTCAAAGTTATGCCTTTTAAGGTTATATAGCATTTACCTTTCTATTCATTTCATAACAGTATATTCTCGCATGATCTAATCAAAAACTCTGAAGACCCATTGCTTAAGGTTTGCCAATGTAGTGCTATAAACTCTTGCAATCACAGAGTGTTCTGTCAGATTGATCCAAATTTTCAAATCCCAGACTGACCTCTGAAGTCTTTAATCACAGTGAGATAGGCTGTTTCTACTCTAGTGACAATTTATTGGTCAATTTGGTATTGCCTTGTTCATCTAATCATTTACATATTACCAAAGAGTTATATTTATGTTATCAATTAATAGATGTGATATTTTTAAACAATGTGATGATTTTAGACAACGAAGAGTACATTATGCAGGCTCAATGTGTCCCCTTCACGCTGTCGAGAGCATATATAAAATTCACCCTAGAAAACCACCAAAACTTTCATAGTAAGTTTTTCATTGATCAGTATTTACTTGACAATTTAATAAATACACATATACAACACAGTCTGACTATTTCCCACCCTCTGTAGTATCTCTCTTCCACTCTGCTAGCCCACCTTCTTGCTGCAAATCTCTTTTCTACATCCATGACTTTCTGCTTTATTTATGACTCACTGAGTTTTGCCAGGATCTTCTTTGTGACCGTGGTATGAAACTCTCCATCTCAAAGGCAAACAACTAATATAATAGTCATAGTGAGTTGGGAATTCTCACTGGGGAAATTAATGATGTATAAAATATGAACATTTACTTGATTTTGTCAATACTGCTATAAAGAAATAGGGCACAAACAGTTTGCTTTGCACTTGAACCTAAGGATATCAACTTGGGGGACATGTCAGAAATAACTAACAACTAAAATTTTGAAAAGTTGCCCAAATAACTTTGACTCAAATGAACATCAACTGTAAGTACTCTCTAAAATGTCCATCAGAGAAAAAGAAAAATGCTCTAACAAGAAGGATGCTGCTCATGAAGCAGAGAATTTCCCATTATATTCAAGGTTCTGGGTTCAATCCCCAGTACCACACATAAACAAAAATCCCAAAGCATCAGTTCTGCCTGTGCTAGACTAATTTCCCAATGTTTATAGAGACACAGGCATTTTAAAATGAAAACAAAATATAACGCATACCTTTCAGTACATATAAAGCATCAGTTAAGAAAGAACTACAGCTATGCGACATGTGAGGCAGCATTTGTCTACAGTTGTCTGGTGAATGGAGATCACAGATCCTAGCTTTCCTTATTTAGGACTCCAGGCACTTCCTAGTGGAAATCCTAGCTCTTGGGAACACATTTCAAGCTGCCAGAGTTTGCAATCGAAAGGGAAACAATATCTAAATTTGTGTATTGCACAGAAAAAGCAGCATGTTATCACCAAACGCTACAAAGATGATAGACTATTTCACTTCAGATTTACTTTTCATCAGAGAAACATTTAAATAGATAGTTGGTAAGCTCCATTTTCATTAGAAAAGTAAGGTATCTCTTTTTCCCTCTAAAATCATGTTTAAATTCTGTTTTTACATATAGCTGTGGAATTTAATTCACTGAGTTTTTTCCTAGGTCTCTATTATTTTCTATTCTTTCCTGTTCTAATTCATAATTTGGGACAATAAAAATCAAGAATCACCCTCAAATTTTGGGTCACCCTTGGTTTATGGTTTCTGTCCTAATTGTTTCTCAATGAATTTTGCATAGGGTTTTTACCTCTACACTGACAAAATAATGTAATATCATTAATGAAGTGTTAAAATATGTATTGCAAATATATTGACTCTTACATATGCGAATCCTCTGAAATACATCTGTGGTAGTATATGAAAATGTCTTTGATGCTGCAGTTTAAACTGTCAGAAAGACCAGTGTGTGAAACCAGATATTAAATAAAATCACTAAAATTAATTCAAGTCTATGAGACAGCATTGTGCATTCTGAAACAGTATCAATATAAGTCTAGTGGGAGAGTTGAACTAGCCAGTCCTCTAGAAAACAGTATTAGAATATACATTACTTTAAAAAATCATAAATCTGATCAGAAATAAATTTGATGGTGATCAATTTACATAAATGTTGACAGTGGAAAAAATGTCACTATTTCATTCCTAAGGGAGAATAAAAGATAATATCTAGCATAGCACTAAAATGGTTTGGAGTTAATTCACAACTTATTTAGTATTGCATGCTCTTTCAAGTCACTCTGGTGATACTCTGAGATACTATAAAATAAAGTGTCTACAACTGTACTTGTCTTCATCATGTCTAATAGACTGTTAAAAGAGTTTACCTAATATAATCAGTTTGGAAAATATTGTTTACAATATGAAATGCAACTAAGTTTTCTTATAAAATTTAAAAATGTCTAATAGGAAAAGAACCATCATAGTTATAATTTTGTCTTTAATTTTTAGATAATAAAATCACCTTTATACAATTTATTCTCTGTGTTTATTGTAATCTAAGAATGCCAAATAAGAATGATTAAAACAATTTCCTTCATGTACAATGATGTTCTGAGTCTATGTAAATTTGATATCATGTTTATATTTTCAAATATTAAAAACTCCTTTCCCTCAGAAAACCAGCAATATGGTTCAATATCCTTCACCAGCTCATTTAAACCTTAGGCAGTTTTCTCTGAATACTAAAGTTTGAAAATAGTAAACATTTGTCTTCTGTAGACACTTCATGCCATCTACCACGTGTCCACAGGATAGTGACCTCTGAAGATACTCAATTTTCAAAGACTTTCAGAATCCTTCAAAACTTCTGTTGTAGGGCAAATTTACTTCTAGTGCAATATTGAAAAAGCTTATCACATATTGTTTCATTAGTGGAATAAAATCTTTCAAGTTTGTGCATGATGAAGAATGTTGAGGGTAAAACACCCAAACATACTGAGCAAATGACTTTTGCTCAGTCAGTACCATCCTTACTGCACAAGAAGGAAGACCTGAGCATGATACTCTGAACCCAGGTGAAAAGCTGGATATGGTAGTGCATTTTTTCTTCGTACCAATGCTGGGAAGGTAAAGGCAAACAAGACCTGGGTCTTGCTGGCCAGCCAATCCAGTCTATCTAATTAGTAATCCCCAGGTCCCATCAGAGATCTTGTCTCAAATTTCAGCATGGATATCTCTCAAGTAAAGACATCAGAAGTTTACCTCTGGTTTTCCACACATGCACACAAACCTGTGTCCTGATGTGAATTCACAAGAGCATACATCTATACATACATGCTCATGAATAATAATAATAATAATAATAATATGACTGATATTTTAAACATTGGATTATGAGCATCATTTATACGACAATCACCTAGATTTGAAAATGAATGTAGAAAGTGATCAAGATGCTGTGAAAGTTAAATTAAATGTAGACATTTGGACACATCAGAATGCTATGTGTGGGGAACAGGGGAATTTGATTGACTGGAAGCAATAGAAATAGCAACAGCTATGCGATTCACTCTGAAGATATCTTTAATTAAGCCAATTTCAGGTATGCAGTGAAGACAATCTTTCAGTTAATTTTGCATCACTATGCCCAAAATATCTGAAACAACTTAAGGGAGGGAAGGTTTATTTTGGTTGAGAATCTCAGAAGGATTGCATGCAATCATGGTGGGGAAGGCATGTAAGAAGATGTAGTGAAGATAGCCCACATGGCTGCAGACTGAAAAGAGAGGTACTGTGGAAAGAACCAGAGACAGGTATAACCTCAACAATTAAGCTTTCTATTGACTGATTTCCACGTGTCTGGCCCTATTTTCTGAGGGATCCACAGTCTTCAGAACTAGGCCACAAGCTGTGGGTGATTTTTCAGATTTAAGTCTTCACACACTTCTGACCTCTGTATTGCTGGATACAGTACTCACTAGTCAACTGCATTATCTCTAGCAATTAAAACTTAATCCCCTGACTAGATGGAAAACAGTACTCATAGTTCAAATGTGGGTTGTGTTGCCAAAGGAGAGGGAAAGACTGTTGATTGAGTACCAATTATGCAAAGAAGTAAAATTCATCATAAAATGTAGATTTAATAGCAAAAAAAAAACTCACTGGAGGAATAGTTACGTTAAAGAAAAATGATCATAATAACAGAGTTGTACATGGAAGAAGATAATTGGCATATAGGTGAATAGGTTTAAAGGTTGTAATTTACCTGAATACTTTGGAATTCATTAGCTTCTCTGCTGATGACTGTCTAATAAATGCAAATGCTAAAGGCACTTATGGAAGGGGACTTGTTTCATTACAAGTAAAAACAACTAAAGAAATAAAGCAAGTGGAAGATTCTGCAGTCTTTTCTATACCTAAGACATATGCAGAATAAACAATATTGATATGAAAGATATTAGGCTAATTAAATACAGGATAAGGTAAATATTTTTACTCTGTATCATAAATGTGCCCTTATTCAATAGAAATTAGGTCAGAATAGCAGATTAAAAGCTAATGAGTCTTAGCTCTTTCCTTACCAAGGTCTATCCTCTCTCAAACAATTCCGCCAGTGGCGCCTTGGCTGCCAGGAGTTAATTAAGCCTCTCAGCCATCATAATATTGAGCAAGAAAAAGCAACATTTTATTTTACTTGCTAATGAACACTTCATTTCCCAATTCTAATATATTTTTAATATATTTGACATAACTACATTTAAGTAACAAACACATTTGTCCCCATTTCCGAATAGCATGAAAATGATCTCGCTTTTGTCATTTGCATGCCATATTCAATGCAGCTGAGTTCTTCATTTGAACACATTAAAATATAAGATCATTGGGAGCTTCTTGGGTACAGCAAATGCTAACCCAGGAAGAGTTCTGAATTTGCACAGCCACCATGTGAAAACAGCTCCTTGTTTTCTAAAACAGGGAAATAGAAGGATCCTGAGGCCCATTCATTAAGGTGCAAAACCTGTTACACAGTCTTCCAATTGCAGAAGACATGCATAAAACATGTCCTGTGACTACAGACCATAATTAGCTTGGTGCCGAGGCTGTCAGTCTTAATAATTACATAAATAAGTAACATTTATGTTAGTATTTTTATAGTTATTACTAAGAGAGGAAATGAATGAAACTTCTTCTTTATATGGAGTTTTCATCTTTATTCACCTGATGCTATTTGAATAACTGGACTGCACAATTCTTAATATTTTGAAGTATATAGTATGGAAAGGCATTATGATCTATTGAATTACAAGATCTTATTCTATGATAAGATATTTTCTAAATATTCTAAGGACTATTTTCCTTGGAAATTTTATCACATAATTAAATGAAAAATGAAATGGATCCAATATTTGAGTAGAGAGAATTCTCTCACATGTAAGAATGCCCATTCTAAAGCTAATGAGTTCTAAAGAGTCTTCATGGCATTTTCCAAACTTTAATGACAAGAAAGTTCATTTCAAAGTACCGGGGACAATATTGAAAATATGAAAACAACTTAAGAGTTCAATAATAAAAAGAAGGTTCTTTGACTGCTGGTATACATTTGTTTGTAAATATAAGGATTTATATTTAGCATACAGTAAAAACTTTCATTTGTCTAGAAAAGACAGAGATAGGGTATCCTCTAGGATTTATGACCTTTCCAGCCATGTATATTTGGCAATATTTACAGTGACATATGAGTTCCTTGCCACTGAGATGGCTTTAAGTTCAATTATATAGCTGTTGCTTACACCCTAGATATCAGTACCACTAATGCACCTGTGCAGGGAGCTTGCTATGTCAGTTGCTGTGGATATTGAGCTTTAGAGCTTGCATAATATCCTCTTCAATTATGAGAGCTAGTCTTCAGGAAGAAGGCTTCCATGTCAGGTCAGTTCCAGTACCATTACCCCAAGTCCTCTATCCAAAGCATGTCTTGTCTTCAGCAGTAAAGTCTCACCTTCATGTTCTGGGAAGTATTCACAGGTTGTGACAATAACTTGTGCTATTTTCCTTGGACTACTCTGACCAACAACTCATGGGAAGTCTCTCCTGTTTGGCACTGTATTTCAGTATATATATATACACACCCACACACACACACACACACACATACATCTTTCATATATCCTTCAGGTATACACATGTACTAATGTTCAGATATTGTATGTGTAATTTTCAGGAAATTTATGAGTTAATTTGCTTCCCTCTGATTTTTGATGCCACATACATTTATTTATTTCTCCTTTCTCTCACAGAGTTCCACAACTGGTTACACACAGAGAATATATGTCTGACAGATGCCCAGTCTTACGTAAAACATCTGAACTGAAACCTTATACTGAAGGCTCATGGAACATAGCAGAACAGAAGGCAGGGCAAATACTAATATACCCCACAACTCTCACCAGCAAAGCTTCCTTATGCAACAGAGTGTGATGCACACTAAAAGACACAGCTGACTAAGTTTTAGAGTAAAAGATACTGCAGAGTGTGTGTATCCCTGGATATGACTCCTATATTATACATCGCCATCCATGTATATGGCTCAGAGACCGTTGTAGAAGGAGGGCTGGAAAAATTGTAAGAGCCAGGGGTGGTGAACGAACATAAGGAAT
Source organism: Eospalax fontanierii (assembly GCA_035773235.1). Lineage (NCBI taxonomy): Eukaryota > Metazoa > Chordata > Mammalia > Rodentia > Spalacidae > Eospalax > Eospalax fontanierii. The sequence continues at coordinate 33,929,207 of CM069542.1, forward strand.
TAGAGGCATTCAGGTCATTGGAAGCTTGTTCACATGAACTTGCAGCAATAATGACAGCACGCCAGCATGCATAAGTCACATGCCAACTCAATCACATAAAAGTACAGCATTGAATGGGAGAAATGGGTAGCATCCCCCAACCCTAGCCAAAGAACTATTGGCAAATGATTACTGTGGGGTCAGGGAAAATAGATCTTCTCTAAAGGAGTGACCCTAGATAGGCTGACAAGACTCCAGTGGATGAACTTGTACTGAGGGACACCTAGGAAGAAGAGTTTGACAAAATAAGGCTTAACATACATGACAGAATACCTGAAATCTGGTGAGAGAGTGCAGGGGAGCCAGGAGGGTGTCTAATTTTTTTTCAGATTTTTTTGTATTAAATGCATAAAAATAAGAAAAAAGGAAAATGATCATAGGTGAATGTTCTGACCAAGACTGTCTTTGAAGTTCTCAAAGTTCAAGCATTAAAAACATTGCTAGACAAAACATTTTACATATCAATAAAAACCAACTTGTGGGCAAGACCGAGTTCTTTCTGGTGTGTTTCTGAAAATCCTAGCAGTAACGTTAAGCAAAATTAAAAACCGTGGAAGAACCATGTAACCGAGACAGCCTAAATCTAAAATAAAATGAGGGCAAGAATAGAGTGTTTGTTAAATGATAATGATGCCTGAATAAGTCAATAGTATGCAGGTATTAAATGTGCATATTTTAAACATTGACGAATAGATTTAAAATTAAATATACAAAATAACGCAATAACAACCAACAGAAGGAACCACAGAAATATTAATTTATAAAAAGCACTGTAAGCAAATGTACCAACAAGGAAGGAATGGTCAGATGGGGATTCTGTGGAAGCATAATCATTGCTTTTAATTTAATTTTATTTTAAAATTATGCTGTCCATATCCTAAAATTAAAATAATAGTGCTTAATATAAAATAACAAATCTATATTTTTTTAATTTAGACAATGAATGAAGATAGGTATACAATAAAACTTAATTTTCTATCTTAATGACACGTAGAATACAAAATGTAATAAATGCCTCTCTTGATGCCTAATTGAATCTGAGAAGAATCAGCTGTTATCCTAATAATACACAGAAAAATTAGACCTCATATGCAGATTGAGAACTATGTATTCTGTGTATTCAATCTAACTTAAGTAAAAATAATGAAAAGGTAATAAACTACTACTTGTCTGGTTTTGACAATGAAAGCTGAGTGACATTTAATAAAATACATCTTCTAGGAGAGTCTGAATTGTAAATCTCCAACAAAATCATTAATATTATTTACATGAACAGATCTATGGCTCAAAGAGAAAGGTTCCCTATTGAAGGGTACAGAGCACCAGCTCACTGCATAACAAGAGCTGCTTAACATAAAAATAGAAACAACTTTTAAAATTTCCCCCAACAGATTTATGACAAACACAAAATGAAAAGACAGAGTAATATACCCTGAAGTGTTTTAAAGGATAATGCATGCTGTCAGTTGCCACATTTGGTTTTTATCTGGTCATTGAAAATGTCTTGATGCACTATTTTCTAACAAAGACATGTTGAAAATGTGGTTCTGAACTGTTTGGAAAATCTATCATTTTTATTTTTATCTTTCTACTTTGACCATGTATATATAACTGATTCAAACAGTTATAGCATAGATGGCTCAAGAATCTGTCCCTTTAATGATCAATTTTGAATGTTCCATGCTCAATTTACCCATAATAAACTAATCAATCACATGATACCTATACTGTTGCTATGCTCAGATAGGTGATTTAAGTATAATCAAGTTTCATCTCAGCAACAGTTACCTTCCAATATTTAATTAATATTGTAACATGTCCAGTTATAATCCAGTCACCTAGTTAGTAAAATTGAAACCTCATTAAAAAAGTGATTTTGTGTCTTAAAATAATTTGAATATTGTGATTTTTCTCACATATTCATTTAGACACTAAGAATTATTTGTATAATACTAAACTGAAGTTAATGTTTTCTTTATTGTTATGTTTCATTGAAACATTATAAGCAAAGTGGCACACAAATATATATCTACAATATAGCCCCAGCTCTTTAACAGTATAAGAGAAGACTGATACCCAGATATTTAGGCAAAGATGACTCAGTAAAAGTGTGTTCTAAGTATTCTATGGAGAAAAGATATAGTGGAATAAAAATCTATCTTTTGGTAACCATGTGTAATGTAAAAGAGTGTTTGGGTGTGATGGTATATGCTTGTAGCCCCAGCACTTATGTGTGTCAGTCAGTAAAGTTTGAAGTTTGAAGTCAGCCTGGTCTATGTCGAAAATTGCAAGTCAGCCTGAGCTATGTAGCACATGCTCTTTTATAAACATACCAAAAAAAAAAAAAAAAAAAGCCAGGAGTTTTGGCTCAGTCCTTGAATCCTATCAACCAGGAGGCAGAGGCAGATGGATCTCTCTGACATTGTGCCCATTCTTATTGAGTTACATATTGAGTCCTAGGTCAGCTGGGATATACAAACAAACAAACAAACACAAGTATATAATAAATCATCAATATTAAATAAACAAACTAAACTGGTGGGTGAGGAACAGCTGGTCTTCTTAAATGGTAGGACTTTGGATACGCTGAATAGACCTCAGTGGATAAAATTAACACTAACTTGACATGACAGGCCTTAACACAAATGACAGAATGCGTGGATTCCAGGGTGTCTGTGGGGGGCGTGCTATGGGAGGGTGTCAATGGAGCAGGGGAATCATAAAGATAATTAAGATGCTCAGTATGAGATATGCAAAAAATCAATAAAAATTTCACACAAAAATATATGGGAGGTTTTTTTTTCCTTTGGGTTGAACCTCCACATTAGCTCCCTACTACAGAAGAGAGAACTCCTAAATGGAGTCACAGCATTAAGGTTTCAAGTCATCAAACTACAACCTTTGCTTTTTCTTGGTTTGTCAGATCTAACTATCCAAGGAAGCAGAAAGGGGATGATAGTAAGACCCCTAGATAGTACAGTTTTCTGGTATCGAAACCAGGAGATTCATAGCAACCAGTCAGCAGAGAAAACCTCAGCCTGACCAGTCTGATGCAGTCCCCATCTTCTAACCCATCCCAGGCTAACCCTGCTACAAATCCACCTTCTTGTGCTCCTTCATTGTGTTTGCTCAAGCTGCCTTATACAAAATTATGTTCCTGCTGTCTACTGCCTGTTTTGCAGATTGACTGTTGCCAGATTCATGAATCACTAATATAAGCCAATTAGATCTTTAAAACTCAATTTATTGAATTTTGTTCTTTGACAGGAGTAAGACCTGAGAGTGAATGATAAGCAGGACCAGACCTTAAGAGTAATTGTCTGAGAATATGCTCCTTGAGCACATCTAAGGGTGCTTCAAAGTCTATGTCTGTTGATTAGCCTCCATTAGCTGCCTATCTCATTTTAATTTCTATTTACTAGATGTTTCATATTATATTTTCTTAAGAATATTAAGTCAGGGAAACTGCCTACAGGACATGAAAATACCTAAAGTACTTCTCTGTTTCTTCCCAATGCTTGCAATGAAAAAATATATTCAGAAATCACATGTAATAATCCAGCTAACATTATCATGTCATATATAAATACAGTATTAAAACAACTCATAAAGAAAAGAAACATATTCACAATCTATTTCTCTATTATTCAGTTACTAATAGAAAACATAGCATTAATATACATTTTTAACTATAGAATTACTGACAAAAGTTCTTTACTGCTGGGATGGTTCAGTATTTAAAAATGATTTCTGTTCTTCCAAAGACTTAATACGCTTCCCAGCACCAAAGTCAGGCTGCTCACCACTGCCTACAGCTCTAGTTCCAGGGAATCCACATGCATTGTACTCACATGCAAAAATATTGCTCATGCACATATACTAAAAATGATATCAAGTAAAAAACGTGAAACTAAAGAAATGGAATCAAAAATTTAACTCTATAATACTTTCATTATATATTGACACAGTATCAAGTGTACAGGACAATTCATTTAACACATCGAATCTTTGTCCTCTAATACACAATAAAGCAATTAAAAATGTAAGCATAAGAATAAATGACACAGGATGTGGAGAGATGAGTCCTCTTGCAGAGGATGCAGGTTCAGTTCCTAGGATCCACATAGTAGCTAATAACTGTTCATGACTTCAATTCCAGAGAATCTGATGCCTTCAGAAAGCCTCCCTAAGTATTGCCTGACACAAGTGTACTTTTATACATGAATGGAAATCATTCATACATATACAAACAAATAAATAAATAATATTATAAAAGAATAAATGAAAAAGATCAAATGATGATTATAAGAATATCTGCTATTTGAGGCATATTTTAACTTTTAAAAGCTAGATGTTTATAAAAATAGATAAATTTTTTTAAAAGTTAGATGTTTATAAAAATTTATAATTTTTGTTTATAAAATTTTGCTTCAAATGGTCTTGAGTAGGCACTATTTAGAAGCAATCTACATTTACATATCCTCATGGATTTTTGTTTGAACAAAATAAAAATTGAAATGAAGACTCAGAATTTCATTTGCATAATATTTGAAAAGTACTTTAAAATATAAGCCATTTTCTCTAGTCAAAAGCAAATGGTCACAGCTTTAACTATGGAAGACAATGTAAAAGTGGAGGAATTTTTGAAAAGGCATTAATTTTCCAGTCTAAAATTTTGATATGAAATTTCAAGAATAAAGACAATTTAGCACCCTCGACAATGATCTGAATCCTAGTGTTGAAGTTACTTCACTGCTCTTCCAGGTACTGTTGCTTTACGAAGGTCCTAAAATTTATTCTTTCCTTTTTTTTTTTGTCTTCTGACATTTGTTGTATCTATATTTCAATTTGATAGTTTGATTCTACACAGTATTTGATAACGTAGAGACTTGTGAACAACATATAGGGTAAAATCACATACTTAATATAATTTTCTCAACGTATTTACACAAGAAGCTATGATGTTTGGTATGTTTTTTTAACCTTTTTCTGTCTCGATTCCATATTCGTTTGTGAATAATTAAAATATCATCCACCAGGTAAAGGATTCTGTGAGAGTTGTAGTAAGTAGAGATGACTGAAGCTTTTGTTATAAAAGTAATGACCATACAGTGAATACAGTCTCATTTTTGAGTCTTTAAAAAAATTATCCCTACAATATTTATCTACACTAGGTACCAAATGGGGAATTAAATTGATATCTCTAGCTATGCTCTAGATATCAAATTCCTTTCATCAGTAAAATAGCCAGGGAGTCTGGGTTTCAATATTCACTTTTATCAGTTTCCTATGTGAAATTTTAAGTTTCACTTTCATAGTCTCCATTCTCTGACATTGCCTTTCTTAGATAACTAAGTGAAACTCGAATGAAAATTTAGTGTGATAATAAAACAAGGCTTAGGTAGAAAGAGCAAACAAGAGTTAAATGTCATAGATCTTCCATTATCCTATAGGGCTAAACACTTCTAATTTTTTAAAAATTACTTATAATACCTAGAAGTAATAAATTTATTTCTGTACGTATGTATGTTTGTTTTCTATGTATGTGTGTGAACACATGTGCAGGAGTGTATGAACATACATTTCATGAAAAGGACCTGGAAGTTAGAAGAGAATGCTCAGGAAAATGCTTTCTCCTTTCACCATATGAATTCTGGGGAATGAACTCAGGTCATTATGCTTGGTGTCCAGTACCTTTACCTGAAGGCCTCACTGCGGAGGAAGAAATGGCACTCATGAAGGAAAATATCGTATTCACATTCACTTGGCTGCCTAAAACCAGCTGTTCTTTAGATCTACGGATATTGTCGCTACTCCTTATTTGACAAAAAAACACTGTAACAAGTCTCTCTGAAGGACCTAGGAAATGCTGGTCTCCTGTTTATATTTCCCTTGTAACAGTAAATTCAGATCATTACAAGGCAATCGGCATCACTTTAAAAAGCCTAGGACATTCTTATATGCATGCATTAAATATTAAGATTGTCCATTGAGAGGAAATACTATAAAATGTAAAGAGGTTTCTCTGTACTGTTTAATCTTATAAGTCTAAAAGCAACAAAGCACTCAATGTTTTTGTGCTCCCGCACACGCACGTGCATGTGTCTGTATGTGTGTGTGTGTGTGCTTGTATGTATATGTATGTCTGTCTTTCTCGTCAGCACTTTACATATTTTCTCAAATTAATGATGTTATCTAAAGCCACTGTTGGAATAGTAATAGTAAAAATATAATGTGTTTAATATTTTGCATACACATAATGTTTGGATAAATACCACCTCCATTCTCTCTCTTAAAATTCCTCTCCTATCTCCCCACCGCTTTTTCTTCCCGGCTTCATGTGTTTTCTCTCTCTGTCTCTCTGTGTCTCTTGTTAATTCTCAATCAGCACATTTAATGCCACCTACACGCGCATGAATATGGGACCATCTACTGGGGCTTGGGTATTCCCTAAGGGCTCACATATTTGAAGAAAACTGAATCTTTAAGCCCACAGCAGTTATCTCTTACCAATAACTCTTCAAATAGGTATAGGAATTCCTTGGACCTTCTCCATTTGTGCTAGGAATTTGGCTGACTTGATATTGTGAAAGCTTTGTGCATTCAGTTCCAGCTGCCGTGAGTTCGTGCCTCGTCACGTACTGTAAATTCTGTAAATACTTTTCTGTCCAGCTCTTTGAAAACATGTACGAAGGAGTGGACCACTGTGACATAGCTTATTTGAGAAGCTAATAGTTCAATGATTGCTTTTGAGAAAGTGAAGCGAGGAGAAAACTCTGAGTAGCACAGAGAGACTCTAGAAATATTTAAACTATTTTTCCTTAATAATTCCCTGCTAGACAGGGGAATTGGTGCTGATGTTCGATGGGGAAAGAAGTGATCAAAACTCTATCAAATTGAGTATTCACCAAGGAAGTTTATGTGTAGTTATTACAAAAATGGATTTGAAGAAAATATAAAGGAAAACGTTATTATCTTGAATTTGTTATAATTCTGTGATTCAGCATGCAATCCAAAATAGTATGCTTGAGTTTTAGCACCTGTTTAATAAAATATATGGATGTAGGCCCTCTCAAACTTCCTCAGCGATTAGACTGAACTGTAATGACCTCACTTATGCTAAGCACAAATGAGCTTTGAGACAAGCCACTTTCATTCAAAACCCAAAGTTTCTAGACCATTTAAATTAGTGTGATTAGCAGGTGATCTGTGCTTTAACCCTGTAAGAAAATAACTGTAAAGAAAAATGTCTGCTTTATATTTTTCATGTCTATGTCAATAAATCCTTTCTGCCTATAATAAAGTCAGTGTTCTAGTCTCTGGTACTCAGGATTCCTCATTCTGTTTGACATGCTGCCCATTTCTAGAATTAAGAATAATTAATTAGAACTTAAGCTAAATTTACAATGGTTTTGGGTTTTGATACAAATTTATCATTTAAAATCTAAAATAAGAAACTGATAGTTTTGAACTCCATTGAGAATAAATATTAGTAGACATTTAATGAGATGCTAACATGCTAGAAGTTTAGGAATGACTTTTAATATATGGAAATGTTCTTGGCAAATGACTTTTATTTAACATTGCAACTAAAATGTTAATCTTACCTTCTTCATAATGTAAACAAGTGTTTCTTGTCTTGAGCTCCTCTTGTAACCTAAAGCATATAGCTTTAATTCCCCATCAGCCTTCCTTGCCTCTGGCCCAGAACAATGTATGAATGTGTGCATATGTTATGAATATCAAGCAAGCCCTGCAGCACTAGGTTTTCATTGGAAGTAACATATGTCGACTTTGTTGCAAATAATAAATGGGATTAAATTGATAGCATGTGGTATGCATGCTGTCTTAAGTCAATAGGGGTCTGAATGAACAAAGTACTTCTGAAAAGTTATAGTTCATCATTTTATGCTGGATACCATTTTTAATTAGGATGAACTACAGTTCTTGTTCAGAAGCACATTTCCAAGTATAATCTGAAAAAACAGCTGCTTAGAGCAGTTCGGGTCCCCTCTTTGCCAAAGTGGATATTAAGAGTCTGGTTGCCTTTATTTAGGCATAGACTTAATGTGGCATCACATAGTACTGCTACATATGAGTCCTAATCGAAGCTAAATAGGTAGTTATAGTTTCCATCAGATAGTAAGGAGTTGAAATGTTTTTGATTATCTAAAAATCATAAATTGTTATCAGCTATTAACTAGGCATGATGGACATATTTATATGTCCTGTTTCAATATTCTTTCAATATTCTAACAAGGCAGCTTGAGCTTTATAATCAGAAAAATATAATTGAACAAATGTGACAGAATGTGTCATTTAAAATGTACAACAAGGGGCAGGGGATATGGTTCAGTGGCTAAAAGTACTGGCTGCTCTTGCGTAGGACCCAGGTTCAATTTCCAGAACACACATGGTAGTTAACAACTAACCAGCTATCACTCCAGTTCCAGATAATTTTATACCCTTTTCTGGTCTCTTGAGGCATTGTAGAACATGGGAGCACTTACATCAGTGAAATACTCACCTACATATTTTTGTTTAAAGAATAATGTTTAGCAGACAGCTTCATTTCAAATTTACACTATTCTATTTTCTCTTTAATTCCTAATTAAGATTCTAATTGTTTTATAGATCACGGAATTATTGATAATTATTTCTAACATTTTAAATGGAAAGACTCTTTGTAATTTTGCTTTTAGTATGAGAGAAACAGGAAAGGCCCTTCAGTGATAAAAGTCTGAAGAGAAAATATTCCAAAAGTTCACACTTGTGAATGTGAAGAACAGCTGAATGTCCAAGAATGCTTATACACCTGAAATTCAGTGTGAATATGACAGACCCTGGCTGATGATGAAGTCACATGAATAAACTGTCTTGTTAGGAAGATCATAAGCTGAACACTGGGCTCTTGTGAGGACAGAGATTTCTCCATAAGCTAGAGCCTGGTTATACTTTGAGAAGACATTTTCATTTTGTGTAGAAGGAGACAACTCTTCAGCCTCCTTTTTCTTTTCTAATTTTTTTCTTAGATTAAACCTCCCTTGTTATCTTAAATTATTTCCTGGGGAATTTATACTGATATACTGTCAAACAAGTACACCCATTCCACTAATCACAACACAAAATATGTGTTTATGTGCATTTGAAGGAAAAAACATGGAGACTCTGGAGTGCTGAATAAAGTAAATAAAAATACTTTAACTATCAAAATCTCCCATAATCTCTGCTCACTCTTAAAAATTGGTTAACACCCCTGAATTTGAATGAAAAAATGTTCTTATTCCATTACGTCACAATAAATCACCTAACCCTGGGCCTCTAATTCCTAGAAGTTGGGTAGATTCTGACAGAAACAGCAGCAGGGCATGCTGTACTTCATCCTCTGAATCCTCAGTATCTCCTCTATAACGTTCTTCTGCTTTGAAGGTATACATTTCACAACATAGCAAAATTTTATTTGCTTATATTTTTTAACAAACAAAATCACTTTTCAGTGTTATTCTGAAATTTGATTATGAAACATTTTCACTTGACCAAAGAGATCATATGACAAATAAACCAAGATCTTGGCACTTAGGAATCAACAGAACTCAGCACAGATTCAGGGTCTTACATGCTAGGCGATTCACTGATTCAAGTAAATGCTCTCTTCCTGTTAAAATGGGGAGGAGACATTCAAATATAGAAGGTTCTTTCACAGCACTATGATAAGTTGAGAAACTTTCCATATTAAAATACAATAGTTATATTCTAATTTAAGGATAGTGAAAGTATTCCTGAAAACTGGTTCCTTATTTCAGATTTCAGATACATATACAATGTATCTCGAGAAATATTCTCCTGCCTCCTTATAGGAATATGTGTGCTTGAGAAAACAGAGGGATGACTCTCATGTTGCCATAGTTACGCATGTGTGTCTTTAAAAATGTTGCAAAAATGAATTGCATTATACTGGAGAACAAAACATCAGAGACATTAGACTTGACATCCTCACAGGATACACAGAGGATTTAGTCACTGTGCAGGTGAGTGACCTGTCATTTTAGTGGTATCATTCATTATATACATACAGTTTTATGACTACTGCTATTTGCAAAGTACAAAAGAAATGTTTATATGCTTGGAATTAATGAGAATTCATCACAATGAAAAGTTTCATGGATTATGTAAAGCATTTTTATTTCAGTTTTAATGAGTTTGGTTCTTAGATTTGGGAACATATCAAATTTTCTGTAAGCTCCTGTAAGTTAGAATGACTTTACACTATCTCTTAGAAAATGTCTATGAATCATTATTTTAACCATTGTTGATTGTTACAATAAAGGAAATGTGACAGAATGCTGTAAAGTACAGGGATTTTGTTTTTAAATAGCAAAGAATATGAGATACTAGTGTTTTGGAGCAACTGAGCTGGCACTGACTTGGAAGTCTCCTCATTGAAGACTAGCTCTCAGAATATACTATACAAGATGTCAAGGGGAGAAAATCAATGATCCCACCCATCAGAAAAGCCTATAAACCACACCAATTACAAGCTCAGCAAATTATTTCTACCGGTGCAACTGTGACACTTTTATCGTGCAAATACCATGCAAATAATTAACAACTGTCTAATTGGACTCAATGGGAGAGTACATAATAATGTAAACATAAAAATACTAATGATTGGGGAGGTCATAGACCTTAGAAGGACCTTACTTCTGCCACTTTCCTAGACCACCAACATTGCACACTTTATTCTAAATATGTATCCTGTCATTCACAGATAAGTGTTGCTCTTAACACTCATAGAAGTCTCTTTTTTGCCATAGATGGAGATTTTTTAAAGTTCCAGAACTGACCTAAACCCAGAGAATATTTGACTGTGAGGTGCCCAGCAGTATGTGATACGGCAGGGCATAATGCAAGGTGGGCCTTTGCCAGGTCACCTGCTATGACGAATAGAGGAATGGCTCCTTTGGGCATGGCACTCTGGACCCGCTTGTGAAGCCAGCTTCTGGCCAGCATCTGGAAAGAACCTGCCTACCTAGGGACAGACTTACTATTGGCTGTATTTGGAATACGACAAGGTCATTGGCTATCCAGACCTATAAGACCCTTTGCACTTGCTTGAATAAAGGAGTTCGCAGCGCCACCTGCCTGCTTCTCACTCAGCTCCCAGAGTTTGTGTCTTAACTCTGTAGGTACTCTCCCCCTCCCCCACGGAGGAGACCCTTCAGTCCCTTCCCACCCCCCGCCCGGGTTGGTCCTGAGCGCTGGAACCCCCGACATGATATGACTGTAATACACTCTCTACTCCCAAGGCTCAGGGAACATCTCTGTAGAAGGGGTGGAAAGAATTTAAGAACCAGAGGGACATGACTTCTTCCGCTATTTAATGCATTGTAGACATGATGGAGAAGCTAGATATACAAAATCTCCACGGTATGGTAACCTAATATGATCTGTATAATGTCAAAACAAGCTGACAAGCCAAGGTAAATAGTGAAAATTTCATAGGGATGCTGAAGAGAAGAAAATCAGTTTCTTCGAGAGACTAGCTCCCTGAAAGATTCTAATACCACGCGGGCAGACATAAATACATGTACATACAAGTACCACTAAAAGGATTCAGTGTCTTACATAAGTCTTTGTGTATATAAATAAATACATGCATATTTATAAAAGTATGTACTAATAATTAAGAAGAGGACAATAAATTGTGAGGGGACATAGCCATAGTTTGAAGAGGACTGAGATTGCTGGAAATCATGTAAATACAATACACATGTATGGAATGCTCAAGAAAAAAAATTAAAAAGCAATCACTAGTCTAAAATATTAAGGAACATTTTGAATATTACTATCCAATTGCAGATTATATTTCAAAGTATTGGGCTATGCTGTATTGTGTTTTATATATGTATTTCTTTTAAGTGTATTAATGTTTTGCTTATATGTTTGCAAGTGCACCCTTTTGTGCAGAGGCCAGAAAAGAGTGTCCCATCTCCTGGGAACTGTGTTTGCTAGGAACGGTCCTAATTTCTCAGATCTTCCAGTGCTTTTAACATCTGAGTCATGTCTCCCCGGACGGTATGTTGTTCTTCTGTTTCCAAGACTTTAAATTATTTCCTATTTTTTTTTTCTTCGTGTATAGCCAGTCTTTGTGAACTCAACTTCTTCCATATAAGGCTTGCCTCAGCTTAAAGACCAGTAGTGTCCTGCATTATTTTCCCTTTTCTGGTCTCTTTAAACAGATTCTTCATAGACTGGGTTTGAGGCTAAATAATGATTTGTAAAGGGCTTAGCCCAGCCGTGCATTCTGTGAGCACTGTAAATTCCTCTCATGTATTCTCTATTACTGTTGATATATTTTTATAGGCAGAAAAGTAAAAATGAAGATAATGAAAACTTTCAGCATACTATGTGATCAGGAAGAAGGCAGGAAGATTAGATAAATCCCATTTGTCACTAAGTTTGTGCTTTAATGATTTTGTATTTTAAGTTAGCACCAAGATAAGGCATTGAATCATTTATAAACAAAACATAAAATGAAACACACATAGAATATGTTGTTTTTATATAATGTTGTTTCTTGGAGGATTGACCTAGAGAATAGCACTATAGTATAAAAATCATTATGCTAAGAAATATAACCACAGCACAGACGCTTCTGAGCACACTGTGTCAGATGTGAGGTGACACACAATTCATGCTCTACTGTCTTGAATATTATCTAAATTTATATCTATATCTTACTGATATCTGTATCTATGCAAATATAATTGCAGTTTGAACAAGAATAACAAGAAATCTTGTATATTTGCTAATTTGTTATGAAAAATACGGGGCCAAATTTGTCTCTGAGATCTTAAAGTGAAGTCATCTTCCTAGTTGTCACACATCTGAACTAACTGTTAAACTTATTTATGAAGCAAAACCTAATTTCTCCTCCATTTCTATTGTGTCTAGAATTTTTCCTCTTGTATGTGTTTCCCACTTACTTTATCTTTGAGTTCTAAGTTCCTTTATTTTTCTTTGCCACTATTTTCCTGCCACCCAAGAATTACGATGAATCAATATAAATTAACCTCTCTGCAAATAAATGTTCATTCACGGGTTTTTCTTTTTTTTCCTTTCTCTGTATTTGAGTCATCAAATAGCCACCCACCTGGAAATCTCAGTTTATGATGAGTATGAAATAAAGCTGTCCCCGTTATCAATACAGTGCACGAATGGAAATCTCAGTCATGAATCAATATTCATAAAATACTCAAGAGTCCGACTGAGCATTAGATTTGCTCTCTTTAGACTTCAGAGGTTGTAAAGGAGGCTTGCGGAAACAGCTAAGTGTAGATTCACAATCAACCAGGGTAAGATGTGAAAATCCACACTTCAAGCACTCCAAACTTATTGAAATGCTGGTCTAATGACTTTAATGAACCAGGACCTAAAGGGATCCTAATGTAGTTTGACAATAAAACTCCATTCAATATGATTTATGTAAAACTTAACATAGTCTTCTGTATTTTTGTGCAATAATCCTAACCATTGTATGCTTCTGTGTTCAATAGCACAGGGAATATTTCTGGAGCGATAACATTTCTCAAGTCCCTAGAATTACGTTCAGAGCCTTTGTGAACTCAAGAATCTCTTCCAGAATATGCCAGCAGTTTTCTAAATATTTTAAAATACATACATACACACACACGTGACTTTTGTTAAATTATTATTATAATAAATTTTTATGTACATTTTGATCTTTATTGAAATGATTTGAAGCCAAGGTAGTAAGAATGAATTATTACTATCAGATAGAAAACGTACAAGAATCTCACAAATCCCATACTGAGTGAAGGGAGCAAGATTCAAAACAGTATTGTACAATTAATACCTGGTAGAACCGAGTCTACTGACCTGACTTTAGAATATAGCAAAAAGGTGACAGTTGTTAAAGCAAGTTGTTGAACAGGGAGGAATAACAGAGGCATGACTTGGGATTGGGTGGTTTGTGCCTGTATAAGTACATTTGACTGAAAAAGTTCTTTAGAAATCACACTTATCATTTATGTCTATAAGGTACACAAAGGAAAATTATCTAAAATGATTTGAGACAATCATGGAGGAAGGTTTATGCAGTCTTATATAGTCTGAGGAGGTTTTAACACTTTGTATATTGTAATAAATTTTGGCAATTATTGTGACAGTTTTTCAAACTGTATTTAGAGTTTATTTGAGACAACAGTGATTTACAAATTGGGAGATTCCAAATCAAGAGAGACTCAGACTCTGATGAAGAAAAATAAGGCATAAGCTTATAATGGGACTGAAAGCCTTTTTTCACTGTGGTTATATGAATGCCATATTTGTTCAACCCACTGGATGGTCCCTAGTTGTTTGATTTAAAAAAATAATACAGTTTTAATTGGATAATTATAGCTACCAATAATATATGGGTGCAACTGGACACAGTACTACTTTTCTTCTTAAAGTTTTACTTGATTCAAGAATTTCATGCAATATATTTTGATCAGATTAGTACCACTTCCCCTTCTCAACCTCCACCTTACAAATTCTACCAACTTCAAGTCTTCAATTATCGTCTGACTTTTTTGAGGCCTATTGAGTTTCATCTGCGTTTCCCAAGAACTCGTGGGTATGGATCGATCTATCCCTTGGAATCTTGTCAGTCTAACAGGCATCACTTCAGTAAGGAAAATTGACTCTTTCTCCCTCGTCATTTGTCATTTGCCAGTAGATTCAAAGCTGGGACTGGGACTTCCTGCCCTCCCCAGGGAAGCTTTCTGTCTTGCGTCGGACATGCTGTCATGAGTGCTATGGGCTCATGTAAGCATAGATACTGTGTCCAGACAACTGGTTCCTTGTGTTTATCCTCTCATCTCTTTCACAATGATCCTTGAGACTTGAAGGGAGAGGGTTCCTTATAGGTGTTCCATTTAGAGTTGAAAATTCGATCTTCTGCCACCAGGGAAAGGAAAATTAAATCTAATTTGCAATTTCCTCTTACAGCAATCAGAATGACTAAGATCCGGAAAACAATGACAAATGCTGGTGAGGCTATGGGGAAATAGCAATAGTTGTTCACTGTTGATGGCAATGCAAAGTGGTGCAACTATTATGGAAACCAGTGTGAAGGCTCCTCAAAAAGCGAAAAGTAGTGCTCTCATGTGATCCAGGCACACTACTCGTGGGTACACACCTAAAGAACTTGACTCTATGTCCAGTTGCAGAGACTGGCTGTTCACACATGTTCACTACTTCCCTAATCACGGAATAGAAACAATCCAGACGTCCGACAACTGATGAATGGAAAATGCAAGTGTGGTACATTTATACAATGGAATAATATTCAGTCATGAAGAACAATGAAATCTGTAGATAAAATAGATGGAACCGGAAACAGTCATCCTAAGTGAGGTAGCCAGTTGCAGAGAGACAAAAGTCACATGTTCTCTATGCTAACTGGATGCTAGCTTTAAAATTTTAGATGAGTATTGTAGTTAGCTTCTCTATTGCTGTGATCAAAACACTGATCAAAACCAACTTGAGGAGGAAAGGGTTTATTTGGTTTACTAGCACAGCCCATCATCAAGGGAATCCAAGGCAGGAAACTGGCCAGGAACCTGAAGCCCAGACCATGGAGGATAACTGCTTACTCATTTGTTTCCCTGTTCTGTGCTTAGACTACTTTCTTATACAACACAGGGCCGCCTGCAGAGGGGTGGCAACACTTACAGTGAACTGGGCACTTCCATAACCCTCAACAATCAAACCAACTCAATGGAAACAATGAAACAATTCTTCAATTAAGTTTCCCTCTAACCAGGTGTATCAAGTTGACAACTAAAGTTGTCCAACAAAATAGGTGTGTTTTAAATGTAAAATTCTTAGAGATCAAAAAAATAATAAAGGTCCATGAGTGATGGTTCAGGGGAGAGAGATAGAATTTAATGATATAAATTGGAAAGAGTAATAATAGAGAAGGTGGGCTTAATGGGGTTGGGAATGTGAAGGTAGGGAAGAAGACTTAGTAAGACAAGGGATAACTAACACTAAAGGCCTTCTGAAAGAGTCATGTGGAACCCTAATATAGACACTTATTTCAATATATACATATATAATATAAAATATTTAAATGTGGGTAACCTAGAACAGGGGTTCAGAGGACCTGATAGACACAAGAAAGTAACAAATGTCAGGAATGAACTCTCTGTTACAGAGTTGTTCATCAGAGAGATCACATAGACAGACCTTCAAGCAAATAAGCTATTGCAACTGCACTTGGTTACTCAACAGTACTTGACAGTAAGACCCAATTGTTGAAGACACTACATATCTGAGTGGAGAACAAACAGAAAGCAATCAAGCTGGTACTGGCCTTGATGCTAAATTTCTGTTGCCTACCTTTCATTGCTAGAAGGTGTTATGCAGGTTACCGGCAGAGAAAGGTTATCAACCTTATCCAGCTTTGAATCCTACAAGCTACAATAACAAATGACTTGGCAAAAGATGTGCAGAGGTGCAATAGTGGCACAGATATTATGAGAGTGATCAACCACCTTCTAATTGGATTTAAGGTCCTCTTCACTATAATAAGACCATAACTGCCACTGTTATCCTTATCAAGAGCCTGTGTCTAGACAACATGCACACCATAAGTGGGAACTATTACACTCATTCTGCTAAATAAACGCATATAATTAAACTGACTCACAATGACTGGTTGTTATATCCAAGGATTAGTGCCTTTCTCAGCTCTCACCAGAGAAGCCTCCATTTGCAGTAGATGATTAATAAAGAGTGCCAAAAATGGACTGTGTGCAGAGAATAAGAGACTACGGAGTGTCATCTGTTTCTAACACTCAGAATAATTCATAGAACTCCTACACTCAATGACTGTTCCTATGTAAATTGTCATTCAATATGCAATCAGAATCCAGTTCTGTTTCTGAAATAATGGATCATTCCCCAAATGAGAGATTTTGGTTTTGTTTGAGACAAAAAAAAAAAAAACAATATTCAAAAGTTTTGCCATCTGAATTCCTTTTGATTAACTCAATCAAATTACATATAAATATTTGCTATGTATTCTATCATCTGGCTTGGAAAGATCAAAATTTGCTATCAGGGAAAAAGTGCCTTCATTTATTCCTATCTGATGCAGAGGAGTGAATAAGACTCAGAAATATTACTTTGCTTCACTTGAATGACCTGTGAAAAGAAAAGGCGTGTTCGTCATCAGCCTTGTTTCCTTTCATTCTGTCAGTGGATCTCAATCTCATTTGTGTAACCGGATCAGCCTCTAGCATAATGGAGGCAAGAAAACACACACAGGTACTAGAATCTACCCACAAACACTCTCATTTATCAGACTGAGGATGGGGACAGGAAAATGCATTCAAACCAGCTTCTAAGTGATGCTGATGCTGCTGGCATATGTCCCACACTTTTCCACTGCTGTACCGCACCGTGTTATATGTGGTCTCTCTTATCTACTTACCAGTACCTACCTTCAGGATTAGAGCCTGAATTTTGAAATTACAGATTACTTTACTCCATGTACCTAATCCCAGGAGCCTATGATAGTACATAGGATTTGGTGGGCATACAATAAATATGACTGAGGAAAATCCTATCTGCTGTCAATAGATCACTTTCTCCTGACAAAAACTAGAACAGACATTCTGAGATAGAATTCCTGAAGGCGAGTTAAATTTCTTCATTTCATAGACAATGGAACTGAGCTCTAAAGAGGTCAAGTGATAGACTGAAAATCAGAAAGCCAGGACAAGAATAGCTGCCGCCTGGAGTTTTCCTTATTTAAAAGAGCATAGCATGTTAAGCTTTCTAGAGAAACTGGACGAAATCGGACGATGCACCATTTATTTTAATGTTTTCTCTTTTGTTTCAAACTGAAATGTGAAAAAAACCACAGAAACGTGAATTTGTATACTTAACTTAGATGCCATGCTAGGTAGCGGGCAAGCGAAGTGGAGACTGCAGGGGATTTTTAAAACACAGTCCCTTCCATCAAAGTTGCACCTTCTAGGTAGGGAGACATAATTCAAACATGAATCATGCGCAATGATATCAGGCATCATAAATTGGATGTAGCATGGTACCTGTTATACATAAACTAACAGAATAAAATGTACTTTGGAGACAAAAATTTTTTTTCACAGATGAGTTAGTGTTTGAGCAGGATCTGAAAAAGACGTTTTACAGGGAGGGTAATGAAATAACTCAATTTAGGTGTACATCACACTATCTGACAGAGATATAAAAATGTGCATTTTAATGGGGGAGGGAGAACTCCTTGTAAGCATGTAAATTGGTGAGGACATATGTTGGCAGACTTTGGAAAAACTTAGATTTCACAGAATATTCTGTGATATGATTACCTGGACCAGACGGTGGCACAAAAAGGATAGAGATTACAGTTTTTCTTTGATCAAATGTTCCTTCATTCACTCTTCCACTCCACTGTAGTCTAACACATTCCATTAGAAAATGTCCCTCAGGCAGAGACCCATTCACAGTGTTCATCTCAAATTCTCCATGGCTTGAGATTACTGGATACAGACTTGATTAGATTGATCCAAAGTGTTTTACTTTGCATAACATGAATCTATACAAATTATCCCACATCTACTTTTCATGTCTCTCCAATTTCAGGAGACAGGCTTTTCTAGTCCATTATTTCTGTGTATCCATATCATGCAGCTATGCTCTTAGTCTTTCCTACGTCAACAACCCAAATTCTTTCATTTAAAACCATGTGGGTATAAGACAAATACACACACACACACACACACATACACACATATACACCTACACATCACTCTTAAATATATATTCATATACATACACATACAATTTTTTATCTTTAGTTTAGTTATAAGTAAATCATCTGCCCTGAAGTTACCTACACATGTATTTAAAAAAAAAATCCTTCCCTGGGACTATTCCAAGAGAAATCCCCAATACTGGTCTTTCCTCTGTTCATTGTGCATGAGCCACATTTAGCCATTTGTCTCTGTGACCCAACCATCCTATCTGCTCCTGTTTTTTAATACTTTTCTGACACATTAATTAATTCAACAGCCTCTCCATTTTCAGTAAGGTCATTCTAAGACAGTTGTTCCTTCTCAATTTTCTCTTTTAAAATTTTGCCTTATTTGGAAAGAGTATTTTCACTTTAGAGAACCAGCTACTTGCTGGACTCTTCACTTAAAATGCTGTAGTGAAGAATCTATGGTCCCATTTTGAGAACTGATATACTTGGTAAGATAAATTGTAAACATTATTGAAAACAATTCATGTGATATTGGACCCCTTGGTACTATTCTTAGATATGCACATGCATTTCAAGTAATATTTAGGTCCTTTTCAAATTTTGATTTTGCAAGTGTTAGTGGGTTATAGGCACATGCAAACTGAGAGTGACCCTCCAGAGACCACATAAAGTGGGTGCTTCTGAAAGTGTTAATCTGTGTGCCAGAAATGAATGTTTTCTGAGAGCATTTGGTTATTCTAATAATAAAGTGTTTATTGACATAGGTTTCCTAAAACTTCTATAAATATACTTTAATTATGTAGAGTTGTTATACCATATGCAACTACCTGTCAGTCCTTGTGTAAGCATGTATTAAAAGTTTAAGGATTTGAAAATTTGATATTTTAGATTAGAAAATGCATGCAAGTAACAAGGAAGAGTTTAGCATAGAAAAATAAGCTGCTAATTAGGGGAAAATTCAGTCTCTATATTGTTAATCACAAGTGAAATATATTAAAAGTTCAGAGTGTTTATCATGCTAATTAAAAACTGGAAATCATTAATTCTACATACTAAGGAAGTTCATCAAATTGTAAAAGAGAACCAAGTGTAAAACCTGACCAAGCATTAAGTGGTGTTGGAAGGCATTATTTATTTTGTCCAAATCTCTGAATTTGTGAAGTTTATTCATTAATTCTACTTCCTTTGATTATGGGTTGTTAAAACAAGGACTAATACATTACTATAATAAATGTTCAATGCTAGTAAGTAATAATTATTCTCTAAGACTTTCTAATTAACCAGTATTTTTGTAAGCCAAAGTAAATCAAATACCTATTTAATAAAGACCAGGCTTACACTTTAATAAAATAAAACACATGAAACACACACACAAAATTCTTTTCACTCTTAAAATAATAACTATACAAAAATAAGGAGGAGTTTCAATGTTTTTGAAAACCAAAATATATATGGTTGATCATTTTCAAATTTCTGAATGATACATTGGTGACTGAGAGAGGAGGAGTCCGTGTAGCTTGAAGTCATATTAAACTACATAGTTGAGTTCTACACCACCATCTCTAAAAAAAAAAAAATCTGAACATTTACAAAAATGTCATTTTCTTATACTGAATACTCCCCAGGAAATTATTCTTATGATAGGACAGTGATACTTCTTCTGTGCCTTCACTCTGATATAACTGTGTATAGACTTGCTCTGCATCTAAACCTTCAGGGATGTTTTATTTCAACAAAATTAAGTGTTTCAGAAAATATTTCCTAATGTCATATAATTTTCATTCTAGCTATCGGCAACTACGGAAAGAAGGTATTTCTACTGGTTAAAAAATAAACTGTTTTAGATTCCCTGTTGTCATTCACATGTCATGTTTAAAAGCATGAAAAATGTCACTTAATGTAATGCTCAGGGGTAAATGGCAAGTTCACTTTCCCCTGCCACGATCAACAACTGTGCCACTGTCTTTACTTTTGTTTGTGTTTGTGTTTATGTCTCAGATTACATAGCTATCCCCCAAAAGAGAATAACAAAAAGGGGTGGGAGCCTCTGAAATCATTTACAATATGGATGTACCAACATAATTTCAGTTTATACCTTCCCCAAGGCAATGAGGCTGTGCAGATGTTGTGGAAACCCAACTTCCTACAGTGTTTGAAACACAAATCATTAACTTGTTACCAATCTTCTCTGGGAGTCAGAATACAAAAGAGTTTAAACACGTTAACTGAGAGTTCTGCATGCATTTGAACTATTGAGAATCAGTACAGCGTCCACAAACCAGGTATGCCTTGAGGGTTGCTTTGTCTTTTTAAGAATATGCTATGTCTTTTCATAATCTCTAGATATTTATATAATTAAACAACTTGATATGCATATCCATAGTAACAAAGATATATAGTGTGATAGATGATAGATAGATGGACAAATAGACACATAGATAGATAGATACAAATTTAAAGTAAACAACAATGAATGAGAAATTTTATTGGATAGAATCTAACTTGAGATTCCATTGTTCAACTAACTGCTCAATGTTCTTTGGAGAACAATGCTAAACAATTCTAATGCATCTAAGCCCTCATTTCCTGTTGTTGAGGTAATTCAATATAGGTAGGTTAAATTCATTCATACAACTATTATTTGTTCAGTGTCTAATATTTTCAAGATATCATGAAAGGACTTTAACTTTTTGTCAATGCAAAAAGAAAAGCCCTACCATATTCTAGTTTCACGAGATAAAGAGTATACAGTAGTAACATTATTTAAATATATAGAACCTTTAATAGTGATAAACAGAATGGGGACAGATAATACTCATAGGATGTAACAAAAGAGAGAAAAGAATGTATAATGTAAAAAGTGTACTGAGAGAGCCCTCATTGATTTGGGAATATTTGAGAACAGATCTTAATGACACAAACAAAAGGCTACCTGTGGAAAAACTTGGGAATAATTCTTAAGACAGGACAATAGGACATCATTTAATTGCTGTACAGCTCATTAATTACTGACTCACAATTGGAGTTCTCATGAAGAAAGAAACAATAAAGGGGCTGTAGTAAATCATCAGGAAATGCCAGTAAGGACCTATGTCTACAACCTCAAGAACCATGTCAGCTTTATTATATTTTAGAATTTGTGATAATTTGGAGATATCTATACTTATCTGACTTCGTGGACAATATCATGACTCTTAAACTCACTTATGAAGGAATAGATATATGCTAGAGTATCAAAGTATATGATGCATGATATAAGTTCTAGGGTTTCTATTTAGAGGAAATGAGAAGAATTTGGCTTGTGATCAATGCATATATAATTGAGATGTGAAAACAGAATATTCAATTCAAATAATGCTATCAATTATTTGCAGTTCGTATTCCAGTAATTCTTGAGTACAATCTCCATTTTTAATACTCCTTGACCTCGAAAAGTTAAGTTTGCAACTTGTGATAAACTTCATCTTCTGTCCCTGAACTTTGGATCACTCTGCTTCTTGAGATTGTTGTGTGGTCTACTACAACTTTGAAATGTTGTAGAGAATGTCTACTCTCTTCACAGAAATATCTTGTTTACTCTAGTTTTCTTATCACAAAATGACATTGATTCCTCATTCTTACACTAATGAGGAGAACTCACAAAATCAATATTTATATTATCAATTGTATCTTGGTGGACAAATATAGATCCATAGTCTTTGTAGACCTTACTTCATTTGTGAGGAAAAATAATAAAATCTATTCAAGTTAATAGTACAAATACCAACCCACCTTTCAAGGGTATTGACTTATTATCAGATTTGAGAGGGACTGATTATTACTGAAAGTACACTAGATAATTTCTTCTTCATGTGAAACATGACAACTCAAAGAATGTGTTTAAACTAGAGGTAACTACAAATATGCACTTCCCATGAATGGAAGGTGAAACACACTCACCTTCAAAGAAATAATAGACATAAAGTTCCTCTGAGAACAGAAGAATAAAGGAAGAGACAGGACATGAAAACTGATCAAGAGATTTTAAAAATAACAGAATAATAAAGTAGTATTAAGTAGGCACATACTAACAATGAACTAACATTACTGAAAATTGAGAAAACTATTTGGAAAAATAAAACAAAAACCCCTAAAAGTGTTCTTCTTAAATGGCATTTGAAAGATGCTTATATTTCTCCATGGGGATTTTTATGTAATCTAGATCTCTGTTACGTTTATAACTTACTGTTCAATGTCAGTAAAACAAGAATATCACCTTTGCTAAAATCTACCAAATAGAGTATATGTCTCCTAGAATACGGTAGCTAGACTGCTATTTCATGAACAGGCCTAAGAGTATAGTTTAGCTGTGTACTCCTTTCCTGTAATGTGTGAGGTTCTACTTTAAATCCCCGGAATGCAAACAAAAATTAAAAATAATTTTATGATAGATTGGCCCACTTCTTTCTCCCATAAGAGATACAGTCATGTGAAAAGTTGCCTTTTCTTCTAAAGACATTTATTTCCATTCACAAGCATATTAAAGAACAAAAGGATGTTGTGAATTATCTGTCTCATAATTCTTCCATAGGTAAGGTGGAAGAATTGCTAGCTTGGTGGATTTGAGATGAATTATACATGACCTTTTAAGCTACATGTTTTTTTCTTCTTTTGGTCAATTCTACAGCAAGAAAAGGAATTTGGTGTTCTTTTAGGGCAGGTTCTTCTTTAAAAATCAATAAGGACTAGGTTTTGAACTCCATCTGTCATATTTTTAATTCCATAATATTTGGAGACTTTTTGAGGAACGCAGGGCCTATCAGAGGGCTCTTTCAGTAGTTTCAGCTCCCCTTGTCTTGTGTTTATGGGTAGCCAACTGAGGTTAAAATCAGGTAGAGGACAAACTTTGAAAGACCAACACTGATAGAAATGGAGTGTCCCCTTAATGTTCAGACATAAAGCGGTGAATTATCACAATAACAACACTGATCTAACACTCACTATGGACCTGCCATATGGGAGGAGTTGCTTAAAACCATGTACTTTTAATAATCCATTTTGTCACTGTGGTAACCCTCTTATTGAGGATAAAACTTAAACTCAGAAAAGCTGAGTGACTTATAACATTGCATAGAAATGTAACAAAAGTAATTGAATCTAGAAGTTCATGCTTTACCATGATAGATACAACTACTATGCTATAAAACTAGAAACTATTACCTAGAGGTAAATAACAAGTAATGATCTTCACATTTTAGTACAGAGAGCAAAAGCAGAGTCACACCAAGATTCTGGGTAAGTGTTGAAGATAGGTCTATCAGATGGAATATCTACAATCGCCTAAAATAGTTAGATGACTGTCATTGATGCAAATTGATTCAATGAGAGACCTTAAAATGACAGAGAACCTGATAATGAGTTTGAAATCTCCTCCACTCATCCTTGATCTATAAATATTGTGCATGGTGCAGGTTGCAGGATGGTTAAGAAGACTGGAATTTTCATATAGAAAAGTTGTCAGGTTGATTAATTAAGAAAGACTCTCTTGACTATTTTGCTGAGAAAAACTGAAGACATTTTTCTCTGAGCTCTGGAGGATGTAATAATGGCCTGATGTTAGATTGTGCCTCCCCACTCTCCCATAGTTCAAAACACAAGGGCTTGTAAAAATGATTGTGCCATGAGTTCTTTGGCTTCATTGATTGGATTAGGTGGCCTTATCTTAAAGATGTTTGATCATGAATGCAAATCCCTGTTGTTCACTACTGTTTTCCACCACATGATGACATAGTAGGAATTCCTTCTTCCAGTGTTAGTACTTTGATTTTGTACATCTTTGCTTAACTTAGTGTGTGCAATAAATCTGTGTGCTTCATACAATACTAAGTCAATACAACACAGCATCAGAGACAAGAAAGCCACTGGCATTAGAGAAAGAGTGTGACTGTAACATACACCTACAGGTGAGGAGGCCACTTCCCATCTGAGTAATACGAAGAGGCTGGAAAAATCCTGTTTTGTCAGACAGAGCATTAAGAGTGGTTGCACTGAGGGTTCAGAAGAGAAAAGTAATGGAGAAGGTCTTATTCTCATTAGGTTATCTAAGTGGAGCAAGCAGGGTGTTAGTGAGAAGCCTTCTGATGAGTTTCTAGATAGAAATGTGAATCACAACTGACTGTTGAAGTCAGAAAAAGGTCCTCTTTTATACAGTTCTTAAAACTCAGCTTAGTTATTTCTATTTTCTAGGACTTCATGAAAGGCAGAAGGTAGGAGCAATGAAACTGGGTATTTGGTGGCAGAAATCTAGGCAGAAAAATGTCTATGATGCTCTGTGCTTTCCTTACTTGCTTATCGTAAAATCAAAGAAGGGAAAATAATTTTAATATGGAATTTATAATGAATATAGAAGCAAGACGCAAAGATTTGGAAAATTATCAACCTGGAATTCAAGAATATAAAGTATGTTCAAGACAGATAACCAATGGTGTAGCCAAGGAACTCATTGATTAGGGAATTAATACGGAAGGAAGGAGGCCACTTGCCATTCCTCATACAACAGGTGCATAGTCTCAGAACATTTTGGATATATTTGGGTGTCTTCCACTCCTGTGCAAAGTGCAGAATGCTGAGAAATGGTTTAAACTGAGGCCCCTTGGGCTCAGTGTCCAGAGCCACCGCAACTTTCTATCTCTCACTTCTGTTACGTTGCTTCTTGTCCATGCCTGGGTTCAGGTGGGGCCAATTCAGCTCTGGCCAATGTTCCAGAGGGCATGGTGGGTGAGCTTTCAAATGTCCACAGTGCTACCACTGCAGACATGTATACTTTATAAGCATGGACATGTGACTGCTTCTATCTTCTTGTCAGGGAAAAGTCTCATAGATTCTATGGGCTGGGAAGGGCATCTAGAGATTCCTCACTACAGGTTAGTAGATCATGGGAATCCTCTCATCCCCCATGTTCCCAAATGTAGACCGAAATGGTTTGATTATGAAATGTTCTCCACAGGCTCATGTGCTGAAGGACTGAATTCCGTCTAGTACCACTATTTTGGAAGAAACTGAAAATTTATTTACTAGGTCCTAACTGAGAGAAGTAAGTTGTTGGTGTTGTGTTTTGAAGTGTAACTTGCACCTGACCTGAATCTACCTGCAGTTTTCTAGATCCTGACTGTCATCAAGTGAGCACTTTCATCCATCTGCTTTCTTTACCATGAGCTTATACATTGCCTCGACCCAAAGCAATGGAGCCACCTAACCTTGGATTAAAATCTTGAAATCATGAGGCAAAATAAAAATGTTATCCTTAGGTAATTGTCACAGAGATGATGTCTGATAGATATTGTTTTGATTTTGTGAAAAATCCTGTTTGTAAGAGACAGAGGTTGTGGGGATGAGTGCTTAGAAAGGTTATCTTCTGAACATGACAAAGCTTTTATACTCATGAGCTCACAGAAGCTGTGGCTGCCTGCAAGAGAACTGCATAAGTTCAATACAATCAGCATGGATGGAGGGCATGGAAGGAGGTCACAAGTCTCCACCCCTAACTGAGGAGTTATCGGTAGGAGTACGTAGAAAATTGAGAGACATATCTGATCAGAGTGTATCACATACATGTATGAAAATTCAAACAATAAATTAAAAAATTAAAAAAATAATTGTGTGATTCAGAGACTTGAATTGAAACAGACTTTAGAAAAGTTTGGAGAGCATATCAAGTAAAAAGAAATTATGATGGAGGTATGGATTAAGGATATCCTGGACAGTGACAGAAGCCCAGGGAGTGAATAAAGAAGTATGTGGTAAGAAGTGGTTAATGGAGTTTCCAGATGTGAATGAGCACACCATTAAGAACTTTACTAGAAACCGTGTATGTAACAGTGCGGTAAAGCCTCAAACCAACTAAGCAGCAACGATAAAATGTGTCTATTCCATAAGACACTGTGGAGGTTGAAGTTTAAATGAGGCAGATGAAATTTTCCAGGAATTCTCAAGGCTTCTCAGCATGCAGACTCTGAAATTATTCTAGCTATTCCTTGCCAGATGTAAGGTTGAAATCAGGAGCAAAAAGCATCCCCTCGTATGAACCTGGAGTGTGGGCCCTTATCTGGAGCTGTGGGCTTGTGAGACTCCTCCTGGGAACTTGTAGCTGTGGTCCCCTCCAGTGAGCTGGAGTGTATTCCACAACTGTGAGCACATTCCATATTCTTCTGGTGGGCTGGGGGCAGGAATATCGGGGATGCAGGACTTCTTCATGTTGGGCGGCAGTTTCAGTTTTCTCTACATGTCTGTACTCCCCAGAGTCCGTTTCTGTGAAGTCCCAGAATGTGCACGGCAGTCGCTTTGCCTGTGTTAGACTTATGTGGGGAAGGGAGCTTTCTATTATTTGCATATTCTGGTCTGGAGGGCTCTGATTCTTAAGAATGGAAGTTTCACCTCCCTTGATGGTCAGTTCTGGTCTTGACTTCACATGAGATCCTAGGCTTCCAGGTCTTGATGATGGAAATTTTTTCCATTCCCATGGACCAAGAGGTGTTTCATCTTTTTTCTACTGCTCTTTTACAGCCTCAGTGTACTTTCACTTTTGCCCTACAGAAAATGTAAACCACTTAATTGAGATAAATACCGCAGTTTGCAAATATATAGATAGATAGATAGATGATAGATAGATAGATAGATAGATAGATAGATAGCCTGGACTGTGTCTCAAACATACAGGTTTTGATAAACTCAAGACCCAGGTTTCAATCACCAGTGGGGTAAGAGTGGGTAGGTGGGTAGGATAGGGTTAAAAACATTCCAAGGGCTAAGGATTGTGGTTCAATATGTACCAGGCTTTAGGTTCCACTACAAAAACAGAAAAAAATAATCAAACTTTTCAAAACCAAATGACAACATTATGAATGTGTTCTCAGAATGAGAATAAGAACACTCGCTAAAATGTATGGAGAACTTTTTTCCTTAGAATTCCCTGTAAGTTCATAATTATCTCAAAAATGTTTTAATAAACAAAATGAAACAAAATAGCAGCAAGACAATAAAAATCTCAGCTGGAGGATCAAAATAAAATTTCATGAAGTTCTCAAAAGAATCAGTAAAAATATGTTCTCACTCACTTGTGGATGTTTAGGATTGGATTGTGTGTTTCAATTGGAAAGTCCATACATGTCAGCAATAGTTAGGCACAATTGTTTTGGTGTGAATTCCTTAGAGGGAAGCTAAAATAGAGTGATAAAAAGAGAGAGGGGAGAACCATGGAACAGGAAACTTTACAAACAGTGGGGAATTAGAGGGCCAGTAAAGAAGGTAATACGGGGCGTGTTGTCTAGCAATAAAGGCCTTTAGAACAACAACAAAAACAGAAGAGTAAGATGGCTTGAGGACATCATAGGAAGTGGCCAGGCCTTACCCATTATAGGCTCAAGATCTGAGGATCTTGTGTGGAGATGAGAGATCAGGAGTATGTTTCTCAATAAGATCACCTGTGGAATTATGTCTTCATCTTCTACCACCTAAATACTTGGGGATTGGTGGTACCATGGAACAAAACGACTGGCTATTGTCTGGGCTGATAAATAGGTCCTGGAATTAGCCACATGGTATTGATTTTACAGACATGTAGAATGCAAGAATTGTGGGGCTGCACAGGAGACAAGACATTATGTACTAGCATCAGAATCCTGTATTGAGCTCCTGAGAGAAATATGCTTTAGTCTGTGACAGTGTGGCCGAAGATGAGATTTAGACCACTGAATGTTGGAGATGTGAATAACTTCAAATACTTACCAAGGCTACTTTGATTATAATGCTTCAATATTAAGTCCCTTTGTGGTTGGGCATGCTTTTTCTATGTTGTTGTATATTGCAAGCATGCATTTTTCATTGTGCTGTACAGGAACTTATGCTAAGAATATCATTTGAGTATCACAAGTAATTTTGGAATTACATCTTCAATCATATAACTATTCAGAGAGAACTCTTGGAGATAGAATAAAAGCATTTTGCCTTATCAGACAATAGTGTTATGGTTTCAAAATGAACTGTCCTTCACAGACTTGGGAGTTGAAGATTGGTTCTGACCTAGCAGCTTTATTTTTGTAGATCTGGAAGCTTTACTTTGTGATGTTTGCTTACCATGAGAAAATAGGTTACTAGAGGCAAGTGTTGGAAAAATATTTTGTTTCTGGCTTTTTCTATCTCTCTTTACTAGTATGAGTTGACTAGCCATTGCTAGAATGATTGCTGCCATGGTATTTTATCAGCAGTTCCAAAGTAATCAGTGTAACTGACCTTAGACTGTATACATTCTCTGAAACAATGAAGGAAAATAAATCTTCCTTCCTGTTAATTGTTCCCCTCAGGTATTTGTTACAGTCATGACAGGTTCCACATCTTATTGGCCCAGAAAAACTGTCCTGTGGTTAAGGCATGGTAGCTGAAACATGTGCTGTGTGCAGCAAGACATGCAAATTCTGCTGCCTGAACATTATGATCACAATCCTGGTTTTAGCATGTTTGGGGATGGAACTTAAAATTCAAAAGGGAGCATTCTCAAGCTTCACATTTTAGTGTTTGTCTTGCTGGGTTTGGGACTTGCTTCAGAACTGTTTCTTCTGGCGTTGTATTGCTCTCTTGAAAATGAGAATACCTATGCTATATCTTTCCACAATTGCATTTGAAGATGTATAACATATTTGATTTTACAAACTCCGAACTGGAGAACTATTTGCACAATGATGATCTGTGCCTGGGGTCTCATTGACATAGACAATATTCTGGATGCACACTTCAAGTCTGATGTTGGAATACATTTATATTTTCATAAATATAGATAAAATACTTCATTTTATATTTGGAAGGCACGAGCACAGTATGCTATGATTTGAATGAGTCGCTTCCAAAACACCAGTTTTGTTAATGTGATAGTGTTTAGAAGAGGTGACTATGCCATGAGGGTCCTGTGTATGGTATGGAATCAGGTGTCCTCATAAAAGCAAGTGATGTGTCAGATGGGAATGCTAGGGGTTAGTCTCTTTGTTCATATATCAAACATTGTGGGATGAGGCTACAAGTTTTTTATTGTACTCTAGTGCCTTGAGCCTTGATTTTCTAACTTCTTAAAAGAAGGAAATACATTTCTCTTAAGTACACATTTCTCTGACTGAGTATTTGATTATAGCTATACCAAGTTAACTAAGACAACACCTTGGCAGTTATAAAACTCAGTAATATGACAAGTAATCTTGGTTAGTTATAAAAAGTTTGCATTAAAAGTGTCATTTTATATGGAAAAATTCAGCTGCAATGGATAGATACTGAGGGATGAATGTTCCAGTCAAATAGGTTCTAATCACAAAGAGTTTTAATATTATTCAATGTAATTCATACAAAAATTAAATTTGATATTTACTTTTATATTGTTTCTTAAATGTATCATCTATGTATGCATAGGATATGTTTATACATACTAATAGACACACATAAATATGTATATACACACATTGTTTATGTGTATATATGCATATTTTCAAATATTTATATGTCTGTATGTATTGTATATATGACAATTATTTGGAGTTAAAAGTGTAATGGAGAAATTAAATATTAAATACATCCAGATTTGAAAGAGCCTGAATTTATTTTACATGAAATACTAATGACTTTTTAAATTTTTGTTTTATGTTTGAGTGTTTTGCATGTATGTAAGTGCACCATGTGCATGCAATGTCCACAAAGGCCAGAAGATCCTCTCAAGTGGAGTTATGGATATTGTTAGCTGCCCTGTGGTTGCTAGTAATTGATTCTGGCTCCTCTGCAAGAAAAACCAATGCTCTTATTGCTGATATTTCTCTATAGGCCCTGTTGAACTACTATTTTACAAACAAAAAGAATAGTCAGGAATAACAAATATACAACATCTACATTAATGCTCACTTAAGGTCACCAGGTAGAAGAAAATTTACGAGTTCTAATTTTTTAAGATACTTGATCAGAATATTTTTCACTGAAAACATGAGAAGTGATACAACTTGATTTTTAGAGAAAACAGAAAAGCCACACAGAGGCTTATAACTAAAATAATCTAGGATAATCTGTTTAAAGTTACACACATTAGGAAGTCAATTAATTGCTCTCCAAGTTATATCCCAAGGAGAATAAAGAGGCTGAGAATTAAAGGGCATTGTCTATGGGATGTTATAGGGAGAATGCAGAGATACCAGGTATCTTGGATTTTCACAGTTTTCCTTTCTCCTACTGGATCATTCCAATAAAAATCAAAATGGAAGAGAATTTCTGTAAGGTGAACTGGTTAATCATTTCCTTTCAGTTTTGGATATCAGGTGAATGCAGTACAAAACTGTCATCTTGTTTGCTGAGCCTTCAATTTTATACAAAATTAATTGGTTTCAGAATAGAAATCACTGTATCTAAATATAATCAGTTAATTTTATGATTGGGTTATTCAAAATAAGACAGATGAGCAGGGTAGGGTAGTACGCATCATTAATCCCAGCACTCCGGAGGCAGAAGAAGGTCTTTATGAGACCAAAGCCATCCAGGTATACATAGTGAGCTCTAGGTCATCTGGGGCAGGGGGATGAACTTTGTCTCAAAAAAAGAAAAAAACAACAACAATATAATACAAAAAAGATAAGATAGAGAAGCACTAAGTTTGGCATCCTGAGTTTGATCCTTGGAAACCACATGGTGGAGGGAGAGTGCTGACTCCCTTAATTTGACCTATGGCCTCCATTAGTGAGCCACAATATGCCTCCCACACACACACACACACACAGCAAAAAATTGGGAATAGAATTTAAAATAAAACAGGCCATTCAAATATAATGCTGTTTAATAAACAAATCCAAAACCCTACAGTATACAGAAATCATTGTAGGGGCCTGGAAAGATGGTACAGTGGTTAAAAGCACTGGCTGTTTTTACATAATACCCAGGTTCAAATCCCAGCATCCACATGGCAGCTAACCACCATCTGTAACCCCAGTTCCAGGGGATCCAATGCCCTCTTCTGTCCACTGCAGACATTGACTGATATCGGTGCACTTACACACATGGAGCCATAACATTCATACACATAAAATAAAATATAATAAATTGTCCACTAAAATTTTAATTTATGAAAATTCCTGTCACAAAGACAGAAATCTTATGAAAATTAAGACATAAAATGATTAGAAATTACACATGACACTTTTCATTGTTTTAAAAAAAATCAAAAATATTTTATATGTTTCGTTTTTTTCTTTCTACTTTCCCTTTTGTTTCTATCAGAAGCTACTAAATTTTCAAACCTAGCTGACTTTATCTCTTCACTGAAAGATTTTCTTTCCTTTTTATTCTACATACTTATATTAGGTACTATGGTTTAATATTTTACTTATCTAAAATGTAATATGAGTTATTAAAAGCTCATGTTCCTAAATAGAAATAAATAGGTTTGTATTATTTTATTCTTTTAACATCAACTTGTGTGATGCCAGTCATTTGATCAAGAGGTTCCTTTATCTTGAGAGTTCTGAAAGCAATGAATTAGTACTCATCACAAAGAGTATATTTCAGAACTAGTTCATAAATCATCACTTAGGAAAGAGTTTATTTGTGAAAACTCTTACAAAACATCTCAATTATAATAATAAATATCAGTTTTAAACACTAGTCTGACTATATTTTAAATTAAACTGTTCTATATATAAATCCTCTGTAAATATTACTATTTACTATATGCTATCAACTACACATCTCTTTTTCTAAAGAAGAAATTTATGAGCATTAAGAATGGTCTGATAAAATGTAATTCTAGAGCTAACATCTGGATATTCATAAAACTTGCTTGCAACCTAGGCCTATTAAGTTTTTACTGCACTAATTAAACTATATATCTGCCAATTAAAACCAGTTAATTAATGAGAGAAATTGCAAAAATTCACAGAAAATAGACTTCAATTTTATAAGAAAATCATAGGAAATATTAAAGTAACTGGCAAATTGAATCTATAAAACATTTCCTTGAATTATGGCATTTGAAGTCTGTGAAGGCATGTGTATTATTTGCCATTTGAAATTAACATAAAATTGGAAACTTTTACATTGTTAGATTAAATTTTCTAAAACTTTAAAAAACATTATTCTACTTTAATGAGGCTATTTCAACTCTATGAAACACTAGATCGTAACATCATTGATAGAACCTGACATCGCTGGATAGTTTGTAATTTTCTTTGCCATTACTCATATTTCAACAGTTGTTATTATTTTACCATTTTAGTCTATGCTGAAGATACAGTTCTTACACATTCTCCTAATTAAAACTAGAGATTAGTGTTGAATACTACATTTTTTTTCTGATAGGACAAAAATGATGAATTTTCATAACTTTATCAGTGTTTTCTTTCTAAATTAAAATTTATATTTAATAAACTTCAGTCTGTTTTAATGTGTTCCAAGGAATGTCACATGCTGGAGGAAAAAGTTGCTCTCACATATGGAGGATTACAGAAATTAACTTTTTCAAAATATCCTTTTAATGAAAATCTTATTTTATTAAAAAGGCTGCTTTAATTTCCAATTACATAAAAAAAAATTACAAATGTTACAGAACTGGCAGAACAAAGAACTGAAATAAAGACTAAAAGTGAAGGGGCATTATTGATAGTGATAAGAAACTTCTGTACCTGGACACTTTGTAAATGACACTTACACACATACACACACCCTATCTTCACACACAATGATACACCACCTTCACACACACACACACATACACACACACACACCACCTTACACACACACACACACACACACACCCACACCCACCATCCTATCTTCATATATCACACATACAATGTTTAGAGAAAACAAAAATTTCAAGTACAGTTGAATCAAATGAAACTTCCTAGATCCAAACCTGTTATATGTTAGTGAAGAGTGCCCCTTCAGCAAAGATTTGAGTTCTAGTACTCTACAATCTATTCCCATTCATAACTGTGCTGTAAATAGCATTTTCACAACATGAAATTTCATGAGTTTTTTTTTCTACTTTCTAAACTATAGTCAAAGATTTAAGTAAGGAATTTTATTTGATAAACGATTAATCTTGCTAATGTGCTTGTTTTATATTGGCCTTGTTTTATGTACAAAATGATTTGACCATTTTCCATTTTCAACATTTGATGCTTTCTGATTTCTTGTTCATGCTCCAATTAGAGCAGTTTTGATCTATTAAATCACTAAATTTTCACAACAGTTTGCAAAGGATCTTTTAGTACATAATTACTCAGCTGAATTCTAAACGTAGAACTTAGCAACACACATGTTTAGTATCAATCTCCAAGGCATGAAGACTGGTTCACTGACTGACTCCAGAATCCATATCCTCAGATCCTATGAGTTTCAGAGACTATGAGGTCCAGTTTGCACTGGTTATGCACTGATTCCTCCCTCTGGGGAACAAGGCTCTGAGCTTCTCTTCCGATTACCAGTCTAACCTTGCATTTCTCTCTGGGTTGTCACTTTTCGTGGTAGTTTTCTATAAATTCTAATACCTGTTTCTCAAGGAGAATGTACATAGCCACAAGCAAACAGATATTGCTTTTAGATTAAAAGCTCTGAGAAATCCTGCAGTAATAACTGCATTTGAACTAAGCAGTATTTTACTTTTTATTCATTCTTCACGATTAAGTTAATTGTTTTTTTTTCATTTTTTTGCAGCTCACTTATAGAAATAGAGTCCTTATAGATTATAGTTTGAAAAAAAGACACAATGTGAATTAACTGAAAGAGATACATATCCTGTGGTCTTGGTGCAATTTTACAGCCTTGTTCCCAATAGTTCCATCACTTAATGTTCTTACTGGATTTTTCTTATTAGTTCTAACATAGTCTATCTACTGTTGACTTGAGTCACAAATCTCACTGAAACTTTCTCAGATGAATTCTCCTCACCAAAAGTCTAGTAATATTTCCTGTGACATTTATCACATGACTGCATCAGTTACATGACTGCCTGTCACTTGACTTTCCGACTTTCTAATTTATATACCACTTCTCTCATAACCTCACAGCAGACTTCTGGAAGTGCTCTTGCATTAAATGAATTCGGAATTCTAGGGATAGTTTCTCAATTAGATTTTTTTCAACCATTCTCAGACATAGTATCTGATAAAGTATGTGAAATATGATAATAATGATATTTGAAGTACCATGTTTGAAACTAGAGTCATAAATGTTTATACTTGAAAGTCAACTGAGATTACACTCATTAAAATATTTATGAAAACTGAGTCTCAACTAAAGTTATTCTTATTTTCTCTTAAGATATTCTTAATGTTTTCAACAGAGAAAGAAAACTGTGAAACAATGTGAATAAACTAAATGTAATTCATAATATATGATAGGATTGAGGATTGTAATAATAATTGTAATCTGTAAAATGTAAGTGGCATAAATCAAAATTGTGCTTTCTGACAGTTAGGTTGAAATGAAATATGTGGTGGATTGTAAATCACTCCTTCCTCCTTATCTAACAAATGAAGCTCCATATTCTTGAAAATGAATTTTTTAAAAAAGTTGCAAGATGAGCCAGGGGGCCTCTTCTGTGCCAGAAAATACCAGTTAGTTTGGGTATCTTAATTTCCATTCCATAAAAGCCTTAGGAAATTAAAATAATTTCTCTCTCTCTTTCTTATTGTATTAAGATAATTTGTCTCTATAAGATTGCAGGGGAAGTAAAACTACTGCAAAGTCATAATTTCTGTGTAAATCCATCTACCTTGAAAATCAATTTAAATAAAATAAATGTCCTACCCTCCCATTCCAAACCATATTTAACCTTTCCTACTCTTATTCCTCTGTCCCCCTTCATGTCACTGCATTCTCCTTCCCCTCCTACTATGGCCATTAATTACTATCTTGACCTTTCTGGATTTTGAAATTGAAACATGCATATCTAAGATTTCAAGTCTAGCATCCACCTATAATGGAGAATGTGATATTTGTTGTTCTGGGTCTATGTTGCTTCACTCAGAATTATTGTTTCCATTACCATCCATTTACCTGTGAATTTTATATTTCTGGTTATTTTTAAGATATGAATAAGATTCCATTGTGTATATGTACCACATCTAGAGTATCTATTCATCAATTGAGGGAAGTCTTGTTTTTGTTTTTTGTTTTTCCAGTCCCTGGCTATTATGAAAAGGTATCAATGAACAAATACTTCTGTAGTAGAGCAAATCTAACTGTAAAGACTTTTAGCAAAATCCAAATGGAAACCTACCATTATAGAAGCTCCTTCAAGTGTGGGCATATACATTATAAAAAGAGATTAAAATGAGTTATCTTATAATGGAAGATTGCCCCTAATAGACACATTTGCCAGTGAAGTAAAAGTCCAAAGCCAGAAGTGGACTCCCTTTTCTGAAGCTGTTGACAAGGGGTCCCATGGACCCTCAAACAATGCTAACTATTGCCCCTGCTCTTGGTTACCCAACAGAACTTCATAGTAAGACTATTGCTACAGAACAAGGACAAATAAAGCTTTGCACTGACCTCAAAGCTTCATCTCTGCTTTGCAGCTTTTATAGAGCTGGAAGGTACTTTGGAAGCTACATGAAGAGAAAATTTATCATTAACATTACCCATTTGTGAATCTTGTGATCTAAAACAGCTGGATTGGCAAGGTATGCGAACCAGTGCAATAGTGGTATGAATAATATAGGAGGAACTAACTGCTCTTTAATTGGAATTAAGGCCCACATTTTAGGATGCAGTCCATATCTGATATTAGTATCAGGCTTAGGAACCTGAGGCTAGACATTCCACAGCCCATCAGAGAGAGCCTTATACAATT
This sequence comes from Eospalax fontanierii, assembly GCA_035773235.1. Taxonomy (NCBI): domain Eukaryota; kingdom Metazoa; phylum Chordata; class Mammalia; order Rodentia; family Spalacidae; genus Eospalax; species Eospalax fontanierii. Next base: position 33,965,890 of record CM069542.1, read on the forward strand.
ATTCTGCTAAATAGACACAGTATTAACTTAATTTTTATGCCCGTAGACTAATATATCTCTAAACTCTCAGCAATGAAGCTATATTATATAGCAGATGATGATTAACAGAGAGAACCGCACTGGCCAACCTGCAAAGAATAAGAGACTATAGAGTGCTTATGACTGAATAGAACAACTACATCAAACTTCTGCCTCCAAAGGCTCAGGGATCACTGAGGAAGAGGTGATGCAAAGATTGCAAGAGCCAGAGTCATCAGAGGACCACAGGGGAACAGACTTCTCCAGACAGCTTGTCAGTTACTCACAGGAACTCACAGTAATGGTCCCAGCATGCACAAGTCCTGCTAAACTCAAGCCAGACAAAATCCCAGAATAGACTTGGGGAAGTGGGTAAGAACCCCTAACTCCATCTGAGGAATTATTTACAACTGATGGCCACTGGGAATGGGAGATTTCATCTTCTTTAAAGGAAATTTTGTGGTGGGAAGTAAGGCCTGGAAATTAGGGCAGAGGATATAAAAAAAGGAATAAACAAACAAAATCACAAATATAAACAAAAGAAATGAATGAGAAAATTTAATGGAAAGATACATAAAATAGCTCTGAAGATAAGATTTTGTGTTCATCAAAAGACTGAATCCTAGTTCTGAAGGAATAAGGGAGGGGGAGGAATTAAGCTGTGGTGTAAGCAGAAGACAAGAGGAAAAGAAGTGAATGAAAGGGAAGGGAAAAGGAAAGATGTGATTTTTGTGTTGTGGAAAATAAAATCATGAGCAGACTGCTTCCCAGTGGGTTTTCCAAGGTAAATCATCTGCATAATGTACCCCTAGACAAATGCAGTAGTTAACCTGTTGGATAGAGTGGCTACTGTTATCCATCTGGATGACAAATAGTGCCAAAGGTATGATTTCTGTTTGGGGGATTACATAAATTTAGCCTTTCTTTTTTTTGAGGGAAAGAAACCAATAATTACAGCTGAATCTTAAAGTCAGCAGCGAAACATATTGAAGACCATTACCATTAGGTTTAGAATGTTGGTTGTCTATTTACAGTGGTTAAAGAATAATAATTTTGGTAGTTAACAATTTTATACAATATCATACCTTATTTTAACTACATGGCCACTTCTGTTAAAATTTAGTCTATACAAGTATACATTCCCAATCTTTCTAGTTTTCAAGGGAATATATTTGGTAACTTGTCTTTAAATGATACTTGTTGGTATGGAAATTTCACAGTACTATCAGGGTTTGAATATGAAATGACCATCAGTAGATTAACTTTGTCCTCTGCTGGTGTTGGTACCACAGTTTGGGAAGATGATGGAGCCTTTATGAAGTGAAGCTCTTCTCATCCTTCTTCCTGAGTGAAATGTGATCAATCATCTTCCTGGTTCTGATGTCTAGCCTTCTCCTTCCTCATGATGAACTATATACTCTTAGAACTCCAAAGCAAAATAAATCCTTATCCTTTAAGTTGCTATTGTCATAATATTTTATCATTGCAATGAAAAAGAAACTAAGATCCCCCCCCTGGAAATTCTACATGAATTGAAGATATGAATATCCATGCGATGAAATAATCATTATCTGAAAAGCTACTTTTATAAATCACAAGCAAATTGCTTTAAACTTATGTTAATATGAGAGAATAGACACATGCTTTTCTTTACTGGGAACTTATGTCACTTTACTCATAACTATACATAGACTTCATATCCTGGTGGAATATGGATATCTTTAAGATAGGAAGCATATATTATTCGCATTTGTTTCTTCCATTTGTAAGTGAACACATAAAACACAAACACACAGAGAATTTGTGTAATAAGGGTATAAATAATTGTAAAATATATTTTATTCCTGGGGTTAGAAAGATGGCTCAATGATTAAGAGCACTGCCTACTCTTGAAGAGAACCCAGATTCAGTTCTCAGCACTTACATGATGACTAACAACTGTCCTTAACTCCTGTTTCAGGGGATCTGAAACCCTTTTCTGACCTCCATGGGTATTGCATGATGTGGGTGCACTTATATTCATGCGGGAAATATACTCATACACCTAAGTATATATAACTTAATCAATTAATAACTTTAAATTATTTAAATCATTCTTGACAGGATACACATGGAACAGAATTGGGCCCAACATCTCCATACATTTCATAGAAAATAAAAATAAAAAAGGTTTTGGTCTGCAGGGCAGACAAAAAGGGTTTAAATTTTTGTTGGTTCTCCAGCCCATTGACGGGTACCTCATTCAGGGAAGGATGAGAACTATTTGTGAGAATTCAATGAAAGTGGAATGAAATGAGATAATGCACAGATTGCGAGGTTTTTCGAATATTAGTATTGTTACCACAGCTGGTGCTCCCAAAATGGAAAATAAATATAAGCCAGCATAACTTGATTCATAATCGTGTGAAGTATAAATGAAGGAATTTAAAAGCTGTAGCTTAATATGTGTAAGATAATGATCACAGTCACAAAAGAATAATGACAGTCACCCTGTTACAGGAAAGTCCCTTCCTACAACCATCGGATTTCAACAGCTACTCCCAATATCAAATTAGAAAACACTAAGGGTGAAGCCAGAGGGAAACATCAGTGTCTCGTGTTTCCTTCCTGCTACACGTTCCTCTGCCATTGTCAGTAGAATCAAGTGGCTCACAAGCAGTGAACGATGAGTCCAGGATCAATAGAATACCATACACTTCAGGGCGAGGCTGCAATCACTGACTTGGAAAGTACTCTAGCAAAATTTCAGTATTAAGTCAATGTTCTAAATGCCTCTATTTTGATGCATGTTATATCAGCTAACATGAGGAAAGCTATTTTAAGCTGATTCGTACGACAGGTTAATGAGTATGTATGGAGTTGGCTACTATAAAAGATGTAAAATCAGAGGAAGTAAAACAGCCACTTCTAAACCACTTCTCAGGAAACAATATTTATAGCATGCAAATGAAATGAAGTAAGCCATCTTATTCTAACATGTTAGTATTTTGATTTTTTCCTGTCCATCCATCTCATGATATATAAAGGTGCTATAATTGCACCCTTTAAAATTAAACTTATTGAATAATGCAAAAGTAACCATAGGTTATAATTCCAGTTGGGGGAAACAGTCTATATTCATAAGAAGTGTTGGGAGGTGTTATATTAATGAAGTCTGTTTATCTTTGTAAGTGATACCTTTCTATTTCTAACAGCCTGGAGGATCAATTAATCCTGTTAAATGGTAATCTGATATGGCTCTCTAAATCATGACTCCTCAACAGTCAAGAAAGACATAATCCTACTCATTTTAAACTAACAATGAAAATGATTCAAGCCTTTATATGTATTCTTATCAGAAAATTGCTGAGATGCGTTTTAGAAAGATTTGTTTTCTGCAGAAGTGTCAACTGCATTCTAATGAATGTTAAGTTCAACACTCCTTGCTCCTTGGAGAAGTTTTCCTAATATTTAGGTGAGAAGAGATGCAGGCTGAGTTAACATTGCTGCTGCTGCTGCTGCTGCTGCTGCTGCTGCTGCTGTTGATGAAAAACATACAGTGTTTCATTTTAGCCTTCTAAAGTAGAAAATTAGCAAGAAGATTTTAGCTGAAAGAAAGCACAATAATGTGTAAATCGGAATAAAGTGTTCTTTTTATCTAAACAGACTAATATATAATAAGTTGCAAAGAAGAAAGAAAACAGTATTGAGATTTTTGCAATGCTCAGGTGATTAGTTAGTTCTTTCTTATTTGATGTGATACAATTATTATCCTTTCTTACCCTAAGGAAAACCCTATAGAATAATGAAAAAAAAAAGGTTCTTGTCATAGGCAAAGTAGCATATATCACTGCCTCTATCTTTTATCAGTCAAGCCATTTTTGCAAGCTGTTTAGCTTTTTAGAGCTAGGGTCTAAAAATAAAATTTTACTTATAAAGATACTGTCATTCACCAGACACTAAACAGCATATCAGTCGCTAAAGGGACAATAGAATCAAAAGAAATGCTGAAAGAGAACATGGGTTTTCTTTTTTTAGGAATTGGTACTCTTTTGTCTTCTACCTTATGTTAGTTAATTCTTGAAGCAACAAAATATAGATCATTTTAGTCAAATGTTGGCAAACAAGTATGAGAATTTTCAAAATGTCACTTGATATATATGATTAGCTATGTGCTGGTAATGTTCTTAATAAGCAATGAAAATGTACTTATATTGTCTTTTTTTTCCACCTAACTGCTTTCCAGTATGAGGATGACTTTTGTTAATGGACATAATCTGGACTAATGACTTCATTAACCCCAGTAAAACCATGTGCTTTGTGTCTTGTGACTTTGGCACCTGATTTTTCCTAGGCAACATCAGTTTGTTATTTCACCCACAAAGATAATGAATGAATGAATGTGGATATCCTTAAGAATTAACACATCAAAACATTCAAAGGCAGTGCCAGATCTCCATTGGAAACAGGGAGAATTGGGAAGGACATATGACCTTGAATGAATGAGATATTCTAGAACTGGAGATGAAAAAGCCAGATGGTCTGTGTGGTATCAATTATTCTTTCCCAATTGAAGCTGGAAAAAAACATTTTGAATAAAATTATTGGTGGGACCTGACTTAGGACACAAATCCAGGGTCAGAGTTCCAACAAGACAGTTCCATTAGTAGAATTCCAGGAGACACACTGTAAGAGATCTGTAACAGGACGAATGTCCTCTGAGCTTAGACTCACAATTTTAAATACATATATTATTTATTATTTTTATTTTATGTTTATGAGTGTATTGCTGCATTTAGGTAGGTCCACTCGTGTTGTGTGATTGACGCGTTGGTCAGAAGAGGGCATTGGATTCCTGGGAACTGGAGTTATGAAGGATTGTTAGCCACCATGTGGGTGCTGAAAATTGAACCCAGTCCTCTCCAAGAGCAGTCAGTATTCTTAACTGCTGAACCATCTTTCCAGTACCCAACCCACTCTTAAAAACAAAATTTAAGTGTTAGGTTTCTATTTGTTAAGTTAATTATAATGTTGTTTTAGTAATCCTTCCACCCAGAAAGTCCCAACCAAGTTATGAGGATGAGACTCTTTGCCAGGCTGATGAGCGAAAGCAAATTGAAAGAGGAGACATGAGTAGATTAGGGAAGCTTAATGAATATGTATTAGGCGTCTCAGAGCAAGAAATGCTTTTAGGGAAATGTGAAAGACTAGGTGCTCCCTGATGGCAATGGTTTTATTTTCTCATAGAAACAGATCAGGCTGAACCAACAGAAGGCACTTTATAACTGCCGAACCAACTAGCAGATCATTTTGTGTTGGGATAATTGGGACACTGACACAGAAACTGGGAGAAGGACTTGATAGTAACAAGAAAATCCTTGATTACTGAAAATCCTTGTTCATGCTCCGAAGATATTTTGTCAAGAGTTAATGGTAGCGAGTGGAGGGTGTGGTAACTGCACATTTTAGAAGTGGAGAAAATGGAAACTTGACCTGGTTGAATAGCCACTGCCGGACTTCGGTGTTGGCTTCACTGTGTTGCTGATCATGATGCAAATATATCATGGTCCTTCAGCTTCAAAAGACAAAGAAAACTGCGTATAGTGACAGAGGCATTTATCACACCCTCTACCCAGCATACAGAGCCAGGTAGATCTCTGTGAGGCTGAGGCCAGGCTGAGATCCATACCAAGCTCCTGTTCCTCTGGAGCTACAAGGAGAACCTGTCGCAAGAAGAGCGAAACAGCAACAAAACACCACTGCAATACACATAACCTAAAGTTTTTACCCTTGATCAAGTAAATTAATTACATATTTTCCAAACTGACAATGATCAGTCTGATTGGAGGAAAAAGGAACAATTGAAGGACATGTCACAATATTTCATTAATGGGAACAATGCCAGACATAAAACAAATATGATTTCAGATATTATGGTTTACAAATATTGTATGGTTTCAAAATATTGATGGTTTACAAATGTGTTCATTACAAATATTCACTAAAATAATTATAAGTTTTAAATTCATTCTACTGTCAAATGTTCTAAATGCAGCAAAAGTTATCTTTTGTTTAAAGGATAATTTTAGCTCTTCTTATCATGGTGATAATCCTATTTGGCTCAAATATTAATTTGGGGATTAGTCAACTTTCATTCTACTTATAATTTTTCCACTGGTTTCCCTCATCTAATTTATTAGTTTTGTAAAGTGAATATATAGAGTAAGCAGATGAGGGAATTAAAAAGAAATGGTATGGGGTGAAAATAAATAGAAGAGTGAATACTCTGTGTAATTTGGAGCTAATCCATTTTCACAGTGTTTAAAACTTGAAATGTTAATTTTCTCTGTTGTTAAATATTTACCATGTAGCTGAAAATGAGATTACTGAACAAAAATAATTAGATGAGTAAAGCAAACCAACTATGTACAGAGCTTATCATTAGTCATTTGGAATATATTTCAATATATTCTAGTCAGAGGACCTTATACACAACACTGGAGCATGTATTGGGCTCTTTCTCGTACTAATATTATTGGAATATATATTCCAATACATCATACATAATATATGTATGATGAAAACATATTAACTAGAAAAGTTACAAACATTCAATTTATGCTGATGTGATTAATAACCTGAATTTTGATAATGCTGATATCTTTAGAGTTTATATAACATCTCACAATTACTTAAAAATATTTTCAAAGTTCTATAACAAAAATGAAAGTTTTACATGATATTCATTTACAGATGTTAAAAGTTAACTTCTTGTTTTTTTTATGTATCTGACTCTTGGAGCAAGGTATGTATTTAATGTTTTTCACATACTGTGTCATTATAATGAATTTCATGACAGTATATTTGAAGTGTGCTCCATGAGGGATTCAATATGGTCAAGTCAATATGTATTACTATCTCTTCTCATCTTAATACTACAAGATCTTTAAATGCTTACTTTATTAGGCTTATTATTTCCATCAAACACCATGTAATTTATATGAATTGATTTATGTTGTACTTTACTAGCAAAAAGTAAGCATTTCTATTCCTTTAATGAGGCACATCAAAAAACATTATTACAGCGAGGAAACTGCCAGGAGACTTACTTTGACAGAGACTTCTATTATGCTACAAAAAATAAGTCATTACTTTTCCTTTGAAAACCTCTAAAGAAGATTCATATATATATATCAAATAATGGTATTACCAAAATAGGTATTATTTTTTAGATCCCCATTTCAACTCATTTATAAAAATATGTTCAAACAGAAGATCTGAAACTCACAAAACTTGAGAGATTTATATGATCAAGTACTGTTTAGCCCTTGGATATTTAACCTGAGAATAATAGTCCCTGGGTTGTCATATAACTCTGATATTTTGCAGAATGTAACATTAATTTAGCCAAACATCTCTTCCCCCTAATGACCCAAAATTTGTAAAAAATCTTGACAATATTATAGAAAATAGAACAATAAGTCGTCTTAAAATTGAGACTAGATTACAACTGAGAATAGTTATGCTCTGTAAAAAGGATTATGATTTTCAAACATAGAAATGATGTTTGAATTTCAGCATGAGGCCAACAGTAAAGATCCAGTGTGTGAAGCACCAATCGCATTTGTGTCTACTAATTATACAGTAAACAGAATCCTGGCACGTATGATCTAGTAGTGAAAAGTGACACCATAATTCTCATGGGCTGTTTTCTGGGATGAAATCTCAAATGCACAGAAATCTGGAAAAACCCTGGAGGAATAAATAATTATTTATATTAAAGTAAACCATCTAGGTTTTATTTGTATATGCATTTTAATGGGATGGTTTTACTCAAAACTCAAAAGAGAAGCAGCTAGAAACTTTTAAGTAACATGGTACCATACTGAAGACATAGAGGTGAACTAATGATTCTTTGCTTTCATCTTTTCAAATTCAAAACATGTAGTCACATAGCATCCACGTGGTAACTCAGTTAAGAATTAAAGGAAACAATTATGGAGATGTTGGTGAGTTAGTGTTTGCCTATCTCCAATGATCATGAAATCAAGCTTCTAATCATGAGATTGCATAGACTTTCTCAGGTGTGGGAGAGAAAAGTGAACAGAACGCTTAAGCACTGAATTCTTTGCCTTAGAGTCCTCTAGTTTTACTTTTGTCAGCAGGTTTATCCAAAAAAGTCCATGGTGCCTCACACTCTCTTGAGAAGCAGATGGTAAAATCTCACATTTTGACCTTTCAAGAGCAAAATATTGAAATTCATTTTATGTTATAAGGAAAGCCAGGAGTCTGGGTGGGAAACATGCTTTCATGTAGACATATTGACCAATACTAAAACACTTGGAGAATTATAATGTGAAACTTGACATTAAATTACCTTTTTCCAAGATAAAACTTCAACACCTATTAATTAGTTTTCCCCCTTTCACTCTTAACTACTCTTTCTGTTAGAACAGTCACAGTGTAAAGAAGTGTGAATTATCTTCTGTCACTTGTAGAATCATTTGATGTTAAAACAGAGACTGCACCTATATTTTTTTTTTCAGGCAACTTTCTTGCAGTGGCTCAGAAGGCTCTGAGTCATCTGACCCCTCACTAACTCTCTGACTTCACTTCATGCCAATCTCTTGCTCACCAATTAAGCACAGACACACTGACAGTTCCTTACAGCCGTGTCAACTCTGATCGCAGCTCAAGGGCTTTGTGCCTTCCTCATTCTCTGTCAAGGGAGCTCTTCCTCCCACTCCCAACTCTGTGGGCTGTTTCTTCCCTCTCTGCTTTGAGCTGAAATGGGAACTACTTGAAAAGTTCTTCTTTGACTGCACACCCTCCCCAAAATCCTTTGTCGATAATTCTTTCAAGGCACCAAGTGATCCTTTTCAGTAAAGAAAACATATATGCTATTTTTTAAGGTTCCATCTTTCAATCTAGCATACAAGTTCTGTGGAACAGGAAGCAGGTTTGTTTTTTTCACATGTGATTCTATCTCAATCTCTTTTTCTTTCAGAAAAAAATGGTTTTGTGCTTGAGCCCAGGATGTCCTTAATTTAGAGAGACTTTTTTTTTCAGCCTCTTGAGTGCTAGGGTTAAAAGAATGAACCATGATAAGCTGATAGTTGCCTGTCTTTGCAGTGTTGGGGATTGAACACAAGTCTTGGCCTTTGCTGGGTAAGCTCTTTATCACTGAATTACCTCCAAGGTATTTGATTTTCCTGAATCTGTATGTTCTACAATCATCTAACACCTCCAGACTACTGGGCCACAGGATCAGTAGAACACAGTCAATGCTGATCCTCAGCTCACTGTCTATTGAAGCTGGGAGTAACGACATGGCATGTCCAAATCATAATAGGTCAGAAGGATCATTGCTTAGTAGTTATCTCATAATTATTTGAATAAATAATTTAGTCAGTTTCATTTACATCAACACATTTATCTGTTTGTTTGAAACACTATTTGTTTCAAAAGCTGAATTCTGAGATAAATGGATTTCCTTTAATTTAAATATATTTTAATTTTACGTGTATGAGTGTTTTGCCTGCATGCATATAAGTATACCTGTGATACATAAAGCCTGTGGAGATCAGGAGAGGGAATTAGGGCATCTGGAACTGGAGTTACAGGTGGCAGTTAGACTCCATATGAGTGCCAGTTATCAAACCTGGGTCCTATGGAAGAGCAACCATTTCTTTTAGCCTCTGAGCCATCACTCCAGCCCCTGGATATTTACTCTTAAATAACTTTTTATTATATATCATTCTTTATAACATTCAGATGAATTTATAAAGAAGAAAGATATCATAGTGATCATTTAATAAATCGATATTAAAAAAAATCAGAATATGTCAGGAATCTCTGGAGGGATTGGCCACACATATTTATTCCTCTATGTGTTGGGAGACGACAAGCAGGGAATGTTGCTTGCCACCAACATGGTTTCTGACTTAGGTGGTTGGATTCATTTCTCACTCTTACAGGCTGTTGTTACTGCTGCTCTTGCTTGGACAAGAACTGCACTAATAAAACACTGACATAAAAATGTCAAATAATATATGTGGAGATGAATTTTACTTTATAGGATATAACTTTTTCTTAATGCCTATATTGACCCATGGCCTCTACTGGTCAGTGCTTTGTCGCAACATCATATCACTTTGAGTGCTTTTAGGTATTTGAATTACTCGACAGGAGAGGTAGTAGATTTTCTTTATTTAGTAAATTCTTAAACTCTAGCCACACTGTGTATAAAGCATTTGAGAGGATCTCTCTGAAAACTGACATGAGATTGTAAGTAAAGGAATTTCTTGTCATTTTAATTTCTTCATGATATTAATGTTTTATTTCTGGAAAATTGGTAGCTCTGCCTCTAGTTACTTATTTTAGATTTGGGCTCTCATGTTTGACTAATTTCATATATATATATATATATATATATATATATATATATAAAGTTAAATGCTTTTCTACAGAATTTTCAAGTCCATATATGGAAGAAAAAATGCTCTCAAGCATTTAATCCTACCCTAAATATTGAATGTGTATTATGAAGGGCATAAACTGTCTTAGATGCATAAGAATACAAAACAATGCATTTCTCCATTAATAAAATAAAGAAGTTTTTCTCATACGAATTTATAGCAATGGGTATCAGGATGCTTAAGAGCCATTCAAACTCAGACAAAAACCCATAAAATAACTGAGGAAATGATCAGGAGGCCCCAACGTGCCAAAGAACTATTGGAAAGTGAATAATGTTAGTGAGGGAGAGTTGCTTACTTTAAAGGAGAGACTAGATAGGCTGACTAAACTCCAATTGATGAACTTGCACTGAGCGAATACTCTGTACACAAAATTGAATTTATAGTCCTTAACATGTATGACAGAATATGACATGAGATCTGGCATTGAGTTTATGGGGATTATTTACGGGAGAGGGGTCATAAGGATGATTAAGATGTTTTGTATGAAATACAGAAAGTCAATAAAATATACAAAAATAAAAAAGTTATATCTAATCTGTTCTTTAAATAAAATAATAGATTGCAGGAAATTGTAGACTTTTCCATTTTAACCACAGAGGAGGAAAAGGAACATAGGCAAGTGGTTGTAAAGAAAGTAGGGGCTCAGACAACTAGGAACATATTGCCTGGCAATTAAGAAGAAGAAAAGTCTGGGACATGAACTATGTTGATTTCCAGGAACCTTCAATTTTCACCAAAAGAGGTGAAAAGGAATATAATAAGAAAGTGATCTGGACATGTGTGTGAATTGGTTCTTTAGAAAGAAATGTAAAGAAAGAAAGAAATGGGCTTTCTATCCCAACGTTTTTTCACTCCAGTTTCTTCCTATTGAAGTAGTCTAGAAAAGGGTGATCACAACAGATACATATGGGAAGAAAGTGAAGGGATTATTATTATTATTATTTTATGATATATAGTGAAGTCCACTTTTGAAATCCTGGAACCTGAGCTTCTAGGAGAAACAGATCAGCATAGGACCAGTGTTTGTGTGCCCAGATAAAGGAAAGAACTGTGACTCAGCCACAGGTGCACCTGAGTGGTCTCAAGAAGCCTAAACTAGAAAGGAGGCACAAACAATCAAGGCCAAGCCACACTCTGATGTGTAAAGGAAATAGGGCATGAAAGTGTCCTAGAACCAGGATCTTTCAGAAGATCAAAATGTGCTGCCATGTTCCAGCACTTTGCCATGTTCCAGCACTACCAGTCCTTCCAGTACTACTAACAAGCTCAGTGATCATGACGTTGAAAGGATAAAAATTAGCATAGAGGCTGGTGAAGAAGTGCAAGGAAATAAAAATGATCGATGTTCAGGAAGCTGAAGCCTGGAGTAGAGGACACTGGGTTTCTGGTTTTAAATTCTGGGAAGTTGAGCCACTTGAAGGCAGCAAGCTTAAAGGAGAAGATAAGAATCATCAGTAGGTAAGAGCATGTAGGGGAGATGCCAGGAAATGCTGATAGAACAGAAAGCTATATCAATGTTTACTGAGTTGTCCATTCAGATTTATAATTGCATAGTATAAAAACCTGAGCAGACAATACATGTTCTTAAAAGTATATAGGGAATGTTTAGAAAACCAGACAGCTATAAAATGACACCTGTAAAGTTAAAATGAAAGACCAAGCTTCCAAAGATGAAATAATTTTAAATGAACTATAAGTGGAACATCCAATGTTAAACCATGCTCAAGGGCATGATAAACCTCTGGTTTTTGATCACCCATCTCCTATAAAATGTGGTGCTGGAGAGGCGACTTAGGGGTTAAGAGTACAGACTGTTCCTGTAGAGGAACTGAATTCAGTTCCCAACACCCATATGGCAACTAACAATTTTCCATAACTGCAGTTCCAGGTGATCTGATGTTTTGTTATAACTTCTGTGGACATTGCAGGACACTTATACACATGCAGGCATTACATTCATATATGTAAAATAAAAGTAATAAATAAATATCTTTTTAAAGTAGAAAAACACATGGTGATGAGTAGAGAATGTTGTCCCCAAGCAGGAAGTTATGGAATACTGCCAAACTTGGGAAGATTTTCCATATGAGAAGGGAGGTGCCAAGGTACCCAGCAATGGTTATTAAAACTCATCACTGTTTTCTTTATTGTCTGTAGGTGAATAAGTTATGAAGATTTCCTTCATAAAAATATATTTATTTGGGTTCCCAAGTTCCTGCTTTAGGAACTTCTTCCTAACAAAGAAAGCTTTATAACACCTTGAAAGAGTCTAAGAAGCAGCCACTATTTTTCATATCTCTATGGCCAAACACTGCCATATAGTCTAATGATGTACTGTGCAAAACACACATTCATGCTATGGATGAGCCCTGACTTACAATGGCTTCATGTTGTGATACTTTCTTCTTTACAATGGCACAACTGTAATAGTTTACAAAAGCCACATATTTATTTTTGAATTTTGCCTTCCTAGGTGGGCAATTTGCAGTTCTAGTGACATCGTTCAGTGAGGCCAGGCTTCCCCAGCAAGCTCAGCTCCGCACAATAGCATGATCATGTGGGAAAACAGCCAACACCCTGCAGTGTACTGTGAGGAAGTTATGCCACTCAGAGCTGGTTTTAAATACACCTTTTTAATTTACCATATTTTCAACATGTAATCAGTTTGTCTGTAAATAATTTTATTGCAAATTGGAGTATACATGCATTTCTTAAAGAGAATAGTAAACAGAGAAATTAAAAAGGGATTGGCAACCTCATAAAAGGTAAATTTAACTGCCCTGGGAGGTAATCTTGATTAGGTAACTCAAATGTCAATCCTAACAGCCTTATCTCTTACCTGGTTCTCACTCTAGTGCTCTAGTGATAAATTTTAGATTATACTAATATAATGACATAAAATTAGCCATATGTATAATTTTTGTCTGTGTGAGGCATTTCTTTTCAATGAGACATACAAGGAAGTGCAATGAGCTATTACTAGATTAGTCTCCTTAACCTGCCCTTCACTAGCTGCCTCTTCCTCCCAGTATTACTTTCTGCTAACAAGTAAGATAGAAATGTCTGACAATTCAGCAATCACATCGTGACCAAAAGATCATACACTTGAGAATGATGCTTAATAGAGAATGTAGCATCACCTCACATACTGCTTGGAGAAACTGTACCAAAGCTAATTGCATTCTCTAAAAAGTCCATGTAAACATTAAACCCCAGGTATTTAAGGCATTTCCTCCATTATTTGTGCTAAATGCAAATTCTAGCTGTGGCAGATGTCATAAGAGGGGTTTAAAACCCTAGTCAACAAGCAGTTGAAAACATGCTTGAGGACTAGAAAATGGGTGAAAAGGCAGAGACCACTGAACAGTCAGTCTCTTAGTAAGCTGGAGGAGTGATTATACTCCAGTGTTTTGAATGTGTGGAAGAGTGGAGTGATGAATTGTGTCTCCCCTATGCTCAGGTGAGGTAAATTTCAACTTTATGTTTTCATTAAGGGAGTAGTCAGTTCAGTGATCATGGGAAGAAATTTATCACTTTGCTATTTGGGGAGTCTAACCAATATGTTTTACTTTCAAAACATACTGCAACCACTGGTAGCATTAAGAAAGGATGACATTATTAGTGGCATTGTCTCCCAGTGAATCACAACAGGATAAACAGACATATTGTGGTAATGTTCCCAAATGTGACTCTCAATTCTACAATGACAATTTCTTACTGAAATACCAAAAAAAAAATGCTTAAAAGAAAGCTACTGCTTTTTTTCTGTTCAGTGAAAATATATACTGCTGCCTATTCTTCATGAAGATTAAATTTTAGAGTATGTCAAAGAACATAAAATAATAAAATATTACAAATTAAGTAGTCCCATATCCACTTGTCCCAAATGTATTAAGACCCACAGCCACAGTGAAAAACATGTGATTTATAATATTACTTAAATGATATATTATTTTCCAATATTCAAATTTCATTAAAAGTGACCCATTTATGTTCAAAAGTTAGCTTTCCTATTCATATAGCATATTAAATGCAATATAGGATAATAACTACACTGGAGGATCTACGAAGGAAGAATAACATCTATTTAGTTTGTCTTTGGAGTTGATAAGAAAATCCATCTCAGAGACAGAAATTGATGTCAGAAATTATGAATTCAAGTTAAAATTTTCTAGAAACGTTTTAAGAAGTGTGGTATACTCATACTGACAGATTTGCCGTATGAGAGTTCAAAGCAAAAATATGGACATCATGACTTTCGAGATGCCAGCCAGGTGGCCACAGGGCTATCAATGGAACATCCCAGAAAGGCTGTGAAGATAAACAAAATGCTTCCTTCAAATAAAGGTTGAGCTTTCCTAATACGTTCTGAGATTGCCATAGGCAAATTTCAGCACTGTGTCTGCCAGTTAAAATTGAATTAAGATCAAGTTCTAAGCATTATCTCCCCTTTTATGTAGCCAAGTGGCACAGTTCCTATATACCAAATGATGGGAAGGATGAACTCCCAAGGACAGAGCGATCTGAGGGAGAAGAAAATTTATCATGAGTTCACACTTTGCATAAGTCTGCTAGACAAATGAGGGGATTAAGCACACTATTTCAAACGGAGGAAACAATTTTAGGGAGGAAACAGCCATAAATTGAGGTGTTTTAAGTTGCTCTAATACCAGTATTTATTTAGAAGTCTCACTGAGTGTTTTCTACAGAGTGATGCTGAGGAGGGTAGAACCTTCCACTTCTTAGTTTTTATGTGGGCTCTTCAGCAGGATCTAGATGGCAAGTTAATACAAGAGGGGCTTAATCTGAGAAAACAATATGAGTTTTAGCAAGTTTACAAGAATATTTGGAACTTCACAATTCACTGCAATCTAAGGAAATTACCAAAGCATCAAGCTTTCGTGCTTTATACAAGGAACAATAAATTGGTAAAGGTATGAGAGAATAAATGGATGTTTTCTACAGGACAGTAAGTGCTATACATGCTGTTTCTAAGCGATGTACAAGGGTTAGAGAAGCAGAAAATTATTAGAGAATCGGGATGTCCAGAGTTGTTTTTATTCAAGTTCACTGTAGCCTCAATTTACAGGGTCTGATGATCCAACAGGCTGTGATTTTGCCTAGGCGTGCAGAGCACATCACTCCCCAAGTAATCTTCAGTGATTGTTGTCTGTAAGAAAGTCAGGCCGAACAGTGTCCTGAAGGTGAAGTTCCTCAGGAAATTTTAGCTTGATGTCATTTGGCATATTTGAGATAACACATTCTTAACCTCCTCGGTGACATATCTTTGTCATCTCATTTCACAGTGTAGAGCTCCTTAACCATTTTTATATAGTATATCAAATATCCCTCTCTTCTACTACTGATTACCTCTGCTCCCTCAAGTTAGTTCTGTTCTCAAATGTACATAGTTCAGTTTAAGAAGCTTGTCGGAATTTACTGCTCAGACTAATCACTATAGGAAACATGTAAGACGTCATTATATTGCAAACAATATTATATTTTAGTTTACTTTTACATGAATATAGATGTTATTTTGGTTCCAGGTGCCAGGTGAAATATCTTGGCTCTGTTTAAAAATGGTTTGGGAAAGAAGTATAAGTGTTTGAATAAGAGTTAAGATTGACATTTGGGGGCTTAACTTTTCAAAGTAAATAAACATGGCCATCCATGTCCTCCAGTCATTGGTCTCACCGAGGTTACTGAAGCACGGATTGTAAATGGAAGGGCACCTGCTGTTCTGGGATCTCCGTGGCACCAAGTTGCAACATTTTAAGAAGTGAAAGCTTCAGCTTCAGGGGTAAACTCCCTAGGATTTTGTTTTCATCTCTCACCTTTTATTTCAACCATTTTTAATTACTGTTTCAGATGTTATTGTATGTCACACAAAAATAAAGGCATTGTTCTTTCTACATGACTTATATTTGCATTCTATTCAAATACAAATATGTATCTTTACTCATGAAATTGTAATAGACACAGTAGAGGGGAATAGCTAGGGAAATTAGAAAGCAGGAGAAAACAGTTATTTTAATACTTGTTTATAGAAGAATCAGTTATCAGTTAATACCACAAGACTATGGCAATATGACAAAATGTGAATTCAAAACATTCATTGCAAACTGACAGGAGATTATATTCAGTCTTAATTGCAAAGTGAAAATTCTTACCACCATTTTTATTTTACATTGGAGTTCAACCTTGATTTAATTTCTTTCACTTCATTTAAATAATTTTATATATTTATTCTGTTTTTCAGAGATGGATTTTTTTCATAACTTAGATATGTACATGTCATTGATTTTAACGTTTTCAGCCCTGTAACAAAATGAGACCAGAAGGAGGAAGAGAAGCAAACCATCTAGGGTGAAGGGTTAGCAGGAAGTAGAAACCAGGCAACAGCACAGAGCTACAATGTGACCACTGTGGTCACAGGAATGTAACCCAAACTGAAGGATCAATTCCAGATTTATTATCTTGCTGGCTGTATGCTGAATCTTTAATTAAAGTAATAATTTTCTCTGTTTAAAGTGATATCTGAATATACCGTGCCAAATCTGGGTTTGCATTATGGCTCTGAGTCAAAATACTGTTTGTATTCTTAGTAATAAATATCCTGCAATAACTTAGTAAGAACAGGTCACCAGAGAGGCAGAAATTGTGGCCCAGAGGGGGCTGTAAAGATATTGAACTGTCTCCTTACCTACCTCAAAAAAAACAACTAAGTCTTGTCATTATAAAATTCTACTTTGTTAATACTGATATTATTTCTCAGATACCCCTTCACATTTTTAGAAAATGTAGTTCTTTCTCATGTTTATATTAAGTTCTGAATGTTTGATTTTTTTTCTGATTTCCTCATCATCTCTTACATTTTCAAAAGATTATTAAAGAAAGACTATTTTCCTACTATTATAGAAATAGACTAAGACAATATAAATAAAGCAATAGAAAAAAATTCCACCTAAAAGTACAAAATATACACTCAAAAATTATTGCTTCATTATTATATATTCACATACCGAATTATAGAAGAGACATCCCTTCTTATAATAACAAACTGCTTCCAATGTTGGTGATGAAAGGTGCAAAGACATTAACAATTTCACATATATATATATATGTATACATATATTTCACACACACACACATATATATATATATATACATATATATATATATATATACAAACATATATGAAGGTGCATTTTTGAATATGTAGTTTCCATATAAAATCCAAAGGCGTCTCCACCCCATCCAGGAGCGGCAGTGTGCTGTTTTATTCCATTACTCCTAGAAGGAAGCAACCTACATATGAGTCCTCACACATGTTTTTGACCTTGAGGAAAATATCTATCCATTGATTCTCAGAGTCTCATCTGGAAATTGGATAAGTAAATATTTTCTTCCTCATGAAGAGGTCCTAACTATTGATTCAAATAATTTAGTTTTATCCTAGTTTTACATGTAATTACAAAAAAAAAAAAAACCTCGAATTAAAAAACTTGTGTGATACATAAGGGATTAAAATATCCAAAATTTTTAGATGAAAGCAAAGAGAATCACAGGTAAATCAGTATTTCAGTCTTCTACACTTACCAGAAGAAACTTAAATATTCTGAATTATGTTTATGGAAATAATAAGATATATCCAATTTTCATACTGGACTCTATTAGCCAAACATTTAGGATCTTTTATTCACAGGTGTCACAGAGATATGTTTAAAGTAAAATGCTGCTTTTTTAAATTTAATTTTCATTATTTTCAAAACTTTCTGACCTTGGGAGGACATTCCTGCAGAGAGAGAGTACTGACTTACATCAAAACCTGAAGTGAAATTTATTTTTATTTCTTTTTCACTTTCCTCTGTTCAGATGTATGATGCATAGCCTTCTCATGTCCCATTTCAGAGTAATCTTCCAGACAATGAACTGCACTGAGTTCTATCAACTGATTCCTAGAAAGAGCTCAGGCTTGGCCCTGTAAACTCGGGTAATTTGTTCAACCTTCCTCTATTTCTTCAGCTGTAAAATTAAGTTTAGGTCAGGTAATGTTGAGGCTCTTTTCCTTCTAATAAGCAGTCCTCATTTCCAACAGTGAACACTTAATATTTTAGAAGAGCTTCAAATTTTATATGAAATTTCCATTTTGACTAAGGAGTGAAGGGATAATAGATTGAAGATTCTTAATTCAGTTTTAACAAGAACTCAGAATGGTGTCTTAAGTTTCTTGTACCTTTGAATTACTAAAACTAGTTCAATTTACAATTCTGCCTGAACCTCAATATTAGTTCTGTCCCCTCTTCTATGGTTAACAGAACTGTGAACTGAAGCTTATGACCTTAAGTCAGAGAAGGTACATTGGCACACTTTAACTCCTCCCTCTGTCTTTGTGCTTTTCCTGGTCTAGGATTTTGACCACTCCTCTATTTTGTCTTCACCAAACTTAGAATTTAGTGTGCAGGGAGGATAAGAAATGAGGGGAGGGCTGAAAATTCTTTGGATGAAACTGGTGTGGAGGAAGACCTTGGGACAGATCTGCTTTCATTGACTTACTCCTTGCCAGCTTAACACATTTGGAACTGTAGAAGAGCTAGACATTCTTGTACCCCAAATTGAATTTTGTCTTATGTTTATCGGGAAAAGTGCTAAAATATTAATAACTATCCCTGAGAAAATGTGCAACTACCGTCATGCTTTTAAAAACGGAAACTCGTAGTATCTTTTGTTGTTATTTCTATAATACGTACATCCAGCACAGAAAGGTTTTGGCCAATTGAACAGAAGGAAAAATGTGATTTCTTATTCAGCATTCATAGTGTTCTAATCACACAATTATATTTTCAATTCAAACTTCTACCTCTCTTTGAAGACACATCACAAATTTGCATTGTTGAAATTACTGGTCTACAGAACAAGATCACATGATACAATTTGTTGCTTTGCATATGGGGTTTAAGTTATTCCAACAATTCAAATATTGTGAGATTAGACATAAGCTATGAAAATTATATAAGTGATATATCTGAATTTCTGCCTCGCAAAAATAATTATTTTCCTTTCTGAGATAAACCACTGTAGATACCGTATTTGAAATATTTCTCTAAAACGGTTTTAGGTTTTTACTTTAATCTGGTCCATAATAACAATTAAAAAAATACTGTTAAGGTGAAAAATTTAGAATTTTTAGGACACAAATCACAATATTGTTCCTGGGAAATTCTAATGTTGTTTATTACTTCTTAATTTTAATAAAAATGAGACCCTAAAGTTTTTAATGCTTGGATATATCATAGCTAACTTTTGTTGTTGTTGCTTGTTCCTTTTGTTTTTCTTGGATTTATTTAAAGAAAAATTAAGTACAACTAGACAGCAATGATTAGTCATTGATTCAATCTGTATGCATCTTAGTGCAGTGAAGCAGCCAAGGCCGTTAGTATCAAGGCATCAAAGATATAAAAACCTAGACTCAACAATATTTTCTTACTCTGTTCAGGCTCTATAACAAAATGCTTTAAACTGGGTAACTATAAACAACACAACTTATTTCTCAAAGTACGAGAATCTGGGAAGTCTAGAGTCACTTGGTAGGCACACTTGCTGTTGGCAATCGGTGGCCAAGTTTTTACTGTTTCTGGGGTGATGGGACAGAAAAGCTAGCTCTGCAGGGTTTATTTTATAAATTCTGTCATCACAATCCCAACACACCATCTTCATCACCTAATCACCTCCGCTGGCTTCATCTTACCCTGTTGCCTGACAAGTCATGATTTCATCATATTAGATTTGGATCATCCCCTATATTCAGACCATAGACAATGGACTCAAAATCTGCAAATCTTCAGTTGATATAGAATAGTAATAAAAGCAAATGATAAGATCCTTTCTACTCTACTACTGATATAGAACCTTCCTCTTAACTCCACCCCTAAATATCTACAAAATATTGAGTTTTATGCTAATCCTCAAAGCATGCTATGCATACTACAAGTCCATTGGGTACAGGACATTACTAATACTTTTATGACCGTTGCCTAGTATAGATTCTACTTAAAGAAAATGGACCAAAAAATGACATAGTAAGGTCAGCCTTCTGATAGTTTTAACAAATCACATTTCCATTTGTATTTGCTTTCAAATCCTTGAACAATTATCAACTAAATACAAATTGAGAAGACTTGCTGCTGTTTACACTCATAAAACCAATTTCAGAGATTTTTCTAGGAAGAGTGCCCTCTGTTTACAGCTGAGTTGACAATCTTGTCTCTTATAGACATTTAGTGGGTAAAACAGTCTGCACCTTAACAAGTCCCTAATGCAAACATAAAGAAGACTGATGCTTCAGCAATAACAATAGTGCACCATTATGATCTTTTTTAACACATTTTCTGTGTATGATATTGACAGATAAGAGCTTTATGGCTTAGAGCACACTTCTTGGGGTTCATATTATTCAAACTACCTCTCCTGTGGGATTTTACCACTTCTGAAAGGATATATTAGGCATTGTGGTAATAAGGACAAACTTCTGTTTGCCAGCTTTGTATCACAAAGCTTTCAAAAATAGTGTGTAATCTGCTTCTCAGCATTATGTCACTTTATAGTTCAGTGTCTCAGGATAAGCGGGACAAGTTTGTCAACAAATACTTTGAAATGTATGTATGCTTTCCTCTCGAATCTGTAATTCATATAAACTACAGGCTTGCCTACGTGCAGGTTAGACCTGTTACTTATTTTCTTTTATTTCAATTACTTTTCATTTCGTGTATGAATGTATTGCCTGCATGTGTATAAGTGTTCCTGTGTTGTGCAAATACCCAGAGAGGTCAGAAGAGAGTTCGATTTCCTGGACTGGGGTTATGAATAATTGTAAGCCACCATGTGGGTGCTGGGACTGGAACCCAGGTCCTCTGTAGGAGCAGCCAGTCCCTTAGCCACTGAATCATCTCTCCAGTCTCCATTTTCTATGTTTTAAGTATTATTTTTATTATTTTTAATTATGTGTACATGTATCTCTGTCTGTTGATATGAGCACAGGCATGCAGATGTCCAAATATACCAGTCAGTAGATCTCTTTGGGCTGTAGTTACAGGAATTTGAAAGCCTCCAGATAGGAAGACTGTGTATGAACCCTGAGTCCTCTGCATAAAGCAGTAGAGTCCTCTGGGTCCTCTCTTCAGCCCTGTTGCTCATTTTTCATTATCATCCTTTTCTACTTTTGTATTGGATGACATTTGTTATGGGAAAGGTGTCATTGTCTTTCAAATCTGTGAATGAGACTGCTGCTCTCAATGAATTAGGCAGAAGTGAACATGACTTAGATGTAGCCTTTATTCTCACACATAAAAGCACTCACTATCCAGGAGAATTTACAACAAATTTTCAGAAATAAAACCAAGGGTAAACCAAACTGATGATTGTCTGATCACAGCATTGGGGGCTATGAGGGGGTGCCGATGGGGAAGGGGCTATGAGGATGATTAAAATGTTGTGCATGAAGTACACTAATTTCAATTAAAATTATGCATAGAATGAAAAACACCTGAAAAGAAGGGGTGAATAATGCTGAACGGGTGGCACACTCCTTGAATCCCAGCGCTTAGGAAGTGGACGCATCTCTGTGAGATTGAGGCCAGCCTGGTCTCCACAGAGAGTTCCAGGCTATCTTGGGCTACAGAGTGACTGCCTCAAAATAAATAAATAAATAAATAAATAAATAAATAAATAAATAAAGTGTGAATAACATCTGCCTGCCTTTGATATACATTAACTATAACATTCCCAGGAGGAATAACATCCTTTAGAGGATAGAAAATAATAATAACATTTTCTACAATAGAAGATAGAAACAGAATTATATGGAAATTGGCAAGCCAAAATGTGAAGACAAAAAGAAAGGACAATAATGTGGTTAGGCTGACTCTTGCTCTAAGTTTAAAAAAGAAAAAAGGGCATTTTATTTATTTAAAAACTTTTTAAACACATTTGTGTTTTTCATTTCTTTTACCTTAATGGGAAAATTTTCTGAGGGACACAATATATTAATTTTAGTTTTGTAATACTTTCAATGCTATATCTTGTGTGTCTAAAGAATCGCAAAAGGTAATTTTATATTCTTTTAACATCATCTTCTATACCTTCAACATGTTTAACATTGTTAATATGTTTAATATCTACTGGGCATATCTTTAAAAATATTTTATAATACTTGCACTTGCCTGAATTATTTTCTCTACAATGATTTATGTTTGCAAAGAAACTCTATAGTAGGGCACAATGGCTCATGCCTATGGTCCCAGTCAGCGGAGGCAAGGTTAGAGAGACTGATAGATTTTAGAACGGTCAGGGACACTCTGCCTCAAAAAAGCAGAACAAATAAAAGAGGAAGTAAATAAGTATAAATCCCTAAGTTAAGTACAATGAACTGTAAGTTGTAACTCATCAACCATTCATTGAGCATATTCTCAGTACCTTACTTTACAGTTCAAACTGATAGATTCAGAAGTTACATAAACATTTGGCTTACAGCTCAATGCATACACAAAACATAGCTTGACTAATGCACTACAGTGTCATAGACTTACTACCAGTATATTGTAGGTTAGGTGGTTCACTAACTCAGAAATATTTGAATA
Source organism: Eospalax fontanierii (assembly GCA_035773235.1). Lineage (NCBI taxonomy): Eukaryota > Metazoa > Chordata > Mammalia > Rodentia > Spalacidae > Eospalax > Eospalax fontanierii. The sequence continues at coordinate 33,989,003 of CM069542.1, forward strand.
TATTGAATACAAGGTATGGAATCAGATCCATGGGTGAATTACGATAGCATAAGTTTAGCATATAATTATAGAGATTTATTCTTTGGCAAAACATAGAATGATGGAAAGAAAGATCTATGAATTCAAAGTGCTCTATTAGCTGGAGCCATTTGTTTCAATGAATAGGTGGTGAAATATGAAGCTAGGGACTCGAAGTTCATCTGTCTTAAGTAGCAAGGTTTATGTAAAATTCTATCTTGAAATCAGCTATATGACAAGTCAAGATGATCTTATACTTACTGTCGGGAAATTATTTTGTGTGGCATGATAAAATCCTCTCCAATAGTGGGACAGAATAGAGATGATTCTGACTGAGGAATTGAGATTTATTAGATGAAATACTAAATGGATTCTGTATCAACTAAACCACAGTAGGTATTCAGGAGGTAGAATTGGCATTTTATATGTTTGTTTTAGTTTTTGCAGGTAGGAAATGAGAGAAAAAATAATTTTAAAATAAATTGAAATTATTCAGGCATTTTAGCAATTGCAAAAATGAAATTCAAATAGATCATAATTTTAGTTCTTGGAACTATCAACTTACATTATATTTTTTGGAAAACTGGTAAAACTTAGACGGATTTATACTATATGAAAGAATTATTTTCTTCATACAGATGTAATTAAAACAAATCAGTGTTATTTTCTTATGTTGTATTAGAAACTCTATTTAGAGCCTCAGAAGTATTGCTAACTCTTTTGCTTGATTTATTTGTTTGGTTTAAATTAAAATAGCACATCTAAGTCTATGCCTTGTAAACTATTCATGCCTCATTAAAAAAAAAATAACAAAAACAAAACAAAACAAAAAAAGCTTTAAGTCCTGTAGCAGCAACGTAATTACTTCAGGGATAGAGTGGTTTAATTATTACCTGGTAAACAAAGTTGAGCCAACTGGAAATTTGAGTATTTAAAAAATTTATTCTAGTGTTTCAAATCTAATTTATAGTTCTGAAGGATTCCTAATAATCTGCTTATTAATGTTAATGAAACATAAGTTTAAGATATATAGTCAGTATGAATATGCTTTAGATAATGATAAATATTAATAGATTTAAGGCAACAAATTGATTCACAAAGGGCTAATCATAATTGGATATTGAATTGGATAGAATTGAATGGTATACTGTGAATGCCAGCTTTATTATCTGAGGTAGAAGGAAAACCTGTGAACTACTGCAGGGTGGAGAGAAAGTAGAGTTCAAGTTCACATGTAGCCGGGAATGATAATGAAACACTGAAAACCACAAATATGATTTTCTGATAGTATCCAAGACAAAGTATGTGCTGGAAAATAAGATGATCATGAAAATACATTTCCTTAATAGTTATTCAAAGTATTGCTTTGGGGCCCTGAGTTGGGAAATGAAATGGAATGGTTTTCATCTAAGTTTGAAATTAGTCTTTTTCTTCTTTTCAGTCTATGTAAACCATTCAGTTCTCTTGCTGTAGTTCCACATTCATGAAATAATCTTCCGGAATTAAAATTGATTTTCCTAACTGAGAAGTGAGGGTGTAATAGGAGTTGTTCAATCAATTAATCAATGAATATTTTTGGAAAAGAATTTTACTTGACACTTCATAGAACAAGAGCAGGAACAGAGCTTATTAGATTTTATGCATTTTATGCATTTTAAATATTCAGTTAAATTTAAACTATTGTAAAATACAAACATGTTCTTTGAAAATATGCTATAATCCATTTAAGACAAAATATTCATTATATGTACATGGCTATGTGTGTGAATAAAGATATATATGAATCAATAAGAGGAAATGAAAATCTTTCACTTTAAAAAGTTATGTTGTGTGTGTGTGTGTGTGTGTGTGTGTGTGTGTGTATTATGTAAAACTGGACAGTATGAATTGATTTGTCATGCTAAGTGCCAAATTAAGAAATCAGAACTTATGTAGAATGAAGCTGACATTTTTCATTCACTAATTTGACAATACTACTTTAGTACACTTTCTCTTTGGAGACTGATTCTAGGCTACTAACACAGTAGGGAATAAAACAAAGGCACAGGATATGTCTAACTTTCCCTCTAGTGCATCAAGTCACAAAATAAATGACTCCATTAGCACATATTAGATGGCAACAAATGATATGAAATGTATATAAAGGAGAATGAAGCATCAAGACCAGGCCAAGGGTGAAGGGAAGGTGCTGTTTACAGAAAGTATGTGGGACAGCCTATCTCTAAGATGACATTGAGCAGAAACATAAAGTAAATCCAACTGTTGCCCTGCAGTTAGTTAAGGAAATTTATTGAGAGCAATTGGATGAGGAAGAGCAAGAAACTTTAATGGTAGCAGTTTCTGCAAAGTGTAAGGAATAAAGTTTGTGCGAGAGGCACATGGACGAAGCTGTGACAGAGGAGAAGAATCAAATATATAGCAGAAGCTGGAGCAGAACATGTAGACTCTCGACAGAAGGAGAATGAGTCTAGATTTTTGAAGCTGTGTGTTTACCAATGGTGGCTGTATATTACTAGTTTCCTCTTCTGCTATAAATTGAACTACAGTTTGGGTGGTAAATGATCACCACAAGAACAGTTCATTAAGTGAGTTTTACTTTCCATGGAAAGATTTCTGCCTGACCCATGCCAAATCTTAGATAACAAATCCACTCCCGCTTGTGAAACAACATAGGCTGCAGTAACATAAAACATGATTTAAAATATAAAACATAACTTCAGGAGAGCACTGATGCAGCTCATGTAACAGTTTACATTTTGTATTCAGGTGGGCAAGGACACTTTGTTGAATATGGAGAAAAACAATAGAACTCTGGGTATAGCTGCAATTGAAAGCAAACACTGGGTTTAAGTATTGTTTGGGGTTGGATGCTGGAGAAAGAAAGACATAAATGGCACCTGTAAAGATCACCCCCCACCACACACACACACAGAGATGTAATTGGATGAATCCGGCCATTTACTAACATAGGTAAGTATTGACATGGCCAGGTTTTATGACTAAGGGAAATCAGAAGCTTAATTTAGATATCCCCCTTTGGTCTAAGAGACATCTAAGTACAATTAAGTGTATGAGCCTAGTGTTCGAGAGAAAGAGATACAAGCTTAAGATTGCTGAAAGTCAAGTGAGAACACAGAGGGGTTGCTTCAGTGAGGGTGTAGAAGAATTCCAAGAAAGGTATTTTGTTGAAAACTTAAGAGGAAGATAGCAAAGAAAAATGGAAGCTAGTGGTCAGTGAGAACGGATTGCTTCAGACATTCTGCACCTACCAAATTCCTTAAAATAGTGAAGCAGAGCTGTGGAGGAAGCAGGTATGATGGTCCTCCCAGAGAAGAACTTGTCATTTATTTCTTTTCTCCACTCAGTTTAGGAAGTAGAGGGAGAGGTGTTACTAGTATGAATCCTTAGTAATAGGCATAGTACCATCACAGAAAGAGAACTATTGAAAGAATAATAGTTTGGCAGCTTGATGTATGGCTGCCAGTACGTCATATAATGAGAAATTTTCTAGTCCAGGTACGTTCAAGCTGTATTTTATGGGAGTTTAGATAAACATAAAAGTCTCTTAGAAACACCCTGTAAAAGAAGATGATTAAGAATCATTCTGAAATGTGTGTCACTCCAATTTTTACCTCAGTGAGATTTAGCTCTTAAGAATCATAGAGTAAACAAGCTGAGATCAAGCATCAACTTGAAAAAAAACGCTATTAAAAGCAAAGAAGCTTCAAGGATGCCCTTCTAAGAAAGCTGGGCAGCAAGCTCTGGGGGATGAACACAAATTGGATTCCATAAGCCTTTAAAAATACTAAAAGACATGAATTTGGGAGAGGTAATTGGATTGGGACAGAGATAGTGGAGGGAGTCTCAATATTATTAAAATACATCATATGGAATTTTCAAAGAATCAATAAATATATTAAAAATTCACCACCAGATCATAATAAAAACATATTTGGAAATGATTTAAAAAAAGAAAAAAAGAAAAAAATAGACTTTAAAAAAGCAGGCTGGTATACACCTTTAATTCCAGCACTCAGGAGGCAGAGGCAGGCAGATCTCTGCAAGATCAAGTCCAGCCTGAACTACATAGTGAATTCCAGTCCATCTGGGGTTACATACCGTGTCTCAAAGCAAAATGAAACAAAACATGTAAGAAAGACTAACTTGAAAACCATTGATCCATTTGAATTACTGTATCCTTGAGACTGCTGTATTGGTAAAACAGATCAAAACTGAAACTTTAACCAAAATTTCAACATTCAGCTCAGGTTATCATTTTCACTTTGTGACAATTCTATGCCGTCTATATTCCTACTGTGCTATTCCACTATTTCACGTCACTAACATTTCTTTTGAGTGACATGAATTGGTATTGCTTGCCAAAAGTTGTACAGTTTCTCAGTTTTAGATTGGCTATTTTTCTAAGTTAATTTTTCAAAGAACTTATTTTCTTAGATGACTTGAACATATTATTTTTCTTCAAAATGTTTTGGACCTTTGAAGTTTAATGTTAGTACCAGAAAATCTACAGTCAGAGTTGATTAGAAACATAATATTTACCTCTTGAGTCTTAGAGCAATGCATCTCTAGTCTTATAGGAGCTCTGATATAAAAATATCAAAATCACACTGAGAATTCTCCTCAGCTCCAGACTCTGAACACCACTCTTGAGAATAGCAACTTGGAGTAGTGAAAACACAAGAGAAAATTGCTCTGTCAGCAGGATCCTTCCTTATAAAATGTAAATATTAAGAAATACCAATTTTCTTTAAGATAATCACAGTCAGTATCAGAGTGAAGTCTGTAAAGGAATAGTTGTTTAACAGACCACCAGGGGATTATTTTGGAATTAATCCACTAACATCACAGCTACCAGACAGTGTGCATTTATATAATAATCTTTCTAGATATAGGTATATGTTTCCCAGTAGAGAGAGTGGGGAATTTAGTTCACCCTTGCAAAATTCTAATCAAAGCAGACACTAAATAGCTTGTAGATTAAGCATTTCTGGAAAAATAGAGGGATAAAAAACCCAAAACCTCTATTTGTATTGAGTTATACAAAAATAATGCCTGCATCTAAAGACAGAACTGGGTAAAGAATGAAATGAAAGTATAACAAAAGATCTGTGGGGAATTAGTGATAAAATCAGCAAGACATTCATAGTGCTCCAAACAATAGTTTTACCAGCTGACTACTGAAAAACAGGCAGGCAAAAGCCTAGCAAAGTAATAAACACAGCAGGAACAATAGAAAGCACCATCAGAAATGCAGTAAGGTTACCAGGGTGGGCCACTGAAAAGTTAATTGAAGCAAGAAACTGAGAATCCTGTAGGTCAAAGAGCAGACTCATTGTGAGATGGAGAGCAGTAATAAGAAGGAACCATTGTACTAAGGATAGAAAGTGATCAACCACAGAATGGAGTCAGAAATACCATTCCATGCCAAGGTATGGATAATCTTTGACCATCCTTGAAGGAAGCCTAGCAGCAAGAATCATAGGAAAGAGACAGCTGAATGCTTGATGTAGTGTAAAATAGAACTTACACGGAACATACATATATTATTTCCCATTTCAGGTTGAATTTAAGGGTCTTTTTAAATTCAATCCCTCTTTACATAAAAAAAAAAACATCACCCCAAACATTGGCAATTAACACTGCAAAGTGTAACTCAGCAAAACAATAATGATGGCATAATGGTGCCATATAGTTAATAATAAATTGTGACCACTGGAGCTTTAGACTGTGGTTTTGAAGAAATTATTATTCTGAGCAAAAAGAAAGATTAGAGTTTCTACTCATAGGGCTTTGAGAGCAGCTCAGCTCACACTCAGGTACATAACCATGCCCAACGTATGTACGAGTTTTGCACATAGAACCATATATAGTTATTTAACGCTAGTTTTGAATAACAGTTATGAACTGAACAACGCCCCCACACCATCCTTATGATAAAGATTCTAGGAACTTGATTGCTGTATTAGGACTTCGTGATTATTGAGAGTTGGACAGTTGCAGATCCAGAGCCACAATTATCTTGGTCTCTCTTTAACCCACTAAGTGCCATTCAGCACCCACCATCTGAACTTGGTCTAACATCCTAATTATCCAGCAAAACCTTAAGAACATATTCACTATGCAGAAGACCAGTGTCCATGAACACAAACACTATGATGTCATTAAGCAGTGTCTGCATGCTCTAGCTGAGGTCTCTCCATTTTGCTATAGCCTCTCTACTTCATGTCTTCACATGTGTACTTTGATAATTTGTTGATTTGCAATCCTATTTCATTTTCTGACTAAAAAAAATGCTGTGTACATTCACTTCCATAGTGGCACATATTATTTAGGACAACATAAATTCATGTTCCTGGGCCATAATTATTTATATTTTACTTAGACTAAAGACTCAAGAGCTCTAAAAATGCTGTTTAAATTTATGGTCAAATTTAAAAATACATAACAGTGTAAAAATATAATTATAAAAAAATCAGCGATAATCTACTAAGAGTAAACTCAGAGGGGAAGAAACTCCAAGTCCTACTTTCTCAGAATTTTTTTCAGACTCTTGGTTGCTGGATTTTCTTTTCCTAGTCACAGGGCAGAGTCCTTCTGAAGTGAAAACCTTGTTCTCTATGGCTTAGTGCTATACAGAAAGCTAGATGGGAGTAGAGTAATGCTTACAGACTTTATGGTTGTCCTTACAAAAGAATTACTCTGGTTTCTGGATCCATGCTGGGGAATAAGAATTTTAGTTTCTGTGCATTGTGGCATTGTTGAAGAGGTAAAAGTTGGGAAGGCAGAATATTACAAAGAGAAATTTTGTTTCTGAAGTCTTCTTTTCAGGGCACTTTTTTTTTTTCTGAACCCAAACACTAGTACTATAATTAAACAGGTAGAAAATTTTGAAGCTAGCTCATGTATATTGTCTATACTAACACTAAATTTACCAAAGTGATGCCCAGGAGACATTAGTGGAAAGAAATGTGGACTGGCAAACTGGTAAGTTGGAAGAGTACTTGTCTGGTTGGCATGGGACACTGGTTTCAGTTCTCACTTCTGAGAAAGGAAGATCCTTAAAAACTAAGAAAACTTTACCATTGTAGAGGTAGTACATTTTTGGAACAGCAATGAGCAGAAATGAAGGAATATCTGGCCATGCCCAGCAGCTCACAGATTAAATATTTTAGTAAACTAACTTAGGAGAAATATGGACCACATGCTGCCCTCTTCCTGAAGAATGTGAGGAAGTGAATTGCTTTTAGTTTTCAGTGAATTTTCTGTTTGGCAGACATGACCCAGCACTACCCTCAGCACCAGTGTGGGATAAATGGATTGAATAGTTATGCATAATTTCATTTATATGAGTTCTACTATATTCATCCCCCATTATAAAAGCAACCCATCTTTGTTTTTTTGAAATATGTTTTCCCAAAATTTAACAAGTTCTCAAGACACTATGTATATACTTAGTGAAAGAAGAATTAAGAAAGACAAAATTTTAATAGTTACATTTAATTAGACTGGATTGAATGGCATTTTGAGCTAGAAAAGAGAGTTAAATATTTGTAGAAGAATGTAAAAGAGTAAGGAGTCATATGTAGGAAATTAGCTCAGTCATAAAATATTATTCATTTTAAAATTTTAATTAATTTATTTGTGTGTTATGTCCTCAGTGCTTTGCCTGTGTGTATATAGATACATCTTGTGCATGCAAAGTTTGAGGAGGCCAGAAAGAATCGGTGCCCTAAAACTGCATTTAAGAATGATTATTAACCACTATGTGGGTGCTGGGAAGCAAACCCAGGTCTTTCGCAATGACAGTAAGTGTTCTTAACCACTGAACCATCTTTCCAGCCCTAAGAATATTCATTTTTAAATATGAATTTATTTTGGAAAATACTATAAAATTTCAAATACAAAGTAGCAATGTTTATTTTATCCTAAAATCTAATGAAGTACTAAATAATACTCTCTAATGCCTTCTCAGTTATAAGACCTGTAAATTAGTTGATAGAAAATAAACTGTTCATGAAAGATCACTTTGTCTCTCAAAGAGTAAACTAAATTCCCAGAGTGAATTTTAAACAGTTTGCTTATAGGAACAGAAATAAATATTATATAATTTATTTGTCTTCTGATTTTAACAGATTTCTACTATGCCCATTTGAGTGGAATTAGAGTATAATGCCTAATACAATGTCATTTGCATAAATCAGATTTATTCTTAAAAAATGCCTGCTGTGTATTATCCTGTGAGGTATTTTTCAGAAACAGATACCAATATTATTTCTGTTATGGTTGTTATGATTTTATAAGCAAGTATTTATTAGACATTTATTATTTGCCAAGAATCTCATTTTACATATAAATTCATAAATGTATTGATCATTTGTCAAAGGTATCTGTCACAGTGATAAAAAAGTTCCATTAACACAAAATTAGAGATTAAAGACAGATACATGTCCATAATTCATATAAGCATGGTCTAAAAAATTGACATTTTTAAATTGATGAATATTTTAACAGTACATGAAGATTCAAGGAACTATGTCTTTCCTACTGTAATACGATCAGTTAGTTTTCTAACTGAATTAACATTAAATTATATTATTGGAAAGCATCTCTTTCAAAGCATACTTTAGTATTTTAATTATTTTGTCTGTATATGAGTATATGGCTTGCATGTATGTAAGTACACCCATGTCCTACAGTGCCCACAGAGGTCAAAATAGGGCTTCAGATCCCTGGAACTGGAATTACAGACAGCTGTTATCTACCACGTGTGCTAAGAATCAAACCTGGGTCCTCTGCAAGAGCAGACAGTGCTCTTAACTGCTGAGTCATCTCTCCAGCCCCTGGAAAGCATCTCTTAAATGAGCATCTCAAACAAATTCTAGAGAAGAAACTCCCGATAGTCTACATATAAAATTGATTTAGGATTTGAATATTATGGCCTTTCATAATATTTTATTAATTTTAGAAAGTACAACTCAGCCTGAGTAGTTAGAGAAAAGACAAGGAAAAACATGTCTGCAATTACTGTTAGTCATGTGAAATAGTGAAACAGACCAGATTTCATGTCAGAAAGCCTGGTGGGAAATTTCCTTTACAATAGTAATTTGATAAAATAAAATAAGTTCTTTAAACCTCAATATCCTGTCTTGCAAAATAGAAAAGCAACACTCCATTATCTACCAGATACCATTTTACAAAGTTCAAACAAGATTTTAATGACTAAATTAAGTTGCAAACTAAGTCAGATTACTACATAAAGCAAAAATTCCATTATTATTAGCCTTCCTTGTTTACCTGTTTGCATATTTACACATTTAACTTGCAATTCAGTTTAGAATGGAAATAATTTGCACAACACCATATACCATGTATTTCAATGTATGCCAAGAACATTTGGAACAAACAAAAAAATAACATTGTGGAGTGAATAAAAATAGTTGCTATTTTGATTTCTATTCCAAGGTAAGAATCTGAGAAGTGAATAGCATTTTAGAAAATTCAAAAGCTTTTAAGCCTCATAAGGAATGAAAACTGCTTGAAAGAAGGAGGATTTGAATATATAGAGAAGAGGAACTACAGTGCCCTGTAGCCTGCTTTCTTTACAGAGATGACCATACTCAGAAAAAGCACCAGGGAAATTTCAAATGAATATTTTTTAAACCCAAGGATATATCCCTGCTGTATATGAAAAATGAAAGAATGAATACATTACAAGTGACATCTCTACAGTACTACAACAGCGTGGCAGAGACAGAAACACCTTTCACTCCAAAATGTTTCATCCTGTATTGTCATCATAGAAAAATCATTTACAGCTCATAAACATTTAATCATGCATTGTCATAGGCAATGCTGCAAAAAACTATGGGTCAAGGTTATTTTCTAAATAACTGCTACAGGGGTCAGTTTGCAAATAATCCTCTGCAAATATGCATCTCATGCCTCACAGTATAAGTTAATACGATGTAAGTTTTTGAGAAATTCTTACAAAAATTTTATAACTATATTACTGACAAATAATATATTAAGTGAAAATATTTGTTGCAGGGGATATAGTGAAAACATTGTTTCACACTCACACAATACAACAACTATTTAAACGTATATTTCAAAAATAAGTAAAGACATGGTTTTAAAAGTTTGATTAGGCTCTATCATAAAAAGAAATATAATTTAGTAGGATAATCAAAAAAAGATCATTGTTTCTTTTATTAGTCAAATGAAAATAAGGTTTCTGTTTTTCTAAAAATCAAATATTTCTCTCTTCTTTCAGGAAAATTTTATGCTCAATTCCAGACCCACTCAAAACTTTGGACTTGATTAGTTTGGTAGTGAAATGGTATCAATTTTTAATTAACAAATAAATGAGAGAAAAATGGCAAACTCAGAACTATACAACAGCAAAGGAACGTCCTTGCTTTAGCAGCTACACGTCGTTATAATATGAGTTCTGTGCTTGAAACTGAGGAGCATATGCACCAGTGCCAGGTCCTTCCATCACTACTTCAGGAAGCAAAGACCAGACACCGAGAAGTAGAAACAAAGGTGTGTTCAGTGAATGTCAGTTGACAAGTCTGGAATGTTCCTTCAGATGCAGCATTTGAAGAAGAATCTGGTCATAGATGAATAAATAAAGATTACTAGAAGAAATGGTCTGCTTCTAGGACAGGAACAGAAATCTACGCCCATTGTGATAAGAGTATGAGAAAGGCAAGATGCATGATTTGAGACAGTGCTGGACACCTGTTCTAGTGAACTGACATTTCCTGAAGGCTTTCTCACCACCAAGATGATCCATCATTATGTCTAAACCCCTGACTTCCTATGGGAAATGATATGAGTGGAGATCTTAAACAGAGGAATTATGTCCAGATCATGTGTGAGGCTAGGAAAATCAAAATTAGGGCAAGGAGCTAGAAAAACATCTCGAGTCAGGGCTGATGATGTTGAAGGACTCAGGGTCAAAAGAAAATGGAAGGAAATAGTTTAAAATGCAGGACAAAACATTTATATTTAATATAAATAAATACAATACAATACAGTTCTATTCTTTATCTGTCTTTTTGACGTGCAATGGTATATTTCATTTGGTATTTCATGTCTACTCCCAGGAGCGTTAGGGAGCAACAGAGATAGTGCTAATCTGTACCTTGGTAAGTCAAGTTCCACTGTTGTCCTATTTCCCCCTCTGCTCCTCTCTTGACAAGATTGTGCCCCAACTGAGGTAAAAAAGTCAAGCTTTTCTTTCCAAGGATTATACCTCTATCCCAGGACAAACACAAAAGTAAGGGATTAAAATCCTCAGGAACTAAAAGTTGGGGGGAATATCAAGGAGCTTTCAGCAGCTAGGTAGTCACTAAATCCTGACCCTGTCTTACCAACAGATTGTGGGTGGTAACTGCCATCTCCTGCTGAATGATTAAATAGGACTGGTAATGACACTTGTCCAGTATGTCACAGAGGACCCTATTTGACATAGAGGGCAGGAATTCACACTGACCAGAACTGGGGAGGAAAATCTTGGGAGCCTGAAAACATTTACAAAGGAGACAGGGCGACAGCTAAAGTTAGACCATGTGAGCTGCAGATTAACTTCCAAGCCTATGATCCAATTATATATATCTTCAACTTCACTACCAAAGTTCAAATTCCAATATTTCATTACTGAGTATTTTCAGGTCATAATTTTGAAGTACGAAAGCCAAACTTAAATTCATTCTGTATTAAAGCCCTCTGTGACTACAACTGTTTGCATTTCCCTTGAAGCAACTGATGCCAACAGCTAGGACACAAGATAGCCAGTCTAAAAAATGGTAATTAATTGATTATTCTCCCTTATCAGTTACATAGTATCCTCTAGAACTATGAGAGCTAGCCTTCAGAAAGAAGGCTTCCAGGTCAGATCCAACTCCATTGCTCTAAGACCTGATGTATGCCCTGCCATCCAAAATAGGATCGATCTTACCTTCAATTCAGGGCAGTAATCAAGGGCTGTGGCAATAGTCTGTATTCTTTTGGGAGTCTCTTGGACCACCATGAACAGAAATTCACAGAAATATTTCTGCTGTTTGGCACCTGTTCCTTGTCATATAGCCTTCAAGTATACCCTCATGTTCAGATATCTCATATGTATTTTTCAAGGGGGAAATTGAGTTAATGCATTTCCCTCTGGCTTAATCATCACCTAAGCTTTTTTACCTCTAGTCTCTCTCTTTGTCGAACCTCTCTCGTCCACACGCAGTTTAAGTACCCCATCTTCTCCTTGATAATACCTGTCTCTTATCCCCCCTCTCTAGAGCCCATTTCCCCTTCACCACCATGATTCCTTGTATTTCCTTCTGTCATCTTTTCCCAGTTGAATCCTCCAATTTCCCCTTGGTAACATCTGTTTCCCACTATCCCCAACTCTCGGGCTCTCTCTTAGATCCTATTGCTGAAGACAACATACTTTGGACACAGGACTTGAAGCAACAGAGATGGAACTGCCCTGGAAGCTTTGTCCCCGAAGACTAGTTCTGATATGTCTAGAGGATACTATGCAAAATCAGTCAAAGCTCTTACCTTTATAAAGCCCAATAAACACAACAACTGGCATATTTAAATGTCTCTGTTGGTACAGTAGTGACTCTTTTATCTACGGGGTAATCAACAGCTATTAATTGAAATTAAAGCCTTCTCAATGGGAAGGAACTCATGGGTGACTCTAAATGTAGTCAAATAAGCATGGCGGGAGAGGGCATAGGTCCAGAGACTGACTTATCTCTGTTATGTCTCAGTAAGAAATTTAACTTCTTACTGTATGCTAAACATGTTCCTTATATTTACAGAGAAGTATACCAATCATATACCACTCATCAAAGAATCTTCTTTTCACAGTAGATGGATGTTATCACAGTGAGTTCCAAACTCACATGAAGGGTACATGTCTGAGAGATGCCCGGCCCTAAGTGACATATCTACAATGGATATTAGACACCTAGGGCTCACGGAACATAGCAGAATAGGGGTGAAGAAAATACTAATACATTCCTCAACTCTCACTAGTGAAGCTTCCTCACACAACAGAGTGTAATGTACACAGAAGGCTTAAACTGGCCAAGTTTTAGAGAATAAGAGACTGTAGAATGCCCTTGTCCCTGGATAGGCCACCTATATAAATCTAACCCATCTATGGCTCAGGGACCATTGTGGATGAGGTGTTGAAAAGACTGAACCAGGTTGTTACATGAGCACAAGTAAACAGAGGCTTTCAAGCTTCTGGGAAATTGCTCACTTGAACTTTCAACAATGATGACAACACACGGAAGACCCATTTCTACTCTGTCACACCATAACCCAGCATAGAACTTGGGAAATGGACAGCAGAGCCAGGTTTGAGGGAGAACTGGTCTTCTTTCATGGAGTAATTCTGGATAGGCTGTCTGGATTTCAGTGAAAAAATTTGCACTGAGGGATATATGGGTACAAATGATTGACTGGATAGGGCTTAACATATAGACAGAATGCATGAAATCTAGCGTAGGGGAGCTATGAGAGGACACAGATGGGGAAGAGTGTCTAAATTTGATTAAGACCTGTTATATGAAATGCACAAAAATTAATAACCTATTTTTAATAAAAATAATCTATAAATAAAATAATTTTTAATTAAAAAGTGATCATTCATAGGAATAAAGTTATACATGGAGAACAAAAAGAAAATCATGAGTCATGATCATAGAATGTAAAGGGACTCAATAGTCCATCAGGTAAGGAAGCAGACTATAAGAGACTGGAGAGAGAAAACTTAGAATCTGGTTTCAGTTAACATACAGATAATGATATTAACCAAGACAGAAGTATGAAGGATACAATGTGATGTTTGTGAAAGACTGAATTCATGTTTCTGACTTAAGATATGTGTACTTTATGAAGCATACTGAGCCCATAACTGGCAAATTGTTGTACAGAGGACTGAAAGAGCAAAGACAGTTAATAGATATCAATGCCACAATAACCAGACGTTCCCTGATTTTCAACTTTGTGTTTGAAGTTATGGGCTCAGGAATGATAAGATTAGAAAGTTGGCCCTTTGGAAAATGCTTTATGTCAAGGGGAAGATATACTGAGGAATGAGATTAATGTCCTCTGACAGGGATTCTGGAGAGAATTCCAACCTCTACTTGCTACTTGATGGTAGCAAAAGAAGACTGCAATCCACAACCCAGAATACCTTAACCAGAGTCTAGCTATGCCAACTTCCAAATTCACATCTTGAGATTCCTTCATAACTGTGATTAACGATATCTGTTGTGCACAAGTCACTCAATTGATGGTACTTTGTTTTAATGTCCTTCGGGAAGATATAGACTAAAAGATAAAGCTAACAGTACATGTTTTGCACATTTTGATTAATAAGCCCAGTTAAGAAATCATAATTCATTCAGAAGTATAATAATTTTCAGTTTTTAAACTAGAAATTGAATGAAAACATAACAATGATTGAAGTTGCTATTGCCCCTTACCGAAGTCATCTAAATATGTACATCATTTTATTTATATATACGTATATATATATATATATATATATATATATATGTGTGTGTGTGTGTATAATTAGCAGCTTGATGGCCTACCAAAATAGCCCTATAAATTTTTCCATAGCTTGACACGTCATCTCTACTTATTATCAAACCTTTTACACTGTATTTTAATTGTGTATTATTTATATCACCAATTTTTATACAGAGTATATTAATATAAGATACATTTGTATATATTTACATATTTTATATAGATATATAAATGTAATATTTTTGCATCTTCAGGTATTATACTAGTTTTTTTTTTCCCATTGATATAACAAAATAATAAAACCCCTTTAGCAAAAAGAGCTTGTTTTGGCTTGCAGTTCAAAGGTACAGTCCATCATGTCAGGGAAAAAAGACATGGCACAGGAATATGAGGCAGCCAGTCACATATAATTGAAGCCAAGATACACAGAGTGATGAACACAACTGTTTAGATGCTTTTATATTTCTTTATCCCATCCAGTACACAATGTCGCTGCCCATATTTAAGATACATCTTGCCACCTCATTTAACCCCAAGTAGAAAGTCCCTCACAGACATGCCCAGAGATTATCTCCTAGGTGACTCTAGGTCCTGTCAAATTGTCAAAAGTATTTGTCATATTTATAAACATTAATAAGTGTAATTTTTAATCAGGTTTATATAATTTGGTTATACACACATACATATTCTACATATATGCTAATATGTAATGATATTAGATGGGCATATTTATCCATATAAGATGTTATTCATTTTTTAAAATCAACATGAGGGAATTTTACTTTATTATATCATGTGTTCAACTGACAGGTCATTAATAAAAATCCTCTGTAAAAAAATCAAGGCTGGTCTGTTTGAGTGTTCTCCCATTCGAACAGCAGGGCTTTTCCCATCCTCTATATGCCATGTAATTACTTGACTTGAATGCAAGACATTAATGAAGACAGTTTTAATTAAATTAAATTTCTCCCCTGTGGTTACTCCATCAAAATGCATCATACCTCATTATAATGTTATCTGAAGGAATGCAACACTGTAAGCCCTATAAGGAAGGTTTGTTTTAATGGGGGCATCAATAATAAACTCTACTTTATCAGGATACACAATGAAACATCACAACTGGAAATTCATATTAAGTTCCCAGGATATTCACGTTAAACCCTAATTAGTAGAGTCTCTTTATGTTGCTTTGTTAGAGGTAATGTCATTCATATTATTATCTTTGTTTGACTAATATTTATGTCAAGCCTCTTCTTAGACAGGTATAAATAAATGTGCATAAATAGTCAAACAGTTTCTTTCAAACACAGCCGTTTTCATAACATGTTTTCTGTAAAGACAACTAATTTTGATTTCATAAAGTCCTGATAGGACTGGATGTGTTGTAACTTGAGGAAATTTTACATACACTTTAATGCTAAAATAGGTTCTGGAGAACCTCATCAAACCCAGTGAAGCCAAAGAGATTTTTTAGCCTGTTGAATATGAGGACATGAATTTAATCTAGTACTTTATATCTAACACTATCCTTCTTTGGCAGCAATAGGCATCAAATGCAGGGCTTTGTGTGGCAGTCAAGTGCTCCTGTGCTTTTTCTCTAAGTTCATTTATGGTATTTTTGTGCACACACAAATGCCTATATTTACACAGAATTTACAATGACCAACACCAATTAAATTATGTGTTATATGTTCACATCTTCAGACAAATGCTTAGAAACATAAGTAAACATATCTTCAAAGGATTGTATTCCTCAGAAAAATAATGTTTGAAAAATTCATAAGTAGTAAGTTTTAATTCTACTAAAAGAATGTCAAATTACAAAATTTAGGACCATGTGTTCTGATTAGCTTCCGTTGTCAACTTGACACTCTTGCAATGAGGGAAACTCAATTGAGGAATTTCTTATATTGGTATGGGCATATCTGTGAGATATTGGCAAGGACCCAGACCACTCTGGGTGGTGCCCCCCACCCCTCCCCCGTGCACGTGTACCTGGATTGTCTAAGAGTGCAGACTGAGCACGTGCCAAAGAGCAAGACAGTAAGCACCTTTCCTCCATGTCTGCTCTTCACATCCTGCCTCCATGTTCTTGCCCTGAGTTCCTGCCCTGGCTTCCCTCCATAATGAACTGTAAGTTATAAGGTGAAATAAACCCTTTCCTCCCCAAAGTGCTTTTTGATCATGGTGTTTTATCACAGCAATAAAGAATCCAAAGTAGGATACCATGTTTCTATACTTTCATTACAGACTATTTTTCTGCCTTTTACTTGGTCCAGTTTATATTCTGAGGGACAATATAGTGCATCAGAAAATTTAGAATGGTTCCCTTTATTGGTATCTGTACAAAGACAGTTCAAGTTCTTTCCTTGTGTTAATGTTTTCCCATTCTTGGCTTAGTCTTTGGATTGAGCACTATTGAATCTGCCACTTAAATGTCTCTGGAATCAATTCCTTCCTGCGTCTACTGACAAACTTATTGTTCTGGTAGATTAGATAGTTGTAATCACTTCTCAATCTTTCTGCCTTCAGACTCAGTTCCTAACAGAGACCAATCTGTATTACTTCAGAATAAAGTATAGATCTCAGAAATGCCACAATACTTCATGACTACATTAGAATAAGTGTAAGGGAAATTCCCTTGAGTACTGCCCTTCAGAGGGTTTTGTTAGTCTCTTCTATACAAGGAACATTATATGAGCATTCAGGTTGTGGTCACCCAGTGCATACCACACACTTGCTCCAATTTTACAATCCCCGACACCACTGAGGGAGCATCTATAGTTTATTTATACTTCTTTTGTGTGTCTTGCCTCCTGCAGGAAGATTAGTGACCTCAATAGCAACCAACATTCATTGTTTTGAGAAAACAACAGGAGGAGGGAGCTTGGGTTCACAAGCTGGAAAAAACTGTTAGAATTTCTGTAAGAAGTTGTTAGATCAGGAAATCTAGACATCTCTGTACTTCCATGGAACTAAATTTCAATGCATCTAAGATTTATGAATTTAACTCCCGACTTTCTGGATTATGATGAAGATACATCTACAGCACACGAGCAGAGAGCTAACCCTGAACTGACCTCGCAGGGCGCTGTATCTTCATTTCCATTTCCCAAGCAACCTCTCTGCAAAGCTTTCTCTGATCTCATTCTGGGAATGAGATATGCATGTATTAATTAATTATAGAAAGCATTAATCATTATTTAGAGAGAACTTCAGTCCCAGAGCTTCATTTTAACTTGTGAAAATATTAGAAAATTTATCATTAATAAAATTTATTCTTTCTTTGAAAGAATCTCAATTTTGTTATATATTAATTATATAATAATCGTGACAAATGCCTTTATGTAATTCCTATCAACAAGATACTCTTTTAAAAGGTTTTCATGACTAATTTGTTTAACATTACTAATATCTCAAGGCTGGGGTTCTATCTAGACATTTATACAACAGAGGCTAGCAAGAAAAGAAGGTTATACAGGATTACCAAAGTTGATATGATTTGGGATAACATTCTTAAACAAATATTGTTATCAAGTAGTCACTTCAATACAATTATAAAATTTCTGATCAATAACTTTACTTTTACTTAATTTTAGAAACTACAATGAATGATTAATGAACTCAATAGAATACATATATAATGGGGAAATATTTAAAATATTACTAGTTAAAAGCTTAGGCATTACTTTTTAAAGATATATTTATTATATGATTTATTTTTAGACCTCCTCTAACTTCATCCCAATGTCCTGCCCACCAGATTTAAATTATAACCATCAGCATACTCCCTATCTCAAGAGAAAATTTTATTTTTTCAAAAATATTCACATAATATGCAATACTGCCTAATATATAGGGCAATAGGCACATATGTTCAACAAATCTAACATTTATTTCATTTTATTTAACAACAAAATTAATAAAATTTTCAGTCAAATTTTATTTGTACTGTACATATTTCAAGTACTCAAGAGTTCTATATAGTTAGAGACAACCATTTCAGATTCTGTAAATATATAATATTTATTTTATTATATGAATTGCTCACAGATGGTGCCAATATAAAATGTCAGGTAGAGACACTATTACATATTAATGAAAAGATGGCATGGAATGAGAGATTCCTTGGCCCATAGGGAATCAGATTTCTTCCTAAGATTTTAATTTCTTTAAAACATATAATTTTGTGGATCTTTATTCTACAGACTAGAGTTTAAACTATGTGATCTTTTTCAATGTCATTTTTTATACTTTAAGAATTTTGATTCATCATACTATGACTGTCTGTGTAAATGTTCATAAAGGAAATCAGACATTCACAGAATACTTTATTCCTATTCAGAAAGAGGTAAAATTTATTGAGTTAAGTAAGCACAAATAGATGAAATAAGAAATATTAACCCAATGTAAAATAACTTTTGAGGAAATTAATGTACATTGTAACCAGAGCAATAAAATAAGAATCTTTTAGAAAAGATGTTGCCTCAAAGTTGGGTAGGCTGTTTACAGTGAAAGCGGAGGAAAAAAAAAACATGCAGAATAAGCACAGATGTAAATAAATATTAATGGAAAAATGCAAGGCATGTTGGGAGAAGAAGAAACTGGTGTGGCTATGGGCCAGGAGATGAGATCAAATCTTAGCAAAATGGGAAATTCCTAGAATTCAACACTTGGAATAGAAAGTGGTTTACATTTCTTAAAAGGACACTACCAATAGTTGGAATATTTATAAATAAGATTACAATACAAGTATTTGTAACTCTTTCCTAAAATAAAGTTCTGCCAGTAAACATGAGATTGTAGAGCAGAACTTGGCAGTTTCTGAGTCAAATATGATAGAACAGACAAATAATTGAGAATATAAGCAAACATATTTTATAAAAAATCTCAAGTATAATTATTAGATGAAACTAAGTTCACATTTATTATGATTCTTCAGTAAGAATATTGGATTGCAAATATGAGTGTATGCAAGTAAATATATACAGTTCTAGAAAAGACTATAAAGAGTAGGCAATATGATAAATTTTAAATTCTTTTTCTATTGATTCAACTATACCCCTTTTATTGTCTTACTCCTAAATACGTCCTACATCACTGAAAGGAAATATTATACATGTCTTAGCCTCATTACTTGGAAATAATCATATGAAGAGATCGATTTAATATTCTCTAAAGGGCAGATGGGGTGTGGTGGGAGTGGGGATATTGCAGGTGCCGGGACTGGGAAGGAAGGAGGGAGATGAGATGGGAAATAAAAGAACAGAGACAAATGAATCTTGGAGGGCTGGGGAACCAAGAGGGAAATATGATGCCACTGAAATCCGCTGAGAAATGCACAAACCGTGTGTTGACATTAATACATCTATATATTCGGGGGGCTGTTTGGCAAGGAACACAGTGCCAGAGAAAAGGTATGTCCCTGTGTGTGGTTGGTGTGGTCCAATAGACTCCCCAAATAATGCATGCTATTGCCAGTGTTCTTGGTTATCTCCCAGAACTAGAAGATAATAAATACCATACTGTTGAATAGAGGACATACTTGGGATAAAGGGCTCAGAGCAATGGAACAGGAATGAACCTGGAACTCTTCTACCTGAACTTTAGCTCCTATTATGCCGGAAGATAGCTTGCAAACTGCTAATGGGGAAAATTAATCAATGGTCCTACCTAACCGTAAATTCTAATAACTGTAACAACCCGCACAACACACTACCTGTAGTGGTAAGGTGGTAACACTTTCATCTGGGCGGTAATTAACAGCTATCTAATTGGACCTAAAACCCTTTCAATGGGAATGAACTCATGGGTGGACTGTGGACTCAGCCAGATACATGGGGTTGGAGATGGCACAGAGCCTAGAGAACCCTATTTCTGTCATATCTCTATAGAAATGAAATTTCTTACCGTATGCTAAATTTGGACCCTTAGATCTACAGACAAACATAAAGTATACCACTCATCAAAGAAGCTTCTTTTTGCAAAAATGCAGGCTGCAGCAGATTTTCACAAATGATCAGACATAGAGAATATACAACTGAGAGATGCCAAGTCCTAGGTGACATATCTTCAGTTGAACCTCTACACCTAGGGCTCACGGAACGCAGAGGAATGAGGAGTAGAGAGAAAACTAAAACATCTCTCCACTGTCACCAGTGAAGCTTCCTTAAACAGTATAGTGTTATGCACACAGAAGGCAACAACTAACCAAGTTTTATAGAATAAGAAACTACAGAGTATGTATCCCAGGATAGGACTTTTATATTGAACTTCGCCCACTTATGGTCCAGAGATTATTGTGGTAGATGGGGTAGAAAGATTGTAAGAGTCAGGTCCCACACCAACCTAAATTAGCTTAGAACCCAGAGTAGAGCAACAGAAATTGGTGGCATGTCAGACCTAGATTGAGAGCTATTAGAGACTGATTATTACTGGGAGAGGGAGAGTATGCCTTACTTACTATCTCTAGATAGCCTGACCAGACTCCAGTGGATGAATTTGCACTAAAGGACATTTGGACTCTAATGCTTTAATGGATAGAACTTGACATGTACGATGAAATACGTGAGGTTGGCTGGGGGACTGGGGGAAAGTGAATGGGGAGGGGGTCTAAGTTAGGTTAAGAACTGTTGTACGAAACGTATAAAACTCAATTAAAATTTTAAAACAATCCAAACAGGAAACAGTTATGTCTGGGGGTTTCTATAGGCAACGGTAGGAAAATATCCCATGCATATTGAACTTTCAGGATTTGCTTCGTAGGGAACACAGATCCTAATCTGCTAGCTTACTGATCCGTGCAGGAGTAACTGAGAGGACAGTTCAGTAATGAACAATCAAACTTTTCTCAAGATCATGAGAAAACCAGTGCATTTGATGGATGGTGGGAAATGATGCTACAGGAGGACCTATTCTCTACAAGTGAGGAAAGGAACCACATTAGAAATTCAGTCCATTGTATAGAACACAGAGGAGTTTTAGGAATTTGTAATGTTGAGAATAGGTTTAAATAAAGCACTGTTTCTACAGATTGGAAAGATTTTGGAGTTATTGAAGATGGGGCGAACATCTCTTTCATGAGAGAATGGCATGAAGGTTGGATGGGCAGAGAGAATAAAATCTTATGGAACTAGTAGTGTCCTCAAAACTCAGACAATTTGTTTGCTGCTATCCCAACTCTGATGTGAACATATTTAGAGAAAGGCTCTAAATGAAATTTTAAGTGAGGCCCCAGGACTGAAGTCTTATTCCAGTAGAACTGGAACCCTTTAATGTACAGGAATAGACACCAGAGGTACAAGAGAGTTCTCTGTTCTGGATGGGATGGTTAGTATTGATTATTATTAACTTCACAGATTCTAGAATACAAACCTCTCGGCATGTCTATTTGTGTTTTTTTCGTGGTTGTAATAATTTAGGTATAAAGGCCTAATGTTAAGAGTATCAGTCCATAGAATTGGTTCATGGCCTGAAGAAAAAGGAGAAAGCTAGCTGAGTATTAACATCCATCATTTCTGACCAGATATTATGTGACTAATTATCTTTTGCTCCTGCTGCCGTGACTTCTCTTCCATGATAGACTGCATCCTAGAACTGTGGGCCAAAGCAAACTCTTCCCTTCTTAAGTTGTTTTTCTCATGTATTGTATCACAGCAAAAGTTGCTAACACTCTGCACACTTTCACAGAGCATAGGTTATTTTATCACACAATAAGAAAGCAATTATATGGAAGGAGGGACAGTGAGAGTCCATCCATACCACCAACCCTTGATTAGTGATTTGGTGCTATCTGCAGGTTCCCTGTGAGAGGGGTTACAGTATATAGTCTGGAGAATATTAGGAGAAGATCTCCCTATTTTGTGTGATATCACACAATAAGAAAGCAATTATATGGAAGGAGGAACAGTGAGAGTCCATCCACACCACCAACCCTTGATTAGTGATTTGGTGCTATCTGCAGGTTCCCTGTGAGAGGGGTTACAGTATATAGTTTGGAGAATATTAGGAGAAGATCTCCCTATTTTGTGTGACTATAAGGAAGTTGTTATTCATGTTTGTGTGAAAACTTTCCGTGGGGCCATAGGTAGGTGGCACCAACACTCCTATAAGTAAACCCTCACCCATTGCTCTATAAGTAAACCCAGTAAGCTCACTGGTTTCCCAGAGTGCCGTTTGGTAAAATCACACTCTCAGTTTGTCACTGGGATCAAGGAAAGAATGGAGGGGTGGGTGCTGTTTCCCTCCCACCACCAATGGATTTCAATAACAACAGTAGTTTACCTTCTCCCATGGTCTGTGACTAGTCCTCATTTCAGTAGTAAAATGTAGGGCTCAGTGAAGTGCTGTCCATTCCTTGGCTTATTGTTGGCAGGCCTGTCTTATGTGGACTCAATGCAGGTCATGGCATGCAACAGACCATTGATATATCTACAAAGAAGAAACTTAATCTAATTTTCCTTCAGAAATGTCTACATTTACCACATAGTTCTCCCTGCAACTTGCATTTTTTTTTTGTTTCTACTCTATCCTATTTACTGAAATTCTAAAATGATTTCTGTTTTCCAGGACTATTGACTTCATAATATATACACTCAGTAATAAATAATAGCCTCATATTGTCTAAATTCATCTGCTATGCCTAAATCTTGCCCCTTAAGGAGTCACCTGCATGAAAAAGAGGCCCCTTCCAAGATAGGTAGAAGAATCTGTTTTTCTAAGAATATAAGAATGTGTTGTACTAAGAATATAAATATTAGACAACTTAGTGTTTTCCAAACTGATATTCTGTGTGAAAGAAATATTTTCCAAAAGATAACAAGACGTATACATCTTCTTCTCCACAATCAAATGATACAGTTACCTCAACAGGATTATGTATAAAAATAATGCATACGTATAGAAAAAGAGTTAAAAAGACATACAGAGATCGGATCTATAATTGCCACCTGCACTCTCAAACTGCTTCCAAGCTCTTTCATTTTCATGCTCTGAATCAAACCTCTGATTTCCTGTACTTTATTGTATATTTCCTCTCTGGGAGAGATAAGTAAGTTAACTGTCACTTTTAAAGTCTATGTCTTTATACTTTTCTGGTTTTGTTCTTTCATAACTAAATTCATTCATTTGAAATAATCTTCCGGAATATTCTAGCCACTGACAACATTCATACACTCTGAATGTGCTCTTTGAATCTGGTCTTCGACTGTTTTGGCAACTGGCTATGCATATTCTTCTCAGGGGTTCACATTATTTTAAAAATTATTTCAATTCTCATATTTAATAGCATTAGTTAGTTATTTTTCAAAAGCTGGTCTGGTTCATTGTACATAATTTTTATATGGAGTGTTATTTTGGAAAATAATAATTTTCTAATTGGAATGTTAATTCTGAAAATAAAACAGATAGTATAATGTAACAATTAGTGTACCACTATTAATAAAATACAACTATATACAATTTGAAATGCTTGAAGTTTGGTATCTTGACTTAGACTCCTTAATTAACAAACTAATTTACTGGTGGACAAAGATACCTACTTTCAATAATATGATGATTGAAATTTTATTTTTGAACTTTTTTGTATTTATCATATGCTTTAAAGACATTTTTAATTTTTTATATTCAGACATACATTCAAATAAAAACTAACAGTGATGCAAGCTAATTAGTTCTTTAAAGTATATAAATTAGAATAAATTGGCTTAGGCTCCCAAGGAGATTCCATGATATATGTAATCCACATTCATTTGTAGTCATCACTAAGTAAACAGAGCTGATGTTGAAAAGAAGAAAAAATAGAGAAAAATACGAATACAGCTAAGACAAACCACATAAAAGTAAGTCCCATTTTGTATGTGTACTAATGGTTTTGAAGACTTGTATCAAATATTTGGAAAAGAGGACCCCAAGTCTGCTATAATTTTAATATTTTGTCAATACTAGTAAGAGCCCATGGATTTTTAAACAATAATAAGCATATTATGGTCGCTAAATTTCTATGTAGACTTCACTATATCTATCTGAGTAGGGTATCAACGACAGATATGGGTATTACATAGAAAATAAAGATTGTAGGGTTGTCTACTTTCGACGCATTTTTTTAAAAGTACACCCAGCTGCCTATACATGGAACCATAAAACATTTCTGAAGTTCAATAAATTAAAAATTCAGTTATTTTTAAAATTCTGTATTTCAATGTTGCTTGTTTGGGGGAACTACATTACACGCATTGAATGATTTTTAATTGAATAATATTTATATTAGATTAGATAAACTTTTATATTTCAGTAATTCTAATAATAATTTGAAAAGGTCACCTATTATCATTTTCCTACCACTTGGTACCAAAATTTGTCCTTTTCTCTCCGGAATAAAACAATTAATGAGGCACAGGAAAAATAGTTTTTATTTGTACTTGACTCCAACACCAACTGGGGAAGAAAGGGTGAACCCTAGGCTAGATGGGGAAGAAATACAAGAAGCTTCTAGACTGTTGCTTGAGCTCCAAAAAGAGCTTCTTAAACAGCATTAATTTTCTTCACTTCCTCTAAGTCCCCTGGAGATTTTGATTATTAATGTTCATCAATTACTGCCAACTGCTAAAACACCAAGGGAAATGGGCCAGCCCCAAATCCCTGCTGTGTTTTAATCACACTTAAAAAGAGACTCTTCTAATTTACCCTGAGTTTCTAGAGTCTGCAAACCTATTTTATGAAATATGAATCTGTTGTGAAAACAAAAGCAAATGACCAGACAACACATTGGAAGTCTTCAGAACAGAATTGACAAAATCATGTAGAAGTGGATTAGTCTGATGGTCCAGGGGGAGAAACCCTGTGTCATGTGGTCGTATTTCATTTTAAAACTAGAGAATTTTAGTTCCTCTTTTTAAGTAATCAAGAACTGTGTTTCCACAGTGGTATTACGGACAAAATGTAGATCATCATATTTCTTTCTGTGATAATTCTTGACTCCTCTCAGATCTAAATGGAATGAAAATACATATTGGGGGCTGGGATGGTCTATCACATTGCAGTCCCAAAACTTGGGAAGGTGAGGTAGAACCGTTAGAAGTTCAAAACTAGCCTGGACTGTATTGTGAGTTTCAAGATAACCTGGGTTATAGAATGAGATCCTGTCTCAACAAAACTAAGCAAACAAGCAAAAACAAAAACCAAATAACAAGAAACACCAAAATCATGGATCTTTTTAGAAAACAGTATTCAATCTAATCCTACAGGTTCAGAAGTTCAGTAAAGAAAGGAAAACGTAGAAGAGAACTCAAATGTATAAGGCATTAGAAACAGTTAATAGAGCGAGTAAACAACTTTATCACAAGTTCTAAAATCCTCTGACAGTCATGTATGCTTGAATCAAATAGCTTTGTGAGATGTAATAACAGATGAGATTAAGAAATTCAAGTAGAAATTTTATTCTGATATATGATCTAGCATTTAGGAGAATAAGGTAAAAAATTAGGGTGGACTACATTTTGAGTCTGAGGTCAATCTAGGCAACATGAAACCAGTATATATTTTCATTAATATAATTTATTATTTTTACGTTATGTGTATGAGTATATTTCTTTCATCTGTGTAAGTGTACACATGTTGTTCAATGCTCATGGAATTTAGAAGAAGGCATGAAAGCCCTGGAACTGAAGTTATGGTTGGTTCTTAGCTGCCGTGTGGGTTCTGGGAATAAAACCTGGTACTCTGCAAGAGGAACCAGTGCTCTTAACTGCTGAGCCATCTCTCTCTCTCTCTCTCTCTCTCTCTCTCTATATATATATATATATATATATATATGTTCATAGACATTAAAAAAACATCAAAATCTACACCAACACTTGATATCGGTAGGGAAGCAGTTCAAGGAAACCGGGGACATTATCATCTACAGATGTTGAAGTTGATGATATTAAATTGCCATCATTTGCATTTAACCAGCACATATAATTTTATATATATAAAGCCATCTTTAGGTTAATTATAAAATCTTATTTAGTATATACTATATAAATATATTTTCTATTGTATGGAGAACATTATGTTCTTTCTCAGTACACAAAATTATTATTAATATTATTATTATTATTATTGTTTTTTCACAGTTGGTTTTATCCATAGGATTGGAAGCCATGTGTTGCTAAATGAAGGTTGGATCTGTATTTCATGAGGATATTGAAACAAATTCTTCCATCATAATTTTTAATATTTCATCTTTTACATATATTCTTATTTTTGCTGTATGGTTTTATAGTTTGCATAAATTATGAAACCTATGATATTGCTAAGTCCTAACTTGCAGTTTTTAAAGTATTTAGATAATGCTTAAAATGCTAACATTCACCTAGTGAAGCTGTCTGCAGATGATGTCCCGTGCAGACAGAGGTAGGGTTACACACTCCCATTTCTGAAGTTTCACTGTATCTCACCATACTCTTTCATTCACAAGAGCCTTATCCTCGGAGCATGCTTGTGTGCACTTCTAAATGGTGGAGGTGAGTAGCTGCCTAAGACCCTCAAAACCCATAGCACACAAGGTGAATTTGTATAGCTCTTTGAGAGAACATGTTGCCAAGTCTGGACCTAGGATTGAAATTTCTCATTCTTTTATGCAGTAAAATGTGTGTGAGTCACTCTTTGCTTAGTATCTTACTTTAATATTTTTTCCTATTGAATTATATTTTAGCACATTTCATGACACAGATTTTATGGTATGTAGATCACCTCATCCTTCTGCACCTTTTGCTATTCCCTACCCAATTTCATGTACTCTGATTTGCATAAATATATATATATATATATGAACTTTAATAGATACTCATAGAGAGAGAGTCAAATTTGAGTCCCCAGATGTCCTTCGATGTATATTTATTTATCTCCTCAAGCCTTATTAACATACCAAGAGCCATACCAATGAAGAGACTGACTTTTGCTTTCCTTGTAGCTAATGGAGGAACAAAATCCCAGGATTCACACTATTCACATTTCTTTATCACTTTGAGAATTTATTTTCTTAACATTATTAATCCTTATCATGGAGGTTTTCAGTGGTTTCTTTAAATTGTAATGGTTGGGCTATTTGGTATAGTCACCCCAATACCTTTGAAATTATAGACCATGTTACTTTATGGAAGAAATAATTTTGCCCTACTTTTTATAAACCATGTATTTTGAAACTTTTAGTGACCTAAGTCAAATTTAATAATGGTTTCATTAAGATCTCATATTCATTTTAAATGAATTTTTCTGCAAATAGCACATAGATACCCATATCATAATAAATGTATAGTAGGAACAATTTGTTATTGTTGTTGCCTTTTCTTATTTTTTAGGAATCGACTGCATTAGCATAGAAACTTGTTATTAGGGGACTCAGAACTACTACAAACCAAAAATACTTGAGGAGAATGAATCCAAGGACACTTATTTCATCTAAATCCCACTCTAGCATCTCAGAGAATATAACTATGAGAGGATTACTATGTCCTTGTAAATACTTTTCATGTCATGAATTATCAGTCTTAAAAATAAATAGTTTGCAGTCTTTAAAGCATCTTTCAAAACTTACTCGAAACAGATGTTAGTTTTTGCTAAGTTCTGTGAGCCATAAAAATTCCAGAAGATTTTTAAAAAATACCTTATTTGCTTATAAAAATGTCAAAAGAATTAAGAAACTAATTACCTCATACTGTAGCCCAGCAAGTATACTGCTGTGTAGATGAAATTTTTGTTTCTTTCTCTACAAATGTATATGACAAACTAGAAGTCTATTAAGGGGAGGTAAAGTTGTTTTTTATAGCTTTACTGTCTGGTTCTCATTAAATCACAAAGTATTGTTAATAGTTGCCTAATCAGCATTTTTTTAAGTTTGTAAGTGGTAAAGGAAGAAATAGGCAGATGCATGAACAGACAGATGATTTGGGTAGAACAACTGTTATTGTTTTAGTATATATTTAACTAGATTTCTTTTATTTGTAAAAAAAATATCAGTTACAGCATATACTGTGTTAAGTGAATTCTTCAAATATTAAGATGAAGTAAAAGATGAAAGAATGTTTTCTCTTTCCATTGGTTCTATTGTAGCAATATTTTTACACATTTCTAAATATTTTATTTTGTTTAATCACTTCTATATTTCAACCTAAGTCTGAGTTGAAAATATGAATAAGCTTTACTTGTCAATGACGTATCCTTTACATTTGATAGATAATGATACGCTTATCATCATTTCACTTGGGTTAGTTTTACTTTGTTAAGAATATGGAATGAGAAGTCCCATATTGATTATTAATTTTGTCAACTGTTTGGGTTAGAGGTTTCAGCATTGTTCTTTCTTTCCGATTACTAAGTTTGTAAGAGAAATATTTCTTTAGGGAATAAGATTTTGATGATGCAAAAGAAAATGTAGTTGGATGGAGGGGAAGAAGGAAGGAAGAATGGAAGGATTTAAAATAAGGAAGAAACAAAGGGAAGAAGGAATGAAAGAACCCAGAAAGGAAAGTAACACCTATATCAAAGAAAGACAAACTCTACAGTTGCAAGCACTGTGCTTCATCCCTAAAGCACCAAAGGAATATAAAGTGACTTGGATGCTTGTTGTTTGCTGTCCAACAAATATCAAACATTATACTGGAATATGGAGATTTAATGAGTTTAATATCTGTGTTTGGGAGATCAGTGATAGACTACCCAGTTTTAAGACAAAAGGGGAATTAAGCGACACTTTACGTATATACTAAAACTGAAGGCACGGTTATTAAAAACTTTATAATTCTAAGGGAATTGTTAGTGAGAATTTTAAAGTAAAACATGAATTATGCTAAGTAAAATTGATTTTATATCTAGAAAATTTTGGTTCTTAGCCAGATGTCCCTGAATATGAGGAAGGGCAGAAAGAAAATACTTGAGCTAATTAAAAAGATGCTCAATAACAAGATGTACTTTTGAGATATAAATAAGTTAGAGGTGAAAAGTGATCGATATTAATTGTAAGGGAGCAACGAATAAAAAGCACAGGAAACTCTGAAATGAAAATCCACAGGAATGGCGCGGCCTAACCTGAGCTTCATAAAACTAAAGTGAATGCAACAGAAGAAAAGGTTCAAGAAAGCCACAAATAACAATGAAAGGTAAATTGCTTAGAATATAAGATAAATAATGAGATCCCTGACAGAGATAATGCTTTTCTAATGAGCTCTCTGGGAAATTTGAAGGAAACAGTGAAAACAGATATGGATATTTCACTAATTGAATTAATATTCTTCTTTAGCTTAGACTACGCTGAAAAAAGTGATTGTCACATAAATTGTGTGATGGAATTATAAAGCATTTCTTTAACAAAAGTCAATGATAGGATCCTGTCTTGACTTTTGGAGAGGATACTTATGCTATTTATGAGTGATAGAAGATATTAAAGTATGGAGCTAATTTTCATTCTACAAACGGAAAATTTAAAGTTAAGGATATTACTCTCATCATTTGATCCCCTTAGAATGTAGACACATGCTCCAGTATGAATTATAATAAGATTCTGGCCATGACAGAGTGGCACAATACATGAAATCCTGGTAAAATCAGTTATAGAACTAAACACAACATATGAAGCTACTGTGTATAAAGGAAGATGATGCCACAGAGGACTTGGATCTCAGAGAAAAGGGAAACAAGATTGCAGGCCACCGCCGCACAGCAATCAGTGTGAAGACACTTTCCAGGCTGAACTTTGAATAACTAAGAGAACAGATCTCCCCGAGATGTGGAATCAGAAATCAGAATGGAGATTGCAATAGATATGAATTTCGTGAGATCCCCTAGAGGACGTGATCTCTGAAAAGCCTAGTTTAGGACAGATCGTGGAAGCACGGATGCAAAATACAAATTCACCTGTGGAGACAACCCACTGGCCTGGAGGAGAATAATATCAAGGAATCTGAGCTGAAATCAAGTGAAAGGTGGGGTTGAACACCACCACATTCTTGGAAAGCTAAGTATCTCAAAACTAGTTAATGACAGAGGAAAAAGAAAAGAGAATACCAGGCCCATGGGTCTTATTGGAGGGATCTACAGCACTGGGACTGGAGGACACAAGGACAAGGATGGGGAGACAGCACTGTCCCCTTTCACTCTCTCTATTGTGTTTCTTCTTCTTTTGTCCTTCCGCGTCCTTGCTTCCTCCTCCCACCCTTCTGAGATACTGCCCTCCTTTCCTCCTTTTTACCCATTGGTTCCCAAGTGAGGGCTCAGCAAGAATCAAAAAGAATGGCTGAAAGGCAACTAGGGGAGAGTCTGGCTCTGTCTTGTAGATCCCACGACATCTGTCTACTCAAACTGTCCATACGAAATGTTCTGATATTGGCTAAAATGGAGGTAGTGACATGTCCTACCTAATAGGAAAAGATTTTTGAGGTTAATTGACTGTAGAGGCCTTCATTAGAGTATACTTCCCTCCAAAATTGTAGCTCTCAACAGCATATGTTTGTATAAGAACCATTTGCATTTATAAGTCCATATTAATTTATTCATTATGTTTGGAATTATTTCATTCTAATAATGAAATCTACTTGTATGACTTAAGAATTGTGCCATTTTCCCTTATTGTGATTTTATGTAATTTAGGATTATCACCACTTTCCCTTACATGAAGTTGCATTATCTGTGTGTATGTGTGTGTGTGTGTGTGTGTGTGTGTGTCTGTGTGTGTGTGTTTATAGGTAAAATTTATGTGCCTGCAGGAGGAGACCAGATGTCAACATCACCTTACTCCACAGATGTTATTCACTTTATTTTTAAAGACATGGTCTTGTGCTGAACCTGGAGTTCCTCATTCAGCTACACTCACTGACCAGCAAGCCCCAAAGAGCCTACTATTTGCATACACAGTCTTGAGATTCTAGGCATGCTCCATGCAGCACTATTACGTCTGTGCTGGGATCAAATTTTAGTCTTTATGTTTGTGTGGCAAGCAGTTTATATCCTGATCTGTCTCCCCAGTCATTATAAGTGCATTTTCTTTTAAATATTATTAGCATTATTTTACTCTGCACTTAATATCTTAAAGTATAGCCAAGGATTTAAAAGCATTAGATTGGGTGTGATGGTAAATATATGTAATTCCAGTATTCTGGTGGTGCAGGTAGTAGGATTCAGAGTTCTAAGCCAGAATGGTCCATATAAGGAAATTATGTCAAATATAAAACAAAGAGAAGAGAAAGTGACGAGAGAGAGAGAGAGAGAGAGAGAGAGAGAGAGAGAGAGATAAAAAAACCAAATGGTAATGAAGTGCAAAATGTGTACCAGATAGTATTCATTATGGCTATATATCATTGCAATTAGTAAATGACTGAAGAAAATTTAAACATCTCCATTCTTGTCATAATATAACATTATATCTCACAAAAATATATATGACATCTGTGGATTTTATCATAATATATAAACAGTTTTATTAAATTTTTTTGCTGGACTTCATATGTGAAAAAGATTTTAGCATTTTTATTTCCCTTACATTTATATTTTAATGCAGATATATGTTTGTTGCTTCATTTACTTCACTTCTGAAAGCTGGCATTATTTAGCTTTTGCTAGACAGTAACTGAGCAGGTTTTGTTGTTTACTCTCATAAGCAAAATGAAATTGACAATTGTGCTTCAAAAATGGCATGTGGTACTGTTTGTCAGCTTGCTGCCTCATCGTCCATTTTAGTAGTCAACAAAGAGTTTGGAAAGCTAAAGAATAAAAAGCTGCAGTTTTTCTATTTTTTTTCCTTTTTCTCATTACACATTGTATCTGGGAGATGATTCGGCTTCAAGAAAGCAATTTTTATGTTTTCTTTGATACAAAATGCTTTAAAATGAAATGAAATATTACAACAGTCACCCTGGGCACATGTACAATAGAAACCAAATTGATCCACATATTGAAAAATAAACTTGTTTTTTAAAAGCAATTAAAAATCTGAATGCACTTTTACAAAAACTGCTAATAACATATTCACTACCTGCTTTAGAATCTAAAAGGTTTGATTGGAACTGACCCAGAGGCCTACCCGTAGATGTCTTGCCTAGATGACTCCTATTCAAAATTCCCACTCTGATAATGATGTTGTGCTTTTCCATTGTTGTACTCAATGCTTCTGAAACCAGAACAGTTTTCTGGAATCATTGTAGAAATAGGTTGAAATGTTCATGTCCCCTGCCTACCTGTGGCTGACTGGCCATGACTGTAATATTGAGACTTGTAAAAAGTAATAAAGTAATATTTTAAAACTTGGAGTTTATACAATTGTTATTGCCAGCTTTCTAAATTTAGAGAATGATACATTACCCAGAAACATAGAAGAGGGTCCAAACTGGTTTTCTCAACAAATTGGATGTACATCCATTGTCAAATTCTGATTTATTATTCCACTAGGCTGAATATTAAGTAAAGGATATTAAACATATTTGTATTACATATTAATTTAAAATTCTTATTTATCACCCTCAAAGTTCAATGTATTTTATATGGAGTCCCTGGATTAGTGCAGAGGGAAACTTTTAGTGCAGAACAGTGTGGGTATCTCCCTTCCTCTTTCCTCAGATACACAATGCACTCTGCCTGGATATTAGTGATTTTACCTGGTTTGAGGTTAGGTCTCATGAATATTGAGGGTTCTAATCTTAGGACAGTAGAATATATACAGTCAAAATTATGATAGGGATTTCTTTCTTTCCTTCCTTCCTTCCTTCCTTCCTTCCTTCCTTCCTTCCTTCCTTCCTTCCTTCCTTCTTTCCTTTCCTTCTGTTTTTCTTTCTTTTTGATTTCTCCAGTGACCTTGGAAGAGTTGGAAAGATATAACGTTAGTGAGACTTCAGCACAAAGAGATAATATGATCCCTGGAGTTGAAATTTCCATGCTGTACAGTTAATTTTTCCTTATGGTTGAATTTAGTAAACTATTTTTTTTACTTCTTAATATACTAGCATGCCATTATGCTAATACGTTAAGGGCTAATGGAAAACTTTGTATAGTTGTATGATGAAATGTTCTCTTCTCCTTTTATGCTAGGTCTCAATACTAGAGAGCGTTTTGTCAGTTTCCAGCATTATGCACAACCTATGAGCTAACTCAGTCTCAGAAGCTTATTCATAATGATGACAATGGGAAATAACCAGATGACACTTTAGTGAAAGGTGATAAATACTGAGAAAAAAATTTCCAATAAAGAGATGATCTGTAAACTGAATAGACAGGTACGGATATATTTAATATACATGCACACACATAAACAAGAAAAACATGATATTAAACATTTATTTGATGCTTCACAGTAGTTGACTTCATGGGGAATTAATCTACAGAAATAATCTGCATTTCAACATGACTTTTCACAAAAACCCTACCAAAATATGAACTAAGTAGCGGTTCCACTGATCTGAATATTGCTGTAGGAAGTAGTCTACAGACTCCTACAGTTTTTGTCATATATTTTTTTACAACATGAAAGACCATGAATGAAGTCTTTACAATGAGGACTGTAAGCAGAAATATCTAGCAGACTGAACGTATTAGCATTTAATAGTTATTATATTTTTGACTGTATATAGTCTCTTTGTAATATGCATCTTTTTAAATTTTTATTGAATATTTGTACCTTTCATTAAAATAATCTTTATCATTTTTATACTCCTGTCCCCATCTACAACCTCCGTATCTGCTGCCAGATTTTATATATTCTATCATCTATGGTAAGGTTAATGGACCCAGACTCCCTCTGTGCAAATTCATCCACTGTGTTCTAACCTGCCAATCTAGAGTCAATCTCTTAAAGAAGATCAGCTCTCCCTCACCCAGTAGTAATTACCTGCCAGTAGTTCCTCCTCTAAGATTGGGGCCTGCTGCTCATTTCCTCAGTTCTATTTCGGATTTTTTACTGCTTGAGTTTTCCTGGGTCTTGTGCATGTTGGCATTATTGCTGTAGATTTTTATGACCAAAGTTCCAGGAGCCTGTAAGACTGTTTCCGTATGGTCATATACCTCTTCCCCTGGTTCTTACAGTATGCCCACTCTTCTACAATATGTCCTGAGCTCTGTGTGGGTGGAGTTTAATACAGGAGTCTTGTCCAAGGACCTGCACTTTGCAGACCTATTCTCTACACTTTGGCCATTTTGACCTTTTTGTGTTCACGGCCCTTTTTTGCATGAGGAAGCTTCATTGATGAGAGTTGAGAGATCCGTTAATATTTTCCCTATCCTTTCTTCCACTGTGTTCTCTGAGCTGTCAGTATAGAGTTTCTATTGTATATGTGTCATTTAGGGTTGGGTATTTCACCGATACTTATTCTGTGTGTGTGATCAGTTGGGGAATTCTGTAATAGTCTCTGTTGCAAAAGAAGCTTCTTTGATGAGTGGTAAATGGCATATTCATATGATAAGTTTTGATCAAACTATTATTGGCTTTGTTAAACTATCATAAAAGATGACACTTTGAAGCGTTAATAAATGATTAATATTTAGATGGAGATATCTAATGACTCCAAGTTCCAACTTAACTTAAGGCATACATGAATGATATACTCTTGTTTTCCAAATTTTGGTAAATCCTTTGATATTGCAATTAGAAGCCAGGGCAACTTAATAAACATATTTTTCAGACAATTCCTAATACCATGAATTTTAGTATACCATGCATGATTTAATAATTCAGGTTCCCTATATCCGGCAGTTACTAATAAACCTCCAATTATTTCTCAATTTTGCTAAAATGAAACAATTATATTATTTCATAATCTTCTATAATTTTGAAATAACAGAATTGCCCATTTAACTGATAATTGTTTTCATGCATTCTCTTTCACATAAGCCTGCATTCTGCAAAAACCCACACTTGTATTTTTATTGCAGTAGCACAATGGGGTTCTCAGAATCTACGAAAATTAAGCCATAAAATGTTGCACAGAAAAAAGCCTCACATTTTTTTTAGCTGTGATATTACAAGTGGTACCCATTTTACTTCTCATTATGCAGTTCATACAGAGTAATTACAATTACCATCAGGCCGTGTGCTTTGTAAAGGAATCACCAAAGCAGACATTCTGCTTAACTTGGCCATGGCCCAGAACTTGCTATACTTGGAAGAACTGCCCTGCAGGTTGACTTCCAGTAAGCACATTTCTGAGAGGGTCTCTATGGCTCACATTATGGAAAGAGATGCCATCTAACTGAATGGATTAATTATACTTATTGAGTTTTCATACTGTTTTCTATATTGTAACCTTACTTTAGGCTACTGAGAGGAGCACATTTTGAAAGAATGAACTCAATGTTTTTTGAATGAATACAACAAGTATTAATCAGGGAATAGAGTATATGAATTACAGCTGGCTATGGTGACACACACCTTTAATCCCAGCACTCTGGAGAGAGAGGATGATCTCTGTAACACTGAGGTCAGGCTAGTCTACCTAGTGAGTTCCATGCCAGGTAGGGGATACAGGGAGATCGTGTCTCTAAAAACTTATAGACCTAGATGG
The DNA here is from genome assembly GCA_035773235.1 of Eospalax fontanierii. Lineage (NCBI taxonomy): Eukaryota > Metazoa > Chordata > Mammalia > Rodentia > Spalacidae > Eospalax > Eospalax fontanierii. The sequence continues at coordinate 34,025,116 of CM069542.1, forward strand.
AGATTATAAAGTATATAATAGCCAATAGTCAAAGTAACTGCTTTACTGAACTAAGACATTTGATTCACACAGCCATCACAATTATAAAATATATTATTCCCACTTTCAGGTGACTTTGCAAAGATAGAGGAATATTGCTTAACTTTGACAAAGGGTATCATTTTATAGCTGCTTGATGTGGACTGGAATATTCTCCCTGAGAGGAAGAATGAGGTACACGAGGTTCCTCTCTCAGATTGTAAAGACAGTATCAATTGCTGGGAAGAGGAGACTCCTAGGTGGAGCAACAACCTACACTGTGCAGGGAGCACCAGGGATGTAGACTTTGTGAGTTACTAACCATGCTGGGGTCGACCTTAGTAGTTGTGTAATTGTCATAGTCAACTATGCTCCTATAAGTGACCACTCACATTCTTCCTATAAGCAATTCCAATATGTTTTTTTTGTTAACTAAACTAGATTCAGATGCAATCATTTTATTGGTCTTCTCTCTCTACTCAGGGTGCATATGCATTCCAATGCATCTACCAAGATAAAACATAACCGTCATTTTGTTAGAAAGACAAATCTAATATTTGAACTCAGACATTTTGCCTTATCCATCTATTATAATGTAATGAAAAATCAAGTAAACTCAGACTCCCTAAATCTACTTCCTAAGTCAGGCAAATAAGTAATTATTTTGAGTACTTAGGGAAAGAATTTTGCACTTACATGTTTTAGTCTCCATAACTGAATAATGATGACAGTAGGATATATATATATATATATATATATATATAAGCACATTATATATATATATATATAATGTGCTTTAATTGATGTTATATTTGACACTGTGTGTAAAAGTTTGAAAATGTTTGCTTTAATTTTTATTTTCCTTAAAGAAAATGTCTTTTTCTTGACATATGGACCATATTTTCTCCTCATTTTTGAGAAATCTTTAATATAATTAGTTTTATTATTTTATTCTCATGCATATCAAACTAGGAACAATTATTACTTGTATCCCAACTACAGTAACCAAGTAATCATGATCCAGCTTTCTGAAAGTCTCTCGAAGCTTCTTCTAAATATGTCAGTGTGTGGTGGCATAGATGACATCCAAAGATAAACATAGTCAATATCAATTATTTCATAAATATCTCATGCATCAATGTAGAAAGAAATGATTAGAAAAAGAATGTCTTAGTCAACCTCCTCTTTCTCAGAATGTATCATAAGTTTAAAAAAAAAAGCATCCGCTTTTATTTTTATTTGAATTACTTTACATTTGAGACTAAAAGAAGATTGTTCATTTGGATATTTGAAAACTTTTAGAAGCAGGTAAATTGAATATATAGAGACAGAACCAAGCCATTGCTAAACTAAGAGTCATAGAGAAATACGGATGAGAATGCTGACCACTCATTTCATGGGTATTCAACAATGGAAAACTTCTCTTCAATTCTGTCATTAGATCTTACTAATATTGTGTCTGACTAATATTGTGTTTGTGGAATCTTAAACATGTAATTATTTTTTACTAATTGCTAAATAAAAAATGGCTACTTCTTATTCAGTCTGAGAACCCTTTCTGAAAACATTTTTGTAGATGAAAAATGATTTTTAAAAAATGTAGTTCTTTTTACCTAATGATTCCTAGAAAGTAACATTTGAATGTGAGTTCCTTTTTCACTCAATGTGACTGAAATTTAATTTAATGATTTTTCAACAACCTTATAGAGATAAAGGGAAATTATTATAAGCTTATATATATATATATATATATATATATATATATATATATACCTCTGATCATAGTTTAATTTGTGTTCAACATTTTGCCCAAATACATCAAGTATGAGAAGATCTAAGAAGTAAAGTAATATAAATGAGAAATCCACTGTCTCTCCACACTTAATATTTTGATCATTTTTCCTTGAAACTATTAGTAAATCTTGATATTAGATAATATTTGGTTTTCATGAGTCTAATCTGGCAATCCCTTGCTATATTTCATTCCAGATTTAATGCTCACTCAATAAAAACCTTACATTGTAGTTTCTACAGTAGAGCTTATTTTGACACTTAGTTGCACTTTTTGAATGATATTGGACAAAATGGATTAGAAAAGCTATAGAAAAATGTGTGTTGGCATTAATTTCCTGGTGACTAGGGTATTTCTAACCACAACAATAGACTTTTCAGAGAAAGGGCAAAGATTTATAAGGCTAAACACACTTTATTTCTAGATAATTTCTTCTCAGTTTCAGAATTAGAAACATTAATGTGGGGAGACAGCTGAAATGGACTGAGATTTGATTAGCCTGTACTTGTGGACAGAAGAATGAGAGGGTACTAGGAAATGCAAGGTAAAATCAGAGCACTCTGCTCAGCGTGCATGTATAGAGTATGCCAACCATTTTTCTTGGCCACAGCAATGCTATTTTTAATCAAAGTAAGACTTCTATGTTTTCAAGCTAGTACTTGAAGAAAGAACATTCACATTTAAATTGCCATTGCACATAATATTTAGGTTCCATTTTAATAGCCTCTCATTGTGAATCCTCCTAGGCTTTTGATGAATATCCCATTAGAATAAACGATTCAGTCAGTTGTAATATTGTTTATAATTTTAAAGCTTTTTAGCCTGCAATGAAAGGGCAATGATTTTGTTTCATTTAAAATAAAGCTGTGCTGAAACAAATGAAGAATATTGAAGAGAGAGACTACTCTCTTTTGCTCCGTGTGTATTTATTATACAAATTAGGTTTTATTAGTCTATTTTACCAAACGGTTTCTTTAAAACAACTTACAATAATGTAAAAGATTCCCTAGTCTCCTCCTGTACTTAATGCATTCATAAGCATTCAGTGCCTTTCCTTGTTCTGTTGTGATGCAGGAGGTAATAAACCATGAAGACACCACACTTCTATATCTGTCTGTAAGCAGGACCCAGAAGACTTAGCAAGGTCTTCCTTTTTTGATTTTATTGAATTTCCGAATATTTCATACATTATATTTGATCATATTTAGAAACCCACCTCTATTTGCACCCCTCCAATTTCCATGTACTCTGCTCACTATATTAAGGCCTATCAAGTCAAATTTATGCCCCAAATGCTTCTTAGTGTTGGTTCTATCCAGTATAGTCTATTTATTCTACTCAGTGTCACATCATTAAAAGAAAACAACTCTCCTTCTCCCAGCAACTATCAGTTGCGAATAGTTCCTCAACTACAATGGAAGCTTATTACCCACTTCCCCACTAAGCCCATACTTGATGTTTATAAGAGGTTTGAGAATCTGCAACTAGACAGAGGCTATAGAGCAGAGCCTACTAAAATTATTCTGCTAAATGACATAGTATTAAAATGACTCCTGTTGTTACCCATAGACAAATGCATCTCTCAGCTCTCACCACAGAAGCTTCCTCTTGCAGTAGATAGTGATTGACCCAGAGACCCACAACTGGTCAACATGCAGAACATGTGACTACAGACTGCTAATCTCTGAATAGGACACCTATACCAACCTTCTTTCACCCCAGACTCAGAGATCACTATTGAAATGGGGGTAGAAAGATTGTAAGAGCCAGAGGTGATGTATGACCACAAGGAAAAAGAGTTTTTCAGATTGCTGGACAGTTACTCATGAGGTTGCAGTAATGGTAACAGCATGCACAAGTGCCGTGTAAACACGTCAGATAAAACCCTAACATAGTCTTTTAGACACCACGTTCTTTAAAAATATGTTATGTATCATTTTTATTTCATGTGTATTGTCTGTACATGTATAAGTACAACATGTCATGCAGAGCTCAAAGTGGGTGCAAAATTCCCTAGAAATGGAGTTACAGATGGTTGTTATCCACTGTGTATGCATGGAAAACGGAACCTGGGTCCTCTGAAAGAGCAGGCAGTGCCCTAAACCACTGAGCCATTTCTCCATTCCCTAGACTCTTCACTCGTCATTTACAATGATTTGTGTAATTATTTTTAAAAAAGGAATTTTCAAAATCTCCTGTTTATTAAAGTTAATGAAACATATCCAAATGTTTTCCAAATGTTTTTCCTTCTAAATACCAAAGTTCTAGTGGACGAGTTTTACACAAACAATGTATATATTGTTTGCTGTAAGAACCAATGGATAATTGAAATAAAATTAGTCTTATGGATATTTAAAAGTATGATTTATCTTGGGATTAACTACTAAAAAAAACAAAATGCTAATTTTTTTCTTAAAGTCAACACTGACTCCATTAAATTTTCATCAATATGCTCCATTTAAACATAAACATGTCTAACAAAGCTTGCAGTGATCAAACCTGAATAGCTTTACATAAGGAAATAGGGATCATCCAAAATCCAAAGATGCTGAATATGATTTATGTAATGATATTCTTTTATAAAGTGGACATCAGTGATTTGCTGAATGGTCAGATCATTGGTGGACTGAAAGCTTCCAGATGTCTTTGTCCTCATTAAATTTAATACAGATTAAACAAAATGCATAAAACCAACTCATAAGGATCCTTTTACCTCATGGAATCCTTCACAGGAGTGTGCACCATTCTCTACCTGGATCTCTCTTTAGGATAGAATTTTCTCCTAGAGCTAGCTGCTAGATGTGGGCTTATTGGCCCCTCAAGCATTTTCTGAAATTAATTCCAGTGGCAAAAAGAACTGCCTCTCTCCTATTCATTGACACTTTTCCAAAAACAACTGGATGAATGAAGTAGATCTAATTTTCCTCACTTCACAAATATAAAACTAATTTGAGCAGCCACCCCAATTTTAAAAAGCCCAAGAAGACAGCAGAAAATTGGCGTTAGCGATATCATGACCTGACAAATCTTTATTCCATTCTTTTATCCTGCTTCCCTCACACGTGTGATCAGGGACTGCCTAGAATTCTGATGCACTGATAGGCTTCACATCCGCATTCCAGGGAAGATGACCAACAACACGTAGTCATGGTCCTGTAAAACTAAACTGGGAGATGGTTTAGTTGGTAAAATGCTTGCCCCACAAGCCTGGAGATGCATGTTTCATTCCCAGAACGCACATAGAGGTGGAGGGAGAGAATCAACTTTAGGAAGTTGCCCTATCGTCTCCATAAAAGCAGACACGTGTCCCAGAAAGAAAATAATAAATTTAAGTACTGAAAAATAATAGAATTGCTCTGTTCAAAATTCTGGTAATTTACCCTTCACTTCAGTGATGTTGTTGTCGAGGAAATTACAGTGGAATCCGCAATGGGATCCAGGATTGCAAAACTAAATTTTTATAACACTTTTCAAGAAACTTCCTAAAGACATTTTCAAAACTGTAATCATGAAAGGGTAAAATCTGAACCATTTCCAGATGGCTGGCAATTAATAGCCTAATTATTATATTGGTTTGATGCCAAATATCATTAACTTTAAAATGTAAAGGAAGACTTCATAGAAATGTGGAGATCAGTTGAGAAAGGTAACTATTTTAGTAGTGTAGAGCCTGGGTAAAAGTGTTCATGTCTTGGTTATTAAATTAATCCATAGAAATCATAATGAATATTTTGTTCATAATATATAAATACATAAAAATATTAAGTATATTAGAAAATGTTGTATAATAAAATTTGAGTGTGGAACAACCTAAATAATAGATGATTTCCTGAAAATATTCTGGCAAATCAAATTTACCAGGGAGACATCAACACCTCATAAAATAAGATTCTTGATAAGCTACTAAAGCAATGGGGTTCATGGTGAACAGCGAATGGCCTCAAGAGGGCTGTTACTAATGATGACTAGTATTGAAAAACCACTTAAAATAAAACAAGATATTCACCTTGCACTTACTAAACTAGATTTATGTAGTTTCTGAAAATATTCATGGATTCAATCGCTCTGTAGCATGTGGCTACTACTTTAGTGTTGGAGAGTGCATAAACTAAATAGAAGACAGGCTTATTGCTCAAAGAGCACTTATTTGCATAATGATAAATATGTTAATCGCAAAAAGAACTTCAATAACTAATATACCTACCATTTCCTAAATGTGACTGCTTACTAGCTAATGGCAAATATGACTGATGGCCATTAGTCCTAATTTAGTACTAACTTTGAGATTTAAAATAAATATGAGCCAAGTAAGGTGGCCCACATCTTTTAGTCCCAGCACTGTAGAGGCAGAAGCAGAGGACTCTCTTTAAAATCAAGGACAGCCTGGTCTAGCCTGGTCTAAATAGTGAGTTTCAGACCAGCTGGGGCTATAGGGACATTCTGTCTGAAAATTAAATGATTACATAAACAAGTAAATAAATAAAATTAAAAAAATAATGATCACAAATTCCAATCATATTTTGTTACCATTCCAAACTGACTCAAGTAATGCAAATAATAATGCAAATAATAATACAATCATTTTAGCAAGCATGTAGAGTGGTCAGGAAACAGATAAAGACAATAAATAAGTCTTTTGAATTCCAAGAATTTAAAATAGTAAACAGGGAGTGGCAGAGAGAGTTCTGATTTCTCCCTTCCATTGTGTCCTCCTTTTGTAAGAGGCTGGCACTTTGCTGACCTCATTCTGAGGTACGTTAATTTCCTAATTCTGTTTTTCCTTAAGCTTTGTTTTTGATGTAAGTTGAATCATTAGTCTTACTGCTCTTACTAGAGGCAAAGGTATTTTTCTGAGTCTTGATGTGTGTGTTCTTCATGTTAAATTAACAAACGTATTCTAATCAGTAGACCACAGAGGCCTCTCAGAGCTGATCAACCGTTACACTATGGAAATAAGTTTGTACTAATGATTAACCGCAAATTTTTGTTTTTGTGTTCAGGTTTACTTGCTTGCAGAAAGTCATGAAAGACCTATAAAAAGACCCTGTTGCTTCAGTTCAGGGCCGCTTTCCTCCTACTGCCGTGGAGAGTAAGTATGCCCGATTGCAATAGTAATAAATGTCTTTCCTTGCTACATGTCCTTCTCTGAGCCTAACTGGATCCTGACTCTGAGCCATAAAATTTGGAGGTACCACCGAGATTTTTCCCTGTTTTCTGGGATCCTGTGTGAAGGCCCGAGGAAGAAACTGCCAGGGGAAGGCCTCTGAGAGAGGTCTCTCAGTCCCAGCCTTCCATTCTTGGTGGTCACCACCTACTGCACCTCCTGAAAGGTAAGCGTGCTCCCTTCCGCTGGCTCAGTATCTGTGTTTTGTCCTCTAGTCAAGTCTGTTTTAAACTTTTTCTGGTCTGTCTGTCGGTTCCACCCCTGGCCAGACCTGCTTGGAACATTTTCTGGGTTCTCCCCGTGGTCAGGCCTGCTTGGAATTTTTTTTTTTTTTTTTCTGGTCTGTCCCTTGCAAGATATGATCTAGAAGGGAAGTTGGATTCACCAGATAACTCCCTCTAGTCCGTTTGCAAGGAAACATCTATGAAAACTTCTGGTTCTGGATACAGCTAGCTAGCATCTGAATTTGTTTTTTGTGTCTCTCAGGTTTTTGTTGTCTTTGTGTTGTGACCCTCTCTATTTGTCTAACCTCTGTTATGGGCCATTCTTCCTCTGTCTCTACCTGCTTCTGTGTATGTTGCCTAATTTGTTAAATTTCAGGAAGAGAGAATGCAGTTTAGGCTTTCATCTAAGGCCACTTGGCTCTGTGAATTTGAATGACCAACCTTTTCTAAAACCTAGTGGCCTCCTGCAGGATCTTTCTTGCTTATGCCCTTTGCAGGGTCATCTTTGATCTCCATCTGGACCAGATCCCCTACATTACCACCTGGTTGGACCTTCTGGAGAGTCCACCCCAGTGGCTTACAAAGTGTCAGATCTCCCCTTGTTTCATTAACCCCTCCCAAATCTAAAACAGTGTTACCAGAGGCTAAGCCTCTAAGGAAGATTTATCCTGTCCTCTAATCCTCCTCTGCATGCAAACCCTATGGGAAGTGGTGCCTCCCTCAGATCAAGGACATGGGCACCCTGTTCACTCGCCTACATGGGAGGACTGCCCCCAGCTTTTAAAAGTTTCGTTGACCTCTGAAAATGAGCCAGAGTCTTTAGAGAAACAGTTTGGTCTGCCTTGGGATCTGACAGATTGTGCACCCAGTACTGATCAGATTGAGGATGTCTACTGAGCCTCACTGGGACCCCAACAGCATTCATGGTAGGGGACATTTACTCCAGTATCATCTCTTGCAGGGATTATGAGCAGCTGCTAGAATGCCTACTTTTAACCCTTCCAAGATGAGCCACACCTTGCAGGGGCTTGAGGAATCACCAGCTGCCTTCATAGACAGATTTTACCAGGCCTCCACAACAGTAATTTAAATTTTACATTTTGGTCTGTTTCCAAAAGGGATTACTTTGAATCTCAATTTCTAGCATAGTATACTTACTGGGTTTTAAAATGATTGTTTAAAATTCTTTACATTGTCTTATGTATTTACTGGTCTTTACAGGGAGCTATTTTGGGTTTTAATATCTTTTAGACGATATATTTTCTGATTTCTAAAAATTAGTCATTTGAAATCTTATATTGTTTTACATAATATATTTGTCAGTTCCTAAAGGAAACTTGAAGTTTTTCTAGCCATGGGTTTCCAGGACTAGCTGGGTACAAAGAGATCTGACACCTATGATAACTGAACCTGGGAAGCTCATGTAAATTTGCAGTACTTCAGGGCCAACCCTTATAAGAGAAAAGCTGCTCTCCAAGCCTGCTTTTGTTTCAGCCCCTTCATTCACTGGATGGACACCACTGCTTTTCACCTTCTAGTTAACATGTCCTGGACAGACTAAAAATACATAAATAAAAAATTTCCACATCAACTCTTCCCAGGTTCTTTTAGTTATCATTGTTTTCTGTGTTCCTTAGTTTTTAAATTATGGGTATTTAGTTCAAAATTATACATAATAAATTATAATATGTTTTTTCTGATTTAGACAGACTTAGAGCTCTCTTTAGAAAAACTACCCTGTGAGCGAATAGTCTTGTCCTGTGTTTAGTAAAAAAATAAATAAATAATAAATCCTAACTGAAAAAAATTAAAATATTTAAAGAGTACTTATTAAATCTCTCAGCTTGTCATTTATATAAATAGATAAACTGATTAATTATGGTATAAGTTTTCATGGTTCTGGTCACATCAAGTATAGCAAGAGAGGATCTCAGGTTTGACAGTGGTAAAGACAAAAACTTCTGTCAACTTAGTCCTGCTTAATCTTGGGTGCTCACCAAGCACCCAATTGCTTCATAAAGTTAAATATATTTAATAAAATAATATTTTAATATTAAATGTTCTGTTTTAGTTAATCATCCCCTGTTCTGAATAAAGGACCCAGTAAATTAAAAGACTCACCTAACTGGACAAATGTATGCAGGTTATAAAAAGGACAGATGCCTTTTAATGTAAATCATATTAGTGTATTGTTATGTGCTGTTTAAACTCACTGAGAAACTAACTCTGGATATGGAATTGACCCTCCCATTCAGACTCAAGCCTGTTATCTCTGCATTTTTTCAAGACTTTGACAAGAAAAAAAAAAATCAGCCTCAAATTACAAATATTGTGCTATTAAAAATAACTAAGGGATAAACTAATTTCAACAAAGGTTATTATTATCTCATGGTATGAAATGTCTATAACAAAAATATCTAATAAAACTTTCTATTTTATATTAAAAATGATTTTAATAATTTAAGGTTTACCTGAAAACTTGTAAACTGAAGTGTGTATAAAGGTAGTATTAATTCATTAGATTATCTTCTATGTGTAATTTGCATTCCATGTACTTTTATTAAGATGAGGCTGCACAGAACTCTTCTGAGCCAATAACTGCCATCCTCATGACTTCAGCTGTGCCTACATGCTAAAGTTCATCGAAGTTGGGTTTGTTAACAGTTGTGTTCTTTCACTAAAGGAGAAGCAGGATCATTGGACCCTCACCTGAGTATCTAGCCACTATGTGATTTTGCCCTAATCACAAATGGTCTCCTGCATTTAGGAAAAATAAAATCTAAGACAGCTAAAAGAAGAAGGTTATAAAATGTCAGTATCCATGCTGGGTAAAGACTTTGCAGTACAACTACTCTTTGCAGTACAGTACTCTCCTGTATCCATCTGTATACATGTTAGTAATACCTCAACCATCGGTATGAGTAAAGTCATTCATTCTCCAGGGTGAACTTTAATGTGATCAAACATTGGTTTAACACTATAGCCTTAAAAAAGAGGTCAATAATTCTTAGTAGCCCCGGGAAGAATATTTTCTAAATAAAATAAAAATCACCTTTTAAAATTATTTTGTCTCATGGTTCAAAAGATAATAATAAAAAGATTAAAATATATGTCATAAAAAATAAAAAGTCTATATAAGTGATTAACGGTCTGAGTTGATATGGGATAGAAATACAATAAATTATATATAGATAATCTTAAAATTTCTGAATAGTTCAGTCAACTAGTCTAAAAACAAATATTATGTCTAGTCAAGTTTTATTCAAAAATGTTTGGTTTTGCCCAAGCTTCCACTGCATAAACATACAGTAATTAAAAGTTCCAAGACTGGTGAAACTAACCTTCTTGGTTACTTAACCTTCTTGGGACTAAAAGGGACAATTTTTGTCTCTTGCCCTCCAAGGTCAACTAAGTTTCAGGGGACTCTGGGGCATCTCTAAATATGTCCTGTAACTATGATGAGTTACCTGTCCTCCTGTTCAGGGAGTTCTTGGAGACCCCACTAGAAGGACTTAAACCAGTGATCAGTCTGTAAAGAGAAGGGTCATCACAGGGACCCTTGTTTCCTTGATGTTTCCAAGTGAAGCCCCAGTCTAGCAAGAGTTTCTGACTTATCTCCACACAGATAAATCTGGTAAAAGAAAGGTTCAGGATGCCAGGGGCTCCTCCAAAACCCATGTGTCCCGCTTAAGGAAAAGATACTCAATTGACCTTAAGAGTAAAAATAAATTAATTTATTTAGGCCACCTATATGAACTTAAACACTAAAAAGGAAAGTATAACCAAAGATTAAAATGATTGGTATGCTTCTTTAAGAATACAAGGAATTGCACTTCCCAAACATTAGGTTTAAATTCACATAGGATGTTTTTTACACAATTTCTCACTAACTTTTTTTTTGTTAATAAAGAAAAAAATGCTGCTCAGGTGTAAGAATTCAAATCTTGGCCTACTTCAACACTGCAGTGCATGCCTGCAGCCAAGAAAGGCAAGTCCACTATTGCTATAACATAAAAATTAAATGATGGCTAATTTATTTTCTCTCCCTGTCTAGAAGCCTTTTGGGAGGGAACTTACAGATTCCAGTCACTCCAACAAGTTATCAGGGTGCCTAAAAAAATCCTGACTTCCAGGACTCTCAAGTCCAGCTTTGGCAGCCAAAAGAAAAACAAGGAAAAATACCATAGAAGGATGCAATTAGGAGTCATAAACAAAAATATTCTATGAACTTTGACTTACATTTAAAATTTTTCCTGTTTGACTTTTCTGGTTTCCTGTGTAGAACGTAAAATGCTAATTACTCTTGCCTTTACGTCTTCACATCTCCCAGGCACCGGTCAAAGACTTTCTTTTCTTCCTACAGCAAACGGTTATCCAATTCGGGGGTCTTTTAAATAGACCCACTGAGGGGATACCCCAATTGTCACAACCTATGTCCCTGTTCAGCATGTCCATCTGTGAGCCTTCTCTTCTCTTCTTCTTCTCTTCCTACCTTTCCCCAGGCCTTCCTACCTCATGTTCTGGTCCTAAGTCAGTTGTTATTTATTTATTTATTTTTTAATAATTTATAAATGTAGAATTCTTAAGTTCCAATAGATTGTCCAACAGAAATGAAGGAAACCCAAAGCAAGTCAATAAATAAAGGGAAGCTGAAGATGGTTGCCTTTTCTTACTCTCACATTATACCCTAAATATCAGTTCAGAGGACGGTAGGACTTGAACTGAATATAGAAGACATAGCAGTGAGAATTCCCTCCAAGGACAGAGTGTTCAGAATCATGTAGATGATATTAGACATAGTCTTGATTTAGCTGATATAATTTTATTGATATATTTCGATCTCCTAAAAGATACCCCTAGCAAATAATACATGCTTTTCAGCTATGAACTTAGCACAATATTCTCTCATCTGTTAATAAAAAAAATATGTCCTAATATATAATCAGCTACCTACTTAGTTAAATCATATTATTTCCTTGTTTATCAGTAGATGAGAAAATTGGACTTCAGAAGATAGACTCACCTGCTAGAAGATGCACAGGGATTTACACAGTTGCAGACTTATTTGTAAATAAGTCCTTAATATGTTCAATAATTACATTTTATCTTTATTACTGCCAATATAAGTGTCAATAACATAATGGGATGCTTTCAGTCGTATTTTGGAGTATAAAATCACATACTATATCTCAAATAATTAGTGCTGCAATTTTTCTGATGGTTTTTAAAAAGCCAAATTATTTTGCCACCATATTGAATCGTTCAATTAAGCAACAGCTCTCAAGGTCTTATCATACCTGATTATCGGAAGCTAAGAGAGAGAGTGGTGAAGATTTGTTAGATAACACAGGCTATTATATTTATGGTCACAAATATCCAAACCATCCAATGCCTATAACTGTCAAATATTCTACACAGCCACAGGGGCCTTCAAATGATTGGATTAAAGGCATGCATCACCACTAGTACTTAAATATCTCAGGTTGAGGATCATTGTACTCTTAAGGCTATACTCCAAATAGAGAAACCACCAACAGCAACGTGGGTAGACAACATATTAGACTAGTCACAGCATTTTAGTTTCTCCTTGCAACACCATACTATCAGGCAAGGGCTAATCCCTATCAGATATTTTGTGGTAAAATTAGAAAATTAACAGGGAGACACTTCATTGATTCCTTTGGGAGGACCAGTGTTTCTGTCTGTGTTGTACTTAGGCTATGACATTCCAGAGAGGAATATGTGAAATCACATAAATGAAATTGATAGCATTTTATTCAAATTGATGTAATTCTACCTATTTAATTGAGGAAAAGACAATTTGGACAACTACTACAGACTACCAAAGTATGAAATTAACAGAATATTCTCTCATCCTTTAAGAAAAATATGGCTAATATATTAACATCTACCTACTTAGTTAAATTATGTAAGCTAAATTTATAGTCTTATTTTGATTTGCAGCCAAATATAATATTGTAACCCGCAAAGCACAGCTAGAAGCAAGTTTTGCCTACTTCATTATAAATAATAATAAGCCCCAAATGCTTTCTTGAGAAACTCCATAAATGTTGCTATTAATCACAGAAAATTTTATTCATTTTAAATGTGCTTAATGAAGCCCTGGGAGAGGGCAATAACTTTAGACCTGATGATGTTTTTGACATTTACATTTTCTGAAATAATGACACTGAAGATTTCATTTGAAATAGTACCAGTTTTTAAATTAGGCTAGTTAAAAGGCACAGATAACAGATATTTACAGTTTAATACAAATTTATGAAGTTCTTCACAGTTGGGAGCTACTCACTCTGAAGAAATAAGGACTTGGGCCTGGCGCAATGGCTCAATGGTTAAGAGCACTGACTGCTCTTGCAGAGGACCAAGGTTCAGTTCCCAGTTCCTACAGGGCATCTAACAACAACCCTCTGCAACTTCTGTTCCAGGGGATACAGCACTCTCTTCTGACCTCTGGTGATACTGTATGTAACATGGTGCACTTACAAACATAATTTTTTTTTAGAAATTATTTTCAAAAAGAAACAAGGATTAAAATAACATGGTCTCTTTCTTCGTATTTTGCTATGTATTTATTTAATTTTGTTTAAAATGCCATCAATTCTATTTTGGATAGTTTTAGTAATAAAGAACTGTATTTTTATATAGAATTCAAATGAGTTTATTTTATTTTTCACTTCCCAGAGTATAACTTGTCATTGTTAATTACAAATAATGTACTCTTTACAACTTATTCCAATGTCCTTATACTTTCAAATGAAATTTCAAGCTGGCTAAATAAACATGTCATTCATAATATGCATGAATTTAAGTACTTATTAGATATGAAAAATTTACTTGGGAAGGATTAAGTTTTTAGCATTATTTTATTATGAAATATTAGACTTAGAAATTTGAACATGGGTCTTCTACAAGAGCTGACAGTGCTCTTAACCACTGAACTATTTCTCCAGGCCCATATTTTAACTTTTTAAATTAAAACAAACAGACAAAAAAGCCAACAGGAAAAAATATCAGATTGAGATGTTCTCTCTGAGGCACACAATGCTTCAATTTTTAAAAATGAATAAAAAGAAACCTAGTAACTATTATTTTGCTATTAGCATTGATCTTGAAGGAAAAAGATAGATATTGGGAAAGTTTTAGGTATATCTCTTTTGTGCCAAGAATTATGATTGACAAATTCTGCTTGCTTTGGAAAACACGGGCTTTTACTAGCAAACTGTCACCGTCATCGTGACTACACCAACATACCATTAGTGGTTTGGTCACTTGGTTTTGCTTTTCAACATGGAACAATATTTCTAGGGCTCTGCTAAATGGTCACTTCTTAAGAGCTTCAAGTGACTTAACTGTTACCCTGGTCTCACGTGATAACACCATCACCCTGTAAAGGTATCAACAACAATCAAAACCTGAACCAAGAGAGCAAGCTCCACTGGGCACGGACACTTAGAAAGGGCTCCCATCCACTTTCAGTGCAGAGAAAGGAAGAAGCCACAGGGTACTGCCTGTAGCTTTCTCAGCTTCATTTCACACACTCGCTGCCCCTGTATTTCGAGGTCTGGATCCATGTCTCCAGTCTCATTTTCTAGATCATGTTATCTCTAGCACAGATGAAAATATACAATCTGCCCTTCAAAGACTTCAAATAATTAACATTCCCCAAAATTAATTTTACATATGAATGCACATATGTACATTTATACATGAATGTTCACACATACAGATACACACATGAATGCTAAGAATCCAACTTGTGTTCTCTGCAAGCAGTAGGTGCTCCTAACTGCTGACTCTTCTTGTCAGCTCCCCCTGCCCCCTGTTGATTTTTTTGCATTCATTTGAGCAAATTGTATTCTGTTACTTTGTTCCTCTTGGCCTTTTGTTTGTGTTTTTGTTTTAAGAAGTGCTTTTTAAAAATAGTTTATCTATATATTTTGTATGTGACATGAAATGACTGCAGAGTCAGAAGAAGGCATCAGATTCCTCTGGAACTGGAGTTATGAATGGTTGTTAGACATTGCATTGGTGCTAAGAATTGGACTCTGGTCTCCTGCGAGTGCAGTCAGTGCTCTTAACTACTTAGACATCTCTCCAGTCCCAAGAACTGCTTTTTTAACAGTGGCCTTTAGTAACTCCATGTCTATTTCATTTAAACCTCAAACTTAGTAAATTAAAATAAAAAACCAATTTCTCAGTTCCTATTTCTGGTTATGTTTTCTCTTAATAGCATTACTAGCATCCGGTTTTCTGAAATTGGCTTCTTAGAGTCATCACCATTTCTTCCCACTCCACTGTCTTATGTATCTTTCTATGAAAATGCAATTATTTAGTCCCACATTATTAGCTTCCTTTCTAATTTGCCAAAGCACTTAGTCAACCTCTCCTGTCTTCTTTATCCTACTTCTGAAAAGCTTTGTATGTCATTGTTTCTCCATTCAGTGGATAAAATTACTGAACATTTACCAGATGTCTGTTCATCTTGTTGGCACTGGAGTAGTTCTTTAGTGATACAGTAGCTGCAGGAACTTGAGGGAATGAGCAATGTCCACAGAGTATAAGACTTTCTTCTGTAAAACTGGGCCAATAAAAGAACTAGTTTCCTTTTGACAAGTAAATAATATATAGATGACAAATAAGACAAGGTCTACAATGTGCTAAGTAGCCAAAATCATTCTCCTTTATTTCTGCTTCTAGTACGATCATCCCTTGATACTCCATGTTTACGGCCTCACATTATGTCATTAAAGCTCACATTCTAGCACACCAGATGTGTTTTCAAACATATGTCACACCTACTCCTGTATCCTCATCATCTAATGAACTGTCTTTCACACTCTGGAGCTCAATACGTGATTGTCAGGAGTGTTAGTGACAAGGTGCTTTGATGACAAATACATCTAACATAATCTGTTCTAGGAAAAGGTAACCGGAATGCCTTTTTTCGTTTTCATAGCTGCTCTCTGAGAATGTTCTCAAAGAACAAGATTTCCAAATGACAATTATTTATTACAGTGTAGAGGTACTTTGAAAGAAGGATGCTAGTAAGGAAGTTGATAATTCAGTTGTTGAATTTTTCTTGTACATGCGATTGTAGATGCGGTTACATTCTGCACTAAACTAGAAAGAAATGCTGACCAAAGCTCAGATGCCTTTTTCTGTGGTCACATAGACTGCCAATGAACTGTAAAGAAAACCAGGCATGGTGGCTCAGGCCTTTAATCCCAGTGCTTGAGGGGCAGAAGAAGGCAGATCTCTGTAAGTTCAAGACCAGTTTGGTTTACGGAGAGAGTTCTAGGCCATCTAGGTTACAATAAGATTTTATCTCAAAAAGGCAAAATAATAATAATATGCTCAAAGGAAAATATTTTGGACTTTATTTACAAGCAAACACAACTGACTTAAGTAAACAAGCATTAAATGCATGAACATACATGAGAGAGAGAAAAAGAGAGAGAGAGACAGACAGACAGACAATGTCTGGAAAAGGAAACAGAGAGATAAAATGGTAAGTGTACAAGCTGTGAAGACCTTTCCAATAATTGTTTACATAACGGATGTACCTTAATAAATGCATCTTGGGTCAAATAAAAAAATGTCAGGATTTTTAACTATGTATTTCATACTGAAAGTTGTGCGTACTGAATCTTGACTATGTAATGATCTTGAAAAGCAGTTACATTGATCTAAGATTTCAGAGAGCAGTGATCATATATTTTCTATAACCTGGTCTGTAATCATACATATTCACAATGAGAATAACCAGGAAATTGTCAGCAATTGATTACAATGCCTAGAAAAGAAAGATCAATTATTATCACCTGCTGTTGAACTGTATCTATTGAGAATGTAAAACAAGATAAAGAACCAGGGTACCAAGGAGGTTTATATCAGGGAGTAAACAGCTGAGCAACTATGGAGCTGGGATAAATCACTGTTTCATGCTTTCCTCTCTGGACCACTCTGCTATTTCCCTCTTTGTGTCATTTTATTTTATTTCAAACTCTCCATCCCTTGATATATGTTTCAACTGAGAGTTACAATAAATATCATTGTTTGATAAATTGGACATCATGCCCTTATAAAAGATAAAAATGTCCCTTATCAAACACACATATTACAAGAACCTGTACCCAGGAGATAAAAGGATAGACAGTTCACTTAATTTCCTTTAGAGTTGAAGAAAAAAGTATGTGTGATCAAGAAATTAAATTGTGTGTATGTGTGTGTGGGCATGTGTTTATTAATGATAGCAAGAAATTCTCCTGGTTAACATGGTGCTTGCTAAGTTTTTATATCCCAGGACTATCCCCATGGTTGTAAGAATGAAAAGCATTAATGATAAATAGGAATTAGGCCCCCTTTCTAAAAGTGACTGCTTTCTTTCATCTTATTTACTCATTGAAAATAAAAAGACTATCAATGCTTTCATTATTAATTTACTTATGGAAGTCTTTATGGATACTCAGAATTTTTTTTTCTTTTTGGTTACATATAACTAAGTGCAAAATATCTGCAGTAACTGAAGGAAAATCAGCCTGATTAGTGACTGAAGGAACTAACTATTCACCAACAATGCCTCCCCACTCCAGGAGGAAGAGACATTTATTTCACAACACAGGATCCCTATCAAAAGACATCTGCTTCCTGTAGATCTGGTTCCTTAACAAACCCCCTTTCAGAACTCCCGAAGTCTCCTTCCCAGATCGCAGGAAGAAGCAGGACATCACCCAGAAGGCACTATCCTCTCTCTGGGATTTTCAGGGACCACTTATAAATCCAGACCTTTTCCAACCCAGTTCATAACCTCTATTCCCACAGCAAAGCTGTGCCCCTCATAGCTAGTAAAGCTATTTGCATCTGTAGAAGGTTAGATGTTTCTGCTTCATTATCAAGTCACCTCTCATCCCCAATTCTAACATTAATGATGTGTGTGTACTAAGGTATCATAAAAGTCACATTTGAACTTATAATTATTCCAAATTACTTTAAAGAATACATAATAAATGTCTGACATGGATATTTCCATATATGTGTATATATATATATATATATATATATATATATATATATAGCCATCAGTATAATTACATTGAATTATATCCAAGCAGGATTACTAGTATATTTTTTCTATTTTCTGTACATACATTTAAAATACATATTGAAATTGTGACTATTTTTTTAACTCATATCTAAAAATTCACATTTTCTGTAAATCCTAATACAAATGCCTCCCCACTCCTGAGGATCTCTCCCTATAAAGCAGTTGCGATTTTATTCTCTACTCTTTTTGGTAACTGCTCATTAGAAATGTTTGCGACTCTGTCGAGGATTTAATATCTTGAGGAAGCTCTCCTTGGTACAAAATAAAGTAATCCACAAAATGTGGCTTAACTGGTGGAACTGGCTGGAACAGAACACCGTGTGATGGTGTTATATTTAAAACTTATTCTCTTTCATATTTTTTTTCTTTTCCAAAAGAATATAGCCTTTTAAGACTGTTTAGTTTGAATATATGTGCAGCTTTTTCTTTATAATGATCTCAGACAACATACCCTGGGTACTATGTCTGTCTATATATTTCTTAGCCAGAATACAGTCTCTCTCTCTCTCTCTCTCTCTCTCTCTCTCTCTCTCTCTCTCTCTCTCTCTCTCTCTCTCTCAGCATACATGAAACATGAATTTCAAGAAACTGAATGGTCTGCGTGGGGGTGTTTCCCTCAGTTCCAGGAAGGGCCTGAAGGACCGCCACAGCTGGTGGATGTTACTGACCATCAGCCAGGTGTCCAACCTTCAGGGCTTTGCTCAGCTGCAGAGAGCAGCATTTTTCCTTTCACTTTCCTCTCTCCACTTTTTCCCGTCAACTTCCTTCTCTCCCTCTCTTACATTTTCCTTTACCTCCATATATCTTTGCTTCTATATTTCCTACCTCTCTCTTCTTTCTCCTTCCTTCCCTCTCTATCTCTTCCCAACATATCTAGTCCTTTCCTCCTCCCTGTCATCTCCTCTTTCATCACCTTTTCTCTCTTCCCTAGAGCCAATGTATTTGTGTTAACAGTAAAGGCATTTTAGTTCCATGTAGTATTTATTGTGCACCATTTTATAAGCTCTAGACCTCCTTATAGAATTGTCCAAGGCTTTGATGTTTAGTCTGCACATACGCTGACATTTTCTACACCCAACACTTCCTTTGGTGTTTATTCCTGCTGGTATTCTGTTTGTATCCAATAAAAACTATCCACCTAAACTTTAGCTTCTAAGAGGATCAAACTGCATCAAAGTTGAGACAACAGTTGAATGTTCATTCTACATCTCAGATTTTTAAAATCATTTTTAGTAATATTTGTAATATTTTCCCTTCTAGTACCAGATATATTACAAGACAAAGTACAAAATATATATTTCATTTCTTACCTATTTGCATCTGAACAATCTCAGAAGCTTTTTACATATCATATTTGTAAGTTTGAAAAACAGGAGCTAGTCACCATGTAATTCTTTTATTCCCCCCATGGGGGACAACATTATATTGGGAAACCAAACAGCTGGGTTGGATATTTCATCATAATTGATTGTATGTCCCTAGGCAGTTGGATGTCTCATGAATATTACTTTTGAAAAATTTAGGCCACTGTTTTGGTTTCTATCTGGCTTCAATTTAAAAAAAAAAAAACAAACAAACAAACAAAAAAAACTTCAGACTTCTGAATGTTTGAGCAGTACTTTTGGGATAACTGAATTTGGATTTTTGTTTCTTATACAATATGAACTTTTGAAATCATCAACTGAATGTCCATGACATCATTACTTTTAATTAGTCCATGTTTTCATGCCCTTTTTATTTTCTAGCACTATCTGAACTGGGAGACCATCTAAGATCTTTTCTAGAAGATAACACCATACAATACATTAAGGAAACAAGTGCATTTCATTTTATTCATTCAGTGTTTAATTGCATGCTATTCCTTATTATAAATCAAAGCATATTAGCTAATATCAAGTCTCAGAAGAACTTTTATTTCAAGATTAGCCTAGGCGTCTAAGCAAGTTCCAGGCCGCCGTAAGCTTGAAAGCAGAACCATGCCCTTCACTACTACACCCCAATAAAAACATAATAATATTTAAAGTAAATAAAATTTAGTGTTGCTTATCCTCACATATGTTAGTACTGCCCACTAAATTTTATTTATTTAAAATACAATAATAATCAGGGTAGATTCCAAGGACTTGAGAGAGATGTGAGCATGGGAGGAGTTGGAGGGCTGTTGGAAAGAAAGGAAACAACACAAATATAATATTTATGTATAAAATTCTCAAAAAAATAGGGTGGAGAGATGGCTCACCTGTTAAGAGCACTGACTGCGTTTTCAGAAGACTCAGGTTCAAGTCCCAACACCTGTATGGTGACTAACAACTTCCAAAACTCCAGTTCTGGGGTTTCCAATGCTTTCTTCTCCCCTCTAAGGGCACTGAACGTCAGGAGTGCACTTATGCACATGTAAGCAATACAGTCATACACATAAAATAATATTAAAAACAAGTAAAATATTTTAAAGTAAAAATAAAAAATCTTCAGTAAAAATCTGCACCAGTCCGTTAATAATTTCTTGCAGTTTTCGCGCATGACTGAAAACACAGATCCTAGACCTTCCAAGGACTCCAGCGTTTTTCCTCCTCTGCTCTCAGCATGTCGTGCTCCCTCCCTGCCTTTTCATACTCTCTCCCTTACACTCTCTCCTTTCTGTTTTGGATGCCTGTTTCAGTCCTGGAAAGTTCTTCTTTGCTTCTCAGATAAAGCAAGGCTATTTGTATACTCTTGCTGTTCAATAGGTCAGCACAACCAATGATCACAGACCGAAAGTAGCAAGTAATAGTACACGGCAGGAATCTTCTTCCTCACAAGTGGAAGTTGACTGGTGGTAGCAGGATTGTTTTTCTCCACCATCTGCTTGTCTTGCAGATAACCTCCCTCATGATGCCTTTCACCTGCAGGCCTTTCTACATTGCATACACTTTGAACATACAAATTTCTTTTTCTCATAGAACGATCTAAATATACCTCTTGTACGCCTTATTTAATGTGAGTTTCATTCTTTAAAGCTCCATTTCCAAATATAATCACATTCTAGGTAAGCCCTTCAACACACAATGTGGTGGGGGTCGCTCAATTCCTCCCAGAACAATCTCATTATGTTCATAATTTTTATATGACTCTGTCTTAAAGTTTTTAGTTTTTCAATATGGATTTCTTTCTTAAAATATAATTTGCCCCTTTCTAGACTATACTGATCTTGAAGGCAGAGTGAGTATGTGCATGAGTGTGTGTGTATGTTTCCCCTGAAAATCACAAATTTTATTCAGACAGTGTATCCAGCATGTGATGAGTAAGCATTAAGAATTAATAACTCATTGATGACCAATACATTTTATTAAGAGTGATTTATGCCATAGGAAAACAGCAATTATTCCTGCTGTTAATTTTAGATTATGTATCACTTAATAAGAAAGTCAATGCAGAAAGCTTTCTTTAATTAATCAGCTCAAATGGCATACACTTGATGGGGAATATGATTATCTGTCCATGCAAATTAATGCTTATATTTCTTAATGCAACACTAGGGATTAAACTTATCATCCCCTTGATTATAGCAGTAAAATAATAGCTTTAGTCGTTTATTTGACACGACTGGATTGAGGATGCCTTAATTGAGGAATTTCCTCCATTGGATTGCCCTGTGGTCATTTCTGTGGGGCATTTTCTTGATTGTTGCATGATGTAGGAAGGACCAGCCCACTGTGGGTGGTGCCAGCCCCGAGCAGATGGTCCTGTATTGTATAACAAATCTGGCTAGCCTGGACCAAGAGAGGAAGCCAGTAAGCAGCATTCCTCCATGGCCTGTTTTTGGATCCTTCCTCCAATTTTCTGCCATAAGTTCCTACACTGGGCTCCTTCACTGATGAACTGTGATGTGGGAGATATAAGCCAAATAAACTATTTACATCAAGTTGGTATTGGTCAGAATGTTTTGTAACAGCAAAAGAAATGTAAACTAGAACAATAACCATATGATTCTAACAAATAAATATGAAAGCATTTTTCCTGTTTAATGTTATTTGCCCCAAAGTTTCAGCTAAACTTTGTAGAGTAATCCTATTCCTTAGGATATGGGCAGTTCATAGCCAAGTCGATATTTGATTCTGTGATTTAGCATGTGGAAAGAGATCTATCAGTCAGAAGCACTGGTATTGGATTATTAACTGAACAACAAAAGAAAATATATATTTTTTAAAGTCTTTGATTGGGCCTTATTCTTCACAGCAAATAGCCTTGCTCATGCAGATACATACTTTGGCAAATGCCTTTTTTCTCCTTAAAAACATTGGTCTTCAGGAAATTCTTCTAAAATCAAAAGCTGTAGTGAATAATAGCAAAACTCACTAACAGTTCAGTTTACTTAGTTCTCATTTAAGCCTCATCTCAAATTAATATAACATTTGGTAATTGCAGGTATTTTGGTTTGGATCAGGACCTCTGAAAGTTCCAGTTGTAAAGATTTGGTTCCAGTAGGTAACACTTATGGGAGTAGGAGCTTATCAGGAGGATGTTAGATCGGTGAGGGAACTCTCCCTAAAGAGGACTTTTGGACCTGAGCTGCTTCTTTCCTCTGTTTTCCTGTACACATTTGTTGCGCCTTCTTCTGCCACAGTGTCCCTGCAAGATGTGATGTTCAAAGGCAATAAGGACAGTCAGTGATGGCCTAAACACCCTCAAACCACAAGTCTAAATAATTATTTCCTCCTTGTAAGTTGATTATCTCCAGAATTTTGTTTCAGTGTGGAAAGATAACTAACTCAGTTTGTAACTGTGAATAATATATAAGCTTCATAGGACAGCATCCTTTCCACCACATAGCTGCCTTCTCCATGCCAAATTCAACAAGACAACTTCATTTCTATATATTTAAATAAAGCTTCAGCATTGAAGAGGAATGTTTGTAAATGTTATAATCACAATAATGGGAATGTATTCTTGTAAAATTTCATTGATTTCTACTTTAAGAAAGTACATGCAGTTATGCATTTCCATATGTGAATTAAGATTCAGTAAATATTGATATAATGAATACTACCCAACATAAACAAAATTTAGTTAAAATGCTTTCTCCTTTGTAATTTTCAGTAAAACACAAAAGATGCCAATTAACTATTAAAATCGATGTAAGGTGACTCACTTCAGAGTTATCCTTGTGGTGATCATTAAATAAAAAATATATAAAATTCCAAGCTCTGAGGGAAATTAAAATAATATTGTTCTCACTTGTAAATAACTACAAAATGCAATAGGTGATTTCTAAATGAAAAATGTTATTATATTAGTAATTATTGAAATTTTTCAAACTTAAAAAAAGATCTTGAAATGTTAGCCTGGGAGATTATCAAAAC
The DNA here is from genome assembly GCA_035773235.1 of Eospalax fontanierii. Taxonomy (NCBI): domain Eukaryota; kingdom Metazoa; phylum Chordata; class Mammalia; order Rodentia; family Spalacidae; genus Eospalax; species Eospalax fontanierii. The sequence goes on from CM069542.1 coordinate 34,048,778, forward strand.
AAAATAGTACTTTACAATAATGCCTGTGAAATTGTGTAACAATAGAAATTTTATTTCAGCCTCATTTAAAATATTCTTAAATAAATAGACAAGTAATTCTTGTCTGGGTGGTTTGAATGAGAAGCGTCCCAGTACTTTCAAGACTTTGAACACTTGTTCTTAAATTTGTGGTGCTGTTTGGGACTGCCTACCTCCTAGTGATGATGCGTACTTATACATCTGGAACTCTAAGCCAAAAGAAATCATGTCTTTAATGAGACACTTTTGATCATGAGGCTTTATCACACCAACAGCTAAGTAACTAAGACATATGTTAATAAAACTTAAATTGTGAGGAATCTCACTTACATATTTGATGAATCGGAAGTGCTCCTATGATAATTTCCTGTAGAGATTTTACTTTCCCTGTCATTATATATTTTGCTACCGCATTATCCGGCAATAGATTCCTAAGATTGTTTATCCTTGGAGCAGTGTTTTCAGAAGTATTTTCTGTGGGATACTTAACAAAAGAAGGAACATCCGAATGAATCTGAGAAATAAAGCACTAGTGCAAACAAAATATAACAGTTAAGACACAGCACTTCCCACCCTGAATGCAATCACACTTCAGAAAGCCGTGAATACCTCAGAGGAATGTTTTCAGTGAGAACAAATACCTGATACAGAATCAGACTTTCTGCATCAGTTGCGTTTCCAGTTTCTGGGATTGGAGAGGTGTTCTTACATTTACTTTGAATCTCTACAATACTGCCTCAAGTTTCTAACACTTTTATCAAACATTACTATACACTAAAATTGCCTCCTCAGGGTCAATCTGTCGTTGAGGTTGAGCTCAATTATAATAGTTACATATGAAAAGATAAACAGCAAACTTACAGGGCTTCTAATAAGGTTAAATATCTGATTTTACCATTTTCTTTTTATGATCTTTTTTGAATAGTATTACACTCACACACACACGCACACGCACACACACACACACCTTCTGTGAGACCATTTAATGTTGCTTCTGTGACTTTATGTTTAGGGCTGACCACTTAGAATGTGATTACCATCAGTGAGCTCAAACTTGGATGAAATCGATTCTTGCCTGTTTTCCTAGAATACTAGGCTTAAATTTCTGCAGCTTTTAGAGGCAGCTTATTTCTTCTTCATCATCATAAATTCTTTAACAAAGTAAATTCATATTAAAACACCCAAAAGTACTCAAGTACTCATATAAATATTTTCATGAGATAATTTTCTTTGTTCATCATATTCAAGTGTACTGTAATATATATATATATATATATATATATATAATGTGGATTATAAAAATTACACAATGCTATTAAAATGATAAATATTTTACTCTTTGCTAAATTTTAATTATTGTAATGTGGTGATTTGTCTAATGACATTTAATCTCAGTCATATCAAATTTTTAGTTATTTTAATGCTGTACATCTAGACTCAAAAATGTTTCTGGGAAATACATAATTTTATTTCAGGACCTTAGTTTTGCTGCTAATACAAATATAATCTTTTAATGCACATATCTCAAAACTACATGTATAAAATATTAGTTTTGCTGCTAATACAAATATAATCTTTTAATGCACATATCTCAAAACTACATGTATAAAATATTTCCGGGAGTTGGAGAGATGTCTCTGTGGTTAATACTGACTGCTCGTGCAGAAGACCTGAATTCGATTCTCAGCACCCACAAGACAGCTAATAACTGTCCTATAATTCCAGGCCCCTCAATGACCCCTGTGAACATTGTAAGACATGGTATACTTATATGTATGCAGACAACATACTCAAACATATAAAATAAAATATTTCCTCAATAATAATTGAACCTTTATATTTTTGCTTTTCCTTATTAAAACTAATTTAAAGATAAAGCCGCAGATAGAAGAGCATAGTGCTTCTTTGTATATAATTTCTTCTTTTAAAACTGTTTGTGAAAGTTTCATAAGTGAGTAGTATACTTCTTTCATTTCCACTTCTCCCTCTCTCTTGTCTAACTCCCTGTTTGACCCCTCCATCTTGAATTTGATCGCTTCATGAATAACACACACACACACACACACACATACAAACACACATGTAATGTGTAGATGAGGAAAGGTTTCTGTTTGTTTTCAAGAAGGCAAAATTCAAAGTTCAATTAGAGATTAATATATTTATCATGTAACTTGCCTGAAATTATATTTTTATTTTTAATATTATTTTATAAATTAAATTTTCTCATTGCAAATATAGTGGAAACCAGAATTGTTTTAGAGAAAAATTATTTTCATTTTGAATATTTATAAAGAAGCTGAACGTTTACAGGGTACTTCAAATGAAAAGCTTAGGACATTTGCACCAAAGATAGTAACAAGTAGCAGACCCAGCCCTGGAGAGGTAGATGCCGCCACACCAGGAGTTGTGAACGACACCTTTGATTGCAGCACTTGTGTAATAGAGACAGGCAACCCACCATGTGTTCCAGACAAGCCTGGTCTCCACACTGAAGTTCAGGACTTCCAGAACTATATAATGAGACACTTTCTCAAAAAGAGTAATAGAATATTGCACAATTTATATGCTTTCCAAATATACTATCTTATAAGTTTTATAAGATATAAATAACATTTTATTAATTCAGTTTGTTTTTTAACAATGGCACAATCTTCAAATGGGTTAGTTAGTTGTTTGACCTGAAAACAAGAATCTTGGTAATAGGGTCCCACCATCAAGTTCTAGTAGGCAGCTAGGAATCATAGCAACTTGAAGATAAGACCTTTTTGCTGAAGATAACACAATCTTGGTCATAGGACTTAGAGAAATGAAGATGGTACCTTATCTGGAGGCTGTTTCCTGCTAGCCAACTTTCGTAGTACCAGAAGGTGCTAACCAGGTTGCTTGTTAGAAAAGTCATTAAACATTCTTACCCAGCTCTGAAACTTGTAGGCTACAATAATGACTATCTTGGCAAGATAAGCTCTTGAGTGCAATGGTAACAAGAATGTTCCTGGGATAATGAACAGCTTTCTGATTGGATTCAAGGCCTACTCCACAGTAGAAAACTCATGCTTAATATTGCAAATTTGCAGAGAAACCTTGAATAGGAAGCTCATACACCTTAGAGTTGAGCCTAGTGTGATTATTTTGCTAATTGAAGATAGTATCAAATATCAAACTGCTTCCTAAATATGTATCTCTTTATTCAGATTAATGCAGCTTTCAGTCCTCACCAGAGCACTATCTTTGTGAAGAGAATGACAGCAACAGAGAGACTTATGAGTGGTCAAAGTGCAGAGGACAAGTATTTGTGAAATCATCAGTTACAAATAGGCTAAATTTATCACAGCCCTTCCTTCCAATGCTAAGGGAACTTTGAGGATGTGTGCTAAAGTATTTTTAAAAGCCAGAGGCCAGACAGAACTGGGGCAAAACAGTATATTCAGGACATGAACTTCTACTGCTTTGATGAACTTGCAGTGCTGTGATTGCCTGAAGAAGACCTGTATAAGATCAAATAAGTCAATATTCCAACATGGACAGAGAAGTGACACATATCTACAGCCTTAACTGAGGAGCTGCTAACATTGATGACTGCTAGAAGAAGGTAAGACAGGTTTTTTGAGGGGTTTGATATCTGGTAGGTTGATCATGTTCTAATGGTTGACCCTACAACCATGACTATTTAGTAGCAATAACAGGATTTAGTGAGTTAAATTTTTTAAAGAAACTCTGAAGTTACAAGGGGAGTGCCAGTGGGGAAAAGGTTGGAGGAGTGGAAGAGGGGAGTAGAGAGTGAATATGATCAAATACATGCATGCATTAAGTTCTCCAACAATAAAAAAAAATGCTTTTTAAAAATATTTGATAACAAAACAAAAGAAACAAGAATACCTCTGTTTATTCTTAATTTGCATGTTTTACTGTTCAATACTTTGACAATTAAAATGAAGCTGGCACTGATTTCAAAGCCTCGTTTCTACTGGCTAGCTTTTATAGTGCTGGAAGATCCTATGCATTCTATCTGAAGAGGAAATTAATCATCAAACATACTCCTCTATGAATCCTCTGACTTAACAACACCGAGCCTGGGACGATATGTCTTCTGTTGCAATAGTGGCACATCCAGTTTCTAATCAGAAAGAGGTCCACTTCATAGGATTAACCCTGTAACTGACTTTGATAGCAGACCTAGGAACCTGATACTAGGTGAGTCATAGGCCATAAAGAAAGGCGAGACCAATACTATTACTATTATTCTGCTAAACAGCTATAATACTAATGTGTTTCTAAAGACTTAGTTTTATCCATAGCCTAGACAAGCTTCCTTATGCAGCAGATTGAGCCTCACAACTGGCCATTGTGCATAGAACAGTAGGCTGCAGAGTGCTTATCCCTGAATAGGACATATGGATCAAACTTTTGCCTCCCAGGGCTCATGAATCACTGGAGAAGAGAAGCTGGAAAAATTGTAAGAGCCAAAGGTGGAGGAAGACCATAAGAAATCAGAGTTTTCCAGACAGCTGGTCAGTTACTCAGATGAACTCTCTGCGATGGTGATGACAGCATGCACAAATCACACCTAAGCTCAAGCCACACAAAAGTCCCAACATAGATATGGGGAGAGGGTAAGAACCCCACGCTATCTGAGGAAATATTAGCAATTACTAGCTGCTGGGAAGGGGTTAGTCTTGTCTAAGTATGAAACTATGGGTCGGGTGACAGGGCTCCAGTGGACTGACCCACACCAAAGGTCATTTGGGGACACAAGGTACATATCTGACTCTATAGTTGTATATATGGCATTGTGTTGAAGATATTAACTGGGGTATACATAGGGGAAGGGATCTAAATATGATCGAAATATATTGTATAACATATCAATCTAAAACAATAAAAATAACTGATATTGTTCTATTAATTAGAAAGATTAAGTTCTTTTTGGAAATCATTATACCATTTTGCAATTTTGTATTGACATCTTGATTATGAAAGAAAACTATAATGACACATAAACTTAAACCAGTAAATAACTGGAGGACACTCTGAGCAGCTTCTTGGGGACTTACTGCATATTTGGGATGAAATTCTCAAAATTCTGACACAGACATAGATGCAGGACCACATTCATCTCATACAGGCTGCTTTCCATGGCAACACCGAGCTTTAAAGCTATCATTATAAAGCCTACACCTTCCCTGTTCAGGAAGAACAACCTTAAGGCTATTAGAAAAGTGCTTGCAAGAAGCAGGATCTTATTTATGGAAGTTTTTAAGTGTACTTTGGAAGACAGGTTATCTAATCTATTTGCAATGAAGTTGTACCATGTTATCTTTATTTCTCTATTTCACTAATTAGAATTTAACATTAATAGAAAAATTTTATATCATTTCATTGTTTTCAACTGAGAAAATTGTGCAGTAAATATTCAGGTGCATTTGAATACCACACTAAACTTTTAGGAGTTATTAACATTAAATCTAAAATATATTTCCACTTCATTTTGAAATACATTTATGCTTGAAAAAAATACAGAAGAAATAACTTTAAAGAGTCTTTCCCTAAACAAATTTAGCCTAATTCTTCTTATGTAATTTCATAAAATTGGTAATATCTTAATTTCTATTTTAACAGTAATTTATCAAAGTTAATGTCAGATTATTAAAGTCTATATTGTCAGTATTTAGCATACCTGTCTTATTAGAACCTGAAAAACTGAATGGAAGTGTAATTCCTAAACAAATTTCAATTTCCACTGTTAAATTCATTAATTGGTGATAATTTACACTATCACAAGTTCATTGATCTTCGTCAGAATCTTTCTTGGAAACATTTCTTTCTCCAGGAGACATTATTAGATATATGAAGTGGTAGAGTTCTATTTCAACAAATGAGCCTGGCCTGACTGCTGGAGAAACAATTAATAATGAAATATAAAGTGACTTGTAATTTCTCACACTGAAACATCAAATTCATTGCAATTCTTGAAGGAAAATTTCACCTGTAGTATTTTAGAGTTGAATTATATTGAAATGTACATCACTAGATTATAGATTAATACAACTGGAATATATATCACGGCCTACTTTTTAAACTTGACTTGGGAATTTCACATACACACTTCACACACACACACACACACAATGAGAGTAAACATTTTTTTAACAGATTTTCATTTAATAATGAAATTGGGAGTAACTTTAGAAACTTTCACTGACTAATGTAAATATAGAATTCCATAATTTTCTATTTTGTATTTATTTTGAGGAAAGCTTCTTTTTCTTTCTCTAATTCTGATTCACCCACATATAATACATTTTGATGACAGAGCCAGAAATGTTATTCTACTGTTATATATCTGGCAGTTTACTTTTTAAAGATTTATTTAGTTTTGATTTTATGTATTTGTGCAGGTACATGCCTATGTGTGGTTATATTCCTATGAATTGTGGTGCCTTTGGTGACTCAAAGAGGGCATTGGATCCCTGAGAGCTGCAGTTACAGGTAGTGTGAGTCATCTGACATAGTGCTAGGAACTGACCAAATGGATCTATGCAAATCAGGAAGCATGCCATTGAATATATTGATGTTTCTATATGTATCTCCATCCAGTTATAGCTCTTATCCCCTTAGATACACATCATTTCTATTTGTGATGTTCTGCTGAGAACAGCTTCCAGTTCCAGTGAATTGCCTCCCTAGAATTTACTTTACTTAAATAGAAAAATAAAGAATTGACAAATAGCTTTCAATAATGAATGCAGATCTTTGGGCAATAAGACACTACCCAAATATACAATACAAATGAGACCTTTGTGGTTGAGTCTAGATTCAAACAAAAACAAAAACAAAAATCACCCTGCTCAAATCCTTGAGTTTCTCCATTTCTATTCCAAATCCTTGAGTTTCTCCATTTCTATTTGTACAACAAGCAAGTTTGTCTCTGTTGTACTCCTTCCATAAAATTACATAAACATTTGCTGTTGAAAATATATAATACTTTTAGTCTAAAACACTAATTCATTTCAAATATAATCCCTCAGTATGGTATATTACAATGTTTTCTTCTGAAAAAGTCAGTAATTCACAGCACTTCCATCCTTGGGAGGCTTATATTGAAGTTTGCAGGTCATTGGCTCAACCATAGGAGAGGGGCTCAGACCTGATCTTTCCTGTGTCTTCTCTTCAGGGTATGTAAACACTGGTGGAAAGAATTCCCAAAAAGACAGAATGAAAGGTATATTGGAAAGACAATGCTCAGTTGCAAAGCTCAAATTGAATGTTGAAAATGCCTCCTTTGAGTAAGACTTTTTCTCCACCAGAATCAATATACCCAGCTCTATTAACTCTCTCTGCCATGAAATTCCTAGGACTAAACCCACTTCACACTTTCCTTTGTGTGCCCTATGGTTACAAAAATGGATCAAGTTAAAGTGTTTCAAATACCTCTTTCTATTTGGGACTACTAATTTCAATATTCAGGTTCATATAATTTAATTTATCCCTTTTCCTTGTTTAGTACTGCCCTGAATGGTAAAGTATATCTATAGCTTTTTGTATTTTATACTTGTAATTTGTTAAATAGCATTTAAAATAATTAAACCATAAATAAAACTCTGAAGGTATAATCAACATTTTATTTTGTTATAGCAATAGAAATTCCTTTGAGTCTAAGGAACAATCTTGTACAAGAAACAAAATTTTACCACAAATGATTGACAAATACTGTCATTAAATATATATTAAAATACATGTCATAAACTCATGAGGACAGATTATTTTATGTCCAAAAAACATCATAAAATTTACAACAAATATATTAAACTGTTCGTAAGAAGCAAATGTGGGAAAATGATTTTGTGTTTCTGAAATTCATTTTTAAAAAACATAATTATAAATGAAACAAAATCTTTATGCTAAAATCCCCTTAATTTTGTATTATGAAGTCCTTCCAACCATTAAAGTAAGTATCAGAGAGATACATATCTTGGTTATGACTGGTTTTCAATTATTTCATATGCTCAATGGTCTCTTTATGAAATACACAAAAATTCAATAAAAATTATTTTAAAGATAGATAGGATGAATAGTTATGCATTGTGGTGCACACTTTTAATTCCAGCCTTTGAGAGACAGAGGCAGGCAGATCTCTGAGATCAAGTCAAGAAAGTTCTACATAGGCTACAAAGAGACACTGTCTCAAAACTACCCCCTCACTATTTAAAAAAATATAAGGTATATGAAACTACCATTCTATTAATACTGATCCTTCATATTGGGGTTAAAAGTTTCTTCAGATTTTCTGAAACGCAAAGTTAAGAAAGTAATTCCGTCTCCAATTAAATGTCATAGTATTTGAACTCTCATGAACAGTTAGAGCAGCAAGGATTGTGGAACCATCTATTTTCAAGAAAAAAAATAATATCACCAATGATTACTGAAAAGATAATATTTGTGCTTTTATTAAAGATATTGAGGGACTGATTTTTTCTCCTTTTTATTCTTACATGATATGTATCTTTAATTTTTATTACATTCTCTTTATCAAAGTATTCATTGTAAAATGTTCCTGAACTTAGCTCCTATGGGATTTTCCAAGATTTATTAAGATAGCCCTTTGAATGGCAGTCTTCCTCCCCACCTTGACACAGAGGGAGCACAAACAGATATACAACAATGTTTTAGAATTTAAACTACAAACCACACTGCATAATCCTTAAAGTTTAGGCCTACCTGTATCTGTGTCTTATCTGCAAATGCTATCATTTCCTGTAGAGCATTAATAGAAGTAAACCAAACCCACAAGCCCAGGGAACCTGAAGTTTAAGAGTCACAAGCCTCTTCTCAAGTTTTTATAAGCAGTGAACACTTGCTGGGCAGAAGACATTGACTTGCCAAAAACTTGTAATTAATGCAAGGAGATGCAGGGTTACTTCTTGGTGAATCATCATGCATTCTGGGGTGTCCTTTTGAGTGACACAGCTGTCTTTCATTCAGACCTGCTTCTGTAAGCAACCACTCCAGTCTCACTGGTTCACCAACTTGTACTTTGTTGGAATCATTAATTTTAGCTTTCATTCATTTTATTTCTGGAGTTAGCAGATGTTTGTTCATGATTACCCCAAAAGTCATATGCCAGCCAAATAAGTATAAATTATTATATCTGTGCTTTGATATGATAGCAGATTAATAAAATTAAGGAATTCAAAACTTGTAATGAATTCACACACACGGCATTTTATGACTTTGATCAAATATGAGGGTAAACATATATTTATGATTATTTGGATTTATGCCTTGAAACTATGTTTTTGTTCTGTTTAGAGTATTTCAAATGTTAAGGTTATAGTTTATACATATATAAACTATATATATATATATAGTTTATGTTACAGTTTATAAATTATCAGAAATATATAAAGGAAAGAGATAGTAATGTATCTGAAAAAATAAAGTTATAAGGAAATCAGTATAATGTTTAAAATACATAAAAAAGTACTCATAATAAAATGATTGTATTTGTAAAAACAACAAAAAAATAGCACAACAACTCTCATTTATGATAGTAATGTGGTTTCACTTGGAACTGAATAGACAGAAGAGAATGTGGTCAATAATTCACAGAGTGTTTAAGGATGTATTTGATTGGTTTCAAGTGCTCAAAAATGAACAGTAAAAAGAGAAAAGTAGAAGGATGAGAAGATAGTTAAAGTCTGATAAGAAAGCAAATGAACATTTCTCTCTGGGAACTCAGAATGAGTCGAAGGTAGGCAACACTGGGTATGCAATAGTCTAATTAAAGTCTAAGATGCTTTGCCAGAAGGGCATAGGAGCACTGTTACTGTGAGCTGCCTTCTGCACAAATCTTTAAAGCTGAAACCTATGAGCACTACAGGAGATTGGAACTACCCATTTTCTCTACTACCGTAGCCTACCAGGGCGATTAGAAGCCTGAATTGCCAAAATAGTTAACACTTAAATTTATGAAATTGAAGCAAAGATTCACGGTTATAAAAACACTGATAAGTATATTCCTTCAATCTGCTGATATCAAAAGTATTTTAAGACCATCAAAATGATTTTAAGTGGAAGATATTTTTATGGTAGCACCTCAGTATTTTTCCTGTGACAGATAAATGCATGTACACGTATACACACATACACATATGTGTATATATATATATATATACACATATATGTATTATATACAGTGGTTTTCAAAATAATATGAGATGTTTAGTAACAATCTGTAGAGAGAAATTTATTTGACTATATTCTTTAAGAAATAAAACATACTTAAGAATATTTTGAATGACTACAATAATACAAGAAACTGTTAAAATAACAAATCACTGATTCTCATTCTTTTTTGTTTTTTTTTTTTCTTTTTGAGATTGGGTCTTCTTGTAGACTCGGTTGGCCTGAAACTCACTAGGTAAACCTGCCTGGCTTCAATTTCATGGAGATCTGCCTGCCTCTGCATCCCAAGTATTGTGATTAACTGTGTGTACTGCCAAGTTCAGGAAATTTCCCATTCTTATATGGTCCCTTTTAGTTTTTTCAGCAATAAGCAAGTACAGAAAATTTTAAAACTTTTTTTTGATTTCTTTTAACTGTAATGAAGCCCATTCTATGGCATCTCCCTTTGAAATCTTCCTTTTGAAATCTTTGATTCTATAATTTTAGTGTTTCCATGGCTGACAAAATTTTTATTTTTCTCATTTATTTATGTTCAGTCATCAAAAGAAGCATTGTTTATATTCTTTAAATATTCATTGTCTTAACTTTTACATCATTGAGAATTATTTTTAACTTTGAAGTATTTAATGTGTGTGTAATCTGTGTGTGTGTACATGTGTGTCTGTGCTCATGTGTCCACTGCATATTAATTATTTGAGGTAAGAGTACCACATGCAATGACAATATATTGTAGAATTTAAGATGAAAGTAAAAAATACTCAGATAACAGGGATATGCAATACCTGTGCATGTACACACAAGTGCAAGATCGTTCTGTGTTTGTATATACACACAGAAATCAACACAGATGATTCAGTAATCACTGAGTTCTATGAGAAAAAGAACATGACATTTTAATAATGCTAATAATCTATTGAGATCTTTAGCAATTTGAAACAAATCGTTAATAACTCGATCTTTATTGCCATATATCACAGAGTAACTTCACTCAACCTGGAAAATAATTGAAAAAAATTAGTAATGAGGGGAAATAAGTGAAAGGACTCTGAAATAAAATAAAGGAAATTTTAAAGGTGCTCACTTTTATAAAATGGTCTTTAATTATTCCCATCCATGAAGATAAAGAACAGAAAGGATGGTTGGTAAGAAATAGCAACTGCCTTAGAAATATTTGACCCAGGAATTTAATGGGACCTTGGGCCTCAACCACAGATCTTTTCAAACTCTGTGAAATAACCTACTTATTGAAAGAAGAATTCCCATTTCATGGATCATTAAGTCTTTTCAAATGATTAAGAGTATGCTATAGAGAAAGTCCTAATCATAGAGGGAAATAAGGCCTCATAAAATGCCTTTCCTGTCTCAGATCCCAGAGGTTGATTCTATCTGGTTTTGATCATCTTCAGTGCTCATGTCTACAGGAAGTAACGCTCTTTCTAATTGTTCTCAATGACAGAAACATTTTTTTCATTGTACAAAATATTTTATCTTTGAAAATGTCAGATCATTATTCTTTGTTAAAAGATCTTAGCCAGCTGAAATAACTCTTCCTATTTTCTATCTTAAGATCACAAGTGTTTATATATAGTCATCATTTTCCCTCATCTGTCATCATCTGTCTTAGCAACACATATTAAGTTTCCTTAATTTTCTTTATTAAATCATAGACCTCTTTCCTTTTATCATTTTTCACCATCTTTAAGCTGATTCTAATGTTTCAATTTGTCTTTTTGTCAAAGAAAGATAGGAGAAAAAAGAAAAAAAAAGGGGGAACATAATGGGAAATATTTTATAAAAGACAAGAGTTTTTATTGTTGTTCTCTCACTCAACTACCTAATTTTCAAAAAGAACATGAAGAGTTCATTTATATTAAGTTGACTTGAATTATATAAAAAGCATTAATCAGATAGCCTAGGTATTTTAATACTATATGCTATCTAATATTTCATTGAGTGTTAACAATATTTTTATTTCATTAATAGAATATTCCTTTAAGTTTCTGCATGTTATATTTTATTTTTATTATTGGGCATATATGTATGGTGTACGTGTGTGATGTGTATATGAGTGTTTGTGGTTTCTGTGAGTGTGTATGTGTGTGTGTGTGTGTGTGTGTGTGTCTATGAACAGGGATGCTAAAGGGACTGCAAAATATTTAGTCTTCCTATTTTAATATTTTTAGATAGAGAAGAATCTCATTGACTAAACAATTTTGCAAGTCTAGAAAATGCATAAAAATTTAGATATTCTTATGGAAAAGAAAATAAAGATCAGAACTACTACCTCTTAACTTTGTCATATGTCATTCGTAATTTCTGTTTTACTACAAGAAAAAGAAACAGCAAGGAAGCTCTATTTTGAACCATCATTCGAGACAATATTATTGTGTATTTCCTAATTGGCCATGTGCTTTCATGTTATCCATATCTTTGATCAATTCTTTCAATTGAAAAGCTCTCTTTCTCCCTTTATGCTTCTTGAGCCTTTCAGATCAAGAATTCTGTGCTCCTTTATGTTGGCTTTTACTGGTGCTTCCAATTAATGCATTTCACTTTTCTTTTGAAACCCAGAGCACAATACCCTGTGACAGATATGTATTTTGTGGTTTTGTATTGTCTTCCTATTAAATATAAAGCACTTTACTATTTAAGAAAACACAATCATACAAAAAAGCATGTTTATATGCAATCATGGTACTTTTGTTCTAATGGTAAAGACAATAATTAATCAAATAATGACATAAGAATAGCGACTGATGATAAGAAAAAAGTAGGCCAACTCTGCTACTTTCATTTCTCTACCGCATTTTCACATGGAGGATCTGAAGTAGGTTTTCACTCTACTTCACTGAAAACCCCTTAAGAGTGTCCAGAATCCTCACGTCCCATATTGTATACATTACAGATGCTGGGGAAATTCTACAGTGAATATGTACTAAACTGCATGCATCTGTGCTCACTAGGGACTCTCTGAACAGCATCAGGCAGAGTTTGTCAACCACCTTCCTCAAAAATGCCTGGGGTTCTTAGAAGAACCCCTCTGAAATCCTTTGAGTCAGATTCTTTGGTGGAGACTGGGAATTTGAAATTTCAATTAAGCTCCCAAGTGATTTTCATGAATACTATTATTTGGGGAATCACTGAAGCAGAGGATATGGAGCGCATCTTTAGAGAATAATTTGCTACTCGATGAAAACCTTTGATTTAATACAGATGGTGTACAAAATATGAAAATAGAAAAAGGTTTTGGGTATTTGTCTATATGGTTAAAACTATTTTATAAGCATATTACATTATAGATAATGTGTTCCCAAGGCCCCCTGTGAGATTTTCTGTCATGCATATAAATTACAAGATGAGTACTCTTATTTGCCTACCCAGTATCTCACCTTTTCACCAAAGGGATGCTTGCATTTTTGTTTGGAGAAAGGTGCCTATATAAAAATCTCAAAAAATCTCCCTGCTGCTTTGAAACTCCAAATGTCCATGTGAGCTGACACTAGCCAAGAAAACATATACAAAATTCATGAAGGCAATCTGCTAGGGAAACACAAAAAGCACACTTCTGTCCTGTCCTCTTGTCTCTTTCCTGTTTAAAATGTGAACATCCTGGCTAGAGGAAAACAGAGCATGGTTCTGAGCCGGCAGTAAAGGGGAAGAATTTCTTGGGAGATTGATCACAATGTATCATGTTGCTCACCTTGGATTTATTGTTACATGGGGAACATAAAAACTTTGGTATGTTGTATTAGTTACTTTTCTGTCACGGTGATAAAACACCATGACCAAGGCAAATCACAGAAGGAAGAGGTTGTTGGGCTCACAGCTGCAGAGGCTAGTGTCCATCACATCGGGGGAGGTGTGAGCGGAGGCAGATGGAGCAGAAAGCTGAACACTCACATCTATCTAGAAGGCACTGGAAGCACACAGACTGCAAAACGACATTGGTGTGAAGCTATGAAGCCTCGAAATCCACCCCCAGTGATGTGCTTCCTCCAGCAAGGCCAAATCTTCCGAATTTTCAGAAACAGTGTCATTCAACTGGGGCAAACTGGAAGACCCTATTAAAAGATCACCACATTTTAAATTATTTTGATAAAATTTTCTTAATGGCTTTTATAGAACAATATGTGTGACAGGCAGAAAAATGATCTTCCAAAAAAAATGTCAAAAATGTCTGTGTTCTAGTTCCTGGAATCTGCATTTTACAATACATGGTTTAGATGAAGTAAGATTACTAGACATTGTGGGGGAAGTTATCCTGAATTATTTGATTATATACAGTCTATTAAAAAGAGCCTTCTGGATGGAAGAGAGAGTAAAGATTCATTGCCAAACTGATGGACCTTGAGAAGACCTGACACACCATTACTAGCTTGGAACATGTAAGAGAGTCACAAGTGAAAAAAGATGGAAGTGGCAAGGAGATGGATTGTCCCTACTGCCCAGAAATGAATGTGGAAAGGTTATTTGGAGCCTCTGAAGCATCATTTGCCCTCTAACGCTATAAAATGAGGGCTGCAGATGTAGCTAAGTTTATAGAGTGCTTGTGTAACACTCACAAAGTCCTCAGATTTATGTATTGCACCACTTAAACCTGAGACACTGGTGAATGTGTGTAATCACCACACCTGGGAAGCTGAGCAAGAAAGATCAGGAGTTCAAGACACTTTTCTGATATATACTGATTTCCAGGCCAGCGTGTGCTGCAAGAGACTCTGTCACAACAACAACTATCAAAAACAGAAACACCCCAAACAAATCTAACATGAAAATCTTGCTTTAAGTCACTACATGTGGACAAAATGCCATGGCACCAATGGGAAACTGCTACAATATTTACCTCAAAAGATAAACTGATGGATTATTTAAATGTTAGATATTTAAAATGACTACTGCATGATAATCTTGATAGAATACAATTAATCCACATTTATTAGCGTTAATAGGTGTTAAGAATTTTTGGACTCATTCCTTGAGATTTGAACAGAAAAAAGAATTCAACTCATTTTTTATTAAAATAGTTTTTGACAATTTTATACACGTATACAGCAAATTTAAATTATTTTCTAAAACCACCCTCTCTTACCTCCCTCCCAACCTTATCATCCTACACTTCCCAACTTTTCCTCTTCTCACATTCATTAAATTTTGTTTTGTTTGTGTCCCAGTTAGTTAAGCCAGGGTCATATTTATGACTATTGGATCGACATTATGAGTTCATCAGTGTGTACAATACTGGAGGCCTTGAGTCTCAGTTTACCTGAATCTATCAGCAGGAAATTGTTCGTCATTGAGGAGTAGTGTCTTTTGAGACCCTCTTCTATCTCTGCCAGACTGTGAATGGGCTTATGATTGTGTAGCTACAGAGAGTAAGTGTTGAAAATTCATGATCACAATGACTGTGCATTGCCTGGAAAATGTCATTTCATAAACCTTATCCAGATCTTCCAGCTCTTGCAATGTTTCAGCCCCCACTTCCACAGTGTTCCCTGAGCTTAAGATGGGAATGGTATAAATGTCCTGTTTAGCTAACATGCAGCAAAATTTCAAAATATATATGAAATCTCATTTTGAGAAATAAAAATTTCATACCTTTTTCAAATAACAATAAATAGATAAAATAATTCAGGATTTCACATAAAATCAAATTATTTTATAGACATTTAAACTGTTTAGGTAATGTACAAAGGAAATCATAACACTTGTTAATTAAGGCACTAAAAGGGAAATAAAACCAAGAAGAAATGGAATAAGAAGATGTGCATTATGAATAGACTAGGGAAAAGGAGAGGTGGGAAGGAAACATGTAACTATGTAACTGTGTATGTGCTACTGTGCACATACTCATGCTATGGCACAGGTGTTGCAGGTAGAGAAAAACATGAGATAGTAG
This sequence comes from Eospalax fontanierii, assembly GCA_035773235.1. Taxonomy (NCBI): domain Eukaryota; kingdom Metazoa; phylum Chordata; class Mammalia; order Rodentia; family Spalacidae; genus Eospalax; species Eospalax fontanierii. The sequence continues at coordinate 34,064,874 of CM069542.1, forward strand.
ATTCTCTCCTTCCACTTTTTGGGTCCTAGGACTCAGGTCTTCAGTCTTGCCAGTATGGACCCTTACCTGCTGAGCCATCTCTCTGATAATATATGCTATTTCTTTTCTTTCACTCTTTTTACTTTCTAATGACACATTTCTTATAATGAACACCATTGTTAATAAACACACGTCTTAATTTAATATCTTGACTATAGTGCTAGCTATGTGAAATGTAAACCTAAACATAAGATAAATTTGTATTTATGTTTAGATATATGCAGACCCATTTACTGAAGAGTTAAAACTGGGAATCTTTAAATAACATTGCCGAGTTTATTCAATTTCAGAATCACAGTTGTGATTAGTACAGTTTTCAAAATGTGACAGTTTGGTTTTGGTGAATACAGAACAGACTTTCCTGCATTTTCTCTACAAATCTATTGTCTTCAGAAACTGTGCATCAAAAAATTGAGATAAATTTCACTTAGCGATGTTCATTGACTTTGGAAAGCACTGCAGCAAAGCAGAGCTTCTCAGATGTTGATGCTTCACATTCTCCAGGCCTCCATCCAGGCCTTGGGCCTCTCCAACCCCAATATCAAATATTCCCTTCAAATCTGTACGTCAGCAATACAGGACAATCCCATTAACTGTCCACTTAATAACAATACCTTCTTCACAATACTTACCTATTCTCACTTCTTCCTGAGTCTTCGACAGGACACAGAAGCATTCTTTGACAAGGACTGTCATGCACACCACAGGAGCCTTCCTTCATGAACCTACCATGTCATGGTAATTACCCTCCTAAGTGACACGCATTACCCCATGGGTTCTTTCACCAGGATGGCAGGTAGTAAATGACGGGTAAGACCCTGATGACCAGGGTCTCCTAAGACAGACACCATTGTCTGACGTGATTCCTAGAGTCCTGCGGTCAACAATGACTTGGCACAGAACCATGCCTCCCAGGGTCACTCAATTAATAAAAACAAAAAAGGAGGATATGTATGGTGTTATGCAGTGTGGGCCTTAGCCAGGTCACCTGCCATGGGAAACAGGGGAATGGCTTCTGTTGACGTGACATTCCGCTCTGGCTAGGCACAACACCAGCTTTTGCTCCATGCCTGGATGACTTGCCTAAGAGACAGAATACTAGTGGATGCAGTTGGGAACCACCCCATACGGTGATTTGCTAACCAAAATCATAAAACCCTGTGTACTTCCTTGAATAACCTGAGTTTGCTGTGACTCATCCTCTGCATGCATACATCCAGCTTCTGGAGTCTGTGTTTTGACTCCATGCCTCTCACCACCTCTAGGTGAAGACCTTGTATCCCAATCAGGCTGGCTCCGGGCAGAGGGACCCCAAAAGTAGAGATTGTCATTTGCCATATAAAATGAAACTACTATTTAAAAGTTTGAAATATTGAAGTTTATTATAGATAATTCCAGAAAGTACATTAGTGATATTTTCCAGCTCTAAAATAATGATGCTTCTCAGATAATAAAATCTGAGAGTTTAAAATAATTACTTCAGAATCTTGAGTAATGTTGGTCAAATTTTCCACTTCTGGCCATTACAACAAAGTTAAGAACTGAGTTTTCTCTAAATAACACATTGAAGAAGTGTGTTTAAATTAAACTATGAATATCGATTTTTCATGTTTAAAAATAAAGTTAGAATTACTCAAATAATATTTAATTAAAAAGAGGATGAAATTGATTGTTTCTTCAGATGAAAACATAAAAGATTTTGAGCAGATTAGCCAAAGGTATAAATACAAAATAATATACCTAACAATTAATTTTTTAAGTAAGATTATACAAAGTCAATTAAATAGGGATAATTAAATCTTCACTACAATTTTTGAATGTTGTGATTTTATAGTACATGTATTGCATTATAAATGTGCTTTAGAAAACAGTGTGTTTAGACTTGGTACTATTATGAACTTGAAAACTTATTAAAAGGAATATTGAAAATTATTTAAATTCAGAGTTTCATTGCAATTCAAGAAATCTCTAAATATGATTATGTTGAAATTTTTTTTTCTTGCTTCATAGAGTAGTGCTCATACTAAAAGTGATTAATCAAAGTGTTGTGGTTTTTGCTGATTTTTCAAAGTTGCCGATTGATATGGTCATAAATTTTTAGACATAAGGAATACGGGACCTTGTTGTATATTATAAAGTGTCAGACAGCAAACCTGACAGATTACACTAGCCTAAGACTTCACCTGATAACAAACCAAATGTACCATTTCTATTCAGCTTCTCTTTTCGACTCCATTAATAATTTCAGCCTTTTATGGGTGACTCCCAATAGTGTGTGTTTGGATGCAGGCAGTCATAAAACAGACTGATGAATAATGCTTTACTATCCTTGCCAGAAAACTAGTAAAGGAAATGGCCTGCATTCTGTCTCCAGTCCAGTATAAAATACATAAAGGGACACATTCTTAAGCACTCACTGACATAATTTTTCCTCCTCCACCTGCAACATAATATCCAGTGCCATTTCAAACCTCGTCTTCCTAATTCCAAGGAGCAGGTTCAGATTCCATTCAATTTGTATGTGTTTTTCAGACTTCTACTAGGAACACTTAACTTTTGGAGACACTGGTCTCTCATGATTTTATCCCCATATCAGCTACAGAGTTACACTAATTTTTCTCCTCCACTAGATAATTGGAGGGCCTCAGGATTCAATCTTGAAGTTTGTTCTCTATTAAATTGCATGCATTTAAACTCCATTTAAGGATAGATATTTTCATATCCCTCCCAGAAACATACACCAAAATATTTGTATGCTTCCATGATGCAGGTATGTTGATTATTCACTTTTCCCTCAAATCTGTCACGGTCAATGCAGTTCTTGATTTGTATCATTTATAGAATTTGGTCCTCCAAGTTTCTGCATCACTGAAAATGATTTAAAATATCAATTATTCTGATTCTTTCACTTAGTCATCATTCAAATCTTACCCATTATCAAGATTTATTTATTCTATTCTTTATGTGCTCGGGAATTCTTGAATATGTATACTTTGTCCATTCTGTCAAATCTTACTTCCAGAACCTGTCATATCTAACATCTTATTCATGTTCTTAAAAATCCATTCCCAATATCACTCATAAAGTGATACACACATATATTTGAAATAATTTAACCAGACCTTCTTTGAATAATGTGATTTTACCCACCCTTCTGAAGAAGCTTTCAGTTTAACCTAAGTCACTGTCTGCCATAATTTACTTGTGACAATTCATTCCCAGAAGGCATTTCTACTTTCAGATTTTGAAATGTTGTATTCCTTGACCTCTGTCTTTCCAAGTCTGGTATCCAAGCAGAATGCAAACTTCTAGAGGAAGTATGTTTTTCAAACACTTTTGGAATGTATTAGCTCATCAATATTTTATGACCACTGTCTTGATTATATATTGGACGCTTTATTATTTTATTTATATTTTCTGGGTTGTCTGTTCATCACTAGAACCTCAACCTCAAAGAAGACTTTCCATTGGCCTGTCCCTGTACTTAGTACCTATTTAACCAACATTGAACTGAAATGATTCAACTGATCTGGAGACTATTAACTAACACCAAACTTTACCTTTCAATTTTTAATGTTCTTCTAAAAAAAAAAAAGGCACAAAAACAAGCATCTGAGTCCCACTTTTCAGTCGAGTTTGTTAGAACTTTAACCCCCAACTTGCCATTGCAGTCCTTTTTCCACTCATCTACCTTGGCTGTCCCCTCCCTCAACCTGCTTTGCATTTCTATGAGTGGCCTAAAGCCTGAATTCAGTTCTGTCTAGCAATTTACCCAAATTGTGTTGTGCTTGCTGACTAGAGAGACCCAGACCTCAAGAAAGAGCCAGAGAACATCTGAATCGCCTAACCTGTGATTCTGAGTTATCCCTGCAGCTGGAATAGAGACATATTTTTCCCTCTACCATACAATCAAAAGAGAAACCCTCAACCTTCACCAATCACATATTCGTAGTCAATAAGAAAACTCATAGAGACACGTATCAAAAAGATCTTCCACCGTAATCTAGTGAGCTATATTCCAGAGATGCAGTGGTGATTCAATATATGAAAGGCAATAAATTTAATAAATGAACTCAAAGACAAAAATCACAGTTATCTCAATAGATGGAAAAATGTCTTTGATAAAATTCAGCATGTTTTTATGTTAAAAGACTTACAGTGAATTGTAGAGAGGACATACCTCAAAATAATTAAAGGTACATACAACAAACCCACATTCATCATCATTCTAAATGGAGAAAAACCAGAACCCTTCCCATTAAAATCAGGAACAAGACAAGTCTGTCCTCTCTTTTTAATAAAGTACTTCAAATTCATGCTAAAATAATAAAACAGAAGAATGAAATTAAAGAGTACTCATTGGGAAAGAAGAGGTTACATGGTCCCTTTTTGCAGATGACTTGATATTATGCCTAAGAGGTGCCAAACAGTACACCAGAATACTCCCAGAAATAGGTAACACTCTCAGTAATGTGGTAGGTTACAAAATTAATCTACAAACTGAGTAGCCTTTACACACACACACACACACACACACACACACACACACACATATATATATATATATATATATATATATATATATATATCAGTTGTAAAAAGAGCACAAGAAAATCCTCCCGTTCACAATAGCCTCAAAGATATCTTGGAATAAATCTAATCAAAGATATTGAAGATCTGTAAAAGGAAAATTTTAGATCTTTAAAGAAAGAGATATGTGAGGACACCAGAAAATTGAAGGAACTCCATGCTCATGGATTGGAAGAATTAATGTCCATCCTACAAAAGCAACATATACATTCAGTACAATTCCATTCAAAATCCCTTTGAGAGTCTTTACAAAGTTAGAAAGAAAAATCCTAAAACGCACATGGAAGCACAAAAGCCTACAGATAGCCAAAACAACCCTGAACACAAAGAGAAATGCAGACAGGCTTCTTATACCATATTTAAAACTATACCACAAAGCTATAGTCACAAAAACATCAGGGTACTGATACAAAAGTAAATCCACATAACAATGGAGTATAATTGAAGGCTCAAACATGAGTACATGCAGTTTCAGGCACCTGATATTTGACAAAGGGGCCAAGAACACTCACTGGTGAAAGACAGCATCTTGCACAAATGGTGCTGTGCAACTGGATCTCCACCTGTAGAAGAATCAAACTAGACTCTTATCTTTTGCCTTGTACAAAAGTCAACTTCAAATGACTCAAATATTTCAGTGTGAAACATAACACTCTGAAACTATTATAATAAATCATCAATGTCTGGCACAGCATTTGACTCTGGTGTAGTAGTGACACTTTTATGTTGGGGACAATCAACAGCTACCTAATTGGTCTCAGAGTCCACTCAGTGTGAGGAAACTCATGCGTGGTATTGTAATCATAGTCAAATACACATAGATGAAGAAGTCATATATCTTAGAGACATCCCCAAGACTGTCACATCACTAGGCTAATGGAACTTCTTACTAAATGCAAAATCTGTAGCCTTATATTTACAAATAAGTATCCCAGTCACCACTCATCAAAGATTTTTTTTTTTTGCATCAGAAAGAGACTACTACAGAGCACCACAGCAGATCACACACATTGTGTGTGAATTGCCCATGATTAATGGGCACATCTACAATTCAGCCTCTATACCCATGGTGTACAGAATATAGGACAGGTAAAGCAGCTGTTAGTGACCTCTCAACTTTTATTAATGAAACACAGACAAGCAATAGAGGACTAGTGACACAAAAGATCACAAATGGGCAAATCATGGAAATTAGGAATCTGCAGAGTGAGGATCCATGGACAGGATGCTCAATTAATTTTCACTCACCCTGGGCTCAGGTACCCTTGCAGAATAGTTGGCAGAAAGATTGTAAGAGCCAGTGAGGAGGTTGGAGACCATATGGAAATACAATACTACAAATTCCTGGGACCCTGTTCATATGAGCCTACTGCAATGGCTTCAGCGTGTTTAAGACCCATGAAAACTCAAGCAGACAAAAACCCAGCATGGACTTGGGGAAATGGGTAGCAGACCTCACCCTTTGGTTAAGAAATATTGACAACTGCTCTGTAACGGTGAGGATGAGCTAGTAGTCCAAAGCAAGGGATTCTGGGTAGGCTGACTAGACCTCAGTGGATGAATTTGCACCGAGGTCACTTGGGGACACTAACTTGACATAATAGACCTTAACACAGATGAAAAACAAGTGTATGGATTCCAGTTGAGGGACTATGAGAGTGCCAGTGGATCAAGCACATACAGATGATTAAGATTATCATGTCAAGTGTGAAACTCACAACGATTCAATAAATATTTTAAAAGTAACATTTTCTTATATATATATTCAAGGATTTTAAGTATCTACAAAGTGTGTAAAGATCTAGTACCAAGTATTTGTCATGATAGTGTTCATGTTTTCATCATAGGACTAACTCAGTCACACTGGGAACCTGGAAATGCTATACAAACAGCATGCACACTGGTAAGTATGTTTTTAAAGCAGTGTATGGCTAATCACAGAACACAAAGAACACTGTGCCAAGCACGAGCAAGGACACTAGGCACACTAGAGAAAGACAGCCATCTTATGGAAGTGTGCAAGAGATTTACTTTTTAATTAGACAAACTTTTGTGTCAAGAGGTAATTCAGAGCTGAAAAACTACTAAATAAACTGTGTAAAGCTGTCAAGTGTTTCATAGATGTAATAGATACTGTCATGCTGAGGAGGTCTTTGGATTTACAAATTTCTTTATCTTTTAATATCATTTTTGTCTATTAATCCACTTACATCTACTACAAGTAGTTTGAGTAGGCAAGAAAAATGATTTAAATGACAAAAATGAGGAACAATTGTTGAAAACGCTGGGTAAAGTTTTCAAGATTTGTTTCTCTAGAAGTTTTCCTATATCTATAAAAATATCAGTCATCTTCCTCATCCCACATGATTAACGAAAGACAGACTGTTGTGTTGTAGGGCCTAGATTGCTCATTAAGGGCCTGTTGTGCAGAAAAAGTCCATTCAGAAACTTGTGGGTTTGAATTGAGAAAACAGTCAGTTCTCTTATTAGGTTAACATTATTAGAGTGTGCTAAAAAGCCTAGGATACATGAGGGACATTTTTTGTATACAAATGAACAAAGACAGATGAAATACATCAGCAGAAAAGAAAATGACAATTCAGATGGGGGTAGGGAAGCAGTAAGGGAAAAGAAACTTTTTTAGCTGCCAAAGTAAAAATTAAAGTAAATTTTCTACAAAGTTATGTTTTCATCCTTGAAATAAAAATGTACAGAATTGTATAATAATATATCCAATACCCAAACTCAAAATTCTTCCCCAAATGACTATAAAATTTGTCGCAAATCTGTGTTGTTGGGTTTTGGAATGTCAAGAGGTTGATTTAGGTTAATAGATGTTTAACACTCTATATTCCTTAAACAACGCATGATAAATGCAATGAATAAAAAATTCTTTATACCCAATATGAATATTTCTTGTAAAAACAATATTATAGATTAAAATAAACATTCACTAACATTATGAGTAATTTTATACTTTATTTTAATTTTTTAATCAATAACGCCAGTTCAAAGTCCCATAGTAAATCACACATATCTTTTATGCATTTGGTTTCTTAAATGAATGATGTTTAATAATGCAACATTGTCTCTTCCCTTCATGGATTGGGGATCATTGGGAAAAAGACAGCAGAAATATTTTAACAGCTAGAAGAACTGGATATCGGTTGTGAAACATCATTTGCCAGACAAGACAGCCCTGTTGCCCACATGAACTCACAATGGTCGGGACTATATGCAGGAGACCATCTTCAAAAATCTCAAAATAGTTTAGAGGTAGAGCTCATGAAGACCCACATCTATCGGAGGAAGTTTTTCAGATTATGCCTAGTGGCATCACGAGGGGATTCACTTTTAGATGCGGGCCCTGAGAAAGCATCCCTTCCTCCAAGAGATATCCTAAACTTATGCACGGACAGGCAGCACCAAATAGAGTAAGTGAAGATGAAATGGGAAAGGGATGCATTGGAAAGGGAAGAGATAGAGGGGAGAAATTGAAGGAGATGGAAAGGGAGATAGATTGGATTCAGATATAGTATATTCATTCATGAATATGAAGTGAAATACTGAATTAAAATAACATTTTAAACAAATTCCATAGTAAATGGATACTGAAAATGGTATATTTGTTGTTTTAAACAGTTTTGAATGGGGAACAGTTTGTATTTTTACGGTACATTTTAGGGCATTTTAAAACTGCACTTTCAAATACATGAGATTCCAGTGTTTTTGATTAGGCCACAGGACAGAAAATTCATTCTATCATATTTATGGGAATTAATGTGAAAAGTCATGACTGCAAGTTTGGGAAATGTGCTTTCAAGAGAAGTTTACAAGATAAAATTGTCTAACAAAGTCACTTAAGAGAAGGTTCATCTGAGGCTGAAGAGATAGTACTGCAGTTCAGACCTCTGGCAGCTCTTGCAGAGGACCAGTTTCAGAACTCACTGAACACCTGGTGGTTAACAAGAGTATGTAACTCCAGTTCCAGAGGATCTAATGCCTTCTTTTGAAGTCCATGGGCATTGCATGACATGAGTTCACCTACACAAAAGCAGGGAATACACTCATACACATAAAATAATGCAAACTAATAAATAATATATTATAAAAATAACAGATTCATAAGACTTAGTTAATGGAGAGACAATTCCATAAGACGTTACTGTTTCATATGGAAGCTTCCATGAAGCAGACATTGTACTCCTTTTGAAAGTGAGTTTTCTTTATCATATTTGTTTTCATCTTGAAAACTGCATGGCTAGGTTGCTATCTTTCCAAAGCAAGGATCAAATCTATATTATTCATACCCTGTCATAATAAGCAGGCCTCACTGAATCCTTGGTGAATGACTAAACAAATAAGTTAGATAATTAAAATAAATTTGAAATGTTTAGTGCTTCTGGCTTTCTAGTTAATCTTTTGAAATAAATGTAATTAAAATCATATAGTAAATATACGTTTAATATATTTAGGATTAAATTTCAAAATACATCCTGAATTTTGTTGACCTATTTATAGTTTGTAATATTAGTTAATTGGAAAATTGTTCAGTGAAAAGACCTACTGTGCCAGAATTTAAACTTACATTAAATAAAAAATATATGACGAAGTCAAACAAACTATACTTAGAAAGCAGAAAAAGAGAAATAATCTAACTCCCGAAAAACTGATGTTTTGGTGGGCACCTTAGAGCTCAGTAGCCTACCTACACAAAGAGAAAAGCTAGTACACAAGAATGTGGATTGTTTTCTTCTTTTGTAGATTAAGTTTATTTGAGTGTTCCTAGAGAATTATTTAAATCCCCTACCATCTACATAGCAAACATAGTCTATATTTTGGTCTAATATTGACTCTGAGAAGATTTGGAATTCACCATAGAACTGAAATCACACACATTAAAATATCCTAATAAACTATTCCAACTAAGTCATTGAACAAAATAGATGAGTCCATCTAACCATGACCTATTTTAATACACCCATCTGTACATCAAACATTGGCCTGTATGGTTTTCATTCAGCAGACACTCTCGAATCTTTGACCCTTGAGATTTCTGTCCTGTTTAGCATGCAGCTAAATTGCATTCAAACAGAATTTGCATATGTAGTATGATTTGGTAGACTAAATCCTGAGATGCTGCTCTCAAAAGAACAAGCTCTGTGTTTACTTGTGAATTTACTGACTTCATCTGCTTTAAATATGAAAAATGGGCAAAACTCTCTTTTACGGTTTTGTAAAAAATAGTTTCACAGTCACGTTTCTGGATGATGCGTAGATGCGATAGGTTTATTTTTCCTCTTTCTTCTTAGTCTGCAGAAGCTACAGAGAAGTATTGAAAGATAAAACAAAACATTAAGCAACTATGTGAATTTACCAGATGCCAGAGTAAGCTTCAATTTCAACAGGTTTAGGGAAAGGGATAATACAGAACTGTCTTGACAATCAAAAAGGTATTAAAGCTGCGATCTTTCAGTCTGTATTGCTAGAAATAAAATAAGACTCTTGTAGGTATTCTATAAATATAGACATGTATAAAAATGCCCCTGTCTAATTAGGATATTAAGGTTGACTCAGGAACTGTATGCATACTTTCTTGGAATATTGGTTTATTCGTTTCCATTAAACTGGAACAGTAAGGTGACATTTTTATAAGAACTCAGAATCTAGAGTAATTACATGGGATTTGTTTGCAAGATAAAATTTTAACAGAAGATAACCTTGTACTTCAATAGAGATTTACATGCATCAAAGATACACAGAGCGACAAATACAAATTTAGAAGGATATGACATTAAGAATAGACATTTCTAAGTTTCAAATTCATGTGAGTTTTTAATAAGACTGTAGCAACGTTTTAAGCAGTAATGCCTCATGGATATGATCACGGCTTTGTTTGTATAATGAAAGCAACGTAAAAGCAACCTATTCACTTGTGAACATCATGAGGGTTAATTTCAGAAGCTGAGATTATAAAGATCTTTTCTTACAGAAAATAAGAGAGAGTCTTTGGTGCTATTCTAATGGTTTCCATTTTAGGAATTATGCATGCTTGTGCGTCAAGGTTCCAAATTGGTGAAAATAATCTGCTTTGTAGGAAAGAGAGCCTCATAAAGGCTACTAACAAGACATTAATGATCCAGGTAGATGGATATGGATAAAAACTAGTTTTTAAATTATACTAGTATTTCAACTAGCATTGATCAAAATTTACTTTGGCAAGAAGTGTGAAAATTTCTATCAAGTTTCTGTGTCTTTCTACTGTTCAACATTTTCCAGCAAAGGCAAATAATAATTCAATTTTTCTGGGTGTCAAAAGCTGTGGATAACACACACACACACACACACACACACAAATGCACACACACACGGTAGGCTCTTGATGGTGGGAAAAGTCAGCTATTTTACTTTACAAGACATTTTTTATAATGTAATTAGGTGTGATAATCTCTAATCACTTTGGCAATAGAACTGTATTTTTCTGGAATATAATCTGCTATTTAATGGCCAAGTAACATGTTAAATTAAAGATCAACAAACTGATATTAAAGACCAAGTATTTGTATGATTGGGTTTCAATACGAATATTTTATAATTTACTTATTACTCTATTCATTAATTATCGAATCCTTAAAAATTATCAGTTATCATGCATATTCATTCTAATGGGAATTTAAATATTTACCAAAGTCACAATTGCAAGATTTATAGATGCTAACATCCTGTTCCTGAAAACACCACACACTTTTGTTGCAGAATATATAAAAAAAATGCTGACGCTAATCTGGAAGCCTCCCCCTTACAGGTTAAACTTCCCCAGCTTTAGCTGAGTAAAATGCAGCTATTATATATGTCTTATTAAAAGAATGCTTGTAGCAGAAATATTGACTTTATTTCTTAACTTTAGGAGCCTCACAAACCTCCTATAACAACAACTTATCTTATCAATATCTGTGAAACTGTCTGCGATTTATACTTCCTGGAAGAGGGAAAATCAACCTTCTTTAAGAGTCTGGTGCCAGGTAGATCAACCATGGTCCTGTAGATGGTCACAGATCAAAAAGCATATGGGAAAAACAACTTGAACTCAATGGATTAAAAATAAAAAGGATGACACAACATTAGAATGGAGGAGAAGCAGTGGACCTTGTGGAGTGGAGGTGAAAATTGAAATTCTACCAAAAAATATATTTAATAAATGGCAAAGAAAAAGTATTGTGAATTTTCAGAGTTTTTTCCTTGTACCGATAAACACATATTAATTTTTTAAAAAATATATCTTTTCTCAAAATTGTCATCAGAATAGTTGGATTGAAAATGATCACACAACTATCTCTGAAATTAATTTTCTAGTTATCTAAAAATAATATGTTTAAATGGTTGGTAGGAACAGGGGTTGTATATAAATTAGTGTCAGAGAAATAATCATGATATGTCTTATTCCTAATGCAGTGGAGAGCAGAGTGCCACGGATTCTGCCCTGTCACATGACAGAACTAGCAGCACTTGCCTAATTTGCACTTATGTGCAAAAGCCACAGGGCTCATTTTCAACTCAAGATCTATGTTTTAAGTTTGCCGATGTGTAAATTAACAAATTTTAGTGCAGGGATTTTCTTTCTCTTCAAAACCCCATCTATTTATTTCCGTCTCTGTTACAAGCTGAATATGCGTAATATAAGACTTTTATTCCCTAGGAGTTGAGCCCATCTACATACGGGGCTTTACATGAGGAAATAGGACTCAAGTCTGAGCCATCAGGTTCCTCAGCACAGTGGGTTAGGGCCAGGCTTCCACACCTGCTCACATTTTGATTATTCCACCACTGTTACTGTCTGGGATTACTCTAATATTTAGTCATGAAAGCTCACCTTTGTAAACTTATTGCATAGGATGATTTTGTTTACAAACCCCATCTACATTCCTGACGTGCTCCTGCCTTGCTCTACACTCTATGACTGATTTATATTATATATTAAACCCTTATGACTTTGACTAACTTTTCCACTTAAGTCAAAATTGACTATCTTTATTTTTTTATTTTATTGAATGTATATGCATTTCATACAGAATATTTTAATTATCTTTATACCCTCTTCCCCGTTGGCATCACTCCATATAACTCCCACTGGATTTCATGCATTCTGACATTGATGTTCAGTCTATCCACTTAAGTTAGTGTGCCCAAATGCCCCAAATGTCCCACAGTGCAAATTAAGCCACTGAGATCTACTCAGCCTGTTTAGAATCCTGCCCTTGATGAATATCAACTGTTACTCACTCAGCAGTAATCAGCTGCCAGTAGTTCTTTGCATAAGATTTGTTCGTGCCTCCCATTTCCACAGCTCTTTGGTGGATTTTTATCTGCTTCGGTTTGCATGAGTATTGTGTGTGTTGCCACCATTGCGATAGGTTCATAGGAGCAAGGTCCCTGGAACCTGTTAGTCTCTCTTTTGAAAAGAACATACGCCTCTTCCCCTCTTCCACTCTAAGCACTGGGTGATGTTTAATAGATGAGAAGTGTTCAAAGTCCCACACTCTGCAGACTCTTATGCTTTGGTCATCTGTGTCCTTTTGTGTTCATACACCCATGTTTGGTGAGGGAGCTCCATTGATGAGAACTGAGAGATGCAGTAGTATTCTCCCTTCCTCCTGTTCTACTATCCTATATGAGCCTTACTTAGGTTCAGAGGTTCCATTATAGATGTGTCTCCTAGGAATGGGCATTACACAGACAATCTGTCTGTGACCAGTTCTGAAACTTTGTAAAATTTTCCATATGTTGTAAAAGAAGCTTCTTTGATAAGAGGTGACTGGCATTCTTGTCTGTAAATAAAATGATCCATTTTTATCATACAGTAATATAATACATTTGTCTAGGGAAAACTTGGAGTTTCTCTAAAGCTATGACCTCTCAAGACACATTTATTCAACTCTGTTTATAGTACCAAGCACAAACAATAAAGTCCCTTTCACTGAATGGACTTTAAATCCATTACGTAGGTGTTGATTATCCCCTAGATAAAAGTGCTATAAAATATATAGAGGACTGTATTTATTTTAAAAGCATACATTATGTAATGTAGATGTAACTTCTCTCCTTACTATCTCCTTTTGTAAAGTTTTAGAGTCTTCAGACAACTGCACATTGGAGAACACCAAGTCATGTTTCTACAAAGAATTTTTCTCCTCAATAAGATAAGAGTGTAATCTTGTGTGTTCAATAATGAGAAGAGAAGAAAGAAGTAAGTCTAAAGCTAATATTCAAAGCAACCATCATGTATTGTCCCTAGTGCCAGTGGCCAGAGGAAATCAGTGGAGATATCCTAGGGTATGTTACCAATATTATATCAGGCCTTCTGCTATTTCAACTAGGCAAGAAATTCATTTAAAGCTTTCATAATATGATAGCTAACTATTTCCAGGAGTCCAAGAAAAGAATATCACTAATCTTACTACCTGTTCTCTTTTCTGTCTCTATGCAGATAGACATTCTTCCTATTTTTCAGGAATACATGTCTCAGAAACAGTAAACTTCCCAGACAGTTCACAAAACACAATGTATTAGCCTGGCAATTAAAACATTTTGGTAACGACACTTAGGATTCAGCCTTATTTTTAGTGCTTTGACTTTTTACTATTGTAAAACCTGTTTCAAGGATACTCAAAAATTGTTCTAGTTGTAAACAAGCACGGATACTTTTTGAAAAACCACACACCACAATTCAAAGTAACTTTCTTCATCAGGGCTACATTTGAGTGAGTAATGAGGAGCTCATGAATAGTTAACATTTATTTTACACCATGAATCATTTGTTTTAGAAAAATTAATCCATTCAAAGTTTACACCATCATTATTTTTATTCAAAAGAACTATTACATATTTTATGGTTGCTGAGGTGCAATAGTTTTGTTGAACTTTTATTAGTGTTGGGCAAAGACTCATTTGGATACGATTTTTATTGAAACATTAATGGCTCCTCATTTTATGAGTTTTTTTTTAATTATGTCATTTAAAGTAACATTTCATGTCAAAATATTGTATAGAATTTTCAGGCTTATATCTTTAATATTGATTTATAATATGTAATAACTATGGCATTTTACAAGATTAAAGCTGCTTTTCAAATAATAGAACACAATACAGTTTTGTGGAGGTTTTGAATGGAATTCACAATAAGATCTATGCATTTACCTCTGATTCTCCACAGTTATCATGTGCCTCTGCTGCAGGTAGGTCATTAGAAATTCAGCTTGCTTAGAGATTTGTAGTAGCTCAGTTAACCAAGCTCTTCAGGAAGAAACTCTTCAGGATTCAAAAAGCAGGGGGGTGGGGGGATGAGCTTTGTGGTGATGAACTAAAAATTTTACTTCAGCACTGACTAAGCTTTGTAACAAAAGCTCAAACACACACTGCTTTTAGAAGATCACAAATGATTAAAGTAGCAAATTTAAAATACAAAAAATTAAATTATTTTAAAAATAAAGGAAGCAATGTTATTTTTCTTACATTATAGTTGTGTCATCAACACTTTCATTATTTTGATAAAATGGCTTTGCCATATAAAATAACACTTGATTTAGGAGCAATTCTGATTATTACAATTGATTCCAGGATTTAAAGATGATATTACCTAAGTACTGGTCTAAAATACAAAATTCGAGTTACTGTACCAGTTCTCCTTCCTATACATGTGTGTGAAAGCAATATATTTGTAGATGGTGCTAAATATATATTCTTTAACTGTTAAAATAAAGTTAGTTATAGTGCAGATAAAATAAGCTAAATTTCATTTATATATTCTAGTTCTCATCAATATATTTTACTATTTAAAGTGATTGTTACTTATACGTTCCTAGAGATATTTCTCAATACAGGAGGCTTATGGCTTGGGAAGTGGATCATTATTACAGTGCTTATTCGCAAGGCCTTACATTCCGTAACTGTCATGATCATAAACAATAGTATTTGGCTTCAACAGTTAATGTTATAAAATAAGAACCTCAGAATATCCTGAAAACAGAAAGTTCTTTAAACTTTTATTTCAACCTTTCTTTTTTTAAAATAAAGATCTCTGGCATTGTATTTTTGTACTTTTTGACAGCTTTATTTCCATGGGGTTTATAATTACTTATGATTATATTTAAAAAAATCTATAATTACTAATTCACCTCAGAATGTGAATAATCTCTTCTGGTTATTCACATAGCCCTGATACTTTCTCTTGTTCAGACAGATAGTCTTCTGAATTCTCTACCTTTGTGTATTTTCTGATGATTTCATACGGTAATTTCTCCCCCAGTTTATGGCTTTCCCATGAGTAATGAAATAACCTTTCTCATCCCCAACAGATTACATTTTTCAATCTCCCACTTCACAAGGGTATCACAACCATTCATTTACTTTTCCCACCCTTGTAAATTGTATTTTCACATTCAAGCTTACAGCTTCTGCAGTTTACTCTGTAAAAAAAATTCAGTATTTTTTTCGAAGATTGTATATGTATGCCATATGCGATGTTTGGATTACCAAAATTTAAACATTATTCACATGCTATTACTGAACTTTCTTTTCTTTGTCTCCAAGGTCTTAATCCATGTTCTATTTACAGGAACATCCAAGAGTCCCTCTTCTGGCTCTCCCACTAACACTCCCCCCAAAAAACATTGTTATTTGTCATTTGGGGGTTGTATTCTTGTAGTTTTGTTTTGGCTCAAAGTGGCAGTGTGTCCTATTGAGGAATGATAAAAATTATGTTTTTCCCATCAAATTCTTATAATATCATGTACTTATTCTGTCTTGCTGACAATTCATCTGATTTTCTTAGAAATGATATTTTAATTATTGTATATATAGGACATTTATACATGGCAATTCTTGAATTTTTCCATCTAAGTAATGTGACTTAGATTTTTCTTGTGATTATATACTGGGGATGTTTTATGCAGTCTCTTATCTATCTTTCTATATATCTCCTACCTGTATCTATATCTCATATAACTATTTTTTCATGTATTAATCTATACTGCTACAGCATGAAAACATGAAAATAAGAAAATCAGGATTCCATGACTAGCTTTAATGGAATTGATCTGTTTTTAAGACATAGTTTGAAGCACTTTTAAATAGTAATAAATTACCTTTCCAGCAGAGGTACACAAGCAAGCAAGCAATACTTGTGATGAAGAATGAATGGTAGAAGAATTAATGTCCTAAATAACCTTACAGTAGAAGATGCAGACACAATAGAAGGAAGGACATAGTGCCATGGAGATTGGGAATATCCATTTCATTATGTTGTAACGGGTTAAAACAATATGACTATTTTTCTTTGACTATGAAATACATAGAAACCTTAGCATTTAGGGAAGGTGTGGAAATCAAAGCCAATGATTTATTTCCCAGGGTGATTTTGCTTATCATTGCCAAATATCAAATGTCATGCTACACAAGATCAAACATTCCCTACCTAATATAGTTGATTGTGCAATTACAAGTTGTACTAATTACCCCCTAAAGTAATTTGCAATAAAAAGTTGAATATCTTTTTCAAGAGTTGTTTTGAATTGATCCTTTTTGTAAATATAAAACAATGACACAAACAGTAATCTCTTTAATAGAAGCACTAGGAAAGAGAAAAGTTATTTTTCCATTAAAAAAAACAAAACTCCTAGGCTCAAATTTTCCAGTAGATTATTATTTTTTCTTCTATACAGGCTGGAGAGCTAGTTCAGTGGTTAGTTCACTACTGCTCTTTCAGAGGCCCTGAATTCAGCTCCCAAGACCCACTCAAGGCTGCCCACTACTTTATAGACCTCAAACTCCAGATAATCCAGTTCCCTCTTCCGGTGTACATGGAGCATGTGTACATATATGCCTTAGTCCTTATGCAGATGCATCACATATACTTAAATAAAAACACTAAAAATAAATCCTAAAAATACTTCTATGAACTTTTAATATCAAAAATTTAAGATATTTCTCTGAGTGTTGGAGTGTTGAGATTGAAATCAACCAATCTAACTAACAATTCACACACAAAAATACTAGCTCTAGAATTTTAAAGGCTAAATCATCACCCAGGACAGTATGAAGTTATGTTTCCTTATGAGATTATTCACTTACATTTCACAGTGCAAACAGCAATGATGAACCTCAGCTGCAATTCCATCCTTAACCAAATCTTACCTGACCTAGGACATTTGTTCATCTCTTCTTTGTTGATCTGGATTTGCATTTGCTATCTTGAGCAAAGGAGGCCATGTAAATTGCATTCACTGTAAATTTGCACTTGTTTTGAAATAATTTTAAATGAAAAATAGAACTCCTTATGGTTTATTATTCAAGAAAAATCTCAAAAATAGGAACAAAGTATGACTTAATTAGAAGTAATCATTTGTTTCATAGGGGATAAAAAAAGAAATAATAAAGCACAATCAAAAACTAATTTTCAGTTTTTGGCAATTTTATTAAGATCTATATCATACATTTTCCAGCTTGATGACGTATCCACAGAAATGTTTCATATGTGTGACCATATAACCTATTTGTAACGGGTTTGACAGAGATCAGGTACTGAGTTATTCCAATGCTTCAGTGATTCTTCCAAAGAAAAAAAGCATATTGTTCACACCCCCTACTCTGCCCAGACACATACAAAAAAAATCACTGTGGAATAAAAGAAACATTGTAAGTTGGAGTTATAATACTTATTTACATTAGACTTCAGAAGACCATATAGAAAAGAAGGAAGGTCCTTAGGTTAGGACTCATGAATGTTATTTCAAAATATGGTCATAGTGTAAAAAAAAAGGACAATTTTGTGCAGAGGACCTAATGATAGCTAACTTTAAATGCTTTAAAGAAACAAAACATACCCCTGAGTGTACCAATCCATTGCTCTAGGCTTTGTGGAAGGCAGGGATGCAGGTCTTGCTCATACAGGACTCTTGCCAATCACCTTATTTGGTACCTGGCATAGGATAGCCTGTCAAAAGCAATTTGTGTAATAGATGCATGAGGACATTTTGCTTTTTCTTTGTTAACTCTATGGAATATTTCTTTTTGAATTTTAAGGTAATGATAAGTTTTATATTTTTGCTCTTTTATCAAGGAAGTTAACAGACATACATTTCTTTTACTGAATTACAATTTTAGATTATTAGTATATAATTGCAAATATTAAAATATTCTTTGTGTACAGTAACCACTGAGTAAATAAATAAAAGCTACTTTTACTCCCATCTAAGTGATTAGTTTAGAAAGACCTTTAAATAGAAAGCTTTTTTTATTTCATTCTTTACTAAGAAAGAAGCATCTACAATAATTTTTGTCACTGGAATAATGAAAATAGGTGACATTTGATCTTTAACACTTTAAAAATATTTGAAAAACTATATGAATTTTAAAAATATTTTAGTTTATACATTTACACAGGGTTTCACAAACACTATTCTACCTCTTCTAACATCACTTCATAGTGAAGTACAGAATACAGTGAGCCATGGCATTCCTGAGAACTTGTAAGCCAATTCTTTAGTCTACGAATCACAGTCACAAGCACACTTTGAAAATTCCAGTGATAATGGAAGCTGACAGACAGTACCAATGGATCTGTTGGATGAATAATGAAGAAAGGGAACAGGACTCCAAAGTTCTGCATTTCCAGAGTGCACAGCTAAAGGACTAATGCAATCTAGTCATTTTGTGTCTCATTTCAATACAAGAGTCTGTTTCTATCTTTAATCTTCTAATTTCAGGAAATTAGATGTAAAACTCTCCTCATTCATTATAGGTACAGAATGATCAAAAGAATAGAAATTTTCATCACAATGCTAATTGCATTGTCAAATGACCTCATACATAATGAATCATTAAAAATGATCTATTCAGTAATAATTATATGCTGCTAAAGGTTAAAATAGCTTTAACATGTTGGAAAAGAATTGTAATTGAAATAAATTCCAGCTTTATATTGCATTTGCCAACTCTGAAATTACTGGATGATATTTGAGTTCTATAAACTTTATATAATGAGAGTACTGATATTTTAGGTACTAAGAGAGAAAATCTCCATGTCGTAAACACACTGAGACTAATATAAAAACAAACTTCCAGAATGCCATCAGAATTGATCTTGGTAATTAGCTCTTCACATCACTGATCTCTAATTGCATTTGTGCAACCAAAGTTATTTCACTTCCAGAAAATTAAGTATAAAGCAAAGAAAATCATGTTATCTCTTTCATGAATTCAATCCCCACCAAAATATCAATTCACCTATGTGTATGTTAAAATCAGAAACAAAATCCTTAGGGCATCTTTATGTTGATTTTGGATACAGCCAGTCACACTGAGCAGAGACAAAAGTAGGTTCTGGAACATAGCTACAGTAAATCAGATTATGTCCAAATAGAGAAATAACAGTTCAGATTAATGGATGAGATCATGTTGACCTCTTCTACTGAAATGAAGTTAAAAGATGATAAAACTGCATGATAGAGATAGCATAGTGAGTACAGTACAATATACAAAGATAATGAGGATGTAACTGTAGGTTACCATCATTTCTCAGCATGTAATATGTAAGTGAAGAATTGCCTAATAATCACGTTTTATCCAATCAAAATGTGATTCCATAATCACGAGGAGTCTGCAACTGTGAGCAGTTATTTTCCTGTTGAAATAATTCCTGATAATCATGCTTTAGCATGATTGCAGTTACTGTTTTTTAACTAAATTAGAACCAATGCATTGATTATGCTAATAATATGGTTTTGAGGTTTAAAATGGAGTGCATGTTTTACTCAAAGCCTTTCCCATATTTCAAGGTCATATGGTTATGCATGACCTTGAGTAATGAAGCAACAGAAGCATAAGAAGGCTCTTAAATTTCTTGTTGGAGCTGACTTAGGGAAGCATTTAGCACAGGAGATGGTTGTGGAGCAGCAATAGTCTCCAGTATAAGAGACATCTCAGTTAATCAAGGATAAGAAGGATGGAGGCAATGAAAGATTGGAACCTAAATTGGACTTAAAAATCGAGTGAGGTTCAGAAGTATTTTTTACTTGTCAGTGAAGGAAGTGCCAATAATCTGAATGGATTGAGTTTTATAAATTGGTTATTAAGTTGTCCAAATTTTTTAAAGTAATTTCATCAAAAATATATTTATAAAGACTCCCAAAATACCTACAAAACCTTATTCAAATTATTATATGTATATATATCCATTATTTAAATAATCTATTTTTATTATACATATGCTCATAATTTTAAAAAATTCTTAAATGATTGCAAGCACGCTTTTGAAAAAAAGATTATATTTTATGTGTATGAGTATTTTGCCTGTGTGTGTGTGCGCGTGTGTGTGTGCGTGTGTGTGTTTGCGATGTACATAGAGGCCAGAAGAGGGCATCAGATAGTCTTGAACTGGAATCAACAGCAATTTTCAGCCACCATGTTGGTGTTTGGAACTGAATCTGGGTTCTCTCTACAAGTAGCCAGTACTCTTAACTATGGTGCCGTCTCTGAAGTTGCAAGTGTTAGTATACTTAATAGTTAAATGTTCCATCACAATGTGGTCCCATCATCAACTTTGGTTACCTTAATCTTCCTTTCAGTCACACATTGTCACCATTTTCTCTTAGATTCCACCCTTGCTGCCTTCACTAGACTTGAATGTGTCATATTATTTGAATATGAATAATTTCTACTCATTTTTTACTTTGAAAAGCCTTATTCATCCTCAAAATATAAAGTGGCCCAGTCCAGCAAAGTAAGATACAATATTTCCTCTGGTAGTTTTTACCTTACTTTGTAAATCGTCCTTATTTCATATCGTACTTGAGATTGTTTCAGTATAGTAGAGACCAGATTATTTATCTTTCTCATTTGGTCCTTTGCATTGTTGCCACTAAATATTAAAGAGGGAATATTTAATTATTAGGTAAACAACCTTATAGCTAACAGTTTTTAGAGGCTGAAAATTCAAGATTGTTCAACGTGATCTATTTCCATTCCGGGAAGGACTTCAGGATGCATCACATCAGGACCCAAATTTCACTTTGTAGCACTGTGTGCAGAAAAACATGCAGCACGTGTGATAAAGATAGGACCAAGAGGGCACTATCAAGGAAGACTCCTTCAGAACCATTAATTCTTGAAGGAAATAACAGTGCATGACAAGAGCTGCTTAATCACTTCAGTTAGTGGTAATCAACTGATCTAACTGTCTCTGACTAGACTACAGCACCTTGACTCACTTATTCACTGCAGATCAAAATTCCCAGATAGGAATTTTTTGAAAAACAAACCGTGTGGTTTGTACCATTCTTGGTGTCACATGTCCCAGGATGAGAAAAGTCACCCTCTTAAATTGGTCCTGGTAGAAGGCTAAGTAAATAATCGTGTTCACCATATTTTAATCAGGAAATACATTTATATATCTTGTCAAATTTATTAAAACATTAAAAGGTAAATATAGTTATTAATAAAATGCTTTTAATCCCAGCATCCAGGAGACAGAGGCAGGGAGATTTCTGTGAGGCTAGTCTGGTCTGCAGAGTGAGTTCAGGACAACTCGGATTATAGTGAGACCCTGTCTCAGAAAAGAAGGAAAAAGAAAAGAAAAGAAGAAAAGAAAATGTGATTTGGTTAAATAATAGACCAAATAGATGTGCACCAACAGTAAATAAATAAACAAGTAGGTAATCTGTGGAGGTAAAGAATTTTCCACAAGATCTATTTTTATGTGCATGAGTGTATTGTCTTCATATATGTAAGTGCATCAGTATCATGCAATACTTGCATAGGTCAGAAGAGAATGTCAAATACCCTAGAACTTAAGTTATAGACAGTTGTTAGGTGCCATTTTGATGCTGGGAATCAAACCTGCTTCTTCTGCAAGAGCAGCCAGTACTCTTAACTGCTGAGCCATCCCTCCACACCTTCTAATAAATTATTTTGGTCTCAGAAATATTTCAGCACTATCTTAAGTTAGAAAAAAAAGTCTTGATTATCAATACACAAGATATTTTCTAGAAAAAGATTAAAAATACTATGTTCTTTAGAAAAATGGGGACAAGTTACTGGTTTGGAAAATGGTATATTTTTACTCTCCTTTTCTGTTTATTGTTTGCTTGTTCTATGAGAAAGTTTCTTTCTATACACAATATACTGTTTTCCAACTTTCAACTCTCCTGCCTAGGTCTCCTCAGATTACAGGAATAAGTCACCACATCTATTATGGGGATGTCACATTTTTATGTGAAAAGGCCAGTTGTCACATGTGTGTATTGTACTAATAAAGCAAATAGTCTCTGATTCTAAAATTACTAAATTGTGCATTGCGTTACGATTAGCAAAGAGAAAAGAATCTGAAGACTGTATGATATTAAAAGTTCGGAGATCTTAGGCTCTGGTCTTGGAGAAACATATACAAGGCTTATAGTTCTACATAATTTATAATACAAGAACAAAACTTGTTTGGTTTAGGAATTTATTTATAACATTTAGTAGGTCATGATAATCCTCCAATGACAGGAAGACATGTATAACAATTTATAGATGCATAAATGATGAACAATTAGATAAACTTCAACACAATGCAGTACTTTTGGACATAGTGGGAGGATAATGGCAATAGAAATGAATCTCTCTGAAGTGTTCTAGAAAATTCAGCAAAACAGCTTTTTTTTTTTAAAAAAAATCAACATCTAGTGTCTTTGAAATTCATAAAATACAAGAAATATTTATTTATTAATATGTACCTAGAATTAAGCTAGAAAAGTGATTAAAATAAAAACCAATTCTGAGTCCTTATGCTGCATGTACTCTGAAGTATAACTGTCCCAGAACTGAGGAGAAGGAATAATAAATAAGACAATAGGGAACAGGTGTTGGTTAACAGTATGGCAGTATATTATTATTATTATTATTATTATTATTATTATCACCATTATTAT
Organism: Eospalax fontanierii; assembly: GCA_035773235.1. Classification (NCBI taxonomy): domain Eukaryota; kingdom Metazoa; phylum Chordata; class Mammalia; order Rodentia; family Spalacidae; genus Eospalax; species Eospalax fontanierii. Next base: position 34,088,465 of record CM069542.1, read on the forward strand.
CTATGTTCCAATATGAAGACAGACACCCTCTGTCTGACATCCAACCCGACACAGCCAAACTGGAGCAAGACTAATAACCTCTCCATGTCTCAGTTACTTAGTAGATTATCTTCCACATGTACTTTCTAAATAAGTGTGTAAATATGTATAAATTAACATGTAAAAATAACCTGATACATTATCAGATATACATAAACACAGATAATAATCTGTCATAAATTTCCAGTGAAGATTTCAAGAAGTGAAAATGAATCTGTCAAGTTAAATATACAGTCATAATTTTTAGGGCTATCTTCTAAAAAATTAAACATTTGATTCTAGACTTGACTGGCTGATGTAGATATAGATATATAAAATATTAAAGACAAATTGCTAAAAAAATAGAATAAAAATGTCTTCAAATTTCTGAGAAAGATGTGGGTGGAATGCAGCATCTTAGTCCCTGTCAAACTAGCATTTGAAAGGTTTTGTACTGAAGGGAAAAAAGAATCTGCCACCAAAACGCAGATTTAAAATGGATAAAAAGCAAGCTCTCCAAGAAAATCTAAGGATTAAAATATCAAATAACTGTTTTGAGATGATAAGTATCAGATAAACACTTTAAACACTGCTCCATTGTTTGGCATCCATAACACTGAAATATATTCACAGTCTTTACGAAACACAAAGTAACTGTGGCATCAGCAGCAACAAACAATGCACTTAGAAAGAGAACTATTGTCTTTTAACATTATAATTGCCTTATAAAGATTGTGAGAATTATAACACAGTTATATATTATAATTTAAGCTAAGAAATGTGAGAAGAGTCCAGTTTGTCAAAACTGTTCCAACCCTTAGTGTGTAAAGAAATGAAATCATTGGAATATGCATGGGTTTTGCTCCTGGAATCTTTTTTATTAGTGACGTACAAGGACCTTCTGTATGACAGCAATTAAATGTGTCAGAGTAAAGTGGCATTTTAGTATAACAGTATTCTGTTTCATCTTTCTGAAAATGGTTCAAAATCATTGCAGTATGCAGTTTTTGCATGGATGTTATATCTAAAATTACAATTATAGAAAGTCATACAAATAATTGTTTTTATTATAGATTTTTAAATGTAGATTTATTTCTATTGTACAGGCACATTTGTTAGTAGCTCAGCTATTCATTGACAAATAGACTAGTGTCTAAAGATTTTGACCATATTTCTGAATAATTACAATGAAAGATTGCATGTAAATATAAACATCACAGTACTTAACTTTATGAGATATAACTGAGGAAATTTATATTACTCATCAGCCTGAGACACATAACTTTAAACCTTCATTTGCAAAATTTAAACTGATGTATGAAATGCATATACTTACAGTGTGAATAGCTGTGTTTTAGTATTTATTAACAAACTCAAGTTTACACAAAGTTTAAGAGACATGTTCTTTAATCTCTTCATATATTCATTCCCTGATTTAATAAAGGAAACATAGAATAATACTGCATTGCATCAAAGATATCCCTACAGGTACACCAAATCTCCAAATCTACCCAAATCTACCCTAAGAGGCGAGAGTTCAGCTTTGAGAATTTATGAAGAATATATTTTATACTTTTGTTAGACTGTATTCATTCATTGTGTGTGCGTGTGCATGTGTGTGTGTGTGTGTGTGTGTGTGTGTGTGTGTATGTGTTTGTACTTGCCATGGAAGACATATGATAAAAGTCAGTGGACAACTTGTAGAAGTCATTTCTCTCTACTTAACAAGTGGGCTCCTGGTATTGAACTCAGGTAGCAGTATTGAGGACAGGTGACTTTACACACAGAATCATCCTGCTGGTCCTGAGCAGAGCTTTAAATATGAATGTAAATGGTGAAATTGGAGAAAGATTTTTTTGGTTTCCCAAAATTTGCTGTGAAACAGACTCCATATTTCAATACAAGCTAGCTAAATTATGTCCCATAAAACACTGTGGTTGCTTATTGACATATTGATTTTCTATCATCTATCTATCTATCATCTATCTATCTATCTATCTATCTATCTATCTATCTAATTGTGTATGTGTTTGTGTGTGCTTTTATCCTTATAAGCTCTATTGATATTTCATTTACCATCCTAAAAATGATTTAGAACAACTTCATGAATACACTACTTTAAAATCATGCATGATTATATTTGATATTTAATGGAATTCTTTTAACCAACAGCAGCACTACACATTTTACACAGTATAAGACTTCTAAGTCAGATGCCACACTCTATGTACAAATCTTCCCATGTATTTACACAAAAACTAATTTATCTACATTAAAAAGACTATATGATAAATATAAGAAATCAACAACTTTTAATAATCACAAAACAATCCCAGTTAATTTTTTACTATAATGACACAGTTGATGTTCAATTTCTGGGAAATGGAATGCTATGAGATTTGTCCTGCATCAAGGACTGCTAGTTTCAAAAATTTTTTTATATTTTAATTTAAGGGGCTGGAGTGATGGTTTAGTTGTTAAGAGTACTATATGCTCTTGTAGAGCAATGGGATTTGATTCCTAGCACTTATATGACAGCTAACAAGTATCTTTAACTTCAGTTACTGGTGATCTGATGGGCTGTTCGGACCTTAGCACACATTGCATGACAAGGGTGCACTTACATACATGGAGGCAATATACTCATACAAATGAAAATAATAAATAAAGTATTTAAAAGCTTATTTTAAGCTTTATTATAATCAGGGACATGTGTGGAACAGACTTGCAAACATTTCTAGGACTTGAAAATCATACTTGAATCACTGAGATTTCTGAGAATATTTGACTGGGATACAAGACAACCATTTGAAGTTCAAAGATATGGATTTATTTTTCAGACTTTCCAAGAAAATCCATGGTATGTGCATCTTAGTTAAAATCAAATCATTTTAAAAATAAAACGTAATTTTAAATAATTTTGAATTCAGCATATATCAGTGAGTATTAAATTATTCTAAAATACAGTTATTTTTCTGAATGAAAATTATATCTGAAAGACATAACTTATTTAATTATTGTTTAGAAATCTGCAATTATGCAGTGATGAGTGCAGGATTTATTTATTTTTCTCAGATTATTTCTGAATTGTCTAATTTGATGGATTTAAAATTCTGTGGTAACATGAACTTCATAATTCTAGAAATACATTTTAAAATCGTCTTATACAGGAAATCCTAGAATTATGTTCCATGTGGTTAGGTCTTTGGTTTTTGGTTTTAGTTTTTGTCATAATAACTCTGAATGTACTATTCTTTCAAATTTTTATTTAGATGTTTGAGTACACAAAGTATCATTAAGGTCTGGAATTTTGCTTTCAGCATATTGAAATACTTTGAACTGTATAAGTCTGTGGTGTTACTGATAAAGATATAAATTAGTACAGTGGCTGTGGAAAACAGTACGGAAATCCCTCAAAATCCTCCGCTGGAATCATCAGCCTGTACAATTTTGAAGAAAATGAAAACATCAGTCAGAAGGAAAATCATGTGCTCCTGTTCACTCTGGCTTTTTTCACAAGAGCTAAGATGTTGAATCAGTCGAAGTGCCCCTTTACTTTTGAATCAACAGAGAAAATATGATGTACATACATGATAGACTGTTATCCATAAATAAGAAAGAAATCTGGTCATTTGTAACAAAATGCCAGGTATTTGAGGACAGGCTGTTAGGGAAATTGAACTAGGCAGACAATATAGTGGCCCATGCTAAATCTCATAAATACAGTCTAGGAACACAAAAGATGACCTGCAATTAGAAGGGTGCTGGTGGAGAAGAGTGGACAGTAGATGCTAGAATCATCTGTGTTCCGTGTGTACCTTTTGTTAAATATCACCATGAAGTCTAATAATTTGTTCAATTGACATTTGTGAGTAGTTATATTGCTGAAGAATGCAAAAGTTAAAAATCTTGTACAAGAAGAAGATCTTAGAAACTTTAATTTTGAAATATTGCAATAGTTTTAGTTGGGAAAATCATATTAGTTTTGTTCTAGCTTGGTGACAACATTATTTCAATTCTCATTATTAGAAAAAAATGTCATATATATTGCTGAAATAATAATAATTTTGTATAACATTATTTATAGAAAATTCAACATCTACCAAATATTGCCAAAGATGTTTCCAATGAGAATAAAGGCTATTTAATAAACAGGTTTTACTTAAATAACTTTATGTTGGATTTTAAAAAGATAATAAGAGAATCCTAATACTTAAGGTGAATAAGGGCTATAAAAGCTCTTTTTGTTTGTTAAGGCAGGCTTTTCTCTGATTTTTCAGCTAGAAGTTTCATGGTTTGCTTCAAATTCCTTCTTCACATCACGATTAGATAATGCCATACAGAGAAAAGAAAAAGAAAACTTTCCAAACAAACCTCTTAATAGACACTTCTTTTGAACTTAAAAGAACTTGATGTGCTAGGAGGAAATTATATTAAATAGACAGCATCTTAAATACTGAGCTTAATGTCAAACCGTTGCTTATCATCTCTTGAAGTTCAATGATTTCTTGCTTCAGACAAGGATCTATAATACTGGCACTTCAAGTTTCAGCATCTAAATCCATGATGCATAAACACTCAATGGGTATTTACTGAAAAAATTACATTAACATGATGAGGGAGGGAGGGAGGGAGGGAGGGAGGGAGAGAGAGAGAGAGAGAGAGAGAGAGAGAGAGAGAGAGAGAGAAAGGAGATAGCTATTAACTATCTCAGTGTACCTGCTTTGAAAATTGAAAGTTAATATGCACACTATCCTAACTTCTTCAGAAAAATAAAATTTCTAGAGCAATTTCTTTCTTCATCAAAACAATTGTAATCTGTTTGCCTATTATGCATTTGAATACTCGTACGAAATATTATGAAAGGGACCCAGTGCCTGCCCCATGTACAGAAGTTTGACATAAATGGTTTGAGGACTCCATCTGGGAACAATATGTTCCACTCTAACACAGATCCTGTAATGCGTTCCATCACTTGCTTTAGAGTGTAACCTGTCAGTATGCAAACATGCTACAACATACACTTAGCATGGTATAATTAGCACCTTTGTCCACCTTACAAAAATATTTTATCACATCAGTTAGGCACTCACTTAATACGATCTCAGAGGAATAGGAATACAGCAGACAATTAGCATAAATTGAACACTGAATGAAATGACAGCTACACATCTAGGTGGATAAACTGGATGGAGACAAAGGACTTATTATTAGATTTATTTAGGGAATGGTTTCCTTTAATCTGTTCCTTTGTTACTGATTCCAAATATAGGAAGAAACAATCTCCACTAAAATATTTGGGATAAATATTAAAATGTGCACAGTATCAAGAGAGATTTGAATGCTTTCAATTCATCTTTTCACTGGATTGAACTAGGGTCAGAAAAGTGTTTAAAAACATAATTAAAAATTTTAACTTCAAATTAAAATCTGAACTATATTTTGACATTCTAAGACAGATTTACGTTTTCCTTGTTTAACACATTTTTTATCAAATGAATGCATAGGTTGGCAAGTAGAATACTTATACTTTTCTAATAACATTCAGCTGCATAAATCTAGTAATTGTTTTAAACATAAGCTGATTCTGTTTTTATTTTATTTTAAAGTGACTATGCATCTATATATCTGCATGTGAGGATGTGTATAAATATCAGATACTGAGCAAGTCCACAGGGGAATGTTGGACATTCAGAAACTGGAAATAAAGTAGATGTGAGTCACAAGATGTGAGTGCTGAGAATCAAACTTGGATGTTCTGGAAGAATGGTAAGCACATTTAACCACTGAACCCTCTCTTCCAGCATAAGAGATGAATATTATATTGTTTTCTGCTATATTTCTAACTATTGTACTTAACCTACAACCCTTGGTTTTTCAATTTTACATTATGCAGAACATTCCTAAGAGGGCATGAAGTTGGAGAGGAGATGTGTTTAGATATCTGGGGAGTCAGAGGGAGAGAGTAGAGGATGGACAGGACCAAGACAAATTGAATTAACCTATTTATGACTCTGTTCTATATATTTATCCTTATATAGACAAATTAGTGTTACTCTCATTCAAAAAAACTTCTATTTGCAACAAATAAAAACTATTACAGAGATCCATAACTAATCAAAATATAGAAAATAAGGGACCATGGGATGCATAACACCAACTGAAACGTATATAGCATAACCCCAATACCTAAGGCTCCACCAAAATCATCGAAGAAGGGGCAGAAGTCCTGTAAGAAGCAGAAGACAAGGACATCTCCTGGGAAGTCAGCATAACATGGAGATCACATGTATGAAATCCCCACAAAACGGCTGCCCAAATAAGACTTGCATAAATAGCATCACTTGACAGACCAGTGTAGATGGAAAATTTCGTAAGGCTTCACACCTAATGAAGAGAAATAGGAAAGCAGTAGTTGCAGGGAGAAGAAATGGTTTTGTTTAGGGAAAAAGTCCCATATAGATTATGAAATCCTAAGTGGTCAGCATAATCATATTCAACAAACAACACTAAATGAACACAATGGTAGATGTACGTGTCTCTCTCTCTCTCTCTCTCTCTCTCTCTCTCTCTCTCTCTGTGTGTGTGTACATGTGTGGATGTTAGATTTTGTCAAAGGCTTTTACTATATCAAATGAAATGATTATGTGATTTCTGTCTTTTTTCTGTTTATGTGGTGAATTACAATTATTGATTTATATATGTTGAAGTGTCCCTGCATCTTTGGGATGATACGAAATTGATCACAGTAGATAATCTTTTTGATGTGTTTTGGAACATTCAAAGAGAATAGTTAATTCTGAATAACAAAAGAAATGCTGGAGGCATCACCATCCTGAATTTCCATTTATAATACAGATCATGGTTACTAAGACCAACAGTTGACAAGTGGAATCTAAAGTAACTAAAACGTTCTAGACAGCAAAGAATACCATCACTCAAGGAAAAGAGTAGCCTACATAATGAGGAAAAATATCTTTATCTGCTTATGTATCTGACAGTTTTCTCAAATATGCAAAGAAATCAAAAAAACTAAAATCAGCAAAAAATAAACAATTAAAAATAAGAGTAAGTAACTAAGCAGAGAGTACACAAAGGTGAAAAAAATGATTGAGAAATATTTTTTGAAAAATGTTCAACATCTTTAGCCATCAGGGAAATGCAATTTAAAACTGCTTTGTAATTTTACCTTACCCATTGTTACAAAAAACAATGAGGAAATGAGGATTGGAGGGGAATGCTTCTTCCCTACTCGGGGGAGTGCAAACGCACGCAGTCAGCATGCAAATCAATATGGAAACTCCTCAAAAAGAAACAGATCATGCACTTGACCCAGCCATACCACTCCGGCATATACCCAAGGGAATTTATGTCCTATGACAGAGATAACCTGTTAATCCTTGTTCATCCCTGTTCTGTTCACAGCCGTGATGAAAAGAAAACAACTGGGATGCCAGTCGAATGATGAAGGGATAACAAAAGTAGAGTAGGTAAACAAAATGGATATTCTTCAACTCTTAAGAAAAATCAAATTAGTTAATGCGTAGTAAATGAGTGGAATTCAAGGGAATCATCCTGAGTGTGGTAACCAAGATTCAAAAAGAAGATGTCACATGTTTTCTCTTAGTGAATATAAGCTTTGAGTCTTTATATATGTGTGTTTCAAATGAAAAAACCCTAAGAGATCAAGAAGTTAATTATGTGCCAGGGAGGAACAAAAAGAATACATTAGTATAAATGGGTTAGACCTAGCGTGGATAGCGGAGCTGAGAAGAAATTCCAAGGCCTCACTGCAAATCTTTTGGCAATTTATAGATGCAAGGAGAGGGTCAGTTTCCCTTACTGGTGTGACTCATGGTAGGTTGACCAGTCTCCAAGGGCTATACCCACAACCAAAAGCATTTAGCAATCACAGATTAGAGTGGATATGACTTAAAAAAAAAAGTGAAGAAAAGCATTGAATAATAGAAGACATGCACATGGGGTGCAATTAATTAACGGGAGAGAGGGAAACGGGGTTTGAATATGATCTAAATATATTGCGAGATCAATAAAAAAGGAAACATTAAAAGGTAAATATACACATAAAGAAAAGCATGTATAATTAATTGGCATAGGTAGTGAGATTTTCATCTCAAGTATTTTAAATTTTCATACTAAAATGCAAAACCTATGTATTCATATTTATTTGCAGTATTTTAGGATTATATATGTGTGTTTGTGTGTGTGTGTGTGTTTATGTGCATATGCATATGTATGAGTACATATATATATTGGGGCCTATGGAGCACTGGAGAGAGCTTCACATCCTGTGGTGCTCCTGTTTTAGGTGGTTCTGTGTCTTCCAACTTGGGTTCTAGGAATGGGACTTGAGTCCTCTGCCAGAATAATGCTACCTTTTAATTGATAAGTCTCACATGTGAGCTTTCTTTATGTAATAATAAAGAAAAAGTGATATACAGAAAATTAAAATGTACATATCCTATATAAGATAATGCTAGCAAAAATAAAACAATAGCAATAATATTTTCATAAAAACTGTATTAGTTTGATTAAAACCTAATGCTTTAAATTTACCTAGCATCCTGTGATGTACAAGTATTAGACTTAACTAAATAAAACACTTTGGAAAATTGTTTTGTAATTATAATTTTTAGTATACTTAAAACATAAAAAGAGAAAAAAATATTTCAGTCCAGATATTTGATTTAATATATAAATATAGAACTCAAGAGATCATGCCTGTGTGTGTGTCTTTTACATAACATATGTGTCTGTGTATTTTCTTGTTTCTGAAAAATGTTTTCAATATGCATTTGGCCACAATTAAAAGTTTAAGAACTTTTTAAAACATAGATTCTCCATAAATCAACATTTTTACTCAGAAACTAAAACAAATTAAATTTCCCTTGAACAAAAATGAAATCACTAGTAGTGAAGTCTTGAAAACTGTTGAGGCCCAGTGAAGGTAGGGAAGGAGTGATATTGATGGTTAATGTTTTCTCTGTTTAAGAAGAAAGATGGAAAAATAGAACTCAGCACAAGTAAATGCAATTAGAAAGAGGCCCCCAGATTAACAAAGTAAACAACTTGCAATCATTTGAATTATTAGCATTGAAATCAAAGGAGGAAATAGAGCACAAAAGAAAAGATACCTTAAATTTAAAATGTCATTTAAAAATCAAATGTTTTACAGACCTGATCATTAAATTCATATTGGAAGAAGCAAACATACTAGGAGTAAGCACAGAAAAAAAAATGTAAGCATCCACAAAAGATTTTTTAAAGTAGGAAAAATACTATTCACACAGATGTCAAGAGATTTGAAATCATAAAGAAAATGTGCACTGTCTGAGTTGCTGATGTTTACTCAGAGAATCAAAACAATTGAGTAGCTCTGTTACCAGAATAGACACTGATATGAAGATTAAACACGAACCATTGTCAAAGACATTAAAGACAGAAGAGTTTATAAGTGAGGCTGAAATGTCCTTAGAGGATCCATAATTTCTATTTATTTACAATGAACCCATTTCTAGAAAAAGAGAGAAAGCACTTAAATTCTATGTGTGATGTTATATTTTGATTTCCAAAATGAAAACTCAAGACATAGCATTGTCACGTAACAACAAACAAACAAAACTTTGAATTCAAAGTTAACATGCCCAATGCAAAAAAGAAACAGGAATCTCAATTATAATGGATGGCTACAGAGTGGAAATTGATTTAACACAATCCATAATAGTAATATAATGTATTTTCAGCTAGAATAAGAACAGTTTGGGTGATGTCATGGTTACTTAAGTTTTGTAAGACAATTTTCAAGTTTTTGCGAACAAACTACAGAAGCAAACTTGTGAAAAATGATGTTACGATATTTGTGAGTAGAGGGTTTATTTTACTTACTGATTTTTTGTGGTTTTGTTTCTTTCTTTAATTTTACTAATCCTCACAGCATTCAAAGCTGAAGTAATCAACTCAATGCAATATAGGCATAAAATGTTTAAAAATATCTTTGAAACAAACAGAAAGCACAGACAAGGATCCTCTTGTATTTCTACATGACAAACTTTACATTTGTGGGAGAATTCAAGTGTCTAACAAATTGTTTACTATACGTGTTCATGCAAACAAAACTGGATACAATTTTCTATATAAAAGGAATTTTTAGCTTCAAACCAAAATGTAGGGGAAAAGTTAAAACTATGCAAAACTATGAAATTCTAGAAAATATTCAAAATATGCTACTGTGAGTGCACAAACCTGTATAGATGTGTATAGCCACTCACATATATGCACACACATACATAACACAAACACAATCGAATAAGCTTATTCATTAAAATATGCAGAACAAGAAATGGTTTGGGAAAACATAATAAACAATAACATGAAGCATTAAAATGTTTTGAATTTATCTTTATAAATTATTAGAAAAACAGGAAAGAAAGAGAGAACAGATAATTTATAAGAAATTGGAATCATTGGCTACTATATAAAATATATTCCCACTCATTGGGTAAAGGCAAATTTAATGTTACATATAAGTTTTTTACTTATGCTAGGAAATAACTTACTGATAATTAAGAAGTGTACTAGCAAAACTATATGATGAAATGTAGTCATAAATACTATTGATGAAATTCTGATTTATTACAACCTTTGGGATTAGTAACTTAGAATAATACTTTAGGAAAATAAATTTCTTTTGTTCAGAAAGAAGTTTTAGGAACATCTGCCAGACAAGGAAGACTACTTGCTACAAGGGTATTTAACAACATCTTATTCGCCACTTCTATTCCAAAGTTAGTGAATGTTTATGAACAAAGAAAAACCTGATAATTAATAATGTATGTATATATAATCATTTAGTCATTAATTCCCAGAAAAGCTGTCTATTTGAAAAATAATTCTACAAAACATGTTTAAGGAAAAAAGCAAATATGAGCCTTTTGTTTCATAAACAAAAATTTAAATCTGTTTGTCTACCATACACATATTAATAATTTACTAGACTTGAAGGGAAGAATTATAGAGAAAACTACAGTATGTTTCCAACAATAAACAATAAGACATTCAGAAATATGTACCTATATTTGAAACCATAAAAAAGCATAAGGACCAAGTTATGAAAAGGAATAACTTGGGTCTGAGACAAGTGCATGGTGGTAAAGAGGATGGTCAGGTGGAAAGTGGAAGCAGAGGAAAGCAAAGCTAAAAGAATATCCCATACTGAAAAATACCATCACAGCAGTATTTGACATAGAACACTATTTCACTTTTATACACAGTTCCTTGAATATAGAGTATAGTTTGAAATAACGCTGTCCTAAAAGTGACCATATTTTGAAGAGGAAAAGTCACCTCTTTTGCCTATAGTTTGAAATAAATAAAACTTAAAAATTTGCAAATGTAGGGTTAGTCCATTGAAAGCAGCAACTTAAAACAGTAAAATACAGTTGTTAAGCAGCATAAAATGTCTTTCTATTGAGTTTTTCCATGGAATCTGACTGTTATCAAGAAGTCTTCTTATGTATGACATGCTGGTAGTATTCCATTGTGATTCCATTCACACTGACCCCCAGTTAAAATATCATATACCCACAAAGGGAGAAATAGTTTATAACAATTACAAAGTGGTCTACGAAGTCTCATGAGGTGAATATTATAAAAACCTATCACAAGCATTAAGTATCATCGTTTATTTTTCCTAAAGGAAATGAATTGCTAGCACATGAGAATTTTATTCAATTCTATGTTTAACTTAGCTTATCACTAAGTCTTCGAAAATAAATCTACAGTTTTATCTGGTTAACATCACTTAGCAAAATGTTACTTATATATTTTTATTGTAAAACTATTCTAACTGTCTTTAAAAAATTAGATAGGGATATTATATAACATACCAACATTTAGTTGGGGATTTGTTCCTGAATTTAGGGGTAATTTCTCAACTATTAATTACGCAAACAATATAATTATTCTTTGTAAAAATAGCAATATATGATTAACTTCACATTGATCTCTGATCTAAATATTCAAATAAATATGTAGCTTTTAAACAAAATACATAAAAGTATCCACAACCTTGGAATAACTCACAAAGTTTAAGGGAATTTGCAAAAATGGGGCCTTTCCAGCTTGATATATTTGTCTTTCTTATGTATAAGTAAGAATGACAAAATACTTAGGATTTTATTTTAAGATCAATAATTGTAATTAGTTTCACTGAAATTTTTGGATATCATTTCTAATTCTGAACCGTTTAAAATACATCTCAAACAGTGACCATACAATTATTAGCTATGAGCTAAGCATACACTCATGCATGCACATTTGCATGCTGGGTCACAGTTTTATAGTCTCTCGTTATATTTACTGTCATCTTGATTTGTGAGTGTCATATTCACATTCTGTATATAGTATCCATGGCATTTGGAGAATAGCATAAACAGGAAATGCTGCCTTTTTACTAATTAGGTTTGCTTCCAGGGGCCATGTGTCTGATGGCATCACAGGCTTGACTAGTTTATTTATTGACAGGTTTTCTGATAACATTTTGGAGATTGAAACAGTGCAAAGTGAAATATTTTAGTGAAAAGAGCAGTTTGAATAAGAATCATTCTGACAACTGTGTGTGTTTGAACTTTTTAAATATCTTTTAAGTATTATATGAATTACATTTTCCTCAGTGTTTTGGAGTCCTTAACCTTGCCTCACACTATTGTGATTAGTTTAATTTATAATCATGTCAACAGATAAGAAAAATGTCTTTAAATTCAGTGTATATTGAAGGACATTAATAAGTTGAATCCCTTTGGTATTATTGTTCAGTATCTCGTTAACTTACAAGCCTTTATCATGCTGATATCATCTTTTATTTTCTAACACCCTGAATCTGATAGATATTTAAACATATTTTTAATTACTAACAGCTATACATTCAGAACCCATAATATGACATATGACAAACATACTTTACCTTCTGGATAAGATGCCTCACAAAGGTTTCATGACACTGGTAGATTCATTTACAGCCTTGACCATTACCTGAGGTCTGTGAGTGACACTCATGAATCTCTCTTTGCAAGGAACATCTGTGTCCTACCTGACAGGGCACTGGGAACATTCTCTGTAATGCCCATAAGATTGTTTCATGACATCTGGCTACCATCTCCCTACCCAAGTTTGGCGGTCAGGGGTGACAGACGAAAGAATGTTTGACAAGAGGAGGCACCTCGACTTTCAGTGTATGTGCATCATGATGGGAATTCCAAGATCAGGATGCAAGAACAAATCTGACCCCAGACACATTTCTCCCTACTATGCAGTGGTATTTCAGATATTACAATGCACAAAATGCTTTGGAGAAAATCATTATATTTGAAATAAAAAGTAAGGAACAAGAAAGTCCATTTATTTCAAAGTAAGATACCTCATGCAGAATCCTTAACTGGACTTTTTGTCATTTGTTTGATAATATGATATCATGAAAGCCATTGTTTAGATATTCAAATAGATTTTTAGTGTATTCTATTAATGCAGACCCTATCATAAGATAGCTAAGTTTCTTCCTGGTTTATTGAAAACTGAGCACTATTGTGTTTTATTTGTAGTATCATCATCTTCGAAATGAGATCGCGTTGTCATTGCCTCAATGTTTACTCTTACCCTGAAACTTCTGCTTTTTCTCTATGCACAGAATAATTATTGCATCTTTTATTCAAAGAAATGGAATATTTTCTTCTATTGCTCAATCGTCATTTCCAGTAAGAAATATGTAAATGTTAGGAAATATTTTAAAGGAAAATTAACATAAAGTCCATTAGCTATAACCCACTATCTCCTAAAGAAAAACGATTACACTCACTAAACCTTGTATACAAATGCATGTGTGGCTTTGTGGAGTCAGTGATTTCTGTGTGCTCAGTTGACTTCTGGCTCCAACTCTTAGCTCTTCTCAGTCTCTGTCAGTGACCCTTGGCCATCTCCAACTACTCAAGCTGCAAACAGAATGAAACCAATTTGTTTTCCTTATGTTTTTAAAGCCACTAGCCGGGTATGTTAATTAGAAATAAATCGCTTGACCCATAAAAGAAACGGCAGGAAACCTGAAATGAAGGCATTATCCAACACTTCATGCTCCTTAGTGATGCCATTTTAAATATTTCAGACAGCCCATAAATAATTAAAACCTCACCACAGCAAATTATGTCCTATTATGCAAATAAATAGCCTCCTCCCTGGTTTCATTAAAGATTCTAAATGACAAGCTGAGCAGTTTAAACATAGCAAGGTACTGCAGTGAGGCGAGAAATCTTTCAATATATTTTTTTAATTGTTAGTGCCAAGTTTCATGTGGATTTTTACTCTAACACTTTAATTTGCATGAGCAAATAAACCTTTAATAAACCTTTTGTAAGTGGGGGAAATGCATCATTTAATTAAATTTGATTTGTTGTGAAACTATTGTGCCTCATGAATATTTAAGAACCACAAACTCTCCCTTTTACAAAAAAGAGCGCAATCTGGAGTAGGGAGTGATTTTTTAAAAATAGTTAATCGGGCAGATTCTGAGAAATTGACAAACATTTCAGATTAACATTTTACAAAATTGACAGGCTGACCCACAAATATCAATGGGATGCTTGTACACATAACTTTTGCACGCCAAGTTTGAAGCAAAATGTTGAACGATGATATAAAAAACAATTTAGTGCACGATATTTCACAATTAGCTGTAAAAACGTTCTGTCCTTGAGTTGTTTTTTTTTTTTCTTTAAGGTGTTTGTTTTATGCTAATAAATTCCAAGACTGATAACAGTAAGAACTGTAAACTGTAAAGCACAACAAAGGATTGAAAAAGAAAATGAAAATCTGTGTTTTATGCTCACTCTGAGAGACTGAAATGCCCCAGAATAGAGATACAGACTCTGGAGCAGACCCTACAGGTTTGTTTGTTTTGTTTTTTGTTTGTTTGTTTGTTTATTTTTAATCCACTAGCCTAGTATGCTAATAAAAATATATATTACTTATCCTGTGAAAGAAATATCCTGGTTGATAACTTAAAGCATTATTTTTCTTTGGACTTATCTTCCCAATTTTACTTCAATTACAACATTATAAACATCAGTGCTTGCTTCAGGAACACTTATATGGAAATTAGAATGATAAAGAGATTAGCATGACCCCTAAGCAGGGGTAACAAGCAAATTCACAGTGTTCCATATGGGGAAATGTTTAAATATCAAAGAGAATACTAACTGTTTAACTAGCCACTGAATGCTGAAGGTTCATCTCATTTTCTAACATCCACCAAAGTACTTGCTATGTTTAGAATAAATATGACTCTCTTTACAGTAAAACTTCAAATTTTGCTAAATACCCTCTATGTAGTTTCTCATTAGGTGAGAAGGGTCATTTTTAGGAAGATTTGATATATGTAATATAAAGTTATGTTTTATAAAATCCAAGTGAAAAATATATAAATTGCACCTTAAACATTTTTAAAAATTAATATTGTTTTTAGTGCCAGACATATGAATCATCACAATGATATTTTTTAAAATAAGAAGCATACTTGTGTTTCAGTTACATCAGATAAAAAGCTATCTAGATTTTTCAATAATCTGATAGATCCATGATTGTTATAATATAGGGAACTTTTATCAAAATAATTATACTCAATTCAATATACTGTTAGTGGCTAAAGCAAAGTAGCGGTTCAGTAAGTTTCAAAATTAAGACTTTATCAGTGTCTTCAAAATATCAAGTATCATCCATTACATGAGAGATGAATAAAAACCTATTTGAAAAAGCATGTTCATTGTTTACTGGACCGTATCCCTTCATTCAAACCTGTGCTTATTTTCCCCTTGGTTACAGTCCTTCTACGTTGTCCTAGTTCTCGAGAATGAAGAGTCCTTATCAAGGATAATCTCCCTATTTTTACACCTACTTCTTCAATTATTTTCATGGCGAGTTCTCTTTTCTCTTTTAGACCTTTTTTCAAGTAGCAATTTCCTTCACTTTATGAAATTTTCAACTTTTTTTCTCTAACTTTCCTTCTTCCCATGAAGATAAGTGCAAAAACAAATCAATAAGTGATTTTTATATAAACAACTCATATCAAAAGAAAACAATTCTACATTCTTTGCTTCCCACAGGCTGCCAGTTTTTTGCCCATTCTGTTAGAAAAATTCATTCCCATCACACACATTCAGAAAACAGTAATTTACATGAAAGTTCTCACTAACTTACCTTAATTATTCAGTCAAAATTTGTCTCGTGTTTGCCATTGACATGACCATGTATAAAGAATTATCAAGTTACCTCTGTCAGAGACCATGGTACAAAGCTCTTAATCTGCCTATTTTTTTTTTAAATTATATCTGAAAATATCTTATCCTGCAAGACTGGTCAGCATATTCTTCCCCTTTCTGTCACTTCTCTTCTGCCTGTCACTTCTCTTCTCCCTTCTCCAAATGAACTTGTTGATATTCTGTTGAATACTCTCTCCTTCTAATTAAATTCTAAGGTGGTATAAACTGTGTTATTATTTTCACAGTCACATTAACCTATAAATCTCAGATCCATTTCTTAATCCACCCCTCTGAATTCTAAATGTTTGATTGTTGGTAATAGACCTTTATCTGGATGATCCATCACTCTCAACAATGTCTCCATTTCACTTTAGAAAATATCTGAAAACTTTAATTCATATTAAATTCCCACCTAGGATTATTAGGACAGTCTTCTTGGAAAAAGAGAAAGGCGAAATGAACTGATGGAACAGGGCCCCTCAAGCTTATCAATGTTCTACATTTCTAATTACTATAAGTAGCTTTCTTCAACTTGCTCCCTATATTACAGTCGATGACATAGATTGCTTATGTCATTTTTCCTGAAAAACTTACTGTTTGAGTCAAATCACTCATTATTTCCTCTCACTCATGCACTAGGAATGCAGATTTCTTAGTATGATACATAGAGTTGCCATAATTAAACCTTTGATTCTGTTTCAATTTTCTTCTCTTTCCTATTCAACACCCTATCTCACTTCTTGTTCACCTAAATTAATAATTATCCTGTAATTTTGTTCACATACTGCTTTCACCATGAAATGTTCCTTGTATCCTAGGAGTTAAATTAATGAGTTACTTTCTCTGTTGGTATATGTGCCTTCTATTTAACCTGAGCTATGCATCCCAACACATGGTCATCATTTGTTTATTCCCACTGATAGACTATTTCCTCTTTGTTTTTATATGTCCAAAACTCTGTGTGGTGGCTTCTATTTCTATCAAAAAGTTTTTAACACATTCAAGTTAATTTTTTTAAGTAGTCATGAGGCATCTGTTTGAGTGTGTGCTGAGGTCAGAGGAAGACTCCTGATTCCCTAGAGCTGCAGTTACTGGTGGTTATGAGCAGCCCAATGTGGATGCTGGGAATAGAACTTGGGTCCTGTGAAGGAGCATTAATTGTTGCTGATCATTAAGTGATCTCCCCTGTCTACAAAATAAAATAAATGATGGTAAAATAAACTGCTTTTAGAGAAGTAAACTCATCAACTGCATAGCAGACCTAGAAAAGGGAACTGGTGTTAGAGATTAAGTGTTCAAAGCTTGATTTTGTCTCTTTTGACTCTTTGACATGCTATTTAATCTTTGTAAGATGTAGCTTTATCTTTCCTCCCAAAACAAAATTTAGGTATATAAACTCTGTAGCATGAAGCCTGGTATCGAATGTTATTTGGAAATGAATTAATATCTGCCACTATTATTTTGGATACCTGATAGTGATTCCTTTTTTAAAAAAGATAATCCTTTCCAAGAGTTAAGCTTTTACAAAATTAAGCATTATCTGAGCTAGGAAAAATATTGTATTGATTAAGAATAACCTATTTTTTTTTTGAGATGGCATTTGTGTGTAGCCTTAGCTGCCCTGGAACATGCTATGTCACCCAGGCTGGCCTCCATCAAACAGAATCTGTCTGCCTCTGTCTCCCAAATGATGGGTGGGATTAAAGGCATATGTCACCAGTCCTAGCTAAGAATAGACTGTGTTATAGAATTAATATACCTAACACAATTATAACTATTATTGAGCTAATCTAAGTAATGCTATGCTTCAGTGTTTCATATGTGAAAGACCACATAGCAGGAACTACAGTTCTTTAGAGCATTACAGCAAAGGACATGGGAATGCAGTGGCCATAAGATTCATTGAAAAATTAGGAGGTTCTGCTGTTATTCATAAATTACTGTGAAACTTTGAACAAAAAAGAGTGATATGCCTGAATAAAATATAAATGTAATCAATAATTGGTAGCAACAATACCCACATAATATCAGTGTTTTTTTGTTTGTATAGAATATAAAAATTGGAATCTTATGTTGTTGAAAATTACACAGTAAAAATCACATGCTTTATCTTAGACTCCATATTCTGAAACGTAATTATCCAAAAATCTTACAAAGGAAAATATCTTCCTTGGCAGAAGTCAAAATTTATTTAACATGTGTATCTTCAGGTACTATAGCCTCATGCTTCAGTTTGTAATTGATAATGTAGTTTAAACTTGGTTTTTGTTCCTACATGCATTTTGTTGCTTGCTTTCTTTTGTACTTTGTGTTTCTTTTTAATTAAGAAACACTATCAAAATTTTAGAGTGACACATCTTACTCTATAAGTGCAGTTCTTTGTATTTCTATATGTGCATAAATTCCTTAAGATAAAAAAACTTCTGTATATCAGCCAACAACATTTTAAGATTAACAAGATTCAAATTGATTTCTTTTCAGATTCTATGTGTTTGGGCCTGCGTGTGTGTGTGTGTAGATATACCTGTATGCAAGTGCATGTGGAGGTCAGAAAGTGTTGTCTAGAATTGTCCCCCAGAGCTCTTCTGTCTTATTCTTTGAACCTTGGTCTCTCAATCAAACTAGTTAATAATGTAAGAAATTTCTGTAAATATGTTCATTCAATTTGTTTCTCATGAGGAGCAAATAATTGCACCAAGGTGTACAATAAAATTAATATCCTTGAGATGTCATTAAGACATCAATTTAAAAATGTGTTTCTATTTGTTTATTTGCCATCAAAATTTTGTTTGGGAAAACTATAAATTAATGTTCAGTTGTGTGAGATAATATAGACATGTTCACATTACCAACTCACACAGTTCTCCCATGGTAACAGGTTACAGAAGGTGGTAACATATAGCAAACAAGACGTTGATGATATTAAGCTGAAGATGAAAGACCATTTCCACTACCACGAGGGAAATTTCAATGTCTCTTTTCATTATTGCACAAACAGTTTAATGCATTCTCATATATGGGATTTGTTCCCTTACAGATATGGAGGACAGAGTCTCATGTGAAGGTATTATCGGTGACAAACTCACTCTAAAGCCCCTAAAAGAGAATTCTTTTTTCTCCATTCTAGCTTCTGATGGATTCCGTCTTTTTAGGATTCTGACTGTGATATTCTCATCTCTTCTGTTTCATGTTGCTTTTTCTATCCTACCTGTGCTATCTTTTCTTTTTTCTTATAAAGGTTCTTATCACCTTTCATGTCCACCAAGATGACTGATTATGACTTCCTTCTGAAATATTTAATTGCATCTGTATAAAGCTTAATACCAATTAAGGTTTTCATAAACTTCATATGCTCATATTGGTGAAGATGAGATGATTGCTCAAATTTCTGCTGCCTTTATATAAACACAATCACTTTTTCATGTCCCAATTGCTCTCTTTGTTTTGACAACTACTAATCTGTTTTGTATTCAATAATTTTATCATTTAAATAATTTTATGTGAATAGACTCAAAACCCATATAATTTTAGGATTGATTATTTTTCACTGAGTGTGAATCTCTAGACATCCATGCAGGTTGTTATACACATAGATAATTAGTTCCTGTTTAAATCACCTGAAGATTATGTCACAGGTGGAGCACAGTTTTCTTAAATACTCATTTATTAAAGTATGGAGGTGCTTCTTTCTTCTGGAATAAATTAGTATAAACACAAAAGTAAATATTTCTCTTTTAACCTAAATCTTCATTTCACTAGAAATTCAGTGACCATCTAAGAAAATTATTTAAATTCTATTATCAGTTAAATGAGAGTACATTATTAAATGTCCATAGTCACTTCCTCCAAGTTTTCTTTATTGTTTGGGAGTTTCCAAATTACTATAAATAAATCAATTGCTTTATTTCCATTTAAGAATGTGTGCTAAAGTTTGTAATTCTAAGCACTAGTTTCTGCAGTAGAAATGTATGTTATGCTTTACTTAACACATTATATTATTCACTGACATGTTTTGCTTTGAATGTAATTTCTTCAGTCTACACTTATGGGTAAATTAATCATAGTTCCTTAACTTTATAGCACCTTTATAGTGTGGAGATGTTCATGCTATGTTTAGAATGATCAATGCAGCCATTCCGACTATAGAACTTCTCCTGGCACAGCTAGATTCAATTATACATTGTTTACTTCTCTTGCAAGATGCAAACTTGCATGCAATCCGTAAGAGAAAAGATCAGAAAATTATTCAGAAATGCTAATGGAAAATACAGGGTTTGTATAAGGAGGCATCCCTACGTCTTATTTCCATATTCGAGAGAAGAACTATAAAGCTGGGCAAGTTCCAAGAGTCTATTATATCTCATAATCAAAGGGCATTAGACAGTGCAGGACCATGTTTAGAGACTGCCTCCTTGGAGTCTTGATTGTCTAGTACAGAAAATCCTCTTTCCATTTCTCATTATTTCCGAAAATACATATTATCTCAATCTCCCTCTGTGCCAGTTTCTCTTCATTTCTGTCTCCTGCCTTATTTTATTTTTTTTCTTAGACAGAGACCCTTTTAAAGATTATCCTTTGAAAACATATACGCTTTACACAAGCTTGCTATTTTTATATACCTAGAAATACTACATTGATGGTGAGATGGGAAGACTTCAGCAGCTGCTGGACAGCTTTGCTTCCTGAGGCAGGAAAAACGTTCAGTCTGAAACTCCTATTGAGGTTGATGCCCTCTTCTCCCACAGTGTTTTTTCTTTGTAGAACCAGGGAAGGTTGAACTTAGGTCATGAAGGCAAATACTCTACTACTAAACTGTATAACGCTTGATTGAACTCTTATTTTTTAAATTAAAATTAAGTGCAATTAGAGTCAATGTGAAACAGTACATTGCAATGTTCTCAATAAATATATCATTTAAAGTGATAAAAATTACACCTTGTTATGCATGGTTCTGGAATTGACACAGGTTTAGAAAAAATCATTTAATGCATAAATCTTGAAGATTTATGGCAAACTAGAAACACAATAAATTTTAACAACAAAATTTGACCTGCATATAGTCTCATGTGC
This sequence comes from Eospalax fontanierii, assembly GCA_035773235.1. Taxonomy (NCBI): domain Eukaryota; kingdom Metazoa; phylum Chordata; class Mammalia; order Rodentia; family Spalacidae; genus Eospalax; species Eospalax fontanierii. The sequence continues at coordinate 34,109,875 of CM069542.1, forward strand.
TTTCTTCTTAACTAAATTTTGTGTAAACATTTAATTCCAGAAGACAGTAAACCATTAAGGCATTATATGCTGTTGAAAATTGGCCATGATAATAATTAGCTCATTAATATAAATTCATTCTGGGGCTGCAGAGATGGCTCAGTGGTTAAGAGCACTGGCTGCCCTTGCAGAAGACCTGGGGTGAGTTCCCAGTACACATAGCAGCTAACAAGTCTGTCCCTCCAGTTATGGAATCCAAAGACATTTTTTTCTGACATCCATGGGCACTGCCCATGTGTGGTGTACTTACATACATGCAGATAAAATAGTTGTACACATAAATATTAATAAATCAATATTTTTTAAAAGTCATTGTATAAGCATGTAAACTTCAATCTATAATGATACACTGATTATACAAAATTTAACATAAAAAATGTAAATAAATATATGGGAAATTTTCAACATAGCTATCAAGAAATTAAAAATGAATTAAAAATAAAACTACAACTTTACTCATCATATTTGCACTGTCAACACTTTTAAAGTGTTTACATGAACTCATTAGCGATGCAAAGTTAGTTGAAGGATACACTCAGAATGTTGTCTCTAATTTCTCAGCACATAGTAAATAAGTTCATATTGAATTATTTTCATAAAGAAATGCATAGAGAGTAAAATCTCTTAGGAATACATGAAATGAAGAATGTTTGAGGCTCATAGTTTTATATCAACTTCTCTTTATTCTTGGAGATTGATACTAATGTCTATATATCTGTGACTGAAGGATGAAAGCAAGCATATTAATTATAATAAGTATAAAATAATTTATAGTACTGAAAAACAATGTAGTGATAAAAAAGCACACAATTGTTTCCATATGAGTAAATGATAAATATCACTTTTCTTTGACAGATGACATCATCAATAAAGTTCATTTCAGTCTATGCCCCGTACTGAAATTTTAAAGGTTCTAGAATGCACGGATTTAATATTTTTAGTGTATATTCAACTATCCATGATCTTTTTTATAGACTAAATTTTATAATAACATCATTAACTGAAATTTGATCATGGCAGTCTGTAGTACATCTTGAAAGGATGTGGATGGAAGAAGGTAGAAGGCAATGAAGTGTAACTGCTTTGGAACCTAACTTAGAAGATGATTTTAAGAGGTGAAGACCATTCATAGTAAAAGATATCCTAATGAGTAACAACATTGTCTGTGATATAGAATTAACTTTCTCCTCAGACCCCAGCTTGAAGAATTCCTGTTGTGGAGGTTTGATATCCTGCTGCAGGCATCTCAGGCCTCTGACAGGGCACTCACAGAAACCTACCAGGAGAGCTGCTGGAAGCCAAGTGAAGGGCATAAAACCAACAACACTTTTTTTCTCAAAAAGAATAACTTAATCAAAAGGAAGGAGCAAACATGCCCCCGCCCCACATACAGTTTAGTTGACAAGGTAGGCTGACAGAACAAATAATGTGAGAGCAACATACTGAGAACCGCATGGAAATCTCCTTGAAAAGCTGTAAATAGTAAACTTCTAATTATTTTAATGTCAAATTTTGAAAGACTATGATAACTAAGATAAAAATCCATTATTTAGGATAAAAATACTAGAAAGCAACCTTTTTTTTTATTTACAATAGTGAATGGTTTAACATTTTTCTGGAAAAGAAAAGGTCACACTTGTTTGACAAGCTTAAAGTCCATATTTGTTTTATTTACAATACTGTATATCACTTCACTCCCATTGATTCTCCCTATATTTTTCTTCTTTGGGGAAAAATGTACCTGCATTTTGCTGTTTTCCTGAGTCTTTGATGTCGAGTTGACCTCTCACATACTTATAAACTTAATTTTAGTTATTTTTACTTTCTTCTTTGAAGAAGCAGAATTTAGGCATTCTATTTCTTATTGGTTATGTTAGTACCTCAGACTTTCTAGTGTGTTAGGACAGTCTGGCCAAGGGTATTAAAGTCATTTTCTGTCATAACAACCAATTCAATATATAGCAGATAATGAACATTTATCCAAAATATGCTAAACATACTTTGAGTTATATAGTTATCAATGTAAAATCAACCTGTAAAACACTAAAGTGTCACATAACGAGAAGTAAAATGGTAATGGTATGGTGCATCACATAATTATGAACATATCTGATGTTTTATTCATTATAGCAATAACACAAAACAAATAAAAACTTCTTCCCTCAAAACACCTACATCCCATATTTTCCTTTGGTCTTGAAGTCAGGCCCTGAGCTGAGGCTTGTGATTCTCTTAGAAGTAAGCAAAGAAAGCTCACACATCTGCTCTGACACATGCTTTATTAGTCTTTTCCAGGAGAAAAGGGGAACACAGTTTGCTCATAAAAGCATAAGGAAAATATGTTTTAATGCATACTCCAGTCCTCTGTTTTCTTAACAAGTTTATCTTCCCTCCTGAATCCTTTTGCAAAACTTCAAAACCAGGATACTCCAAAACAACCTTTTCCACAGAGGGCCTATTTTGAATGCTGGCCTGTGAGACTGTATGGACTGAAAAAGCTGATCTTGTATTATCTACCCAGTGAATTTCCAGAGTGAAACAGACCCCTATTTCAAAAAGTCAGTTGGAGAGAATTTTAAGTGGCAAGAGCCTTCTCTCCATTGTAGATTGTCAAATAGAAAATAATTTCCATGTCAGTTACAATAAACAGATTAAATCACTATAGCAAGCATGTTTCCATTTTTAGTGTGATCATGTTCATTTTATTCATTTTCGTTTTAAATAATCTGATAGGTAAGTCAAGCAAAACTGGAGCACACTGTTAAGATAATCCTTTTAAGTACAAAACTACAAGTATAACATCAAATGCATTTCTATAGTTTTTAAAATTCGTTTCATTTGGCTAGTCAAAGGAAAGAAATGTTGTGTATTTAAGAAATATCTACCCCATAGCATGCAATCCCTTATATAATTTGATCCTGCAGTGAAAATTTAACACTATTTCAACACTCACAATCATGTCTGTAATAGCAGGCTGGATTGTCCTAGTCAAAGGTTGGAAGAAAATAAAACTAAGCTTCCACTGAAAAAGAAAAAGCAATTTGTTCAACCAACACCTTCAAAATCAACAAAAGAAAATTTGATTTTCCTTCTACAAAGGTTGATCTGAAGTATTTTGATTATAGATGAGGTTTGTTATTATCATGAGCAATTTATATTTTATTGCCTTCCTTGTTTTTCAAAAGAACAGTAAATCCTACCATAAAAGTTGATCTCTGGATAGTATAAAAATGCATCATTTTAAAAATAAATGAGTACATGAATATGACAGATAGAATTGAAATTTAATGTATTAAAAAGACAATAGCTATTCATATTTATGTTATAAGTTCAATTATGAAAAGTATGTTAATAGAAAAATTATGCTTTGCTTAGTTTTATGCTAAAAGAAGTTTGTATATCACAAATTAGTTTAAAATTGGTGACATATTAATGGAGGAATTTAAAAGATTAAATTATTTTATTTTTCTCATTGTGTGATATTTAAGTCAGATCTTTCATAAAATGTCTAATAATTGCCTGTGTGTAAACTGACTATAAATGAAAATTATGCATGTAGTGTAGAAAAAATAGGACATGAAATATGAAATCGTTAAGCATGGGGTGTAAGAGAATTACAAATTTTCCACTATCATTCTAGCCATGCAAATACAATAAAAAGAAAAGGTCAATGTCCATAAATATCTAAGATTTTACATATGTTTAGATAAATCTGCTATCTTTCTTATTTAATTATAGTTTCTTCAAAATAGCACATATATTTTCATCTACTAATGTTGGGGAATCATTGCTGTGAACTTACAGGCAAAAATGCTTAAAGCAAAATGTGCAACAAGCTGATTTTCTTAATCAGTATAGACATAAGAATGTCAGTAAGAGTTCCCACCCGACCCAAGGAAACTGTGTCAACAGATGGCTGCTGGGAGAACTAGAAACAGACTTTTTCAAGGAAGGGGTGCTCAGCAGGTTAACCAGACTCCAGTGGATGAACCCATATTTAAGAAACCTTGGAGACACAAATTAGACTTTATAGGCCATTATAAATTTTAGTCTACTTCCACATTTATATCTATATCTATATATAGTGGAGTACCTTAAGTTGGGTGAGGGGCAATAATGGAAGGTGTGAATGAAGGAAGGGTCTAACTACTATCAAATTATATTTCATGAAAATCACAAAAATTCAATTAAAAATGTACAAAGTTGAATTTTTTGACAATTGAAAATTAAAATAAATTTGGTGGTTTTTACTGTTCTGTTTGTTTGCAAACAAAACGTACTGTTTGATTTTAGTACTGCAAATATATGTACTTTTGGAATCTATGGTAGTAATATTATTGATATCTGCCTTATATTTATTTGATTAACAAAGAAAAAAAGTATGATGAATTGATTTTGTTTAGTTGTTTAGTTGCCTAAAATCTGCAAACTATAGTTGAAATGCATAAAACAATTCCATTTATTTTAGGGTCTGAAAAATTTGATATATCATCATTATATTGGTAATGACAACTCTGGTATATTGTCTCACA